>CM072995.1:231116884-232352821 GCA_037038555.1 Rhynchonycteris naso
CCGCAGGCCTTCAGCAGACCGAGCAACCCCTTGCTGGAGCCAGCGACCTTGGGTCCAAGCTGACAAGCTTTTGCTCAAGCCAGATGGGCCCGCACTCAAGCTGGCGAGCTCGGGGTCTCGAACCTGGATCTTCCGCATCCCAGTCCGATGCTCTATCCACTGGAGCGCAATTCTTGACTAACATAGCCCAGGTGTCACCCGTGAAGGAGTTCTTGCCTCTCTCTCAAGATAGAAGTCAAGAGAGGGGACAAAACAGATAGAAAAGAAGAGGTTTATAAAAACGTGGTGGAGGGAGACGAGCAGGGAGGGAGCTTGATGTGCGAAGGGAGTGGACACCAGTGAATCTGGCTCCTAGCTGCTGCCCAGTCCGGTTTCTCCAGGGCTGGGCTCTTCACAAAGGTGCTTTCCAGGCTTCCTCTGTGTACTAGCATGGTGGGCACAGGTGCAGAGCAGAACTATTTGGGGAGTGCCTGAAGAGAAACTTTAAACTTATCAAGGAAAGGCTTAAAAAATAACTGAAGAGCATTTTCATTCATTTAAGAGAGGTCCAGGCTGTATCACAGATCTATCAAGAATCCTGATAAGTCAGACTTTGGAGAATCCAATTCCTCATTCTTTGATATCTGATCACTCTGGACTCCTTTAGCTGGAATCCTATTTGGTTGGGTAGTTTAGCTAAAACCTCCTTACTTTTAATGTTTCTTCTTAGTATTTTTCATCCACTGACACCTCACCCCCATGACTCTGCTTACTGGCTATAAGTAAGGTGACCAACTTTTTCACAATAAAAAGGAGGACAAAAATAAATAGAAGAAAACAATAGTGTAAATAAAAGAAACATTTTATTCATTGCAACAATAATACACTATAATGATAAATGCATAATAAGAACATTTGTAATATTTTATATTGTAATTATGCTTATATGCCTATTAATTTTTAATAATAATTGTAAGAAAAAGTTACTCATTTAGTAAAATGAAATATCAAACAAAACCACTAATTTAGAGTGATATTCAGGTGTATTTATAATTTTATAATTTAAAAAGTCTGTTTTATGCAACTAATCAAAATGCATTATTAATAGATATGGTTTGAGGTTAGATTTCCACTTAAAAACTTGAATTTTGGGAAAATACTTGTAAATAAAATTATACGTATTTGGAAATTATTAAATAGATAATGAATTAATAAAATGTGAATTGTGCTTACCTGTCTATGATTGAATATTCACTGAGAAAGAAATTATCATGAGTCTACAATGTCGTATGTGCCGTGTTGTGTTTCAGTAAGAAGTACACAAAGCCATTTGTGCGCTTGGTATATCGTGTCCTCTCTCAAGGTCTCTCATGTGGAGCGTATGTGTTTCATAATCGCATCTCACTGCACTGTACTGGTCCTTGACAAATCGTCATGTCAAATACAAATACCTCACATCACACGCAATGGATTGACTCTGCATCGATTGAATATGGACATTTACAGATTAGTCTTCCAATATCAAAAAGGAGGACATGTAGGAGGATACTTTTCGAGGGAGGACAGAACTTACAAAAGAAGGACTGTCCTCCCTAAAGGAGGATGATTGGTCACCTTAGTATAAATCCACAGCTGTCTTTGCTGTGTTTCAAGGCATTTGAGCCCAATCTCTTTTTCCTCTTATGATAGTCTCCACACCTATTGCAACAGTCCTGAATAAAGTTTCTCTTGCCATTTTAACAAGTGTTAGAATATTTTCTTTAACACAACTTACTTAGACAATATTTGTGAGGGAAGAGAATTTATCTTATTTCTAGTTTAGGCTTGTGGATAGATAATTGATCACTCATTCAGGGCTTAGTTACAGGAACAAAATCAACTCCCGCTGGTTTTGGCAGAAATGAATTAACTACAGAGTATCACATGGCTCACAGAATCTTGTAAGAGCAGAATAACTTGCCTCTTGGCTGAAATTCCTTGAGCAAATGCTCCTTTCATGACCAGGAAGCTGTATGCTGGGTAGAGAAGCCTCTACTACAGCTGCTAACTCTGGAATCATACCAGTTCAGATGCAGTCTGCACCAGTAAAAAGGAGACTTTGTACCCTGTCTCTTTCACTACTTAACTCACTTCTGAATTCAAGTCTCAAGTAACCACAACTAAGAGACCCAAAACTATGTAATCCCAGCAGCAAGGAATTCTGGGAAATGTAGTTTACAGCTTCTGTTACTACAGGGAGACATTAGAACCAGGTTGAAATAGATGGATGCTGAGTGAATTCAGCATCCTCATAGGCAATGATGCAATTAATTGAGATGGGTAGACAGCCGAGGGCCTGGGCAGATAGATGGGCAAAGCAGCTTAGTGCTTAAAGAAGTGTGAACAGCCAGTGGCAGGGAGGGAGCTTCTGATACTGGATGTGGATCCTCCCTCTGACTACATTTCTCTGCTCTCAGGGCAGATCCCATTTGTTTAAGAGAGGAAGCTGTATGCTAGATGGAGAAGCCTCTACTACAGTTGCTAACTGTGGAATCACACCAGCTCAGCTCTATAAACAATTCTGAAATATTCATGAATTTTGTCACTGCAACCATGAAAACTGAGGGTGAGCTCCATTTGGCATGGGAATACTAACCTGGCCTTTCCCAAAAATTCATGATGGTTTGGAGTTAAATCTGCTCTGGCAGCTGGCAAGCATGTCTTCATTTAGCCATAGAAAAGGCTCTCTTACTTCCTTATCTTTTAAACAGTGCCATCTAGTGGTACATCTCTCTCCTCCAACTCACTGCCTGTACCTTTTTTCTATTGGTAAACAATATGTATGTAATTCGGCCATTCATTTAATCTGTTAATGCAGACCAAGTACCAAGATGCTAAAAAAGATTCCAAATCCATCTGGAAACATTTTGGTAATTAAAGACTACCGTGGTGCCAAAATGTAATGATCCACAAGAAGCTAAGCTTCAAAAGCCCAAATCTCTAGATTGGGGACAAAGGTAATGTTGGTGACTGCCTGTCTCCTACCTCTCCTAAACATGTCCTTCTTTATCCTCCACCACTTTCCACAATTGGTCATGGATCATGAGATATGATAACGAAGGTATCTGAAATGGAGGGGGCTGGGAAACAATGGGAAAGGGACTTAATTTGATGTATGTAAATGAACCAGGGAGCATGATAGGGCATCTCTCAGGTGAAAAGAAATGGCACTAACTACTCAGGCCATGGTTTACCACTGTTGTAAAGTAATGTAGTCCGAGAGTTTCATAGAGACACCAAGGTAGGTTACAGAAGAAATTTTAGGAGTTTTATTATTAAGCTGGCGACATGCACGGGGCATTATCAAACCCAAATTGTGCAGCCCAGAATATAGCTCTGAGGCTGGTTTTATAGACATAATCACATACTTGTTGGGGGAAAAGAAGGGGGAAGATGGTACAAAAGTCATTTACTAACAAGCTTATTGAGTTTTTGCTGTCTTGTTACAATGTTTATCTATAGGATCTATCAAAAGGAAAACACATTCCTACACACTAAGACCACAAGATAACACAGTAGTGACACTTACCTGACAAAGACATTCCCAACCTTCTAGAATCTACAACCTATCCCTGTCTCCACAATAGTGGAAAATGTTTAGTTTAGGATAAGGAGAGAAGTCAAACAAAGTTACTTTTGCTAAGAGTGTTGGGGTTAGCTTATTAGGAAGTCTAAGGCTAGTCCCCGCTTGCTTAGTTTACAGGTTTTGCACATAAAAAGAATTTCAAAATGATGATTATTAGAAAGCATATCAAATGTTACAGAATACAGGTTTTCATGCGGGGGAGGAGGCTCATGATCCCTTTGTCTAGAGCAGTGGTTCTTAACCTGGGTTCTATTGAACCCTAGGGGTTCGATGAGTCGGAGAAGCCTCTGCCATGGAGGCCAGAATAAAGTAATACCGTAATTTGTTGTGAGTTCATGCACTTTGTTGGTTTTGTTCTTTGAGCAAGGTGATGTTCATGCACGGCTCATTTTGTGCACCAGTAAAAAAACATATATCTATGTCTTGAATTTAGAAAAAAAAATCATTTTTATTTATCACTAAAGAAGGATTCGGTGAATGCGCATATGAAACTGGTGGGTTCGGTACCTCAAAAAAGGTTAAGAACCACTGGTCTAGAGGTATACGTCACTCTCATGGCTCCAGGATGGGAGGGTGAGTCAGGATTAGTGTAGGAATTTTTAATTAAGCTATGTAAACATTGTTTCCTGAAGGCTATTAAGAAAGGAGAAGAGGAAGGGGTTTTCAGATAGGCTCTATCTTCTTTGCTATGTCTAGCAAGTGGTGTCATTCCTTTCAGAGAACTATAGGAAATAGTTAAACTATGACTAGCTGACTTTTGCCCCTGCAAGCTCTTCTTCTTGTATTATTCTTGTATTTTCTTCCTCAGAAAAAAGGGGTAAGGGGGCTTGACTCTTCCTTTTAAAATATTAATTTTAACAATTTTGCAGTTCCTTGGCACCTTATCACACCAGGAGGGCACTGCTGCCAGGCCTGCATGTCAACCTGCCCTGCCCTCCCACATAAAGAGGTCTAGAGAGAAATGGGGGGCTTTGTTTTCTTAAGGAAAGCAAAGTTCATGGGGGCTAGAGATGGCACTTGATTCTGTTCCCTGCCAGATGCATTCAGCCTGGTTTAATGCTTCAGAGGTTAGGAGGCCCCAAGAGAATATCCTACAAAATGCCAGGTTAACTCTGGGGCATGGAATGAGGGTTTGCTTCTCACTGGGCCCTGCTGGCAGCTGGCACTTGACTAAGTGTTCTGGGCAGTGTTGGCATGAAATGCTGTGTGGTAGGGTGTGTGAAGGATCAGAAGGCTCAGCCAGAAGCCTCCAGGAGGGTGCTAAACAGGAACTTCTGCCTTTTGTTGAGGATACACTGGTTAGATGAATGAGGTGTAGGCTCTTCTGGCGAGCTGCACCATCTGAGCAAGGGCACATGCACCATAAATGGCCTGTAGGTACACTATAGTCAGGGAGATGAGGGGAGGCATGTGACTCTCTTCATAGATCACGATGTCATGAGGCCAGAGCAGGTTAGGGTGGGAGGTATGACTTAAGAACAAACTTCACAGACCTTAGGGTAAGACCAGACAGGGACTTCCCTGGGAACAAGCTAAGAGTGTTGGGGTTAGCTTATTATTGAGTTTTTGCTGTCTTGTTACAATGTTTATCTATAGGATCTATCAAAAGGAAAACGCATTCCTACACACTAAGACCATAAGATAACACAGTAGTGATGAATGTTTTACATACCTGACAAAGACATTCCCAACCTTCTAGGGTTTACAACCTATCCCTGTCTCCACACTGACTTCATCAGCCCCGAGTCCCAGTATGAGAAGAGAGGCAGGAGTAACGAACAGCAAAGGAAGGGTAAATACTGGTCTTACCAAGGTGCCAGACTCCACATGAGCAAGGAAATACTTTCTTAATATTCATCAAAGAATCCTCCTGCTACAAAGAGACAGATTCGGAATACCAAGATGCAGCTCAGGTATTACTAGGTCCAGGAATTCTTAACCTCTTTATGGTTCAGGCTAACCTTGGGAGCTTAGGAAAAACATCAATAATGCTTGTGTGCTGGCCCAGACCTATTAAATAAGAATAATCAAGTGTAAGACAGTAATTTCTTTTACTACAACTTTGTTAAGTATAATTGACATACAATAAACTACGTGTATTTAAAGTGTACAGTTTGGTCAGTTTTCAGTAATAGTGGAACAATCACTACAAGCAAGGTGATGAACATTTCGATTATCCCCAAATGTTTCTTCTGGCCCCTTCTGCCTGTCCCTGCCCTCCTCATCCCCATCCCACCCCCCCTACTATCCGACATCTGCTGATCTTCTTTCTGTCATGATAAATTAATTTGCATTTTCTAGAATTTATAGAAATGGAATCATATGTTCTCATCTTTGGTCTTATTTTTTATTTAGCATAATTATTGGAGATTCATGCACATTGCAGCATCTATCGATAGTTCATTCCTATTTATTGCTGACTAACACTACATTGTATGGATATGCCATCATATGTTTATTCATATACTATTTGATGGACATTTGGGTTGTTGCTAGTCCTCCAGGGGTTCAGCACAGGTACAGTGCCTTCTGGGTAGGACGAATGAGGAGACACTTATTTTTCCTTCTGGCCCTGGAGCACTTGTGGTGATGTCCTCGTGGCAGCATCCTGGAGGACAGCAATAAGCATCTCCACAGCGGCAGGGCCCTCCTAGCACTGCACAGGGTAGTTCTTGTGACTTGGGTCTCCAGCCCGTCCCGCCCTACATCGCCTGCTGCTTTCTCGTTCTTACTTTCCTTGGTTCCTGACTTATTTCCCCCAAACTCTGAACTGAAATAGCTACTTTTCAGCCTCTCATGAGGCCTTGAACTTCCTCTTTGTCCTGTTTCTGTGCAGACTGCACTCCCTGTCCTGAAAGTCATTCTTTTTCTTCTCTGCTGGCCTCTTTGGACACCTTCATGTGTCAACTCTACTTACTAACATTCTACAGCCAGCATGGCATTGGCCCAGGAGGAGGTAAACAGATAGATGACATAGAATGGATAGCTCTGATGGATGGAAGACCCTGTAGATGTAAGAATTTAATACATACTGGAGGAGGTTAGGGCGGAAGAGAAGGTTAGCCAATAAGTGGCATGGGAACAATCGATGAGCTCCTTGGGGGGAAAATCATTTTAGATAATTATCTCAGCCCTTCCAAAATGAATTCCAGATTTATTAATGAGGTAAGTTTTAAAAAAGAACTAGAAGAAATTGAAAGTGAATACTTATTAAATCTTAACTGAGGGAGGATTATCTTCCCCTTAGCTTAGATTGGGTGATGCTTATAAAAGAAAAAAAAAAACAGTAGTTAAAAAGAAATCTATTAAACTTTTGCATGTCAAAAAAGTAACCCAAATTAAAATGTACTCTTTGAACTTTAAGAAAATATTGTGGCAAATCCAGCTACTGATGGCATAATATATTTACTATATAAAGTACTACGCAGACCAATAGCATTTTATAGAAAAATTGCCAAACGACATGTCCAAGTAAGAAAATGCAGTTGGTTAATGAACATATGGACCAAGGTTCATATTTGCCACACTTGAATGTGTGTACAGTTAAAAAGGAATGAGACATGATCCTTTGTAGATTAAATTATTCAAGATTAAAAACAATTTAAACACTTAATGAATCACACTATTGTTACCTAGGCTTGATCCTGACTTGTGTGTATTTGTGTATCTGTAGGTGCTCTGCTCCCAGCAGGAGTCCCAGGGGGCTAAGGGAAGCCATCACATTAAAAGCCCTGACTGGACGCTTTATACACAGCATCTAAAACCATTATGACAACCCCTGAAGGTACATAGGGTTGGTCTTATTTTACAGATGAGGAAAGTGAGGCCCAGGAAGGTACTGCTAGGACGTCTGAGAGCCAGGATTTGAACTCTGCCCGGCCTAGCTACACAGCCTGTCCTCACCCCACCAGGACAGCTGCCTCTCTGAATTTCTCTAACCTGGCAAGAAGGTAGCTTCTGCTGTAGGCTTGACACTGGAAGAGCTGCTCCCCCTTTCACTCCCCAACCCCCAACCAACCACCAACCACCAAGAAAAATGAACAAGAAGTTGTAAGAAAACAGAACGAGGACTGAGAAGAAAAAAAGCAGAAGTCAAGATCAAAGGACAAAGTGCAGTGAAAAACAAAACAAAACTAGCGGCCAGAAGAGGCAGCCACTGCACAGCTCTCAGGGTGCTCCTCCCTGCCATTGCTGCCTTCAGGAAACTTCCCCATGACCATCAGGGAACCCTGCATGGACTGGGCCCAGACTCCAAACAGACCACGCCAAGCATTTTACAGCTGGATATCAAAGAGCCAGACTCCACTGTGGAATAATGGAGCAGACTGTCTGTCGTCTGAGGGACTTCATTCCTTCCCAATCCACACACTGCGGATAGAGGATGTCATAACCAGTCATCAATAAACACTGCTGTGTGTGGGGTAGTTGGTATTTGAGGACTCCTAATGAGGAATCCAGGCTTCAGGGATGACTCATGAGCCTCTGAAGTACACTCATCAAGAAGATACCCCCCAAAACTGTGGTTTGCAAGATTGTTTTTGAAATCTAGCAACAGAGGAAGGGTTGGTTAACTAGCATAAGGACTGATGAGAATGATTTCCCATTGGTGAAATGTAGAGTTGAAATCTGTGGCTAACTAGAAGGACCTTATGGGCCCTGTTGACCTCACCCAAGCAACTATAAGAATCCAACAAGCCCAGCTCAAAGCCTATGGAGCAGCACGTGGCCCTAAGACGTCCACTTAACCTGTGCTCTTGCTCATCTCCATGTCCTCTGTTTCCTGAGACAACTAGTAAGGTGGCTCATCCTGGCAGGAAAATGTTCCTTCTCGGAGTGACTGCCTCAAGCTAAGAGCTAGCTGGAATGCCTGAAAAGAGATGGGACCATTCCCCAACTCACGAGAATGAACTGTACGATCATTTTAATATCTGCTTCTTAATAAACAAGGGCATATTTAGAAGAATTTGGTCTCAGACTCCCTTTTATTGTAATAAACCTGGTAGCAAGGTTGTCATGGAGAGGTTGTACAGACCCCACAGTTTCTACTGTCAGCTACCATCACTTACAGGAAGAGCGGAAACAACACTGTTGTTAGTCCTGCAACACTTGCATGTGGACACGTGGCTAAATCAGTTTGCCAGGTGGCCCTTTTAGCTTGAGGACACATCTCCCTGGTGCCCCGAGAGCTTTCTCCTACATATGTGTGTGAAGCAAAGAGACGCTGATTTCAGAGATGGGAAGCTACCCCCCCCCCCCCCCCACACACACAAATCCCTCCTCTGATTGACTGGTGGAAAGAAGGGACTTCAGTGCAGTGCCTTTTAATTAGCTGCAATAATTGTAGCTGGTGGGTCAGCTACCCTAATGTCCCAAGGCTAACTGTGCTCTACTCTACAGGCTCTAATTGTGTCTGTGTGTGTGTGTGGGGGGGGGGAGCAGTGTTTGGGGGATGGGAGAAGTGACACCTGCTCCTGCTGAACCTGATCTTGTCTTTAAGAGAAAAAGGCTTCCAAATGATCCAAGCCAGAATTTTACCTCATTGTAGACAATGAGAACCAGGCTTCCAATCAGCCAACCTGGACCATTTTCATTGTCACTGCCAACTGGACCTACTATTATGGAAATTGGTCCCATTATGAGCATAACATTTGCATGTGAAATGACAAATAAATGCTTGCCTAAGAGGCAGTTTTTATAAATGAAGCTGGGTGTTACTGAAATTGGGTATTTTGTCCTTTGTTTGTATTATTTGTGACCTGATGAGAAGACAGCCCTCTTCAAGCACTGCCTTGTGGCCTGTCATAAATTACTTGTCCCTCAAATGCTTCCTATGGCGTGCAGACAAGCCCCTTGAAATAAATGGTCTTCAATCACCAGTTTCAATAATTCTCCTGTCTCCAAGTAATAAAACATCTGGAAAATTGGGCTAAATGGATAAAACAGTCCTCTGTAATAAGTATCTGGCATCCTTACAACTCTATATAATGCTTTTTTTTTTTTTTATGACCAGATGTGGGACTTCTCTGTTATGAAGAACAGAGGCATGTTTTGTCATTCTTTTTATTGCATTTAAAATGCAAGGTATATTTTCATAGCTCCCTGGAGAACGCTATCCCATTGATTGGGAATTGTTGATATGTTGGTTTACAAACTTGAAAAGTAAGTGAACTGCTCAGAAAATTACAGATATATTTTAAAGAGTCATTAAACTGGGCACTCACAGGGAACTGGCTTAGGAAAAATAATTCAGTCTATAAATTCTCCCTTCTTTTCTAGTGAGTTTGTTTCACAGTATCTTTGATCTTGGAGTCCTTTATATTCTTATCTGTCTTCTGTAATATTTATGGCTTTATGAAGAAATGATTTCATCAAACTTGCTATTTACTTCTTCCCAATTTCTTATTAAGAAAATGTACCAGGTAACCCACCTGTGTAGTCTCCATTTTATAGTCCTTTGTGGGGTTCCCACAAGATGTTTTTAACATGTGTGTGTATGGGGGAGGCAGAGATATCTAGAACATGGTCCACTGGGCTATTATTCAGTTCTCCCTAAACAGCACACCAAACACACACACACAGACACTTTTTTAAATTTGGAAAGCACAGAAAAGTACAAAAAAACTTTTGAAAAATCTATAACTATGTTCAGTTATTACCGCGGTTTACATATATATGTACTTTATATTTTATAAAAGTACAATCCTGCTGCCTGAACAGGCGGTGGCGCAGTGGATAGAGCATCGGACTGGAATGCGGAGGACCCCGGTTCGAGACCCCGAGCTCGCCAGCTTGAGCGCGGGCCCATCTGGCTTGAGCAAAGGCTCGCTAGCTTGGACCCAAGGTCGCTGGCTCCAGCAAAGGGTTGCTCGGTCTGCTGAAGGCCCGCGGTCAAGGCACATGTGAGAAAGCAATCAATGAACAACTAAGGTGTCGCAACGGCAACGAAAAACTAATGATTGATGCTTCTCATCTCTTTCCGTTCCTGTCTGTCTGTCCCTATCTGTCCCTCTCTCTGACTCTCTCTCTGTCCGTGTTAAAAAAATAAAAATAAATAAATAAATAAAAGTACAATCCTGCTATATATGCTGTTTTGTCACTTCAAACACTCCAAACATTTTTTTATTTTATTAAACATTCCTTGAAAATATGTCTTGATGGATAGACCATTTTTACTAAAGTACTTTACTTTGGGACATTTAAAACTTTCAGAAATGTTTACTCCTACAAATATGATAAATATCTTATGTAGAAATAATTTTAGGGGTCTCTGGTTCTTTCCTTGAAGTAGAATTACTGGACCAAAGCTTATGAGCTTTTTTTTTTATGACTTTAATATGTAGTGTCCCAACTGGTCTTCAGAAAGGGCATAACGACACTGCCACTGGTTTCCATGCGTGCTGGATTCTCTTGTTAGTGACAGTTTTGTAGCAAAGACATGAGTCCGCTGCCTGCTGTTGAAGTTGCCAGTGTTTCCTTAGACTGATATTTGCCTTTTAACCTGGATGATGAGCTGGAAAATTTCAGTTGCTTTGCCAAGATTTTACCCCCGTCCCCTTGTTTAGGAGTTTTAAAATCCTGTTTCTCAATCTTTTTGTTTATGGGATCTTCTTTGGCTTTTAAGTTTCCCCAGCTTGAAATCAGATTGTAGATTTAGGCTTTTCTTATATTTGTGTTTTTCTACTTTTTTAATGGTTTTATTTTTATATTTAGTGTATATTTATTCAGAACTGATTTTGGCATATTGCTTGATGTGGGGAATCTAACTTATTCTTTACCAAATGGTTAACAGATGGTGTCAGCACCGTTTACTCGATATTCCATTTTTAAATAATCCAACTTTTAAAAATTAAAAGCAAAGGTTGTATTCTTTCTCTAGGTCTTTTTTAAATGTGTTCACTCCCACAGGTAATTCACTGGTACTTGTTTTTCCTTAGTCAGTCTCTTCTGCCTGATAGAGGGCGTATCTCTTTTCCCTGATTGTAAACCATACTCTGCCTGACGCTGAAACACTTGACTCCCAACAGTTCTGTTTAGAAATGAATTCTCAGATCTGCTTCTAGCTTGCCTGTTACATTTTAACACAGTATGTATTTCTGTGGTGTAAGCATTAAAGCTAGAACTTGGTAGATTTTTATATATTTTTTTAAGTGAGAGGCGGGGAGGTGGGGAGGCAGGGAGGCAGGGAGGCAGGGAGGTGGGGAGGCAGAGAGATTCCCGCATGTGCCTGGCCGGGATCCACCCGGCAAAACCACTAGAAGGCGATGCTCTGCCCATCTGGAGCCACAGCTCTTGCTTGAAAGGGAGCCATTTCAGTGCCCGGGGCAAGGCCATGGAGCCATCCTCCATACCCGGAACAAATTGCATTAACCATTCAAGCCATGGCTGTGGGAGGGGAGGGGGGAGAGAGTGAGAGAGAGAGAGAGAGAGAATGAGAGAATGAGGAGTGGTGGAGAAGCAGATGGTCACTTTTCCTGTGTGCCCTGACCGGGAATTGAACCTGGCACTTCCACATGCCGGGCAATGCTCTACCACTGAGCCAACCGGCCAGGGCTTAGCTTGGTAGATTTTATAATGACACAATTCATTTAGATTTTTGTTTAAATGATACCGACATAGTCATCCAAAATGAATAAGCAAAATGTTTCATTATCAGAAATAATCAAGTAAATTATAGTGTGCAATCATAAAAAAATGATAGTAACAGTACCCTGAGAGAATATTCATGTTATGTTAAGTGAAAAAAAGCAGAAAATAAAATGGTCTGATCAGAATTATGATGCCCATGTAAAAATAGCATGCACAGCACCAAGATAAAAAAATTATAGGAATGTAATGTACAGCACGGTGACTACAGTTAATAATATTGGAAGTTGAGAGTAGATCTTAGCAGTTTTCAACACAAGAAAATATTTGTAACTGTGTATGGTACTGGATGTTAACTAGATTTACTGTGGTGATCATTTTTGCAATAAATACAAATATTGAATCATTATGTTATATACCAAAATAAGTACAATGTACCACCTGCTCCTTTTCCAGCTTTGCTCCTTGACCCCTAAGCATCCCTCTTGATTTTCCCTCATCCTCATTCTCATTCAGGGAATAACTCTTGGGGTCAAGGACTACGTTAGCCTGGAGGAACAGAGACCTCTCTGACGGGATCCATGGGCTCTAAAACAAGTTAAAAAATATTTTGTGAGTTTTTTCAGTGATAATCAACAATGTGGTTTTTACCAGTTATAAAGGCAATAATCATGATTGAAAGACATTTTCTTGGAAAAAGACTTGTATTAAGGTTGCATTCAGTGGCTGCTAGGAAGAGCAGACACACTTCGGGTAGCTTAAGCGAACAGTTCTAATTGTTCTCACCTACCAAGTAGCCCGGGGGTGGCAGCTGTTGGCTCAGTTCAGCGCCTTGACCATCAGAGCTGGTGTCTCTGTGACTCTCTGGCCTTGTCCCTCAGCCACAAGCTGGTTGCTGCAGCTTCAGCATCGGGATCTGTGTTGGAGGCTGCAAGGAGCGGGAAAGGGGCAGTATCAGCCATCTTTGTGTCTTTCAACAGGAAAGCACAACACGTCCCAGAAACCTTTTAGCAGTCTTCCTCTACATGTCATGGGCACCAACTGAGTCACACAACTACCCTAGCTTAGGGGTGAGTGGTGCGGGAATCCGCTGCTTGGTAAAAGGAACAGGGTTGCTCTGATTGGCTTAGACTGATCATGATTCATTACTTGGGGCGCCACACACTGTTTAGAATAAAATCTGGGTCTTAATGGCTGTGGGCCCAGGTAGGTGGAGCCCTCAGTACCACAAGTGGCCTTTCCTCTTGCTGCCTTCCCAAATGACCCTGGTGTCCTTGATAAAGTCAGAGCCTTCCTTTCCGCTGGTTCCTCACCTCCATCTCCATTCCATCAATTAGGCACAGAAAATTACCAGCCATTCTCTCCTCACCCTTCACCTTAGAGGGGCAAAGAACATTATTTCTAAGTAAGACCCTTTTGACTTCAGAGGTATGATACTAAATTCCAGATATTTATCAAGCTTTTAAGGTTTAGATTTCATTTCTTCTCATCAGAATACAATTTCCTGGGTGTAGGAAAAATGTTCATGCTCAGACAACAATAAGGCAATGTTGGTTTTTGCTAAAGGCCTCTACTGTTAAGTGTTGGCTGATTGCAAAGGTAAGAGAAAGGATTTAGCACAATCCTGGGGTTTTCCCAGAGCAGGAGTGAGCTGGGCTTATTCCACAGCTCTCAGGATTTACATCTGCCTCTAGGTCCCAACCCCACTTTCTCTTGTTTTCCTCTGTGTCTTTCCTTACCCCTATTTTTTTCTTCATGCTTTACTTTCTTGTTGCCAGGACCTTATTGTTCACCCTATGATCCCATCTCTTTATTATTTTTATTATTTTTTATTTTTAAAAGGACCAATTAATTTCCTTCCTTCCTTCCTTCCTTCCTTCCTTCCTTCCTTCCTTCCTTCCTTCTTTCTTTACAGGAACAGAGAGAGTCAGAGAGAGGGATAGATAGGGACAGACAGGAACGAAGAGAGATGAGAAGCATCAATTATCAGTTTTTCGTTGCCATTGCGACACCTTAGTTGTTCATTGATTGCTTTCTCACATGTGCCTTGACTGTGGGCCTTCAGCAGACTGAGCAACCCCTTGCTCAAGCCAGCGACCTTGGGTCCAAGCTGGTGAGCTCTTTGCTCAAGCCAGATGGGCCCGCGCTCAAGCTGGCGACCTCGGGGTCTTGAACCTGGGTTCTTCCACATCCCAGTCCGACGCTCTGTCCACTGCGCCACTGCCTGGTCAGGTTCCATCCCTTCATTATTTTTGTAATTTTCTGGAGGCAGACAAGTTCCTTTGTCTTCTCCTCTACCTCTTTCTCTCTGGGGACTGTGTGCTTTCCAGTGTGTTCTAGGATGAATGTGTCCCTGACCATGGTTGGTTGGGTAGACTGAGAAGTCAGGCATTACATGTTCTGTTTCTAGTTTTGCTATGAATTTTGTGAGGTTTTAGGCAGGTGACTTAATTAAGCTTATAAGGTTAATACTGTGCTGGGAAATTATTTTGAAATTCAGTACAGGGGTTTGTCGGGTTACAACAGTCTTGACATATGTTTTTTGAGTTTATGACGCTCACTCTCATAAAAACTTTAAAAAATTGAGATGTGTTTTGGTTTATGCCATTAGCGTCATACTTACGGACTACGAGGGTGAACTAGTTTGGTTGCACACGGTAGGAGAATACACAGTAACATAGCGTGTGAGGGAGGGAGTTGGCATCCCCCAGTACGCTTACCTACGCCATTTTGGACTGTAAAAGTGCAAGTGTTTAGTTTGTGTGAGGCTAGGGTGTGTTTCAACTTACATTAAAATTGGGTTATGTCACTGTCATAGGAAGAAAACTGGGTCATAACCCGATGACCCTGTATTTTTTTTTCTGATGACCTTGTATTTTTAAAGTGTCTTGGGACTTACATAAATATTACATAAGTACCAAAGACATGTTTTCCTCCTGTTCTAAAAGTACTTTGATTCGTGAAAGCTTTTAAAGATGATATAAGGAAATATTTACCTACTTTAACACTAAATATAATTGATTAAAAAATGGGCAAAGGATCTGAATAGACACTTCTCCAAAGAGGACATACAGACGGCCAAAAGACATGAAAAGATGCTCAACATCACTAATCATCAGGGAAATGCAAATTAAAACCCCAATGAGATGTCACCTCACATCTATCAGAATGGCGCTCATCATTAAGTCAGGAAACAAATGCTGGCGAGGATGGAGAGAAAAGGGAACCCTTGTGCACTGTCTGTGGGAATGCTGATTGGTGCAGCCACTGTGGGAAGTGGTACAGAGTTATTTCAAAAAATTAAAAATAGAACTACCATATGATCCAGAAGTTCCACTTTGAGGTATTTATCCAGAGAAATCGAAAACACTGATTTTGAAAAATATATGCACCCCTATGTTCTTTGCAGCATTATTTACAATAGCCAAGATATGGAAGCAACCCAAGTGTCCATTGATAGACAAGTGGATAAAGAAGAAGTAGTGCATATATATAATGCAGTATTACTCAGCCATTAAAAAGAGAATGAAATCTTATCATTTGCAACAACATGGATGGACCTAGAAGATATTATACTAAGTGAAATAAGTCAGATAGAGAAAGGCAAATACTATGTAATTTCACTTATATGTGGAATCTAAACAACAAAATAAAGGAACGATCAAAACAGAAACAAGAAACAGATTATGGGGTTGATGAGAAGAGGTAAAGAGAAAGATGAAGGGATTAAGATTACAATTATAAAAATAGTAATGTACAGTACAGGGAATACGGCTATTAATATTGTAATAACTGTGTGATGTCAGGTGGGTATTAGACTTATTGGGGTGATCACTTCATAAAATATATAAACGTCTAATCACTACATTGTACACCTGAAACTAATATAATACATGTCATTATAATTGAAAATTTAAAGAATTAAAAGAATAAAAAAATAAATATTTTTTTTAAAAGTTAAATTTAAACAGAAAAAAAAGATGCATGTTGCAACACCTTGAAGCAGAAGCCCTATTCTTCTGCTGGCATGGGAGTGCACCCCCAGAGTTAGCCAGACTGTGAGGCTTGAAGGCATAGTCCCCAAGAGTGTCCTCACTTCTGACACCAACTGCAAGTTTGTGGGAGGGGGTTCCCAAAACCACCCTCAGTTTTGATAATGCACTAGAAGGAAGAACTGAGAGAACCCACTGAAAGCTATAATACATTCACAGTTATAGTATATCAAGGACAAGGATACAGATTAAAAGCAGCCAAAGAAGAGACACATGGATGAGAGCCTGGGAGGGTTCCAAAAACTAAGCTTCTGTCGTCCTTGGGACGCATTAGCACACTGACATGGGTGTGTGACAAAACACGCCGAGTGCAACCAGGGAAGCCCACCTGAATCCCAGTGTCTGCAGGTTTTATTGGGGCCCTACCCAGTAGGCATGATTAATTGATAGATTTCCCACCAGTGTTCCAGCCTCCAGCCAAAGCCCCCCACCTAAGTCACATGGTTGTCCTTTCTGGCACAGCTCGCTCCCACCCTAAAACTATCAGTGTGGCTAGCCTTACCCCACAACGCGGTGTGTCTAGGCAGTGCCCTAAACAAAGACACCGCTCTCTGAATGACACAGATTACCTCTCAGAAACAAGGGCAAGGGCCAGACCTCTGTTTGGGCTAGGTCACATGCCCTGCTACACTGGATGCTTTTCTTCCTGCTCATTATTGATATTGGTGGGACTGTTTCCAGGAAAACAAAGTGAGAGAGGCATCAGGGACACTCTGGAGGCAGCACTTTGTTGTGGGTGCTGGCATTTAAACATAGTTCCTTGGGGCCCATTTTCTTGCTCACCAAAAATGCCCTAATAACACTGGGTGGCACAGACACCAACATCCCCTGAGCTGCCCACAGCTCAGACATCAGAGATGCTGGCAAGGCCAGGGCCCTGGGGTCTTCTGCGTTCAGAACACCAGTGCCCTGGAGGGTCACAAACGGTTGACATTTCTGGAAACTAATGAGTGGACAGTCTATAAATATCTGAACTGGATATTTGGGGAAAAAAGGTTTAGGAGATTCAGAGACCAATTAGCTTGAGCTGGAGAATAGCCAGGAAAACCTGAACTTTTAGCAGCAGAAGGAGAGGTGGGCAGGGGTGGCAGACATTGCACCACACACAAGGCGCAGAGTCCTAACCCAGGCAGCCGAAGTGGCTGATAGGCACAGAGATTTGGTCCAAAACATGTGACTGCATGAATAATTAATGTCGTGTTGCAAAAGGAAAATACATTCGTCATTACCTGAAGGGTTCCTTAGCCTCTAATTCAATTTTGATGAATAATTGCTACTCATGCATCTAACAAATATTCATTGAGCATTTGCCTTGTACCGTGCAGCAGTCTAGGTGTTGAGGATTCAGCAGAGAGCAAAACAAAGTCCTTCCCCTCATGAAGTTTACTTCTTAATGGGAGACAGGAATAATAAATAAACAAACAGGCAGTGGGAGGTGGAGATAAGTGCTGAAGAACAATGGAGCAGGGCAAGGGGTGGGGAAGAAGTTGTCTCAGACTAGGAGCTCAGGGACAGTAGCCTCACTAACCCTGGGATTTGGGTAAAGGGAGGGACCTGGCCTGTGGGTATCTGTAGAAAAGTGTTCTAGGCAGAAGGAGAGTAAGTGCAAAGGACCTGAGGCTGGAGAGTGGTTGGTGATGGACGAGGCAGCCAATGTAGATGGAGCCCATATGAGGCTGGGTAAACAGGGCCTGTGATTGTAGAAAGGAGATGGAAGCCACTGGGGGTAGGGGGTGTAAACTGTTAAGTATCTGTGACAAGGACAACAAAAGTACATGCAACCCCTCCCCCCTTTCCTCTGCCCGAGTTCTGTGTTGCCTCCTGGGGTAGCTGTGGGAGTGGCTTGGGGGGAGCCAGAGGGCTAAACTGACTCTTATTAGAAGGGGCATGCAGTGACCATGGAAAGAAGTGACCTTGGGAAGGCACCAGAGGTGGCGTGGCCAGTAAAGGGGCAGGTGGAGGCTGAAAGAGGGGTACTGAGGGAACTCTTTTTGGGAAGAGCAATGTTAGGGGGAGCAGCTACTGACATGAGGGAAACTTTGGACAAAGACTTTAGGACATCCCACCGTGTGCTGTGCAATGTGGTTCCCCCTTTGGCGCTTCTCCCAGAGACCTCCTACATGAAGTTGCCAGGCTATTTTTGGAGTTGGATCCATGTTTCTTTTGGATACAACACTCTGGTCCGAACCAGCCCCAAGGTGGCCAGCTTTAGTCGGGTTTCATTTCTATTTCGAGTGTCCATGAAGTGATTAATTGTTGGGCAGATAAAATATATTATGCTCACTTTGTTAAAGATGGTGTTGCCCGCATGCAAGTTTTAAGAGTAATCTTTTCCCCACACATTTGACTGATTGGATGATGTGGGGTGGTGCATTCTCATGAGGAATCCTCTCATTATGCCTCAGATAAGTGACTTTGTATCAGAGACTTCCTTGTTTGTAGATTGGATTAAAGGTTTGGATTTCTACACTATAAAGTGGGGCAGACCGGGAGCATGCTCTCTCTTGGTTCCTGGGATTAGCAGTAGAGAGGAGAGCAGAGAAAGGCCACGTGGAGGAGAGGAGAAGCAGCCAAGATGGTGGAGTGCTGAGGGAGAAGGTGGTTAGTGCAGAGTTTGTGCAGAGAGAAGGAGATGGGAAACAGAGGTGAATAAGGCTGGTGAGCTAGAAACCTTTGATTCTAGGAAACTCGGATAAGTCAGTAGCTTTGTGAGTACTGAATGAGTGGGTTTTGGAGCCCAGTGTGTGTTTTTACTTGCCTGCCAGGTGCAAGCTAGAATTAAAGCTGATGGCTCACCAGTTCTTGGCTCTGTTGCTTCATTACTGACTGTCCGAATCCAATGTGAACCTGCACTGGCCAGGTGGCTGTGATGGTGGCCCTGACTCCTGGCTTTACATTTGGCATAGTCTGTGGCAGGATTCGATACAGTTTGGTATGGAGCCAACACCACCTTTGAGTGGTGGAGTAGAGGATTGGCTGCTATTATGGTTCCCTATGGCTGTCCTTCTGGGGACTGTAGGATGGCTGACTTTTACAGCCATGTGTGAGGAAACCGAGAGCTCTGTGGAAGAGGCTGCTCAGGACCTGCAGGCCAAGCAGTGGAAGGAGCTGGAGCAAACGTGGGAGGAAGAGATGCTGACCCACCCTGGAGCTGAAGCAAGCACGGGAGGAGGCCAACCAGGTTCGCGAGATTCGCCTGGAAATGGAGCAGCCACTGGAGGAGGAATCTCAGGTTCGTGAGTTGCAGATTGCCCTGGATGTTGTAGAGAGCCAGCAGTGGCAGGAGGCTGAGGCTGAGGATGGGGCAGGAGCTGCAAACCCTGCTGAGCAGAAGGCAGTGGTGGCTCAGAGCTTGAACCCAGCAGCAGGAGCTGATGTTTTCAGTTCCTCTTTGGAGGATGAGGAGAATTGGTTTGGAGTTGCAATCTGCAGCCTCCAGAAGGTGAGAGCCCAGCAGCAAGGAGTAGCTATGCTCCTGGTAGGTCTGCGATTTTGGGACATAGGGGTGGATGCCATCATGCTCTCTGGAGCAGAGATGGAAATGCTGACTGTCATTGCCACATACTCTTTCTTGGGACAGTGTGAGACCTGCCATGATGACAGGAATGAGGGGGGAGGCTTACACCCCATGTGCATGGACTGATTTCCTGGACTATGACCAGAGTGAGCACTGGCTCTTTTGTTGAATGGACTTATGGATTTTGGACAATGTGAAATACCCTGATGGGGGTGGGGGGCGGATTTGCTAGAGGCCCTTCCCCTGCCCCGGGAAGCCTTTCAAACAGCAAGAAAGAAGGCCGAGGACATTTTGCACTTTTGGCAAAGTGCTCAGAGAATGGTGAAATGTGTGTACCTTTGTAATTGCTGAAATTGTATGATTTGTCATGTTGTTGTAATTTGTGTAATGTGCCTAATTTTCTTGTACAGGGATGCCGGTGGTGTAGATGTGAGCATAGGGGTGGATCGTTGGGCAAATAAAATATATTATGCTCACTTTATTAAAGATGGCGCTGCCCACGTGCAAGTTTTAAGAGTAAGCTTTCCCCCACACCCTTGACTGATTGGATGATGTGGAGTGGTGCACTCTCATGAGGAATCCTCCCAGTATGTCTTAGATAAGTGACTTTGTATCAGAGACTTCCTTGTTTGTAGATTGGATTAAAGGTTTGGATTTCTACACTATAAAGTGGGGCAGACCAGGAGCTTGCTCTCTCTTGGTTCCTGGGATTAGCAGTAGATAGGAGAGCAGAGAAAGGCCATGTGGAGCAGGCTAGGAGAAGCAGCCACGATGGTGGAATGCTGAGGGAGAAGCCAGTTAGTGCAGAGTTTGTGCAGAGAGAAGGAGATGGGAAACAGAGGTGAATAAGACTGGTGAGCTAGAAACCTTTGATTCTAGGAAACTCGGATAAGTTAGTAGCTTTGTGAGCACTGAATGAGTGGGTTTTGAAGCCCAGTGTGTGTTTTTACTTGCCCGCCGGGTGCAAGCTAAGATTAAAGATGATGGCTCACAGTTCTTAGCTCCGTTGTTTCATTACCAACTGTCCAAATCAAATGCGAACCTGCATGGACCAGGCGGCTCTGATGGTGGCCACGACTACTGGCTTTACATTAATCAATGAGCTTTTTTTTCTAGTCAACTCTAAACATTTATTTTCCCCTGAACAGTTTTTTAAAAGCCCTCTGTTTTGCTACAGAATATTTATACAATTGTCATCATGCAGCTGGTGACCTCAGCTGGAGTCTCAGATTTGCTGTTGACAGCCATGTTGTCTCAGTTAAGTCACCTGCTCTTTCTAAGCTCCAGTAGTTTTATCTGTAAGTGGAGATAATTTTTAAAAAATTTCTCCACAGAATTTTGAGAATTAAATGATACTGTGCCTGGAAAAATAATGCAAATGACTGTGATGATATTAATTACTGACTTTCCTTTTAATTACCAATTAGGATACTAACATGTACTCACTAAATATATGTAGAATAAATTTAAGAAATAATTAAAATGCTTCCATAAAATGTCAACTTTGCTGCATAAAAGGTACATAAATGTCAGTAGATGCTTCATTTTTCCAAAAGTGGCAGAGTATACACATTTAATCAAATTGCTGGAATCTCTTTCTTATTCTACACAAGTCAAGAAAAGATTCTCTTTCTTATTTCAGAGTATTTATGCAGTCCTGAGGATGAATTTTGCTTATTAATAATTGAAAGTTCTTCCAAACTATAATATATATCATGAGTTACACAGTGCTTATTGAAATTATAACTTAAAAAGAAACTCCATAATATATGCACCTCCATGAAAAAAATCTATTATATAGAATTCTGGAAAATAACACACAAAGCAGCAGGAGTAATCATTGTACAAACTGTCTTTTCTGTGGGAAGGCATATTGGCTTCTTTAAAAATAATAAACTCGCCTGACCAGGCGGTGGCACAGTGGATAGAGCATCGGACTGGGATGCGGAGGACCCAGGTTTGAGACCTTGAGCTCGCCAGCTTGAGCGCGGGTCCATCTGGCTTGAGCAAAAAGCTCACCAGCTTGGACCCAAGGTTGCTGGCTCCAGCAAGGGATGGCTCAGTCTGCTGAAGGCCCGTGGTCAAGGCACATGTGAGAAAGCAATCAATGAACAACTATGGTGTCGCAAGGGCAACGAGAAACTAATGATTGACACTTCTCACCTCTCTCCATTCCTGTCTGTCTGTCCCTATCTATCCCTCTGTCTGACTCTCTCTGTCCCTGTAAAAAAATAAAAAATTTAAAATAAATAAAGAAAAATATTCTAAAAATAATAAACTCTTTTTTTTCCATTGCTTCAAGTCATTTGCATTTAATAATAGTGCAGTGTCTAATTGTATGAATTAGCATAAAGATTGATTGCTGATTAGTTCTAACTAGCTTTGCTACACAATAATAAATGTAGATTTTTATAGATTCTGAGATATCGATGGTCAATAGCCTAAAACTCTATTCAAAGTTAAAAAACATTTCAACGCTGTGAGGGCTGTATTTCCACGCTTATCTAGATGTTGGTTAGAACATTCTTTAAAGCTTTATGTTCTTATCACAGCCCTTATTAGTGCCTGGCATAAACAATCGTGGGATTTTATATCCTTATATTAATAGATATTTGGTGTTGTTGTCGATGGAAAAGGGCACCCAGAGCCAAAGAAACAATGTAGCTTTCCTACTGCCACCCTCCTTGGGATGACTCACCTATTACCCCCACCCAACCCCACCACCACTCACATGTGGGATCAAGACCCATCCTCCAGGTCAAACTCTGGTTCAGCCTTCTGCTGTCCATCTCCTGGATGTTTAACCCCAGCTGCCACTGCACATGAACAGTTACACCTATCATCTTCCCCCTCACATGACTGTTCCAGTCTGAGCGCCAGGCACCACAGCTGCAGGTTGGGGGCACCCCACTTCTCCACTCTGCTCAGTCCAGACCCTTCCTGCCTCCCCCATTGCACTCACAGCCGGCCCCCGGGTCCTGGCCGACCTCCTCTCTAGCTGACTCCCACACAGCAGTCATAGGACTCTCTCTAAAGTTTATGGTCAATTATGTTTCCTCAGTTAACCTTTAGCTGTGAGTGTGGGGACTTGCCTCTCTGTGTCTGTTCCTCCTCTCTACCCTCTGAGCTCTTTACACCCCCAGCTGAGACATCACTTCCTCCTGGAAGCCGTCCCTGATCTTTCTAGAGAGTATGTCATTCTCTTACAATCTATGCAATGTATTTATTTACCTGTCAATCCCCTTATCTAAGGGAGGAGAGTTAACAGTGGTGGGATTCAAATAATTTAACAACCAGTTCTCTGCCCTAATAACCGTTTTAAGTATAAAAAAACAATATACTGAAAGGTAGTTTATTATTTTATGCGTTTAATACTTAAATAAGAACAATAAGAGGTACACGTAAAACTAGATTTTGTTGTAAGAGTTTTAAAATAATAATGAAAAAATATTAAATAATATCTGACAAAAAACGAAACTGTTATTTCAGATATTTTCATATTGCTTTTTGATTGGCGTCCTTGCAATTTTTTTTTCACATATGAATGGAATGAAAATTGCTATGGGCACTTAGAATACGCTGCTCCGCAGATTCTTTAAAAAAGAGTAAGGAATGTAAATTTGTGATTTCCACATTAGGCGGTTGCCTGGGCACCGACCTTAGAGAGAACCCTGATTACAAGTGTCATTTTAACAACCAGTTTGCCAAACTCGACAAAAAAGTAGGTGTCGGTTCTGCCAAACCTGGTGTGAAGCCGCGGAACCCCACCACTGAGAGCTAACCTCATCTTTAAAGAGCCGTCATCCCGTCATCCCAGGAGATTAAGGAGCTGTTTATATAACTCACGCTGGTGTCTTTGTGACTCAGGTACCAGTGACTTCCGTAACACTGTATCTTGTATGGTCTCACTACGTGGTGTCACCTGCAGCGCAGCAGCGCGGGCCTCACTCAGCAGCCTTTTAGAAACGCAGAGTCTCTGTTGCTGTCCAGACCTTCTGAACCAGAATCTGCACCTTCACAAGATCCCCAAGTAGTTTGCATGCATTTTTCAGTTTAAGAAGCAGTGGTTTTAAGGGTTATTGATATTAAGAGTTTAAATAGAAAGTATAAAACACCTGCTGATTCCTGGGGACACATGTTTTAAATGAGCCAGATTCCAGAGACCTGTTGGCTCTTCACACTCAGTTCTGGGAGCCAGTGTTAACTGACTACCCCTGGGCCCATCGGCATGCATTTGAGTGTGGACCCAGGGGCACTGGGAGGGCTCACCTACACCTGGGCACCACCCAGGTGGGTATCCACAGGATATGTGACATCTCTATTTTTTGTCACATAGGAAATTAAGATGCTTGACATGGGGTGATCTTACTGCTAATTAAGAACCCTTAGACCCAAACATCTGATCCTAGTCTCTGAGCTCCCTGAAGGTGTGTCCTATTGATTTTCCGTAAGCAGACACATAGCAGGTGCTTAGTAAACGTTTATGGTTGGACTTTAAAGTGATGTACGATGTGCTTTCCCATCGCTCTCAGGCCGGCACCATGTATAATCACAGCAATTTTGACAGAGACAATTTAATCATGACAGAATTCCAGGAACTTTATCAGGACTTAAACTTACTGCTTTCTGCCAAAATTATCTACAAGGTCAGTATCAGTATTACTACAACTCCTGCGAAGCTTCACTTAGTAAATTGTAAGTTTATACCTGGACATTCAAGCAAAGAGAAAGGATGTACTTAATGTTTTAAATGGAGGTCCTGCAGGAATTGGTCCAGCTGGGAGGTTGAAGCTCAGCCGGTCAGGTTGGCTTCCATAGCCTAATGACCCAATGTTTTGAGGGCTCTTGTTTCATATACTCTACTTTGTTTGGTTCTAGTTACTTCTCTTGGGAGGTTAAATCTAGTCCCTTATACATTATGCTGGCCAGGACTGGGAGTTTCCCAATTTATCTATAAACGCAGAGTCTTTTTATAGCATTTTAATACTCACCGAAATATCCAGGAGTGGGACTACTATTAAAATTGAGTTTTGTTTGGGACTTTAGCAAGAATTGATTACCACGGTGTAAAATCATGTTGCTGATATAATGTGAGTCATGGCACTTGAGACTGGGGGCCAAAATAGGACACCAGTTTCAATCAACATTTGGAACTGCATTTCACAATGATTCTTCATACCTGTGCAACCATCTGACTCCTTTATAATGTTTTTAGTGTAGTCATGCTTGGACATTTACATATTTAATTGCATGGGATTTTATTATAATTTTCCATTAGTTTCTCCTTTATATTACAGTGAAGAGGTTTTATTGAATTTTTTGGAGTTACATTTGCTAGGTTATGTTAGCTATAAATTTCATTTCAGAAAAGCAAAGTGGGAATTGGACATGATTGATGTAGAAAGGGACATTGTGTCTATGGTACAAATGTGGGAAGTTCCTGAGAAGGAGGCTTTACCCCTTGTTCTAATGGAATGGGCCTGGGACTGTCACAAAACCTCAGAGGGAGAAAGCTGTGTGGTATATTCAGGCTGAAAAGGCCTTAGACAACCTAGCAGAGGTTCCAGTGAGAAACAGGACAGCAAAATGACACAGAGTGACTGAGAGGGACAGAGAAACTGGGAAGACTCTGTAACCACCCAGTGAAGATTGGAAGGGGTGATGGTTGCCTCAGCGGTGGTGTCTGAGGTGGATCAGATGATAAAAAAGACCAGGTGTGGCCCTGACCATTTGGCTCAGTGGATAAAGCTTCTGCCAGTGTATGGATGTCCCGGGTTCGATCCCTGGTCAGAGCACACATGAGAAGCGGGCATCTGCTCTCCTAACCTCCCTCTCCCTCTTCTCTCCGTCTACACCTCTTGCAACCAGTGACCCGGTTGGTCCAAGTGTCAGCCTCAGACACTGAGGATAGTTTGGTTGCTTCAAGCATTGGCCCCAGATGGGATTGCCAAATGGATCCTGGTAGGGGCACATGCAGGAGTCTGTCTCTCTATCTCCTTTCTTCTCACTAAAAAAAAAAAAGACAAAAAAGACCAGGTGGGCCTCCATCCTTGACCTTCTGGCTCCTCATAAGCACCTTGTAACTTGCATACAACCTCAGGAAAACGTAGGGGGGTGACGGAGGGAATCCTTTAAATGTTGCAAATTAAGTTCCCACCAATCAGGAGATTAGGGACTTATAATAAAAAACTAACTTCTATTCCAGAGAAATAGAATCGCCTTTCGTATATTTCTAAGTTTGTGTCCTCAGAGTCATAATTACTACCAACTATAAGGACCTGCTTCAGTATAAAAAGTTTTGTAGAACCTCCCCTAACATGAGATCTGCTGTAATTTTAATATCCCTTGAATCAGAGTACATGAAGGCAAAGGGCTTTTCTGTATCCAGGAGTCTCTTGGCTTGCAGCATGAGTGGATCTCCTAGACTGCAGGCCCGCAAACAATGAAGAACACAGGTTCTGAAGAAGAAAGCCTGCGGTTTGGAGTTGGCCACTTACTCACCGTGGGCGCTTGGGCAAGTTACAGTACACTGTTACCCCTATTGTCTCACTAACAAAACAGGATAATGATTGAGAGGACTCAATGCACTCTGTCAGCTATAGTGTGACTATAAATGGACATCAGTTATTATTTGTAGATGATTCATGTACATGTATTATAGTTATGGACATAAAAGTGAACATTAATTTACATAATTTTCTGTGTAGACTCCTCACTTCAGACTTAAGTTTTAGACCAAGCAAAATAATTTAAGGTTAGACCTTTTAGAAAATTTCCAGTTTTTCTGGCATAAAGGTCGTGTTCCATAGAGCTGCAGAATAGACTTACTGACCCCACACCAGGCCCAGGGACTTGTGCAGTCAGGTTAGAATTAACAACCTACTGCTAACTAGGAGCCTTCCCCCTGGGGAGATAGGCTCTGGTTTTCCATTACCTAAGACTTATTATTTCTAGTGCTAAGAAACACAGACCAATTAATCACCAAAGGGCAGAAATAAATTAACTCACCTTTGGGTTACTTGGTCTTTGGTAATTTAACACTTTTCATCTCGACAAGAAAAAAATCACAGAGATGCTGGTTACTTCACAACTGGAATGATCCATGCTTCCAAGGAGACCCAAGCTATTTGCAAAACTTCATTCATCAAACGCCTCCTTGTTTGGAGGTTTGGGGGAACTTTCGTTTACTTCATGGCTCTGAGCGTGGTTCTGCTTCGGGAGGCATCCAGTGAAATTCTGATTAAGCAAAATATTCTGGGAATGGGGTTTTCCAGATAATGTAAACCAAATGGTCTGAGTTTCACTCGAGTTGGAAATCTATTTAAGCCTGACCTGTGTTGGCACAGTGGATGGAGTGTGAACTTGGAATTATGAGGTCGCTGGTTTGAAACCCTGGGCTTGCCCGGTCAAGGCACATATGGGAGTTGATGTTTCCTGCTCTTCCTCCCTTTCTCTCTCTCTCTCTCTCTCTCTCTCTCTCTCCCTCCCTCCCTCTCCCCCCTCCTCTCTAAAATGAATAAATAAAATCTTAAAAGAAAAAAAAAGAAAATCTATTTAAAATGCTTTGTTAAACTTTCTTGCCTCAGCAAGCACAGAACAATGAACATACTTTGGATGTTAGAAGAGTCGTTCATTCATTGGTTAAACCATTTATTTAATCATTCTACAAATACCTTCTGCATTACTACTTTATGCTGGGGAAGGACTGGACAAACAGGGGTAGAAAGACAAAGGGAGTTTGATACTCTGCTGGAGGCTAGAAGAACCGTCTTCAGACTGCATCACCACCACTTAGCAAGTATGTGGTTCTGGGCAAGGATTTTATTCTCTGACTCAGTTTCTCATCAGGAAAATGGGGCCCCGTATTTATATCTAGCTTGCCAAAGATATTTGAGGATTATAAAGCATAAAATACTCTAAAAACTGCAGTTCTCTGTGAATGATCATATAATTTGATGGCTGAGAATCTTGCATTGACTTATGAAAGTCATCCTAAATGGTCCAAACATTAGATCAGTTTAAGAAATGAAGCCATTTATTTCCTTTTTAAATTTTTTGCCCCTGAGATGAAGCCGTTTCTATGCTGCCCCTAAATCATATTTAAAATAACATTTGGGCACAGAAACTATTTGGTTCAATTCCTTCCTTTTACACATTGGGGAGCCAGTGCGTCAGAGGGGGAGGACTTGTTCGAGGACCCTGTTAAAAGGTAAACTGAGGCATATTAAACATTTTAAGAGTTTATTTGAACAAAAATGAATTGGAATTGGGCAGCATCCAATCCAGCAAATAACACAGAGCTCTTAGGAGCTTTCCACAATAAAAGACTTTCATAGGCAGAAAGGAGCAGGGGATAATATAAAAGGCGAAGCATGGATCGGTTATTGCAAGGTAATGGCAGGGGGCTATCAGCAGATTACCTAATGAGTGTTGACCAGGCGATTTCTGATCGAGTGGTTTAAGATTCCATTTCTAGGAAAGCCAAAATTGTAATAAGTCTTTGGTGATTTGGAGCTTAGTACACATGACCCCATTTTTGGCTGTTGTCTTCTTTTTAACAACCCACAGAGATGGGACTAGAACTCAGGCTACTCTTTCTCTGACTCAGTTATCATTATTTACAATTATGTGCCAGACCTCCAAAACGGGATAATTCTAGCTAACAAAAATCAGTGGCTTGTTACCTGGTATTGGGCTGTAACTGCTCTCCACTTGCATCTGTCTTTAAGGAAAAAGAATATAGTAATTGTCCATTCGGTCCATTTCCAAGGACTGTTGATTTTATAAGCTTGTATGGTACGCAGAATTTTGTTCCCCATGGATTCTGCCATATGATGTCATGCTCATGGTTATATTATATGATGTGGCAAAAAGGACACTGCAGGTATAATCAAGGTCACTAATTGACTGGCTTTATCATAGGGAGATTACCCTGATAATTCAGGTCTCAGAATAACTGCATAAGCCCCTAACAGTAGAAAAGGAAGCAGAAGAGGAAATAAGACAGAAGCAATAAAAGGGGAAGTTGAAGATTCTAAGCACAAGATGGATTTGATGCACCATCATTGGCTTAAAGATGAAGGGGGACATGTGTCAAGGAAATGGGGACCACAGTCCTAAACCTCAAGGAACGAAATTCTGTCAACAGCTGAACCCTGACTTCATTCTTGGGGGCCCTGACCAGAGTACGCAGCCGAGTCACTCTGTGCTGGCCCTTCTGACCCCCTGTGAGACCAGATGACATGCTCTGAGGGGCCAAGGAGGCAACAGGCCCGGTCAGCAGACCGCATGACCGAAGCCCCATCCCCGCCTGACTCAGATATTTATTAGCAAGTACAAATAACTCCAGGAAGCAGATAGAAGTTTTCAGGGGGTGAAGTAAAGGACAAGGAACATGCTCACTCTCAATCTCTGTTCTGAGAGCCTAAACATAGTCTGTATTGCTGACCCTTACCCTGTGGTTCTGCTGCTTCCAGCTCAGCGTCAGAGAGGCCTTGGACTCGCATCCACTCAGGGCTTTCGCCCTAGGGCTCTTCGCTGTCTCTAATTCTTCACAGCATATTCCTACAAGATATTAAATGAGTGTTGTTGTTGTGTGTGTGTGTTTTAAAGTATTTTTGTAGTTGATTTTTTAAAAATTTCTATCATTGCCTGACCAGGTGGTGGGGCAGTGGATAGAGTGTCAGATTGGGATGCGGAAGACCCAGGTTCAAGACCCTGAGCTCACCAGCTTGAGCGCGGGCCCATCTGGCTTGAGCAAAAAGCTCCTCAGCTTGGACCCAAGGTCGCTGGCTCCAGCAAGGGGTTGCTCAGTCTGCTGAAGGCCCGCGGTCAAGGCACATGTGAGAAAGCAATCAATGAACAACTAAGGTGTTGCAACGGCAACGAAAAACTAATGATTGATGCTTCTCACCTCTCTCCGTTCCTGTCTGTCCCTATCTATCCCTCTCTCCGACTCTCTCTCTGTCCCTGTAAAAAAAAAATTCTATCATTAAAGTCGTTAATGCATGCTGACGCACAAATAGCACAGAAAGACAAGAAGAAAGGCAGCAGTCCACCTCTCCCTTGTCTTTCCTCTACTTCAGTATAGAAAAAATGTTTTATTCATCTAAAAAGATGGGTTCTAGACCAGTGGTTCTTAACCTTTTTTGAGGTACCGAACCCACCAGTTTCATATGCGCATTCACCTAACACTTCTTTAGTGATAAATAAAATATGATATTTTTTTTTTCCAAATTCAAGACATAGGTATGTTTTTTAACTGGTGCACAAAATGAGCCGTGCATGAACATCACCTTGCTCAAAGAACAAAACCAACAAAGTGCGTGAACTCACAACAAATTACGGTATTACTTTATTCTGGCCTCCGCGGCAGAGGCTTCTCCGAACCCCTGAGATCGACTCATCGAACCCCTAGGGTTTGATAGAACCCAGGTTAAGAACCACTGTTCTAGACAATTGAGGTTTCATTGTGTTTGGCTTTTTTAAGGAATGAAAAACACCCTAATGTGCTCCATGCCTACTCACTGACAACATCTTTTCCATCTGTTAAACCATGGCCCAATATAGTCTGCCTTCCCTATCCCCGGACTAAATCTGCAGATTCAACCAACTGTGGATCAAAAATAGTTGAAATAAAAATGTTATGTTGTTGCAAACATGGCCCTGGCTTGTTGGTTTAGTGGTAGAATGTCAGCCTGGTGTGTGGATGTCCCAGGTTACATTCCTGATCAGTGCACACAGGAAAGGTGACCATCTGCTTCTCCACCCTTCCCCCTTTCCTCTCTATCTCTCTTTTCCCCTCCGACAGCCAAAGCTCCATGGGAGCAAAGTTGGCCTGGGCACTGAGGATGGCTCCATGTCCCCTCCTCAGGCACTAAAACGGCTTGAGTTGCATGGAGGGCCCCAGATGGGCAGAGCATTGCCCCCTAGTGGGCTTGCCAAGTGGATCCCAGTGGGGCACATGCGGGAGTTGGTCTTTTCGCCTCCCCACTTCTCAATTAAGAAAAAAAAAATACAAAAAAAAGAGTTATGTTGTTGCAAATGTGTACTATATGGTTAGGCCAAGAATTTACAGGAAGATCTGAATATGTACAGACGTTTTTTTCTTGTCTAACAGTGTAACAACTATTTACATAGTTAGTTACATTGTATCAGGTATTATAAGCAATCTAGAGATGATTTAAAGTATAGAGGAGGATGTGTGTAAGTTATATGTAAGTACTATGCCGTTTTATATAAGGACTGAGCATCGATTTGGTATTCACAGAGAATACTGGAACCAATCCCCATGGATACTGAGGGATAACTGGGTGAAATATTTATTTCTTTAAAGATCTTTAAAGATATCAAATTTTAGCATAAGCTTCATATTTTGGGTTTTTAACTATAATGTCACAGATGCTGGATACAGTTAATAAGTTAAATGCTTCTTTTAGTGTTCATTGTATTTTCTCTCCAAGTCCTTCCTGCAGGACACACAGAGCCCCCCCCCCCCGACATTTGCACTGCAGACATATTAGCAGGCAGAAGATGTTACTCAGTATTTCAAATTTAATCATAGATGGGGAAACAGTACTCATTACGTAGTTAGGAAACTAAATTTAACAGAGCAATTTGATTAGGACATTACTTTTCTTGTAACTTGATGTAGCAATCTCTAGTGCAGTGGTTCTTAACCTTTTTTGAGGTACCGAACCCACCAGTTTCATATGCGCATCCACCGAACCCTTCTTTAGTGATAAATAAAATATGATTTTTTTTCCAAATTTAGTTTTGCCGGTGCGAGACTAGAGTTGCTCAACTTGCCATTGCATATCATGCAGATAGGATGCTGACTCCCATCCCGTTCCGTGATACATGTGAATCCATGTTGTACATATTCGTCCGACCACTTTTTTTTGCTCGACATATTTAGTATGGATTAAAATATTAAGAAAGAAATCACACGACGTACAACTACGACAGCCGTTGACTACTGCACACACTAAATTCCCAGCAGCACTGGTTGGCCAAGCAATGTAACGTGATCCTCTGCGGCAAGTGATGGCCAAGCGGGGCGTGTCATCACGACTTTACACAACTGTGTCTTTTTCTCCGCGGCAGAGGCTTTTCTCTGAACCCCTGAGACCGACTCATTGAACCCCTAGGGTTCGATAGAACCCAGGTTAAGAACCACTGCTCTAGTGGGTACAATGTGCCAGAGTGAAAAAAATGATCTGGTAAGAAATCTACTAAAGGGTGAACATGGATTTAAAAATACCCCGCATAGCCTGACCTGGCAGTGCGCAATGGATAGAGCGTTGGACTGGGACACAGAGGACCTAGGTTTGAAACCCTGAGGTCGCTGGTTCAAGCGCAAGCTCAACAGCTTGAGTGCGGGGTCGCTGGCTTGAGCCCAAGGTTGCTGGCTTGATCAAGGGGTCACTCAACTCTGCTGCAGTTCCCCTGGTCAAGGGACATATGAAAAAGCAATCAATGAACAACTAAGGAGACTAAGGAACTGCAATTCTTCAACAAAGAATTGATGCTTCTCATCTCTGTCCCCTACTGCCTGTCTGTTACTATCTGTCCCTCTCTCTGTCTTTCTGTCTCTGTCACACACAAAAAACACCCACATAATTTTAGTTAATTCCAACTTCTCATTTGTCAAACTTTTAACAGACCTGTCAACATGAAGCAAAGTAAACCAAGCAGTTAATTTCTTCCCCCCGCTTCCCTTGTAAATTTACTGCACATGTGACAGGTGTCTGAAGCTGGCATTCCAGGGAACAGAGAAGCACAGGCCCTAGCTAATGAGGAAAACAGAAGAGGCAGTGTATTCCAGTGGTTAGGAACTCAACTCTAGTGAAATAAAAACCAGTTTGAGTTCTGCCTTTATTCAATGACACCTTTAGTCTCTTAGGGTTGCTGTAGGGATTAAATAAAATGGGCATATGTAGTGTTTAGCACATGATAAGACTAAATAAATGTTAGGGATTCTATCATTGTTATTAGCTCCAACACCATCTCAGTGGATAAATGTGTTCCTGTCTAGCAGTCCTTGAGGACAACTTGTATCAGCATTGTATGCAGAAGAGGCATGGCACCGATAGGCTAGTTGGGATTGCCCAATCTGTGCTGAGGAGACAGGTGGCCCAGCTGTGCTCTCTGCTTGCCAGTCTGTGAAGCATAGGAATGGCATTGCACAATGTTGCAGACTGGCCAGACCCCAGATTGCACTTGACACCGCGCATTTGAAATGTAACCAGTGGTGGGATTCACTGCCCTAATGACTGTTTTAAATATAAAAAAAAAAAATAGACCCAAAGGTAGCTTATTATTTCATGCAGTTAATACTTAAATAAGAACAATAAAAGAGGTACACAAAACTAGATTATGTTGTAAGAGTTTTAAAATATTAATTAAAAACTATTAAATAATATCTGACAAAAACAATAAAACTATTATTTAAGATATTTCCATATTGCTACTTGATTGGCATCCTCACTTGCAATTTTTTTCACCTATGGACGGAACGAACATGATTACGGCTGCTTAGAATACGCTGTTGAGCAGATGAATGTCAGAAAGGAGCAAGGAATGTAAATTGTGATTTCCACATCAGGAGCCCACCTTAGAGAGAACCCTGAATACAAGTGCCATTTCTTTTTATACTTCTAAATTATTATTTTTATTACTCTTAGTTTGGGCCACTGTTAGACTAACCTATGGCCTGAATTAATTTATTTTTTATTTTTTTAATTGATTTTATTAATTTTTAATTTTAATGGGGTGACATTGATAAATCAGGGTACATATGTTCAGAGAAAACCTCTGCAGGTTATTTTGACATTTGATTATAATGCATACCCATCTCCCAAAGTTACAAGTGCCATTTTAACAACCGGTTCCCCAGACTCAACAAAAAATTAGGTATGGGTTTTGCTGAACCAGTGTGAACCAGCTGAATCCCACCACTGGACGTAATCCTTGGAGATGTATAAGTGCTCAAAAAATTCCACAGGGGTTTACTCACCATGTTCACTTTCTTTTTCAATATGTTGAATTTATATTTTATTTAAAAAAGAAATCTTGTCATTGAAGCATGATTTACATGCAAAAATTTGTACAGATTTAATGTACACAATTTAGGAAGTATGTATCACTACAAAGAATGCCGTAAACATATCCATCACCTCTGTTTTCTCCTATCCTCTTTATTTATTTGTTTGTTTATTTATTTATTATAATCATTGTGATAAGAATTCAGCATATAACCTCTCCTCTTGACAAATTTTCAAGCACACAGTACAGCATTGTTAACTCTGGGTGCTGTGCTGTACAGTACATCTCTAGGACAAATCATCTTAAATTTTGTCAGACTCTTTTGTAATTGGTTGGTATAGCCAGGAGAGGGCACTGTTGCCTTACCCAAATTCTGCACTGTGGCCTGTGGAACCCTGCATCTGTATCCTGTGCTCTACAGTCCCACTTCTGCCTTTGTTGAGGATGGAAGTTTCATTTTTTAGTAACCAGCAAGGCAAACATTAAAGAACAAAACAAACAAGAAAAAACTTTTGTTTGTAGCAGGACACAAAAAATACCGAGACTTGACAAATGTTTTATATTTTTTAAGTTATGCAAAACTGTGTATGAAATTTTGAAATTTGCAAGTGAGACAGAGAAAATGAATTCTGATTAAATTGATCAAGGATCTGCCTGGAAAACCACTGTTTGAAAAATTAAGAGTGTAACTTGGTGTTCCTGCTCATTGCGGGTATCTTAAGCGATCCAGAAAGGACTCAGGAGAAATTGCTGCACAGTGTCTGAGAACCTGGGGATGTGTCCTCACAGAGTGCCAAAACCCAGGATGTCTTGAAAACCTGTCTTTGTGAAGAGAAAGGAGGGTGCAATGTTGACACTCACCCCCTACCTCTGTGAGGTTTGCCTTTTCCTTTCTTGGCCAGCCACTTTACCATATTAATTAGGCCAGTTTTTGGGTTTTTTCTTTTTAACAAGGAAATAATGGCTTCATTTGTAATCCTTGGGTGACAGACATTGAACTCTTTTTTTTGAGGGGGGCCTATATTTATGTTCTTTTTCTCCTCATTCCTCTCAAGTTTCCTTATGTATAACTTCTTTCCACAGTTTCAGAGTTGGAAGGAGGAGAAACATTTGAAATGCAAACACAGGTATGCTGATGGCAAGCCAAGCCTGCACATTGTAAAGTCACAGTGAATGGCTGGGAAAACCTAGTGGAGCTGGGGAATATCCCCGGCACCATGTATTAATATGATACCAATAAATAAATATTTGCTGAATGACTGACTGATTGGCTGAGTAAATGAATGAATAAAACCACAACCTCTCAGGTACTTATGGATATAACAACTGATTTATAACTATTTGAATTTATGTAACTTTTAAAAATTATTTACCATTTCCTCCTAACATTACCAAATATCCTCAGATAAAGAAATAGCAAGTCTCCCAACTTTGTTTGGGATTTTATAGTGAAGGCTTACTAAAATTACTCATGAGGCTAAGGGGAATTTGTGAATGTTGTGTATGTGAGTATATTCTTGCTTGTGCTGTTTTCACAATGAGGCAGAGAAACCGTCTGGGACTTTTAAGAGAACAGATACATCAGTGTTCCTCTCTCCTTTTTTCATTCTAACATTAACTTGCAGCTTCCTCAATTTTTTTCCCCAGACTCCTGTCTAAGCTGATCTGCAGTCATGAGGAAGGCCTGTGCTTGCAGAGTGTCAAGAGAATTTTTTTTGACAGAGAGAGAGAGAATAATAAAGAGGGACAGATAGGGACAGACAGACAGGAAGGGAGAGAGATGAGAAGCATCAATTCTTCATTACAGCTCCTTAGTTGTTCATTGATTGCTTTCTCATATGTGCTTTGACTGAGGAGCTACAGCAGAGCGAGTAACCCCTTGCTCGAGCCAGCAACCTTGGGCTCAAGCTTGCAACCTTGGGCTCAAGCCAGTGACCATGGATGCGGTCATGTCTATGATCCCACACTCAAGCCAGCAACCCCACACTCAAGCTGGTGAGCCCACACTCAAGCAGGATGAGTCTGCGTTCAAGCCAGCAACCTTGGGGTTTTGAACCTGGATCTTCTGTGTCCCAGTCCAATGCTGTATCCACTGCGCCAGTGCCTTGTCAGGCTAGAATCCTTTTTAATAGTCATTCAAAGATATGTACAAGCTCTTAGACCACAAAGATCCCTTCTTCTCATCCCTTCTTCATGCCCAGACCTGCTCAAAGACTTGGCATCTTGCCCTGGAAGCAAAGCATACAGGCCAAATAGGACCTGCATTTTCAGTGCTGCGAACAACAGTCAATTCTTTAATGTAATTACTTAGAACAAATTAAGAGTTTAGACCCAGGAGCCTCCGGGCACTCCAAAGATTATTAAAAACAGGGATTAGGGGATGGTTTAAGATGCCTGTGAGCTCTGGAAGGCCACACCCCATGCAGTCCTGGTGCGGTTCTGATAGACAGGCTTGGATAGACACGAGTGAGCTTTTCCAAAGCGCACCCTCTGAGACATCAGGGCAGGAAATAGTCGGGCTGTATTCAGTCTATGCTCTGTCTTGGCGGGTGATCTTTTTTAAATGTGTGAGTTCTTAACTGCTTTTCTCAATGCGGCAGCTTAGATTTTTAAGGTATTGGAGAGTCGAGGCATTTCTCCATCATCAACTGAAGACCGAGGGCCCCAGTACAAAGCATGAAGACAGTATCAGTGAGAGACAGAAGGAGACAAAGGCAAATCCCATGAATCTGAGCGGTGACTTGTTACTGCACAAGCCGTTAGTTCCTGCGTGTGCAAGAGGAGCAGAGTCTCAAATACACACTGAAAGAGAGTGTGCATTCATTCAGGGCAGAAGTGTGCCTTAGTGCTGCTGCGCAGATATGGAAATAGGAACTTTGAAAAGACTCCAGTCACTTTTATATCAGAGAGTTACTAGGAAATAGTAATGAGGCTATGGGATCATTCTCCTTAAACAGCATACTAAGGAATCATAAAAGCAAGCATCATGGAGCGCTTACCACAAGCCAGGCACTGCTCTCCGGGCTGAATGCATGCTAGTATTTAATCAGCAAAACAATCCTCTGAGCCTGGTCCTATCATTATCTCTTATTACAAACTGGGAAATTAAGGCACCAAGATTATACAATACTTGCTCCTAAACACCCCACCAGTAAATATAAAAGCAGGAATTCTAGCTTGGTTCTAGAGACTCCTCCCTTAACCACTTAAACGCTAAAAATGAAAATACTATGTGCACAGAAAGACTAGAATTTAAATGCTAAGTGTAATTCTCTCCAAGTGGTGGGTTTATGGTTAAAATTTTCTTTTACTTTTCTGCTTATTCCACATTTGTACCATGTGTTGCTTTTGTAATCAGAGAGAAAATAGATGCTGCTTTAAAATCCTGACCCTAAAATCTATAACTTACAACAGGCTGTGACAATCATTGTCTTGACGGGCTTTGGGGGAGAGTTAACGTAAGCAGCCTAGACTGTTTGATTTACTCATGGCCATACTTTATAGAGTAAATAGTCACCAAGGAAAAGTGACTCACTGTGTCCCTCTGCAGCCCTGTGCGCAGCCAATAAACTGGCCCTTTGCAATGTCACTTGGGGTTGTATAAGGTAACAGATTCTCGAAGGAAGAATGAACTTTCCAGCTCTAACAACAGCGAACAGAGGAGTTCAATATGATGGTGGAGCTTAGCAGAGGCGGATTAAGGTTGGCTGAGGCCTTGGGTGCTGAAGAAAATATTGGGCCCCTTAAAAAAAGAGAGAGTAAGGCAAAATAAAAATACATGTAAATAATATTTTTAAGTAAATAAAAAATAGTATGTACTATTAATGTTAAAATTGCACATATGAAACCAAACTTGGTGTCATTAGAAAAAAGTGTAAAGTTGGGGTTTTGCGGGGCCCTTCAGGAGTCGGGGCCCAGGGCTTGTGCCCAGTGCCCTCATCGTTAAACCTGCCTCTGGAACTTAGCAATGACAAGACACATATACATTTTCACACAAAACTTTCCATTAAAGGCCGTAACAGAAAAGTCTATTGTATACTGTATCAGCATGAACAATTGGAGTTTGAAATTTAAAAGTCATACCATAATCCAATTAAATTCACAAAATACATATAATGGATGTAGGAAGCAACTGAAAAATTTAAATCTGACCAAGCCAATTTGGAAACAATTTTAAGAACACTCTCCAGGTTTATTATAATAGATATTTAACACAAGTACAGTTTAAAAGGCATAAACGCAGGAGGTGGCAAACTGAAGTTTAAAAAAAGCTATCAGTTGCCTGACAAGGCGGTGGCGCAGTGGATAGAGTGTCGGACTGGGATGCAGAAGACCCAGGTTCGAGACCCCGAGGTCGCCAGCTTGAGCACGGGCCATCTGGCTTGAGCAAAGAGCTCGCCAGCTTGGACCCAAGGTCGCTGGCTCCAGCAAGGGGTAGCTCGGTCTGCTGAAGGCTCATGGCCAAGGCACATGTGAGAAAGCAATCAATGAACAACTATGGTGTCGCAACGGCAACGAAAAACTAATGATTGGTGCTTCTCACCTCTCTCCGTTGTCTGTTTATCCCTCTCTCTGACTCTCTGTCTGTCCCTGTTAAAAAAAAAAAAAAGCTATCAGTTAAGCTCTCTTGTTCATCCCTGGAAATAAAAGTAACTGACTCATACAATGCTGATAACTTCTTGTACAGATTACTTTACTTTTTCCTTATCCTTGTCTTTTAAAAGAACTATAGCGCTCTTTTTTAAAGTAAGGGGATTGCTGATAGGAACTGAGGTCTCATTTTCCCCGGTTTGTGCACCTGTGTTAGGTGAGGCATTGAAGTGGTTACTTCACTGATCCCCCAGATCTGTGTCCCCATGAGAATGAAGGGCTTCTTCTTCTAGCTGCTGGGGTGCTCGCTGCATGAGACACTCAGCCTTCCGTCCTCGTTAGTACTGCCTCTGGAAGAGTGCCATCTTGACCACTGCGCCAGTCTTGAGCAACCTGCTTTAGAAGCTGGTAAAGCTGCCCTATAAACCTGGCCTCGCCTTCTCCAAGGGCAATCCTCAGGGTTATTTCCACTTGGCTGAGCCTGGTCCCAGCTCGGTGCCTCCCTTTGCCCATCTGCCTTCCTTCTCTTTCCTAACATAAGAGTTGATCCCAGGACACTGTGCAGCCAGGGGACGTTTCCTGTGGCTGGGTGTCCACTTCCCTGCATGAACCCAACGCCGGGGAGGAAGAACAAAGATCGTTGGCAGGCAGTCGGCCCCTCTGACACACTGACTCCACAGGCCACAGCCTTGACCCATATCACAAATAACACAACAAGGGAAAGCTGTAACCTTCCTTGCACAGATTCAGGAATAGATTGACTAACAAAGAGGACACTTTTGGAAGAGCAGCAGGAAACACATCTGAAATTCAGGTGGGGTTTCAGGGTGGCAGCTGTTTAGCCCACTGTTCAGGCCGTCTGTCCCTGGTACCATGGCCACACCGGGTTAATTAAATCCTTCTCATTAATTCAGCGCAAGTGTAAATTAGGAAGGAATGAAGATAAATTAGGTTTGAAGGCTAATACATTTAACCCCATGCTGCTTATTTTGCAGCCTAACAAAATAATACTGTTAAGGGAGATAACAAGGCCAAAGCCTTGGGCACAGCTTCTTAATAGCATTAAAAATGAGACCGTGGTTTGGTGTTACAAGGAAGAGCCAAAGGCCAGCTCCCAGGGTCACACAAGACTGGCCTGACATCTTGGGTGAGATGGTGGCCACCGAGTAACAGGGTTTGTGTAGCATTTCCTGAGTTGTTTGTGACTCAGATATTTGCTATGTCTCTCATCATCCAGTTTGACCACAGGCCTGTCTAGACAGTTCTTCCTACATTGATTGAAGACTTGCTCAGTTTTTCTTCCGGTGGGTGAAGTGACAGGAATTACCTTCAGGATTAGCTAAGCAATGTTGGAGAGATAACACAGTGTGTGTTCCTGTGATCATAAATATGCTAAATGGCAAATCACTTTCAGTTGTGAAATAAACATTAGGAACTGCACACCGGCTGAGAACTTTCCACGCATTGGTTCAGGCAAAGCAGAGCACAGTGTGTAGGAGGTCATTGGCAGCACACATGCCTCCCCCCCCCCCCCAAATGCAAGTTTAGTTACTGTGTCTTTCAACAGGAAAATGTTTTCCAGTTTTATAACCTACTTACACTAGTTTCTTTTCCATGCTTCATGTTGCTTATCTCTCTGAGGCAGATGAAACAGGTTTGTATGGTCACTGAATACACTTCAAGATTTTTCCAGGTTACAACTCTCTCTCCTTCTCTTTCCTTGAAGCATAGAAAGGTAGCAACATTAGGCAGGGCAGACACAGGAAGATGGCACCAGTGTATGAGAACAGAAGGGCCAGAGGATCCCTGCCTTCCCAGCATAGCTGTTTTCAAAGAGAAGTAAATTTTGCTATCCTTCTTGGTTAAGAACACTGTAGTTTCCAGGTGATGAAGATGCAACACCAATTGTCCTAGTTTAGTGGGCTACTTTGATAAAATCCCCATCAGACCAACTGGGCTGTGTTCTATTTCTAGGCAGGGTCATATCTATAATGTTCTAGGGAGACTTGGTAAGTGACCGCAAAGAAAGTGGTAATCTCTTAATTTAAACAGGATCTTTCCTCCCAAAGAAGATATTAATACTTGGTCTTCAAAATCAGCGAGCTTTCTTTTGACCTCCCACCCTGCCTCTATGAGGGCCTTGAGGCAGCTGCCTGTCAGCTCCCACACCTTGCCACAGGCTACAGAAGCATGTTTTTAAAAGGCATGCAATGGCTACACGTTTCCACCTCGCATCTTTTTAGCATCTATCTCTAGTGACCACAGCTCTTCTAGTCTCCACTGGTTTAATCCAGGCTCCTCAAAGAGCAGGGTCTGCTCACAGGACTCCACAGTTGCCACACGTGGTTCTCAGCGTGAACTGATTCAGCCGCCTCCGGCTTTGTGAAGCCTTCTCCAGCCGAGACTCTCCATAAAACTGTAAAATATGAAACAGACTTGTAAAGGCTCATGGTGAGGCTGGCGACTTAATGTTAACAAAGGACTTCAGAGGGCACTGTCTTTCTTTGTTTGCAAGGAGCAAAATTTCTCAGCGCGAATACTAGGAGAAACCGCGAATAAAAAAAAAAAAAAAAGTGGAATTAGAATAAAGAACCGGCAGTTTTGGTCTCACCAGTCTCTGGACTCTGAGAGCGCCAGGCGCTGCCACCTCCCCCTGTGTACATTTTCTGCTTTTAGTGTTTGAAAGAAAGCTGGGAGACCGGAAAGTGGGGTTCCCAGAGCTGGCGGGCTGGGCCACTGCTAAATGGCTGTGTTATCTAGAATTGGACAATTCATTTGTACCTTGGCCTCAGTTTCCTAACCTGTAAAATGAGTGGGCTTGACCGGTCATTTCTACAGTTCATTCATAGATTTTATTCTAAATCCTACCAAAACAAACAAACAAACAAACACACACCGCGTTTTAAATTCCCAGTGAAAAGACAAGCCCATAGTACATAGCTCAAAAATGAGTTTTGTAAAGAGTGACCGACATTCGAAGTTATTTTTTGAATCGCCTTTTCTCCCGGCACGCGGCGCTTCCGAGATGTGTGCCGAGCCATTTCTTCGCTGAACTCAGAACAAACACCAACGAGCGATAAAAGGAAGGGTCCGGTAGCAGAGGGCTTGTGAAGCTTGAGAGCTAGCGAGAGGGGGCGGCGTAGCGGCTCCTTTGAGCAGTTCGCTTTGAATCAAGCGGCCTCCGCTATTGGCTGAGAAGCACGTGGGCGCACTGCGGCGGCACAGGGCGGTGTGGGGCAGAGTCCGACGGTGGCTACCGCATCTTCCAAGGGCTGGGAGGACCGGCACCCGGAAAACGCATGGGGCTCGAGTCCATCTGGCTCTCCTGCCAGCGAGAAACTCCACTGTCCGGCTTTGCCCAACCTGCAGTGTCCCCGGAGTGTCCAAACTTGTGCCCCTTCTCTCGCCACTGTCCCCTTTCCAGGTGTCCCACCCAGTGCGCGGGCTGTGTGCACCCAGGGCGCGTGCCGCGGGCCCCCAGCTCGCTCCTCGCCACCCCTTCTTGAGCATCTCGCGGGCTCCGGCAGCGCGGAGCGCATAACCTGGGGCTGCACACTCCCCTGCCGAGAGTCCCTCGGCTCCGGCGCTATCCATGAAAAGACCTGGGTCAGAGTGGCTCACGCACTCCGACCCAGGAAAACTTATTTCATTTGCAGTCCCCGAGGGTTGCAGCTGCTTGCTAATGGCTGAAATACCGCGTCCGCTTTGTCTGTCTCCACTCTCCGCAGCCCCCCTCCCCGCTTCCTCTCTCGATTAACTCCCCGGACACGCTCTTCTCTTGCTCTCTTCCCCGCCCCCGCCCCTCACCTCCTCCTTCGCGGGCTGCCTCCTAGCGCTTCCTCCCTCCCTCTCCTGGTGTCACTCTTGGCATACGCACTCTCTCTCTCCCCCACCCCTCCCCTTCGCACCGCCCCACTTATAGGCCGGCGGACCGCGGCGGAGCGCAGAGTGCTCGGGGAGCCAGAGAGGCGGCGCGGTGGTGGCGGTGTGGAGACCGAGTCCAGACGCCAGGCGGCCGCCGGCGCGCACGGCGCTTTCTAGCTCCCCGCGAGTGCACACAGCTCGCCTCCTTCCTTGGCGCCTGCAACCACAGGCTCGCTTTTTCCTCCCGAAACTCGCTCCGGGTGACGCTACGCGCGTTGCGGACACAGTCCGCGGCGTGAGGACAGTGAGGCCGAGGCGAACCGCCGCGGTAGCCGCCCCGAGCCGGCGCGGCCCTCTTCACGGCTGGCGCCCCATGCGCACGCCTTTCGCCCGAGCAGTCGCTACCGCTCCCCGTGGCTGAGACCTCCAATTCGTCGCCTCCCTGCCGGGTGAGCGAGGCTGCAGCCCAGCTAGTTGTGCCCTTAGAACAGTCGCCACTGTTGTAAGTTTCCTCTACTGCCCTAGACCTGTTGCGGGTGCCGCGGGTTTCAGGGCACGCTTGAACTGTGGGGGTGTGCGCGCGCGCTCCGGAGGCCAGGGCTGAGCCTTCGGCGGAGATGGTGAGTTGTTGGGGAGCAGACCTCAGTGTTCTCCGCTGCCCTCCCACACCCAAGTAGGACCCGGGCTTCGCCAGATGGGCCTCCTCTCGGCGGCGCAGCGCCCAGGCGAGCTAGGTGAGCGAGGAGCAGAGCCAGGGTACGATGACTCTCCCCGCTTCGTGGAAAGCAGCGCTTCCCTGAGCGTGGATTTCCCGCTGCCTTGTACTTGGCAGTCTCTAGGGCCGAGCGCGCGAGATTGTCGGCTCACGTAGCACTCTACCCGGTATGGGGAACGCTAGGGCCACGCGCAGATATCCCCTGGGAGGGCACTCTCTCTTGTGAAATGTCTCTAGGGAATGAATGAAAACCGGATTATTTTCATGAAAATTTAGTTTCTTTTTATGCAAGAACAGTATTTGGCCTTTAGTATAGCATTATTAGTTTCTAAGGACAGGAATTGGTGGGCGGGGTGAAGATGAACCATTGAACTTGTTCAGCTTGAAATTTGTTTTCACCCTGAAAGGCAAGGCCAGCATGTAAAAGAGCGTTGCAAGTGTTTCAGGGGACTGCGTGGTGAAATTATTTTCCTGTTAACGAGATGTTTATAATGTCGTTTATTGTTATCCATACGTAAATGTCGCCAGAAAATCTGCCCTGTTTCTCCTTTGATTGCATTGAGATCAGGCTCTAAACCTGAGATGTGGCGGGGACGCAAAGAATCGGAGGCAGAGAGCCTGGGCAAAGAGCTTTAAGTGAACCGGTGTTACTCTAACTAGAAGCCCTTTTGATGTTTAGTGTAATAGCAGCCTTTTTTCTCGTCCTCTTTGTTAGATGTAGGATAAGTACATGTGTGCATTTTTTGGACAGTTACGTGGCATGTGATTATTTCTCTGGGGGCTTAAAAATACCGGGAGGATGATTCATTTTATATTGAAGTTGTATAAATGACTTACACTTAGTGACTGTATAAGTGATTTATGCTGATAGTTTGATGTTTGCTAATTTCAAACCAGAAAGTAACTTTTCCCATGGGTCTTCAAGTATCTTTTATTTTCATCAAACATTGCTGCAAGAATGTTGTTTTGACCATGACATGCTTTTCTATCTGGATGTTATCCAAGATAACAGGCTAGGTTCTTCCTTCTGGTTTTATGGGTCAACCTGGAAAATACAGATGCATCAGCAGAGGATGCATAGAGATGCAGATCCTAGACCCAAAGGTCTTAAGTTTAGGCCTGGTTGTGAGTGGTGTTTGACACCATCACACATCTAATGCTCAGAAGCATGTTTTGGGCTCCTGGGATTCCTGCTCAATGTGCTTAATGGTGCTTAGGCAACTTTGGGCAGGTCAGGTCCCTCATTCTTCAGCCAGAGCTGCATTTGCTCTTAGCCCGAAAGGAGGAAGCTTTTGAGGTTGTATTGGAAACATTAGCTTTTTTAAAAAAAAGGTGTATGAACTCATTTGGAATTTTTGTAAGCACTGATATACTCTCTTTTGAGGTTCAGGTTTAAAATCTTTCTCAGGAGGAAGCTTTTGAGGTTGTATTGGAAACATTAGCTTTTAAAAAAAAAAGGTGTATGAACTCATTTGGAATTTTTGTAAGCACTGATATACTCTCTTTTGAGGTTCAGGTTTAAAATCTTTCTCAGGAGGAAGCTTTTGAGGTTGTATTGGAAACATTAGCTTTAAAAAAAAAAAGGTGTATGAACTCATTTGGAATTTTTGTAAGCACTGATATACTCTCTTTTGAGGTTCAGGTTTAAAATCTTCCTCAAAGAGCTTCATATGGAATGTACTAATTCAAATGATAACTACACTGGTAGAGCGTCAGTGATGCTAATAAATTTTAACACTTTGGTGCATTCACACAATCATACCAATTGTTCTCCATAGCACTGAGCACTGGTTACAAAAAGAAAGACTAGATTTGTAGAGGCTCAGCTTGAGGTGGGAATGAAGCTTGGCTCTTCACCAGTTGTTGTATCTAGGAGGCTAACAGACTAATGGGTGTTTGTGAGTCTTCCTAATACCAGAGCTTGAGACTTTGTTGCTTATTTTCTTTCATTAAGCCATGTTTACTCAGAATGAAAAGTTACATTCCAAAAATAAAAGGAAAACAAGTTGCATCATCTAATGGTATGTGGCCAAGTTAGGTTTTTGTTTTCTGTGACAGCTGGTCAGGAAAGTGCAGTTTAGTATCTGGCCCATGAATCTGCGGTAAGTTATTCATTAGCATTTATTGATAATTCCTGGGATGTAACTTAAAAATAAATATCTGAGTGTTGAAGGAAATAAACAGGACATGGATACTAGCTGTTCTGAGTTTAGAATAGCTACTGTATCCACCTAGTTGACTGCTTAGGATAAACAGCTTCCTTAGGAATCCTTTGTCAGGCAGATGCTTGAAGCCTTTATTCCTTTGAAGTAAAAGAGGTAGGAGTTGGGTTTTTTGTTTTTTATTTTAAAGTATGTGACTCAATTTTTGAAGATAGGTGATAGGGATTTTCTATACTTTTAACCTACAATTTACTTACTGAGGAAAACCAAAGATGGCATTAGATTCTGCTATAATATTAATTTAGAAACTGAGGAAAAAACCCATTTTAGTCAGCAAGTAAATACTACGGTGGTCTTAAATTAACAATGGCTGGCAGATTTTTTAATGTAATACATGACTGTGTATTTTTTAATTTAGATAAAGCAATGTTTGTATCTTGAACTCTATATGCAAATGCCACCATTAGTAGGTACACACACAAGAATGGTCCTGGTGATGCACTTTAATCAAAAGAAGGGGTGGGCCTGACCAGGCAGTGGTGCAGTGGATAGAGCGTTAGACTGGGACGCAGAGGACCCAGGTTCAAGACCCCGAGGTCGCTGGCTTGAGCAAGGGGTTACTCAGTCTGCTGTAGCCCCATGGTCAAAGCACATATGAGAAAGCAATCAATGAACAACTAAAGTGCCTCAACGAAAAATTGATGCTCCTCATCTCTCTCCCTTCCTGTCTGTCTGTCCCTCTATATCCCTCTCTCTGACTCTCTCTGTAAAAAAAAAAAAAAGAGGGGGGGGGTGTAGGTAGATCCTTTGTCCTTGCAACTGGTTTCCCAAGAATTGATATAAAGCTGGAAGAAAGAAAAAAACAGCACTCAGAGTATGTATGCTACTCAAACTATTCTTCCTTTTATGTGCCCAAATCCTCTTTTTGGAAGCTGTCCAGAGCAAGAGAGATGGGTGGTAATTGTGATCAGAATCTATTGTGTTTTCACCAAAGCCTGCTGATCAGTATATGGTAATGTTTCTACTGGGTCTCTTAAAGGACTTTGTAGTAGTAGAGCTGTCTGGTTAGAAATGATTTGTAATATTTAAATGAGGGTCCAGTCATTGGAGAAGTTGCCTAAACCTATGATTTTAATGTTACGTTTCCCATTTATTGTATATCGCAGGGAGGCCAAATCTTACCAAAGGAATTCTTAAAGGAATTAATTAGTAGGTATTTGTTTTACACATGGCTTTATGTTGCATAGGGCATTAAAGCTGGTGCCTATCCTAGAGTTACGAGAGCTAGAGGCCTGGCATTTTGAGTGGCCCGTGGTGAACTAGCTGGACAAGGACAGGGAGCTGTGAGAAGGAGACTTTGCTTCTCCTGGCCTGACGTACATTCTTAAGGACTTCAATATCCTGAAAGCTGGCAATCAGGTTTTCCAAGATGAACCTGCTTTCAAGCAGCGACTTTTTTTAAAAACAATATATAACTCATATAGCTCAACAGTATGACCATGGATGCCTCTCCTTTTAGGTAATTGTCTCCGACTTTGTGCACCGGTGGCCATCCCATTATGCAGGACGGTGGGCAGCAGCGCCAACAGCAAGCTGTACCGTTTCCTCTATTCTAAGGGGTTGCTGCTTTGTACTGCTTTTGACACATCAGGAGCATTAGCACCCTGCTTAGTGGTTTTGTTTTGTTTTTTTTAGGAGTGGAAACAAAATGTCAGTCAGTGTGCACGAGAACCGCAAGTCCAGGGCCAGCAGCGGCTCCATTAACATCTATCTGTTTCACAAGTCTTCCTACGCCGACAGCGTCCTCACTCACCTGAACCTTCTACGCCAGCAGCGCCTCTTCACTGATGTCCTTCTCCATGCCGGAAATAGGACTTTCCCTTGTCACCGGGCCGTGCTGGCTGCGTGCAGCCGCTACTTTGAAGCCATGTTCAGTGGTGGCCTGAAGGAGAGCCAGGACAGCGAAGTCAACTTCGACAACTCCATCCACCCAGAAGTCTTGGAGCTGCTTCTTGACTATGCGTACTCCTCCCGGGTCATCATCAATGAAGAAAATGCAGAATCACTCCTGGAAGCTGGAGACATGCTGGAGTTTCAAGATATCCGGGATGCCTGTGCAGAATTCCTGGAGAAGAACCTGCATCCCACCAACTGTCTGGGCATGCTGCTGCTCTCTGATGCGCACCAGTGCACCAAGCTGTATGAACTGTCCTGGAGAATGTGTCTCAGCAATTTCCAAACCATCAGGAAGAACGAAGATTTCCTGCAGCTGCCCCAGGACATGGTAGTGCAGCTCTTGTCCAGCGAAGAGCTGGAGACAGAAGATGAAAGGCTCGTGTACGAGTCTGCAATTAACTGGATCAGCTACGACCTGAAGAAGCGCTACTGCTACCTCCCAGAGCTGTTGCAGACGGTGAGGCTGGCTCTCCTGCCAGCCATCTATCTCATGGAGAATGTGGCCATGGAAGAACTCATCACCAAGCAGAGAAAGAGCAAGGAAATTGTGGAAGAGGCCATCCGATGCAAGCTAAAAATCCTGCAGAATGATGGCGTGGTAACCAGCCTCTGTGCCCGGCCTCGGAAGACTGGCCATGCCCTCTTCCTCTTGGGAGGGCAGACTTTCATGTGTGACAAGCTGTATTTGGTAGACCAGAAGGCCAAAGAAATCATTCCCAAAGCTGACATCCCCAGCCCTAGAAAAGAGTTCAGTGCATGTGCCATTGGCTGCAAAGTGTACATCACGGGGGGCCGGGGGTCTGAAAATGGCGTCTCCAAAGATGTCTGGGTTTATGACACTCTGCATGAGGAGTGGTCCAAAGCCGCCCCCATGCTGGTGGCCAGGTTTGGCCATGGCTCTGCTGAACTGAAGCACTGCCTGTATGTGGTTGGAGGGCACACGGCTGCCACTGGCTGCCTCCCAGCCTCCCCCTCGGTCTCTCTAAAGCAAGTAGAACATTATGACCCCACAACCAACAAATGGACTATGGTAGCCCCACTCCGAGAAGGCGTTAGCAATGCTGCAGTCGTGAGTGCCAAGCTCAAGCTGTTTGCTTTTGGAGGTACCAGCGTCAGTCATGACAAGCTCCCCAAGGTTCAGTGTTATGATCAATGTGAAAACAGGTGGACGGTACCGGCCACCTGCCCCCAGCCCTGGCGTTACACAGCAGCAGCAGTGCTGGGTAACCAGATTTTTATTATGGGGGGAGATACAGAGTTCTCTGCCTGCTCCGCTTATAAATTCAACAGTGAGACTTACCAGTGGACCAAGGTGGGAGATGTGACAGCAAAGCGCATGAGCTGTCACGCTGTGGCCTCCGGAAACAAGCTCTACGTGGTGGGAGGATACTTTGGCATTCAGCGATGCAAAACTTTGGACTGCTACGATCCAACACTAGACGTGTGGAACAGCATAACCACGGTCCCATACTCGCTGATACCGACTGCATTTGTCAGCACCTGGAAACATCTGCCTTCTTAAATACAGTATATCCTAAAGAAGGTGAGCATGAGGTAAGAGGTCAGTTTAGCTGTAACTATGCATGTAATTAAGCTAGCAATGTGAGGTTGTGTGTGGAGCGAGGCATGGTTTGTATAGCCAATAGAAGTGCTACACAAACTGTAAAAAACAGAACTTGTACCCCAGAACTTAAACACTTATATTGACCACAGCTACACACACCCCCCTTCTATAACAGAAATAAGCCAGTGGTTCTCAGCCTTTACTGAGCCTCAGGATTTCCCAAAGAGCTTTGCTAAAACTCCCAGCCCCAAGACTTGGTTTCCTTCACTCTGAGTAAGGCCCGGAAGTAGCATTTTAAGAAAGTTTTCTGGTGATCCTAATGTATACCAGGTTGAGAAATCCCTGACCTATGTTAGTAGTGCCAACTAGTACTTAGGAAATCCTCACAGTGTGGCTGGAGCTGGTTGTGTGTCCAAATGGATCGTTTCATTTACTCCTCACAGCAGCCTTGTGAAGGTACTATTACTAGAGCACTTTATAGGTGAAAGCACCTTGTGTACACAGAGGTTAGGGTGCCCGCAGTCATAGAGCTCAGTAGGCAGCATTGGTCAAGAAACCACCCAGGCAACCTGGCTCCAGAGCGCAGACACTGGAGCCTCTTGCTGAGCTGCCACTTAGTAAACTTGAACTTCATCGGGGTGTCTCCCTGGGAGATGCTTTTTGATAATTCAAATTTAACTTCCTCAAGCCCTTTCTGGGATAGAGTACAGTTTAAAAAATTGAGTGCTTGCCTGACCAGGCAGTGGCGCAGTGGATAGAGCGTCGGAATGGGATGCGGAAGACCCAGGTCCGAGACCCCGAGCTCGCCAGCTTGAGCGCAGCGGGCCCATCTGGTTTGAGCAAAAGCTTGTCAGCTTGGACCCAAGGCCGCTGGCTCCAGCAAGGGGTTGCTCGGTCTGCTGAAGGCCCGTGGTCAAGGCACATGTGAGAAAGCAGTCAGTGAACACTAAGGTGTCGCAACCGCAATGAAAAACTAATTATTGATGCTTCTCACCTCTCTCCGTTCCTGTTTTTCTGTCCCTATCTATCCCTCTCTCTCTCTCTCTGTCCCTGAAAAAAAAAAAAAATTGAGTGCTTAAATTTCATTTCTGGTTTATCTTCTCTAACTCATTTATTAGTTTATTTCATTTTTTCTCAAATTTATTAACTTTGGAGGGAAGTTTAGGTCTGTCCTTGTAGAAAGATGAACCTGCATTGTATAAATTCGTCTGATGCATGGATACACAGAGCCATCTAAGCTGCTCTTATAGCGGCCTTTCAGAGTTAATCAGACAGGCTGCCCCTATTGTCAGGGCTAACAAAAGTTGTGTTTCTGTGTCATATATCTGAATACATAATGGTTGTCTTGTGTACTTAAGAGTATATAATGCTCTTGGTTCAAATAATTAATAGGCCTACCCAGTTCAGTGTTGAGGAAGCTAATGGCCGCTTTGCTGCTATTAAGTGAGCATTTTTAGGACTGGCCCCAGGAATCACTTATGCATGTCTGAATGCAGCAGAGAGCTCACTCAGTGTGTTGATTTGTTTTGGTGATTCATTGGCTTATTACAGTCCTAGTAATAGAATGAAATTAAAACTCTTTGGAGGAACTACAAGAAAACTAACTCCTTCCTTGGAAACATTTGGCTCTGTTTTCTCTTGTATGTTTCACACCTTTGAAGGAAACTTTCAAAAGGAAAAAATAAATGGAAATCATGGAGCCTTGCAAGCTATAAGGAAAGTGGGGTTTTGACTCATTTGTCTTTTCTTTCCTCACCTATCACAGCTCATTTAAAATGCCATGAAAATTGGCCTTGCTTTCACACTTAATCTCTCTCTTTATTTCATTTCTGCAGTTATCTCCTCCAGCCTATTCCAGTTAGTAGAGCTCTTAGTAATGTAATGTTTCCTCGGAATGACATCCCTTCCAAGAAGCAGGAACAGTCAGAAGCCTCCTCTGGGGAGCGACATGGCTAACAGCACCCCATACCAAACTGGTTTTTGCAGCCTTACTGGCATCTCAGTAATCCTGAATAAACAAATGCTCTAAAAGTGGTTATTTCATTTGTGATATGAATGCATGACTCACCTCCAGAGCTGGTTTAAGGAATCTCTTAGGGTAAAAGCATCAATTACCAGCACACTAAGTTGGGTGTTAGTCCGGAACTGGCTCGGTGTGCATAGGAGAACCATAAGAATGGGCAATGATGGTGGGACTTCAAAATGCCTGCTAGTAGTATGGTTGGCATCCTTAGAGCAAGGTAAGGAAGTTGAGGCAGAAAGAGAGATCACAGGTACATTCTGGTTCTGGTTCTAAGCTGGAGTCTGGATGTTTCTGGACCTTTCTCCTTTGTTATATAAGTGGTTTGTATTATGCTTCCCCTGAGATCTGTCCCAATTCAGATTTGGGTAAATCGCTAAATTGGGGGTGGGCAGGAGAAAGAGGTGAAAATACCTAGCCCAGTGCCTGACCTAAGCGTGTATTCAACATTCTTTGGTTTCTTTCCTGCCTTCAGTTTAGATCGTAGCTTGCAATGGAATTAGCTTTGAGTGTGGTGGGAAAATGAGGTCTCTTTGTTGTCTTCTTGTTAACTTTATACCTCATTTTTGGTGCCTCCTTTCTCAGCCCAGGGTATGTTGGCAAACACTGGAATTCATCCTATCCTGAATATTTGAACCCCATCACATACTTCCGGTCCCGTGGAAGCAGAGCAAATACTGGGTTAGGTTCTATGTGAAATAACATCCTCTCCACCGTTGGTGCTACAAACCAGAAAGTCAAGCATATACACTGTATAACAACGAAATTTGAAATTTGACAGCCAAAGGGCAGCGTGAGCCTGGTCAAATTCAGGCTTGCAGCTTCCCAGAGAAGATGTGGGTTTGAATTGCTAGTGTACTACACACAGATAGCATTAAAACAGTTAAGCTGGATGAAGTGACTTAAAAGAAGGGCTGTGTAGACATGTCCTCAATTGAAAACACTTTGGGGACATCTCTTTGCTCTGCAAATGGAGGTGCTAAAGGAATTAATATATAATACAGCGTTAACAAAAAGTTTGCCCTGCTCTAAAAGCCCATTCATCAAGGAGGTTTTAACTGACCCCTGCTTTTCTGTCACCAGGTGGGACGGATAAAACGGAAATGACTTCTGATTAGTCTGCATTTTCATGGTGCTGTGTGACCCCAACCTGACAGAATTCAGATTTTGATTTTCTTTGTTTCTTCCTTTTTTAGAATGTTTCTTTTCTTTTAGTGTGTGTGTTTTTCCCCAGTATTCAACATCTTGACATTTTATATTATTACAAGATACATTCTTTGGGCCTAATGTTGATATATAGGTTACCAGCAGGTGGGATTAGGGGGATGACACCGTAGTCTGAGGAATGCCTTGAAAGCTTGAATCACTGTTATGAAACTGCCAAAAGAAACAACTAATGAAATGAATCAGACTTCTAAACACACAAAAGCGGGAAGAATTCAATGCAAGTACTGAGTGGCCCTTCCTGAATTCCCTTTGTCTATAGAGTTATAGCAGTCAGGGGTGCAGTTTCCTACCAGGGCAGGAAATGTATTCCATGAGGGTGAGCATTTGAAAGATAAGCCATCTGCAAAATTTCCCTATATCAGATTAGACGTAAACGAATGGGAAGGTTGGGTAGTGTGAGAAAATGCCAGCTCCCGTGAAAAGTGCAGCCTTCGTGGTTATGGCACTTTGAATGTATATTCACACTTGGCGTTGGTAGATTCTGTAAATACTGCATGCCATAGCTGGTGTCCCCCAAGTGTCGACTGATGAACTTCGAGAATAAACTCCAGCCTTGGGCTATTGAGGTCTGGTATGTTGTCATGAAAGGAAGCGAGACTGATTTCTGTCGTAATGAATAGCAGAGATGCATTTAAATAAGAAGATTAATACATCTGCTGTATATATAGTGAATAAATTGAATTTGGAATCTTTTATAGTAAATGGGCCAAGGGAGCTTTACACAGGAATCTTTCTTGACCCTCTGATGACTGCTTCATGGTGGCTCTGTTTGACCTCAGGGCAGCATTACTAATGTTGGAAGCAGAAGATGGCAACTGATAACAGCACATAGTTGTGTAGGTTTGAATTTGAAGGTGTATGTTTAGGAAAGAATTGAAGATCCCTCTTTGGACATCATTGTTCCTGTAGGGTCAGCCATCTGCATGCATGCGTGTGTGTGTACATTTAAGAGAAGCACTTCACATGTCTTTGTATAGTTCCTACTGAACATGTAATTAAGACCTTTGGAACAATATTGACCAGCTCTGTCCTGAGTTTTATTTTATTTTATTTATTTTTTAAGCTTTTCAGTCTACTAACAAAACTCTGTTGCCTCTGTTTTAGCTCAAGAAGCGATTGCTATTTTGGAGAGGCCAAATTTAATGAAGAGAAAGAAAATAAAAGGAAAAGAAGTCGCTACAAGACTTGGATTGTATAATTGGCTGCACCTTGTAAATGCTCTAACTGGACATGAAGGAAGGGGTGGGGGAGGGGTGGGATTTTCAGTACAAGTAGCACATGGTTTAAATATGAATGAATGAACCTGTGATTTAGTCCTTGTCTTGTAATTGTGGATTAATGTCAGTGTTAATCAGCCCCTCAAAGGGAGAAAAAAGCTGGACCTTTTCCCTTGCTGTACCATATTCAGCATTTGATTTCCATGGGTTCCACCATTTATGTGTAAAATTTGAAATGGTTGTCACCTCTCTCTGAGGAGCAAGCTTGCAGCCTCAACACCAGCTGCTGTTGGATATTGAAAGCCCATCTGTGGGGCCGGGAGGGAAACTGGCGGTACTGACTGCAGAATGAGGACCACTGGACTCGGCTCATCTCGGAGCAGTTGTGCCTCCAGGAAGGTTTCCAGATATTGGGGACATTGTTGGTAGCAGTTTGGTAGATGTTTTTTTCTATTTATAAGTGACTTTAAACTCTTCCTTGGCTGTTAAGAAATTTGTTATAGATTTAGCTATTTATTGTTGAATGCCTGCATGCTGAAACAATGCTTACAATTGTCTTCACGTGTATGGACGTGTGTGAACAGTTGTATGTTTTGCACAATTTTGTGGCTGTTGTGATGTGCTTTGCTGCACAAAAATGAAAACTTTGGAGTTACTGTTTCGAACATAACTGGAGGGTGGGTTTGGAAGGGGAGGGATTTTGTAAATACCAAGACAGGGAAGAATTACAAAACAGAAATGTAAACTATACCCTGGGGGTAGAGAAAGCATGGAGGTCACATTCTTTAGACTTGTTGGCTTTTAATGGGGTTTCCTGGGCTCTGGTCATGCTGATGGCTCCTGGGATGAGGGAAGACTTCTTTCTGTCCCTTTCCTTCCCATCTAATTCACATCTTTCAGTCTCGGCTACTGAAGTTTGGAAAGGACCAAATTGCTTTGCAGTTTTTCTCTTTGTGTAATATCCTGAAATCCTGGAAAATTCTATGGGCTAGTTCTGTATATAGGGCACAGGTAAAGACATAGTCCAAAGTTTATATATTTATTTATTTATTACCCTGTGAGAATGCTTTGCCATAATTATAGTAACGGGGGAAAAAACTGAATCATCACAAGCATATATTAATTCACCCGATTTGCTTGACCTGGATTCATTGTTTTCTTCGCTGTACAATTTAGCAAGTGTGATAAGTTCTCCAACTTGGTACAATGTATACCTTAGTGCTCAACTGTAGGTAAGTCTCTAAAAGAACTCTTTGGTGCACAAAAGTGACACATTTGGCCACAAAAACACCCAAGAATTGTAAGCAGTGGCCGCTGTTGAGGTTTTCCAGGATAGTTGGGAATCGGTTGTGAATACTTTTTTTGCTAGTTTGTGGGCTTGTTTACTGAACATGTGCTGTGATAGGTGTTAGTACTAGACTCCAGTAGGTGCTTCCTCGGACCGGTCTGGGGAAGACCTGAGTTTGAACTCTTGCACTGCTCTCCTTGATATCGCTCACATTACTGTACTTTAGAGAATACGTTTTAAGACTGGTAACAACCTTTTACTTTGTGAATGTGTTTGCATTGTTTGGTGACAGCTAAATCCTTAACATTTCTCTCCACCTGAAAACTTTAGATGAATTGTACATATCTGTCCATGCCATGAATGAGTGGGCTGTAGTTGGACCAAAATAAATGAGCCGTTGGAATAAAAGAATCACATCAGTCAGACTTTTGCTCCTACATGTGTTCTAAGCAACACAAATGTCTAATTATACAGTGGTGGCAGTTGGGTGTTGTATTGGAGCAGTTACAGCTCTGTAGTTATGATGCAGATAGGTTGAGATGTTTGTGTCACTGCATGGCTCCTGAGAGCAGGATGAAGTTTCTACAGCTGTTTCAGAGTTGTGGTCTGTCCCTGAATCCTCTATTATTTACTGTGTGTGAGCCAGAGAGGGCTGTGGTCAGGGTGGGCCTCCCGCCTTCAGGGAACTTTCTGGACTCCCACCCTTTGAATTGAGGTAGGCATTTGGGCTCACTACTTGACTATTCTCACCCTGTGAAACATCCCACACTTTGAAGCAAATACAATTCACAGCACAGTGCACACAAAAACCTTGGCATAAGACAGAGAAGGTTGTTCTTATTCTGTGGATGGGTTGCTATGGAAACAGATAACAAAGGGCAGCCTTCTACTTCTGGTATAATTGTGTAGCCCCTTTTCTCTGGGCTTGACACCTGTCTGAATAAGAGTGATTAGAGCTGAATAATATCCTTCTCTTGGCTATTGAATATGTGGTTCATGTACAAAACTATAAGTTGAAGAAGTAAAGTGTTCACATTCATATGTATTTGTTTCCTACTGCTACATTTTTTGAGGTTCTGTAAAACTTAACTTTTTTTTTTACAATGTGAAACTGAAGGTCAAATAAATTATTAGAGATTTTCTCTTCATTGTGTGTGAGGATTTTCATTTGAATACAACATCATTTCAGCCATTGAAAACGTGGACCTTTTCTAGTTTAATCAAAAAGAGAATTCTTTCAAATATTTTCTGAGTGTACTTTATTTCACCATTGAGTCGCATACTTTTAATAAAGCAATTCGGCACATTAATTAAAAATTTTCACCTTATAGGATATTTCTTTAAGCAAGGCAAAATATGGGTTATTCATACCTTAGCCTTAGAGTATAAAATGTCACATACCATGCAATATTAAGATAGTGTACTTTATGTGAGAAGGAATTTAGTTTGTGTTCCTTGTGGGTTATATTTTGGTAGGAAGCTGTGCAGGGGGCTAGAGTTCAATCCTCTTTTCATCTGACATCGATTGCGCCGTAGAAGACATTTAAAGCAAGTGGATATAAGGGTGTATTATTTCCCTTCAGCTGCACAAAACCACACATTTAATCCCTCTAGTACACTCGGCTTCCAAGTTGAAAGCCACTGTCCCAGGAGGCTCAGCCTAAAGCCAGGTGAAGCCTCTCGCCCTACCTCATGATTGCTTCATGTCACAGCCAGATGCTCCTTTATCAGTTGAGTTAGATTCCTTGCTGTTTTAATGTGCAGAGTAGTGTTGGGCATAATCTTTTTTGGATAGAATATAAACACTAGCTAATTGGGACTCTGGGAGAGCTCACAAGTAGGCAGAGTGCAATTATGGCCTTTGGACTTTGACCAAGATGCCAGAGCAGATGCCTCAGGTTTTACAGAAGGATCACTCAGTTCCGCACTGGTGGAGGCTGGCCTGGCGCCAAGCTTTGGGAACACGTGTCCTCAGACCCCAAGTGCACAATGGAGATGACCTATGAAAACCCTGTTGGTGACGCCATATATGATACCACGTGACAGAAGGGAGAATGAGTTTGGGAATCTTGACACTTCTTCACTCTGATTCACATATAGACAGTTGGGAACTGACCTTTCATTCTCTAGAATTCTTTTTCTTTGTCATCTCATTTCAAGGGCAGATTGACTGAAAGAAGATGCTTCAAATTTTTAATTTCTAGTCATTTTGAAATTCCAGACAGATAACCCAAATGGTGGCTGTGTAAGTTTGGGTTGCCTTTGGCTACACATAGTAGAAGGCTGGCCATGGTGGCTTAACCACAGTGGTGAAACCGTTTGGGGGCTGGCCCTCCAGGGCTGGGCTGGGACTCTTCCAAGGCCATTGTGGGCCTGGGCTCTTCTTTCCACTTTAACCTCCTGGACACAAGCCTCCGTGTTTGCAGGAAGACAGCTGCACTTCGCAGTATGCTTGTGTTTTCCAGGCAGCAAGGATGGGGACAAAGGGAAAGGCCTGTGCCTGTGAAGCCCATTTTCTTGGGATAGTAACAGTTTTCCTCAAAGGCCCACTTATGAGACTTACCAGCGATCTCTCATTAGCCAAAACTAGGTCACGTGATCTTCCAAAGAAATATGGGAGACTGAGAAAAATGGAACACATTGTCACCTCATACAAAACTGATTTTGTATAGAATGAAAGGGAGAACAGATGGGGGCAACTTCTGCACAGGGTCTGTCATGGTCTATGGTCAAGGGGTCATTTTCAACAACAGCCCCATGCTTGGGGACTGTACCACGGACATGTGTTAGAATAATCTCATTTCATTCTCACAACAAATGCAGGTAAATATAGAGAGGTTTCTTTATATCTCTGAGCCTCAGCTTCTTTAGCTGTAAAATAAAGATGATTAGTATTCTCTGGCTAATAGACTTAACATCAGAAATTTAAGAGGAAGCACCAAGCTCAGTGCCTGGCACATATCAGGTTCTCAGTCATTTTTAGCTGTCATTTATAAACATCACTGGGAGTAATACACCCAATAAATACACACCTGAGTGCAAGGGATTATGTTAAAAGTTTGTGTGCCCATTACCTTACTTCATCGTCAGAGCAACACTAGGAGAGCCAGCGCAATTAGTGCCCCCATTTTGTAGATGAAGAAACAGATTCTGAGAGATCATTACTGCCCCAAGGAGTGGCGGGACTGGATTTCCAGGCAGGCTCTCTGACTTGCTTTTCTCGGTCCAGCAATGTGGAGGGAGGTAATTCATGGGACTGAGGCTGACTGGGAAACCGGGCTGCCCGTCCACTGTGCGTACGAAGATCTGACTTCATGAGACGGTCCTAGTAGATCAACAGCTGGTGAATCCCACTCCTGGACGTGAGGACTAATGAAGCACATGAAAAGAGTCCGCTCAGCAACTCAAAATATTCCTTGACCACAGGGTTCAGAAGAAAAAATTGTGCAGAATTTAGAGATGAATGGGGGTCCCTGCATGGTTGGTACACTCAATTATCCACTGAACTGTACATTTATGCTCTGTGTACTTTTTTGTGTGTATAATGGTTATTGACTAAGAGATTAAATATACAAACAGACAATGGGCAGACCATACTAAAAAGAGAAGTCTGACCCACAGCTTGCAGAAACCAGCCCAGGAAACCAACCTGTTATGTCCATTAACCAGCCCAGGATGCCAACCTGCCACCAAGTCAGACTTGCAGGAAGTCAGACCACTATCTCTAGCAACTGGCTCATCAAGCCAAGCAATAACCCCTGTAACAATTGGCACAAACCAGCCAGGACTTGATCAATAACAAATACCTTCCCTAATTTTTGTCTCTGCTTCCAACTGAGGACCAACCAGAGAAAGCCAAATAGGTACCCTTAGCCATCACATAGGAGCCCCACTTCCTGTTAGCCCGCCTCCTGCTTCCCCCTGCCCCCAGACTCCAATCAGGGCACCCCTGGAGCCTTCCCCCTTCACTGTAAAGCTGTCCCGTCCCTCAGCCAGCCTTTGAGTCTCAGCCAAAATGCAAGTGGCAGTGGCCGACTCCCTTGCTATATCTAGCTCTGAACAAGTAGCCTTTGCCTGTGCTCATTTGTCTGGTCTTTGTTTACTTCCACAGACAAATGTTTGTTTGAATAAAATCATTATTTCCCCTAAAAATGTTTATAAAAATGAAATGGGGACCAACATTGTGGGTTCTAGGTAAGCTGGACTTTCAGGATGCTGTTTTCATCTCAAATGTCAGAGTAAATGAAATGTACACAATGCATACAGTATAAGAAAATTGATTTTGAGTTAATGGGGTTGAGATTAGGGTGTCTGGTTTGCCAGGAGGAGAACAATTGCTTTGTTTGGGAATATTCTGAATCAAAGGAGAACACTTATATAAGTTTTGCAGTCATATTCATGGTGCACATGAATGTATGAATAAATGCAACAACTTAGCAGTTAATTCTTGCTCTTGCCTGTCACAAATCTTATGTGCTTTGCCTGTCTGACACATACTCAGGCAAGCCGTCTGCCCTGTATTTGTGTTTAATCATAGACAATGAACATTAAAGCTCTGTTATTTGTCAGACATTGAACAACTATGTGCAAGACCTAACTTTTGGAGGGAAAATGATGTATGCTGAGGCCTAACTATGAATGAAAAGCAATTTGACTTAAGTAAATTATAGATCTACCATAATCTCATCCAGCTCTGCTTATAGCCGGTCTTACTTTGTGAAGGGGGGCGGGGGACCAAATAAGACAAAGTTTCTGTCTTTCTAGTCCTGTTTCCTTGGCAACCATAATCTTTATCTGCACAAAGATGGGGGACTGCATTGAGGAAAGGCAGTTGGAATTTTAGCAAAGTCTCTAATCATTCTCTAGTATTATCAGATGATTTGCTTTGTTATGAAAAGTTATTCTACAACCACTTTTTAGATGGTGCTGGGAGTGTATATCAGATATCCTAGAAAGGCTGAGAGGATTTTTTCCCCCACAAGATACGCTAACATTGTAACCACAAAGATGAAACCAGCCTCTCGGTAGGTAGACATAAACTAGGCACCTGCAAAATGAGATCTAAAATGTCTCTCTCTGAGGTTCTAACACACAGGCAAGCTCTAAGTGGCAAACACCCCATTTCACTCAGCCACCCACATACATTCTGGCCTAGGCTGTCTGCCAGAACCACGCTGAGAGAACGAATCTCGGAATTTTGAAATCAAGGAAGAGAGACCAGCCGAGACACCCTCAGGCAGATGTGTCTGGTATGATGGGTGGCCCACTATGCATCCCTTTCTGGGACTTCCTGCGAGTGCACCTGTGCAAGGGTAGGCAGCTCAGTCAGAACCCTTTTTCAGAATGGAAATACTTAAGCCCTTCTTTGGGGGGCCGTTTGTGGTTCACAGAGTCATATGATCAGGCCACTCTGAAGGGCAGGTGGGGGCTGGGAATTCTGAGAAGCTTTTCTGGGGAACCCAGGGGGCACTTGCTGAGTAAGACTCAGCCGCTTAGGCGCCCCAGCCGAACACCGGGGTGAGGGCCTGGGAATGGAATGAGAAAGGCAAAATTTTACTTCAAAATATTATGGTTAGGGAGTGGGAGGGATGAATACATACATGCAGAACAAGAATTTTAGGGCCATGAAACTACTCTGTGTGACCTTACAACAGAGGACACATGTCATACGTTTGTCAAACCCATGGAATGTTCAACACCAAGAGTGAATGTACCCCAATGGGAAGGAGAAACTTCGGGTGATAATGATGTGTCCATGTAGGTTCCTAACGGATACAGATTGTAACAAACACACCACTGTGGTGCCGAGCACTGGTGGGTGGGGAGGCTCTGTGTGTGTGGGGGGAGAACTTTGTTCTCAATTTGTTCTCATTTTTGCTGTGACCAAAAACTGCTCTTAAAACATGTCTATTAAATGTGCCCCCGATTACATTTAAAATTTATTTGGGGACATCAAATAAATTCTTTTTTTAAAAATCTACTGATTAGAGAGAGAAGACATTGATTTGTTCCTTTATGTGCTGTGACCAGGGATGGAACTGGCAACCTCTGTGCATCAGGACGATGCTCTAACCAACCAAGTTATACGGCCAGGGCTCAAGTAAATTCTTTAACAAAGCATACAGTGTGTGTGTGTGTGTGTGTGTGTGTGTGTGTGTGTGTGTATATATATTAAAGTGTTGCCATGGGTTGACTCCATGTGCTGGAAAGAGAGAAGACTCTTCCTCCCATTCCTGCATTCATTGTCCTAGGACCTGGAATGAGGCCAGCTCCAGTGGAGGCTCAGGAAATGGGACTCAAGATGGCCCAACTGGGGAACCCAACTGTCAATTAAATCATTGCTGCTCGGAGGATGGTGTCCCACATTCCAAGCTACCAACTTACTATTTTCACTGTCAGAAATCATTCATAACTTAATGACAGTCTGGATCTTGGCAAGCACCTACACATGAATATCTGCGCTCACAGTGTAAATGCTGACATAGAAATTTTTATTTCTGCAAATTTTTTCCTCCGTAATTTTTAGCATTTCAAATTTAATATATTTTATGTTTTCTTTTTTAGGTATTTCTCTGAGCAGAAAACTTCATAAATGGCAGTATGGGTATATAAATGCCCATATGTAATTTATTTCTTCATCCACTGGTTTATTTTCTAGAAAAATTTTTTTGAAAAACAATTAGGGAAAGGATAATAATCTCAGGTGGAAAGTAGAAATGTTAAAAGAGACACACCAAACCTTTTGGGGAGAAAATGGGTCTTTCAAACCCTTCTCCTAGAACCTATTAAAGATAGCAGGCGTGTGTGTGTGTGTGTGTGTGTGTGTGTGTGTGTGTGTGTGTATGGAGAGCATTTCTCTTAGATAACAGTTGGCCTTGCTGGTCTGTGCTACAGCAGGGCTCCTCAGATTTTCTGTGAAGAGGCACCGTTCCGCTTTGGGATGCCTAAGGGTGGAGAAGTCGGAGGTACAGAGGCACCATGGGGGTGGGGGTGGGGTAGATGTTGCTGGCTGCCTGTGCTTCAGCAAACCAGAGAGAAGGCTGTTAGGAGGGTAAGTCTAGGGCAGTGACTACCTGTGTAGTTTTTGAATACCCGCTAAAAACCATGTCCAAGAGCAGAGAACCAAGAGGTCCTGGGGTCTCTGGGTTGGCACTGCCTATGCTCTGACACTCAACATTCAGTGAGTTATGCAGGCTGGGTGGGAAGCTCTCGTTAGGAGATCCTTTCCTATCTGAGAACAAGGAATGGGCATGACTCGTTCCTCTGCATCTCCGAAAAGGTTTGTTGGGCCCTTGTCAGAGGGAAGGAGGGTGGAAGGGGCTGCTGCCAGTGCACCTGGAAAGCTCTCAGTGGGGAGCAGAGAAGGGGGAATCAGAGACAGAGAAAGGAGAAGATTGACCTTTCTCCTCTCTCCAGGTTTGGCTCTCACAGACACCCTTGTTCATAGATGGTTCCAGAGAGGCATGAGAGTCTGTGATGGACATAGCATTGGTTTCTGTAATCTGTGGCGCCGGAGAGAACCTGCAAGGGAGGCCAGAGGAGAGAGATGAATAGATGGAGCAACTCAAGCCCAACTCTGGAGCCCCACTGCTAACGGAAAACGTTAGCGTTTAGAAGAATATTTTCTCTCCTTCTTCCCTTCCTGCACAAGGCTCAGACCTGTGTGGTGCTCTAAGTGTTCTCCCTGCCTTCCACTTAGCCTCAGAGGTCTTTCTCCCTGTGCGTCTCTTGCTCGTCTACTTCTCTATGGACATCTGTTCATGGAGAATCCAAACTAAGGAGGGTTAAAATTAAAGACCAAGATCAAAATTACCCCCTGCCCATTGTCTCACCCCACGGCCCTATGGTTTCCTGTGGGTGAGGCAGGAGCAGTACAGGTGACAGAAGGGCCCAGCTTTTAGCATGTTAGTTTCAGATGGCTAGTATCTTCACTTTCTCTTTTATATTTGGGGAGATGGCTGTTTTTTGAAAACTTCTTAGTATTTGGCAACAATCTGCAGGAGCATGGGGATATGATTGCTCTGTTCACAAAAAAGCTGCAATTTTAGGCAGAATTTTCCTAGCGTCTCAGGATCTAACAACTTGTGAGAACTTGGCAGTAATTTCAGGATCCATAACATCTGCTTATTTCATTTTGTTACAAGTCACCTGGGCAAAAGCTCTTCCTCACTATGCCTCATAAATGAGCTAACATCCAATTAGAACACTCTAGTTAGAGCAATAGCCCTCATCCAGCCACTTTCCACAGCAAAGCCTTAAAGGTAATGGCACTTCTCCCTGCTAACAAAAGCAAACCATTATTTCTCTCTGTAGCTTGCACGGGCTGTTTGCTAATGTTGTACCAGCTCTAATAGCTTATTCTCTGAGGAGAAAGTAGTTTTGGTTTCTTTAAGGAGAAACCAGAACTTTTATCTGTGGGTTTTGAATAAAAGGATTTGGGAGCCATTTAATGTGCATTTGAAAATAATGTGGTTCTATAATAGCACCATGGCCCATCATTTCTGATCATTTTAACAAATATGGCTATTGCATCTATTCAAGATTTTCCAAAGGAGACCTTTGAGCATTGCTATGAAATAAATACCAAGCACCTGAGTTCTACAGTTATCTTTCCTCCAATTTTATTATTATTATTATTTTTTGTCAATCTGCTAACATGTTACTCAGGGAAAATACGTTGATTGAATATATCTGCAAGCAACTTCCTGCTTTGGAAGCAACAAGAAGCTCACACTGGTCATCTTCAGTTATTATATATCCTTACCCTCCCACACCCAGTGATAACTTTCCTCAAGATCAGTATTCTGTTTCTGGTATATACTTTCGGAACATGGCCAAAGAACATTGCTTTGGGAGAGAACACTAATGGATGCTAATATCTTGATACTTTCAGCCAGGGCCTGCTTTGCAGGCTGCAGCTCCCATCCTGCCTTAGGGTCCTTCAACCACATTAGAAGAGGGTAGGCAATGCCTGAAGATAGTCTCCACTGGGGCCCACCCGAAAAGTGGGCAGTTTCCGTTCAGTGATCACTCGGGTTTTCTCTGAGCCCTCTCTTTACCCCAAACACAAAACTCTTACAATATCATGGGATCAGGGCTGATTACCAGTCTGGGGTTTACAGTTGACCTTGAATTTTGAAGCTCAATCTATGCTTAATTTTCTGTGGTGGCAATAAAAGCTTATTAAAAAGCTGACACATTGTTTTCAGTCTTTAGCTCATCTCTGTGATTCACTTAAAGGTCCTTAGGAAGGAGGTGGAGAAACCATATTAGTCACAGGAAAATAAAAAAGTTTGGAGCCTCCTTGTTTATGTCATAAAGATACTTGTAATTTGAGAGATATTAAATGACTTCCACTAAGAGCCCCTTCTGTTGAAATCTTAACAGCAGGGGATGAAGTTAAACCTCGTCCGTGTGCTGTCCTCCATCCACTTGAAATGTCATTGACGAGCTAAAATAGATTCACTGACAGCTTTGTGCCTCTTGCAAATTCATCCTTAGAATTTAAGTGAAGGAGGAATGACAGATAAAGAAGTTTTTAAATCCTGAAAAAAGTTGACTGGAGAGTTTTCATGTTTCAGCTTGATAAAAATAATTTCAAACTTCTTTTCACCAAAATTAAAATATCTAAGTAAATTGATTGGGCTGTTCCCTTTATAGTGTGATGCATAAAACTAAATTTATTTAAATAGTAGTAAATACTAAACTTGTTATTTAACCTGATAGTCATAGTTCCAGATAGAAATATTTTCCAGGGACTTTAAAGAAATCTTTTTGGAGATGCAGTTTGCATCATTATGTGGCATTTATGGTGGAGGGTCCACAGAAATGCACCCAAGACAGAAATGAAAAACGATGAGAATGTGTTAGCTTATTACAAGAAGGTAATTTTATTTTAAACAACCCTGTTTTGGAGAAATAATAATCAGGGTAGATTCTCATTTAGGCTGTTTATTATGGTTTATTATGTGACACATTTGTTAAAGCCTTTAAGAATGACTTATGCTTAAAAACTGTGAAACAGGAATTGTTTGAAATTTGGGACAAAGCTTTCTAGAGAGGGTGTTATTCTTGATGGGTAAAGTTCTCATGATGGCCTCTAAATTTCTGTGGTCTAAATGTTGTAGATCCATAATACCATACTTGCTTGCTTTCTGATGAACTTGGTCATGGGATGAAGCAAGGAGGGTCATTTATACTCTACTTATTCATCTAAAATTTGCATTTTTCTCTTAATATGTCATTGAGTTCTTTCCGTATGAATAGTTTTCTAATCATGTTCTCTTTTCTCTGGAGGCACAGGGGACATCTGTACCTTAGGAGTGAAGAGGGCACCTGGCCATGCTTGTGTATCACTCTGTCAGCAGGGACAGCCAACCAGGAACAGTCCTAGTTCTTTTCTCTTTCACATTCTACTGGCTTCCTCAGTCCAAGCTGCCTAATAAACACTTGTACTCCACTTCTTACTTTTTTGGTTCCTTTACCAATTTGAATAGAGAACTCCAAACATATTTGAATGGATGAAATCAGAAAATATATTCTCAGTGGCTTGACTATAAATAGAACTTCTTTCTCTCTTTCTTTCTCTCTTTCTTTCTCTCTTTCTTTCTTTCTTTCTTTCTTTCTTTCTTTCTTTCTTTCTTTCTTTCTTTCGTCTTTCTTTCATTAAGTGAGAAACAGAGAAGCAGAGAAACAGACTCACACATGCACCCCAACTAGGATCCACCCAGCAAGTCCCCTACCAGGCAATGCTCTGCCCATTTGGGGCTGCAGCTTTGTTGCTCAGCAACCAAGATATTTTTAGCACCTGAGGTGAGACCATGGAGTCATCCTCAGCACTTGGGGCCTACTTTTTAGAACCATGGCTGCAGAAGGGGAAGAGAGAGAGAGACAAGGGGAAGGTGAGGAGTGGAGAAGCAGATGGTTACTTCTGTGTGCCCTGACAAGGAATTGAACCCCAGACTTCTACACACCAGCTGACGCCCTACTGCTGAGCCAACTGGCCAAGGCCAAATAGAACTTCTTAATACAGTCTCTCATAAGCATTATTTTACAAAAATGCATTCCTTTGGAAGAAAGCTTAGACCTCCCAAACTACTTTTCTTAATATCTTTGCAATGTATATGATACCACCACTTGTGATTTGTAGCTTTGGTGCTGCTCAAAATCTCACAGAAATGTACCAGGATCTGTGTCAGATATAAGATGTTCAGGTAAGAGCTGGTGCATTCGTCAGCGAAACAGCTGTATTACCAATTATATACGTGTGGCAGCTATACATGGGAGAGAGAAAAATGAACATGCATGCACATAAATAAATTGATCTCACCTAGTCTTCCTGCCTTTAATAGCAACATATCTTTATGAAAGCTCTCTTGGAGTTCAAGTGATGTGATGAACAAATAGACATGCCATTTATTTCTTAAATCTATTTTTAGCCTTAAATGAAGTGACTGGAATAAAATTGTACACATTTGTTTGTTGGTAAAATAAAAGTTGAATGGATGAAAGCATTTCTTTCTCAACCTGATATCTTCTTCTTGAGCATTCTGACTTCTTTTTATATTGAGGCTGGCAGACCTGAAGTTGATGAAAGTGAGACAAATGGCATCACTCCAATGGTAGGGACACCCTGGCTTAATCTTATTTTCCTAGCTTGCAATTATATCAAGCTATGTCACTAAAAACAGAATGTTCAATCATGTAGTGTCTTTAATCTGGAATGTCTCTGTACTTAAAAAACATTATTGCTTTAATTATCACCACACCTCTAGGAGGAACCCAAGGTGGAAACTCTGGCCAGTATCCCAGTATTACAGGTGAAGAAGTTAAAGAGGAGACACTAAGTGACTAGGAGTCTCTAATGCCAGATAGCCTGCAGGCATCATGCCAGCAGGAAGGAGCTGGGTTCAAGCTTTCCTACAGGGACCTGTATTTCTGTGTCAACAGGGACGTGTATTTCTGTGTCGATTGTCCAAAGACTAAGATAGCTGATGACCCCGAGGCACACTGAAGCGTGGGAAAAATCAATTGAATGGAGTCACAGAATCAGATAAATACAGTAGCTCCCTTGGGGTTATCCTTGGGGCATATGTTCCCAGATCCCCAGTGGATACCTAAAATCCCAAATAGTTCAAAACCCTATATGTACTATGTTTTTTCCTATCCATTCATACAAATGATAAAGTTTAATTTATAAATTAGTCACATTAAGAGATTAACAACAATAACTAATAATAAAATAGAAAGTTATAATGATATACTGTAATAAACATTATGTGAATGTGGTCTCTCTTTCAAAATTTATCTTACTGTACTGTACTGACCTTTTTGCTTAAAGGAAGCACTTTACTACCTCTCTTTGGCATATCTGAATTAATCTTTGGGGCCATTATTAAGTAAAATAAGGGTTACTTAAACATAAGCTCTGTGATACCTCAATAGATGATTTGATAATCTAGACAGGCACTAGACTCCCTACTAATGGGTGGGGAGTGTATGCAATGTGACTACCTGGATAAAGGAATGATTCACACCCCAGGCAAGACAGCCTAGGATAGCTTCAGATTTCATCATGCTACTCATAATGGCATGCAATTTAAAATTTATGAATTGTTCATTTCTGGAATTTTTCATTTAATATTTTAGACCGCGGATAACCATGATTAACTGAAATCTTGGAAAGCAAAACCATGGATAAGGGGATGGACAAATGTAATTCTCACTCTGACCTAATTGAACATAAAAGGACACTTTCCCGGCATGTTGGGAAATGAAGTATCATCAAAGGATTTAGAATCATTGCTTTGCAGCTGCCTGTTTAGAGAGTTAGACCAAACGTAGTCCTCACTGTCTTGCTTTTAAACTTTATTTTCTTATTTAAAATTTATCAATTGATTTTAGAGAGAGAGGAAGGGGGAAAGAGAGCACGAGACAGAAACAGCAACCTGTTCCTGTATGTGCTCTGACTGGGGATTGAACTGGCAACCTTTGCATACTGGGACAACGGTCTAACCAACTAAGCTACCTGACCAGGACTCACTATCTTGCTTTTGGATTGTCCTCCTCTACTGTCCCTCAGGCTAGCAAGCTCTCTACACAGTCACATAGACATCTGCACACACACACATATACACCACTCACATGCACACACCCTCCAGCTTTGTCTTTTCCCTGACAGTTAAAGGAGAACTATAATACTATGATATTAAGAATTAAATTAAAACTGTAATTCACCTAAAAAAAAATCTCAAAGGACAAAGTGCCTGGTGCTACTGAGCTGGCTTTATTATGATCATCTCTCAGAGCTAAGGACACACATGAAGGCTCAGGAATGTAGAAAGGGTATGCCATGCTAGGTTTTGCTGTTAGCATCACGTACACAAGTACTTATTGAGGAGTACATGGCACGGGGGTAGATAATCTGGTAAAAAGTGCTGATGTGAAGTGATGCTGTACAGGACTGCTTTTTAAAATTTTTTATTCAAGAACATGAGAAACAACTGCATAAGACATCATTTCAAGTCATTTTACTTATTTACTTGTTTGTTCGTTTTTGTATTTTTCCAAAGTGAGAAGCGGGGAGGCAGACAGACTCCGGCATGTGCCCAATCGGGATCCACCCAGCATGCCCACCTGGGGCCGATGCTCTGCCCTTCTGGGACATTGCTCTGCTGCAATTGGAGCCATTCTAGCAGGTGGAGGCCATGGAGCCATCCTCAGCTCCCGGGCCAACTTTGCTCCAATGGAGTCTTGGCTGCAGGAGAGGAAGAGAGAGATAGAGAGAAAGGAGAGGGGAAAGGTAGAGAAGCAGATGGGCGCTTCTCCTGTGTGCCCTGGCCAGGAATCGAATCCAGGACTTCTACACACTCTACCTCTGAGCCAACCAGCCAGGGATCATTTCAAGTCTTGGTTACTTTGCAGCCCATCTGGAGCAAGCAGTGTTTCTGCCGTAAAGGGGAGGGTCTTAAGGAGGAGGGACCTTGAAGAGATCATCTAGTCCAGAGGTTTTCATGCCCATTAGATACAGTGCCTCCTTTTTAAGTTACAAAATATTTTATAATTTCCCTCTTTACTATCCTTAATTATAATTCCCAGGTAACATACCACCCAATGTCTGAAACCCATTGTAATGCTCTAATTGTGTCATTGTCCTTAGGAAACAGAACTTGAGATGGCATTAGGGTGCAGAAAGTGTATTGGACATGCTCTCAAGAGCCACACTGGTGACAAAAGCAGTGGGGCAGAGGAAGAGGCTGGGCTGTGGTTTTGTGCAGCCCCGCAAATGACTCTGCAGACCCAACAGGGAGCTCTGGAGTTGGCCTGGTCCTGTAGATTGTGCCTCATCAGAGCCTTAGGACCCTCCAGTGGCCAGTCAGTGGATGTAGACAATTCTTAAGGAGGGGTCATGGGGAAGGACCTTGAAAGAAGCTGTTCTCTTGAGACCAAAGGGATTGCTGAGATGGGGTGGTGGTAGTAAGCTGTGGGCTGTCAGTGGTCAACACTCTAGCACCTGGGTAATCCTGAAGTGGAGATCTGGGTGAGGCACACAGGAACCAGCACAAGCTATAATAGAAAGGAAAAATAACAAGCAAGTGATTTATAATAAAAGTATATATATTTTTGGCATGACTGAACAAAAAGATACTATGAAGTAGTTTGATACTTACAACTAATGAATTAGTTTGGGGTTAAGAGAAGACAGTACTCAACTGAATGTTGTCAACATATTTTCTTTGTATTTGGCATTTTGAAATAAGTACTAAATAAGTATAAATAAGTACTAAGTAAGTATATATATATACTTGAATGTGACAGTTATGTATGCAGACTGATACATTGCTGTAGAAAAATGGCGGGAGATTAGACTATCCTGAGACAAGTCTTTGGTGCGGAGTTTGGAATACCGAGTCTTGTGGGGCCAGAACACTGCCCTGGCAAGCACTGGTAAGTTTGCTTACAGGAAACAGCTGATCCCTATGGCCATTTTCCTGAATACCTGAGATGTATTAGTTAATCATCCTTCTCCGCACCTGAATTCATTCTAGACTAATTTGACCCAAGCTCTGCTAATTTGCTTGATGAGTAAAGAAATGAATAAATATGATGAGACTGCAGAGATCTGGGCTCTCAGTCCTAGAGGATGGGAGTGCGCTGTACCCATCTTTTCTGTATGTTGCGTCTTGTGTGTTTCTGCTTAAGTCCTGCAGCGCCTTCCTTTCGTGCACGCCCATCTCTGAGCTGGTCGCAGCACAATGTCATCAGAGGTTTACTGGGAAGTTGACTAATTCTTAGTAAAATGTCAAACAAAACAAATGATTTCAGCCTTGAAAAATTCAATGTATATTATAGCTGCGAGAAAATACTTTGTGTTTATATGTTAAATAGAGTTAGAGATTAGGCTTAGGTAATTTTATCAAGCTTTTCTCTTACACAGTAGGGCATTCATTTGAAATCAGGGTGGGATATAGGAAAACTCTGTCATGGAGACCATATTCCACAGTTTTCAGGGTGTTTATCACCTCTGGCCCCACCCACTTAATGTTAATGGCGCCTCTCAGTCAAAGCAACAATCAAAAATATACCCACATGTTTCCATACTTCCCCAGGGGCTAATTAATATCCCTTTCTCTGAGAACCGAGTTGTCAGTTCTGTTTCTAGCCTAAGTATAACTGTTTTCTCATGTCAAGATTTTTTAAAGCAAGGAACGTGGCATCCTCTCTTAGGTCCCTATTCAACAAAGCAATACAAATCAAAGAGCCTGCACAGCTATGGCTACCTGCACACATGGTCAGAACCCAAAGTCACATCTAGAATCCCACCACCTTGAATGAAGGAAGGCCTCCCTGGCTCTCACGTAAGAGCTGAAGATGTTGTCTCATGTATTTGAACCCCAATCAGATTGTCAAAGTCACAGTCTTTGTGTGGGTGGGTGACTGATTCACACACTGACTCACATCTGGGAAGGGATGCGTGCATCTTGGGCTCCCTTTACCAAAAAAAAGGATTTTTATTGCCACACTGTGTCTGCTCAACTGCTTCTTGCTCTGGTAAAGCTAAATTTCTGGAGAAGCCAGTGAATTCTTGGGTAAACACAAGCAAAGGAAATGGTTGGTTTTCATGAAATCGATTTGACTCTTAGTGGGGCTGACTTTGTGATTCCTTTCCTCCCACATCAAACAGTGGGCCTTTGCAAACACAGCAGAAGTAGTCCGCAGGATGGGGATGATGAAGAATGTCAGGCTAGGGACCAACAAAATGGGATTAAAGAGAAGGGGGGAAGCCCGACCAGGCGGTGGCACAGGGGATAGAGCATCAGACTGGGATGTGGAGGACCCAGGTTCAAAGCCCCGAAGTCGCCAGCTTGAGCACAGGCTCATCCAGCTTGAGTGGGGCCTCACTAACTTGAGTGTGGGATTGCTGGCTTGAGCATGGGATCATAGACATGACCCCCTGGTCGCTGGCTTGAGCAAGGGGTCACTCGGTCTGCTGTACCCCCCCCCCCCGTCAAGGCAATATGAGTAAGCAATCAATGAACAACTAAGGAGACTAGGGAGCCGCAATGAAGAATCATCTCTATCTGCTGAGAGAGAGAGAGAGAGAGAGAGAGAGAGAGAGAGAAAGAGAGAAGGGGGAAGATTTTAAGCTGATTCAAAATATAAGACAACAGCAACATCAATTGGGAAATCAAAAAGGAAGGCCTTTAATGTGAATTACTTTGCACAGAATGTTTTATGCTAATTCAGATGTTCGAATTTCATCTTAAAGTGCTTATGCAGCAAAACTGCCTACACCAGTGATGGTCCAGTCTGCATAAGGAATGACAAGGCTAGAAATGACTGCCTGCACCTTAGAGTAATTTGCATCCAGAAAAGTTGATGCTAAGGAGATGGATATGTGCTATCTGTGCACCTGAATAACGTACAGACAAGTGTTAGTCATTTGTTTATGAATATTTTCCATTACCACTCATCTTCCAACATATGGCAAACATTTCTTATTGTTTTCTTCTGTCCCCACTGTCAGGGGATTCCAGAAACAGCTGGCACATATCTTCTTATGATTTTGCTGATGACTTTTCTGATGCACTGGGTTTCTTCTTGTGATTAAAGAGAAAAATTATTGATCTACCAAAGACATTAGTTCCTTGTTGCTGAAATGCCCAAGAGTGTTTTTAAAATGAATAAGCAATGAACATCTTAGGAATTTCTGAACAAATGTATGTTGACATAAGCACCATTCTATACTCAAAGGATCCCAGTGTAATTGTAACTCAGGAGGTCCAGACTGGGAAAATTGATCCGGTATTGTTGTGGGATCCCAAAGAAACTGCAGGAGGACCAGATGGAACAGACATAACCTTTCTTACTTACATACAAGAGCAGCACTGATGGCTTCAGGTCAGTGAAAGCTCCACGCCCTGGAGGGGCAATCGCTTAAGTGAAACTTTTTGTTAACGGGTAAGCAAGCAGGTGAGCCCACAAGTGGGGCTGGGGGGAAACATATGAGCCTTCTGTGCTGTTTCTCCTTGATAATATCTCATGACTCAGTTCCTTTGTCCTTAGTAAACCCTCAGCTGCAGTTTTATTACCCTCCCTTCCATGGCGGCTGGCCAGGGTCTGTGACCAGAACACCAGGGACTGGGGAGGAGAAAGGAGCATGTCCAGCATCACCCCTACTGTGGTAATTTTCTAAATTGTGGTATAACATCTTGGTAGACTTGACTAATTCACATTTCATCAGAAAAAGCAGTACTCAAAATTGTGTGCCTACAGTTAATTGTAACAAAACCAGGTTAATCTCAGATGGTGCAGTCTTTATAATTTCAGTTTAATCTTGATTTTGTGCAACTTTTTTCTTTCTTTCTTTTTTATTAACTAAAAGCAATTCTGGATATTAGAATTTAAAGTAAGAATACCAAATGGCTTTTCATATGCACATTTGAGAAGCAGGGTCATCAATTTCAGTGGAATGGGTCGTGCAGGACACACCTGTTCATGGAGACCTCCACCAGAACCAACATAGACAGATGAACCAACCTGGCCTCTGTCAAAGTGTTGCCAGTGGAAATGGTGATCTTTCGCGGAGCCATGGGGAAGACATTCCAAAGGACTCACGCATGGGAGATTATTGGTAAGATTTAATCGAGTTGAAATAGAAGGCTGCCTCCAGGTTCCCAATGTCTCATCTCCCTCAGTCCTGTCTTAAAAATAAGTCCAGCCTCATCTTTATTAGACTCAATGCAAAGACCAGTGTCCAGTATTCTGTGCCATGCTTCAATTCATATAAAAATTTAGTCCATTCCAGACTTTGTCTTTGTCTGGTTAGCATAGCTTGAGCTCCCGGCTGCATTCCTACTGGCACTGTGCCCAGGCCAGGCTCAGAGCTTGCACTTGGGAGTCTGCGCAGCTGCCGACCCCCAGGCGGCTGCTGGTCGTGTGGCTACTAAGGGCTGCATGACTACTCTGAGAACTTGCAAACAAATGGGGTCAGCATTTGTTCCCAAGTGAGAGAGAGAAGAGTGAGCCCCATTGTTAGGCTGATTATATTTCCTCAAGGCTGGGAAGGACTAGGTGTCCTTCAAACTAACCAATCGAGGGATAGATAGGGACAGACAGACAGGAACAGAGAGAGATGAGAAGCATCAATCATCAGTTTTTTATTGCGACAACTTAGTTGTTCATTGATTGCTTTCTCATATGTGCCTTGACCGCGGGCCTTCAGCAGACGGAGCAACCCCTTGCTCAAGGCAGCGACCTTGGGTCCAGGCTGGTGAGCTTTTGCTCAAGCCAGATGGGCCTGCGCTCAAGCTGGCGACCTCGGGGTTTCGGACCTGGGTCCTCCGTGTTCCAGTCTGACGCTCAATCCACTGCACCACCACCTGGTCAGGCCCAATCAATATTTTAGACCGGACGTGGTGGTGGGGTTGTGTCCCTATCCAATTAGATCCTTTTCCCAGGTTAGGCTGACAGGCCTCTATGGCTTCCATCTTGGTTCTTACTGTGCAAGCTTCATAGTGGAAACATTATCTGTGTGCTGTCTTCATGTCTACTGGGCATACACCCAGAAGAGACATTTCTGCTGCTGCTTTTATTCCTGCTCCCCCCAGACACCCCCCACCCCTTTCCTGGTAATGACCAGTAGTGATCTTGCCCGCTTTATGGAAATAGGTCCTTATGCTGTGGAGGATGCCCTGGGGAGCGTGTGAAGCTGTAACTTACTGGTGAAGCAAACAGGCTTTTCAATGTTTGATCCCCTTCACTCTCTTTCCTCATTAACATATATCTACCTATGCTAACGAAAGTAGGCACCTTTAAATGTATGATTATTCCAAGGATGTTCTATTACCCAGAACCTTTCCTCTCTCCTTTGGTGTTTAGTCTTAGATTCTTAGGAATATGGACTGATTTGGACAGATGCAGGGTGGCAATCCTCTAGTCCCTGAGATGAGAGAAACTTCACCAGTTGAACCCTCTTAGATGGGTTAAGTTAAAATAGGTGAATAAGAATCATAGTCAATCTAAGTAATATCCTTTATCGTAAAATTTAAGGGGACTCAGAAAATAATTCTGGACCCTGGCTGGTTGGCTTAGTGATAAAGCATCGGCTTGGCATGTGGAAGTCCCAGTTGATTCCCAGTCAGAGCACACAGAAGAAGCAACCATTTGCTTCTCCATCCCTCCCCTTCCTCCCCCGACACCTAGTCATGGCTCCATTCAAGCAAGTTGGCCCAGGCACTAAGGATGGCTCCATGGCCTTGCCTTAGGTGCTGAAATAGCTGTTTTGCTGAGCAATGGAGCAGCGGCTCAGATGGGCAGAGCATAGCAGATAGGGGGCTTGCTGGGTGGATCCCAGTCCAGGCATTGTGGGAGACTGTCTCTCTGCCTCCCTGCCTCTTACTTAATAAAGAAAGAAGAAAGGAAAGGAGAGGAAAGGAGAGGAGAGGAGAGGAGAGGAGAGGAGAGGAGAGGAGAGGAGAGGAGAGGAGAGGAGAGGAAAGGAAAGGAAAGGAAAGGAAAAAGGAGAGGAAAGGAAAGGAAAAAGGAGAGGAGAGGAGAGGAGAGGATTCTGAAGGCAATTTCAAATGAGGATTCTAAAAACAAGTGAGCTCAGTTTGACTCAGCCCCTGTCCACCAGCCCCTCCTTTGGCCTGCCTATGTGTCCTTTTCTCTATACTAGGGAAGCCAGACTCCAGGAAACCTCTACAGAATGGTTGCTAGAATAAGCTCCTCCCAGGCCATTCTGGGTTTTAATTTCAAGCAACTCAGTGTTGCCTGTTCACTTGAAGACCCAATTTTATCAGGTCTGATATATCTTGTTCTCTTAGAATTATACCAGCTGCTACCAATAGTATAACTAGAAAAATTAAATCTTAGCTACAACAAGCTAACTGAGCTGGAGATCTTCATGGTTGGGAGGGAGAAAGGCATTAAAAGACCATAGCTTTGGAAACTCCTTGGCATTTTTTGCCTAGGAAAAAAATTTCCCCTACCACTTCCATCTCTGAGCTATTTATTATGCCTGCCTATCCTTAAGGTCTCAGATTCAGCATGGCTTCCTCATAGGTGTTTTCTTTGACTCCTATACTTTGACTCCATAACATGTTGCCCCTCTTTTTCCTGGGACTTGTAAGTAGTGCTTATAAGTATTAGTAATCTTAATTAATACTTAAAAATATTAGTAAATCTTTCTTTCCTGCTGGACTCTGAGTCCATGCAAGCAAAGGCCTTATCTATTTTACTTATCATCATGTCCTCAGTGCCAAGAACAGAAGCCTGGTATGCACTGGGTGCTGAATAAATATTTGTTTAATGAGTGAATTTTCCGGCATGATTTACTAAGATAGATAAAGAATGACTGGCACATAACCAAATGGTAGTGGTTCAGAAACATAAATACTAAAAGCTTTATTATTTTTCCTTTTCTTTATAATTTTTACACATATATCTAATCTCATATAATTGCTCTAGTATTGATTGGACTTGGCTTTTTTGTGCTTTTTGTGCTTTTTGTGTGTTTGAAAGTGATGAAGACACGTTTGGTTGGTTCCTCTCCTGTGAGAATAGCAGACATTTGGAACCCCTTCAGAATTTAGGCTAAATACTTTTAGATAACTTCATCCACTTGAACAGTGCTTTTATGTAAATAAATTTTAACACAACCTAAGAAATGCACCGGAAGACATTCTGTAACTTGGTGTGTCTGTGAATTGAGAGACCTAAGTCTCTCTTTCTTGAAGTTCTCAATCAATTGCTTCACTTAACACATCTGCTGTTCTGCTACCTCCACTTCCTTGCCTTTTATAAAAGCAAAATTCTTGGAATTTATCTTACAGGCACAAATCACCTTGTAATTCTTTGTGCTTAGTAGCTATTGAGCATGTAACTACAGAGCTTAACAATTACTATATACTGCAATCATGCAAAGATTTTAATCTTTAAAATTAGATCTCACTTTCACACTGGGGGAGAAAAGGAAATTTACAGGATAATTAGTTTATGGGCTAGTCGACAGTTCCAGGGATTGTCAGGAAGTCGTCTGCATGAATAGTCTGAAGGTACCATTTATTTTTTATTAAGTGCCTTTCATTAAAACTACCCTGCATGCTTTGCATGGAAGACATTGGAGAAAAATGCTTTTCACAAGCCAAGGCAGCCCTTCTTCTGTGATGGACCTTGGCAAAGGGCGGCATGTTATGCTACCCTTTTGGGTAAATAGTTGGTCCTCCATGTGTGGAACAAGGGAGCCAAATCAAATTTTTGAAGTGAGAAGCCAAAAGAAAAAAGAAGCCTAATTTATACTAACTCTGCATGAATGCATGAATTAGTTCCACAGCAACTTTGGGAGAGTTTTGAGCTGCTACCTACTCTTCCCCCAAACCCACCCTGCTCCCTGAAGTGGATAGGCATACCCCTTTTCACCTCTTCGAGGTGATGGCACATTACAAACCTGAGCTCGGCCAGCCGTGTGGTCCAAGAGAACTGTGAAGATTGGCTAATGCCACAAATCAGGGCTCACTCTGCCACACTGGTTATTACATGTTTACCAGCATGTCACTTCCTCAAACCTGCCCATCTTGAAGAGAGAGGAGCGAGCTGGTTGGAGGCAGAGGGGGAGGATGGGAGAGATAAGGGAAGAAATACATACATACACAGACTTCGTAAACCAGCTAGTAGAGGAACCCCTGACCCAGAGCAGGCACTCAATAAATAAAGGGAATTTCTGTTTCATTTTAGCAGCAGACATGAGGAGTGATACCACAGGGCTGTACAGCAGTATGTGGAGTTGAGTCTGGGGTATCTTTGTGCCTATTGTTGCAGATAAGTGTGGCATTTTCAAAGATTGACCTACACAAGTGAGAAGGCTGGAGAGGAATGTGGCTAGGAAACGTGGTGAGTGAAAAAGAAATGTGCTGCCCATAGCATCCACTCCTGAGGGCAGGAGCCCACTGGAGCAGGGACATCTCTTGGGAAATTCAGCTAAGTACACAGGGATTGTTGGGAACTGGGTTCAGGGTTTGGGGAGGGCTTGGAGCAATCTATTTTCCAGAGAGACAAAAAAAGAGGGTTGAACTTAATAATTTTTAACTTTGCAGTCTCAATAAAGTCATTAGCCATTCTTTATTCACTATGATAAAAAGAACCATCAGGATGAAATAATATTGCCATTCAGAAAGCATTGTGGAGAACTTCTGTGACCTGTCCTGAAGCTGGCACTGTAGAGGTTCAGGGAAAAGACCAGCATGAGTCTTATTTCCAAGTCTTATAATCTCAATGGGACAAAGCTACCTCACGTAAAGTAGTACAAGGAAAAGTAATTGCTGGGCAGTTTGATACTTGCTTTACAAACAAAAAAACCAAAATAAACAAAAAAGAAAGAAAGAAAGAAAGTTCAGTAGGGTTCAGAGAAGACAGGGAGCATAGTAGGCAGATAATTATTAAAGATCATAATAATAGAGCCTTTCTGAGCTTTCCTGCCTGCTAATGTATTTCTTTATATTATTATGAGCTTCATTAACATCGTCAGTAAAATTATAGCACTGCTAAAAGAGATCCAATAATAATAAATTCTTTACTATGGTTATAGACTCATTCGTCCTTAGAGCTACACTCCAAAGTGGATGAATGCCAAGTATTTTAAATCCCTGCTTTATACTTACTGAAGAGAGTCAAGTTTAATACCTTGTCTCCAGCTTTCTATCATGTTAGTAGCAGAGCCAAGGGAAACACAAAACAAAACACTAGTCTTCACGTGTGATCACTGGTTTTAATGAAATAACTTGAGGAGCTATTTCAGATTTGAAGAAAGAAGTTGGCTAGGGAAGTCCTAAATGTCAGAAGAGATAAGGACAACGAAGGAAGTGATATATGTACTTCTTCGACATGGAACAGACAGGATATTCATCTGTAGACCTCCAGACAATAGAGAGGCATGTGGACCATATATGGAAAAATTGGAACTGTCAAGATAAGTCAAGATTAAGGTGTGCATGTGGGTTTCTATCTCAGCAAGGAGCAATTCCAGGAATGTCATAAAGATAGTGGCAGGCAGTCCAGCTGAGGAGGTAGCTGTGGGAACTCAATGTAAATTTAGGGGTCAAGGGCAGGTTTTAGACCTAAGGCCTTGGGAACAAATTATAGAAAAAAAGGAAACAAAAAGAATGTACACACACACACACACACACACACACACACACACACACACACACACACATATATTTTCTAAAGAAGAAATTTAAATATAGTAATATCAGGCAGTAAAGACAGGAAGGATTGATGTGTTTCGAAAGTGACAGAGAAAATGAACGGAGAAAATGCACATTTAAGAAAGACCAACACATCAGAAATAAAATATTTACTATCTGGAAGAAGAGGGTGCTAAATATCAAAGTATAAAAATGAGACTAAGCTCAATATTTAATGGGCTGTACATTTTAGTTCAACTCTTCAGAAAATACAGGACACAGCGCATTTCTAAGGCCCAGAAACACCAGTTGTTGCCTGTCACATTGTGCTGCAGACAGGTCATGATAATCAGTTCAACCAAAAGATGCTGTTATGGTTCTGGGATTTACCAGACCTCTTTGTGCAGAAGAAGATAGGGAGTTAAATCTTGAATTCCTTCCTCCTTTCATCATTCATTCAATTTTTCACTCATTAATTTGACAAATATTTTTGAGAGCCCACTTTGTGTCAGTCTCTGTGTTGTCTGTTGGGGATTTTATAAAGATAAATAAGGCCCACATAACCCAGGCCCTTGAGGAAGCTCTCTCAGTCAAATAGACAAAACAGATGGCTTGGGAAATACCTGATTACAAGATAACGTAATGATGTGTTGTGATAACAGAAAGCTCACATACAATTGTACTGTCTTATGAAAAGGGGTTTCCATTTCATTTTGGAAATTATATGTTGCTTACCTTGCATTTGAGAATTATCCAAATCCTTTACACTGCTCTGTGAGGACTCCAGGGGCAAAGGAAGGCTAAGTCACAGTCACTCGTCATTGTGTAGAGACACCCAGATGTGACAGGGAGATATGAAACTTGCATCTGAAGGAGATTTTTTGTTAGAGAAACTTTCATTTTTACAGCATTCAACATAGTTCAATACTGAGCATCACTGTTGCAAGAATACTGGCCTTATTCCTTATCTAGCTGAGTAGCTCTTGCCAGATGGCCTTTTGCACAATGACATATGTCATCATCAGAGTGAAAGGCAAATTACTCAATTGAAAAGTCAAAGATTCAGTCAATTCATAGTTTACTTGTTAAACTGATATCAAACAAGAAATTTTATTAATTTTGGAATTGAAAAGACATCTTTTTTACCCAGAGAATTAACTAAATTGGAGGTGTTCCAGAGCATTATATGGACAAGCAAGTACACTTTTAGAATCTTGTCAAGAAGGGCAAAGACAACACTAATACACAATCTGAATTAATTTGGAAAGGTACAACTAATGAATAGGGGATAAGATTTATTTTTTACTATAAAAGTAAATTTTATTTGCTAAATCACCTTAACAAATAAAGAGCGAGATAGTGTAACAAGACTATTGTTGACCTAAATATTGAGGGTATTAATGAGATAACTTTTTTTATTAATTTTAATTTATTGTGTTAACATGGATTCAAATGTCCCACTGAATATAACACACTCACTGCCCACCCCCATGTCCCAATTTATACCCCTTTGCCCTCCCTCCTCACAACTCCCTCCCCCCTTCCCTCTGGGATTTGCTGTCCTATTATCTGCATCTCTGTGTTACGTATATATAATTCCACTAATGCCTTTACCTTTTCTGGTCCCATCCCTTTATTCCCCTTTGCTCTGACTGCTGTCCCTCTGCTCCCTCTGACCCAGCCTCTGCCTCTATTTCGTTCCTTAGTTCACTTTGTTCATTGAATTCCACATATAAGTGACATCATATGATATTTGTCTTTCTCTGTCTGGCTTATTTCACGTAGCATAATAATCTCCAGGTCCATCCATGCCATCGCATCGGGTAAGAGTTCCTTCCTTTTCACGGCCATGTAGTATTCCATTGTGTATATGTACCACTGCTTTTTAATCCATTTGTTCACTGATGGACACTTTGGCTGGTTCCAGATCTAGATTATTATAAACAATGCTGTAATAAACATGGAAGTGCATATCTTCTTTTGAATCAGTGATTTTGTATTCTTAAGATATATTCCTAAAAGTGGGATAGGTGGCTCAAAAGGCAGCTTCATTTTTAATTTTTTGAGGAAACTCCATACTGTTTTTCACAGTGGCTGCACAAGTCTGCATTCCCACCAGCAGTGCAGGAGGGTGCCCTGTTCTCTACACCCTCAGCAACACTTATTGTGTGTTGATATGTTAATGAGCACCATTCTGACAGGTGTGAGGTGGTATCTCATTGTGGTTTTAATTAGCATTTCTCTAATGATTAGTGATGTTGAACATTTTTTCATATGCCTATTGGCCATCTGTATGTCCTCTTTGGAGAAGTGTCTATTTAGTTCTTTTGCCCATTTTTTAATTGGATTGTTTACCTTCCTGGTCTTGACTTTCAGAAGTTCTTTATAAATTTTGGTTATTAACCCTTCATCAGACGTATTGGCGAACATGTTCTCCCATTGTGTGAGTTGTCTTTTTATTTTGTTCATGGTGTCTTTTGCTATGCAAAAACTTTTTAGTTTGGTAGAATCCCATTTGTTTTTGTCCTTTTTTTAAAAAAAATCTTTATGTTTTCAAGCTCAACTTTTGTTTCTTTCTTTTGTTTTTAGATTTTATTTATTCATTTTAGAGAGAGGAGACAGAAACAGAGAGAGAGAGAAAGAGAGAGAGAGAGACAGAGAGAGAGAGACAGAGAGAGAGAAGGGGAAGGAGCAGAAAGCATCAACTCCCATATGTGCCTTGACCAGGTAAGCCCAGGGTTTCGAACTGGCAACCTCATCATTCCAGGTCGATGTTTTACCCACTGTACCACTGCAGGTCAGGCTGTTTATTTTGTCCTTTATTTCACTTGCCCATGGGGATATATCAGTAAAAATATTGCTATGAGAGATATTGGAGAGTTTACTGCCTATGTTTTCTTCCGAGATGTTATGGTTTCACGACTAACATTTAAGTCTTTTATTCATTTTGAGTTTATGTTTGTGAATGGTGTAAGTTGGTGGTCTAGTTTCTTTTTTTTGCATGTACCTGTCCAATTTCCCACCACCATTTATTAAAGAGACTATCTTTACTCCATTGTATGCTCTTATCTCCTTTGTCAAATATCAATTGACCATAAAAGTGTGGGTTTATTTCTGGATTCTCTGTTTTGTTCCATTGATCTATATGCTTGTTCTTATGCCAGTACCACACTGTTTTGATTACAGTGGTCTTGTAGTATAACTTGATATCAGGAAGTGTGATATCTCTCACTTTATTCTTCATTTTCAAGATTGCTGAGGCTATTTGTGTTCTTTTTTGGTTCCATATAAATTTTTGTAATATTTATTCTATATCTTTGAAGTATCCCATTGGTATTTTGATAGGCATTGCCTTGAATTTATAGATCGCTTTGGGTAATTTAGACATTTTGATGATGTTTATTCTTCCTGTCCATGAACATGGTATAATCTTCTAGTTGTTTGTATCTTCCTTGATTTCTTTTATCAATGTTTTATAATTTTCTGAGTATAAGTCTTTTGCCTACTTGGTTAAATTTACTCCTAGGAACTTTATTTTTTTATTGCAATAGTGAAGAGGATTGTTTCCTTAATTTCTCTTTCAGACGGTTTATTGTTGGTGTATAAAAATGCCACTGATTTCTGTATATTAGTTTTATATCCTGCCACCTTGTCGAATTCACTTACCAGGTCTAGTAGTTTTTTGACTGAGACTTTAGGGTTTTCTATGTATAGTATCATGTCATCAGCAAATAATGATAGTTTTACTTCTTTTCCAATTTGGATGCCTTTTATTTCTTCTTCTTGTCTGATTGCTGTGGCTAGGAGTCTCAGAACTATGTTGAATAAGAGCGGTGAAAGGGGACACCCATGCCTTGTTCCTCATCTTAAGGGGATTGCTTTTAATTATTTCCCATTGAGTATAATGTTGGCTGTGGGTTTGTCATAGATGGCCTTTATTATGTTGGGGTATGTTCCTTGTATTCCCACTTTGCTGAGAGTTTTGATCATAAATGGGTGCTGGATTTTATCAAATGCTTTTCCTGCATCTATTGATATAATCATGTGATCTTTATCCTTTTGTTTATGTGATTAATCACATTGATTGATTTGTGAATATTGTACCAGCCTTGCCTCCCCAGAAAAAATCCCACTTGATCATTCATGATGTATGATTTTTTCCATGTATGCTGGATCCGGTTTGCTAATATTTTGTTGAGAATTTTGGCATCTAAGTTCATTAGGGATATTGGTCTATAGTTTTCTTTCTTTGTAGAGTCTTTACCTGCTTTTGGAATGAGAATAATACCTGCATCATAAAAGAAGCTTGGAAGTCTTTCCTCCCCTTGAATTATTTGAAATAGCTTGAGAAGGCTGAGTGTTAGTTCTTCTTTGAATGTTTGGTAAAATTTGCCAGTGAAGCCCTCTGGCCCAGGACTTTTGTTTGCTGGGAGTTTTTGATAACTGTTTCAATTTAATTTGTTGTAGTTGGTCTGTTTAAATTTTCTGATTTTTCCAGATTAAGTTTTGGAAGATTGTGTTTTTAGGAATTTATCCAATTCATCTAGGTAGTCCAATTTTTTGGCATATAGATCTTTATAGTATTTTCTTACAATATTTTGTATTTCTGAGATGTCAGTTGTTACTTCTCCACTTTCATTTCTAATTTTATTTATTTGAGTCTTGTTTCTTTTTTTTTCTTGATGAGTTTGGTTAAAGGTTCTTCAATCTTGTTTACCTTTTCAAGAACCAGCTCTTGGTTTCATTGGTCTTTTATACTTTTTTTTTAGTCTCTATGTAATTTATTTCCTCTCTGATATTTATTATTGCTTTCCTTCTACTTCCTCTGGGCTTTATTTGTTGTTCTTTTTCTAGTTCTTTTAGATGCAGGTTAAGCTGTTTATTTGAGTTTTTTCTTGCTTCTTAAGGTATGCCATAAACTTCCCTCTCAGGACTGCTTTTGCTATGTCCCATATATTTTGACTTGTTGTATGTTCATTTTTTATTTGTTTCAAGGAAATTTTTATTTCTTCCTTGATCTTGTTGTTGACCCATTTGTTATTTAATAACATGCTATTTAGCCTCCAAGTGTTTGAATATTGTAGTTGATTTCTAGTTTCATGCCATTGTGATCAGACAAGATGCTTGATATGATTTTAATCTTCTTAAATTAATTGAGACTTGTTTTGTGTCTTAACATGTGGTCTATCCTAGAGAATGTACATGAGCATTTAAAAAGAATGTATATTCTGATGCTTTGGGGTGTAAGGTTCTGAAGATGTCAATTGAATCCAGTTGATCTAGTGTGTCATAATTTAAGGCTGCTGTTTCTTTGTTAATTTTCTGTCTGGAGGATCTATCCATTGATGTTAATGGGGTATTACACCCCCTACTATTGTAGTACTGCTGTTGATCTCACTCTTTATGTCCATCAAAATCTGCTTTATATATTTAGGTGCTCCTACATTAGGTTCATAAATATTTACAATGGCTATATCCTCCTGTTGGACTACTCCCCTTATCATTATGTAGTGACCTTCTTTATCCCTTACTATAGCCTTTGTTTTAAAATATATTTTGTCAGATATAAGTATTGCCACCCAGCTTCTTTTTTTCATTTTCATTTGTGTGAAATACTTTTTTCCACCCCTTCACTTTCAGTCTATGTGTCTCTTTTTTTCTGAAGTGGGTCTCTTAAAGACAGCATATGTACAGATCCTGTTTTCTTATCCATGCCACTACCCTATGTCTTTTGATAGGAACATTTAATCCATTTACATTTAAGGTTATTTTTGACATGTACTTATTTATTGCCATTTTATTCTTTAAATCTATATTCTTTATATTCTCAATTTTTTTTCCCTTTGCTGTTTTTACAGCAGGCTCCTTAACATATCTTGTAGTAGTGATTTGGCTGTAATGAATTCCTTGAATTTTTTTTTTGTCTGGGAAAATTTTTATTTATCCTTTAATTTTAAACGATAACTTTGCTGGATAAAATTGTCTTGGTTGTATGTTCTTGTTTTGCCTCACTTTGAATATTTCTTGCCAATCCCTTTGAGCCTCAAGTGTTTGTGTTGAGAAGTCAGATCTCATCCTTATGGAGGGTTCCTCTGTGGGTAATTAACTGCTTTTTTTCTTGCAGCCTTTAGTATTCTTTCTTTGCCTCTTAACTTTGGCATTTAACTTATGATGTGTCTTGGTGTAGGCCTACTTGGGTTCCTCTTTAATGGGACTCTTTGTACTTCTTGAACTTGTGTGACTTTTTCCTTCATCAATTTAGGAAAATTCTCAACTGATATTTCCAAACAGGTTCTCTATCCCTTGTTAACTCTCTTCTCCTTTTGGAACCCTTATGATGCAGATGTTGTTTTTCTTCATGTTGTTACAGAGGTCTCTTAGAGTTTCCTCAGTCTTTTGTGCCTCTTTATTTATTTATTTATTTATTTATTTATTTATTTTTTATTTTTATATATATATTTTATTATTATTAATTCTAATGGGGTGACACCAATAAATCAGGGTACATATGTACAATGAAAACATCTCCAGGTTATCTTATCATTCAATTGTGTTGCATACCCATCACCAAAAGTCAAATTGTCCTTTGTCACCTTCAATCTGGTTTTCCCTGTGTCCCTTCCCTCCTCCCTATCCCACTCTTCCCTCCCTCCCCCCACCCCGTAACCACCACTCTCTTGTCCATGTCTCATATTCTCACTTTTATGTCCCACCTATGTATGAAATCATGCTGTTCTCAGTTTTACTTTTTTTCTGATTTACTTATTTCACTCCATATAATGTTATCAAGGTCCATCCATTTTGTTATAAATGATTCGATGTCATCGTTTCTTATGGCTGAGTACTTTTCCATAGTATATATGTGCCATAGCTTTTTAATCCACTCGTCTTCTGACAGACACTTGGGCTGGTTCCAGATCTTCGCTATTGTGAACAATGCTGCCACGAACATGGGGGCGCATTTCTTCTTTTCGAACAGTGCTATGGTGTTCTTAGGGTATATTCCTAAAAGTGGGATAGCTGGGTCAAAAGGCAGTTCGATTTTTAATTTTCTGAGGAATCTCCAAACTGTTTTCCACAGTGGCTGCACCAGTCTGCATTCCCACCAGCAGTGCAGAAGGGTTCCCTTTTCTCCACATCCTCGCCAGCACTTATTCTGTGTTGTTTTGCTGATGAGTGCCATTCTGACTGGTGTGAGGTGATATCTCATTGTGGTTTTAATTTGCATTTCTCTAATGATTAGTGATGTTGAGCATTTTTTCATATGCCTATTGGCCATCTGTATGTCCTCTTTGGAGGAATTTCTATTCATTTCTTTTGCCCATTTTTTGATTGGGTTGTTTGTCTTCCTGGTATTGAGTTTTATAAGTTCTTTATAAATTTTAGTTATTAACCCCTTATCAGATGTGCTGTCGAATATGTTCTCCCATTGTATGGTTTGTCTTTTTATTCTGTTCTTATTGTCTTTAGCTGTGCAAAAACTTTTTAGTTTGATATAGTCCCATTTGTTTATCTTGCATTTTATTTCATTTGCCGGTGGAGATAAATCGGCAAATATACTGCTGCTACAGATGTCGGAGAGTTTGCTGCCTATGTTTTCTTCTAAGATGCTTATGGTTTCACGGCTTACGTTTAAGTCTTTTATCCATTTTGAGTTTGTTTTTGTGAATGGTGTAAGTTGATGGTCTAGTTTCATTTTTTTGCAGGTAGATGTCCAATTTTCCCAACACCATTTGTTAAAGAGGCTGTCTTTACTCCATTGTATGTTCTTTCCTCCTTTGTCAAATATCAGTTGTCCATAAAGCTGTGGGTTTATTTCTGGGTCCTCTGTTCTGTTCCATTGATCTATGTGCCTGTTCTTATGCCAGTACCAGGCTGTCTTGAGTATAATGGCCTTATAGTAAACCTTGATATCTGGAAGAGTGATACCTCATGCTTTATTTTTTCTTTTTAAGATTGCTGAGGCTATTCGTGTTCTTTTTTGGTTCCATATAAATTTTTGGAATATGTGTTCTATATCTTTGAAGTATGTCATTGGTATTTTAATTGGTATTGCATTGAATTTATAAATTGCTTTGGGTAATATAGACATTTTAATGATGTTTATTCTTCCTAGTCATGAGCACGGTATGTGCTTCCACTTGTTTGTATCTTCCTTGATTTCTTTTATCAATGTTCTATAATTTTCTGAGTACAAGTCCTTAACCTCCTTGGTTAAATTTACTCCTAGGCACTTTATTTTTTTGGCTGCAATAGTGAAGGGAATTGTTTCCTTAATTTCTTTTGCTGACATTTCATTGTTGGTGTATAGAAATGCCTCTGATTTCTGAGTATTAATTTTATATCCTGCCACCTTGCTGAATTCATTTATAAGGTCCAGTAGTTTTTTGACTGAGACTTTAGGGTTTTCAATATACAATATCATATCATCTGCAAATAGTGACAGTTTTACTTCTTCTTTTCCAATTAGGATGCCTTTTATTTCTTCTTCTTGTCTGATTGCTTAGCTAGGACTTCCAGAACTATGTTGAATAAGAGTGGTGAAAGTGGGCAACCCTGCCTGGTTCCTGATCTTAAGGGGATTGCTTTTAATCTTTGTCCATTTAGTATGATGTTTGCTGTCGGTTTATCGTAGATGGCCTTTATCATGTTAAGGAATGATCCCTGTATTCCCACTTTACTGAGAGTTTTGAGCATGAATGGGTGCTGGATTTTATCAAATGCCTTTTCTGCATCTATTGAAATTATCATGTGATTTTTGTCCTTCCTTTTGTTTATGTGATGAATCACATTGATTGATTTGCGAATATTGAACCAGCCTTGCCTCTCCAGAATAAATCCCACTTGATCGTGGTGTATGATTTTTTTCATATATTGCTGGATCCGGTTGGCTAATATTTTGTTGAGAATTTTAGCGTCTAAATTCATCAGGGATATAGGCCTATAATTTTCTTTCTTTGTGTTGTCTTTGCCCGGTTTTGGGATCAGAATTATGCTCGCCTCATAAAAGGAGTTTGGAAGTCTTCCTTCCTCTTGAATTTTTTGAAATAGCTTGAGAAGGATAGGAGTTAGTTCTTCTTTGAATTTTTGATAGAATTCACTTGTGAAGCCATCAGGCCCAGGACTTTTCTTTTTTGGGAGTTTTTTGATAACTGTTTCGATCTCATTTGCTGTAATTGGTCTGTTTAGGTGTTCTGATTCTTCCAGATTGATTTTTGGAAGGTTATATGATTCAAGAAATTTGTCCATTTCACCAAGATTGTCTAATTTTTTGGCATAGTATTTTCTTACAATACTTTGTATTTCTGTTGTGTCAGTTGTTATTTCTCCACTGTCCTTTCTAATTTTATTTATTTGAGTCCTCTCTCTTTTTTTCTTGGTGAGTCTAGTTAAAGGTTCATCAATCTTGTTTACCTTTTCAAAGAACCAGCTTCTGGTTTCATTGATCCTCTGTATTGTTTCCTTAGCCTCTATGTCATTTATTTCTGCTCTGATCTTTATTATTTCCTTCCTTCTACTTGTCTTGGGTTTTATTTGTTGTTGTTTTTCTAGTTCTTTTAGATGCAGGGTCAGGTTGCTTATTTGAGCTTTTTCTAGCTTCTTATGATATGCCTGTAGTGCAATGAACTTCCCTCTCAGAACTGCTTTTGCTGTGTCCCATAAATTTTGAGTTGATGTATGCTCATTATCATTTGTTTCTAGAAACTTTTTTATTTCTTCTTTGATCTCATTGTTAATCCATTCATTATTTAATAACATGCTATTTAGTTTCCAAGTGTTTGAGTATTTTTCAGTTTTTCTTTTGTGGTTAATTTCTAGTTTCATGGCATTGTGATCAGAGAAAATGCTTGATATGATTTCAATCTTCTTAAATTTATTGAGACCATTTTTGTGTCCTAACATGTGGTCTATCCTAGAAAACGTACCATGAGCGCTTGAGAAGAATGTATATTCTACTGCTTTAGGGTGAAAAGTTCTGAAGATATCTATTAAATCAAGTTGATCTAGTGTCTCCTTTAAGTCTGCGGTTTCTTTATTAATTTTCTTTCTTGAGGATCTATCCAGTGTTGTTAGAGGGGTATTGAAATCCCCTACTATGATAGTATTGCTGTTAATCTCGCCCTTTATATCCATCAAAGTCTGCTTTATGTATGTCGGGGCTCCTATATTTGGTGTATAGATATTTTCAATAGTTATATCTTCCTGTTGAATTGTTCCCTTTATCATTATGTAGTGTCCTCCTTTATCTCTTACTATAGCCTTTGTTTTAAAGTCCATTTTGTCTTATATAAGTATTGCTACCCCTGCTTTTTTTTCATTTCCATTTGCATGAAATATTTTTTTCCATCCTTTTATCTTCAGTCTATGAGATCTTTTGTTTTAAGGTGTGTCTCTTGTAGACAGCATATGTATGGGTCCTGTTTCTTTATCCATGCAGCTAATCTATGTCTTTTGATTGGATCATTTAATCCATTTACATTTAAGGTTATTATTGATATGTAGTTGTTTATTGCCATTTTATTCTTTAAAGCTGTATTCTTCTTTTGCTCTATTCATTCCTCCCTTTAAACTGTTCACAAGAGGCCCCTTAGTATCTCTTGCAGAATTGGTTTGGTTTTTATGAATTCCTTGAGGCTTTCCTTTTCTGGGAAGCTCTTTATTTCTCCTTCAATTTTAAACGTTAGCCTTGCTGGATAAAGTAGTCTTGGTTGTAGGTTCTTGTTCTGCATTACTTTGATTATTTCTTGCCATTCCCTTCTGGCCTCAAGTGTTTCTGTTGAGAAGTCCGATGTCATCCTTATGGGGGCTCCTTTGTAGGTGATAGCCTTTTTTTCTCTAGCAGCTTTTAAAATTTTTTCTTTATCCATTAGCTTTGGTATTTTAACTATGATGTGTCTTGGTGTAGATTTTTTTGGGTTTCTCTTTAATGGAGTTCTGTGTGCTTCTTGAATGTGTGGAGTGTTTCCCAGCCTTAATTTAGGAAAGTTTTCTGCTATGATTTGATTGAACAAAGTTTCCATTTCCTGTCCTCTCTCCTCTTCTTCAGGCACCCCTATGATGCGAATGTTGTTTCTCTTCATGTTGTCACAAAGCTCCCTTAGAGTTTCCTCACATTTTTTAAGTCTCTTTTCCTTTTTCTTCTCTGCTTCTGTGCCTTTGTTTATTGTGTCCTCTAACTCGCTTATTCGATCCTCAGCGTCATCCATCCTGCTTTTAATTCCTTCCATTGTGGTCTTCAGTTCTGATACTGTATTTGTCATTTCTGTCTGATTCTTTTTTATTATTTCAATTTCATTCTTTATACTTGTTATCTCTTTGTTTAGGTGTTCATAATGACTATCCATTTTGCTCTAATTTCTTTGAACATCCTAAGTATCATTATTCTAAATTCTGCTTCTGGTAATTTGGTTATATCTGGTTCATTCAGGTCCTTCTCTGGGGATTTCTCTTGATTCATTTGGTTTGCATTCCTCTGCCTGCCCTTTTTTTCTGTGTATAAGCAAGTTGTGGCCACTGGAGTCCAGTAGGTGTTGCCTTTGTGTTCTCTAGGTGTGGTCTGTCTGCAGGTCCCCCACCCCCTCTGCCGGTGCCTAGGGTGGTTGGGTATGAGCGTTGCTAGCGCCGGCCCACTGTGGCTTTTGCTGTGATTTCTGCCTCTCCTCCGTGGGAGGGGCTGTCACTCAAGGCACCAGACTTAGCACCAAGGGTAGAGGTGAGCACCTTTGCTCAGCTGCGGACCCAGCCTATTTCCGGACTTCCGCCCAGAACCAGCAGTCGGAGCCTGCTCGCTACAGTTCTGCGGGTTAGGCGGGGCTTTTGACGTGCTCTCAGCTGTAAGCTTTTGCCCGTCGGGAGCTTTAGCCCCGCCCTCGAGGCCAGGGCCCTTCTGCGCAGGGTCGGAAACCCAGGTTTATTGGGCTGGGCGTGTTTGCTGGCTTCCGCTCAGCTGCATACTTCCGATCGTCCGGACTCTACCCCGCCCCCGCGTTCGGAGCCCGCTCCTGCACTTATGAATGCAATCCGCGGTTTCTCTGGCCAGACGGGGACAGTAGCGTGAGCTCAACTGCGAGCTTCCACTTGTCTCGGGGTCTACCCCGTTCCCGCGCTCGGAGCCCGCTCGCGCACGTATACTGGCCAACCTTGGTTTCTCCAGCCCGGGGGGTGGGGGGCTGGTAGCGTCAGCTCAGCCGCGAGCCCCTGCCCGTCCCTGGTCCTAGCCCAGTCCCAGCGGTCAGGGCTGGCTTGCGCTGGGCCTGCCCGTTCCTGGCCTCCCGCTTTGTCCCCGTAATTGGGATTAAAGGCGGGCCCGCAGCTCCCGGACCGCTCTCGCGCGTCCCCTTCGACCCTCTGGGCTAGACCGATCTCCCACCGGCTTGGCCTCTGCCCATGCCGACAGAATCGCGTCAGCGTCCTGTCGGCCCTAACCCTTAAACAGCCCTCAGCAGAGTAGGAAGGGACCTAATACTCCACACTGTAGGCCTGGGAGCTCCCTCACTTGTTTCACAGCTCAAATCTGTCCAAACGCCTCTTCTAGGCTCTGGGACTGCCAGCTGGGGCTTGGTTCCTGGGACCCAGGTCCCTCCCTCTCCGCCAAACTTTCCTCCCGCCCTGCGGGTCTCTCCGGGCTGCTGTTTGCTCTGGGGAGCTGGGCAGCCCTCTTCGCGTTTTCGCTATTCCTACCAGTCTCAATGTGGCTTCTTCTGTGTTCCTTGGTTGAAGAGTTCACTTAGTTTAGTTCATAGTTGGTTTATCCAGATGATGGTTCTTTAAATTGAGTTATAATCCACTTTGCTTCTGGGAGTTGGAAGTTGGTACATCCGCCTACTCCGTCGCCATCTTGCTTCTCCCCTTTTGTGCCTCTTTTTATTTTGACCTCTGAGCTTATGTTTATCTTGTCTTCTAAATCACTGATTCAGTCCTCTGCTTCATCCAGCCAGCTGTTGATTCATTCTAGTGCAGTCTTCATTTCTGATATCGTATTTGTCATTTATGACTATTTCTTTTCTTATGATTTCAATGTCCTTTTTGATTCTCGCTATCTCTTTAATTAGGTGATCATTATGCCCATCCACTGTTACTCCAAGATTCTTGAGCATTCTAAAAATCAGTATTTTAAAATCTGTATCTGATAGTAGATACTTCCATTTCAGTTAGTTCTTTTTCTGGGGATTTCTCTTGTTGATTCATTTGGATCACATTTCTTTGTCTACCCATTTTGTCTGTGTATAGACTCCTCCTTTGAGTGTGCTGCTTGTGCAGCTACCTGAGTCTAGGGTTTGTGCTCTCTGCTATCTGCTACCAGTTGTATTTGTTCTAGATATTTTTGGGTTGGCACCAGCTGTTGTTTGTAAATTGCTGTGGGCTACTTGTCTGCAGCTACTGCTCTTTTTGCTGTTTGCACCTGAATTTTCTGTGCCTGAGTAGTGTGGTAGGGGCCAACCTATGTATAAGGATCAGATTCCTCTTGCTTAGAGATGACAGCAGCTCTGTAAAAGCCCCAAGCTCTGTAATATTTGCCTCTACTTTCAGTTGCTCCTCTTCCTCTTGCAGCTGCCTGGTCTTCCCAGAATCTTCTGTAGAAAGACTTCAGTGTGGGCCCAGACTGGCTTCATCCAACCAACCTTTCTACAAGTTGCAAGTTTGTTGGGTTAGGCCAGCTGAGGTTGGGAATACAATGTTAGTGGTACCCCCTACTTTAGGGGTTTCTTGGGAAGTAGCTCAGTACAGGGATTGTGGCTCCTACTCCAGAGCCTAATCCCTCAGCCACTGCTGGATACTCAAATTTTTTTCTCCCTAACAAGTTGAACAGCCATTTCAAATCAGGTGTGGCTGACAGTTCTCTCTGCAGAAGTTCTTACAGCTGATGAGACCCTGATCTCAGGGAGGAAGACTGAGAAAGTCATCTCTTGGGGCTAACTGTGACCCCAAAGAAGGTGGTTAAGCCCCTTGACCAGATCCATCAATAGGCTCACAGGGACCCACACTTTGAATGTCCATGCCCTAAGCCTCTCTCCCTTCCCACCTTGGAATCTAGCCCAGCAGGGTAGGATACCCAGCACCCAGGCCAGCTGACTGTGTAGCTCTACCCTATCCAATGCACAAGAGCTGCTGTGCTGATGCTGATCATAGAGAGCACAACTCACCTCAGCCTGGCCAGGCTTGAGAAGCCCTTCCTTAGGATACCATTCTAGCAAGTGTTGTTAGGTCCTGAACCCATGCTCTCCCAGCTGGCCACTGGATGTGCCAGTCTTGAGCTCCCTGGCAGGAACCTTGTGCAGACCAGTGGGAGATACTACCTGTGAGTGGCTCTCAGCAACCTTCTTGGAGCTACAAGCAATTCAGAGTTTTGGCTCCTTCTGATGTGCCCAGGTGCACATGGAAATACCAAGCTGCACACCCAGGCTGGCTTTTACCCACTCTGGGCCTGGGGCAAGGTCCGCTTAAAAGGCCAAGTTTTCCTGAGTCCAGCCTCCTGCAGCCTCTGTCTGCTGGCTGCTTGTTGGGCTCAGCCACTGAAAAAACTTCTGCTAGAGTCTAGAGGAGCCTGTGGCAATTCAGGGATTAGGATGGGTGGTGGGTTTGGCTCAGCCCCTTGGTCCCAGGTGTCAGTCTGTCCAGACTTCTTTCACAGACTTCAGTAGTGTTTGTCCCAGGAGTATGGTAAGTGTGCATCTTTGAGAGCTCTCTCTCTCTTTCTCTCTCGGAGACAGAAACCTGGCTCTTTTCACCTCCAAATGTTGTTTGGGCACCTCTTCTAGGCTTTGGGGATGTAGGCTGAGGCTCTGGGCCTAGGGCTGAGGCCCACACCTCTCAGGTGGCCTTCTCTGCAGTGAAAGCCCCTCCAGACTCTCTGCTGCTGCTCGCTCCTAGGCACCAGGCAGCCCCTTCTGCGTCTTTGCCCTTCTTACCTGTCTTGGTGTGGCTTCTTCTGTGATCCTTGGTTATAGACTCCTCTTCATCTAGTCCAAAGTTGGTTTTTCAAGATGATTGTTGTTACATTAAGTTGTAATAGAGTTTGGTCCTTGGATGTGGCTGTTGGAATGTCCTTCTACTCCAGTGATGGGCGATCTTTTGAGCTTGGTGTGTCAAAATTCGCCAAAAAACCGAGCATAACTCAGGTGGTGTGTCACTTTGAGAAACAGGCCTAACCGGAAGTCCCAGAACTAGACACTCTGTGCTGGAGTTCTGTTGTTTTGGCCTACAGACCTCCAGCACAGTGTCTACGCTACAGCAAATGTTTTATCCTCGGCTACTGCACCTGGCCGTGCAGGAGCCGAGGATGAAACATCCTTCTCGGCATGCGGTCCCATACTTCTCTGGTATGTGGCCGTGTGTCATCGAAAATGGCTACGCATATCAGTGCTGACATGCGTGTCATAGGTTCGCCATCACGGTCCTACTCCGTTGCCATCTTGGAATCTCAAGATTTTTTTAAAGTTCTATTTATTTATTTTAGAGAGGGGAATGAGAGAGAGAGAGAGAGAGAGAGAGAGAGAACAGGGGTGGTGGAGCAGGAATCATCAACTCTCTTTATGTGCCTTGACCAGATAAGCCCAGGGTTTCGAACCAGCAGCCCCAGCACTCCAGGTTAAAGCTTTATTCACTGTACCACCACATGTCAGGCAGGATAAGATTGATTTGAAACATAAATTGATGATATAAAAAGTTCTTTACTATGAGGCTTGCTTCAACTTCTGGCCCCTGCCTCTGGCTAACCAGCTTCTTTCTGCACACTTTGTAGTATAAAGAATATATCATTAATGAGCCCAAATCAGGAATGATTTAAGTATCGTATGAACAGAGGCTAAATATATTTATACAAAATGATGTTAAGAACTGGAGCAAGTTTCTAGATAATTCTTTGAGAAAATATCAACATTTTATTTGTACTTTTTAAGAGAAGTACATAGACATTTTAAGTCTGGCATTACCATCATAATTGCTTAAATTGTCTATTCCTGCATGACATAAGTATGGTCAGAGTTCATTTGAATTATTGCTATAGAACTTTTTTCTCAGAGGACATTTTATTTACCAGTTGTGCTCAAATTGCTCATGTGAGCCTGTCTGAACAGGCTCCAGCACACCACTTTCTGAAGCTCATCTTTATAGTAAGATACTGTATTTACTGAATTTATGTTTTTGGGTAGTGGGTTGGGGGGAGGCTGTAGTGATGGACATGGTTAAGGGTGTGTGTATAAAATATTCTTAAGTTATCCCTTGGTACTGCCCCTTTCTTATGTCCAAAACTTTAGGAGAAATTGAGCCAAAGAACTCTTGAGAAAGATCTTGCTTCATGATTTCAAACCACACTACAAAGCTATAGTAATTAAAAGAGAATGGGCTGGCACAAAAATCATAGACACACTGATCAATGGAATAAATAGAGAACCCAGAAATAAACCTGTGCTAATACGGTCCCTTAATCTATGACAAAAAAGTTCAAGAATTTACAATGAGGTAAAGACAGTCTGTCAATAAATAGTGCTGGGAAAACTGGACAGACCCATGCAAAACAAAGAAAGAAAGGAAAAAGAAAAGAAACTGGATCATTTTGTGACACCATATACAAAAATAAACTCCAAATGGATTAAAGAATTAAATGTAAGATTAGAAAACATGGAACTCCAGGAAGGTCATATAAGCAGTTGACTTTTTGACATGGGTCTAAGGCAGTGGTTCTTAATCTGGGTTCTATCGAACCCTAGGGGTTTGATGAGTCTATCTCAGGGGTTCGGAGAAGCCTCTGCCACGGAGGGAGGCCAGAATAAAGTAATACCGTAATTTGTTGTGAGTTCATGCACTTTGTTGGTTTTGTTTTTTGAGCAAGGTGATGTTCATGCACGGCTCATTATGTGCACCAGTAAAAAAATATATACCCATGTCTTGAATTTGGGGGAAAAAAATCATATTTTATTCATCACTAAAGAAGGGTTTGGTGAATGCACATATGAAACTGATGGGTTTGGTACCTCAAAAAAGGTTAAGAACCACTGGACTAAGGAATGTTTTTTGGATATGTCCAGGCAGGGGCACCAGACGTAAAAATAAACAAATGTGATTTTATTACACTAGAAAGCTTTTGCACAGCAAAGGAAACCATCAACAAAATGAAAAGGAACCTATTGATTGGGAGAGGATATTCACAGATGATATATCCAATAAGGATATGTAAAGAACTCATAGAATTTAACATTAAAAAAAAGATTAAAAAAGGGCAGAGCTGGCCTTGGCCAGGTATCTTAGTTACTTCAAGCTATGTTTTTCAATCTCCAGTCCGCAGATGGGGGTTGGTCCTCCAGAAATTTCGTGCTGGTCTGTGGTGGTTCAGTCAGCTGTTTTCATCCCTTCTCTTAGCCCCATGCCCTGACAGCCCTCTGCTCCAGCCTCAAGAATCCCTATATTCTTACTTGAATATGCATTGCTCCTTACTGCCACTGTGCCCTCCTTCTCTCTATCTGGGAATATTATCCTCTTGGTGTGAGCCTGACTCATGCCCAGAGGGGGGCTTCTCAGTCAGGTTCTCCCCCATTCTCATTGTCCTTTTTTTGTGTGTGTGACAGAGACAGAGAGAGACACAGAGAGGGACAGATAGGGACAGACAGACAGGAAGGGAGAGAGATGAGTAGCATCAATTCTTTATTGCGGCACCTTAGTTGTTCATTGATTGCTTTCTCATATGTGCCTTGACTCGGGGGCTACAGCAGAGGGAGTAACCCCTTGTTCAAGCCAGCGACCTTGAGCTCAAGCTGGTGAGCTTTGCTCAAACCAGATGAGCCCGCGCTCAAGCAGGTAAATTTGGGGTTTTGAACCTGGGTCCTCTGTGTCCCAGTCCAAAGCTTTATCCACTGCGCCACTGCCTGGTCAGGTTCATTGTCCTTTGTACCTCAGTGTATCTGCCATGTCTAAGCGCCTTGTGTGAGTGTTACCTGGACAAAGGTTTGTCTTCTTTATTAAGGTCAAGTATCTGAGCAGCAAGGACTCGACTGTGTTTACCTGTGTATTGGTCAAATAAGTTTGTAAGTATGATCTATATGTTTGCTCACTTATAGTTTGTATTAGGTGTGGGAGACAGGCTGTAAGCAAGCCGGGCTGCTATAGCCTAAGGCAGGGGTAGTCAACATTTTTATACCTACCGCCCACTTTTGTATCTCTGTTACTAGTAAAATTTTCGAACCGCACACCAGTTCTACAGTAATGGTGATTTATGAAGTAGGGAAGTAACTTTAATTTATAAAATTTATAAAGCAGAGTTACAGCAAGTTAAAGCATATAATAACAATTACTTACCAAGTACTTTATGTCAGATTTTTGCTAAGTTTGGCAGAATAAATCTTTATAAAACAACTTACTATAGTTAAATCTATCTTTTTATTTATACTTTGTTGCTCTGCTACCGCCCACCATGAAAGCTGGAATGCCCACTCGTGGACAGTAGGGACCAGGTTGACTACCACTGGCCTAAGGCTTAGTTTTAAGACTAAGCTTTGCCCCACACCCTTGACTGATTGCATGATGTAAGGTGGTGCACTCTCATGAGGAATCCCATTATGCCTCAGATAAGTGACTTTGTATCAGAGACTTCCTTGTTTGTATATTGGATCAAAGGTTTTGATTACTATACTATAAAGTGGGGCAGACCCGGAGTTTGCTTTCTCTTGGTTCCTGCTATCACCATTGCAGGGGCCTCCCTGATCCCTTGCCTTTCATGGGAAAAGCAGGTTTTCTGCTTTTCCCTTGGCTTATCTTGTGGCTTGCCTGTCTTGGTGAAACACCAATAAACAGAATGGCCCACCATCCTCAGACTCTGCCATTTCTTTACCATCTGCCCAAATCCAATGGGAACCTGTATGTGAATGGCCACGATGGTGGCTTCTGGCCATACACTGTGTACCTTCTCAGCACCTAGCACTGGGCTGGTTAAGTGTTGATTGAGTGCTCAATCGAACCTGAACCCATTTAGTATATGAGAGGCATGTGGAATCTGCAAGGTGAATATTCTTCTCTGTACTTGGCCGGGGGTGGGGGGGGCGGGTTCTCTGCCTAAGGAGTTTGACATTTTGGCAGGAGCCTTCACTTGGGAAACTTAAGGAACAAGACATCTGTGCTCCATGAACTGCAATGGTGGTGGTTGGCTTATGTTTGTGAACAGCAGTGAAATTTGCAAGGCTATGCTTAGCAACACAAAGGCAAATAAGTATCTCTTTTCATTAAAAGAAAAAAAAAAAGTCTGCATGCCCAGAGTATTTTAGGTGGAGGAAGACTCAGTGTTCCCTACTCAGCTTTATAAAGAATCTCAGTCCCAATTGTCAGTAATGTCTGAGTGGCAGGTCCTTAATCTTTTCTTTTTTGTATTTCCTTCAAAAGATGGTTAAGGAGTCTTTAATTAACTATTAACACGGGTGTTCCAACATGGAGGACAAGATTTAGAAAATCCCTTTAATTACTGGAACTAGATTTTCTCCTGATTTGTAAATACCAGTTTACTTCTCAACCAAATTAGGCTTTAATTAAATGGAGGTGGGAGGGTGGGGGGTGACTAACTACTGAGGAGTGCCTTAATTTGCACCAGCAACCCCCATCAATGAAGTTGACTTAAGGGTGGGGATGTGAGACTCCTATGGTTTATTGTTTAAACTGGAAAATCAGGCAAAATGGGATTTGCTTTCCATTAAGAACTCAAGGAATTAGACACACCCCTGCCACCTCTGATTTATTCAAATGCCATTGCGATAGGATTACCACGGGTCCCGCAGTAGAATGAGTTTGTGAACCAGCCATGCGTTTCTTTCTCTTCCCCCTCCCCCATACATGAATCAGGCAAAACGAGGCTTTTGGTTGTAATGACAAGGAAAGAAAAACCAGAGCTTGCTCTACCCCTCCCTCAACTTAATGTTTATTATTCAATATGGTGCACAGTTTGTTGAGAAAATAAGGTACATGTTTTGTCATTCCCCTTATGGATTTCAGTCAACACATGGAGGTGTTTGAAATGATCTACTAATCCAGTTTCCTTTCTTGGACCATCTGGTTTGAATTCTACCTGCCTGGAGTGCACCAGTCTAGTCTGCATGTGCTTATAAGGAAGTCACAACTCATTAACTGTTTAGGGAAAATCCCTGTGGAAAAACACAACTTTCCTATTGTGGTAGGTTGCCCCTTGGGAGCACATTAGTTAAGACTTTGATGTAAACTAAAGAAACCTGAGGGGTTTTGAACCACATGAGTGGTCCTAAAAAATTAAACTAACTTAAAAGTTTTTATTTTAGATAGGAATGAAGTTATTGCATACCATTGGCTCACAAACACCATCACCTAACTACAAGTGGTCAAGTGTAGTGATGAGTAGATGTGGATTTACTAGCTTCAAGAGGGGGCCCTTGATCTAATTTCAGGAGTGAGACTCTAGTAAAAATAAAATTAATGGATAATAACTGTGTGGCAAATGCTTATCATTGGCTCAAGCAATAGACCTATTCAATCTTCTTGTTGCCTCCATGTTTTGAGGCTGGAAAAGCTTAACTCTCTTTTCCATCCTTCCTTAAAGATAGGCTTGTCTATGTCCCATGGTTTTGGCCAATGAGTTGTAAGCTTGCTGGGGGCTTCTGGAAACCAGTTTTCTGATAAAAAGAAAAACCATCATTGGACCTATGTCCTTCTCTTTCTTCTTAAACCTTAACAAAACAAAAAGGATTGCATGTAGATGTGAAGTCTACAACAAACAATTATCTTATGCCCATAAGGAAAACCTATAAAAATTGAGGGTATCAGCCTGACTCTGGTAAGGTATTGGACCAAGCCAGTAGCTGTCACTGTCTAGACTTTGTCCTACCTATTTAAACAGCTTTACTGGTTACTAGCAACTGAGAGCAATTCTAACCAATGGGTATAAATTCTATACACTTGTATGCGCCCTGAGAAAGGTCTTCCTGAGTTGAGTAATTCAATCAACCGTCCTTCCTCCACTGTGGCACCTCGAGTCTCCAGTGGGTTGGGCTTCTGTGCAGGTCTGGGAAGTAGTGTTTGGGCCTGCACAGAGGGTGAATGATGTAGTGTGAGTTGAAGTGACAAGTCAAAGACCCAAGGCGAAAGATGAAAGATTATTTGGCATCTTCCACTACACACATGGGTAATACAATAAGAATATTGCAGTCTATCTTACATGTTGTAAGTGAAAATGAGAAGTCAGTTCTTCCTATGTTGTTTGTAGCCCTGTCCCCCACCACAGGCCCTTTCTCTGGTTTACTCAGATAGCCCTCTTTCTCTCTACTTCTCACTTCTTCCTTCTCCAGCAACGGGATCTCCTGACGCAGTGGATGTGATGATTTATTTCCTTATTTGTTTATGTGTTTTGGCTGAACTTTGATGCCCGTTGAAATCCCTTCTCAATCCCCTTCACCTTTCCATTGTTTTAAATCACTTTCCCTAAACCCCTGGTCTGATCTTACACAGTTAGTTCAAAGGTACATGCAAATGTGTGTGTCTTACATTTTAGTCAAATGAAACAAAGAAACTAACACCTTTGGTGATGAGGAAATAAAGAGAATCCTTAAGAGCAGGTGCAAATGTTGCATTCCCACATTTAAAATAAGATATATATAGTATCAGAGCAAAAAGCTGTCATAAACATTTTTACTTTTCATGAGCTGTGTTTTGTTTTGGTTTTTAAAGAGTGCTTTCTCTTGATCTAATGTATTGAGTAAAATAGAAAATAAGGCTACAAAAATCTGTTTGTTTTTTAACTGTTTGTGTACTGCTCAAGGACAAAGAATCTTTTCTAAGAGGAGTTTTTCCTTTGTCCTGGAAAAAATTCCAAACACAGACCCCCAATTCGGTAAGTCAAAGTCCCACTTCACCAAAGGCAGGGCTTAGGCAGGAAATGGTGGATTTCCTCTTCACTAGGAACCTCTACCAGAGAAGGGCAGATTTGGAGGGGGAGGCAGCTGATTCTGACCACTCAAATTTAGAATTTAAACTGGGAGCCAGAGGTGAGATCCTGTCTCAAGTTGGATGGGGATGGGAGAAAGCGCTTCCTCTTTTACTAAAACACTGGGAGGCTCTGGTAACTCTGCAGGGCAATATTGGAAAGCCCTGACAACAGCGTCTCCCAAAATGCCATTGGTGTTTTATAAGACCATAAGATAGTAATTAGAGCTTTACAGAAGGAACTTTCCTTGGCCAAATAAATTTGGGGGAGACAGTGACTTAAACAACTTTCTTCACTACTGTGATTCTCTAAAAGGGGGTTTATTATCCACTATTCTTCAAATTTTCTTTATGGTGTTGTGGAGGAAAAATAATTTTCCTTCTACCCTTCTGAATTCTTCTGGATGGTCAATAATCAAATCAATTTGAGACAGATTAATGGGGAAAATAACTGAACTTATTACATATGTACATACCGGGATCCCACAAGAATATAAGATCCCAGGGAAAATGGGACAGTTGACGCTTATGTGTCATTCTGGACTAAGGAGAGGGAAGCAGTGGTCTGGGACTCTGAAGGGAAAGTAGACAATTCACAGAGAGATGAGAAAGAGCAAATATTTGGTGAACGAATTCTTGCTGGGGCCACCCAGAAACAATGGGATACAGAGGGGGAGTCTATTCAACAGTTGCTGGATTCCTTCCTGTCTACACCACTTAGTTCATACTATACTAAGGTGATAGCATCTTTCCTTCAAACTGGTGTTTCTGTCTGGATTCCTATAGGCAAGTAAGGCCGAATGTCAAAGATTCTTTGAGTGTTTTGTTTCTTAAAAATAACCAGCTTAAAATAATCAATGTCCTAAAGGTATATATATTGTGGGATGGCAGACTCAGCTTCCCCTCAGTGGCCAGCTTTACTGTTTCTGTTTTTCTTTTTGGTGAAATAGCAAAATGTTCCTGAAACAGTGGCAGACAGTTTCTACAATGCAGGAAAAAGCTACAGTGAGAAATCTGTTGCTAGGCTCCATCTACGTCCCCTCCTCAGTCTTTATCAGCTACCTAAGTCATAATAGTCACCCATATTTGGCCACTTGTACTGAGCATGTTCCTAACTCAGTTAGTTCTCCAGTGAATAAGTAACCAACTAATTGCAGATCTAAAGACTTACCTAGAAAGAATTTGGAGACCAAGTACATTGTTCTGCCCCCCACTTACCGACAAAACCAAGTTTAACTTATTTTATTTTATTTTTACAGGGACAGAGAGAGAGTCAGAGAGAGGGATAGAAAGGACAGACAGACAGGAACGAAGAGAGGTGAGAAGCATCAATAATTAGTTTTTCATTGCCTTTGCGACACCATAGTTGTTCATTGATTGCTTTCTCACATGTACCTTGACCACGGGCCTTCAGTAGACTGAGCAACCCCTTGCTGGAGCCAGCGACATTGGGTCCAAGCTGGAGAGCTTTTGCTCAAGCCAGATGGGCCCATGCTCAAGCTGGCGAGCTTGGGGTCTCGAACCTGGGTCTTCCACATCCCAGTCCGACACTCTATCCACTGTGCCACCACCTGGTCAGGCCAAGTTTAACTTTTTGAATGGGGAAAGCCCCAGAGAATATGGTACTATTCACACGGACATAGGAAATGATGGCCAAACTGCAGAGGTATTATTGTTCATAGCCCCATGAATTACCCCTTGCATTCATGTAGAAAGCCAATAGCTTCCCCCTTTCTGTTTGGTCTTGAAACAAACCCTTCGCTAACTTTTTGTTGGGAGAGAAAAGAATTTGAAAATGAAATTCTTTTTAAAAAAGAAATGACTATTTTATTCTTTTTTTGCCAGCTGGGATGATCCATGATTCCGATCTCTATTCTTTCTCATATTCTTGAAACACTACATATGCTGACAGCTTGCAGACTGAACTCTCCACCCCAGAACATTCCTTTTGAGCTCCAAGCCAAAGTCTACAACCACCAACTGAACAGCCATTGCAGGATGTCCTAGAGCAGTGATGGACAATCTTTTGAGTTTGGTGTGTCAAAATTCGCCAAAAAACCGAGCATAACTCAGGTGGTATGTCACTTTGAGAAAAACGGCCTAACCGGAAGTCCCAGACCTAGACGCTCTGTGCCAGAGTTCCGTTGTTTTGGCCTACAGACCTCCAGCACAGAGTGTCTACACTACAGCAAATGTTTTATCCTCGGCTATTGTACCTTGCCGTGTAGGAGCTGAGGATGAAACGTCCTTCTCAGCATGCGGCCCCATACTTCTCTGGTGTGCAGCTGCATGCGGCTGCATGTCATCGAAAATGGTTACGCGTGTCAGTGCTGACACGCATGTCATAGGTTCACCATCACGGTCCTAGAGGCACCACAAATTCACTGCTGTTACTCATGTTCTCCTCTGACTATACACCCATCCTGACTATTGGTACTGCTGTCACAGTCCAAACCTGGGACTTCTCTCTCTGTCTCTCTTTCTCTCACTCACTGACTTTTGCATCCAATTGTCAGGTCTACTTCAGTATCGCTCTCAAAAATGCCTCCTCTCCACCATTGTCTTTCCCTTAGTTTGGAAAAGACAGCCTCTGGCTTCTTATTATCCTTTGAGATCTGACTCTTCCAGACCTACCTCACCATATCCTCTGTCTCACACTAGTTTCTGGACAGTTCTCCAGACTCGCCCAATTGTTTCACATTGCTCTGCCCTTTACCTGCTATTTCCATTTCTTTAAGTGCCACCTGCCCTTGCCAGGTGAACTTCTTCCCCATGTCTGAGGTTTGAGACCTCCACCAAGAGCTCTTCTTTTCAGAGCCTTCCCTGAGCTCTCTGAACAAAAGTGGCCACTCCTGTCTTTGTGCCACCGTTTTCATCAGAATCCTTGACTTTTACCTGGGAATACAGAATCATGAGAAATAATCCATGCTGTTTGTTTTGGGGTGAATTGTTATGCAGCAAGAGCAGGCTGATGCAGCCTGGCATATAATAGGAGCTTAATAAGTGTTCAGTGAATAGGCAAGTTTTGAATACCTGAGAGTATTTTATTCTCCTCTACAAGATGAGAGAAAAGAAGATAATGTTTGTGATCAAGTTGTCTAACTTAGAAGTTGACTAATGGAGAAGTCATTGGGTGAGTGCCAGAAAGTTAGTAGTTCTTTCTTGACTGTGTTGGAAAGTTCAGTGGACAGATGGCAGTGGGCTGCCTGCTGTCAGGACTCTTCTGCACAAGCCTTGAACTCCAGTTTCACAGAATTGGGACCAGATCTCACCCAGCTGGCATCCCACCTTCTGTAGCCAGCTGGGCATGTGAAACTTTTAAGGGATCCAGTGAGTGTTACATTTCTTAGTACAAAGCCTAGCATAGAACATGCACTGACTAAGTATGAGTTTTCTTGTTTGCCATTTATTTTGTTTTTGTTTTTTTAAATGTTTATTTATTGATTTTAGTGAGAGAAGAAGGGAGATAGATAGATAGATAGATAGATAGATAGATAGATAGATAGAGAGAGAGACAGGAACATCAATCTGTTCCTGTATGTGCCCTGACTGGGAATAGAACCAGCAATCTCTGTGCTTCGGGACGATGCTACAACCAGTTGAGCTATCTGGCCAGGGCATGTCTTCCTAATTTTTAAAAGGAAAAAATACAAAACTAAGTTTTTTTTCTTGAAAATATATGCATAAGATGTGGGGAGAGGATGATGGCCAAGGTGCCAGATGTTTGTTCCTCTTTCTAAGGCAAGCTGTGCCTCCATCCACACCATCCCTCTTGCTGTTGCATCCCGAGCCTCTCTCACTTCCCTGGCTCCCACCGCTTTGCTGTGCAGAAGCCCTAGGTTCTCCTATTGTAGAGAACCCTCCTTGGTTCTGCTCTGCACCCACTCATGCTACTTTCACCAAGACCGAAAAACAGGTCTCCTTTAAGGTCCTCTGACTCTTGTTCTGTTCTGTCCACTGCATACTGGTTTCCATCCCAGCTACTCCACTTGTTTCCCCTGCTGTGGCCAACTCTGACCATATTGCTAAATTCAATGAAATGCTCAGTACTTATTGAATTTGTTGAGTCTGCTGCCACTGAAACTCTTCTGTTTCTCTCTTTGAAGCCCCATCTCCTCTTGGCTGTTGTGCCATCACCCTGCCTCAGTCCTCTTCCTACCTCGCTGACAGTGTCTTCTCACATTGCTTCCCTTTTTCTCTACTCAAATGTTGATAGCAAAGTCTTAATCATCTTCTGAAACCCAGCTCAGAAGATGATTCCTACTCTTCCAAAAAAAAAAAATCAAATCCCATTTCTAAACTTACTGATTATAAATTAATTATTCTAATAGTATGATTTTATATTAATGTTATTATTCTAATATTATTTCCAGATGAGATAAATATCTTTATTCTTACCATATTTGTGAATAGATATTTCTGGTTTGAGAGGTGGCTGGGAGATGAGGCAGGAAGTTGGTTTGCTCATCTTTTATTCCTTTGCAGCCATTGTCACATTTTTTGTCCCTGTCATTTCTCTTACTCATGATAATGCATTCTGTATCATTCGGTTCAATTTAGTTCATGAAGGTCAGTTCAGTTCACCAAAGCAGCCATGGTGAGTCTTTTCTTGAGTGTCAGTGGTTGTATCAGGCTCAGAGATGCACCAATGAATGAGGTTAGATCTTTGCCCTTGAACTCTGAGTTGGGCTGAAGCTGGCTTGGGTAAGAACTATCAAACCTCCACACTGAATTTAAGATTTAGGTTTGCAGACTACAGTATGGCCCAGTCCAGAGACATTTGGTGCATTGAAGGGATAATTCACTGTGTAGCCATAGTAACATGATTTAGCATTATGATAGCTGAAATCTCTGAGGTGACTGAGTTCTGCTCACAAGATCCCCTGCCTCTTCATGGGCACAAGGCTGATTATGCTGGCCAAAACTGGCTGTACTCTCCTATGAAGTTTGAAGAACATGTCCCCAGATGTCTCTTTCCTAAGTAATGAAACAGAGTTTCAACTGGGTGACCTCTGTAGTCTCTTCTGCCCTGAAAACTCTGTGATGGTACGAAAGGGCCAGAGGTCTGAGTTCTGGCGGTAGCATTCATGTCGGCCTGTTTGGTTTGCTTGTGTTAGTAAATAGTTGCTAAGACAATATTTGAGAGGTGAATTCTAGGGAATTAAGGTGGAGGTTGTAAAAGAAAGTGTACTCTGAGGAGAACAATAGTTACAAGAACACATAAAACAAGCCAAGCTCAAGCCCCTCCCTTTTCCTGGAAGCCTTTCATCCTTTAGACCAGTGATTTTCAACTGGTGCACCTCAATAATGTTGAAAACATGTGGTACCTGACTATTCAGTCAAGGGCACTGACCTCTTTCTCTTAAATTGTCAAATTAAAAAAAAATGACAACAGCAAGCATAACAATAGCAATACGGATGAGAATGAATCAAAATTATACCGGTTTTTTTTGTTGTTGTTGTTAGATTGGCAAAGATCTATTTTTTGGTGTGTTGCAGAATGTTATTAATTAGTTTGTGTGCCATGAGATGAAAGAGTTTGCAAATCACTGCTCTCTGGGCCCTCAGCTGTTATAGCCACTGGCCTTTATAAACTATTCTGGACTTACAACGGGATGAGCCTCTGACCATATGGCTCCTCTCTCTCTCTCTCTCAAAAGTGTACATATTCATTTTGTACCCCCAAAGATATTCTAATCTCCTTGAGATTAGGGACTGTGTCTCACACATTTTTGGGAAATGCCAGTAGTTCCATACAGGAGACAAAGTGTGTTTTCTAAGAGCATGATTAACAGCGGGAAAGTGAACGTTTCCAGGGACAGTAACTTCAGCCTTCTGTGCTGGGCAGGCAGGCATGCTGCAGCCCTCCCCAAAGTTCCAGGCCCTGAGAGGGATCTTAGAGATGACCTGTGCTGGAGTGAGGTGATCACAATGGTGCTTTCCCCAAAACTTGGGGGCTACCACATCCAATGCTAAGTATTGTTTTCTTTCCATGTGTAAATCAGTGACTCCTCACACACAAGATTATCCCCAGTTTACAAATGAGAAATTGAGGTGCTGAGTGATTAAGAAGTTACCTGAGGGTAATGGCTAATAAGCAGCAAAACTAGGACTTAAACACAGGCAACCTGGTGTGTTACTGATGCTGTGCTTCTCTTCAAAGTGTCCAGCTTTCCAATAAGACTCTCCAAGAAGGTTGGAATGATAACTTTGGCCTCAATGGACTCTGGGCATAAGGCTCACTCATGCCACTGCTGGGCTAGTAGGCTCTTTCTTGGTCCCTGATGAGGAAGGTGAGAAGTTTGGGGGAAACCAGGGTCTTATTCCAGGCATGTTCAGGCTGTCCAAGTCTATTTAACTCCTGGAGCATCTGTGTCGAGCACCTAGTATCAGATGAATAATCAAAGAATCAAAGTCTGGTGATCTGCTGACTTATATTTCCCTTGTTTAGTATACTGCTCACCAAAATTAGGGGATATTTCAACATGAATATGAAGCGTTTGATTTTTTTTATTAAACAAGAACATCAGAAAAGCAGACAACAAGTCAAAGAAAAGTTGTTCAATTATGCAAATGAGATGCAAAACCAACTTTTATTTCATTGGTGAAAATGTGCCATACAAAAGGCTGAAAGTACTGGAGTATCTGCATGTTCCCTGATCCCCTAATTTTTCTGAGTAGTGTTTATATTCCCAGGCAAGCTAATTTTTAGGAAATCTAAACAAAATGGAAATCAGAAAATGTGAATGTGATTGAAAGTCTCACAAGCAGAGGTGTGGTAGAACCTAAGATACAATTTAGCTAATGGCCTATGCCTTCCAAATAAAGATCCTTTTTAATATTAAAAGTAGATTATTTAAATGATCCTGAAGTACAGTAATACCAAAACCCTGTCCATAGAACAAGTTTTGCAAGATTTGCAGATGAGTAAATGAATAGAGTTCTGTAAAGGCCAAAAATGTTCACCAATGTCTAAATTTCAGAAAAGCCCTCAGGATGCTGCTGCTTTAACAACCTCTGTAAAAGGCCAAGATAACTGAGCACATTCTTTTGCTTTTTGTAAAATGCTTCGCTGAGCACTCTCTCCAACGATAACCGAAAGTCTGTTTCGCTTCTGTAAACCTTCTTTGGCTAGGTGCTTATCCCCTCCCCTGGTTTCTTTTCTCCTTTAAAAGCAAACCCCTGAGTTTGTTCGGGGCAAAACCCCTGAGTTTGTTCGGGGCCATCATGCTTTGGTAACTGTAGTCCTCACATGGTCATCGGCATTAAAATAAAGACTCCTTAATTTGGCTACTTAATTGTGTGGCAGAACGTTTGTTTCCTTGCTGTCCAGATATAACAATCCAATCTTAAATAATTGATTGAGAGACCCCTCCCACACACATGCTCTATAAACCACCCACCCCCTCCAGCCACACAAACAAATGAACAGAAGACACCAAGGCCCACAGACCCAAACAATGAGACAATCTAGTGGTTGACAGGGCAAGCAAATTACCTACTAATCTATCTAATAAGCTTTGAGGCTTAAGCAAATATCTATTCTTTGGTGAAACCAGCTTTGCCACAACCTGAGTAAACATACTCTTCTGATGTTGACACTGCTCTTCAGGCCATGAGCTGCAGCAAAATGCATCAAGGCTATGGCCCAAAGCGTGGGCTTTCCCACTGGCCTTCAGTCAAAGAGCTGTGGAACTGAAGGCTGGGTTGGTGATGTATTCTAGCTAACCCTGAACTGATGCCTTTCTGGAATCCAAGGCCCCGAGGCTTTCTATCCTGGCCAGGGATATTCTCACGGAGCTGGAAACCCCCCTGCTTGCCCTCACTTTCCTTTTCTCTCATTCCCTCTCCCTTAAGTGTGGCATTTCCACAGAGCCCTCTGTGAACCTGAAACGATGTGAGAGTCTGGTTCAACCTCCCACTGCTAGCCTGACTTCTTGTTTCTGGCTTTGGCCCAATGGGCTATCCTAGCAAGATTAAAAGTAGATTGTAGGAAAGCAAAATGACTGAACCATTTCTTAAAGAAGACAATTAAAAATGAAGACGATTGCATTTCTTGAATAATTGTTATAATACAGTGTATTTTGAATTTAACATTATCTATTGCTCAGAAAAAATGTGGTCATTATCATGCACTTGCAATGGAAGGTAGAATTCATTTATGGATGATGACCTTTTCCTTTGTAAACTCCACGGCTTACCACTCACATACATTGTGTCACGTAGTCTTCAAAAGTGACCTGAGGGGTTAGCAGAACAGTGTCCTGATCACTATGACACAGGCAGAAATCTGTGAGGCTGTGACCTTGCTACCACCAAAACCAGTTAGGTGTGAATGGAAACCCAAATTCAGATCTATTACTGGATCCTGCATTCTTCCTAACAATGTGCATCATTACACAAGTGGTTGCTTTTCTAGTTGTTTCCTAGAATCTTTGTGCCCCAGGGAAGTCAAAAGTTTGTTCTATTATAGTTTAAAATGTCAGAGCTTTCATTTGTCACAGAATTCTGGGGGTACAGGGTGAAATGGATGGGCAGGAGGCCTTATTTGCTATACAGAATGTCACACCCCCTCCCTCCCAGAGTAATCTTTAACTAGAAAGGAGTGAAGTAGAGTCAATAGGTCATTAATTCCAGTAACATCCCATTCCTGTGCCAGGAACTTAAGTAATGAAAATGAATTATGCGATTCAATTATACTTAGCGTAAGTAATTATAGTTAACTTCTGTCCTTTGTAATCTTTTCAACGTTGTGGTATTTCCTGACTCTGGCATAGTTTGGTGTGATTATATCTATCAGCTGGGACGATAACTAATTCCTTTAAGCTATTTTCTGTTTGTGATGGGGAACTATCTCTTTGTAAATCTGCACCAAAAAGACCCATTGTTATTATTACTTTTATTACTATAGCTTAACACAGTGCCTAGAACATTGTTAGTGCCCAATAAATGGTGGTTATAATAATAAAAATTCAAGATTTGCTCAGGAACCTGCTGAGCAGGTGATTTTTGAAGCACTAAAGTCACATAATAAGTTAGGAAATCCATGGGAGCTTTTCAAATGTGGCCATATCAGAAATCCAAGGAAAAGCAGCCATATAAAAGGTTCGCCAAAGCATCTTTTTATTTATCCCTTTCATTTCTTCAATTCTTCCATGAAAAAGGCAGGTAAAGACTTTCCACATTCACTTTACAAATAGTAACTTTAGAATGATAATGTGAGCATACTTGCTGGGTTGGAAGAACTTTGACAGGCTTCTTACTCATCATCTGTTATAAGTAAACCCCTCCTGAAGGACCATTCCAAGGACTTCAGATTAAACAAACTTCCTCTAGAGGCCCCGCCTTGAGCACTTGGTCCTGAGCTGTCTGAATCAAACTTGGCAGAAAATTAAACTTTCAATTCTTTTTCTTTTGTTTTACAGTTAATATTATTTTGTGTTAGTTTCAGATATCCAGCGTTGTGGATATCTTTACAAAGTATTCCTTCAATCTTTCCAGTACCTCCTGACTCCATACGTAGTTATTACAATATTATTGACTATATTTTCTATGCTGTACTTTGCATTCCCATGACTACTTGAAACTACCGATTTGTACTTCTTAATCCTTTCACCTTTTCACCCAGTCCTCCAACCCCCATCCCCTCTGGCAACCATTGGTCTGTGCTCTGTGCTGTGAGTCTGTTTCCATTTTCTTTGTCCATTTATTTCATTCTTTACATTTCATATATAAGGGAAATCATATAGTATTTGTCTTTCTCTAACTTACTTCACTTAGCATAATACCATCTAGGTCCATTGATGTTGTTGCAAATGATAAGATTGTATTTATTTTTTATGGATGAGTAATATTCCATTTTGTGTGTGTTTTTCCTTTAATTTCTTTAGATTTATTCATTTTTAGAGAGAGAGAGAGTGAGAGAGAGGAAAGAGATAGAGAGAATAGGGGGAGGAACAGGAAGCATCAACTCCCATATGTGCCTTGACCAGGCAAGCCCAGGGTTTTGAACTGGTGACCTTAGCATTCCAGGTCGACGGTTTATCCACTGTGCCACCACAGGTCAGGCCCTTTAAATTTTTATTGATTTTATAGAGAGAGGAAAAGAGAGAGAGAAAAACAGAGAAACATCAATCTGTTTTTTCACTTATTTATGCATTCATTGATTGTTTCTTATGTGTACCCTGACCAGTGATTGAACCCACAACCTTGGAATATTTAGATGATGCTCTAACCAACTGAGTTATCTGGCCAGGGCCATCCATTTGTCTTTTGATGGGTACTTGGGCTGCTTCCATATCTTGGCTACTATAAGTAACACTGCAATGAACGTAGGTGTGTATATATTTTTTCAAATTACTGTTTTGGGTTTCTTTGAATATATTTACAGAAGTGAAATCACTGGGTTATAAGGTAGTTTAATTTTTAATTTTTTGAGGTAACTCCATACTGAGAGGCGGATTAAAGTCAGTTGAGGCCCCAGGCACAGAAGAAACTATTGGGCCCCTTAAAAAAAAAAAGAGAGAGAGAGAGAGAGAGGGAAAATAAAAATACATGTTAACCATATTTTAAAATAAATAAAAAATATTATGTACTATTAATGTTAAAATTGCACATATAAAACCAAACTTGGTGTCATTAGAAAAAGGTGTAAAGTTGGGGTTTTGCGGAACCCTTCAGAAGTTGGGGCCAAGGGCGCATGCCTGGTGTGCCCGCCTTTAAACCTGCCTCTGTCTATACTGCTTTCCACAGTGGTTACACCAGTCTGCATTCCCACCAACAGTACATGTGGGTTCCCTTTTCTCCACATCCTCGCCAACACTTGTTTGTTGATGTATTGATATGGCCATTCTGACAGGTGTGAGGTGTTATCTCATTGTTGTTTAAATTTGCATTTCTCTGACGCTCGTCTTTTTTTTTATATGAACATTAACTTCTTATGAGCAGGAAAGGAATGGAGTCAGTCTTGAGTGCCTGATGAGCTGTAGCCTTCCCAAATCCCATTGAATATGTCCAGTTTCTGGTTCAGACTCTATTTCCCCCATCTTGAAACAACCGAGAGATTTCTGTAGTTGTGCTCTTTTCATCAAAATAAACAATATTAGCCTAAAATGAGCCTACAGAGTTGCAATTTAAGGGCAGGGCAGTGGGAGCAATTCCCCCAGGGTGCAAAAAGTAAATTCTAAACAATAGACTTTTAATAATCTCAATAAGATTAATAATAAAAATAAGCACGTTTTATTGTCCTTTAATACACGTTATAATATAATATAATTGTGATAGACATTTTATTATTGACTTTTAATATACATTTCATGAAAATGTAATTTAATTCTGAGGATTTCTACTTACACAATTGGCCCGCAACACAGTTGGAATCAGACATATGTTTGTTTCCCGAATTTGCAATGATTCAGAATCCTTTGAGCCCTAAGGGTACAAGTTAGTGTCTCCAAACCCTGTGGTACCTGCATTTCAACAGTAGATTCAAAATAAAAATGATGGCACAGTGATTGTAAACATGAAGAAACATGATCGCTTTGTTTTAATTTGTGCTTAAAGTTTTATCCAGTGAAAAGGGGGGCAAGGGAGATGTTGAGGGGAATACAGGGGAGGGGGGACGCATTCAGGGCAACACTAGAATCTATGTAAACACAATAAATTAAAATAAATAAAAAATGATTATGAAAAAAAAGAAAAAGAAATTTTATCCATTGAAATGGTACAAACTGTGAGATCCATTACTGGATATGAAATGAGTTGTTCTTTTTACCAGAAAATATATTGTTAGAAAGAAGAAATGCACTAGAAAGTAATAACACATGAATTTTCCCCTTTAATATACTTTAATGTATTTTATTATTTTCTATTTCTGCAGGCATAAATAAAAGAACATTTTCATTCTCTTTGTTTCTTTTCTGGCCATTGTGATGATTATATTTATCTCATTAATTATTACTAAAAATAATTTTGTTGTTTGGAGAAGAGAGAAGGTGTTAAAAATTATTCACTCAGGGTGTCAAATGTTCCAGATATGAGACTGGCTCTGAGTTTTCTGTGCTCCTTAAACACTACAATTTGGACTGTAGGCTATCTTTTTCCCCAAGGGACCTATTCCATCATCTAGCTTACTTAGTTCTTTTATTTTTAGCATCTTTCCCTGCTGCGATACCAGCATGTCTTGCATCAGAACTTCTATCAGGTTTTGACACTCGAAATGTTAATGATCACATCTCCCTCACAGAAAATGTCCAGATGAAAAGAAAATTCCAGTTAATCATCTAGATCTTCTGTTTATTCAAAAACAGACATATGGTTGATGGGACATTTTTATCAGTGTAATGATATGGTCAATGCCATTCTGGTGTTATTTTATCTTTCAACTACATCAAGGGATAGCAATAATGTAGGTGTTATTCTGATAAGAGTAGGCAATGTTGGCAAAAATGGGTCTCTGTATCAAATGGGGCTCTTGTCAGTCATTAGTACAGAATCCTATTTGAGCGTTGTTTTTCTACTACTGGTTTCAAGGATAACTTGATTATAACTGGGGCCTCATGTGGCTCAGTCTCAAGGGTGGTTTAAAGAAACAGTTGTTCAACAGAAAGATACTGTATAACTAATAGCAACTTTATTTTGAACTTATCTCTGGAGCATCTGCAAAAGGACACAGGGAAATATACCCATAACTTATGCTAAATACCTTCAAAGTCTTCTCTTCTCATTTCAGCTGCTCTTAGGTTGCTTTTGCAGAAAGTGTGGTCCTTCCTGATCTCTTTCCATGACTCTTAATTCCTAACCAAGAAAACAAACAAAATATCCCCAAACACAAAATACCCCCAAGCACCAGCAAGCAAAAACTCCCACACCCAGCTGGTCCAGCCCGTTTCTCTTCCTTTGTTTCCTGTCTCCTCCATTCTCTTCTTTCCAGTTCTCTATGGATTTCCCTCTTCTGCATCATAAAAGCACAGAGACCAGAGTTGGATGAGCAAAGACCACTTCTTTTTTATTTTATTTTATTCAGTGAGAGGCGGGGGAGCAGAGACAGACTCCTGCATGTGCTCTGACCAAATCCACCTGGCAAGCCCACTAGGGGGCGATTCTCTGTCCATCTGGGATGTTGCTCCATTGCTCAGCAACAGAGCTCTTCTCTGCACATTAGGTGGAGGCCATGGAGCCATCCTCAGGCCCTGGGGCCAACTTGCTCCAATCAAGCCATGGCTGTGGGAGGCGGGGGGGGGGGGGGGGAGAAAAGTGAGGGGAAGAGGTGGAGAAGAAGATGGGCACTTATCTTGTGGTGACCTGATCAGGAATCGAACCCAGGACTTCCACATGCTGGGCCGACACTCTACCACTGAACCAACCAGCCAGGGCCAAAAAAGATCACTTCTTTTATTTTTATTTTTTAATTTTTTTATTTTATTCATTTTAGAGAGGAGACACAGAGTGAGAGAGAAAAAAAGAGAGAAAGGGGGGAGGAGCTGGAAGCATCAACTCCCATATGTGCCTTGACCAGACCAGTGCAGGGTTTTGAACTGGCGACCTCAGTGTTCCTAGGTTGACGCTTTATCCACTGTGCCACCACAGGTCAGGCAAAAGATCACTTCTTTTTAAACCTGTAGGAAAGAAAGGTATCTGTGAGCAAATACGTAATGACTTTGTCCCATAAAGTTTCCTAGATGGGCTGCTGCAGAAATTACAACTACATGAGTGATATATTGTTTGAATAGCACTATATAAAATATATTTACTTTTTGACCTTTGGTATTTCTAATGTGCTGAAAAGAAAAGCTTGAATTTGGACTTGTAGCAGTGATGAGAAACCATCAGAAAGCCTGGGTTTGAGAATAATGGCAGCCCATGCTGTCTTACCAAGTCACTTGATTCAAGCCTAACTCAGCCCCAAGTCATTTCCCCTGAATGGTTGCTCAGAGGTCTGTGCAGAGTTGTTTGCTGGGCTTTGTCTGGTCATTGGTGGTCAACTGTTCATGACCAGCGGCCCCATTGTCTGGGAAGTGTTGCCTGCTGAACTGTGTTAAATCCCCTTTCCTAGTATGTACTCTTCTGAATATTAATCAGCTCAGGTATTGCCTGGCAGTTAAGGGAGAAGTTTGGGAGAGGAAAGGGCATTTTACAATGTGATATTATGGTTGGCTTTTGCTTGTTTTTGCCCCAGGGGACCGGAAAAACAAGTTCAACCAGTGTCAAACTCCAAGAAGTGTGTGAAGCTGCATGTTGATGGCTCGGGCTGGGTGTAATAAATTGTCAAGAATAGGGCTTTTCCAGGTTGTTGTGGGTCAGAGGTAAAGTGGCATTTTATAGCCTCCTGATTATTCTAAGCTGGAGTACTTTTCAAACATTCTAAGGGAATATACAACTACACTTTCTGCAAGGCTAATCTCTCCTAAAGGGTGTCCAGTGTCATGTCTGGAGATGTTTAATCGCAGTAGCTGTGACAGCTTTTTGATCAGTGAACTTTTTATTTTTTCCGTTTTCTCCAATTTCATGACCCAGTTTACTAGTTCATTACCTATTGTTCATCCACTCTGTCAAATGCAGTTTCCGATGGCTGGCACTTTGTCTTGATCAAAGCTAAGGAGAATTTTATGTTTGCTATGTTTCCTGGTTGCAAGACAATAGCATAATTTTCAGGGGCTCCCAGAGACCCAGCCGAATATACAATTCGTTACTTACTTGGAGGCCAGGAACTGAATTGTGTGGACCACAGGAAGTCCCAGTGCAGAAATTATAAAAAGAATATGAATTAAATATAAGACTCAAGACAAATCAATAAAACTTATTCCAAAGCTAGTGTGTGTGTATAACATATATACTATTAATAAACTCTTTAGTAAACCAGTAAGATATTCTATATCCAGAATCAAAATATTGTTAACACTTTTGACACAGTAAATTCCATTTCTGTGAATTTATCCTGAGGAAATAATGCAAGAGAAAGAAATGAAGTAATGGGCATAACAATTCTGTATCATTCAGTGGAATATATATAGTAAGGTATCCGTATCTCCATAACAATATGAAAATTAAAGCTAGTATATTCTTTCTGGAAGCAGAACATCACCTAGTAACTTACTTTAGCAAAAAATCAAATAAAATGCAGAGTAGATTTTTCTACCATTTTCTTACTTTTATTTTCTCCAGCATTAGTCACCTGCAAGCTCCTTTAGGATCCCCGAGTTGGAGGGACCCAGAGGTTGCAGTTGAGGTGCCCTCTTCCTCTTGAGAAAATCTCTCAAGTCAATAACCTTTTATTTCTGACCTTTTAACTGGCTCTAGTGGGCCATGAAAACCTACATGTGATTTCTTTTGGATTCTTGGGAAGCTTCGAGTCTCTTGAATCTAATTCTCTAAGGGAGCTTTATTCCCATATATTCAGGTCATTGATCCTGCAATAACAGCCTCAAGTCATTTGTGATAGTCATTTCTTCCTGAATAGGAGGAGGGTGATGTCATTAGATAACAATGGTGCTCTCAAAAGCCAGGAAGCTCACATTTCTAAGGTCTGGGAGACTTGAATAAGCATTACTAATAGGGATGTGGATTGTCATCTTGGAAAAGTTGGAAAGATTAATCAATAATGTCCAGTTGCTGCTTAGCCTGAGACTTCCTGGAGAGCCCGTGGGCAGCACATGGCTCTTACAATAAGAAAGCAGGCAGTACCCATTTTGTGATGGGCTTCTGGTGCCTTGAAATAGTTTGTATGGAAACATCATGGGCTATGATGATTGTTTGCTGGAACTAATTGAAACAGCTTGAAGCTGCAGCACAGACCTGACCAACAAGAACATAGCTCAGAATAGGGCAATCCATCCACTCCTTTACAGGTCGCTAAAGGCCTGTGCTAAGCAAGAGGTTGTTTTATAAGACTTAACTAAATGATCAGTCATGTCATTTTAAAGAATAAGAGTCATTTTCCAATTAGGAACTTGATATTTTACTTAAGCATTTTCAAGACTGTGATTGAGAGTTGCCATACTTGGTGACTTAGCTCTAGCTGTGTCATTATTTAGCCATCAGATATTGGACTCTCAATCTATCACACTTTCTACATCTGTGCTATGGGAACATTATTATTTTCTTGATTATCCCATAGGGTGGTTGTATTAACAGCATTAAATGTTAAAGTACTTTAGAAATAATGAATGTAATTATGTCCATTGTGTCCTCAGAATTTATTTAGACTTTTCTTGACAACAGTCTGGGTAAATGAGCTTCAAAAGTGTGCCACTCACCACAGAACTGATACTTTCTCATCCCTACTTTCTTTGTTTGGAGGGGGTTGGAAAGGCTCAGCTTTGTGTCTTTCAGACTTCGATGTGAACTCAATACAGAATGCCTCTAACATTTTATTTATCAAGAAGAGTTATCTTTGAAAATATTTTAGATTTTGCAGCTTGAATGGCTGAAAAATAAGCTAATCAACATAAACGTTGCAGTCCAACAACACTTAGCTCTGTGTTTACAGCTTCCATCATCCTTTTTCTTTTACTGTATTCCACAACAGGATATTGAATGAGCAGTTCAGAGCTTATGAAAACCTTACTGAATTGCTCTTCTTCCCTCCTGCCTGGCAGCTATCCTGCTTTGTGAGATGTGCCTTGCACTCCTTGCTTCCACTTGATACGGGTAAGAGAACAGGAGAAACTTTGGTAAAGGCATTGTTAGCGGGGGAGCGGTGATTGGGGTTCCATCACTGCTGGAATTGACAAATTCATCTTTGCCTGCATGGTCGGTAGATTCGAATTTGGTAAACGATTTGTGACTCTCAATAGGTGATGAGCAATCTATAATTTGACCAGATGGTTAAACCTAAATTCCCTAAAATATGTGACTCTCTGATTCCCTTAGATCTCTGCCTCAGGCTTTTCTTCTCTGCCAAACAAAGTGGTCTCCTGGCTGTTGAAAGGGTTGAGAAACGCCAAGAGGACTCTCCTGCTGTAAGTGACATGGTACCTAGGCATAGTACACTACTCACAAAAGTTAGGGGGTCAGGGAGCGTGCTCTCAGTTCTTTCAGCCTTTTGTCGAGTGCATTTTTACCAATGAAATAAATGTTGGCTTTGCATCTAATTTGCATAATCAAATAACTTTCTTTGACTTGTTATATGCTTTTCTGATGTTCTCGTTTAATAAAAAAAGATAAAATCATTCTTTTTATTATCGCTTCACATTCATTTTGAAATATCCCAATTTTTGTCTGCAGTATATTTTCATCCACCTAAGACTATATAGTTAAATTTCCTAATAACGCCTTTAAAAAAAGAAATCCACATTTAAATACATTCTTATGTAAAATAATCAAGGAATTCAGGAAAACCAAAGCCCTCCTGCCAAATTGTACCATCCTCCTTTCTCCAGTGAATCAGACCCTTTTTCCCTCTTTTCTCTGTGCATTTACATTTATATGTATATATGAGCATATAAAAATACATTTTGCTTTTGTTTGGTGTATTACATATTTTAACACAAATGGGTTTATATTTACTCAGTAACTTGCTTTTTTTCTTACATGTTGCAAATGTCTTTCCAAGTCACTATATAAAGTTCTGTATCAATCTTTCAAACTACTAGATGTTATTTAAAATATGGTTGTATTAGTTGATTATAATTTACTCAGACTTCTTCTAATTTTTTACCATTAGAAATAATACTACAATGACTATCTCTATACATGCCAAAGTTGTAAGTGGAAATTTTGTATAGACAGGCATGAAGATATTTATTTTGGGGGGTCAAGGTTAAGGTTACATATAATATTTGCCGTGATGATGACTATCTATTTTGTTTGTGATAAAAGAGATTCTGGTTTCCATTTCTGTTTTCATAATCACGTCCTGAGTTTCCCTCGGGGCTATACTGATGCTCATCAGCACCTGAAGAATACTTCACTGCTCAAAATAATTTTATTACAGGAGCACATGGGTTATAGGGTCTTGGATACTTAACAGTAAAGACACCAAGTAACATACAGAGACGTGCAAATGAACGGTTCCTATGGAAATAAAGGCCTTTTAAATAAAATTACCCTAGACTTGGAGAAAGCCAGAGAATGTTTTGCTTTCCCCATTCTGAGTTGGCAGAAGTGGCTGAGAACAAGGAAATGGTGGGACAAGTCAGGTATAATCATAGGAGCTAATCAGGCCTACGTGATGACAGGCACAGTTCTACTCCCTGGCTCCTGGGAAGCATGGAAATTCTACTCAGAAATATTTTTCTATGGTCTCCATGCCACTGGGTTAAACACCCTAGTCTCATGGAAACCAGCCAAGTGGGTAGTAGGGCTTCTATTCCTTTAGAGGAAAAAAGTGATCTCTTGAGTTGTAACATCTTAACAAATATATTCTTTAAGTTCAACTCTCTTGCCAATGATTATGCAGACCAATAAGCTTTTGCTATTATTTTGGTTTTCCCGCTGGGAACACAAGGTTCTAAGAGCTTGACAAGAAAAGTTCAGTCATCTTGGCCATTATGCTTATCACTAAAGTAGTAATAACCAGAATTTCGGATTGCTGGACAATGTGCTGTGAATTTGATGACTATGACATGGCAGGCATCCAGAGCAAGGAGAGAAAAGTGAATGGGTTGTAGGGAACACACTTTCTTTTTGACTTGAAACATAGGAGTGTCTGTAGCCAGAGTCTTCCTGGTCTTGAAGAGAAGAACAGGCTGTCGATGGGCCTGGGGGCTGACCAGCTTCCCCAGTGGGCCTCTCTGATTTCTATGGGTTGGACTTGGAGAGTGATGCTGCAGTTACCTACCAGCTTGTGCTTCAGTTTCATATGTATTTAAATTTATTTCCATTTCTTTCCACCCACTATTTTGAATCCCTTTGACCTCTTGCTATTCGTAGAGGACCTGAACAATCACATGTAAAAATAACATTTCTGTAAGTCTCCTGCTCACGAAGATGCCACATTCAGACGTGGAGGCTGCACATGAGTAATGGCTCCAGACTTGTTTCAAGGGCCTCAGCATCCATTGTTCATTTGTAAAAACCGACTCTCCTGGCAGTTTCCTGCCAGAATCTATGTAAATCAATGTGTCAGTTTCTGGACTGAAATAACTTTTTTACCCCCTTCTGCAAAAAGAAGTCTTCAGATGGAGTCTGCCTGAAACTCTTTGTGCCCCTGAGGAGGTATAACAGCAGTGGGCACTCTGACAAGGTGGGAAGAGATAATGGCTCCTCCCCCTGCCACAGCCCCTCCTGAATTCCTAGCTTGACCACCTCCACAACTGTGGGGAGTAGAGATCCATCAGCTGGAGAAGGGCTCCAGCTGCACGCATTGGAAAAAGCCAGGGTCTGATCAGGGTGACCTTATTTCTTATTCCTTTCCGTAGAGTCTCCCAGTATGTGCACATTTACACACACATTTCTCTATGTAGGACTCCAGATCGCATTTATACTGGTGTCATGTAAAATAAAGCAACTTTATCTTTCTCTTGTAACCTACGTAAGCCTTCATAATCCTGACTTCTCTTCAGCACAGGGAACAGATACACACAGGCTGTAGTTTATCTTAGTTGAGCCAGCAAGTTATTAAAGATCTCTCAAGCACATGCCAATGTCAAGTCACATTGGCAAGAAAATAGGTACTGTATTTTCTTTTTCAGTATGAGAAACTTGCTGGTCTAGTTCAGTCCTCCCCTCCCCCATTTATCATTTGGTTTTATCACAAGTCCCAAAAAAGAAGCGGGACCACATTGGATCTTTCAGTTGACCATTTCTTTGCAATTCCTTCAAGCCTTAACAATTTCTCATTATGCCATCCTTACCAAGATAAATGAAGGTGAATACCAAGGAGGGGGTGTGGGGGGGCGAGTAGTCAGGAAGCTGAGAGGGGGTGGGAAGAGAGAGCTGAAAATGAGCAATGCTGAGCGTGCAGACTAACCTCTGGGCCTGGTCTCAGATTTAACAGCCAGTTGCTATGATTTACAATTGAAAATCTCATTTCTTGTATCCTATATCCTCAAGACATGAAGAATGGAAGGAATGAAAATGTCATTTATTTCTTACATCGATGACTTATAAGTTTTTAAGGAGGTTCTCTTGGACATCACAGCAAGCCGCCCTTGATAGATGACTTTGCTACTGTATTTGATTTCACGTTTCCACCAAGGAGTGCCAAACAAAATCTGTAATGTTTTAAATTGTCACATAATTTCTGCCCCCTTCCCTCTATTCTACCACACATTTAACCAACAAATAAATCATGTCAAGATCTCTTAACCATACACTCTAAAATGAAGCAAGCACAAGGGACATTTTTCAAACCGACATCTGGACCCATTATTCAGGGAGAACTTTACCAGATAATGTTAAATTTTTCTTGAAAGTTCCCAGCATCCTGTCCATTTGGGAGAGCATTCTAGGCTGGTCTGAGGCTGCAGGGCTTCCTTTTGTATCTGATGTAGACAAATGACCTGTGCTGGCACAAAAGGCTTTAAAAACTCTCTAGTCACCCACTGAGTCAGTTGAATCATCAAGCGAGGGTGCTTCTGCACCAAATGCTCCCGGTCCAGACAAGCAGCATACCGAAATACCCAGCTGAACCCAAGGTGTCTAAGGACGAAGAGAGAAGACACGTTTTGAAAATAGGCTTAGTTCTTTCTCTCTTGAAGTTCTGTGTTAGTGAATCTGAGGAAAGTATTTTCAGGAAAAAACATATTCTCATGTCTAAAAGTTATGTAAGATAGTTAATTAGGAGGTAATATTTTTCTTTCTTTTTTCTCTTTCATTCCATTCCCTCCTTCTTCCCTTCTTTCCTCTCCCCCTCCCTTGTCTATCTCTGTTTATATCTCATTTTCTCTCTTTCATTTTTTTCAGAACATAAGATAGTTCTGGGTACACAGAAGGTACCCCACATTGATACATTGATTGCTCAGGATGTGTGGATTGCCTGCCTGCCCTATGAGGAGTCATTTTGCTGTTTGTTTGCCTGAGAGGTGGTTTCCTCTGCCTGTGTGCTTGTCCACCGTTGTGAGACTTTATTAAACAGAATGGCCCAACCCTTTCTGGCTCCGCAGTTTCTCTACCGTCTGCATGAATTCAATGTGGACCAGCCTGGCCTCGGCCACTGGCATTTCACGGCTTCTGAGGAGAAGCTATTTTGAACATAAAATTCATAACCAGTTCTCAATTTGTTCCTATTTAGAGTACACTGCCCGCAGGGCCTTGCGCCTGACAATAACAGTACTAAACTTTTTAAAGTTCTTCTGAAATTAATCAGTTGGCTATAACATCTGGCAGGCCTTGGGCACATGTAATTAGAAGTGAGGAAAAAATGTTGATGTGACCAATCTTTTTATGGCATGATAGGGGGTCTCCACCTCATTCCCAGCTTCCCCTTTCTCTGGAGACAAAGAGTTCGATGTTTAATGGTTTAGAGGCACAAAGAACGTGTGATGACACCGACAGGCTTATATTGGTTTCCTGGCCTCAAGGACTGGGTTCCTGGGAGTCAGAAGTCAGCTTTCATAGGAGTCTCTAGGAAAGAAGATGCCTGTGGTATTTGAAGACTTTATATTATAGTAAATTCCCAGCACACACACAAGGAGAGCATTGTAGGCTGACCCTGTTCTCCCGTCCCCCAGAATCAGCTATTATTAGTACAGGGCTGACTGCACTTCATCCCCACTCCATCCCTCCCCACAACAGGACTGTCTTGACAAAGATCTCAGCCATTATATATATATATATATTTTAAATTTTTTTAAATTTTATTTTATTCATTTTAGAGAGGAGACACAAAGTGAGAGAGAGAGAAAGAGAGAAGGGGAGAAGGAGCTGGAAGCATCAACTCCCATATGTGCCTTGACCAGACCAGTGCAGGGTTTTGAACTGGCGACCTCAGTGTTCCCAGGTCGATGTTTTATCCACTGCGCCATCACAGGTCAGGCCATTATATGTTTTTATTTGTAAATATTTCAATGTGTGTCTCTGAGATCTTTGAGTTCTCTCCCTTTCTCTTTCTTAAATATACCCACAAGATCATTATCATACCTAAGACATCCCAACCGTAACTCCTTAATGACAGAATATATCCTGGATTTTTCATTTGCCTGGTTTGGGAACTTTCAGGCTGGCGGGGAGAGGCTCTTTGGTGGGTCATTGGTCACTGTGTTAATGCCTCTATTATGTAGTGTCCACAGGTAGAGGTAGGCCTATGACCTTTACAGATTTAGACAGCAACTAATGAAAATGCAGAGCAACATGGAAAAAAAAAAAAGCCCCATTTAGCAATTCCCCTTAGGCATCCTTTTTTCCTCTCTGTTATCTCATGATCAGTTACTATTTTGCAATTCTCCCAAACCATCCTTGTTGCTGTACTGTCTAATCACTTAGGAAGCATCACAGATGTTGATGACACTGTTGTGTTTCTAAGAAAATATTTTTATATTTCTAAGTCTGTCACTTAGGTGAGAGTCATTGGACTTCGAGAACTTTTCCAGTTGGGTTTTAATTGTGGTTGTAGGCAAGTGGCTAAGATGAGAAAATAACCCTGATGTTTCTGAGAGTGAAGGGGAGACAAGTGAGCACAAGGAGGCCTTTGTTTCTGGCATAGAATTGCTTTAGCACTGAAAAAAACGGTCAACAATTGACTCGTAAGTTTAGAACTTTCTTCAGTATCTCTCAGAGAAGTTGACTTTGCTTACGAGTATTTCAAGGACTGAGACCAATCCACAGATAACCTAATATAATCTGATACAATGTCTTATTGACTTTATCTCTTAGATACCACATATATCTGTCCACATTTCTCCTAGCCATCCTAGCCACTCTGAACCAAGCCGCCCTCCTTCCCATGGGTACTTGCGATAACCTCCATCTGGTCTCTGTGCACATCTGCCCTGCCTCTCTACAGTCCCACATACTCCCCGCAGCAGATGAAGCTAACTTTTCCATGTGGAAACAGTGGTTAGTCATCTCTCTGCTTAGAGGCCAAAGATGAAAATTCTTAACAAGATTTTCAAGACCCCACCTGTCTCTCTCCCCACCATAGCCATTCACTGTGTCCTGTGGCTGCTATGCCACGGATCAGCCTTCCCCTTGTCCGAAAAAGATCAGCGTACAGGCTTTAAAGCCGTGGTTCTTAACCTTTTTTGAGGTACTGAACCCACCAGTTTCATATGCGCATTCACCGAACCCTTCTTTAGTGATAAATAAAATATGATTTTTTTTCCAAATTCAAGACATAGGTATATGTTTTTTTACTGGTGCACAAAATGAGCCGTGCATGAACATCACCTTGCTCAAAGAATAAAACCAACAAAGTGCATGAACTCACAACAAATTATAGTATTACTTTATTCTAGCCTCTGCGGTAGAGGCTTCTCTGAACCCCTGAGATAGACTCATCGAACCCTTAGGGTTCGATAGAACTCAGATTAAGAACCACTGCTTTAAAGGAAGGAAACTTGCCAGGCTGTCTCACAAAGGGAGTTGTCCCTAGTACAGGGTTGAACTGGGCTTTAAGGGTCTTTTTCGGGAGGGGCGAGTGAGAAGGATCGTGGGCATAATCTAACCAGCTGCTGGACAAAGAATTGTGACATCAGACATTCCTTTGGGGTTGGTCATCTGCTGCAAGCCTTAAAATGAGACTTACTGGCAGGGTTAAAGAAATGAAACCTAAGACCCCTCTAAGCTACCTCCTGCCACAGCTCTGTCTGTGCAGGAGCCTCCCCTCTGCCTGGTGAACTCTTCCTTTCCGTCTAAATAATCCCTACAACCGTCTGCTTTCTGTTCAAGCCTAGCTTCTCAGGGCCTCCCCAGGGAGCCACAGAGCGTCATGCCCTCTTTTGCCAGTGTTCATCACAGTGTTCATTTTCATTTAACTCTGTGGTTATTTGATGTCTGTGTGTGTGTCTCTCCATACTCACTGGACGAAAGCAACATGAAGCAGGAAGACAGGGACCAGGGCTCTTTTGTGAGTGCCCGCTAGGCCACCAGCCAATAGTTGGTACAATGAATGAATAAAGCAAATGCCCTAGCTCAGAGGGAGAAGTCACCCTGGGAAAGGTGGTATAAGGCTTAAAGGTGGATGGGAGTGTTAAAAGATAAATTGAGGCATATTAAAAATTTAAGAATTTATTTGAGCAAAAGTTGATTTGAAGCAGGCAGTGACAAACAAGAAGAGGTGAGGAGCAGTCCATGGACAGGCGCTAGGGGAAAGAGATTTTTATAGAGAAAAAGGGAAAGGAAGCAAAGCAAGAAAATCTTTTGATTGACTAGAGCTTAGGCAGTTGCCTTATTTGGGAAAGCCTGGTGGGCTGTTTGTGATTGGTTGTCCATAGGTTTCAATTTCCTAACATCAGAGACATTTACAGGCTTAGGTTTTGGGTTGCTTATGTCATAGCTACTAGCAGACATATTAGAAACACCTCAGTCTAAGGATATCCTTGTGTAATTAACAGGAGAGAAGGGAAGGAAAGGAGACAAGAAACCTTGTGGGGCAAAATTACAGTGATTTGGAAAGTGGCAAAAGTAAGAGGGACTTGAAGATGTTTACCAGTTCTCAGGCTTTGTGACTCTTTTCCAGAATTTGTTACTCAGCACACTTATCTTGAGTTGTTCCATAAAAGAAGAAAAGAGTTCCATGGACAAACGCATTTCGAAAGTGCTCTGGTCTTTATCTCTCTTTTGGAGCTGCACAGTACAAATGAGCATATTAAAGAATCTTAAAGGTTACATAAAGAAAATCTGTTTGAGTTGAAAAAGAAGTCAGAAGGAAGAGCTGCTTGGTTGGCAGGGAGCAATGGCAGGGTAATTACCCTTTCTGATCTGTTGAGTGAAAATGCCAGCGAGTTTGCAACTGGGAAGGTTAAACAGGTCACTGCAACTGCGGGCCTGGGGATGAGAGAGGAGATACATGAAAACGCTCTGAAATACAGCACAATTATTATTCTGCTGAACATGCCATTTGTAAGGCCAGAGGCCGCTGCCATGGCCATGCAGGTTCCCATTGGATTCGGACAGACAGTGAAGGAACTGTGGAGCCAGAAAATGATGGACCATTCCATTTATTATTGTCTCATAAGGGCAGATGAGCAAACCGGCAGGGCTCCCAGGCCCTTCAGCATTCCGGTCTCACAGGCTACCAGCCTCAGCACTCTCCAGCCAAAACTGACTTGGGGAAAAACCCCTTCTCCAGCAAACACTAGAAAACAATGGCCCCTCCCAAGCAGGATGGCAATCTGCAATTTGTAGTCTGCCGCCCTGAGGGCAAGCACCCACAGCCTTCCATAGACTATACACACAGGGCGCTGCCCCAATACAAGTGAGCAAACCTAAAAAACACTTGTTACAAACCTTGTTTGCCCAACACCATTCTTATAAGACGGAGATTTCTGGAGATGCAGTCCTTTAACTCACAGACACACTGTTTTGGAAAAATGTTCAGACAGGAGAGCAGATGGGATCATTTTGGGAAAAGCGGGCACTTTGATGAGGCCGTCTTCAGTGGAGGGGGCATGGTCTATGGGTTGCCAACCCAATATTTTCTCTCTGTTTTTATTTGGCAAATATATTATTTGGCACAGCAAATGTGCCCACACAATAGGCTACTTTCTCCAAAACCCCTTGCAGTTAAGGGTGGCCAGTCAAATTCTTTAAAAGAGATCTAGTTGATATGCCTCTGTTCATAGCAGCATTATTAATAGCCCAAAGTGGAAACAACCCAAATTTCCATTGACATGACTAGATAAACAAAATATCCTCTATACATACAACGGAATATAATTCAGCCTTAGAAAAGAAGGAAATTCTGACACACACAACAACATGAATGGACACCAAGGACATTATGTTACGTGAACTATGCCAGCCACAAAAGGACAGGTATTGTATGATTCTACTTATGTAAGGTACCTAGAGTAGTCAAAGGCATAGAGAAAGGAGAAAGGTGATTATTAGGGGTAAGGGGGAGGAAAGATGGAGAGTCGGGGTGTAACTAGTACAGAGTTTCAGTTTTACAAGATCAGGAACATCTATGAGATGGACAGGGTAATGGTTGCACAGCATCATACATGTATTCTGCTCACAAAAATTAGAGGATATTTCAAAATTAATATGAAACAATCAAAAAAGAAGCATTTGACTTTTTTTTAATTAATTTTAATGGGGTGACACCAATAAATCAGGGTACATATGTACAATGAAAACATCTCCAGGTTATCTTATCATTCAATTATCACCCAAAGTCAAATTGTCCTCTGTCATCTTCTGTCTGCTTTTCCCTGTGCCCCTCCCCTCCTCCCTATCCCACCCTTTCCTCCCTCCCCCCACCCCGTAACCACCACACTCTTGTCCATGTCTCATAGTCTCACTTTTATGTCCCACCTATGTATGAAATTATGCTGTTCTCAGTTTTTTTCTGTTTTACTTATTTCACTCCGTATAATGTTATCAAGGTCCAACCATTTTGTTGTAAATGATCTGATGTCATCATTTCTTATGGCTGAGTAGTATTCCATAGTATATATGTACCATAGCTTTTTAATCCTCTCGTCCTCTGACGGACACTTGGGCTGTTTTCAGATCTTTGCTATTGTGAACAATGTTGCCACAAACATGGGGGCACATTTCTTCTTTTCGAACAGTGCTATGGTGTTCTTAGGGTATATTCCTATAAGTGGGATAGCCGGGTCAAAAGGCCGTTCGATTTTTAATTTTTTGAGGAATCTCCATACTGTTTTCCACAGTGGCTGCACCAGTCTGCAAGAAGCATTTGACTTTTTAAAATTAAACAAAAACATCAGAAAAGCCAACAATAAATCAAAGAAAGTTGTTCAATTATGCAAATAAGATGCAAAACCAATTTTTATCTCATTGGTGAAAACATACTATCCAGAAAGCTCAAAGTACTGGAGTAGCTGCCTGTTCCTGGACCCCCTAAGTTTTGTGAGCAGTATATTTAATGCCACTGAACTGTATACCTAAAAATGGTTAAAATGATAAATTTTATGAACTATCTATGCCTATATTTTTAACTATCTATGTATTTACCTATATCTTACCACAATAAAAAGGAAATAAAAAGATTGAAAACTACTTAAATTTAAAAAGAAATACTTGTCTGGGTGTGGTGCATTTTCCCCTCATGGGTCTGCCTCCCCACAGACTCACAGGCTGTGCTCTGGCAGCCACCTCTGGTTTGGAGGCAACCGCCAGTGTAGAAAGAGGAGGTGGAGAAAGAGAAAACGAGCCTGGGTCCCTGGTGGCTGTGGAGCTCTCATATTAGTCAGGTTTTCTTACCTTTCTTTTGGGTAAACAAGAAAAGGAAACCTTTATCTTGTTTGAACCTCTTGATTTGGTTTTCAGTTATGCACAGCTGAACCTAATCTTAATGACTACAGTAGGCAAACTTGATTGGTTGACTTATTATTTCACCAAACATTTATTGAGTTCCTACTATGTTTGAGGCACTGGGGATATGAGATGAAAAGAGATTATTCCTGTTCTGAAAACCCTGGTTTCCTAAAGGGAAGAGAAATAGCTAAACAGCCATGCACAGGCCAGTGAGGTCTGGCTGCTTCTTTTTTGATAAGTAGAATTATACTTTTCATATCATTCTTTTTAGGTAAAACCTCTTAGTAAAAAATTCAACAACATAGTAACTTTTAGGGGTAAGACTTTGCCAAGTTCTTGACTACAACACATGGTTGAGTATTAGTTGCACTCTGTGATTGGGCTAATTGTATGTTCCCTACACTGTATGTATATTTATTTATATCATCCTACATTTATCTGAGTCCCACTTTGCACTTGCAGTGAGCAGCAAGGGAATAGGCTCAACTGAAGCAACAGTGATGGATCTTATTGCAAACCATAAGCTTTTAAAATTCCCCATTAAATGCAGAGTCTTCATAGAGGAAAGGAGCTAAGATCCCTATTGATAAATACCGACACCATGATGAACTCATTGCCTCTGCCTCCCTCCACCCACCACAGTACAGTGTCTCTCAAGGTGCCCCGGGTAATTGTGACACTAATAGGCTTCTTTGTAGATCAGTCATTCATTTTAAATTAAAAAATGTCTTGGGATTGCATTGAACTCGTCGTTAGAAGAATGAACCACCTGCAACTAAGAGTGACTGAGGGGTAAGTAGAGAGATATGCAGAAGTGACCTTGGGCAAATCTCTTCTCTGTAAAACCTCAGTTCCTGATCTGTAAAATAAAAGTGTTGGGAGAGTTTATTTCAGAAACCTTTTGGAGCAGATATTCTGTGATGCTACATATTGAGCTGCTGAAGTTTAAGGGCTTAGTAGGAATTTTGAGACTGTGCCTGCCAGTAATGCCAGAGCCCTGAGTCAGAATAGTCAATTATTTCTTTACTCATTCATACTTTCATCCACAGAGCGTTCATCAAGTGCTTACTGTATGCCTGTTCTCTAGATGGATATGAAATAGTTCTTTCCTGGAGAAACTCAGGGTTTACCTGGCAAGGCACCAAAACCCTATGAAGTGACAGGAGTTTTAAAAAAGGTAGGAAAAGGAAGTGAGAGAATTGGTGGTGTGAGAGATTCTCCCAATCTCTCCCCTTGAAATTTCAACAAATTTAACAACTAAACACAGAGAAATAAAAAACCTTTTAGGAGCACCCGAAATTTACACATACCAGACAAAGGTATGATTGGGTGAAAAAATGGCTGAATATATAAGACGGAGGATGGGGCATTTTGCTTTTTGTGCTGATCTGAGGTAGGTGCACTTTTGTTCAGAGCCAGGTGAAGAGGAGAGGCTTAACTAATAGGTATGGAACAGAGGTAGGGTGGGCACCCAAACAAAAGAAAGAACACACTAACTCTGCCTGGGATGGCAGACACTGGGCGTACTCACGGGCGGTGGGATCCACCTAAAATTAACAGCACAGGGTGCCTCATGGGCTGGCATAAGCATCTTTGTGTATTCCCACCTCCACGATCACTGGCACAGTGCTAGCAGCTCCACCTAGCATCACCAGCGCTGGGAGCAAGCGGGTATGTGTGCAGGCCAAGGTTCTTTGCCTGAGATTAACAACGTTGGGCACCTGTATGAGCACCAGCATTTTTGGGCACTTCCGGCTCCACAATCCCCAGTACTGGGCACCTGCGGGGGCACCAGCATCTTTGGGCATTACCGGCTCCACAATCTCCAGCCCCAGGTATGCACATGGGCCAAGACTCTTGGCCTGAGAATGCCCGGCTGGGCACTTGAAGGCGGCTGCAACCGTCTGTGTGCAGTCGTGGAAGCTGGACACACACGTGGCCTATCACAGGCTACCAAGCAGTGCAAGCGGGAAAAGCCCATAAAGGTTAAAACTGAAGAGTGCTGAGGCATGCCAGATAACCTGCTGGCCCATAGACTTTTCCTGTGTATAACAGAAAGGAACTTGGCCCTTGGTCAGTGCCCTGCTCTGCCTGCTTGCCACTGGCAGCTTGGGTTCCCATTGCCTTCCCAGAACTGTGTTTTGGACGGCGCTGGAGGAGGGAACTGGATATGCATAGATTCCCTTGCTGCGATGACAGTAACTGAGGGGGACCCCACAGTTAAATCTCCAGGCTGCTAGCTCCAGTGGGAGGGACATATGGAGAGGCACCTGGAATACTGAGACTCCCATTACTAGAGCCAGATAATTGCAAAGACCTAACAAGCCCTACTGGCTAATGGAACTAAGACCTAGCCTATGTCATTGCCATAGTGACACATGAGCAGACCTCTGCCCAAGAGCAACACAGAAGCAAAACTCATAGTACAATGCCCCCCGCCAAATAAAAAAGGAAGTTACCTCTCAAAACCAGTAAAAGATTATACTTTTTTAAACGCTTTTTGTCATTTTTACTTCTTTCCTTTTTCTTTTTCTATTTTTATTATTTTCCCTTTGAACTACACTATCCATAGTTGTTACATTTTTCATTCTTGTTTTTTGTGAGGGTTTTATTTCAGATATTTTTACTTCTGCTTTTTTTCTTTCTTTTGTTTCTTTGTTCTTTTTGTTTTGTATTTTATTTTTTGTCATTTGTTTCTTTTTATTCTCCCTTCTCGTTTCTTCTCTTCTATCTTTTTTTTCTTGCTCTTATCCGATTGTCATTTATCATCAAATTATTATATTTCAGACTCATATTTTTCTTTGTGACATTTTGCTTGTTTTCTACTTCATTTTTTCTCTATTTTGTCATCTCTCCTCAGTTCCTATTCCTTGTTCTCTATAGATTCAGTTCCAATTATCATTATAGAATTTTCATTTTTTCAACTATTATTTTAATTTTTTAATTATTTCTTATTAGTGTTATTAACAATACCACTCTCAAATGCCATTAAGGAAAAATAAATCAAATACCATGGATACAAAAGACAGAGATGTAGCTCAGATAGATGATGAAAATCTCTAAAAAATTTTATATACATGGAAACCTTGGAGTTAAATGACAAGGAATTCAAAATTGAAGTCCTAAATACAAGAGGGCTCTAAAAGGCAATTTTGTGAGCTCAAAAACTAATTTAGTGAACAGAAAGAATACTTCATCAAGGAAATTGAAACTATAAAAAGGAACCAAACAGATATGAAAAATTAAATACATGAACTGGAAAATGAGGTGACAAGCTTAGCTAATAGAACAGGCTAGATAGAAGAAAGAATTAGTGGCAGAAGACAGGCAACTAGGGATACTATAGAGAGAAGAGAGAGATTCACAAATGAAAAAAAAATGAGAAAGCCCTACAAGAATTGTCTGACTCCATTAGAAAGAACAATATAAGAATAATAGGTATAATAGAGGGAGGAGAGAGAGAAAAAGAAATGGAGAACATATTCAAATAAATATTGATGAGAATTTTCAAAGCCTGTGAAAAGAATTAGAGCCTTGAATTCAAGAAACAAACAGAACACCAAGTTACCTTAACCCAAACAGACCTACTCCAAGGCACACTGTAATGAAATTATCACAAATCAATGACAAAGAAAAAATCCTCAAGGCAGCGAGGGAAAAGAAAACTAAAACATATAAAGTAAGGCCTATTAGATTATCACCAGATTTCTCAGCAGAAACTCTGCAAGCCAGAAGAGAGTGAACCTCAATACTTAAAGTACCAAAAGAGAGAAACTTCCAGCCAAGAATACTATATCCATCAAAGCTTTCCTTCAAATATGAAGAGGAAATAAAAACATTCACAGATATAGAGAAGATGAGGGATTTATCACCAGAAAAACCCCATGTCAGGAAATACTAAAGGAGGTTATCCAACCAGATACAAAGAACAAAACAAAACAAAATCACAAGTAAAAGCTCCAACAAGATCACAATAAAAACAAGATTAATCTGTGACGACAAAAACAAAAAAGGGGAGAGGACAAAGATTAGCAGTAGCAAAGGAGGATGGAGTACAGCAGCATCCATGAGATAATGGACTACAATGAATATGATATATATTCTTTTAATTACCTAACAGTAACAACCCCTAAAAATACCACTACTTAAACACATGGCCTAAAAAAGAAGAAACAGAGGAAAGAAGTATGGAATACAATCAAATAAAAACAAATGACAGAAAAACAAAAGAGAAGAACAAAACAAGAAATACAGCTATTAGAAAGCATTATATAAAATGACAATAAGAAACCCTCAAGTGTCAATAATTATATTGAATGTAAATGAATTGAACTCACTAATGAGAAGTTACAGAGTAGCAGAATGGATCAAAAAAGAAAATGTAACTGTATGCTGCCTTCAAGAAACACATCTAAGCTACAAGGATAAAAATAGACTCAAAGTGAAAGGTTGGAAAATGATTCTCCAAGCAAATATAACCAAAGAAAAGCAGGTGTAGCCATATTCATATCTAATAATGCTGACTACAAGACAACAAAGGTAATTAGAGACAAAGATGGTCATTTTATAATGATAAAAGGGACACTGAATTAAGAAGATATAACACTTTTTAATATATATGCACCAAATCAAGAAGCACCAAAGTATATAAGACATCTACTAACTGATCTAAAAATAAAAACCGACAAAAATACTGTCAGACTTGGAGATCTCAACACATCACTGATGGCTCTAGATCATTCATCCAAACAGAAAACTAATGAAGAAATATTGGCCTTAAACAAAACACTAGAACAATTGGATATAATAGATATTTACAGGACATTTCATCCCAAACATCAGAGTATAAATTTTTCTCCAGTGTACATGGTACATTATCAAGAATTGACCATATGTTGGGCCACAAAACTAACATCAACAAATTCAGAAAGATTCAAATTATACCAAGGATATTCTCTGACCATAAAGCTTTGAAACTAGAATTCAACTGCAAGAAAGAAGTAAACAAATCCACAAAAAATGTGGAAATTAAACCACATACTTCTAAAAAATGACTGGGTCAAAGAAGAAATAAAAGTAGAGATCAAATGATACATGCAGACAAACAAAATTGACAACACAACATATCAGAATCTCTGGGATGCAGCAAAAGCAGTTCAACGTACATAAGAGGGAAGTTCATATCATTATAGGCTTATATGAACAAACAAGAGACATCCGAAGTAAACAACTTAACATCACATCTGAAGGAGCTAGAAAAAGAAGAACAAAGGCAACCCAAAATCAGCAGAAGAAAGAAAATAATCAAAATTAGAGCAGAAATAAATGAAATAGAAAACAGGAAAACTATAGAAAGAACCAATAAAACAAGGAGTGGTTCTTTGAAAAGATCAACAAAATTGACAAACCTTGGCAAGACTCACTAAGGAAAGAGGAGAAAGGACTCATATAAACAAAATCTAAAATGAAAGAGGAGAAATTACCACAAATATCATAGATATACAAAGGATTATTGTAGAATACTATGAAAAACTATATACCACCAAATTTAACAATCTAGAAGAAATGGATAAATTCCTAGAACAATATAACCTTCCTAGACTGAATCATGAAGAAGTAGATAGCCTAAACAGACCCATAAGCATGGAGGAAATATAAACAACTATCAACTCCCCGCCCCCCCAAAAAAAGTCCAGGGCCAGATGGTTATACTAGTAAATTCTATGAAACATTCAAAGAATATTTGGTTCTTATCCTACTCAAAGTCTTCCAAAAACTTAAAGAAGAAGCAATACTTCCAGACACATTTTATGAGGTCAACATAACCCTCATACCAAAACCTGGCAAAGACAACACAAAAAAGAAAACTACAGACCAATATCTCTAATGAATACAGATGCAGAAATCCCAAACAAAATACTAGGAAACCAAATACAACAACCCATATAAAAAATTATTCACCATGATCAAATGGGATTCATCCCAGAATCACAAGGATGGTCCAACATACATAAAACAATTAATGTAATGCACCATATCAAGAAAACAAAGAACAAAAACCATATGATCCTATCAATAGATGCAGAAAAGGCATTCGATAAAATATAACATTTTATGTTTAAAACACTCAACAAAATGGGTATAGAAGAAAAATATCTGAACATAATAAAGGACATTTATGACAAACCATCAGCCAACATCATATGAAATGACAGGAAATGGAAGACTTTTCCTCTAAAATCAGGAACAAGACAAGGCTGCCCACTCTCTCCATTCTTATTCAACGTAGTGCTGGAAGTTCTAGCCAGAGCAATCAGACAAGAGAGAAAAATAAAAGGCATTCATATTGGGAAAAAAGAAGTAAAGGTTTCACTTTTTGCAGATGATATGATGCTGTATATGGAAAACCTCAAAGATTCCACAGAAAGACTATTAGAAACAATAAACCAATATAGTGAAGTCACAGGTTACAAAATTAATATACAGAAGTCAATTTCTTTCTTATATGCCAACAATAAAACTTCAGAAAATGAACTAAAAAAAATCCCTTTTACTGTTGCAACAACAAAAAAATAAAATACCTAGGAATAAACATAACAAAGAATGTAAAGGACCTATATAATGAAAAATACAAAGCATTGTTAAAGAAAATAAAAAAAGACACAATGAAATGGGAAAATATTTCTTGTTCTTGAATAGGAAAAATAAATACAGTCAAAATGACCATATCACCTAAAGCAATATACAAATTTAATGCAATTCCCATCAAAATTCCAATGGCATTTTTTAAAGAAATGGAACAAAAAACCATCAGGTTTATATGGAACCATAAAAAACTCCAAATAGCCAAAGTAATCCTAAGGAAAAAAAATAAAGCTGAGGGCATTACAATACCTGATTTCAAATTATACTACAGAGCCACAATAATCAAAACAGCATCGTGTTGGCAGAAAAATAGACATTCAGACCAATAGAACAGAACAGAGAGCCCAGTAATAAAACCACATATATATGGTCAAATCATCTCTGATAAAAGAGCCAAAAACACACAATGGAGAAAAGAAAGCCTCTTCAATAAATGGTGTTGAAAAAACTGGAAAGCCACATGCAAAAAAATGAAACTCGACTACAGTTTGTCCCCTTGTACAAAAATTAATTCAAAATAGATCAAAGACCTAAATATAAAATCTGAAACAATAAAATACATAGAAGAAAACATAGGTACTAAACTTATGGACCTTGGTCATAGAGAACATTTTATGAATTTGACTCCAAAGGCAAGGGAAGTGTAGGCAAAGATAAATGAATAGGACTACATCAGACTAAGAAGCTTTTGCACAGCAAAAGAAACTGACAATGAAATAAACAGCCAGCCAACTAAATGAGAGATGATATTTTTGAACAACAGCTCAGATAAGGGGTTACTATCCAAAATATATAAAGAACTCACAAAACTCAACAACAAACTAGCAAACAACCCAATAAAAAAATGAAAAGAGGACATGAACAGACACTTTTCCCAAGAAGAAATACAAATTGCCAATATATATATGAAAAAATGCTCATATTTACTAGCTATTAGAGAAATGCAAATCAAAACTACAATGAGATACCACATCACACCTGTTAGATTAGCAATTATCAACAAGATAGGTAACAACAAGTGTTGGAGAGGCTGTGGAGAAAAAGGAACCCTCATTCACTGTTGGTGGGAATGTAAAGTAGTACAACCATTATGGAAGAAAGTATGGTGGTTCCTCAAAAAATTAAGAATAGAACTACCATATGACCTAGCAATCCCTCTACTGGGTGTATACCCCCCAAACTCAAAAATATTGCTACGTAAAGACACATGCAGCCCCATGTTCATTGCAGCATAGTTCACAGTGGCCAAGACATGGAAACAACCAAAAGCCCTTCCTTCAATAGAAGATTGGATAAAGAAGAAGTGGTACATATATACTATGGAATACTACTCAGCCATAAGAAATGATGACATAGGATCATTTACGACAACGTGGATGGACCTTGATAACATTATAATGAGTGAAATAAGTAAATCAGAAAATACTAAGAACTGTATGATTCCATACATAGGTGGGACACAAAGTTGAGACTCATGGACATAGATAAGAGTGTAGCGGTTACCAGGGGGAGGGTAAGAAAGGAGAAGGTTGGGGTGGTGGTGGGGGGCATAAAGAAAACCAAATGAAGGGTGAAGGAGGACAATTTGACTTTGGGTGATGGGTATACAACATGATCGAATGTCAAAATGATCCGGCGATGTTTTCTCCAAATCTGTGTGCTCTAGTTGAGCAATGTCACCCTGTTAAAATTAACTGTCTAAATAAAACTATTAAAAAAGAAATAAATAAAATAAAATTTAAAAGCAAAAATAAACAAATAAAGGAAATAAAAAAGGTGAGAACACAAAGGAGAAAATGCCTGAAGTAGGTGGGAAAAGCTTTTGAGATTTGTTTTTCCAATTTCCAAGCCAATTAAGTGTGGAGATGTGGTCGTGAAAAAGGAATGTTGTGCTCCTGGTTGGAGCTAGAGAGAGGATAAAAGTGGTGAGGTCACTAGGGATCAGTCATGTTAAGAATTTTGGTCATTTTCTGGTTCAGACTAACCAAGGAAATAAATAAACAAGGATAACAATCAAATAAACAAAGAAATAATCAAAAGTGACTGCAAAAGCATCATTTTTAAAGGAGAACTTAGAATATTATTTTTAGTTGCGAACAGAGGTACAGTGCTTGCAGCAGTGATAGAGGACCCTATACAATTTATTATCTGACCCGTCATAGGAAAAGTTTGGGAAGCTACACAGATCCCTGCTAAATGAACTATGTTCATGGTTCTTTTTTTTTTCATTTTTTTTCTTTTCTTTTCTTTTTTGTCTTTCTGTGTAAAATAAAGACACTTCCTTAAAATAGAGGGTGGTGGTGGTGGTGGTGGTGGATACAATAAGGTTGCCAGTTCTATCCCCAGTCAGGACACATACAAAAACAGATTGATGTTTCTGTCTCTCTCCCCCTCCCCCAAATCAATAAAATAAAGTTTAAGAAAAGAAAGGAAAACTCAGAGAAAAATTCAAGAAGGTTTCCATATTCACAACCTGGTAGAGTGTGATAGCAGAAACTGTAACAGGTTTCTCAAGAAGGTTCCACGAGGCTCAACAGATAATTAATCACTCCTCCATGTCTCCTGCCATTACTTTAACATAGTAACCTGATTTAACATGTCATAATCCAATGTTAAAATGTTCATTTTAGGTCCTTCTCTTCAGTGATGCCAGAATGCAATAGGGTAGCTTTGTATTTAGACCTAGGTCAAATCCCCATTCCATGTGACTTTAGGTAGTTATTTCACCTCTCTGAATTCCCATTTACTGGTCTATAAAGTGAAGATAATACTGCTTATCTTTTAGGGTTATAAAAATCAAATAAGTCAATGAGTAAAGTATTTAGAATTTACTATTACTTATTATTTGCAATTATATCCTTATATTTGTGATTTTAAATATTAAAATTTTCTTCCCCTCTAGACTAGAAGTTTTGGGAAGCAAAAACTCTGTTTTTACCTGTCCTGATACCTATAGTGTCTAGCACAGTGCCTGGCTTATGTTAATCCGTGATAATGATGATGATGATGATGATGATAAGGATGATGATGTTTTCTTGTAAAATATATGGGGTGACAAGAGGGGAAAGTCTGTTTAGGATTTCCTGCTACAGTTTTTGTCAACCCTAAAAACAAATGCAATAGTTCATTCTTTTGTACAGAGCTCATTGCTGGGCTCTATTCTGCCGTGCAAGCTATTCAAAAGATGTCAGTTGGGTTAGGCAGTTTCTCATAGACTATTCGATTCACAGTGCTGGCGGGAAGAGAAAGTCCTGAGGCTGGCTGGTTTATTTTCTCAGTCAGGTGTAGCCATTCAGTATCATCCTTGCTGTCAGTGTCAGAGGTTTTGAATGATGCTCCTTCCGTCATGACTTCGTTTTTCTTGGTGTTGGTATCACAAACATTTTTTATTTTTTTTAATTGAAATATATTTGACATATATAAAATGGTGTAAATTTAGGCTATGCAACATGTTGATTTAATACATTTATATATTTTAATATGGCCATTGTACCAATAATCAGCACCTCTATCACTTCATGTAATTATAATTTCTTTTTGTGTTTGAAATAATTAAGAGCTAGTCTCTTAGCAAGTTTGATGATTATAATACAATACTGTTGTCTACATTCACTATACTGTGTGGTAGATCTCCAGAATTTATTTACTACTTGTAGCAAGTTTCTACCCTTACCCACATCTATCCAGTCCCTCCAACCTCTACCCTAGTAACCAATAATTTACTATTTTTACCAGTTTGACTCTTTTTTTAGATTGATCTACAGTATTTGTCTCTCTTCACCTGATTTATCTCTCCTAATATAATGTTCTCAAGGTCTATCTATGTTGTCTCACTACAATTTTCTAAAATGAATAATGTTAAAGTTTACACATTTCTGGTGCTTGGGATAAATATCATTTCAAGATAAACTTCTCCGTCAGATTAGAGAGTCACAAATACACCTGTGTTGGACCATTTCAAAATAGAAATTTGGATATTCTCGGGTTTATTCTTACTAGGATATGCACAGGGAAGTATCTCCTGTAGGCATAATCTTTTGCTTGGCAATTCCTTCCTGAATATGGAAGGAAGTGGCCCTTTCCCATTTTTTTCCTCCAAGATTGGTCCTTCACCTAGATTTTTCTGGGACAACCTCAAGATTATAGTGTCTTACAAAAAACATGGCCTTTAGAGTTAGATCTTAGTTGCAATCTGGGCTTGCTACTTACCAATTGGAAAAATGTGGACAGGGAGCTTACTTAGCTTTATTGTGCTTCAGATTCATCATCTGCAAAGTGCGAATACTAATATTTACTATAATATATAATAATAATATTTAGATGGTTATTATGAATATCACAAAATGTAGAACATTATATTTGTTTTAATTTCTCTTAATAGGGGACACTAGGCTTATTTACAAGAAATACTTGGATAAGCCACTCTGGGTAGTGGATGAGACCCCCCCACCCCACCCCCGAGGGCAAGCTCAGGATACCTAATGTGATTGACAGACTGAATTGTGTGAAATAAGAGGGAGGACTGGGAGGAGAGATGAGAAAGATAGAGTGGAGATGGTGAGGTGGTGGAGGTCTCTGTATTGTTCAATTAGGCATAAACTAAAACCTCTTTCCTCACCCCCTACCAAACCTGTACATGTGATTAACTGACAGGTTGGTGTGGAAACAAGTGGAGGGGCTGGGTTTCAGTTTGGGCCCAGAGAAGACAGAATGCGTGAACATGGAAACCAGATACAAGGAGATTAGACTCTAAAGCTCCAAGAATTCTTAGAAATTGAAGGGAGGGCTTTGAACTTGCAGAGTTTTTAGAATTGAGAGGTTTAAGCCAAATTTCCTTAAGGTCAAGGGACAAGGAAATTCCACAAGATAGCTGGGTGCATGAGAATTTGAGTTAATGTACCTAAAAACTGCCCACCAGAGAGTATCCAGCTAAGCATGGATAGCTGCTATCTTTGGCTACCCCCAAATCCAAAGTTGCATGAATTGGCATCTCAGTGCTGGAGCTGAGTCCAGATCTAGAAATTAGATAAATGGAGAGGCCTTTGTTTAATTTAAAGAAGGGTGGGGGAGGGGAGTGAAGGGATTGAAGGAGAGAGCAGAGACACTTAAGGCCAAAAAATAGCCTGTCCAGTCCTTTGCTTGTTGTGAGAAGCATCTGCCCTGAGTTCTCATTTTGACTCTCTCCGGAACTAGCTGTGGAGCCTTTGGCACGTCTTCCAATCCCTCCACCTCAGTTTTCTCTTTTTGTAAATGAGTTTCCCAACATTGGTCTCAAAGCAACATTGTCAGGTTGAATGAAATGCTGGAATGTGAAAGTGCTTTTCCAACTATAAAGTGCTATAAAAGAACAATGGCAAGTGTTATCCTGGCCACAATGGCAAGTGTTATCCTGGCCACTTTGACCTCCCACCCTGTATGCAGTGTGAGGGCATGGGCTTGTCCACGGCCACATCTCTTTGCCTGAGATAATGCTCAGAAAATCTTTATCGAATGAACAAATGACTGCATTTAGCACTTTTCACTTGTCACATAACCATCACATCGGAAAGCTTATTCTCTGCACTGTCTCTGTACCACCTATGCCCACGCTTCTCTCTTCCTCTGACCGCACTTCCATTTCTTCTCTTTCAGCCAGTTACTTCATCCATTGCCTCACAGAACCCTAAAAATACAGCAGGCATGCCATCCTTCTCTTTGAATCAATTCTGTGCACCTGGGGTTTTCTATTTTCTTACTCATAAACCCAAGCAATCTGGTTTCTTTCTCACCACTCAACTGAAATTGTTCCCAGTAGTCGATGTGGATTCACTGATTGGAAAGCCCAATTACCTTTTCTTAGACTTGATGCTCCATGACATTCGTGCAACACAAGACACTCTGGTCACATCTGGTCTCTTGGAAGTTTTATCCCTTGGCCACTTGACTCTACCATACTGGATCTTCTGACCACATACACTTGATATCTTTGTTGGCTTTCTTCCCATCTACTATCTGTCCCCACTTGTGGTCTAAATTCTCATTCCCTCCTCACCTGGTCGCCTTTGGTTTCTGCTTTTTTTAGCCCGTCTGACACACGGGTACTAGCATTTGAATTATCTTCCCATATTGACACGGTTTCCCGGGGGCTCCAACTTGCTGCTCAGTTCTTCAGGGAGGACATTCTGCATTCTTGGTGCTTGGAATTCACCTCTACCTCTAGGCTGAAGCTGGCTGGCAGTAGCTGAGGGGAGAGACATTGGGACTGTCTCTTTAATCTTGGAATATACCACAATGTCCTTTATGGTTTCTGTTTAGATGACTTGCAGACCCATTGCTTTGGCTTTAATCTCACTCTCAGATACCATCCACATCTCCCAGGGCTTCCTGGAGATTTTCATTAGAAGGCCTGACACCTTCTCAGACCCAATGCTACTAAAATCTGATCCACTTTCCCACACAATCTAGATCACCCTTTTTATAATCAATGCTACCATTTCTCCCTAATTTTTTAAGTTCATCTTTGATTTTTGGTTTTCAAATTCATCTTTGATTCCTTCTGCTAATTCTAATTTATGTTTGCTCAATTTAATTATGCTAAAATAACTTGTCCATTTGTCCCTTCCCTATAATGTCCATCTCATTTTCCCACTCCAACTCTACTCTGGTTTAGGTCATCACCTCAAGTCTGGATAAATATAGTATTCCCTAGCTTATTAGTAATGTGTGGGGTTTTGTTTTATATTTGGAGTTGGGATGCCTGAATTTGTGTCAAGGCCTTACTGTTTGTTACTATGTTTGAAAGAGCTTGCCCTTGTGCCCAATTCCTGGCTGGAAATGCATGGCGTGCTCCCTTTCACTGCTCAACTCCTAATCTTTCCTCATGGTCCAGCTTGTCTCACCTCCTCCATGCAGCCTTCCTAATTCAGCCAGCTCACACTTCTTTCTTTCTGCTCTGAAATGCAGTAGCTGTTATGTATTTTCAGTATCACATCCTAGTTAGGAAAACTTATATTGTACTACATTAATTCATTCAGTAAATATTTCCTGAACACCGCCTTAGACACAGTGGAAATAGTGTGGAATAAGGCTTATAATAAAGCTTCCATTCTAAGTGTGTATGTGTGAAAGAAGTAGTTAGCAATTGCATAAATAAATCAGCAATCAAGAAAAATTTAGTGATAAGTACTATAGTGAAAATTAAACAGTGATGGATTTGATGTCTCTTTAGAACTGGCAGTGTAGAAAAGGATGTTTTGAGGAGGGGACATTTAAGCTGAGGTCTGAGTCATAACAAGAGTCAATCATGGATGATCCAAGGCAAGAATGTTCTAGGTCAGCGATTTTCAATCTTTTTCATCTCATGGCACACATAAACTAATTACTAAACTTCTGTGGCACACCAAAAAGTATGTCCTATTTTTGCCCATCTGGCAAAAAAAAAAGTATAATTTTGATTTATTCATACTGGATGACTATTATTGTGTTGGCTATTGTCATTTTTAAAATTTGATAGTCTAAGGAAAAGAGGTCAGTGCCCCTGACTAAATAGTCAGCAACTGCATGTTTTAAAAATTCTTGTGGCACACCAGTGTGCCGTGGCACATCATTAGAAACCGCTGTTCTAGAAGAGAACAGTAAGTTCAATGCCCCAAGAACAGAACAAGCTTAGTGGTTGGAAGGACAGACAGAAGTCCATTTACCTGCTGGGTGCAGAGGGAGATGGATAAACAAGAGCAGCCATAACAGCTGTACATAGGCCCTGGATCAGGCCCAGCTCTGTAGCTCAGATTAGAAGTGTAGATGAAATGGGAAGACATTTGAGGATCGTTAGCAGAAGAATGATATACTCCAATTTATTTAAAAAATGTCACTCTGGCTGCTGTGTGGAAAATAGTGGAGGAACAACCAAAGGAAAGCAGAGAGAGGCTGGTTGAGGCCATTACAAAAGTCCCTGAAAGTGCCTGCCCAGGTGGTAATAGCGTCAGCCTGGGACACTGAAGACCCAGGTTTGAAACCCTGAGGTTGCTTGCTTGAGCGCTGGCTCAGCAGCTTGAGCGTGGGGTTACTGGCTTGAACACACAGGTTGCTGGCTTGAAGCCCAAGGTCACTGTTCAACCCAAGGTCGTTGGCTTCAGCCCAAGGTCACTGGCTTGATCAAGGGTTCACTGGCTCAGCTGGAGCCACCCAGTCAAGGCACATATGAGAAAGCAATCAATGAACAACTAAGGTGCCTCAACTATAAGTTGATGCTTCTCATCTCTCTCCCTTCCTGTCTGTCTGCCATTCTCTCTCTCTCTATCTGTTTGTCTCTCACTAAAAAGAAAGAAGTTCCTGAAAGTGATGGTGGTAGAAACAGTGACTTGTTGATAGAATGATGTCCTTCCAGAGGGGAAGAGAAAGACCAAGGTTGATGTGATCTTAGCTTGAGAGGTTGGGTGGTAAGAGTTGCTGTTTACTAAGGTGAGAATGACAGTAGTCACCTCTGTAGGGGGAGCAGAGATTGAAGGAAAGAGAAGTCAGTATGGGCAGGAAGTGTAGGTTGGCTACATGAAAGGGGAAGAACAGCGGAGCCTTGAAGGATGACATGGAGAGCAGTGAAAAGAATGAGTGGAGATCCTGGGGAAAGCAAGGGTCTATTTTGAACATGTTAAAATTCAAAATGCTTGTTGGTCCTTCATGTGTGGATGGCGTCAGGCAGATGGATGTGGGTCTGAATTATTTCATTCACTTTTCAGTGTGTGCATTTCTTGTTTTACAACCTGGCGGTCAAGCCTCTCAGGGTCAAGGATCATGTCTAATGTTTTTGCATCTCTTCCAATGCAAATCCCCATGTACAGTATGACTTTCAACATTTTAGAATGAATGGGTATATTTGGTGATAACACTAAGGATGGAGAGACTAAATATATGAAAACAAAGTATTTTCTTATTAGCTACAATGATTTTTCTAAACTCAAATTCATTAGGCTCTGGCAGTCCGTAGCCCATGCAGCTGGGTGGTTTGTATTGGGGAGAGGGAAACACAGAGATCTGAAGAGCAGAATCCAACAGCAGAGGAACTTTTGGTACAGTCTCTGACCTATCATCCCTCAGACTTCCAAAGACTCACCTTTTCTATTCATAATTGTGCTGGTGTTGTTGTAAAGTGACCAGCGAGTTCCAAAGTGGCACCAGAGTTACAGGAAATTTTCCAGAGGAGATTTGTTAATCCGGCTGGTTGCATGCAGTTCACAGGCTCAAATCATGCAGCCCTGAGAGGTCGGTGTTCAGGGTTTAGAAAGGCAGAAGACACAGAATTCAGTTAGGGAAGTTTTAGCAAGTGCAAAAAAACTATTTAGCAGAAGCAGGAATTGCAGTTAGTTTATCAAACAGTCTCTTTTGCAGAGTTTCCTGACTGTTGTTGACAGTTTGACTCGCAGTCTAGCTCAGTTTACAAGTTTGCACAGAAACACAAAAATTTTCCAAATGGGGATTACAGAAAGCCTACAAAATACAAAACAATGGCATTTACTCATGCTAACAGTTTTACAATTTTCTGGCACCATGTCACAGTGTTATGTTTGTCTCACTTGTCTCCTTGTCTTTGATGGCACCCCTGTTTCTGCCCCACCCTGGGCTGGCTTGTTTAATACTCCTCACTCACTGATCTACTGTCTACATTGCCCAAGGAATTCTCTTTCATCATCAAAAGCATTTAATCAGGCACCTGTTTAGCACCCTGCTCTGTATTAGGAACTAAACATGTTCTTAAATTCCTTCTGTATTGTGCCTTTTTGCAAAAATTGCCATGACCATCTTAGTCTTTGTCTTTATCTTCAGCGTGCTGGTGAGGTGACAGTAGGCATGGTTCGAGACCTGTAGTGTGTGCTCAGATATGGGTGTTAGTCAGAGATAGTATAAACTTTCTGGGCTCTCTGTGCTTTACTGAAGTGGTTTTGAGCACTGCTTGTGAGTCAGAGCAGGGTTTGAATTCTGCCACTTTCTAGCTGTGTGATTTGAGTGGCTATGAATTTGCCTATACCTCAGTTTCCTTATTTGTAAATAGGCTGTTAAATGTCTACTTTGTAGTGCTGTCAAGATGTAAATGAGCTAATAATGTCTGTAAAGCCCTCAGCATAGTGGCTTCTGTTATTATTGATAAATTGACACCATGTAAAGAATTAACAAGGGAATGAAAAATGGACACATACAATAAGAAAGCAGTTGGTCAAATAAATTTGTAAAATATGATTTTTATGTTTGCTCTTATAGTTTGCATTGGGGGCTGGGCAGTGCCAGGTATATGTGGGTCTGTGAAATTGCAAATTACCTTCCTGCTTGAGAAGGGCCATTGTTTTGCTATTGTTTGCCGGAGGAGAGGTTTTCATTCCAGAAAGTTTTGAAAAGAGAGAGAAGAAGGAGGAGAAGCAGAAAGAAGCCATGTTTGAAGAGTGAGAGAGGAAAGAAAGCAGAGTGCTGAAGAAGAAGCCATGTTGGCAGGGAAGGAGAAGGTGTGCAGATGGGGAACCAGAGGTGAGGGGCTCTGGGGTGCTGAGACTGGTGAGGCCTTTGATTCTAGGAGAAACTGGATAAGATTTTTCTTTTTCTTTTTTTTTTTAGTGTACTTGCGCGCGTGAGAGAGAGACAGGAAGGGAGAGAGATGAGAAGCATCAATTCTTCATTGTGGCACTTTAGTTGTTCATTGACTGCTTTCTCATATGTGCCTTGACTGGGGGGGGGGCTCCAGACCCACTTGTAAGGCCAGTAGTTGTGGCCACCATCACAGCCCCCTGGCCAACTCAGGTTCGCATTTGATTTGGACAGATGGTAAGGAATCAACAAAGACAAAAACTGGTGGTCCATTTTCCTTTAATCCTAGCTTGCACCTGGCGGGCAAGAAAATATACACAGTGGGAAACACTTCCCTTTCCTTTTAGAGCTCCCAAAGCCACTGACTCATCTGAGTTTTCCTAGAATCTAAGGCTTCCACCTCACCAGTCTTATTTATCTCTGTTCTTCCTCTCCTTCTCCTCCACAAACTGGCTTCTCCTTCTTCCATTCTGCCATTTTGGCTGCCTCCTCCCCTCTACATGGCCTCTCTCTCTCCTGCTACAGCATGGGCTCCTCCTCTCTACAAGAACGTGGCCACTTTTCCCCAAATGGCTTCTTAGCTCCTTCTTTTAAAACCTTTTGGCACGAAAGCCCTCCCCCAACACACATTAGTATAATCAAGCCCCTGCCCAAGCAAGAAGGGCATTTAGCTGTATCATATGAGAGCATCACCATGTGAGAGTAGCAGCCATTTTTAATGAAGTGAGCAAAATTTAATTTATCTGCCCAACACCCGCTCCTTAAGAACAGAAAGGTTTATGACTTCCCTCTTCCCAGACATGCACAAAGTCAGGATTATTACCCCCCCCTCCACTACACCTCCAACCTTTCTTTAGGAAGCATTGTAGGCAAGGACAGCATCTCTGTAAAAAGTCCACCCATGGGACACTGACCACTCTGGAAGTCAAGAAGTAGCTCTCTGAATGGCCTTTTCTGCTTTGCATCAGATGCTAAGGCTGAGGAATGTACTAAATTCTTTGAGGTAACCTGTCATTTGGCAGAGAGCCTTTCCTCCTGGGTAGCTGAATAATTTTTAGGTGGTCCAGCTGGCACAGTGTAGAAACATGCTGATGATTCAGAAATGGTCTTCTACAGTTCCCCCCGCACCCAGCTTTTTAAGGGATAGAGAATTTCCAGGGAAGCCAGTGAAAGATTTATGAGACTAATCCCGGAAATATTTTCTTCCCATCTATTGTTCTCAGCAGGGGTGCCAGAGGCAGTGGGTTTGGGGGGATGAGGGAGTGGCGAAAACAAATTAGAAGGGGACAAAGGCCCGACTCTCGCCTTTAAGTGAGAGCTGGAGGAAAGAGTAAGTGTGGAAGCCAGCTAATGAGGAGTCTCCTGCCTCCAGGCCCCATGGAGACTCAGACTTTGGATGAATTTGAAAAGGAAAGGAGGTGCATTGGAGGGGAAAGGCTTGCTCCAGCTCTGTGCCAGAGGGGGTCAGATAAATTAGCTCCTTTGTCTTCACACAGATGATAAGTAGGAGGAGAGGAAGGAGAAGGAGGAGGGGCAGGAAGAGGAAAGGGTTTGGGGGATGGGGACAGGGGAAGGCTGAAGTGCTTTAGCTGGAGGTATTTTCTGTCACTCATTCAAATACCCCCCTTCCCTGCTGCATGTAGCTGGCTCATTTTGGAGTGAGATGGCCTCTCTACTACATTGTGGGCTGGTGAGCTATCTAGTTCTGTTTAAAGGCTCCTTATAGACAACCAAGGGAGTATGAGTTGAGTGACTGGGGGAATACCTGCAAAAGGATGCTGCTCTTGGGCAAAAAATGTTATGTTCCTGTATGTGTTCAAAATATGAATTTTTAAAATTAAAAAGTGGCAAAATAGAATAGCAATTTAATTAGTTTGGTTTCACTTCAGCAATGCAGGGGCAAAGAGAGCACACATGTCAGGCATGACCAGAGGCGGATTTAACAGCGGGTGCACTGGGCATGTACCCTGGGCCCTGACGTCTGAAGGGCCCCCAAAACCCCAACTTTACACTTTTTTCTAATGACACCAAGTTTGGTTTCATATGTGCAATTTTAACATTAATAGTACATAATGTTTGTTATTTATTTAAAAATATGATTAACATGTATTTTTATTTTCCCTGTCTCTCTCTTTTTTTTAAGGGACCCAATATTTTCTTCCGTGCCCGGGGCCTCAACCGACCTTAATCTGCCTCTGGGTATGACTTAGATTGGGGCATCGTCCAAGATGCCTTGGATCTGCCACAGCTTTAAGGTTTCTGCTTCAAGACATATTTCAGTTGTAAAGAGTGGGAAAGCTGAGCTATTACAGTTTCACCTATTATCTTCCCCCAGCTGAAAGTGGCCGAAGAGCATGCCAACATCTGGGGAGGTGCGAGGCACCTGTGGAACCCACGGGTGAGTAATCAGGAAATGAGTAAGCCATAGGGAAGGTTCTTCTCTTGATGAACAAGGATTTCCACTCAGCCTTGCCTTTTCTCCATGTTTCAGTTAACAGTCTGTCCCAAGGTTGAGAGCCTTCCGGAAGCCGGCAAGGTGGTTGGGGCTACCTTTCAGTTTTGTTCCCTTCAATGGCTGTTGCCTTTATACCTACTTCTACCTCCACCCAAAGCTTTCCAAACATAGATGTACTCTTTAGAAAGTAAAACAGACATTTTCATAATACCGTATTTCTCCATGTATAAGACACACCTTAATTTGGGGGTCCAAAATTTGAAAAAAAAGAATGTATCACATAAAATTATTGAACTCAAGTTTTATTCATCATAAAATTCATACAACTCTTTATCATTGTCAAAACTCTCACACATTAGCTTGTTCTCATCTTTTTCTCATGATGAATCACTGTCTTCTACAATGAGCGCAAAAACAAGTGCGAAAAAGCAAGAAATGCAAGTTAAAACAATCTACAACCACTGTATAAGATGCACCCAGTTTTTAGACCCCAAATTTTTCAAAAAACGGTGTGTCTTATACATGGGAAAAACAGTAGAATTTGCTGTATAGTCTTGGTAGCAAAAGGGTCTTTACATCATTTTTGTTCCGGAAATTTCTGAGTGGTCTTCAAAAGATTCAGAAGTAAGACTTTCATTTTTGCTAATACAAAGAGTTTTTGGCTGGGTGAGTCCCCCACTGTGTTAATGTTTAAATTTTGAGTATATTTTTTACTAAATTATAAGTGGGTTAGACTTGAAAGCATTCAAATAGCAACTGTCTCTAAAATTTTATAGTGGCTATATTCAATATTTAAGTTCTATAAAATACATTTGTCCTTCCCAATAATGTAAAATTTTGGGATGGCTTATGTGTTCATGTGTGTATGCATGTGTGCACATGTGTGTGTGTGTGTGTGTGTGTGTGTGTGTGTATGTTAGGGCACAGGGACATGAGGAAAGGCTTCAGGTATAGCTAAGAAAACTCCCATTTGACTACTGGCTTCAGGTCCTGATCAGAAGTCTCAGATTTCTAGGGCAGTCACAATTACAAAAACTCAGGTCTGTAGTTAGACCAAGTATTTTAGTTTAGAAAATATGAAGTCTGCTCAGGGAAATAAGCAGGTGGTTTGTCAAAGCCCTAGTTTGCATTTTATAGTTTCCTTATATGTAGAGCAGATCTTGGGCAGCCTTCCAAAACAACAGTATCTGAAGTATCTGTTTAAAATTATGAAAAAATACCAAATCACCTAATGTCAGATCTATTTCCAGTTTCTTGTCATTGAATTCAACCTGAGCCTAGACTTAATCTATTTAATAAACCACTTCTGTTTATCTAGTCAGCCCTAGAGATGAACAATTATGATTAATTCAGAAAAGATTCAATTTAACATCTGTTCACTGACTGATAGGTATGTCCTGGCTCCTGTGTTAGGGACTGGGTACATACACAGTGATGTTTCACACAGTCTCTGAAGTATGGCGTTATAGCAAATTACTTTTCTTTTCAAAATTGAAAATAATAATAATAATAATCTTCTGATAATGTTTAATTCCACACACACTCAACTAATTTTTTAAAGGAAGATTGAAATGAGTTACCATCATATGAGAAGTGGAGGGACAGGGCACAGGTTCAAGATTTGATTGCGAGAACAAAACTTTTGATTAAGAGTTTTGTTTTTTTTCTCATGAGATGCTCAAGATTCCAAGCCTTATCAACACTTGGGAAAACACAGCAGAATAGCTCTTAAATAACCCATGTACTTTGTTAACAGGAAACAGAAAAAGATATTTAAAAACAAAATTTGAAACTGGGTCTGCTGTGAATTAGAATGACACCACCAATGCATTTCACATAGGCTACTAAACAGCTTCACATATAAATGACTTTCAGGGCTTCCCCACAACCATCTTGTCCTGAGCAGAAGCTTATGTTTCCTGCTGATTAAAGAAATATAGCCATTGTATTGACCAACATCTCTGATCCATCCAATCTCTCTGGCCTCTGTTTTGAACTAATGTGGGTTTGTCTGAGTCAGAGGTAGGCTGAGAAGCAGAGGTTCAGACCACCCACTTTTAGAATCCATAAGGCGCTGCGAGAGTTAGGTTGAACTGAGGCACTCAATGCAAGCTTGTGGGTTTGAGCAGAGGCAATTTGGACTTATAACAGCAGAGATAAATTACTCACCCCTGAGTATTACACAAGGATAACTTAACACAGCCCATGCCCTGACTGTTTGCCCTCAGAAATAGCTTTCCCTTCCACCCGGCTCTGGGTCTCTGCAATGGTATTTAGGATGATCTGTTTTTTATGTGCACGTCTAGCCTCTATGATATCTTGCATATCCTTTTGAGGGGAGGATGGTGTTGAATTAATCATCTGCTAGCAAACCTAACACCCCGCATGTTGCCATGTCCATAAAAACTGCTCAGTGGGTATTTGTTGACTGAATCATAAACATAATCTTTAGAGAGATGAGTTGTTAGAAAGGTGGTGCCACTTTTTAAATTTTCTTTTTGGCTTTTGCACAGTGGTCAGTAGAAGAGGTATAGCCTATAATTATTACTTTTTACTACCAGTAACAAAAAATGGTATTAGGCAAGGATCCTTGCTTAATTCCTCTCATGAAGCCATTGGCTTGGTGACAAGAATATCACTGGGGACAGAGGACCAAACACTGAGCTGTTTAACAGAACCCGCAGCAGAGCCATTGTTGCGTCATTCTGCAGAGATGTGAAGTAATGTCTGAGTGTTCAGTTCCCAGCACTGTGCCGGCCCAGTCTCTGCTCCTAGATAGGCCCTGCATCCTGTCTCCTGACCAGTCTCTCCAGAAGCATCTTGGTGCCCAGGCGCATCAGGAAGTAGGCGTAGTTACTGGAGGGTCTTGCAAGTCCAAGTCAACACTGTCTGCCCTGGAGAGTCTGGGAGGAGCACCATCAGCACAATCCTTTCCTCTCACTTTACTCTGGCCCTGCTGACAAGCAAAGGACAAGAACTGCACTTTCTTAAAACTTTATTGTTCTAGGGCCATCTGCTCAACCAATAAAAATCCCAGGTCAGAATTCTGTTCATGCCAAAGCAAATAACGTACATGGGGAAAAAAATGGCTGTAGGTGGTGGAATAAAAGATTAAGGAAGTTGGGAGCAGAGTGCAGAGGCAGTCTGTGCCTGCCTGGTGGGTGTGGGATAGGTCTCTCTTGCTCTGTCACCACCCCACAGTCACACTGCTTCCCCCAGATGAGGAAATTCATTCTAAGTGGCACTGGAAGGGTTCAAAAGACCAGGGTCTGAACTGACAATGCAAAGTTGTCGGTCAGAGGTGGGAGAAGAAAATAAAGATGATAAAATTGCCTCTGGCTGGATAGCTCAGTTGATTAGAGCATTGTCCTGAAACACAGAGGTTGTGGGTTTGATCCTCAGTCAGGGCACATACAGGAATAGGTCGATGTTCCTCTCTCTCTCTCTCTCACCCTTCCTCTCTCTCTAAATCAATAAAATAAACATAAAAAAGATGATAAAAACGATTAATGCCAGCAGTTTGCTGATTGAATCTATGCCTCAGGTAAACACCAATAGCCAGAGAAACCAGGCCACAGTTAATTGGGCATTTGGGGCAGAGGCACTAAGAGGTGTTTATTATTTAATGGGGGATTCCTGTGCTCTTGATGAAGAGTTCAGGAGTGACAAACTTCCCTCCTAATTCAGTTCTTCCTGAGGACACTGTACAGCCTGGTTTACTCTGAGTTGAACACCTTGTCTTTACTCTCAGATGAAGAGATTTCTTACTACTTTCATTTCCCTTTATCTTTACCTAAAACATGAGCCAAAAAGAGTAAGGAAAAGATAAAAAGAAACCCAGATAAGAAGGGCCCAACACTTGGACTAGCAGTGAGGGTAAAATCTCTACAGTTAATAAGAAATATTAAAAAAAGTTATTGTGCGTGAGGTCGCAATCACCCAGAGACCAGTTAACACCTTATTTTTAGGATTAGCTCTTTGGTATTTACAGACAGTTTCTTTAACAGTGGTGTTTGGAGTCCACACTGTAGGAGTAAATGAAGTGTTGATAAAAGGGCTTCCAGATCAAACAAAGATTTCTACAGTAGACACTGGAGGAGGCCGGTATGGCTCCAGTCTTTGGGTTAACAGCTCGGCACTACATTTAGTGCTGGAAGAATCCAAGACTCATTAAAGACAGCTTTTAAAGGAAAAACTCTTTTTCTTAGAATTTCTTATTTGTTCTCTAAAAGTTGTTTTGTTAGGGCCCCTGTTGCCACCATCCATACAGTCTTCGAGGGTCCTGTATCTCCCAGGATTTGTAGCTTTGAGCTGAATCTGAGAGATATAGGCTTGGGAATCAAATCTTTGCCGTTGTTCCTGGTTGCCACCGTTTTTATTTTAAATTGCTTTGCATAGTTGCCAAGGTAATTTCCAAATAGAGGAGCTCTGCTGCATTTTCTTTACTCATCCTTCGCTGTATTTGCTTGGTAAGTTTCTTACTAGGAAGTAACTTTTGTAGCTGGGAGGGTGGAGTTCTGGTTCTGAGGGGCAATTTGGTATAGCCCCCATATCCTGCTTCTTTGCAGCCCTAATGCGAATGAAATAGTCCCAGAACAGAAAACATCCTGGATGTTTTTCTGCAGTTTCCCACTGCCATACCCCAGGGGAATTAAGGGAGCATTTCCTTTCATAGAATGCCTAAAGGTGAAATGAATTACAGGTCCACACTCCCATTGAGCTCATTGAGCCAAAGAACATTAGAACAGGAAGGATTAACCAGTCTTATTTTATAGATGAGGAAGCTGAGGTTTAGAAAAAAAAAAAAATCCTCCCTTCTCCCCGCCTCCCCACTTCTCATTTCCAAGGTCACATCTTTTGATTTCTAGACAAGTAGTTAACTCATTCATTAGAATGGTCATAGTTCCAGTCTAGACCTCTCCCAGAATGGGTGGCTCAGTTTTTATGTTTGCTGTTGATATTTTCAGGACTACCTAGATAATTTAATTTCACTCAGACATTTTAGAAATTATGATCTTTTCACCACCTGTATCAGAATCATTTGTTAAAGAAGCATATCCCAGCCTCTCCCAACCTTTGGAATTTCTGAGAGTTATATCCAGGACCCAGATTTTAATAAGCTTCCCTAAAAGAGTGTTATGCACTTGAACAACCACTTTACCTGGCCCAAAGTCAAATTAATGTGCTTTATTTATTTAAAATGCTTACTTCACTTTTCATTAAGATGTGACCACAGCTAATGCTACAATGGCATCATAGTGCAAATTAAATGTATCAAATTAATATCTAATGTGTGTAAAATATATCTCAATAAAAATAAATAAATAAATGCTTATTTAGATCTCTGAAATCAGGTTGTAGCTTATAATTAATGACGAATATAGGCAAAAAAGGATTTTAAAATAAATAGTGTCTTATAATCAATAACTATGTTGAATTGAGGATATACTAACTTTTTATTTCAAGTCCTTTAGTTACTGAAGAAGCAGAAGTTTTAATTTGTATCTAAATTTAATGTCACATCATTTAATTCTTTCAGTGCTTAAGTTCCTTTCTAGCAACAAAAAAGAAATGTGAAAAGCTTTGTTTTTTCAGGCCATGGGCAGCCTTTAGCTAGCTGCTATCTTTGAAATTTAAGTCCTGCACTACAGTTTATTTTGAGCTATTTATTAGAAGACTCTGGGCTCTTCCAATTTTTAGCTTTTACTTTCTGTGATTATATCTAAATATTAATATGTACATTTATTTATTGTGAAATTTCTGATAAAATCTATGTTCATTCATTATCTCTTTCTTCTTCCTAGAAGATTCAAGGAATTAAGCATGCACTCCCTACCCACCAAACAGCACCCCCATCATTCATAGTATTACTGTCTAAATTTTTAGATTTACTTTTTTAAAAACATAAATTAGTTATTTAAAGTCAGTGGTTAATAATGTTTATCAACATATTTTATTTGTTTTGGAGTTTAGCACATGAGTGAGAATACACTGTCTTTTTGCCTGAAAATGCTTTATTTCACTCTGTTAGAAATGACAGTTTAACTGGGTATAGAATTCTTGGTTGATAGTTGTTTTTCCTCACAACTGGGAAAAAATTGCTCTATTGTCTTCTGGCATCCATTGAACATGAGAATTAATCTAATTGTCATTTCTTTTCAGGTAATCTATCTCTTCTTTCTGGAAGCTTTTAAGATATTCTCTTATCTTCAATATTCAGAAGTTTTGTGTTTCTTGGTTAGATTCATTATTTTTAATTCTGTTTGGCATTTGGTGTATCCTTCTGCACAAGTGAAAGAATACACATACTATTTTCTTCATTCTGAAAAGTTTTCAGCCAGTTTCTTTCTTTTTTTTTTTTTTTACAGAGACAGAGAGAGAGTCAGAGAGGGATAGATAGGGACAGACAGACAGGAATAAAGAGAGATGAGAAGCAACAATCATCAGTTTTTTGTTGTGGCACCTTAGCTGTTCGTTGATTGCTTTCTCATATGTGCCTTGACCGTGGGGCCACAGCAGATTGAGTAACCCCTTGCTTAAACCAGCAACCTTGGGTCCAAGATGGTGAGCTTTGCCCAAACCAGATGAACCCATGATCAAGTTGGCAACCTCAGAGTCTTGAACCCAGGTCCTCTGCATTCCAGTCCAATGCTCTATCCACTGCGCTACCGCCTGGTCAGGCTATTCTAGAAATCTTATTAGATGTATATTAGAACCTATCAATATGTCTTCCATGAAATAGCAATTAAGTCTTCCCACCCTTCTTTAAGTCTTTATGCAGCATTCTAGATACACTCCTTAATAGCATCTTTCAGTCAACAAGTTGTCTCTACGGTAATATCTGAGATTGAATTAATCCTGTCCATTGAAGTTTTAGTTCAAGTACTATACTTTCCATTACCAAGTTATTAATGTCTTATTTTTTAATACCCACCAGCTCTTGTTTCATTTTTAAAAATTGTTTTATTAATATTAATTCATTGTGTTTACATGAATTCTAGTGTTCCTCTGAATATAACTCCCTCACCCCCCACCCCTGTGTCCCTTTTTATACCCCCTTTGCCACCCTCCCCATAACTTCCTCCCCCTTCCCTCTAGGATTTGCTGTCCTGTTATCTATATCTCTGAGTTATGTATATATAATTTTACTACTCCCTTTACCTTCTCTGATCCCATCCCCTCATCTCTCTTCCTTTGACTGCTGTCCCTCTGGTCCCTGTAACCCCACATCTGCCTCTATTCTATTCCTCAGTTCACTTTGTTCATTAGATTCCATATATAAGTGAGATTATATGATATTTGTCTTTTCTCTGCCTGGCTTATTTCACTTAGCATAACAATCTCCAGATCGATCCATGCTGTTGCAAAAGGTAAGATTTCCTTTTTCTTCATGGCTGTGTAATATTTCATTGCATATACGTACCACAGCTTTTTAATCCACTTGTCCACTGATGGACACTTGGGCTATTTCCAGATCTTGGCTATTGTAAACAAAGCTGCAATAAACATGGGGATGCATATCTTCTTTTGAATCAGTGATTCGGTATTCTTAGGGTATATTCCTAAAAGTGGAATAGCTGCATCAAAAGGCAGTTTCATTTTTAATTTTTTGAGGATATGTCATACTGTTCTCGACAGTGGCTGCACCAGTCTGCATTCCCACCACAGTGCAGAAAGGTTCCCTTTTCTTCACACCCTCGCCAGCACTTACTGTGTGTTGTTTTGTTAGTGAGCGCCATTCTAACAGGTATGAGGTGGTATGTCATTGTGGTTTTAATTTACATTTCTCTGATGATTAGTGATGTTGAACATTTTTTCATATGCTTATTGGCCATCTGTATGTCCTTTGTGGAGAAGTGTCTATTCAGTTCTATTGCCCATTTTTTCATTGCATTGTTTACTTTCCTGGTGTTGAGTTTTAGAAGTTCTCTATAACTTTTGGTTATAAACCCCTTATCAGATATATTGGTGAATATGTTCTCCCATTATGTGGCTTGTCTCTTTATTTTATTCATGGTGTCTTTTGCTGTGCAAAAACTTTTTAGTTTGATATAGTCCCAATTGTTCATCCTGTCCTTTATTTCACTTGCTGGTGGAGAAAAGTCAGCAAAAATATTGCTATAAGAGAAAACAGAGAGTTTATTTCCTGTTTTCTTTTGAGATGATTATGGTTTCAAGACTTCCATTTGAGTCTTTTATCCATTTGCAGTTTATTTTTGTAAATGATGTAAGTTGGTGGTCTAGTTTCATTTTTTTTGCATGTACCTGTACAATTTTCCCAACACTATTTATTTATTTATTTGTATTTTTTCAAAGTTAGAAGTGGGGAGGCAGTCAGACAGTCTCCCGCACACGCCCAACAGGCTCCACCTGGCATGCCCACCAGAAAGTGATGTTTTGCCCTTCTGGGGCTTTGCTCCATTGCAATTGTCCCATTCTAATGCCTGAGGCGAAGGCCGTGGAGCCATCCTCAGCGCCAGGTCAACTTTGCTCCAATGGAGCCTTCGCTGCAGGAGGGGAAGAAAGACATAGAGAAGAAGAAGAGGGGAAAGGGTGCAGAAGCATACGGGCACTTCTCCTGTGTACCCTGACTGGGAATCAAACTTAGGATTTCCATACACCAGGCCAACACTCTACTGCTGAGCCAAACGGCCAGGGCCTCCTAACACCAATTATTAAAGAGACTGTCTTTACTCCATTGTATGCTCTTACCTCCTTTGTCAAATATCTATTGACCATAAAGACATGGATTTATTTCTGGGTTCTCTGTTCTTTCCATTGATCTGTATGCCTGTTCTTATGCCTGTACCGAGCTGTTTTAAGTACAATGAACTTGCAGTATAACTTGATATCAGGAAGTGTAATATCCCCCACTTTATATTTCTTTTTCAGGATTGCTGAGGTTATTCGTGTTCTTTTTTTGGTTCCATATAAATTTTTGGAATACTTGTTCTATATCTTTGGAGTATGTCATTGGTATTTTAATAAAAATTGCATTGAATTTATAGATTGCTTTGGGTAATATAGACATTTTAATGATGTTTATTCTTCGTATCCATGAACATGGTTTATGCTTCCACTTGTTTGTATCTTCCTTGATTTCCTTTATCAATGTTTTATAATTTTCTGAGTACAAGTCGTTAACCTCTTTGGTTAAATTTACTCCTAGATACTTAATTTTTTTTTTTTTTTGTAGCAATAGTGAAGGGGACTGTTTTCTTAAATTTCTCTTTCAGATAGTTCATTGTTGGTGTATAAAAATGCAACTGATTTCTGAATATTGATTTTATATCTTGTCACCATGCTGAATTCATTTATCAGGTCCAGTAGTTTTTTGACTGAGACTTTAGGGTTTTTTATGTACAGTATCATGTCATCAGCAAATAAGAATTATTTTACTTCTTTCATTTCCAATTTGGATTCCTTTTATTTCTTCTTCTTGTCTGATTGCTTTGGGTTGGACTCCCAGAACTATGTTAAATAAGAGTGGTGAAAGGGGGCATCCCTGCCTTGTTCCTGATCTTAAGGTAATTGCTTTTAATTTTTGGCCATTGACTATGATGTTAACTGTAGGTTTGACATAGATGGCCTTTATCATGTTGAGGTATGTTCCCTGTATTCCCACTTTGCTGAGAGTTTTGATTATAAATGGGTGCTGGATTTTATCAAATGTTTTTTCTTCATCTGTTGATATAATCATGTGATTTTTATCCTTCCTTTTGTTTGTGTGTTGAATCACATTGATTTGTGAATATTGTACCAACCTTGTTTCCCCAGAATAAATTCCACCTGATCATGATGTATGATTTTTTTTCATGTATAGCTGAATCCAGTTTGCTAATATTTTGTTGAGAATTTTAGCATCTAAGTTCATCAGGGATATTGGTCTATAGTCTTATTTCTTTGTAGTGTCTTTGCCTGGTTTTGGAATTAGTATTATACTTGCTTTATAAAAAAAATTTGGAAGTCTTTCCTTGTCTTGAGTGTTTTTGAAATAGCTTGAGAAGAGTAGGAGTTAGTTCTTCTTTGAATATTTGGTAAAATTCCCGTGAGCTACCTGGCCCAGGACTTTTGTTTGTTGCAAGTTCTTTTATAACTGTTTCAATCTCATTTGATAAAATCAGTCTGTTTAGGTTTACTGATTCTTCTATATTGATTTTTGAAATAATATATATTTAGAGGAATTTGTCCATTTCACCTAGGTTGTCTAATTTTATGGCATACAGTTAGTTTTTCATAGCATTTTCTTACAATCTTTTGTATTTCTGCTGTGTCAGTTGTTACTTCTTCTCTTTCATTTCTAATTTTATTTATTTGAGTCCTCTCTCTTTTTTTCTCAGTGAGTCTGGATAAAGGTTCATCTCTATCTTGTTTACCTTTTCAAAGAACTAGCTCTTGGTCTCATTGATCTTTTGTATTTTTTTTTTAGCCTCTATATCATTTATTTCCACCCTGATCTCTATTATTTTCTTCCATTTCCTCTGGGTCTTACTTGCTGTTTTTTTTTCTAGTTCTTTTAGATGCTGGGTTAAATTGTTTATTTAAGTTTTTTCTAGCTTCTTAAGGTATATCTGTAGTGCTATAAACTTCCCTCTCAGGACTGCTTTTGCTGTGTCCCATAGATTTTGAGTTATGTTTGTTTTCATTTGTTTCAAGGAAATTTTTGATTTCTTGTTTGATGTCATTGTTAACCCATTTGTTGTTTAATAACATGCTATTTAGTTTCCAAGTGTTTGAGTGTTTTTCAGTTTTTCTATTGTAGTTGATTTCTATTTTCATGCCATTATGATCTGAGAAGATGCTTGATATTTCAATCTTCTTAAATTTATTGAGACTTGTTTTGTGTTCTAGCATGTGGTCTATGCTAGAGAATGTACTATGAGCACTTGAAAAGAACATATATTTTGCTGCTTTAGGGTGAAAGATTCTGAATATATTTATTAAATCCAGTTGATCTAGTGCCGTGGTTGGCAAACTCATTAGTCAACAGAGCCAAATATCAACAATACAACAATTGAAATTTCTCTTGAGAGCCAAATATTTTAAACTTAAACTATGTAGGTAGGTACATTCCTTATTGAGGTAGTACCCGCACGTGGTATTTTGTGAAAGAGCCACACTCAAGGGGCCAAAGAGCTGCATGTGGCTCACGAGCCGCAAATTGGTGATCAGGGGTCTACTGTGTCCTTTAAGTCTGCTATTTCTTTATTAATTTTCTTTTTTGAGGATCTATTGGTGATGTTAGTGGGGTATTAAAATCTCCTACTATTATAGTATTGCTGTTGATCTCACCCTTTATGTCCATCAAAATCTGCTTTATATATTTAGGTACTCCTATATTAGGTGCAGAGATATTTATAATGATTGTATCTTCCTGTTGGATTGTTCCCTTTATCATTATGTAGTGACCTTCTTTATCCCTTTCTATACCCTTTGTTTTAAAGTCTACTTTCTCAGATATAAGTATTGCTACCCCAACTTTTTTTTTTCATTTTTATTTTCATGAAATTTTTTTTTCATCTCTTTACTTTCAGTCTATGTGTATCTTTTGTTTTGAGGTGAATCACATGTAGATAGCATATATATGGGTCCTGTTTTCTTATCCATGCAGCTACCCTATGCTTGTTGATTAAAGCACTTAGTCCATTTACATTTGAGTTATTATTAATATGTAGTTGTTTATTGCCATTTTATTCTTTGAATCTACATCCCTCTTTTACTAGATTTTACAGCAGGCCCCTTAACATTTCTTGTAGCATTGGTTTGGATGTAATGAATTCTAATTTTTCTTTTGTCTAGAAGCTTTTAATTTCTCCTTCAATTTTAAATGATAACCTTGCTGGATAGAGAAGTATTATTTGTAGGGTCTTGTTTTGCATTATTTTGAATATTTCTTGTCATTTCCTTCTGGCCTCTGATATTTCTGTTGAGAAGTCACATGTCATCCTTATGGGGGCTCCTCCATAGGTAACTGACTGCTTTTCTCTTACAGCTTTTAGTATTCTTTCTTTATCTCTTAATTTTTATATTTTAATTATGATGTGTCTTGGAGTAGGCCTCTTTGGGTTCATCCTTAATGGGACTCTCTGTGCTTCTTGAACTTGTGTGACTTTTTCCTTCATCAATTTAGGGAAGGTTTCAGCTATGATTTCTTCAATCAGATTCTCTATTCCTTGTTCTTCTTTTTTCCCTTTAGGAATCCCTATGATGTGGATGTTGTTTTTCTTCATGTTGTCACAGAGCGCTCTTAGAATTTCCTCAGACATTTTGAGCCTCTTTTCTTTTTGCTGCTCTGCTTCCTTGATTTGTTTTATTTTGTCCTCTGAATTGCTGATTCGATCTTCAGCTTCATCTATCCTGCTTTAATTTTTTCTAGTGTGCTCTTCATTTCTGATATTGTATTTGTCATTTCTGACTGGTTCATTTTTATTATTTCAATGTCCTTTTTGATACTTGCTATTTCTTTATTTAGGTGCTCATTATGTCTAACCATTGTTGCTCTAAAATTTTTGAGAATCCTAACAATCATTATTTTAAACTCTGCATCTCATAATTTGGTTATTTTCATCTCATTCAGATATTTTTCTGGGGATTTCTATTGTTGATTCATTTGGGTTGCATTTCTCTGCCTTCCCATTTTGTCTGTGTATAAGAAAAGTGTGGCCAGAGGAAACCAGTGGGTGTGCCATTTGTGTTCCCTAGGTGTGGTCTGTCTGCAGGCCCACCACCCCCTCTGCCACTGCATCGGGTGTTTGGGCACGGGTGTTGCCAGTGCCGGCCTGCTGCTGCGGTCGCTGAGGCTTGTGCTTCACCTCTGCAGGCAGGACTGCGTTCCTGTGCTCAGTCCATGCATCTGGACTGCAAACCTTGGCTGGCCCCCTGCCTCTGCCCCATCCCTGTGGGCAGGTCTGTGCTCACATGATCAGCTGCAAGCTGCAAGCTGCAAACCTCAGCCAGTTCCCTGGCTTCTGCCTTGCCCCCGTGGGCCGGACTGAGTGCGGGACCACTCTCACGTGTCCGGCCTGCAGCTGCTGGTCGGGCTGCTTTTGGGTGCCCTATCTGTAGCCATGGCAGACCCCGGGCTTTCACCCCTGTGGGCTGGACTGTACTTGTGCACCTGGGCAGCAGTTGTGGCCAGCTCCCAGCTTCCGCCCCTGCTGACAGGACTGCGCTTCCATGTCCTGCTGCCGCTCACCCTCTAGCAAGCACTCAGTAGTGTGAGGTGGCAATGTAGCTCAGACCTCAGCACTCAATACTCTATCCCTAATGGCTCCCTGCTTCTAAGCGATTCTTTGATCTGACTGCAGCAGGGGAGCTTCTGTTTGGCTGGTAACCTGCTTCCCTTTGCTGGTATTGCTGGTTACAGGGAAAATACTCACTTTAGATTTGGGGAGTGACTCAGCCCAGGGTGAGGGTGACTGTCCTTCAAAGTGTTTCTCCTTGTGCCTCCTAGATTACACTCTTCCTGCTACTCCGGTCCTCTCAGCTCTACCCATCTCCCAGAGCTCCGGGTGAATGGTTCTGAAAGAGGTTTTCTGTGCAGTTCCTTTAAGACAAATCCTGGGTCTGAGAAATCTGTCTCTTTCTTGCATACAATATCCTGGCTTGTTTTGCAGCTAAATACTATCTGTACACCTCTTCTAGGGTCTGGGGCTGCAGGCTGGGGCTTCAGTCCTGGGGCCTAGGACCCTCCCTGCTCTGGAAAACTCCCCTCCCACCACACGAGTCTCTCTAGGCTGCTGCTCACTCCTGGGAGCTGGGCAGCCCTCTTTGTGTTTCCACTTTTCATACCAGTCTCAGTATGGTTTCTTTCATAATCTTTGGTTATAGATTCCTCTTGGGTTATCCCAAAGTTGGTTTTTCCAGATGATTGCTCTTGAAATTAAGTTGTAATCCACTTTGGTTCTGGAAAGTGAAAGTTGGAATGTCTTGCCTACCCCATTGCCATCTTGTTGCCTCTCTCTATGTGTATCTTTTGTTCTGAGGTGGGTCTCTTGTAGACAGCATATGTACAGGTCTTTTGTTCTTATGCATGCCACTACCCTATGTCTTTTGATTGAAGCATTTAATCCATTTACAACTAAAGTTATTATTAACATGTACTTATTTATTGCCATTTTATTCTTTAAATCTACATTCGTCTTTTTCTTGATTTCCTTATTTTTCCCTTTGCTCTTTTTATAGCAGGTCCCTCAACATTTCTTTTTTATAAATAAATAAATAAATTAATTTATTTATTTTTAACAGGGCCAGAGAGAGGGTCAGAGAGAGGGACAGATAGGAACAGACAGACAGGAACAGAGAGAGGTGAGAAGCATCAATCATTAGTTTTTCGTTGCCATTGCGACACCTTAGTTGTTCATTGATTGCTTTCTTACATGTGCCTTGACCTTCAGCAGACCAAAGCAACCCCTTGCTGGAGCCAGCAACCTTGGGTCCAAGCTGGCGAGCCTTTGCTCAAGCCAGATGGGCCAACGCTCAAGCTGGTGAGCTCAGGGTCTCGAACCGGGATCCTCCGCATCCCAGTCCGACGCTCTATACACTGCGCCACCGCCTGGTCAGGCAACATTTCTTGCAGTACTGGTTTGGTTGTAATGAATTCCTTGACGACTTCTTCTTCTTCTTCTTCTTCTTCTTCTTCTTCTTCTTCTTCTTCTTTTTTGTCTGGGAAGCTCTTTATTTTTCCTTCAATTTTTAATGATAGCCTTGCTGGATAAAGTAGTCTTGGTTGTAGGTTCTTATTTTGTATCACTTTGATTATTTCTTGACAATCTCTTCTGGCCTCAAGTGTTTCTGTTGAGAAGTCACATGTCATCCTTATGGGGGCTCCTCTGTAAGTAATTAACTGCTTATCTCTTGCAACTTTTAGTACTCTTTCTTTATCTTAATTTTGGCATTTTACTTATGATGTGTCTTGTGTAGGCCTCCTTGGGTTCCTCTTTAATGAGGCTCTCTGTGCTTCTTGAACTGGTGTGACTTTCTCCTTCATCAATTTAGGGAAATTTTTGCTATGATTTTTTCACACAGGTTCTCTATCCCTTGGTAGTTCTCTTCTTCTTCAGGAACCTCTATGATGTGAATGTTGTTTTACTTCATGTTGTCACAGAGTTTTTTTAGAGTTTCCTCAGTCTTTTTGCTCCTATTTTCATTTTTTTGCTCTACTCTGAGCTTATGTTTATCTTGTCTTCTAAATCACTGATCCAATCCTGTGCTTCATCCAGCCTGCTGTTGATTCCTTCTAATGCCACCTTTATTTCTGATATTGTATTTGCCATTTCTAACTGGTTCTTTTTATGATTTCAATGCCCTTTTTGATGCTTGCTATCTTTTTATTTAGGTGCTAATTATGTCTATCCATTGTTGCTCTAACATCCTTGAGGATCCTAAAAGTCATTATTTTAAACTCTGTATCTGGCAGTTTGGTTACTTTCATTTCAGTTAGTTCTTTTTCTGGGGATTTCTCTTGTTGATTCATTTGGGTCGCATTTCTTTGTCTGCCCATTTTGTCTGTGTATTAGGTAGCGCTGTCTGACTTTAAACTTTTTGTGGTGTCTTTATGAGGAAGATAGGTTCAGTGGTAGTGACCTCCAGGCCACCTATTCTTCTTGTTTTAGGAATGTTTCTTGAGGGTACAATTTTCCTCCTGTTGTCTGTGCGTATTGAATGCAGTTGGACTTTTTGTGGGTATGATTATTATTTTAGGCTGGTTGGCTCTAAAGGCCAACCTTGATCATGTGTATTACATACTGTGCAATGTCCGTCATGTTGGGAATAAATCTTGTTGGGCATATTTATTCTCCATAGTGTCTGGTGCCTGTTAGACTCCTTGTTTGGGTGTGCTGCTTGTGTAGCTAGCTGAGTCTAGAGTTGGTGCTATTTGCCACCCACTACCAGTTGTGTTGCTTCTAGATTTCTTGGGTTGGCTTCAGCTGTTGTTTGTAACCTGCTGTGGGCTGCTTGTCTGTAGCTACTGCTTTTTCACTGTTTGTGTCTTCATTTTCTGTGCCTGGGTGCTGTGGGAGGGTTCAACCTATGTATAAGGATCAGCTTCCTCCTTCTTAGAGATGATAGAAGCTCTGTAAAAGCCCCAAGCTCCGTGAATATTTGTCTCCACTTTTTAGCTGCTCCACCTCTTCTTGTAGCTGCCTGGTCTTTCCACAGAGTCTTTTGTAGAAAGACTTTAGTGTGGGCCCAGATTGACCTCACCCAACAAACCCCTCTGCAGGTTGCAAGCTTGTTGGTTTAGGGCAGCTGAGGTTGGGAATACAACATTAGTGGAACCCTCTACTTCAGGGATCTCTTGGTCAGTAACTCAGTAAGGGGAATGTAACCCCTACTCCAGAGCCTAATCCCTCAGCCAATGCTGGATACTCAAATTTTATTTTCTCCTCATCAAGGTAAGAAGCAGTTTCAAATTGAAGTGGGGCTGAGAGTCCCCTCTGCATCATTTCGTACAGGTGATGAGACCTGGTCTCAGAGAAGATGACTAAGAGAGTTCTCTTCTGGGGCTGACTGTGCCCCCCAGAAAGTGGCTAAGCCCCTTACCTGATCCAGCAATAATCTCACAGGGACCCACACTTTAAATGTCCATGCTTCTAGCCTCTCTCCCTTCCCCTAGTAGAATATAGCCCAGCAGGGCAGGATATCCCACACCCAGGCTGGATGACTATGAATCTTCATCCTATTCAATTCTCATGAGCTGCTGTGCTGGTACTGATCACAGAGCAAAATCTGCTTCAGCTGGACCAAGAGTGAGGAGCCCAGTCTTTGGATACCACTCTAGCTAGTGTTGTTAGGTCCTGAACCAATCCTCTCCACAGCTGGCCACTGGATGTGCCAACCCTGGGCCTCCCTGGCAGGAACCTGGAGCAGACCAGTGGGAGACATTGCCCGTGACTGACCCTCAGCAACCTTTTTGGAGCTAAAAGCAATCCAGAGTTTGTGGCTCTTTCTGTTAGACCCAGGTGCACATGGAAATACCAAGCTGCTCATCTAGGCTGGCTTTTACCCACACTGGATTGTGGGAAGGTCTGCTTAAAAGGCCAAGGTTCCCTGAGTCTTGCCTCCTGCAGCCTCTGTCTTCTTCCTGGCTGCTTGTTGGGCTTGGCCACTGAGAAAAACCTCTGCTAGAGTCTAGAGCAGGGGTCCCCAAACTACGGCCAGCTGGCCACATGTGGCCCCCTGAGGCCATTTATCTGACCCCGCCACACTTCCGGAAGGGGCACCTCTTTCTTTGATGGTCAGTGAGAGGAGCACAGGATACATCTGCACCCATAGTTCCCATTGAAATACTGGTCAGTTTGTTGATTTAAATTTATTTGTTCTTTATTTTAAATATTGTATTTGTTCCCGTTTTGTTTTTTACTTTAAAATAAGATATGTGCAGTGTGCATAGGGATTTGTTCATAGTTTTTTTTTTATAGTCCAGCCCTCCAACTGTCTGAGGGACAGTGAACTGGCCCCCTGTGTAAAAAGTTTGGGAACCCCTGGTCTAGAGCTTGTAGCAATTCAGGGATTAAAAAGGGTAGTGGTTGTGGCTCTGACCCTGGCCCCAGGTGTCAGTCTGTCTACTTTTTTCACAGACCTCAGTAGAGTGTGGCCCCAGAAGTCTGGTGGGTGTGACCTCTGAAACCAAGAGGTTGGTCTGCCCACATTCTGGACAGTTTCCACTGAGTCTCCTATAAGATGGAATTATCAGTCTTAGGCTCAGGAGTGTGGGGAAGCTCTGGTCTCAACACCAGAAAACAGTCACTGATGCGCCCCTGCCTCCTGGCTTCTCAGCACAACCCAGTCACCATGACTGAAGCAGGAAATAGTCCTGACGGAGGAGCAGTTGCTTCTCCCCAGGCTGGTGCCACTCAGAGGGGACTGCTATACCCAAGAAAGATGATGACTGCAGTACTGGAGAATGACTCAGCACAGGGGTTCCCATGGCTGTCCCCCACAGTGTCTCTCCTTGGGCCTCCAACTTTCCATTCTCCTCAAGCAACTCTAGTCTCTCAGCTCTCCCTGGCCAGAGCCCTGGGTAAGTGGCTGTGGATGAGGTTTTCTTTGGGGGTCCTTTAAGACGGAACCTGCATCTTCGAGAGCTCTCTTTCTTTCAGACAGAAACCCAGATCTTTTCACAGCCAAATGCTGTGTGGGTGCCTCTTCTAGGCTCTGGGGTCTAGGCTGGAGCTCCAGGCCTGGGGCTGAGCACCCACACCTCTCAGGGCGACCCTCCTCACAGTGAGAGTCCCTCCAGACCCTCTGCTGCTGCTCTCTCCTGGGAGCCAGGCAGCCCTTTCTGTGTCTCTGCCCTTCCTACCAGTCTTGGTGTGGCCTCTTCTGTGATCCTTGGTTATAGACACCTCTTAGTTTAGTCCAAAGTTGGTTTTTCAAGATGATTGTTATCAAATTAAGTTGTAATCCAATTTGGTCCTGGGGTTTGCAGTTGGAACATCTGCCTACTCTGTCGCCATCTTTGAATTCTCTTGTTTCATTTTTTATTTGTTTTGTTTCACAACTTACTAATCGTATTTAAGGATAGTTTTTCTTTCTTTTTCTCTTTGAGGATTCTAAAAATTCTTATTCTAAATAAACTTTCAGATTCTGCTATTATTCTCATTTAATCTAGGATGGAAGTCTCCCAAATACTGGTTTTGTTGTTTTCATTTCTTAGTGTTAGTTTTCTTCAAGTGTTTTAGAATGTTAAGTTTTTAAGCTATGGCATCAGGACTGGTATCAATTTTTTCTTTTGTCTTGTTTTCCCCTTTTCCTCCAGCTTACTTCTCCCCATCCAGCAGTTCTGCAATGGTTAGGCTTTAGGGCCTCAGTGGACAACCTGTGCATGTGTGGATGGCTCTGAACTCCCTTCTTATGATAATATTGGGACACTGTAGACTCAGTCACTGAGCCAGTTGGCAGTTTTGCTCAAATCCTGGCCACAAGATCATGTCTACTTATGCTTATTTTTCTAGATTCACTTTTCATTTAAGCCCTCAGGTAGCAGTTGTGGGTTTTTTTAGGCAGGAAGTTCCCATCCCATTCAGGTTCCAGCAATAAGCCTGGATCCAGGCTCCAACTATTTAAAGCACTTTTATTAACGACTAATATATAGGCATTACCCTGCCTTCAGAGACTACTAAATTCACTACTTTAGTACTTTGCTGTATTATTCTTCTGTTTCATTTTTAGTGGATATTTATTTTTTTTTGTATGTATATGCTCATGTCCCCTCCCCTCCCCTTGCTTACTATCTTTTAATTTTACTCTTAAAACACTATCTATAATTTCTTAGTGTTCAGAGTAAAGGGAGTAACTTCAAAGCTTGAGCTCACAATGCCATCTTGATCCTCAAACTCTAGCTGTGGGGATGACAACAGCAATAGTTTTCATGATACTGTTTTTGAGACATCTACCCTTATGGCCACTGCTAGACTAATGTGTCTTTGTTTCCTATGTCATGTGTTACTCACCTAGTGTGGCTCAGTGCCTGACAAAGTCCACTCAATATAGATGAACACTGTCTTAAATGACTGTATTAAACCTATCAATGATTCATTTAGCAAGCATTTTTATAATAAACTTGTAATATCCTCCAAAGAAATGGATATGGAGGAGAGCCAGACTAATTTAGGAAGGAACATGGTTTAAAAATGAGTGAACCATCCTGAAAAGCACACAAGATGGCTATAGAAATATACACTGCTCACAAAAAATTAGGGGATATTTTATCGCTTTATATTCATTTTGAAATATCCCCTGAATTTTGTGAACAGTATGTTAACATGTTTTTATCTTTCCACAGATTAAACTAAGATCCTTTGGACATAAGAAAACAAACAGAAAATTCCTACTAAGTAAGAATTTCAACGAAAATTTTAATGAACTTATTTGCTTTAGCTTGGAGAGAATAGTCACGATATGGTTCTGAATTGTATCAGTGAGGAGCCAGAAGTGAGAGTAGATTTGGTTCTAGAATTGCCTCAGCAGTGCATTATGCAAATCATGCAACAGCACAGAGCAGGGGTCCCGAAACTTTTTACACAGGGGGCTAGTTCACTGTCCCTCAGACCGTTGGAGGGCTGGACTATAAAAAGAACTATGAACAAGTCCCTGTGCACACTGCACATATCTTATTTTAAAGTAAAAAAACAAAACGGGAACAAATACAATATTTAAAATAAAGAACAAATAAATTTAAATCAACAAACTGACCAGTATTTCAATGGGAAGTATGGGTGTGGATGCATCCTGTGCTCCTCTCACTGACCACCAATGAAAGAGGTGCCCCTTCCGGAAGTGCGATGGGGGCCGGATAAACGGCCTCAGGGGGCCACTTGCGGCTGCAGGCCGTAGTTTGGGGACCCCTGGTACAGAGACATGTGAATTATGCAAGATTGTCTTAGGGATCCGCAGAGAAACCCCCATTTCCTTCATTAAAAATGGGTTAGTAAAGCAGTCCAAAAAATCATTTTTGGCACGTAACTATTTTTAAGCATGTTGTTTGAAGCTGGGCCTCCTGCCAATGCAAATACAGTTTCCTAGGTTCCCTTTCTTTTACCCCTCTGCTGGACCTTGGACTTAGCCTGTCGTATTCCCTATCCCTACCCACACCTATTTCTATCATTCAGTGATTTGCTCAGAGAGGTTTCTGTAATGGTGGCGAGCAGTTTCGGTTTAGAATTGGACTAGGGCCATGCAAAAAAGGATTTGGCTTCCTTGGTGACAGAAGTTGGGCTAGGAAGTAGAGCTTAAAAGTAACATCCTGTTAGTAATGGATTGATGGATGCCAAGTTGATCTAAGGAACCAGACGGTGTGGCCACAGTTTTCCTGCCTTTATGACGCTCACATCCTGAGGTTTCTTTACAATTTGGCAAAGTAGTTTCTGTGTCACAAATTTCTGAGTTTTGTAGAACAAAGCATTCTGGAAGCATAGGGAAAGGTGACAGTTGCAAGCGCTCAGTCAATGGGAGGAAAATAAAAGAGAAACCTCTCCTTTTTTCTCTTTCTCATTTCTTTGGGAATGGAAGGAAGTTACTGTCCCTATAACCAAAAATGCTCAAAGGGAGGGGGGTGCTCATCTCTGGAATTTATCATGAAATGCTTTGATCCCAGAAAAAATTTTCATGTCAACTTTGGCCCATGGGTCTAGGAAGAACATGCAGTAGTTGTAGGTAAGAAAGTGAAGATTCTAGAAATGATTTTAAATTAGAGAAATCTGGTCTTTTATATGCGATGTGTTTTCCCCAACCTTATTCCTTTTCTGGGTCCTCGTCACTCAGTTAACAAAATGCTTATTGCTTTGAGTAGTTTTTGTTTATCAGTTATATTTATATATTTTCTTAGCTTAAGAGCTTTTTGAAAACAGGACCTCAACCCTAAACATTTTTATGTTTTCTAGAGCTTAGTCCAGTGACTGGTCGTCAATATGAACTTAGTGTTTGTGAATTAGATGTGAGTGATTTTTAGAAACCTCTCTGTTCTTCATGCTTCCTTCCGCTCCTCCCCTTTCAGACTTCATGATAGAGGAAGGGAAGAAGAGCATATTCAGGGATCTAATAGAGCTAATATCTTTGTATTTCTTACCTAGCTCTGCTTCTTCCCCCAGAAAAAGAATCTTAGTCAGGAAGGCCTCTGAAATGTATTCATGTTAAGGACTCAATAACTGATAAAAGTGTGCTTGCTTATTAAAACACGTTTTATTTTGTTGTACTAACATGATTTTTATTTTTCTTTTCTGGTGCTCCTGTTCTGATCTCCACTGCATCTCTTCCTAGTTATCTGGTCATTAAGAGATTGAATAATTCCTACCTCCTTTTGGTTACTAGTAAACTCTCCTTTAGGAATTCTGTTAAACGGAGAAGCAATAGTCTGTATCTATATGGACAAACTCAAGCAGAAAAATGGAATCTTCTGAGGGACAAAGGAGATGAACTGAAGGAGGGAGGGAATCTGGGCTCACATACCTGCGAGCAGGCCCAGCCAACGTGCCGCTATAGTGCTAGTCTTAGAATCAGTCGTGTGCATTGTCCTTTGACGTTTTTTTCTTTTTTGTATATGCTTTGTTTTCCTTTCTAATTTCTCCTTAGATTCTTAGTGAAATTCTTTTGAACCGTGCAGCATGTGTTGGCTGAACTAAAAGAGAAAGAAGAAAGGGAGTTTTGTGTACATTTCAATTTAAAAACAAGATTCTGAGTTTGCTATGCCTTGGGGCAGTGATCCCTAATTTGGGGGCAGTGTTAGACTCTTTTGAGAATTTTAGGAAAAGGAGAGACTCCTTTCTTAGGAGAATGTACCTATGCACCAGCTTTTTCATTAGTTTCAGGGAGTTTGAGGGCTATGTAGATTCTTCTTCCAAGATCAGAACACTGCCCTAGGGGGAGGCAAACTGAGGGTGATGTCCTTATGCCTTCCAACCTGAATCAATTCCTTTGTGAGCTCATTTTTTAAAAACGCTTGGATTATTTTATTTCATCAAGATCATTATGATTAATAGTTTAGATGTATTGAATATTTGTTAGAACATGATCTCACTTAATCCTGCTAACAACCTCAGGAGGTAATGGTATTATTTTCATTTTCTAGATGAGGAACCTAAGACTTAGCAAGGTTTAAGTAATTCACCCAAAGCAAATCACCCACATCCAGCTCATGCTCTTAATTCCTCTGCTCAGTACTTCTAAGTGTTTTGTGTTCTGTTGTATTTGAGGGTAAGATTTCCTTACACATCCCTGTTATCCAGACTGCGTAAGGTGGCCCCTAGTTAATCTGTACAGCTGCATGCATTTCTGTGAGCCACGTCCTCTTTTTGGGTTTATAATTTCACATGGCTATTGTTCAATTCCTTATTCTTAGTCTATTGGGAGCACTTTTGCTAACCCTGGAGAAGATGGTCTCCTGACATAACTCCAAAAGTCTAAGCATATTTTTTATTAGCGCTTTATTTTATTATTATTATTTTTTTAAGTGAGAGGAGGGGAGATAGTGAAATAGACTTCTACATGCATCCCAACCGGGATCCACCTGGCAACCCTTTCTGAGGCTGATGCTCGGACCAACTGAGCTATCCTCAGCACCTGAGGTTGACATTCAAACTAATAGAGCCATTTACTGTAGGAAGAGAATAGGGAGAGAAGGAGGAGAAAAAAGGGGAAAGAAGCAGCAGATGGTCGCTCCACTGTGCCCTGACTGGGAATTGAGCAAGGGGCGTCCATATACTGGGCTAATGCTCTGTTCATTGAGCAAACAGGCCAGGGCCAAGACTTTATTTATGTACTTTTATTTATTTGTTTTTTTGTGTGTGTGTGTGGCAGAGACAGAGTCAGAGAGAGGGACAGATAGGGACAGACAGACAGGAAGGAAGAGAGATGAGAAACATCAATTCTTCGTTGTGGCTCCTTTGTTGTTCATTGATTGCTTACTCATATGTGCCTTGACCGAGGGCCTTCAGCAGAAGGAGTGACTCCTTGCTGGAGCCAGTGAGCATTGCTCAAACCAGATGAGCCCGCATTCAAGCTGGTGAGCTCTAGGTCTCGACCTGTGTCCTTCACATCCCAGTCTGACGCTCTAACCACTGCGCATGCCTGGTCAGGCAAACTTTATTTTTTATTTAATTTAATTAATTAATTAATTAATTTTTTCTCAGAGCCTGTGCCTTTAACCACCATGCTAAATCAACTCTAAGATATAGCAATTTTTTATACAACAAATTTAATAATTAAAAAAAAATTTTTTTAAATTTTTATTAATTTTAGTGGGGTGACATTAATAAATCAGGGTACATATGTTCAAAGAAAATATCTCCAGGTTATCTTATCATTCAATTATGTTGTATACCCATCACCCAAAGTCAAATTGTCCTCTGTCACCTGCTATCTGGTTTTCTTTGTGCCCCTCCCCTCCCATCTCTCCCTCCCTCTCTTCCCTCCCCCCATCCCGTAACCACCACACTCCTGTCCATGTCTCATAGTCTCGCTTTTATGTCCCAGCTATGTCTGAAATCATGCTGTTCTCAGTTTTTTTCTGTTTTACTTATTTCACTCCGTATAATGTTATTAAGGTCCATCCATTTTGTTGTAAATGATCCAATGTCATCATTTCTTATGGCTGAGTAGTATTCCATAGTATATATGTACCATAGCTTTTTAATCCACTCATCGTCTGATGGACACTTGGGCTGTTTCCAGATCTTCGCTATTGTGAACAATGCTGCCACGAACATGCGGGCACATTTCTTCTTTTCAAACAGTGCTATGTTTATATTCCTAAAAGTGGGATAGCTGGGTCAAAAGGCAGTTGTATTTTTAATTTTTTGAGGAATCTCCATACTGTTTTCCACAGTGGCTGCACCAGTCTGCATTCCCACCAGCAGTGCAGGAGGGTTCCCTTTTCTCCACATCCTCGCCAGCACTTATTCTGTGTTGTTTTGCTGATGAGTGCCATTCTGACTGGTGTGAGGTGATATCTCATTGTGGTTTTAATAACCATTTCTCTAATGATTAGTGATGTTGAACATTTTTTCATATGCCTATTGGCCATCTGTATGTCCTCTTTGGACATACAGAAATTTCTATTCGTTCTTTTGAATAGAAATTTCTATTCATTTCTTTTGCCCATTTTTTGATTGGATTGTTTGTCTTCCTGATGTTGAGTTTTATAAGTTCTTTATAAATTTTGGTTATTAACCGCTTATCAGACGCGTTATCGAATATGTTCTCCCATTGTGTGGTTTGTCTTTTTATTCTGTTCTTATTGTCTTTAGCTGTGCAAAAACTTTTTAGTCTGATATAGTCCCATTTGTTTATCTTGCCTTTTATTTTCTTTGCCCGTGGAGATAAATCGGCAAATATATTGCTGCTACAGATGTCAGAGAGCTTGCTGCCTATGTTTTCTTCTAAGATGCTTATGGTTTCACGGGTTACATTTAAGTCTTTTATCCATTTTGAGTTTGTTTTTGTGAATGGTGTAAGTTGATGGTCTAGTTTCATTTTTTTGCAGGTAGATGTCCAATTTTCCCAACACCATTTGTTAAAGAGGCTGTCTTTACTCCATTGTATGTTCTTTCCTCCTTTGTAAAATATCAGTTGTCCATAAAGGTGTGGGTTTATTTCTGGGTTCTCTGTTCTGTTCCATTGATCTATGTGCTTGTTCTTATGCCAGTACCAGGCTGTCTGGAGTACAATGCAATGGCCTTGTAGTATACCTTGATATCTGGAAGAATGATACCTCCTGCTTTATTTTTTCTTTTTAAGATTGCTGAGGCTATTCGTGTTCTTTTTTGGTTCCATATAAATTTTTGGAATATGTGTTCTATATCTTTGAAGTATGTCATTGTTATTTTTATTGGTATTGCATTGAATTTATAAATTGCTTTGTGTAATATAGATATTTTAATGATGTTTATTCTTCCTAACCATGAGCACGGTATAGGTTTCCTTTTGTTTGTATCTTCCTTGATTTCATTTATCAATGTTTTATAATTTTCCGAGTACAAGTCCTTAACCTCCTTGGTTAAATTTACTCCTAGGTACTTTATTTTTTTTGGTTGCAATAGTGAAGGAGATTGTTTCCTTAATTTCTTTTGCTGACAGTTCATTGTTGGTATATAAAAATGCCTCTGATTTCTGAGTATTAATTTTATATCTTGCCACCTTGTTGAATTCATTTATCAGGTCCAGTAGTTTTTTGACTGAGACTTTAGGGTTTTCCATATACAATATCATATCATCTGCAAATAATGACACTTTTACTTCTTTCCAATTTGGATGCCTTTTATTTCATCTTCTTGTCTGAAAGTCATAGGACTTCTTGTCTGGAAGTCATAGGACTTCCAGAACTATGTTGAATAAGAGTGGTGAAAGGGGGCACACCTGTCTGGTTCCTGATCTTAAAGGGATTGCTTTTAATTTTTGCCAATTTAGTATGATGTTGGCTGTGGGTTTGTCATAGATGGCCTTTATCATGTTAAGGAATGTTCCCTGTATTCCCACTTAACTGAGAGTTTTGATCATGAATGGGTGCTGGATTTTATCAAATGCTTTTTCTGCATCTATTGAAATTATCATGTGATTTTTGTCCTTCCTTTTATTTATGTGATGAATCACATTGATTGATTTGCTAATATTGATCCAGCCTTGCCTCTCTAGAATAAATCCCTTTTGATCATGGAGTATGATTTCTTTCATATATTGCTAGATCTGGTTGGCTAATATTTTGTTGAGAATTTTAGCATCTAAATTCATCAGGCATATTGGCCTATAATTTTCTTTCTTTGTGTTGTCTTTGCCTGGTTTCAGGATCAGAATTATGCTCGCCTCATAAAAGGAGTTTGGAAGTGTTTCTCCCTCTGGAATTTTTTGAAATAGCTTGAGGAGGATAGGAGTTAGTTCTTCTTTGAATTTTTGATAGAATTCACTTGTGAAGCCATCAGGCCCAGGACTTTTCTTTTTTGGGAGTTTTTTGATAACTGTTTTGATCTCATTGGTTGTAATTGGTCTGTTTAGGTGTTCTGGTTCTTCCAGATTGATTTTTGGAAGATTATATGATTCAAGAAATTTGTCCATTTCACCTAGGTTTCCTAATTTTTTGGCATAATGTTCTTCATAGTATTTTCTTACAATACTTTGTATTTCTGTGTGTCAGTCGTTATTTCTCCACTGTCCTTTCTAATTTTATTTATTTGAGTCCTCTCTCTTTTTTTCTTGGTGAGTCTAGTTAAAGGTTCATTGATCTTGTTTACCTTTTCAAAGAACCAGCTCCTGGTTTCAATGATCCTCTGTATTGTTTCCTTAGCCTCTATGTCATTTATTTCTGCTCTGATCTTTATTATTTCCTTCCTTCTATTGGTCCTGGGCTTTATTTGCTGTTATTTTTCTAGTTCTTTTAGATGCAGGGTCAGGTTGCTTATTTGAGCTTTTTTTAGCTTCTCATTGTATGCCTGTAGTGCTATGAACTTCCCTCTCAGTACTGCTTTTGCTGTGTCCTATAAATTTTGAGTTGATGTATGCTCATTATCATTCATTTCTAGAAACTTTTTTATTTCTTCTTTGATCTCATTGTTAATCCATTTATTATTAAATAACATGCTATTTGGTTTCCAAGTGTTTGAGTATTTTTCAGTTTTTTTGTGTGTGGTTAATTTCTAGTTTTATGCTATTGTGATCAGAGAAAGTGCTTGATATGATTTCAATCTTCTTAAATTTGTTGAGACCATTTTTGTGTCCTAACATGTGGTCTATCCTAGAAAATGTACCATGAGCACTTGAAAGTAATGTATATTTTACTGTTTTAGGGTGAAAAGTTCTGAAGATATCTATTAAATCGAGTTGATCTAGTGTATCCTTTAAGTCTGCTGTTTCTTTGTTATTTTTCTTTCTTGAGGATCTATCCAGTGATGTTAGTGGGGTATTGAAATCCCCTACTATTATAGTATTGCTGTTAATCTCGCCCTTTATATTCATCAAAGTTTGCTTTATTAATGTCGGGGTTCCTATGTTTGGTGTGTAGATATTTATAATAGTTATATCTTCCTGTTGAATTGTTCCCTTTATCATTATGTAGTGTCCTTCTTTATCTCTTACTACAGCCTTTGTTTTAAAGTCCATTTTGTCAGATAAAAGTATTGCTACCCAGGCTTTTTTTTCATTTCCATTTGCATGAAATATGTTTTTCCATCCTTTTACCTTCAGTCTATGTGCATCTTTTGTTTTAAGGTGTGTCTCTTGTAGACAGCATATGTATGGGTCCTGTTTCTTTATCCATGCAGCTACCCTATGTCTTTTGATTGGATCATTTAATCCATTTACATTTAAGGTTATTATTGATATGTAGTTGTTTATTGCCATTTTATTCTTTAAAGCTGTATTCTTCTTTTGCCCCTTTGAACTGTTCACAACAGGCCCCTTAGCATCTCTTGCAGAATTGGTTTGGTTTTAATGAATTCCTTGAGGGTTTTTTTGTCTGGGAAACTCTATTTCTCCTTCAATTTTAAATGTTAGCCTTGCTGGATAGAGTAGTCTTGGTTGTAGGTTCTTGTTCTGCATTACTTTGAATATATCTTGCCATTCCCTTCTGGCCTCAAGTGTTTCTGTTGAGAAGTCGGATGTCATCCTTATGGGGGCTCCTTTGTAGGTGATAGCCTTTTTGTCTCTTGCAGCTTTTAAAAATTTCTCTTTATCCCTTAGCTTTGGTATTTTAACTATGATGTGTCTTGGTGTAGTTTTCTTTGGGTTTCTCTTTATTGGAGTTCTCTGTGATTCTTGAACATTTGAAACATTTTCCAGCCTTAATTTAGGGAATTTTTCAGCTATGATTTGATTGAACAAAGTTTCTATCCCTTGTTCATTCTCTTCATCTTCGGGAACCCCTATGATGCGGATGTTATTTCTCTTCATGTTGTCACAGAGCTCCCTTAGAGTTTCCTCACATTTTTTGAGTCTCTTTTCTTTTTTCTGTTCTGCTTCTGTGCCTTTGTTTATTGTGTCCTCTAACTCGCTGATTCGATCTTCAGCTCATCCACCCTGCTTTTAATTCCTTCCATTGTGTTCTTTGTGTTCTTCAGTTCTGATACTGTATTTGTCATTTCTGTCTGATTCTTTTTTATTATTTCCATTTCCTTTTTTATACTTGTTATCTCTTTATTTAGGTGTTCGTAATGACTATCCATTGTTGCTCTAATCTCTTTGATCATCCTAACTATCATTATTTTAAACTCTGCATCTGGTAATTTGGTTATATCTGGTTCATTCAGGTCCTTCTCTGGGGATTTCTCTTGATTCATTTGGGTTGCATTTCTCTGCCTGCCCATTTTGTCTGTGTATAAGAAGGGTGTGGCCACTGGAGTCCAATGGGTGTTGCCTCTGTGTTCCCTAGGTGTAGTCTGTCTGTAGGCCTGCCACCCCCTCTGTTGCTAAGACTTTATTTTTTAAAGGCAGTTTTAGGTTCACAACAGAATTGAGAGCTTGTACAGAGATTTCCCATACACTCCCTGCCCTTACACATGCATAGCTATTTCCATTATCAGCATTTCCCCACCAGAGTGGTACTTTTGTTACAACTGATAAACCCTCATTGACACATCATTATCACCAAAGTTTACAATTTACATTAGGATTCATTCTTGGTGTTGTACATTCTTTGGGTTTGACAAATCATATGACATGTACTCATTATTATAGTATCATACAAAGTATCTTTACTGCTGTAAAAACCCCCTGTGCTCCACCTATTCACCCCCCCTCCCACACACCAACCCCTGAAAATTACTGATCTTATCACTGTCACCATAGTTTTACCTTTTCCAGAATGTCATTCAGTTGGAATGATGCAGCATGTAGCCTTCTTAGATTGGCATATTTCACTTAGCAGTATGTATTTAAGTTTACTTCATGTCTTTTCATGGCTTGATGTCTCATTTCTTTTTAGTGCTAAATAATATTCCATTGTTTGGGTGTAGCACAGTTTCCATTCATCTACTAAAAGACATCTTGTTTGCTTCCAGGGTGAAGCAATTGTAAATAAAGCTGTTATAAACACCCTGTGCAAGATTTTCATAGACAAAACTTTTTAACTCTGTAGAAATACCAAATAACACTATTGCAAGATCATATGGCAAGAGTATGTTTAATTTTGTAAATAATTGCCAAACTGCTTTCCAAAGTGACTATACCATTTTACATTTCCATGGCCAATTGGGAGTTTCTGACACTCTGCATTCTCACTAGTATGTGCTGCCAGTGTTCCGGGTTTTAACCATTCTAATATGGTCAGTGTGTAATGGTATCTCATTGTCATTTTAATTTGTTTTTTCCCAAATAACATATGATATGTTCATTCACTTTTTTAGGCCAGAAAGGTGCCCACCAGGTAAGATCCCTTCCCTTCCCCATGCTCCACCCCATCTATTTCCAAATTATAAGTGTGATTAGGAGTCCTCTACAGCTAACCTTAGAACAAACCTGCTCACACAGTTCTTTTGAAATATGTCTTATGAGACTCTGTGCCATGTGAAATATAAACATGAGGACTGTCCTAATGTGTTGAGCCTATAAAACACATCTGAAGAAGCGGCTTTAATAAGTTGTGTCAGTTCTACAAGTTAATCCATGTATCCCAGGGAGAGAGAGGACAGCTATTCTAAATAGGATGTTTCCTTTTTTATTCATTTATACATGGTTTCAAAATACAGCAAAACTCTCAGTTTAGGTGATGTTCCTGCTGTGACACAAATGTACAAAAGGCAGGAAATTCACCACTTTTTCCCTCTGACATTTTTTATTTTTTTCGTGACGGTGCTGCTAGCTGTGAACATTGGTCCCCGGCAGCCTGAGCTGGGAGATTGCGCTATTTAAATATACATCCTGTGCCCCAGAGTTGATGCTGGCTGTGCCTTGGGTGCAGCCATTTCCTACCCAGCCCGACAAAAACCTGCGCAAACCTTTCAAAAGAGCCAGTGGGGCTTTTGGAAATGCAAATGTGTTTATGGGCTTGGGATAGAGGAAAGCTTATAATTAATGATCTTTTGTGTATTGCTCATTAAGGGGGTCAACTCTATAAAAAGCATATTGCCTCTTTTTTGTCAGGCACAGATACTCTTATCAGAAACAAGGCTCTTATTGTGGTTTTTCCTTCTAATGAAGAGCAAAAGGGAGAACAATACTGAGGGAGCGTGAGGGAGGGGTGGGGGAGGCGGAGCACCATTTAAAAACATTAGCGTAGTTTTTGGAATAATTATTATTTAATTTCACTTAATACTGTAATTATTTTTTTATTTATTCATTTTAGAGAAGAGAAAGAAAGAAGGGGAAAGAGAGAGACAGAGAGAGAGAGAGAGAGAGAGAAGTGGGGAGGAGCAGGAAGCATCAACTTCCAAACTTCCATATGTGCCTTAACCGGGCAAGCCCAGGGGTTTGAATGGGCAACCTCAGCGTTCCAAGTTGATGCTTTATCCACTGCGCCACCACAGGCCAGGCAGTACTGTAGTTTGAAGTCGAGTGTTAAAGTGTGAATTCCTCTTCGTAGTCTGTAGTTTTGAAGAGGTAAATTTACTTTTAGAAGAAACTAAACACTCACCACCTGCTTTGTAAATGGTAAGTTTTTTTAAAATTGACAAATAAGTACATTTCTTCCTGTGGGTTTTCTGTGCTAGCCATTGGTTGAGCAAATGAGTTTGTAAAATTTGAATTTGTTCACTTTTATTGTTAAATGATGGTGCTGGGCAGTCACTGTGTGTGCTTGCTTTCAGAGCAGGACAGTTGATTGCAAGTTGTGGATTACCTTTCTGCTTGGGAGGGGCCATTGTTTTGCTAATGTTTTCTGGAGGAGAGGTCTTTGTAGGCCCAGCTAGTATTGCAGGGAGAGCAGAGAGAATGCAGAGTGCTGAAGAAGAAGCAAGTTTTGCAGAAGAGGAGAAGGTCTGCAGATGGGGAACCAGAGCTGAGGGGCTTTGGGAGCCCTAATGAGGCTTGTGAGGACCTTTGATTCTAGGATGAACCGGAGAAGATTCTCCTGGTTGTGGAACCTGAGAATGTGTCAGGGCTTTGGGAGCCCTGAATGAAAAGGAAGTGTCTTCCCTGCCTGTTTGCTCATTGGCCAGTTAAAGGAATGGCCTACCATTTTTGGCTCCACTGTTTCTTTATCATCTGTCTGAATTCGGAGAGGACCTGAATGGCCACAACAGTGGCAGCCACTGGCCATATACCATTTTTATCTGAAATTCAGTATCTTCCATCAACATGCAAGAAACAAGTAGAAAACACTAAAGAGTAATTCAGGGGCTCAGAAAGAGACCTTGTCTCAACTCAAGTAATGACTGGGAAGCAAGGCTCTTCTATGTTGGGTACTTGCACAGTGGAGAGGAGCTGTGTTTTGGAGGACACTTATGAGCAGCTGCAACTGAGAAAGACTGTCTTGACCTGGTGGATTTTAGGAGAGCCAGAAAATTAAGTGTCTCTGAACAGGTTGCAGAATAGACACAAATGTTCAACTCTTCTGGATGAAAAATAATTCTAGAAGGTCCCTTTTCCTCAAGGTTTAAGAATATTGAATCTCTTGGAAATGGGTTAAATAAGTAATTTTAAGTGTCCTTTGATGTGCTAAACAGTCTGCCAAATTGTCATTTGTAATGAAAACTACCTAACTGTATGACTTGGCCAAGCTACTTTTACTTCCTGTAAGGCCAGTAGTTGCGGCCTCTGTCACAGCCGCCTGGCTCGTGCAGGTTCACATTAGATTCGGGCAGATCGTAGAGAAACAATGGAGCCAATAACTGGTGGGCCATTTTTTTTTATTCCTAGCCTCACACTCAGCTGGTGAGTAACAACAAACACACGGGCACCAAAACCCATTCATTCAGCGCTCACAAAGCTTCTGACACATTGAGTTTTCCTGGAATCAAAGACCCCACCAGTTCAGAGGAGCTCACAAAGCCCCTCACCTCTGTTCCCCATCTCCCTTCTCCTCTCTCCACGAACTGGCTTCTCCTTCAGCACTCCACCATATTGGCTCTCTTCTCTCTAACCACCACATGGCCTCTTCTCCTTATAACAACATGGTCTCCTCCCTGCCAAAATGGCCTCCTAGCTCCTCCTTTTAAAACTTTTCTGGGCGAAAATCCCTCCTCCAGCACATATTAGCATAACCAAACCCCTTCCCAAGCAGGAAGACAAATAGCTGTATAACCTGGGCGACAGCCATTCACTTGGGCAGTGCCATTTTTAACAATAAAAGTGAGCAAAACCAGAAAATACAGATTTTACAAACTTATTTGTTCAACACTTCCCTTTGTCTCAGTGTTCTTATTTGTAAAATAGAGATACTAACAGTGTCTATTTCATGCACTTGTGAGGATTAAACGAGTTAGGGAGTTAAAATGGATGGCACATATAAAGTACAGAGCGAACACTGTATGTTAGCCTTTCTTCTTCTTCTCCGCCCTCCTCCTCCTCTTATTCTTTTTCCTCCTCCCCTCCCCTCTTCCCCTACATTCCCCTCTTTCTCCTCTTTTTCCTCCTTCTCCTCATTTATCTGCTCCACCCTTCTCCCACATCTAGGCAATTCTTGTTGCAAGGTCTTTGAAAACAAGTGTTTAGCCAGCTTTAAATATTCTCATACTTTTCCAAAGGAATCAAATTCCCCGGAAAACCAAAACTGAAAGAAGATGGAGAAAGAACTTAACATGTAACATTTGTCTTTGGGCTTGCTGCCTGCTTTTCTCGGGCCCTCCTGTGCAATCTCATAAGCCCAAGGGTTACCCCCAGTTTTCCTTGCTTTTGCAAATGAGGTTATGCTGGCCCTAGCAGGCAGGAGCGCTGGGCTGGGCAGGGGCCCTGGGCCTGACTCAGGTCTTCACTCTGCCCTCAACTGCCATGCTCAGCATGTCACTCCTCCTCCCTGGGACTTGTTCCTTCCCTGCAAATGAGAGGTTTGCACTAATTAAACCTTCGGCCCCCTGGCAGCCCAGGTAGCCTCAGGGTTCAAACTTCCTGAGAACCTGGGAAATACTTGTATAATTAAATAACTCCTGACTGGAAACTTCTTCTGGGCTCAGGGTGGGTAGGGCAAGGAACCACCTCTCAGTGCCTGCCTAGTGAGAGATTGGGCTGTCAGCAGTGTTAATGCCTGTATTAGGAGTGACAGCTTCTCTGCCTCAGGGCTGTGGACCTCATTCACTACTAAGGATTTGGAATGACATGGGGCTATCCCATTCTCTCTCTCCCCATCACGACTATTTGGGGTCTTCCTTATATGAACAAAATAAGACCTGTCCAGAGAAAGAAGCCCCAGTGATTATGTGGTGGTTCCCAATGTGGTTGAAGGATGTGGAGGCTAAAAAAATGAATAATTTTTCTCCCAACTTCTAAGTTCTTCTAGCTGGTCTAATAATCAAATCAACAGAAACCAGATTAACAGGGGAAAATAAAACTTTTAACACCCATGCATGGGAGTTCACATGAGCAGGGGATGCAGCATTGGGTGTTTATGATATTTTTGGAGAACAAAGAAAGCGGAATGGGTCTTAGCTTTCAGCAGTGAGAACGAGCAGTTTACAGGTAGTTTGGGAAGAGGAGAACACACATGGCAGGCAAATCCTTGCCAGGCAACCCAGAGACAGTGTGCCACATGGGGCACCTAAATAACAAGCCCATATCTGAAGCCCTCTTATTTACCATACTTAATTCAAATTAGTTTAATGGGAACATCCTAAGATCTCCTCAAGCAGTTTTTGTTGTTGTTTAATCTAAATCTTTCGGACAAGAAAGGGGCAGGGTCAAAGGTTCTTTCTTAGTCTTGTTTCTAAAACACAGCTTAAAATCAATATCCCAAATGGCAGCTTCCAGGTGGCAACACTTTGGTCCCCTTCAAGGGGCAGCAGGGATGGCTATGGGAGGTGTTGCTGAGGCAGGTGATTCATTAGCTCTTTCTTTACTGTGTTAATGATTTTATTGTGACTGAGGGGCCAGGCCGGGAAGGGAGGCCTCCAGGAGTTCCTATTGATCTTAACCCTTCTTATTGGCTCCAAAAACCACAAACAGGAAGAGAGTTTGTGACAAGCCACCTGTGTGGTTCCGGGGTAGCTCCGAGATGAGGGTCAGATTTAGGGTGTTCTCAGTTATTTCCATCTTGGAGTGACATGGCTCACTGGACTCAGTCCTTCTGTAGTGTCCTCAGGGTGGGCACAGGAGGGGAGAGAGGAACCATTTTGGACCTGGAGAACACTAAGGGTAGAGAAACATCGAGGGCAGAGGTGCCTGGAGAAGAGGGGAGGATATAGGCTATGTATAAAGAGTGGATTCTAAGGCAAGCTAAGTAGACATTTCAGTAATGCTTCTGCTCTCAGTTGGAGTAAGAAATGCTCATAGTTAGGCCAGTTTTCAGGGGGTCTGGAACCAGTCTTGTCCTTAGAGATCAGGTGGCCTGGAGGGGGGCTCATGTGTCTTTTCTTGTCTTTCACACTCTTGCCTTCCTGCCCCAGCTCATGGCTTTGCTTCCACAACATTCAGATCAGAGTGTTCAATTCTGCTTCTTTAAAAACAGTTTGATTTCATTTCTTCTTATAGGCAAGGACTCTGTGGTCTGCAGATGCGTCGAGAGATGGCCAAGGCACATGGCCGGGCAAAGATGAGAAACCACATCTTTGACCTCTGGCTGGGTGGCCAAGGGAGAAAAGAAGGAAGGAAATCCAAATTTATTCAGCCTCTCCCTGTCCTCAGCATGGTGCTCTAAATACATGTACATCAGCTATTTTATTTGATCTTATTCTCGGAGGGAAGTATTACCACCTCATTTTATAGATGAGTGAGATAAGATGTTGGAGAAGTTAATAATTTGTGCTGATAAATTGTGAGCCTCTATCAGTTATTTTCCAAGCCAGGTCTCCTGGACCTTCACCTTCATGTTCTTTCCTCTGTACTGTGCAACAAAGATGTCAAGCATCACCATTATTCATGAGACAGGAGAATCACACCAACCTCCAGTGTTTCTCTGACTTCCACCATCAAAATGTTGCAGACCTATGCTCCATTATTTCTCTTGCTGTTCTTGGGATGTCATGAGTTTTAGCTAAATTATGTGGTTTAAGCAGGATTTGAAAGCTAAAGTTTTGCCCTTGTCCCTCCTAGGTGTTCTAAGCAGGGTTGTCCTACATCCCCGGGAGATATTTGTCAATACTTTTGGCTGTACCATGACTATGTGGTGGACTGGCACTTAATGTCTTGGGACTAAGGATGCTGAACATCTTTGAACATTCTGATAATCCTGAACAATAAATAAACGTTATACTCAGAATACCAGTGTCACCCTCTTTGAAAAATTGCACTTACTTAAAATGCACATGCCTTCCCAAAGGCTTTTTTTGATTTTTTGTGCAAGAAATTTTCATAGGAGGAAGCCCTCAGGAAAATGACTTCTGGTCTGGATTGCCTTCCTGCATTAGAACATACTAGAAGATGACTGTGTAATCCTCATGGAAGTCTTGTCCTGCATAAATGTATTCTGTTATTCCTTTTCCTAAGCTTCATTTTTTTTTTTTAATTTGTGAAATGGGATAATTATAGCCCTACTTTATAGGAATATTGTTTTGTTTTCATAAGTCAGTACTATCTGTAGGGTGCTCACAACAATGTCTGGCAGAATTAATTCAATAGGTGTTAGCTATAGTTCTGAATATAATGTAATACATTGCATAGATGCATTGGGTCTTTGTAGAAAATGCTCAACGTTCAGAGAAGGGAAAGAGATTGGTGAAATTACATATAAATAACACAGAGTTATAGAGAGCAGGAAAGCAAATCCTGGAGGGAAGAGGGGAAGGCATTGGGGAAAAGGGGGCAAAAGGGATGTTGAGGCAAACACGGGGGTGGGGGGAATGTATTCGGTGGGACACTTGAATCTATGTAAGCATAATAAATTAAAATCAATGTAAAAAAATGCTTAACGATATGTACTGAAACTTTGAAACACCCCATAGTCCTATTGTTCACCTAAATTTAAAGTATAAAATTAGAACAAGACACTTCAGTACCCTTAAAATATCCACCTGTTACTGGAAAATAAGAATTCCTGTAGAAGTTACAAAGTTACAACCAAATCACATAAAAAGCAAATACAAGCATTAACATCTCTCCAGAACTCAGGGATGTCTATGGAACCAGAGATGGACCCTGGTGTTTCTGGGGTAACCCACCTGCACTCCCTTCACATCCTATGACCAGCAGTAGTCTGGAAACCTTGGAGTGAGAATCCACCTGAGTTCTTTCACTCTTTCAGGACTCTGGGGATAGTATTTACAAATTCTGCTGCTGGAGAGCTGGCTGTGGGACCTGGTGGGTTGCTTGAAAGAGCCAGGTCTTTCTAAAGCAGTGGTTCTTAACCTGGGTTCTATCGAACCCTAGGGGTTCAATGAGTTGGTCTCAGGGGTTTGGAGAAGCCTCTGCCGCGGAGGCCAGAATAAAGTAATACCATAATTTGTTGTGAGTTCATGCACTTTGTTGGTTTTGTTCTTTGAGCAAGGTGATGTTCATGCACGGCTCATTTTGTGCACCAGTAAAAAAACATATACCTATGTCTTGAATTTGGGAAAAAAAATCATATTTTATTTATCACTAAAGAAGGGTTCGGTGAATGCGCATATGAAACTGATGGGTTCGGTACCTCAAAAAAGGTTAAGAACCACTGTTCTAAAGGAATGTGAGAAGGGAATTTTTGGGGATAGAGATTAAACAGTGGGAGAGTAGATAAGTGATTTGCTATCTCTTAACTAATGGCTAGCTAAATGTTAACGTTTCACTAACTCCAGCAAAGAAGCCAATGACCAAGCTATACACATAGTTTTACTTAGGTGAAGAGTCACAGGCCACTGGGGAAAGATGAATTTATCATCACTGTGCACATAACTCCTCCCTACACACCAGTTTTTTTTCTTTTTAAGATAGCTTTTTGTCTGTCAGTTTTACAACAGGCACAAGATTATTAGAGGTTTAATGTAACATACTCTATATGATATTAAGTACTAAAGCTCAATGTAATGACATTTTTCACTGTCATTTAGTTTATTGAGGACCTGTTGTATGATGGAAACAGTAGTGAAGCCTGTGGGAGATGCAGAGAACAAGGAGTGCCCCTTGGACTCAAGAGATTTAGTAAAACAATTTAAGACCTGTATAAAAGTGTTTTTCAAAGAGCCCTTCTCAGATTCACAGGTCACAAAAGAAGATACGTAGGGTCCAAAGCAGATGGGACCCAGGAATCTACATTTAAAATAAGTCCCCCAGATAATTCTGATATACACTAATGTTTGAGTAGCATTAGTCTGGAGTAAATGTAGGCTTTAAGTATGGAGGATAAAGGCTTAATTTCTGTGTCTATACAACCAGTGTAGCCATATGTTGTAGGGTTGTCAGAAAATATTGACACAAGTGTGCAGCCTATAGGCCTCAAGATGAGAAATACGTAGCAGGGGTGTTTGAAAAGTGGAAGAATCAATATTGGGAGGTGAGGGGTAGCATGACCTAAGTGGTAACCAGAGGAATTAGTGAATATAATCCCAGTGTTTATGGAATGCTCTGTTGAGTTACTGATAGATCCATCATCAACAGAAGTGGATTTAATGGCAGGAGCACCAGGCACGTGCTCTGGGCCTTGACCTCTGAAGGGCCCCTCAAAACCCCAACTTTACACTTTTTTCTAATGGCACCAAGTTTGCTTTCATATGTGCAATGTTAACATTAACAGTACATAATATTTTTTATATTTATTTAAAAATATTGTTAACACATATTTTTATTTTCCCTGTCTCTCTCTTTTTTTTAAGGGGCCCAATATTTTCTTCTCCGCCCAGGGCCTCAGTCGACCTTAATCCACCTCTGATCATCAGGGCTTAATCTTAATGCTTTTTAGCAACCTGTCAGGTCAGGAGGGAAATCTAGAGCTTTACTTCTTCACCAATATTTATCAATGGATGTTTTGAAAATTAAAACCTACCAGAAAATAGGCTTAATTTACATGTGTCTGTCTTTGTGTGTGTGGGTTGGTAGATTTGTATCTACTGGATAGAATAGATGGTAACTCTGGGTTGGTTTGGGGTGTTCCTGGTGGGGATGTTGGAGGCTTATTTATTCCTGTGGGAAGAAGCCAAGAAAGTAAAAATTTGGAAAGAGAATTTATAGAGGGACAGCAGGGTGGGAAGAAGGATGCATGTGTTGGGAGGAGGCAGCAGTTCAGGGAGGCTCAGCAGCTGCTCTCGGCGATCTCCCTGGTGAGTTCCCAGGGCAGAACTTAAGGCTGTGATGGCAAGCCTATGACATGCGTGTCAGCACTGACACGCATAGCCATTTTCGATGACATGTGGCTGCATGCGGCCGCATACCAGAGAAGTATGGGGCCTCATGCCGAGAAGGACGTTTCATCCTTGGCTCCTGCATGGCCAGGTTCAGTAGCCGAGGATAAAACATTTGCTGTAGTGTAGACACTCTGTGCTGGAGGTCTGTAGGCCAAAACAACAGAACTCCAGGACAGAGCGTCTAGTTCTGGGACTTCTGGTTAGGCCGTTTTTCTCGAAGTGACACACCACCCGAGTTATGTTTGGTTTTTTGGCAAATTCTGACACACTAAACTCAAAAGATTGCTCATTACTGGCTTAGGGCATGCGGTCCAGTCTAGGCTAACGAGGCTGAGTGGGACCTTCAGGAGGGTAAAACCTAGGAGTGGACCTATGGCCCAGCAAAGGGGCCTTGCTTTCTGTGACCACAAAAGCACAGAGAGAGAGAGTTCAGGTTAGGCCTAGAGTAGAAGTGGAAGAACTTGCCAGGAAGGAGTGGAACAGGGAACATAGGGAGGGAGATTGGTTAGGGCTGGAAGCCTGAGTCCATTTAACAGAACTGTGGAAGAGAGTGAGATTAGTTTAGCTGATAATCTTGACCCTGAGTTACATTCCCCCTACACCAAAAAGGGCTACATTTTACATGACTAGTGATGGGATAGAAGAGAAATCGAGTCCTTGAATGGGGGAGTGACAGACTGGGGTGGAGGGCTTTGGAGGAAACCCTTTTCTAATCCTTCAGGTAGTTAGTAATTGGGTAGAAGCTGAGAAAGCAACAGTGAGGTCCGGGTAGAGGAAGACTATGGTGCAGGGACTGTTCTTGGGATTCTGCCTTTAGGACACCTTACCCTGAGATGAAGAACAGATTTGTGTGGAGGTGGGGTTTATGCTGTAAATGGGCCCTACTTATTTAGTCCATGGGACAGTTGTAAATTAAGTGCCATCATGGCTTGAAAACAAAAGAAAACAATTTTGCCACTTTGCTGACCCCTGTGACACTTTAGCTCAGCTTAAACAAGCTGTTCTTTTCCAATGGCTTTGCTAGGTGTTTTTTGTTTTTTGCCATAACTTATAGAAGATTGAGAAACATAATCTCCAGCCTGCATGAAAACATCTACCTTCCACCAGGTACTAGGTAACCTCACTCTTTCATTGGACCTTGGTTTCTTTTGGGCCCCCAGTATGTGGTGAGTGGATACCTGGCTCCATGTTGCCACGGGCTCTACTTTGCATGGTAAGTAAAAAGGCAGAAAAGGGCCAGAAAAAGCCCTTTGCAGGGAACTCCTCACAGGCTCTTTTGAAGCAAGTTTTGAATCCCAGAAAGCTCTTTCTTAGCACACAGTGACAGGGTCTGTAACACCCCAGTCTCTGCATTATTACAGGAATTCCAATATGGTACTGAATGGTGGTAGACCAATTAGAACCATCCTGTAAGGGAAATGCTTCCATGACAGTGCTGTACTTGATGTATAAGACCCACTGGTTAACAAAATAGATAAGTCTCAAAGCTGTTTCTCTCATATATAAAATTCATATGTTTATTATCATTTACCAATTATCACTAAATTTAGTTCCAATGAGAATTGTTATTTGTTTAAAACAAGTCTCTTCTGCTCTTTTTTTATTTTTAAAAAATATTAAGTGAAAGGCCAGGAGGCAGAGAGGCAGAGAGACTGACTCCTGCATGCACCTGGACCAGGATCTACCTGGCAAGCCCCTTACAGGGTAATGCTCTGCCCATCTGGAGCAGCTGCTCCGTTGCTTGGCAACCAAGCTATTCCAGGCCTGAGGCAAGGCCATGAAGCCATCCTCAGTGCCCCAGGGCCAACTTGCTGGAACCATTTGAGCCATGGCAGGAGGGGAAAAGAAAAAGAGTGAGAGAGAGACAGAGAGAGAGAGAGAAGGGGAGGGCGAGGGGTGGAGAAGCAGATGGTCACTTCTCCTGTGTTGCCTGCCCAGGAATTAAACCTGGGGTTTCCACATGCTGGGCTGATACTCTACTGCTGAGCCAACCACCAGGCTCTTCTGCTCTTTATAATATTCTTTACACACACATAAGGTGATTGAAAGATTGGCTTTGAGCAAACAAAATTGTATTATAATTTTACTAAAATTAATGATTTTGTCAGCACTAGATGGATGGACTCACCTCAATACCTTACTACATGCAGACATAGAGAGATTTAAAGCAAACATTCTACTTCAGGTTAACATTATTAGTGACAAATCCTGGAGAGAGGCTCTGTTTAAACCAGCCCAAACATAATGTGAAAAATTATTCTTTTGTTTAAGTGGTACTTTGAGTTGCCTAAGCATTCAAGTGCTTTAAAAAGATAGCCCTTGCTCCTATCAGGAACATTCTCAAATTTTTCCTTGGCATTTGAAAATTTCAAGCTCAGGATGTCTGTCCTTGATCAAGTTACACACTTTTCAACTTGGGCAGTTCAGCAAAATCCAAAAGATAAAATTTGAATGGTTCTATCTATTCATGTCATCACACAGAGAAGCTGACTTGCTGGGCCATTCACTGAAAGGACAGCTCAGTTCTCACCAAGCCGCAAGTGGGTTTGTCAAGTCTTCGTTGTAAACCCTGGAGGACCTCTCATTTGTGAACATTATGTCTTGAAAATTGATTAACTGTTCTTCAATTTACAATGCAGATATGCTTTTAAAAGTTCTAAGAGTTTGGAAGATCTAAGTCCCACTTTAAATCTCCATTTCTTTTGAGAGACTGATTCGTAGTATAAATATGGATGTAAGAGATTAAAGTGGATCATAACTGAGAACTATTGGCATTCTGGAAAACTGCTCAGTAGGTATACACACACACACACACACACACACACACACACACACACACGCAGAATGCCAAAGTATCAGTTTTTGCTTTAGTAGGTCAAAAACATGGGAAAATTCTATTAAAACCCACAAAGGTTATTTTAATTTTCTTTATGTTATCTTGAAATTTTAAATGGAATTTTATAAATAGGAAGAAAAGGCATTGCTAGGCAGGTGATATTCAGTAGCTACTTTCTTTTATTTTTCCATTAATTTTAATTTATTGTCTTAACATGGATTCAAATGTCCTACTCAATATATATAACACCCTCACCCCCAACCATGTGCCCCCCATTACGCCCCCATTCTTCCCCTCTCCCTAACTCCCTATCCCCTTCCCTCTGGGATTAGCAAATCCTGTTATCTGTATGTATGAGTTATATATATATAATTTCACTAATCTCTTCACCTTATCTGATCCCATCCCATCATCCTTCTTTTCTCTGACAGCTGTTCCTCTGCTCCCTGTGACCCCGCCTCTGCCTCTATGCTGTTCCTCAGTTCACCTTGTTCAATTAGATTCCACATATAAGTGAGATCATATGATATTTTTCTTTTTCTGCCTGGCTTATATATTTAGCATAATAATCTCCAGGTCCATCTATGCCAGTGGTTCTTAACCATTTTTGAGGTACCGAACCCACCAGTTTCATATGCGCATTCACCGAACCCTTCTTTAGTGATAAATAAAATATGATTTATTTTTCCAAATTCAAGACACAGGTATATGTTTTTTACTGGTGCACAAAATGAGCCATGCATGAACATCACCTTGCTCAAAGAACAAAACCAACAAAGTGCATGAACTCACAACAAATTACGGTGTTACTTTATTCTGGCCTCCGTGGCAGAGGCTTCTCCGAACCCCTGAGACCGACTCACCGAACCCCTAGGGTTCTATAGAACCCAGGTTAAGAATCACTGATCTATGCCATCACAAAAGGTAAGATTTCCTTTTTTCATGGCCTTGTAATATTCCATTGTGTAGATGTACCACTGCTTTTTAATCCACTCGTTCACTGATGGACACTTGGGTTGTTTCCAGATCTTGGCTATTGTAAACAATGCTGCCATGAATGTGGTGGTGCATATCTTCTTTTGAATCAATGTTTTGGTATTCTTCAGATATATTCCTAAAAGTGGGATAGCTGGGTCAAAAGGCTGTTCCATTTTTAATTTTTTGAGGAAACTCCATACTGTTTTCTACCGTGGCTGCACAAGTCTGCATTCCCACCAGCAGTGCAGGAGGGGAGGGTTCCCTTTTCTCCACACCTGTGCCAGCTCTTATTGTGTGTTGTTTTGTTAACGAGTGCCATTCTGACAGGTGCGAGGTGATATCTCATTGTGGCTTTAATTTGCATTTCTCTGATGATTAGTGACTTTGAATGTTTTTTCATATGCCTATTGGACATTTGTATGTCCTCTTTGGAGAAATGTCTATTCAGTTCCTTTGCCCATTTTTTGATTGGATTGTTTACCTCCCTGGTGTTAAGTTTTAGAAGTTCTTTATAAATTTTGGTTATTAACACCTTATCAAATGTATTGGAGAATATGAGCTCCCATTGTGTGGGTTGTATATTTAATTTGTTAATAGTGTCATTAGCTGTGCAAAAGCTTTTTAGTTTGAGATAGTCCCAATTGTTGATTTTGTCCTTAATTTCACTTGTCGGTGGAGAGAAATCAGCAAAAATATTGCTATTAGAGATATTGAAGAGTTTACTGCCTATGTTTTCTTCTGAGATGTTTATAGTTTCACGACTTACATTTAAGTCTTTTATCCATTTTGAGTTTATTTTTGTGAATGGTGTAAGTTGGTGGTCTAGTTTCATTTTTTTGCATATACCTGTCCAATTTTCCCAACACCATTTATTAAAGAGACTGTCTTTACTCCATTGTATGCTCTTACCTTCTTTGTCAAATATCAATTGACCATAAAGTATGGGTTTATTTCTGGGTTCTCTGTTCTGTTCCATTGATCTGTATGCCTGTCCTTATGCCAGTACCAAGTTGTTCTGAGTATAATGGCCTTGTAATATAACTTGATATCAGGAAGTGTGATACCTCCCACTTTATTCTTCATTTTCAAGATTGCTGAGGCTATTCATGTTCTTTTTTGATTCCATATCAATTTTTGGAATATTTTTTCTATAGCTATGAAGTATGCTATTGATATTTTAATAGGAACTACATTGAATTTATAGACTGCTTTGTGTACTTTGAACATTTTAATGATGTTTATTCTTTCTATCCATTGAACACGGTATATGCTTTCACTTGTTTGTATCTTCTTTGGTTTTTTTTTCAATGTCTTAGAGTTTTCTGAGTACAACTCTTACCTTCTTGGTTAAATTTATTCCTAGGTAATTTATTTTTGTTGCTGTAATGAAGGATATTATTTCCTTAATTTTTCATTCTGACAGTTTATTGTTGGTATATGAAAATACCAATGATTTCTGAATATTAATTTTTTATCCTGTCACCTTGCTGAATTAATTTTTTAAGTCTAGTAGTTTTTTGACTGAGATTTTAAGATTTTTTTATGTATAGTATAAGTATTATGTCATCTGCAAGGAATGATAGTTTTACTGCATCTTTTCCAATTTGGATGCCTTTTATTTCTTCTTGTCTGATTGCTGTGGCTAGGACTTCCAGAACTATGTTGAATAAGAGTGGTAAAAGGGGGCATGCCTGTCTTGTTCCTGATCTTAAGGGGATTGCTTTTAATTTTTGTCCATTTAGTATGATGTTGGCTGTGGGTTTGTCATAGATGGCCTTTATCATGTTGAGATATGTTCCCTGTATTCCCACTTTGCTGAGAGTTTTGATCATAAATTTGCTGAGAGTTTTGATCATAAATGGGTGCTGGATTTTATAAAATGCTTTTCTGCATCTATTGATATGATCATGTGATTTTTATTCTTCCTTTTGTTTATGTGATGAACCACATTGATTGATTTGTGAACATTGTACCAGCTTTACTTCCCCAAAATAAATACCACTTGATCATGATGTTTGATCTTTTTTTATGTATTGCTGGATCCAGTTTGCTAATATTTTGTTGAGAATTTTAGCATCCATGTTCATCAGGGATATTGGACTATTGTTTCCTTTTTCTGTAGTGTCTTTACCTGGTTTTCAAATGAGGATAATGTTTGCCTCATAAAAGGAGCTTGGAAGTCTTCCCTTCTTTTGAATTTTTTGAAATATCTTGAGAAGGATAGGTGTTAGTTCCTCTTTGAATGTTTGGTAAAATTCTCCTTTGAAGTCATATATATGGTCCAGGATTTTTGTTTGCTGGGAGATTTTTGAAAACTGTTTCAATTTCCCTTGTAATCAGTATGTTTAGGTTTTCTGATTCTTCCAGACTGAGTTTCAGAAGATTGTATATTTCTAGGAATTTAAACATTTCACCTAGGTTGTCTAATTTTTTGGCATATAGTTCTTCATAGTATTTTCTTACAATGCATTGTATTTCTGCAGTGTCAGTTGTTACTTTTCCATTTTCATTTCGAATTTTATTTATTTGAGTCCTCTTTATTTTTTTCTTGTTGAGTCTGGTTAAAGGTTCATCAATCTTGTTTACCTTTTCAAAGAAGTAGCTCTTGGTTTCAGTGATCTTTTGTATTGCTTTTTTAGCCTCTACATCATTTATTTCTGCTCTGATCTTTATTATTTCCTTCCTTCTACTTCCTCTGGTCTTTATTTGTTGTTCTTTTAGGTCCAGTGTTAGGTTTTTTATTTTAGCTTTTTCTTGCTTCTTAAGGTATGCCTGTAATGCTATGAACTTCTCTCTTAGAACTTCCTTTTGCTGTGTCCCATAAATTTTGAGTTGCTGTATGTTTATTTTTATTTGTTTCAAGGAAAATTTTATTTTTTTCCTTGATATTACTGCTAACCCCTTTCTTATTTAATAACATGCTATTTAACCTCCAAGTTGTTAAATGTTTTTCAGTTTTTCTATTGTAGTTGATTTTTAGTTTTATGCCATTTGATCAGAGAAGATGCTTGATATGATTTCAATCTTAAATTTATTGAGACTTGTTTTATATCCTAACATGTAGTCTATCCTAGGGAATGTATCATGTGCACTTGAAAAGAATGTATATTCTGTTCTTTGGGGTGAAAGGTTCTGAAGATATCAATTAAATCCTGTTGATCTAGTGTGTCATTTAAAGGCACTGTTTCTTTGTTAATTTTCTGTCTGGAGAACCTATAGATTGATGTTAGTGGGGTATTAAAATCCCCTACTATGATAGAATTGATGTAAATCTCACCCTTTATGTCCACCAAAATTTGCTTTATATATTTAGGTGCTGCTATATGAGGTCCATAAATATTTACAGTGGTTAGATAGTCTTGTTAGATTGCTCCCTTTATCATTATGAAGTGAACTTCTTTATCCCTTACTATAACATTTGTTTTAAAGGCTAGTTAGTCAGATATGAGTATTGCTACCCAGTTCTTTTTATTTCCTTTTGCATAAAATAATTTTTTCCATTCCTTCACTTTCAGTCTATGTGCATCTTTTGTTCTGAGGTAGGTCTCTTATAGAGAGCACATGTATATAGGTCTTGTTTTCTTATTCCTACAGCTGCCCTATGTCTTTTGATTAGAGCATTTAATTCATTTACATTTAAGGTCACTATTGTTATGTACTTATTTATTGCCATTTTATTCTTTAAATCTACATTCCTTTTTTTCTCGATTTATTTTTTTCCCCTTTGCTCTTTTTGTAGGAGGTCCCTTAACATTTCTTGCAGTACTGGTTTTATTGTAATGAATTCCTTGAGGTTTTTTTTTTGTCTGGGAAGCTTTTTATTTCTCTTTCAATTTTAAACGATAGCCTTGTTGGATAAAGTAGTCATGGTTGTAGGTTCTTGTTTTGCATCACTTTGAATATTTCTTGCCAATTCCTTCTGGCCTCAAGTATTTCTATTGAAAAATCAGATGTCATCCTTATGGGAGCTCCTCTGTAGGTAATTAACTGCTTATCTCTTGCAGCTTTTAGTATTTCTTCTTTGTCTCTTAATATTGGCATTTTACTTATGATGTGTCTTGGTGTAGGCTTCCTTGGGTTCCTCTTTAATGGGATTCTCTGTGCTTCTTCAACTTGTGTGACTTTTTCCTTCATCAATTTAGGGAAATTTTCAGCTATTATGTCTTTAAAGGGTTCTCTATTCCTTTTTCATTCTCTTCTCCTTCAGGAACCCCTATGATGCAGATGTTGTTTCTCTTCATGCTGTCATGAGGTCTCTTAGTGATTCCTCAGTCTTTTTTAGCCTCCTTTTGCTGCTCTGTTTCTGTGTTTTTGTTTATCTTGTACTCTAAATTACTGATTTAATCCTCTGCTTCATCCAGCCTGGTATTGATTCCTTCTGGTACAATCTTCATTTCTGATATTGTAGTTGTCATTTTTGACTGCTTCTTATAATTTCAGTGTCCTTTTTGATGCTTGCTATCTCTTTGTTTAAGTTCTCATTGTGACAATCTATTGTTGCTCTAAGATTCTTGAGCATCCTAAAAATCATTATTTTAAACTCTGCATCTGGTTGTTTGGTTACTTCTATTTCATTTAGTTCTTTTTCTGGGGATTTCTCTTGTTGATTCATCTGGGTCATATTTCTCTGTCTGTCCATTTTGTCTGTGTATTAAGTAGCACTGTCTGACTTTGAAATTTTTTATGGTATATTTCTGAGGAAGATGGGTTTGGTGGTACTGACCTCCAGGCCACCTGTTTTCTTTGTACTACGAATCCTTCTTGAGGATAGTATTTTCCCTCCTGTTGTATATAAGTACTGAATGCAGTTGTTTCTTTCATGGGTGCTGTTATCCCTTTAGTCTGGATGACTCTAAAGGTCAACCTTGATCATGTGTAGTAGACACTGTGCAGTGTCTGTCCTTTTGGAATATTTATTCTCCACAGTGTCTGGTGCCTGCTTGACTCCTCCTTTGGGTGTGCTGCTTGGGTAGTTATCTGAGTCTAGTGTTGGTACTGTCTGTCACCCACTACTGGTTGTGTTGATTCTAGGTCTTCTTGAGTTGGCATCAGCCATTGTTTATAACCTGCCTTCAGCTACCAGTCTGGAGAGACTGCTCTGTTTGATGATTGTGTCTGTGTTTCCTTTGCCTATGTAGTGTGGCAGGGGCTAACCTGTGTATAAGGATCTGCTTCCTCCTGCTTAGAGATAACAATAGCCCTGTAAAAGCCCCAGCTTTGTAAGATTTGCCTCCACTTTTCAGCTGCTTCGACCTTCTCTTGCAGCTGTTTGGTCTTCCCACAGAGTCTTTTGTAGAAAGTCTATAGTGTAGGCTCAGACTGACCTCAGCCAACCAACCCCTCTACAGGTTGCAAGCTTGTTGGGTTGGGAATACAACATTAATGGGACCAAAATGGCTCCTAGTCCAGAGCCTAATCCATCAGCTACTGCTAAATACAGTAGTACCTTGAGATAAAAATTTAATTCATTCTGTAACTGAGCTCGTAAGTTAGTCAACTCATATATCAAATTGCTGATACTGGACCTGTGCGCCAATGTGCCAACTAGCAGCCACTTCCCAAATCACAACTTGTATCTCAGAATTTTGCTCGGGTCTCGAACAAAAATACGGACTGAGTCACAGTTCTTATCTTAAAAAAGTTTGTATGTTGGTCTGTTTGTATCTCAAGGTATGACTGTACTCTAATTTTATTTCTCCCCAACAAAGTAAGCAATAGGTTCAGATTGAGTGGGGCCAACAGTCCCTCTGCAGAATTTCTTACACCTGGTGAGCCTCTGGTCTGGGAGGAAGACTGAGAGAGTCCTCTTCTGGGCCTGACTGTGCCCCCCAGGAAGTGGCTAAGCCCCTTGACCAGATGCAACAATAGGCTTGCGAGGACCCACAGTTTAAATGTCCATGCTCCAAGCCTCTTTTCCTTCTCCCTGAGGAATATGGCCCAGCAGCACAGGATATTCAGCACACAGGTCAGTTGACAGTGAAGTTCCACCCTATCCAATGCATATGAGCCTCTATACCTGTGCTCATCACAGAAAGTGGAACTCATGTCAGCTGAGCCAGGTGTGAGGAATCCTTCCTTTGGACACACCACTAGCAAGGATTGTTAGGTCCTGAACCAATGCTCTCTGTAGCTGGCTATTTGTTGTGCCAGGCCTGGGCCTTCCTGGAGAGAACACAGCGCAGACCAGTGGGAGACACAGCCCCTGAGTGCCCTCAGCAACCTTCTTGGAGCTACAAGCCATCCAGAATTTGTGATTGCCTTTGCTGGGCCCAGGTGCACATGTGTGGGGCAGCTGTGTTAGGATTGCTTGAATGGTTACTAGATGTAAGCACTTTGCCTGATTAGTGTGTGAGCACGTGGCAGCGCCACATGTGTGTGGCCTATATAAGGCTATGGGAGCTTGCACTAAGGGGGATTGCAGATGAGCAAACTGCCTGCTCACCACTATAAGGGGCCATTTTGCTGTTTGCTTGCCTTTGAGGCAGTTTTCCTTGACTGTGTGCTTGTCTGCCGTTGTCAGACTTTCTTAAACAAAATAGCCCAATGCTTTACCGGCTCCAAAGTTTTTCTACCTTCTGCTCGAATCCAATGTGAACCTGCCTGACCTTAGCCACCAGCATTACTGTTGGTTTTTCAAGATGATTGTTCTTAATGTAAATTGTAATACAATTTGGTCCTGGGAGGTGGCCATTGGAACATCCGCCCACTCTGTCGCCATCTTGGAATCCTCATTCAGTAGTTACTTTAGAAAATAAATGTAAACAACATAGCTAAATGTATTGCCTAAAAATTGTGCTATAAACTATGTAAATTACCTGTACAGTTAAAGCCTTTTCTCAGGGAAATAAGTGAATTAAAGTCCATATATTTGTCCAAGAGTTCAATCTTCTTCATCAGATTTTTAAAATTTAAGATAGGTTTTGTAGCTTAATATTTCCCATCTGAATTCTTAGTAAAACAATAGTATTATATAATATACAAGGAATGTTAGCCTATTTAAAAATGATGTTTCATTAAAAATATTATACAAACATATTAAAGTTTTGAAGCATAAATTATTCATGATATCAGTATTTTAGCATATTTTTCCATTTTTGCATATTATTTCCAATTGTTATCCATGTACATTCATGTTCTTATCCAGTTACAATAATTTTATATATACCGTTTTGTAATCTACATTTACATTTATGATATCCATATGGGTGTTGGCTAAGTTCTTTGCGAATATTTAAACAATACACTAAAAATCAATGGAATGTTTGAAACTTATATGTTAAGCATATATTATTATGTAAGTAAACTAGTAGCTTATGAGATATAGGCAAAACTCACTGGATGTGTTAGGCATGCAAACAATGAGTAAATAAGCAAGTTATGACACATAGACAATTCATAAGATATGTGAAATATAGGTAGAAAGTAAATTAATTACCTGCTGTAAACATGTTAAAAATGGAACGGAATATTTAATGGAATAAATAAGAGTGTTACTTTCAGTTAAAAAAGGAATAGAAAAATTAAGTCATAGTTTTGATCATTTCTTGGCTGACAGTATGTCATCCCTAAATTGGGACCACTTAGTGATATCCATTTCAGTAAGTTATAGCTATTGCCCAGGTGTACTTGTCCTTGTGTCTCTGATAAAACAAGGGTGCATCTTTGGTCCACCTCAGTTTGGGTCCTTGTAACCAAACCTGTAGCAGAGAAGGCTCATGAGAGAGAGAGAGAGAGAGAGAGAGAGAGAGAGAACATATGAACATTATATAACTAGGGTTCAGGTAATGTGGTACTTCCACATTAAATTTTATCTTAAGTGTGTTAACCTAGCTCATCTAGTTCCCCTTATTCCTTGCCATATGTTTTATTTTTATTTATTTATTTACTTATTTATTTATTTTTACAGGGACAGAGAGAGAGTCAGAGGGAGGGATAGATAGGGACAGACAGAGAGGAACAAAGAGAGATGAGAAGCATCAATTATCAATTTTTCGTTGCAACACCTTAGTTGTTCATTGATTGCTGTCTCATATGTGCCTTGACTGCGGGCCTTCAGCAGACCGAGTAACCCCTTGCTGGAGCCAGTGACCTTGGGTCCAAGCTGGAGAGCTTTGCTCAAACCAGATGAGCCTGCACTCAAGCTGGTGACCTTGGGGTCTCAAACCTGGGTCCTCCACATCCCAGTTCGATGCTCTATCCACTGCACCACCACCTGGTCAGGCCCTTGCCATATGTTTTAAATAAATTTAATAAATTGTACAGCATGAGCAAGTTAATTTTTTTTTGTGATTCTTTCTGTTCCAGGTCCCAAGGATAGCCTAAGGAGGGAATGGTAGTGTACTTTGAGGCTACCATACGACAAGATCATAAAGATCTTAAATGTTATTTAATCTTTAAAAGAGCCCTGGCCGAGTAGCTCAGTTGGTTAGAGCATCATCTGATATGCCAAGGTTGCATTGTGAGTTTGATCCCCAGTCAGAACACATATAAGAATCAACCAATAATGCATAAATAAATGGAACAACAAATCAATGTCTCTTTCTCTCTCTCTCTCAAATCAATAAATAAAAAATTTTAAAAATATTTTTGAAAAGAAAAGGGCTATGGGTCTATTTATACCCAGCAAATGATGCAAGAATCTGTGTGGACTAGAAGACAGAATCTGATTGTGTAGCAAGAAGGGTCTTCAACCACCATAGTATCTACAGATATTTAAAATTTGTTGAGTGACTGAATGTGTGTGAAAAACAGAGGCTAGCAAAAATAGCTAGGCAACCTGAAGGGAGGAGAAAGAGGAAGAGTTATTAAAGTTTTAAATTGGGTTTAAAGGGTATAACTTAACTGAATCACATGGGGCTCTACCTCGTACTCATCTGTAGTCATTTATACCAAAGATCCCTGGCTCTACAAGCCAGGAAGAGCTAAGCAAGTGTTCTCTTGGTGGCAAAAACACAGGGGAGGAGAAGAGGGAAGAGTTGTGTGTCCCAGAAGCTGTATCTTCAAAAAACCAAATGCCTCCATTAAAGTGTTGTAATTTACTTTGACATATTTTAGTTAAAGTACTTTAATAAACAGCATGAACAGTGTGATTTATTGGGTTTAATGAATCTTACATTTGAAGTATCTCCCTATCAGAAATTTATACTCCAGGGGTAGGATATTAGCATTGGAAAGTCTTAATTGGGGATTCACACCTTGAGACTGTTGCTATAAGGTTACTTCAACTAGGCCCATCTAGATCTGCTGCATATTATTTATTAATTATTATGCGATGTTAGCAATACTTTTTTATTGGAGAGATGATTGCCATGTGACTTATGTAAACCGGGTAGAAATATACGCTTGCATGGACAGAATATAACACTCTGGTAGGCCCAGGTGCCTTTTAGAGTTGCATTCTTGGCTTAAAGCTCCAGTCTAGTCCTGCATCCTGCCATTAGATTATGGGTTCTGTCACTTGATCCTATTAGAAGTTTAGCTGAATCTTGCTCATGAATATGCCACATGGATCTTAGGTATGGTAGTTACTTGTTGGAGGGCCTGAGGTACAGAGAGGTGAGACCTCACTTCATTAAAAGAATAAATTATGTGACTCTTTTTGTCCTGCCTGCTAGTAAATTTTGCATATGTGCTAAAATATGGCCTGAGAGTTTCTGTCTTTATAACATTGCCAAGAACTGTGAAGGGCCTGAGACTTTACCCTACTTGCAAGCTGTCATAGTTAGTTTGCCATAGTTCCATGGATGCTGGCACAAGACATGAGACTCTTGAGTTGGAGACGAAGCAAGAAGCAGAGCATATCAGCATCTTTGCACTGGTTCTTTGAGCCTCAGTCCCTACAGGGTCATAACAGGGCCAGATGGTACCCACACATGGAGTGGACTGTGGTGGCTCTGGAGCTTAGGGAAACAGAATCTTTTAGAATGGGAAGTGAGTGCTGGAGAGAGACACTCTCTCTGTCTTCCAAGACTATTTACTATACAAGTATGCTTGAAAAAGTAGTCCGGAACAAAGGGTGGTCAATGGCTTGCTAACAAGATAGGTCGAATATAAGAGAACCATGGAGAATTGTCTCCCAATACATGTATCCTAGGAATAAGATGTGGAGAAGTAGTCCTATTATCTTTACCATTTCAAATAATGAGAGGCAACCAACAGTCACCAAAGAGAACATGAAAACTGTGAACAGCCAAACGGTACCATCCCTTTTGTGGCCCCCTGGCAAAACCAGCAAGGTTTCCCCATAGAAGTATGGGAAGTACTGGCTGGGAACTTCCTGTTTTGTTCCCCTGCCTGGGGAGAATTCCACCCCCATCCCCCACCCCAGTCCAGTGCAGCAGAGAGATGGTTGTGAGGGCACTGCAGGGCCAAAAGCTGGGTCTCAGCAAAGCCTCCTGTGTTCCCTGGGTCATATCACTGCACAAGCAGACCAGCCACCAGGGAGGAGTAGACTACTACCCTCTGTGTACCCCATTGTCTGGATTCTGTTCAGTAGGTTCAGATAAAAACATATGATCATGTCACTGGCACTGAAAAAATGTTTTACTGAGGGGGGACAAAAAGTATGAAAGCGGTTTTAGTAACTGCAGTACACAGAGAATGAACACAAGCATACAGGTGGGTGGGTAGATGGGAGAAGGAGGTTGCCAGGAAACGAACAAGCAAAACAAAACCCTTTCTTGACTAATCTCATAAATTCTCCTGTCCCTAGCAAAGATGCAGACAGAGCTATCAGTAGTGTGAAAGATAGCAACCAATTTGGTAAGCCAGGTGTTGTTGCATGTTCTTATTGTTTTAAGCATGCTGTAGATATCTACCTGCTTGAGGACTAGGTCTTTGGAAGACACAAGCTGGGAATTCACTGAAGCTATCAGTTTCTAGATATTCGATACCTGGCCTTGACAGAAGCCTGTGGGAGAGGAACATTCCATCAGAAGAGGACTGAGATTAAGACACAGAGACCTGGTAGAGTAACAGATCAACACTAACAAACCCAGTGAAGGGGAAACAAAGGGCTTCTTCTCCATCTGCCCCATTAACTGCAAGTTCTGGGGCCAACCTAGGGGCCAACAGCAAGAGGGAGCTACCTTAGAACACGGTTAAGCAGGTGCAAGTTGAACCATTAATCTCCATGATGGTCTTAGGAAAACCAGTCCTTTAGCTGATGGAAATGCTCATAGGCTCCCTGCTGGGGAAGCTTTTCCAGTTGAAAGGAAGAGTCTCCCTCGGTGGAAGTGCAGGGACTGGTTTAGAGGATGGAAAATCCTTCTAGCAGCACCCGAACTTTTTATTATAATCATAGAAGGGAATTTGTAAATTTCAGCCGAAGTGATTTGAATTTTTTCTTAGAAGCACCAGCTGAGAAGGGACCCGCTTCTGCCATGAGAGTGTTCTTAGTGTTGAACCTTAGAGAAGGGATTGGGAGTCCTGTCACAAGCAATGTGGAGAATCATACAGTCCACAGGCTGCTGCACATGGGTCACTGTCTGGGTTGTAAAGCAAATGTCCTCCTTACTCCCAGAACAAAGACCAGCAAACACTCTGTGGTAAGGGCTGATGAATATGGGGCTGATTTTGGGGGCTCCAAGGCTTCCCACAGAGGTCTCTGCCCCTTTGGACTTAAGACAACTTTCTGGGGTCTCAGGTCTGCTTCGGAAAGTACTTGGTGCCTGACATATAACAACTTTCACCTATTCCCTATGACATAGGTATTGTTCCAAGTGCTTCTTATGTATTGAATCATTTAAATATTCCAGATCTCTTAGTGTGGTATTGGACAATGAGGCAGAGTTGAAGTCATTTGGTTAAGGTCACTGTAATGCCAGTGGCCGAGACCTGGCAGGTTCACATGAGATTCGTGTAGACGGTAGAAAAACTGCAGAACCGGAAAGGATTGGGCCATTCTGTTTAATAAACTCTCACAATGGCAGACAAACACACAGGTAGGGGAAACTGCCTCTCAGGCAAACAAATGCAAGATGGCCCCTCACAGTGGTAGGCAGGCAATCCATGCATCCAAAATCCCCCTGAGCACAAGCACCCATAGCCTTACATAGGTCACACACACGTGACACTGCCATGTGCTCACGCACTAATCAGGCAAAGTGCTTGCAGCTGGCAAACCAGTGAGCAAGCCTAACACAGCTGTCCCACAGTCATCTAGCTAGTAAAGAGTAGAATTAACCTTTGAACTAGGCAGTAAGCTTTTCCCTTGTGGGATATACCACTTTTCACAGTTCACAGGCAATAGTTACTGATTGAGAGCTTCTGTACCCTCTTCTTGGAAGCGATGCCTCAGCTGCCTCTGGGCTGACCTCACGTGGATTTCTGCATGGTGACTGCTCCAGGCCTCCTCCAGGTTGGGCTCTGCTCACCTGTGTGGACAGCCTGTTGCTCTGTCCAGCTGCTTTACTGGAATGTTCTGATTACCACAGCCTCCTGTCTGGTGTTCTGTTTTGGGTGCTGGACTCCTCCCAAGGCTCAGGGAAGACAAGTTTTGAGCTCCTGAGATGCATGGTCAGCTCTTCCCTTACAATTAGCTGTGTCCACATCTCAGCTTCTGAACCTGCTTGTGGCTCAGGAAGTACCAGAACCACACAGATGGAGTGGAAAGAAGGAGCTTTGGGAGCTGCTAAAGTGTTGGGAATCCCATCTCCACCACTGGTCCACTGTATGACCTTTAGAAAGCCACTTTTTTAAAACTGGGACTTACCTTGGAAAGACAAGACGAACCAACCTTTGTGAAAGCACTTCACGTAGAGTTTAGCACACAGTAGGCTGTCAGCTACTCAGTTCTCTTTCCCTCCCTTTTCCATATGAAATATGGCTGCTCAGAGTAAAGAAGTGCCTATTTCAGCCAATGCCCTAGGAATTTCATGTGTTTGCTTAGTTTCCCAGAGGAGGACCTGTGGGTGTATGTGGGTTAGATATGTGAGTGGGTAGGACCCTGCAGTGTGTACACCAGACCCTTAATAATGATGTGGCTCATATATTTGAAAGCCAAGGGTATGTTCAGACAGGGCCTGAGTATGTTTTTACAGCTCCACAAGCCATTCATCTACCTCCGCAGGACTTTATTAGTGCCAGTGTTAGAATTTTGATGTTTTCCCTTTCCTCCTAAAAAAGTGATGTACGTTGCAAAGCAGTTTCTGGGCTTGGGAGGCTGCAGAGCTGGTGCTTGGACATTTTTTTTTCTTTAACAGTTTATTAAAAATGGAGGATCCCATGTATCTATCCAAATCATGTATCTATCCAAATGAGTTTCAACTTATGTCCCCACAATAATCTGGGGAGATGTTTATAACAGCTTTATTCAAAATTGCCAAAACTAGAAGCAGCCAAAAAAAAAAAAAAAAAAAAAAAAAGGATGGAGGATACAGCTTGGCGAAATCTTGAATCCTAGAAATTTTGTTTAAACATTCAGCTCCAACTACTTTTTGAGCATAAAAAGAAAAATAACTGGTTTAAAAATATATACTTACATTTATTTGTTGGGATCCCTGCCAAAGCCTGGGGGTAATTGTGGGAATCCAAGAACCTGGAAAATTCCCAGGAAGGCTGGGATGAGGAGTTCCTGGAACTCTTTAGGGAGGGCTGGTCCAACTGGAAGCTGGGCCCTTGGTTGGCTCAAGGGTTCCAGGAAGTAAAGACTCTTATTGCTGTCTTTGGCTGTCTGGAAAAAGGTAAATATCATTCATTTCATAAACTAACTTCTATCTGAACATGAATACGCCAGGGGAGAGAAGTATGGCTGACTCTCTCTCTCTCTCTCTCTCTCATTGCCAAAGCTGTTTGAAATACATCCAGTTCTGTTATAATGAAAACTGTTCTTTATAACTTGATCAAGGGTATATTTAACAGGCTCACCACTTGTAGAATCAGGAGCTGCCAAATTTGAATCAGATTGTGGTGATGTTTGGTCTCTATAAAAGCCCCATTTTCCAGATGAAAAAATAGAAAAAATATTTTGAACAGTGCCTTGAGTTATCTCCAAATAAGAGGCTCACCTGGGACTTAGAGCTTTTAACCTCTTAATGGGTTGTCCGTGAGTTTATTTATTTCACTACTTTCCTCTGTCTGGCCCATTGGCTGCTTATTTGGACGCAGAAGCCAGTGACTTTACCACTGATGGCCAGCCGGACTAGCTTCGTGGGCATGTGACTAGTGCAGTCACACAGGGCTCTGCCCTGAGAAGGGCCCCACATATGGTTTATGCTCTGCTGTGTTTATCTTAAAGTTTTTTATACTTTTGGGAAAAGGGGTCTAGGTTTTCATTTCATACTGGACTCTGCAAAGTGTGTAGCCAGTCCTAAAGGTCAGCTTTACCCCTGTTCATATGACTGGCTGGGTAGTAGGCCCTTTCTTCCTTTCCTCCCTCCTTATCTGTGTATGTCAACCAGGTGCCCCTTGTATGATGTAGATGGCGATGTCACCTCTCACAGCTTCTACCTTAGGGGTGTGGCCAACGCAGGAAGAGTTGAGGGCTGTTAATGTTCAATCTAGAGCTGACCAGGCAGCACAGTGCTCTGACACTCAGGCTCCAGGGACACCTGAGACCTCTAGAGAGGACTCATGTGCCCTTTAGAATGAACACTGAAAGTTACAGTGTCACCGACAACCATGAGGATTTGTACAGCCACTTAGGAAGGTGTCGGTGTTCTTCTGGGGGTGAGGTGGTTAGAGGCACTATTTTGAAAATAAAAAGAAATACAAGCAGATGTTGAGGTTGATGAGGACCCAAAGCAGCAGTGAGTAAAGCTCTGTCTTGACTGAGTTACATGTGCAGAAAGGGTCATGGAAACAGGGATTTTCTCCTTGTTTGTCCCTATTGGCATACCCTTTATTTATTTAGTGAAGCTCTTCCTGGTTCTCCTTTATGATGAAATGTGAAGAAAATTGCTCTAATTCTTAAGATATAACTGTTTGGCTGCCTTCTTTAGACAGGAGTTTTGACTAAATGTCAGGGCCAGGAATCAAATTCCAGGTCAGTGTGTGAAGGCTGAGGATGCTGGTCACATAGATATACACACAGGCAAATGAGCACAAGCAAAACTTGACGTAACAGAAGTCTGGATTAGAGAACCGGCAAACAAGACTGAGCATGGGACCACACAGTTTGTGGTGCTCCCCAGGAGGGGTGAGTTGAGTGGAATCCAGGGGGGCTGTGTCTACCCCATGGCCTGTTCCTAATTTACACTAGGGCAGGGAATGGGTCAACTCACTGTCCTCAGACTGATTCCTCACCTTGAAGTCTACCACAGGATTTCTTTCTTCTTTTAAAATTTTATTTACAGGGACAGAGAGAGAGAGTCAGAGAGAGGGATCGATAGAAACAGACAGACAGGAACAAAGAGAGGGAGAGAAGTGAGAAGCATCAATCATTAGTTTCTTGTTGCTGTTGCGACACCATAGTTGTTCATTGATTGCTTTCTCACATGTGCCTTGACCGCGGGTCTTCAGCAGACCGAGCTACCCCTTGCTGGAGCCAGCGACCTTGGGTGCAAGCTGATGAGCTTTTTTGCTCAAGCCAGATGGGCCTGCGCTCAAGCTGGAGAGCTCAGGGTCTCAAACCAGTGTCTTCCGCATCCCAGTCCGACACTCTATCCACTGTGGCACTGCCTGGTCAGGCAAGATTTCTTTAATTAAAAAAATTTCCCCATAATTTTGAAGGTGCAAATTGATCTTTGTCTAAAAACTTGGAAAATATGAAAAAGATTAAAGAAAAATTATTTATAATTCTATAACTCAGTGATCCCCACTGTCCTTTTTTAAAAAAGAAAATTACACTGGGGAACAATTTTTTTTTTCATTTTCTGTTGCATGAGGTTTTAAAACTTTTTCTATATATTTCTGCATCGCTGATTCCAAATCTGAAATCTTTTTGGTGCATGCTCTAGTTTTCATGCAATTTTAATTAATTTTTTTTACAGTTAATGGCATGCATTGGGTTTTAATTTTTTTTTTTTTTATTCATTTTAGAGAGGAGAGAGAGAGAGAGAGAGAGAGAGAGAGAGAGAGAGAGAGAACGGGGGGAGGAGCTAGAAGCATCAACTCCCATATGTGCCTTGACCAGACCAGTGCAGGGGTTTGATCTGGCGACCTCAGTGTTCCCAGGTCGACACTTTATCCACTGCGCCACCACAGGTCAGGCTGCATTGGGTTTTAAATTGAAGTTAAAGGGCAACGACTCTTGGATTGAACATAACCACAAGAAAATTAATGTTTTACAAACACCACTTTTACATAATTGTAGTTGTTTTTAAATGTAAAGAATTATCTGATAAAAACACCCTCTTATTTTGTTTTAAGATTGAGTCATGGCTTCTTCGAATAGGTGTAAATATAAAAATAGTCCTGGCACCTTCTGTCATATATGTGGCTGTTACACACTTCAACCTCAAAGGTGCAATATTTCATCATTTGTGACACGTGCATATATTGCCTATTTTCAACTTTTCCTTGGCGATCAAGACAAGAATTGGGCTTCTCATATTGTGTATCATAATTGTGAGGAAATGCTTTGTGACTGGACAAAAGGAAAACGCAAAGGAATGCCTTTTGGTATTCCCATGGTTAGGCGTGACCCTAAGGACCACAGCAGCAACTGTTATTTCTGTCTGATCCATACAAAGGGCATCGGCAAGAAAAAACGGCATATGATCGCATATCCTAATATTCCTTCTGCAATACGACCTATCCCACACCCTGAGACATTCCCAGTTCCAGTTTTCAATGATTTTATTTCTTCTAAGGACAAAGAAAATGAACATGGTGATCAAGTGTATTTTGATAAGATGCATGAGGAAATGGTTGTAGAATATGAAGGGTCTTCTGATGCCAAGCAGTCATTAACCCCTCAACAGTTTAGCCAACCCGAATTGAATGACTTAGTAAGAGATTTGGGCCTATCAAAGAAAGCAGCTGAGTTATAAGCCTTTAGGCTTCAAGAAAAGAATGTACTTCACTGGTCAGTTGAAGTATCCCATTTCAGGAAGCGTGAACAAATTTTTGTGGACTTTTTTTCCAAAGACAATCACTTTGTTTACTGTCATGATATCAGTAGTCTTCTCAGCCAGCTAGGTGTTACCACTTACAGTTCAACAGAATGGTGGCTATTTCCTGACAGCTTTAAACAGAGTCTGAAATGTGTTTTCTTACACAACGGTAAAGTTTATGCAGCGGTTCCAATTGGTTATTCAACTCATCTGAGAGAAGATTATAATGACATAAAAATTGCCCTCGACCTTCTGAAGTATGAGGAGCATAACTGGATCATTTGTGTGGATCTTAAAATGGTAAGTTTCCTGCTAGGACAATAGAGAGGTTTCACAAAGTATCCTTGCTTTCTGTGTTTGTGGGACTGCCAAGCTCGGGAGAAACACTGGACACAGAAGGAGTGGCTGAAACGTGAAGCTCTGGAAGTAGGGATGCAAATTATTGTGAATGAACCTGTAGTTAATTGAGACAGGATCATTTTTCTCCCACTTCACATCAAACTTGGCTTAATGAAGCAGTTTGTTCAGGCTTATAATAGAGAAAGTGAATGCTTTCAACATATTATTTCTGCTTTTTCTGCCTTGTCTTTTGAGAAGGTAAAAGCAGGTGTATTTGATGGACCTCAAATTTGAAGCCTCATACGTGATGAAGAATTTGCCAGGGAGATGAATAAGGAGGAGAAAGCAGCATGGCAGTCTTTTGTGGCATTTACAAAGAACTTCCTTGGCAACCAAATAGCAGATAGGATGCTGTTGGCTTTCTGCAACATTGGATGTAACATGAGCTGTTAAAATTCACTTTCTGAACAGTCACCTTGATAAGTTTCCTGAAAATCTTGGAGCTGTTAGTGATGAGCAGGGAGAACGCTTTCATCAAGATCTGAAGATAATGGAACAGCATTTTCAGGGGCAATGGGACAGAAATATGATGATAGACTACTGCTGGAGCATTAAACGAGATTTTTCTCAACAAGTACACAAACGCAAATTTTTGCCTGAATAGAATTTAAATAAGTTTTGCGCAAATTTTATGATTAAAATAAGTGTTTTAATATGTTCTATTTTAAAATTTTAGACAAATTCTGATGCAATCATATTTTTAGTGTATTAGTGTATTTACTGCATTATATAAATTACTATATTTTCAAAAGATGATGCCCAAGAAGACATTCTACTTCATTGTGTTAAGTTAAATGTTGAAAATTTTACAATAAGATGAAAACCTAAAATCTTGAATTGCAAAAAAATTGTAGCTTAGGTACAATTTTACAATTAGGTAAAATTTTTGTGGATGCAACAAAAATTTTGTTCCCCAGTGTTATTGATTGACTTTAAAGAGAGAAGAAGGGGGAGAGATAGACATATCAATTTCTTGTTCCACTTATTTATACATTCATTAGTTGATTCCTGTTTGTGCACTGACTGGGATGGAACCCGCACCTGTATTGGGTGTATTGGGATGATACCCTAACCAACTGAGCTACCTGGTAGGGCTTCACTGTCTTCTTTTTCTACTTCTTCTTTTTTTAAAAGGGAGAGAGAGAGAGAAGAAACAGGAAGGGAGAGAGATGAGAAGAATCAACTCATAGTTGTAGCACTTTTTAGTTGTTCATTGATTGCTTTTTATATGTGCCTTGACCAGGGAGCTCCAGTTGAGCCAGTGACCCCTTTCTCAAACCAGTGACCTTGGGTTCAAGCCAGTGACCTGGGGTTTCAAGCCGATGACCTTTGGGCTCAAGCCAGTGACCATGGAATCACATTAATGATCTCATGCTCAAGCCAGGGATCTTGAGATTCTGAATCTGGGATCTCAGCATCCCAGGACAATGCTGTATCCATTGTGCCACTGCCAGTCAGGCCACTGTCCTCATTTTCCTTGTAAAGGAGTAAGTCCTGTGTTGCATTTTATATACAAAGATGATTTTATATACAAATTGCACGTGCTCATTAGTCTCCTGTGTCTTTGCACAGTCTTTAAGAGATGAGTAACTTTCTGGGAGGTGTCTTGTACAAACTAAATGATGTCTCTTCCAACTAGATTGTAATGATTGTTTATGGATTTTCTCTCTCTCTCTCTCTCTTTTTTTTCCACATTGTGGTGGAAGAAGATATTTATGCATCAGGTTTGGTCTGATTGAAACAAAGAACTAACTTAACTAAAAACCCACTATTCTCAAAAAGACAAACCACACAATGGGAAAACATATTCGACAGCACGTCTGATAAGGGGTTAATAACCAAAATTTATAAAGAACTTATAAAACTCAACACCAGGAAGACAGACAATCCAATCAAAAAATGGGCAAAAGAAATGAATAGAAATTTCTCCAAAGAAGACATACAGATGGCCAAAAGACATATGAAAAAATGCTCAACATCACTAATTATTAGAGAAATGCAAATTAAAACCACAATGAGATATCACCTCACACCAGTCAGAATGGCACTCATCAGCAAAACAACACAGAATAAGTGCTGGCGAGGATGCGGAGAAAAGGGAACCCTTCTGCACTGCTGGTGGGAATGCAGACTGGTGCAGCCACTGTGGAAAACAGTTTGGAGATTCCTCAAAAAATTAAAAGTTGAACTGCCTTTTGACCCGGCTACTCCACTTTTAGGAATATACCCTAAGAACACCAAAACACTGTTTGAAAAGAAGAAATGCACCCCCATGTTCGTGGCAGCATTGTTCACAATAGTGAAGATCTGGAAACAGCCCAAGTGTCCTCAGAAGATGAGTGGATTAAAATGCTTTGGTACATATATACTATGGAATACTACTCGGCCATAAGAAATGATGACATCGGATCATTTACAACAAAATGGTTGTACCTTGATAACATTATACGGAGTGAAATAAGTAAATCAGAAAAAAAGAAAAACTGAGAACAGCATGATTTCATACATAGGTCGGACATAAAAGTGAGACTATGAGACATGGACAAGAGAGTGGTGGTTATGGGGTGGGGGGATGGAGGGGAGGGTGGGATAAGGAGGAGGGTAGGGGCACAGGGAAAACCAGATAGAAGGTGACAGAGGACAATTTGACTTTGGGTGATGGGTATGCAACACAATTGAATGATAAGGTAATCTGGAAATGTTTTCATTGTACATATGTACCCTGATTTATTGGTGTCACCACATTAAAGTTAATAAAGAAAAAAAGAATACAAAATTACAAATATGACAAAAAAAAACAAACAAAAAACCCCCATATTCTCTTTTTAAGATTGAAATTATTAGTTAAGTGCATCAGGTTTTAACTATACAATCAGAATCTCTTAAGCTATAACCTTCCTTTGTTTGTCAGGCATAAATTTGTCTGGACTGTTGAGAGTTTCCTATGCTATTCTTAAAGATGGGTTGTGTGGATCAAGATCTCAAAAGCCTGTCTTGAGTGGCCAGAGTGTTGGTGTTAGCAGTAAAAGTTATTTTCACATGGCTTGTTTTTTCTCTCTTTAGTTAAAAAATCATTAAAACCCTTTGTGTTTGTATGACTTGACAGACAAACAGACCTATAGTTAACTTGAGAGTTAAATTATAACTTGATACTTTCTGTGTAAAGTAAGGTGACCAGATTTTAAAATTGGTAAAGTGGAACACCATTGACAGGGGGGATGGGGGATGGGGGAGTTCTTCATTAAAAATTTGGTCTATATAGAGCAAAAAAAAATTTCATAGAATGCAAAAGTAGTATTGTAATATATATTTTTAAATTTCAACATAAGTACAATTTACAAATATAATACATTAAAAATTATGTATAGTATTATTTTATTCTTTGGCATATTTCTCATTTGAGTGAATTATTTTTAGTAGATTGCTGTCGTTTAAAAGGTCATGAAATTTTTCACAAGAATCTGTTAAATTATATTTCACACATAAAATAACTTTCAAAGTCTCAACACTTAATGGTAATTTTTCTGATGTCCACTCTTTATTTACCATAGAAAAAACGCATTCAGTTGCAGTATTAGTTCCTGGTAGAGACAACGTGTATTCCACAATTTTTAGTGCATTATTGTATGGGACATGGTTTGTTTCAAAATGATGAAACATTTCTAACCATTTGTTCTCTATTATGATTTTTGCTGATGCCCAAGATTTAACCTTTTCCTTATCAATCTATTCTTTTAATAATGATACCTCATTAAAAAGATCATATTCAGAAATACTACTATATGGGAAATTTTGAGTGAGTCAGAGGGAACAGGTTACACGGTCCTGAAACTGATGCCGGAGTTGCAGAGTGGTTGCCCACACTCGCGCCTGGACTCGTCCTTGCGGCGGCTGCGCTCTCCGCGTTGGGCCCGGCCGCTCGCTGGAGACCGAGCGGCTTGTGCCTCCTGGAGCCCAGAGTCGCACGATGACATCCAGGACATGGGCCTATGGGTAGTTAGGGGACTTGACAGCCACCGCCCCAGCAGGTAAGTTCTGCCTGAAGTTCTTTGTTTTGGGGCTCTGCATGGGGCAGCCAGTTCTTGGGGCACTGCAGGTGCATGCAGGTTGAGGCGGGGTCTCCCTGCGGAAAACTGTATATTCCCTTCCCGTTCTCCCACTGTTCCCTAGCTTTTCGTGCATTCTTTCTAAAAATCGGGACTTTTTTCTTTTTGGTTTTCATCTTCTTTTTTCTTAATTAATTATAATGGGGTGACATTAATAAACCAGGGTACATATGTTCAAAGAAAACATCTCCAGGTTATCTTGTCATTCAATTATGTTGCATACCCATCACCCAAGTCAAATTGTCCTCTGTCACCTTCTATCTGGTTTCTTTGTGCCCCTCCCCCCCTCTCCTCCCCTCTCCTCCCTTCCCCCACCCCGTAACCAACACACTATTGTCCATGTCTCATAGTCCCATTTTTATGTCCCACTTATGTATGAAATCATGCAGTTCTCAGTTTTTTTCTCTTTTACTTATTTCACTTCGTATAATGTTATCAAGGTCCATCCATTTTGTTGTAAATGATCTGATGTCATCATTTCTTATGGCTGAGTAGTATTCCATAGTATATATGTACCATAGCTTTTTAATCCACTTGTCCTCTGACAGACACTAGGGCTGTTTCCAGATTTTTGCTATTGTGAACAATGCTGCCACGAACATGGGGGCGCATTTCTTCTTTTCGAACAGCGCTATGGTGTTCTTGGGGTATACTCCTAAAAGTGGGATAGCTGGGTCAAAAGGCAATTCGATTTTTAATTTTTTGAGGAATCTCCATTCTGTTATCCACAGTGGCCACAGCAGTCTGCATTCCCACCAGCAGTGCGGGAGGGTTCCCTTTTCTCCACATTCTCGCCAGCACTTATTCTGTGTTGTTTTGCTGATGAGCACCATTCTGACTGGTGTGAGGTGATATCTCATTGTGGTTTTAATCTGCATTTCTCTAATGATTAGTGATGTTGAGCATTTTTTCATATGCCTATTGGTCATCTGTATGTCCTCTTTGGAGAAATTTCTATTCATTTCTTTTGCCCATTTTTTGATTGGATTGTTTGTCTTGGTGTTGAGTTTTATAAGTTCTTTTTAAATTTTGGTTATTAACGCCTTATCAGACATGTTGTCGAATCTGTTCTCTCATTGTGTGGTTTGTCTTTTTATTCTGCCCTTATTGTCTTTGTGCAAAAACTTTTTAGTTTTATATAGTCCCATTTATTTATCCTGCCTTTTATTTCATTTGCCCGTGGAGATAAATCGGCAAATATATTGCTGTGACAGATGTCGGAGAGCTTACTACCTATGTTTTCTTCTAAGATGCTTATAGTTTCACGGCTTATATTTAAGTCTTTTATCCATTTTGAGTTTGTTTTTTGTGAATGGTGTAAGTTGATGGTCTAGTTTCATTTTTTTGCAGGTAGATGTCCAATTTTTTCAACACCATTTGTTAAAGAGGCTGTCTTTACTCCATTGTATGCTCTTTTCTCCTTTGTCAAATATCAGTTGTCCATAAAGGTGTGGGTTTATTTCTGGGTTCTCTGTTTTGTTCCATTGATCTATGTGCCTGTTCTTATACCAGTACCAGGCTGTCTTGAGTATAATGGCCTTGTAGTATAACTTGATATCCGGAAGAGTGATACCTCCTGCTTTATTTTTTCTTTTTAAGATTGCTGAGGCTATTCGTGTTCTTTTTTGGTTCCATATAAATTTTTGGAATATGTGTTCTATATCTTTGAAGTATGTCATTGGTATTTTAATTGGTATTGCATTGAATTTATAAATTGCTTTGGGTAATATAGACATTTTAATGATGTTTATTCTTCCTAACCATGACCACAGTATATGCTTCCACTTGTTTGTATCTTCCTTGATTTCTTTTATCAATGTTCTATAATTTTCTGAGTACAAGTCCTTAACCTCCTTGGTTAAATTTACTCCTAGGTACTTTATTTTTTTGGTTGCAATAGTGAAGGGGATTCTTTCCTCAATTTTTTTGCTGACAGTTCATTGTTGTTATATAAAAATGCCTCTAATTTCTGAGTATTAATTTTATATCCTGCCACTTTGCTGAATTCATTTATCAGGTCTAGTAATTTTTTGACTGAGACTTTAGGGTTTTCTATATACAATATCATATCATCTGCAAATAATGACACTTTTACTTCTTCTTTTCCAATTTGAATGCCTTTTATTTCTTCTTCTTTTCTGATTGCTGTGGCTAAGACTTCCAGAACTATGTTGAATAAGAGTGGTGAAAGGGGGCACCCCTGCCTGGTTCCTGATCTTAAGGTGATTGCTTTTAATTTTTGACCATTTAGTATGATGTTGGCTGTGGGTTTGTCATAGATGGCCTTTATCATGTTAAGGAATGTTCTCTGTATTCCCACTTTACTGAGAGTTTTGATCATGAATGGGTGCTTTATTTTATCAAATGCTTTTTCTGCATGTATTAAAATTATCATGTGATTTTTGTCCTTCCTTTTGTTTATGTGATGAATCAGATTGATTGATTTGCGAATATTGAACCAGCTTTGCCTCTCCTGAACAAATCCCACTTGATCATGGTGTATGATTTTTTTCATATATTGCTGGATCCAGTTGGCTAATATTTTGTTGAGAATTTTAGCATCTAAATTCATGACGAATATTGGCCTATAATTTTCTTTCTTTGTGTTGTCTTTGCCTGGTTTGGGGATCAGAAGTATGCTCGCCTCATAAAAGGAGTTTGGAAGTCTTCCTTCCTCTTGAATTTTTTGAAATAGCTTGAAGAGGATAGGTTTTAGTTCTTCTTTGAATTTTTGGTAGAATTCACTTGTGAAGCCATCAGGCCCAGGACTTTTTCTTTGTTGAGAGTTTTTTGATAACTGTTTTGATCTCATTTGTTGTAATTGGTCTGTTTAGGTGTTCTGATTCTTCCAGATTGATTTTTGGAAGATTATATAATTCAAGAAATTTGTCTGTTTCACCTAGGTTGTCTAATTTTTTGATATAGAGTTCTTCATAGTATTTTCTTACAATACTTTGTATTTCTGTTGTGTCAGTTGTTATTTCTCCCCTCTCATTTCTAATTTTATTTATTTGAGTCCTCTCTCTTTTTTTCTTGGTGAATCTAGTTAAAGGTTCATAGATTTTGTTTACCTTTTCAAAGAAACAGCTCCTGGTTTCATTGATCCTCTGTATTGTTTCCTTAGCCTCTATGTCATTTATTTCTGCTCTGATCTTTATTATTTCATTCCTTCTACTAGTCCTGGGCTTTATTTGCTGTTGTTTTTCTAGTTCTTTTATATGCAGGGTCAAGTTGTTTATTTGAGCTTTTTCTAGCTTCTCGTGGTATGCCTGTAGTGCTATGAACTTCCCTCTCAGTACTGCTTTTGCTATGTCCATAAATTTTGAGTTGATGTATGCTCATTATCATTCGTTTCTAGAAACTTTTTTATTTCTTCTTTGATCTCATTGTCAATCCATTCGTTATTTAATAACATGCTATTTAGTTTTCATGTGTTTGAGTATTTTTCAGTTTTTTTTTTCTGGTTAATTTCTAGTTTCATGGCATTGTGATCAGAGAAAATGCTTAATATGATTTTAATCTTCTTAAATTTGTTGACACCACTTTTGTGTCCTAACATGTGGTCTATCCTAGAAAATGTACCATGAGCGCTTGAAAGGAATGTATATTTTACTGTTTTAGGGTGAAAAGTTCTGAAGATATCTATTAAATCAAGTTGATCTAGTGTCTCCTTTAAGTCTGCTGTTTCTTTGTTAATTTTCTTTCTTGAGGATCTATCCAGTGATGTTAGTGGGGTATTGAAATCTCCTACTATTATAGTATTGCTGTTAATCTCACCCTTTATATTCATCAAGTGTGCTATATGTATGTCGGGGTTCCTATGTTTGGTGTGTAGATATTTATAATGGTTGTATCTTCCTGTTGAATTGTTCCCTTTATCATTATGTAGGGTCCTTTTTTATCTCTTACTACAGCCTTTGTTTTAAAGTTTATTTTGTCAGATATAAGTATTGCTACCCTGGCTTTTTTTTTATTTCCATTTGCATAAAATATTTTTCTCCATCATTTTACTTTCAGTCTATGTGCATCTTTTGTTTTAAGGTATGTCTCTTATAGACAGCATATGTATGGGTCCTGTTTCTTTTTTTTTGTTTTTAATTTCTTTTTATTTATTCATTATAGAGAGGAGACACAGAGTGAGTGAGAGAGAGAGAGAGAGAGAAAGGGGGGAGGAGCTAGAAGCATCAACTCCCATATGTGCCTTGACCAGACAAGTGCAGGGTTTTGAACTGGCGACCTCAGTGTTCCCAGGTCGACACTTTATCCACTGCGCCACAACAGGTCAGGCACTGGGTCCTGTTTCTTTATCCACACAGCTACTCTATGTCTTTTTATTGGATCATTTAATCCATTTACATTTAAGGTTATTATTGATATGTAGTTGTTTATTGCCATTTTATTCTTTAAAGCTCTATTCTTCTTTTTATATATTCTTTTCCCCCTTTGAACTGTTAGAGCGGGCAGACATTTACCGATACCCACTTCTGCCAGGTGATCAGACAACCTGGAGAGACAGTGTCAGGGACAGTCGCTGGGTATTGAAGGTATATAAAGGATTTCATGTTAAATCTTTATGGTCTAATCTCATACTTATGTAGGACATATTCCGATGCTCCTGGAAATGGTCTCCCAATCCTGAATGGCTTTCAAGCACGATTTAAAACATGCTCAAAAACTTCCTTCCACATCAGGCAGAAGAACCCCTGCTTGAAGTCTGTCTGGACAAACAAGCCAAAGCAGGAACTTCATGGTTGTACCGTTTGCTTTAGACTCAATGGGAAGAAACCATTCTAAGACAACTTTTAAAATTAATCTCACTATATTTATTGTTCGGCCTGTACCTAACTATGGCATAATGGCGTTGCTATTTTAAAAGCTTGTACAGTTGGAAATCCCAGCGTTATCTGCAGATGATTGGAGGTACTTTTCACATTTGGAGGCGTTTTCCTGTATTCTGCTATTTGCTCTGAGAGCATGGGTTCTAAACGGCCAAGGGAAACACACACTGTTTTATCACTCAGGAAGCTTCAGGCCGCACCCACAGCAGTGTGGACGGGACAGAACACAGGAGAGGCTGTTCCACCTCAGAGATTCTCGCCTCAAGACAAGCACTTGGTTCATCCTCTGAAACTCCCACTTCTGATCGCCTCTGGTAGTACAGCAGCCCTGACCCCCAAGGCTCTCCTGTGGGCACTGTCCTTTGCGGTTGTCAGTGGCCCTGGGCCCTCCACCTGGCCAGTCCCTCTCCAGAACCTCCTGGACACCACAGGACACCCCAGCAAAAACACTCAAAATGCAGGAACAAAGAACAGATCCACAGTCTTGCTCTGAGCCACCATGGAAGCGGAATTTCTTCTTACTGATTTTTTTCAAATATAAAAGCACTTTGATGCTGTTGTGAAGCAAGAGGTTGGCATCACTCAGATCACGTTCCATTTCCAGTGATAACGTCTCATCTTGTGAATTCCTATGTACATCAAACGCAGCCTTATTCACCCAGGAAGGGGCACCTGATGGGCGAGGGCCTTCCTGTGTTCTAAGGCTTCAGAGCAGCTTGACCGAGTCCTCTCCTTGTACTTTTGCCAGGCCGAGGCCAAGAGTCCCTCTTCTGTCCCTCATGCTTCGTCCTCTGATGCGGTGAGCCGAGGACACACCTGGGTCAGTTGGTGGAAGGTCTTCAATGGATCTCAATGTGAACCTGCAAGCGGACATTGAGCATCATGAAAGCCATGATGTAGAGGTAGGGGAAGTTGATGCAGGTCGAGGAAGATGAGCAGTGTGCGGATCAGCCCCTTGCAGAAGACCCCATAGGAGCATGCGACGGCAGAGCCCGAGAGCCGGACAGCCAGGCCGGACAGAGCCGCCGGCATATAGACCCGCACCCGCCCGCCGCTCCCGGCCACGGACGCGAGCCGCCTGCCTGCTCCCTGATTGGCCCCGCGTCACCCTGGGCCTCCACCCTGGCCGCTGGCCCGTGCTGGGCGTGCTGAGGGAGCCCCCAAATCAGGACTTTTTAAAAAAGCTGCAGGACGGGACGGCGATACAAATTGTTAAAAATCAGGACTGTTTCGCCAAAAGCGGGATGTCTGGTCACCTTAGGGTAAAAGACTTCTTTAAAAAAAAAAAAAGAAAATCAATGTTCAGATTGGATGGGGCGGTACCCTTTTACATATATATACTCTTTCTAATGTCACATGATATTATTTTCTTTAAAAAACTTTTTAAATTTATTGATTTTAGAGAGAGGAAGGGAGAGAGATAATTTTATAAAAATTTATTGATTGATCTGGGAGAGGAAGGTACAAGAAAGAGAGACAGAAACGTTGATCTGTTCCTGTATGTGCCCTGACTAGGGATCAAACCCAAAACCTTGGTGTATTAGGATGATGCTCTAACCAACTGAGCTTCTGGCTAGGGTTTCAGATATCCCTTTTAACCTTTAAAGGAAATTACTTGTTGTGTGAACTTGGATAAAAATGACTATTTGCTTTTTTATTTGTTTGTTTTAAAAATTCCACTGAATTTATTCAATTTAATTCAACCAGCATTTCAGTATTATAGGCACCTCCTTGTAGGGTCAGGGAGAGGGGTAAAAAGAAAAGCAGAGGCACTGAGGGACCCCTTGGAGTACACCCTGACTAGCTGTGTTAAAAGAATCCTATTCTTATACATAAATGGTACAGTTATTACTTTAATCACAAAACTATCTTAGATTTCCGTGACAGGGATGATAATAACATCAGGGCAAATGACTGCACCGGCAGTTTTCTCTGAGGCCTGAAGCTGAACCAGAGGCCCCTGTAATTGGCTCCGGTGTATTATAGCATCACCCCAGATTTGTTGGGGGCAGCATCAGTAAGTCCTCTTTGTCATTTTGGAGTTTCAGAAGCCAAGGCCAGGATGGGGCCCAAGAACATTTAGGTTGGTTTCTTGTTTTCTCCCCCTTCCTTGGAATTTCTCCGGAACTGTCAGAGTACTTGTAGGCCTGTGGTTGTGGTTGACCTCTCTGGGACTGCACGAGTCTCTAGTTCTATCCTGTGGATGAGGATGGAGAAGACACAATGGACTGACTAGTGACAAATGTTTTGCTGGCCTCCCTGAGACTTCACGAAGGAAGGTCCAGGAGGATTTGGCCAGCAGTCTAGGTTTCTAGGGATTTGGGCTTTTTCAGTTTCTCTGTCTGATGGGTGACCACTGAATTGTCATAGTGCAATAGCTAGGTCTCCTTTGGAAGTGCTATTTTATGTGGCCTCACATCCCTCTGGTGTACTCGCTTTCAATTCTAGGCCAAGGAAAACACAAATTAGATAACTTGTCCCATTGAGATGTGTAAAGTTCATACAGATTTGGTGGCTAAGCCTTTCCGGTTAGAGACCTTCATTCTTAGGCCATGAGTTTAGTAGCTCTCTTAGCTCTCAAGTCGTCCTCTGCATAATCAATGCAGTTCAGTAATGTTGCACGAGAGAACTGTCCAAAGCAATTTTAATTTCATGGGCAATGGATTTGCTTTTATTAAAAGAAAAAAAAGAATCAAGTCAAGCATTATTTTCTAAAGAAAGCTGTGAGTCTCCATTCAGTCCATCTTCTAGATTAAATCTTTTAAAGTAGAGAACTTATATATTCATTAAACATTAAGCTAACAATTATCCATAAAAATGATAACTGTGTATCTGCTCATTACATGTCTTCCTAAATCCAAACCTGAAGAGCACTTTTAAATGTCACATTTGCATCTTGAAAAGAGGATATTATTTATATGCATTTTTTTGATCCTCTGCTCTTGGGCAGACTATTTTGCTGTAATTGGTAGCATTTTCCTCTCATGTCTCATTTTCAAATGTTAATCATTAGTCATCCCTCATGACCTCTCCACAAAGCAGCCCAGACCATAGTTCTTAAGGTCTATCCACTTGAACAATGGACGGGCTCTGCTGGTAAATAATCTGGGGTCATGTCCCAGGTCAAAAGAAGATGAAAGGTTGTCTAATGGTCTGCCTGCAGGTCCTGGGGAAGAAAGACCTTTCCGGCTGTGACAGCTGAGAAGGAAGAATGCCCCCACGCAGGCCTGGCTGTGCTCAGGAAGACAGGCCTTGCAGGTTCCCAGAAACCCCTTTGATTTGCTGCCACTTCCACATGATGTTTAGTAATAAACAGAGTTCAATGACCAGTCTAGACAAACAAATCATAGACCTGGCAAACCCTGCATTCTGATGACATGTTATGTCTTTGCAATGTGGGGAAGAATAAGTCAGCTTTGAAATTTTAATGCAGTGCCTTTGTAAACTAACAGCAAACAGAGAGGCTGAGACAGGGATACAGACAATAGACCTTTCTCTGGTCAAATTAGAAGGCATTCCCCCTGCCTTGTGGCTTGTGATTTTCCTGTTCTGTCTTCCTCCAGGAGTTAGGAAGCGGCCCTGAACTTGAGTGAAATGTGAAAGGTTTAAATATTAATATTTCTGAAACCCTCAGGGTAGACTCAAACACCTGCTTCCCCTGTAGCAGCTGTCCTAAGTGGTTTTTACTGGAGAAACACCATTTTTCTCTTGAAACAAAATATTCCATCAAAGTTGGATTTTAATTGAGCCAGGAAGCCTTCCAAGTTATTCATGTTCACTAGCTAGCTTTATCTGTTTTTCGGAGGTGGAGAGAAACCTCAGAACTTCCTCATTTCCTCGCTCTTTCCTTCTGCATCCTATCAGTGAAAGCCCAGTATCAAACCTTGCAAGGTATGTGTTATCAGCACACAGCACAAACAGTAAAATCCGTGTCTCCCGGGACCAAAACAGGAAAAATGCTAAGAAAGGGCTGAGCTCACTGAATTCCCTGTAAAATAATCCCTGAGTGAAAATTGCAGCTTTTTAATTTTATTTTCTTCTTTTTTTTTTTTTTTTTGAACATGTGCTTCTTATAAATACAGTTCAAGATGATAAACTGTGTACAGCACAAAGAATACTTAGAAACTGTGGTTGATAGTATTCTTCTGTGAATTTATGTAGGCTGTTTTCATTTCCAAATAATTCATTTTCAGCTTTTATCAAGGCAGATTCTTTTACAATTATTTAAATACATTTTTTTTTCTTTGCAGGCATTGAATTGTTTACTCAATGTTAATGGCTCCTCACAAATATTTACTGAATTTCTCTGTAAACTGTTTTCTAAATTAGTCCAGAAGGTTCAAAACTCTAACTCTGCTTTGATATCTGGCCTTTTAAGGTAATCTCTCTGCTGCTGTCTATTCAATTAACCGAGAGCATTTTAATAACAGGGAATAGTAATTGCTGTTTGCTTATCATTGAGAGGAATTTCACTCCATGCACATTCATTTTTATGGAGACTAGATTGTTATGTAGTTCATGGTGATATTGTTAAAGACTTTAAAATTACCACATGAGAGATTGGGGTGGATGAAGAACCAGAATTTGCAGGAGTTTGCTCATACTTTGTGGAGAATTTAGAATCTTAAATTCCTATAATTGCTGATAATGTGAGAACTGCTGGAGTTAAAGGTGTTTCTATAGATAGCCATAACCTATAAAAATGTTTCTGTGCAACAAAATGTGTGGAGATGGCCTAATGATCAGGTGATAAAAACCGAAAGCCTACACTTTCCTACTCTTTTCAGGGAAAAGGTTTTGTCATGGACAGAAGTTAATCCCATAATAGACCAATCTGGGGAAAAAAAAATAGTGTATTCATTTACATTAAACTATTTTGGTAGAATGTTATTTCCATATATATTTTTTCTTAGGAACAAAACATGACCAGTTCTAGATATTAATTTTAATTGCAACATGAAAGAATTATCCCTGCTCTTACTCTAACATGTACCTCAGTTCTAAGTTCAAACTTTCAAACCAGTGTTAATTAATTGATTTCTCAGTTGCTGCAAAGATTCATCAGTTTAAACATTGAAAGTCAAGGTGTTTTTTGTCATCCTTCATCTGGCAAAAAAAATGCGACTCAGGTAGCGGCAGAGTCTCAAAGCCAGAAGGAGACTTAGAGTTAGTTCACCAGTGTTATCACGTCAATTCATTCATTTTTGCACTCATTCAACAAGTAAGGTGTGTGCCAGCCTCCCTGCTAGGTGCTGAGGGTCCAGTGATGAGCAAAAGCAGGTCAGCTCCCTCTTATACAAGTTGCATGTTGGGAAAAAGTGATACGATCAGATTTGCATTTGAAATGCTTTGCCTCATTTAATTTGAAGTGTTCAAGAAATTCTAATACCTGAGTCAACTCTTGGAATAGCACCTTTTAATACCAGGAAAACTAAAAAGATGACATGTATTCAGTGATGGGATTATGGCATAAATTTCCAAACTTTCTAATGCTACTATAGTGTATAATATTTTGTGTGGTAGAAGTCAAAAAAGAATGATACCACAGGTTGTTCTCCTCACTCTTTTTCTGGATTTATTTATTGTTTCTGTGAAGGCTACCATTTTTGCTGGCTTAATGAATAGTTATTTATAGTGGTGCCTTGACACACAAGTACTTTAAATCACGAGCAATTTGAAAGACGAGCAGTCACTCACCGGATTTTTTGCTTTAAGTCATGAGCAGATATTTGAATCATGAGCTTCCGCCACCCTCCACTCGATAGCCTGCCGAACGTTCTGAAAGGGAGGAAGAAACAAACTTCCATGGAAAGGTTTTTGTTGAAATGGCCTTTAAGTGAAAGCGAGAAAAGTGTGGCTAAAAAGCCAAAAGTCAGTGAAGAAAATGATTGTCAGGCAAATGAGTTTGTAATATTTGTATTTTCTAAGTTTCCTCACTTTTATTGTTAAAAATGGTGCTGGGCAGCTGTCTGCGAAATTACTAATTACCTTCCTGTTTGGGAAGGGCCATTGTTATGCTAATGTTGCTGGAGGAGGCGTTTTCACACCAAAAGTTTTGAAAAGAGCAAGGAAGGAAAAGGGGAAAGAGAAGGAAGCCATACAGTGATAATTAAGCAAAGTAAAAAAATAGCAATTAAGTTTAGTGATAAAGTTACATATCATACATAGTGTGTAAGTTTAATTTTGCAATTAAATGTAGTGTTAAGTGTGTAGAGAGTAAGTTATGTTAAACATAGCGCATGAAAAGAAAACATCCTCCACCAGTCTCCTCCCCCTCCACCAGCATCTTCACCTTACCTTGAAGTAAATACACTTCATAAACCAGTTTACTTCTTTACATTCTCTCTTATTATGTATATATATACACATATATATTCTTATTATGTATATATATACATATACATATATATGTGTGTGTGTATTTGTTATTTAGAAAGGACATTTTCTTATTTAAAAGCATATAAAACAAAAAATTCATGTGGTTTTTGGGGGCTGGAACAGATTAATTGTATTCCCTTTAATTTAAATGGGGAAATTCAATTTGACACATGAATAAGTTGAGTAATGAGCTCGGCCATGAAACAAATTAAACTTGTGTGTCAAGGTACCACTGTATACTGATTATAATGGGTAGTCTTCACATGCAGTTGGAATTTATCTCTACCTAGCAATGCTGTTCTCCTCGGTAGCTGGAATTTAATCTTGTGGATTCAAGTTAGCAGGGACCCAGTCATTTCCTGCTGAAATCCAGTCATCTACAGGGTTCTTCCCCTCCTCTTTTGTGGGTGACTTCTAAGTTCACTGACAAGGAAGGGCTGGCAGCACTTGCAGAAAAGGTTGGGGGAATCCTCTGGCCAGCAGTGGACACTCAGTGAGATGTTCTTGGCCCTCTGGTCTTCCATCCCTCCTGGACTTTGCTATGTCTACATGGCCTCTCTGTGCCACCTCTCCACCACCAGCTCCACACCACACCCTGTGTCCTTCATGTTCCAACCAGGAGACCCCTTTAGGTTGGTTGGCCCTTTCTTTGCCCTTCTATTCCTGGGCTATGGGGGTGGGACTATCACCGACTCTTTGAGCTTTAACCAGTGGAGGGATTCAGCTGGTTTCCACTGGTTTGGCAGAACCAATGCCTAATTTTTTGTTAGTTCTGTGAACCGGTTGTTAAAATGGCACTTGTAATCAGGGTTCCTCTAAGGTGGGTGCCTGGGCAGCCACTTAATGTGGAAATCACAAATTTACATTTCTTGCTCTTTTTTAATGTTCAGCTGCGCAAAAACGTATTCCAAGCACCTATAGTAATGTTCATTCTGTCCATAGGTGAAAAAAATTTGACAGAAGTATGCTTGTACTATTTATTTATTGATTGATTTCATAAAACTCATTATACCTTTGATGAAATAGTACATTTTAACTCTCTTGCATTTGTTACTTCAGTAAACAAACATATAATGTAAAGAGAAAAAGCGCCAAACAACCAGGGAGTGGCAACTTGTATTGTTTATTTATTTATTTTACAGGGACAGAGAGAGGGATAGATAGGGACAGACAGACAGGAACAGAGAGAGGTGAGAAGCATCAATCATTAGTTTTTCATTGCCGTTGCAACACCTTAGTTGTTCATTGATTGCTTTCTCACATGTGCCTTGACCACGGGCCTTCAGCAGACCGAGCAACCCCTTGCCAGAGCCAGCGACCTTGGGTCCAAGCTGGTGAGCTTTTGCTCATGCCAGATGGGCCCACGCTCAAGCTGGCGAGCTCGGAGTCTCGAACCTGGGACTTCTGCATCCCAGTCCGACTCTCTATCCACTGCGCCACTGCCTGGTCAGGCTTGTATTGTTTTTGTCAGGTATTATTTAATATTATTCATTAATATTTTAAAACTCTTTCTTATAATATAATCTAGTTTTTTTGTGTATCTCTTTTATTGTTCTTATTTAAGTATTAAATGCATGAAATAAACTAACTTTGGGTATATTGTTTTTTAATACTTAAAACTGTCATTAGGGCAGAGAACTGATTGTTAAATTATTTGCATCCCATCACTGATAGCTCTTCTTCCCTAGATAAGGGGATTGACAGGTAAATAAATACATTGCATATATTGTAAGAGAATGACAAACTCTCTAGGGAGGTCAGGGAAGGCTTCCAGGAGGAAGTGATGTCTCAGCTGGGGGTGTAAAGAGCTCAGAGGGTAGAGAGGAGGAACAGACACAGAGAGGAAAGTCCCCGCACTCACGGCTAAAGGTTAACTGGGGAAACATAATTGACCATAAACTTTAGAGAGAGTCCTCTGACTGTTGCACAGGAGTCAGCTAGAGAGGAGGTCAGCCAGGACCCGGAGGCCGGCTGTGAGTGCAATGGGGGAGACAGGGATTCCACCACTGGTTTTAAACTCTTAGAGCACTGGGGAATGAATGGCCTCTAAGGAAACCTGCTGCCCTGAGTTTATAAGCACAGGCTCCTCTGCTCAGGAATCCCTTCACAGACTGTAACTGAGGCCGTGTGTGGACAGAGTGTTGGACAGAGCATGGAGGCTGGGTGTGGGATGGCTCTGGGACAGGGAGTGGGGGCAGGGTATGGGGTGTGGTATGGCGGGGCTGAGGAGACCACCCATGAACACTACCACCCTCCTCTCTCTTGTTTCTCAATACTCCACTCCCATCCAGAGAGATTTTTCATCTCCTCTCTTCCCAGAGGAGTCATTCCCCACCCCACCCATTCCCCAAACCATTATTTATGGATAAGCCTTATATATGGATTACTTAGGTCTTTGGCTTTTAGCATTCAAAACCAAGCTTTGGATCTCAGCAAAATCTTTTATCTGCTAAACAGTCTGCTTTTTTCAAACCAGAAGAATTTTGGTTTTCAAGACTGTTGTCTCCATTTTGAGTTTTAAAAATTGTTAGAGATGTGCTTGCTCTATTTGTTCTCACTGTATTCTACCCTCTCCCGAGGACATAAACCTCAGCTTCAAGTTCAGTTTTAATGGAGGAAGAATGTGGGGTGGGTAGGGAAGGTTGAAAGGGAAGAAAAGAGAAAGAGGTAATGAATAGAAGAATTCTTTAAGAGTGAGAACCCATCAGGGAATGTTTCAGAAATGTTATTCCTGCCATGGTTAGAACTGGAGAATCTCAGATTTTCTTTACTCTGCAAAGCCCCTGTTATGAGCACTTTCTTTTGTTCAGACCTTCCTTAGCAAGGACTTTATTGAGGCCAGTTCTACACTGGAGAAAAACCCATGGCCTAATATGCCCTGAAAACTATTTTTGTTTCTGCTTTCTATGCCTCCACACAGTGTTTAAATTCGCCAAGTGTGATATCTTACCCCAAAGCTGTTTCTTGAAAGTGATTCTGAACTTCAAGGAATAGATTATATAAGTCACACTCTTCAAAAATCATTACCAAAAGCATAGTATAACGAGACATGGAACTACCAGTCACGAAGGGGAGAACACGATGCCAGGATGTATTTGTAAAAATGAGATATTTTTGCTTCAAATGAGATAACATTACCAGATTACCACTGGGGGTCAAATAACCTGTAATTTACCACTGTATTTCAAGAAGCTTCACTCAGCTCTCTAATAACTTCATTATAATGAAAAACTAGCAATGCTGGTCTGGGATATGCCTGGTATACAGGAGATGTTCAAAAGTACCAGCAGATCTTCTAATAATGGTGTTTCATTCAACCTTGTTTTGTTATAACATTGATGAGAAAACATGCATTTCGGATAGGGGCCACTGATTGTTTGGAGTGTGCAGGTTCTCCCCATGTCTACGTGGGTTTTCTCTGAGGACGCTGGTGTCCTCCCACATCTCAAAGCTGTGCTTGCGAGGTGAATTGGTGTGTCTGCACTGTCCCAGTCTGAGTGAGTGTACCTATGAGTGGCTCTGTGGTAGAATAGCATCATGTCCAGTGAGGGTGCCCACCTTGTTGCCCAGAGCTGCTGGAAGTGGCTAAGCCACCTGTGATCCTAAATTGGAATAAATAGATTACAAGAGAATGGTCTTATTTGTTTTTATTAATACATTTATTTTAATGTTTAATATTTAAAGTGTTTTAGGTTTTCTTTTTTTTTTTTTTAAGTGAGAGGAGGGGAGATAGAGAGACAGACCCTTGCATATGCCCCACAGGGATCCACCTGGAAATCCCTGCCTGGGGCTGATGCACCAGTCAACCAAGCCACCCTCAGTGCCTGGGCCGATGCTCAGACCAATAGAACCACTGGCTGCAAAAGGGGAAGAAGGAGAGAAGGTGGAAAGGAAGGGAAGAGGGAGAAAAAGGATAGAAAGAGGGGGGAGAAGCAGATGGTTGCTTCTCATGTGTGCCCTGACTAGGAGTCGAACCCAGGATGACCATGCACTGGGTCGGTGCTCTATCCACTGAGCAACTGGCCAGGGCTGTCTTTATTTAAGAGTTTGGTGATGTGTTTGTGACCAGAAAGAGCTGTAGAAAATCAACTCTTGTTTATCTTAATTAGCCTAGAGTAAAATTGGTTTTGCTATATGTCATTTTACTTAAAGTCACAGTTTCCAAACACCTTTTGATGACATTAAGTGAGGATTTATTGTGTAAACTGACTGCCCAGCTTCTCAGAGGCCAGTGGGTAGAGCCTGTGAGACCAGCAGAGCTGCCAGATCACCAGCCCTTTGTGTTTCTGGGAGAAAGCCAGTAGGCATGTTAGTTCTTCAGTGTCAGGAAGAAGATGGGGTGTTGGTTTTTGTTCTGTGAGACTGGGCGTTAATTGTACCCTAGCCTCTAGAGAATATTTTGTTGACTATTGGAGAGAAAGTTTTTCTCATACCACTATGTGGGACAAGAATTTTTTTTCCTGAAATTTCAAAGCATGCTACAGGTCTCTTTACCATTGATATCAAGGCGGGAGGGAGAGTGACAGAACACGAACCCAGGAAGGCGGGGCCAGCCACACTGGCTGCCCCTCTCCTTGAGAAGCAGTGTGGTAGAAAAAAGAGCAGACCTGAATACAAGCCTTACCTCTGCGGTTTCTTAGCTGTGTGACCCTGGGAAAGTAACTTAATTGCTCTGAAATGTACTAACCATATCTCTGAAATCAAAAGGTTGTTGTGAAGATTACTAATACACCAAGTACCCATGAACTGAAGATATAGTTTATATTTTATTTTATTAATTTTTTAATTGATTGAGTTGAGAGAGCGAGAGAGAGAAACATTTATTTGTGTTTCCACTTTACTGTGTATTCATTGGTTATGTCCTGTATGTGCCCTGACTGGGCATCCAACCTACAACGTTGGTGTTTTGGGATAATGTTCTAACTTACTGAGCTACCTGGTCAGAACTAGTTTGTGTTTTCAATAAGTTAACTTTGTTTACATTTTCCAAATATATAAAGTGATATGATTATATTAAACATATTATTTCAAACACCCTGCTATCCCCTGTACATTTCTTAGCTGCCTCCTCCTATTGAGACTCACCTAATTGTACATTTTAAATTAAACTTTGTGCTCATCTAGAGTTGGAGCATATACGTAAGAATATTACAACATAATCAATCTGAATGCCATTACCATTCATTATCCTTAAAAGCATTTATGAGATAGCTGTATGCTTGGGGCACTGTCTAGATGGATCCACAGCCTTTGACTTTTAGCACGTAACAAATCAAGATGGTTTTGCAGTATTTAAGCATGAAGGCTTAAAAACAGAAAGACAAGCAAGATCAAGTCACAAGTAAGGCATTTTTAACACACATAAGCAACGGAAAGTTGTACTTGGGATTATACAGAACATAGTGAGTAATGCAGAGTTGGTGGTTGTGAAGATGGATAGAAATTAGTTTAGAAAATCTCAAAGGTGGAGATTGGGTTTGGGGAGCCACTTCGGAGAAGGGAAGGACACAGCTGGGTTGGTCCAGTCAGTTAAGGTTGATCTGATTCAGGTGGAATGATAATATACATCATGTGATTTCAAAGATAAGAGGAACCGTGGGGAGTTTCTGATCCTACAAATGAATGGAATATTCTGTACCCATTGTTCCCTACAAAAAGAAATAAGACAATTCTTGCTTTCCAAGAGCTGCTACTCCAGTATCTGGGGTGTGAGGGTATGTGCAGTGCAGCAGGTAGTGAGCATTTGGAAGGAAGTGACTAGTTTGCTGCAAGAGGAGTAGGTAGTTGGGGAAAGCTTCACAGAGGAAGTCACATTCTACAGAAGAGGTGAAAGAAGTTATCCAAGAACACACAACAGAGGAGTAATGGAGCTGAGGTCGCAGCCCAAACCCTCTGCCCCTGAGCTCTGATGCCTTCCAGGCCATTCTGCTGATCCTTGTTTGTCTTCCTGAGGAAAAAGAGGAATCCTTTAATCAGAGGTGGATTTAACGGGGGGTTAAACGGCATACGCCCTGGGCCCCGACTTCTGAAGGGCCCCGCAAAACCCCAACTTTACATATTTTCAAATGACACCAAGTTTGTTTTCATATGTGCAATTTTAACATGAATAGTACATAATATTTTTTATTTATTTAAAAATATGATTAACGTGTATTTTTATTTTTCCTGTCTCTCTCTTTTTTTTTAAAGGACCCAATATTTTCTTCTGCACCCAGGACCTCAGCTGACCTTAATTCGCCTCTGCCTTTAATTTATTATGCAAATAACCTGTATGTTGGGGATCTCTAAGATGAAGGTGAGAATGAAACCCACACAGTGGAGAGTTGAAATGCTGATGACATTATTCGGAAGTCAGTTCTGTCTATGAATTTTTTGCTTTATCCAGTTTGAGTTATGACATGCCACCCAAGAATCTTCACTGGGGAATTCAGCAGATAGGCTGCTTTGACAGTGCTCTTTCTCGTCTTTTTCATGAGCTTACTGAAAGGACATTGTGGTAAGTCAGCAGGACCTCAATTAAGACTATAGATGTATCCCTAGCCAGTTAGCGCAGTTGTTAGAGTGTCATCCAAAAATGCCAAGGTTGCAGGTTTGATTCTCTTGTCAGGACACGTACGAGAAGCAACCAATGAGTGCACAGCTAAGTGGAACAACAAATGAATACTTCTCTCTCTCCCCCTCCCCCTTCTCTGTCTCTCTAAAACCAGCCAATAAATAATAATAATAATATTTCCAGGAAAAAAAGACTGTAGATATAGAGATGAAAAGGGTGGTTTGCAAGATGCTGAGGAGTACAGCAAGGCAGGAGAATTTGATGGATGAAGTGAAGGATGAAACTTCTGTTCCTCTAAGGCTCTCAGTTGTATCATTGCTGGACACAGAGCTGCTACTGTCCAGTGTGATGGGATATCAGGGAGCCAGAGTTTAGGGGAGACTAGAGAAGCCCTATATTTTCCAGTCTAAGCTTCCTCTTCTCAACCATGTTTAATTTGAGTGGCTCTATCTGGAGCCATCAAGTGATGAAAATCTTGAAATGCTCAAAGTAGTGGGGACAACACAGTCATTTGAATGTGGTTTTTGAAGACGTTCTGGCTACCAGGGGTAACCTTACAGTAGTCTGCTGGAAGAACACACTTTAGGAAAACTTGAAAAGAATATGTCACCAGAGAGTAGAAAATACCCAATCTGTGGTTTTAGAGTATGATGTTGAAATTGTATGATCGCTAAAGATTCAGAGAGCAGATTAGTTGGAGTTTGGCTGCCCATAAATGCTATTCATGTACTTAGATGATGAGAAAGGACTTCTAAAAGCTTCCAACTCAATTTCCTTCATTTGGAATATTCTCATTTAATTAGTTGTGACCCTTAGGGAGCATCCTGAGACAGCGTTGGAAAGGCAGGGGAGCAAAGGGAAACAAAATCTGAGACTGGTTGTAGTTAACCTAGTGCATGTACTTTGGGATTCTAGTCAAAGAGATTCACAGCTCATTGGGTCTCTCATAATCTACTTTTCTAGTTTCAGAACAGCAACTCTAATGAAATGTTAGATACACATACTACACGTTTACAGAGGGAATGTGGCCGAGTGTGAGCTGATGCCCAGCTGACAGCTAGAAAGATAAACTAATGTGACTGTTGAGCCACAGGGTTGGTAGGAATTAGTTGTAAGAGCCAGATTGAAGAACACTGTTCTAGAAGGTGACCTCATTGAACGTCACGGGAGAAAACCATTTGCTCTGCTGATTTTTTCTGAAAGACCCAAGAAGCGTTATTTGTTTTATATAACAGATTAATTTGATTAATTTCAGTGGTTTTATTATCTCATATCCTGGGTGACCTCACAGCATCCTGTGAATAAGCAGAACAGGATGCACTTTTTGTGAAGAACATTATTCATGTCATTGGAGAGGTGAGCTTTAGGGAAAGAAACACCTAGTACCATGTCCTTGAAACCATAATCCTGATCCGTTGGAGAAAAAAGTCATAAAGCCTCCAAGTCAGGAGACTTCTCATTAAGTCTGAGAGAGATTTAGTTTCCAGTTTCTCCAGTCTGCTATGACATTGGGTGGGAAGAGTTAGTAGTTCCAGCACCAGGTGAGTTTCTTCTTTGGACCTGAGTAGGGAATTCTATTCTATTGATTAATTTTGGAACACACAATTCCTGAATAATTATTAACCTGGACTGTCCTCCTCTTCTATTGTATTAAACTTTATGAAAGTAAACAGAATCAGTCTTTAAAAAGTAACAAACAAACAAGCAAAAAAACTACAGAAATGGCAACTTCATGTAGTTCCACTTAATATTTCAGCCAAACTCGGTGATTGTTTGAGGTAGATGGGTGAAGTGAATCATGCTCACCCCGTCCTGATCTCACTGCAGTGTTGCCAGCTGCAGTGTCTGCTATGGCTCAGACCTTCCTCACTTGATTTCCTGCTTCTCTTTTTGGGAAGTCAACCTCAGGTTCAGAAACTGTGGATTTGGAACATGTCCACTATTGTTGACATAGAAAACTGTCGTCCAACCATTAGCCTCTGTTTTGGAAGTGACCTTCATGCTTTTGCTTATATTTTATCCTTACACCATCAAGAAGTTACATTTAAAAAACTAATGTGGCTGAAGGTTTTGCCTTCCAGTATATATTTTCCAATATTACAGACACATATCTTGGGTATCCTGTCTCAGCAACTCATCATTACCACCTATCCTGCAGTCCATTAACTTTGTTTCTACATCTTTGCCTCTAGGATAAACTTTAGGTAGAGATTTATTTTTCCATTTAAAAAAGTTCTACATATGTACTAAACTTTGTGTATAACAGAGGTGGTACTGCAAACCAACATAGACAATTTTGTTCTCACCATGCTGACAAAAAATAAAAAAGATATAAACCTTTCATTTCACCAGTATAAAAATAAAGTCCAAGTAGATTAAAGAGCTAAGTATGCAAATAAAATCTTAGACATTTTTTTTAATGGAAAATGAAACTTTTAAGACATTGGAATAGGAAGGAATTCCTTAAAATATGTAAGGAACATATAAAGTAAACGATCTATACATTTCACTATATTAAAATTAGTGAACTTCAGTATGACAAAACACTATAAATAGAGCTAAAAAAACCTCAGACTGGGTTTTTATTTTCAGTTTCTAAAATTCAATAAATAATAAGAATATTATTTACTCTGAAATAAAATTCAGAATATGTGAAATGACACCACACCATAATTTTAAAAATGGGTAAAGGTATGAAGGGGCATTTCAGAAAAGAAAAAAGGCAAATGGTGAACTGAAAAGGTGTCAACCTCAGGAATGACTAGGAGGAGGCAAATTAAAACAGCAGGTACCATTTCCCAGCCAGTAGATGGGCAAATATCAAAGGGCCTGCTGAAATCCAGTGCTCCCAAGGCCTGAGGAAAACAAATTCAGATTCATTGGTGAAAGGCAGATTTTATACCAGCACTTTGTAGAGCAAGTCTCAGCAAATTTGGAGATGTAGCTTTTCTATGACTTAGTTATTTCACTTCTAAGTATGATTTACTCTAAGACTTCAACAGATGTTCAAGAAGCACTGTTCATCATAGCAGGAAGTAGACGCAACATGCTACCAACTAGAGCAGGGGCTTGACCAATTCTAGCCCCTCGGGCAAATCCAGCTCACCGTCTCTTTCTAAGTAGCTTATAAATAGTTTTTACACTTTTAAATGCTAAAAAATAACAAACATGAATAATCTTTATATAACATAAGAATTATATGAAATTAAAATGTTAATGCTCATAGTCAAGTTTTAATGGAATATGGCCATGCTTATTATTTAAGTATTGCCCTGTGGGGTCCTCCAGGTGGTTCTGATGCATGCCACCGCTTGAGGGACAGTGAGGAATGGGTAGATTGCAGTGGATTCAGGCAACGAACTAGTAGTATACAGTAGTACAAATCTATAAATTAGATCAACATGTATTAACATGGCAGAATCTGTAAGTGAAAAGAATTACAAAAGTATATGTATGGTATGATAGTGCCCTGCACATTAGAAATAGAATATGTGGTTTATGAAACATATATAAGTAGCATAAATTTGAAAACATACATATAAATATAAATAATAATTATAGAATGTGTTACCTTCAAAAGGGGAAGAGAATGAAGGAGGTGTTGTATTTCATCTGTATGGAGGTTTTATTCCTTAAAAATAGAAAAAGCTGACTTAAATATGAAAAATGCTAATCCTATTAAATATGAGTAGTGAATAGTTTTTATATGCTTAAAAATTTAGAGCTAAATCTTCTTATAAAAGAAAATAAGGACTATAAGGAATAATATTCAAGAATTCAATACATAAATATTAAAAGTGATTCATGATTCCACCACTTGAAGATAATTACTTAATAATATTTTCATATTTTTTCCCTTGTAGTCTTTTTTTTCCATGCATGGGAAATTACTTTTAATTACATGATATTGACAATTTTGTATTCTTTCAATTTTTAGTTAATACTAGCTTTTAGGAAATTTTCATGTAGTTATTCTAATTTTTATAATAACCACATTTATTCCATGTATGTATTTTCTGATTTTTAACATATGTTTGCTATTAAAATTTGGAGAAGTATCAAGAAAACGAAAACTGTCACTGCAGCCCTTTGATGCAGTATTTTATGTGTATATTCCCAGTCAGGATTGTTCTTCTGCATCTTTGTTTCATTTAATAATGTACCATTAGAATTCCCCCGTGATATTCTTGTTTGAAAACATGATTTTAAGTGGCTCCATATTATTATATCACATATGGATTAAGAAATGCAAATGCTCACTTAACTCATCTTTCTCTCTTACTCTCTATCCACATTTGTTAGCATGAGATAGAAAGTGAATAATCTGTTGCTGATCTCAGTGGGACCAGGGGGATGCTGAGGAGAAGACCTGTGAGCTCTAAGGAGGGTTGGAGGGGGTCCCCTCTTGATCCCCACATGGATTTAACATAAGTTGACAGAAGCTGCTTATCTTCTTCCATCCCTACCTTCTTCTGGACTGCAAGTGTGTGACCGGCTGACTGGCAGGGCAGGGCAGGGCAGGGCAGACCTTTGGGGGGGAGGATAATGTACTATGTGTGATTCTCACCTTCCCTATTAAGGAGACAAGGGGACTGTTGAGTGGCAAGTATAAAATCGTCAAGTCACAAAGCCTGAGGTACAAAGGAACTTTAGAGATCCTTTTACTCTATCTTCTCTGTTTTATGTAATTGAGTAGCCCCAAATCAGGTCTTACTTTTCTTTACCCTATATAGTAAACTCTCTCTCTGTCTAACAATTCAGAAATGTACATTTGTTCATATTTTAACATCCCTGCAACTAGGATGGATCTCACAATCCCTTATGTCTTATTACTTGGAGCTATTGTTCCCAATTTAACATCCCCAAAATCAGAATGTGACTTACAATGACTTCATAGATTCAGTAAAATTCAGTATTTTCAAGCTGTGGTTTTCAATCTTGGCTACACATTAGAATTATCTGTGCACTTTAAAACTATATATAGGATGCCTGGTTCTCACCCCAGAGGGTGGTAGCCTGTGCATCTGTATTAAAATAAGCTCCCCAGAGTCGGAACCATCAACATAGATTTTAGTGAAAGAAAAAAAAATTTCAGCTGCATTGTGTTTCTGAAAATGGAATACACTGTAACTACTGGCACCAAATATTTAGCCATCTGGATGGTGGTGGAAAGAAGGGAGGAGTTTGCACTGCTCTCAAATCGCCTTTGCCACAGGGCGGATATTATAATGTGATATTTCTGTGCTCTGAATAGTGGAGCTGTGGGCTTGAATTTTGCCAGTGCTCAGTGTCAAACCACAACCTGGAATTATGGTGCCCACCAAGGCCTTTATCTTGGATGGGTGGGGAATCTCTTTTCTATGAATAGTTAGTATTAGATCATTTGCTTGTGTGGATAACCCACTTCATGGATTATTCACAGCAATTTTTAGGTCAAGCTTGGATCCTGTTGTCCTAACTGTCTTGCCACCCACTATGATCCTCTAATCCAATGGTTTTAAAAGTGTGCGCTCTAGAAGATTTCCAGGTACGCCCTATACTATTCCAGAGAAATATGTGCCAGCTGTAAAGACCTTGCCTGCCTACAGCCTGTCCCCCACCCCAATGTAAAGTATAAGCAAACAAACATGTACATCATATTTGCAAACTTATTTGACCCACAGTATGCCTACAATTATTTTTTAGGATTTTAAATGCACCCTGACTTCAGAAAGTTTGAGAACCACTGCTCTAATCCATCTCTTCTGTTCACTTGGTGTATGCTGAGGAAATTGGCTGCCCTGTTAATTGATGTTTATTAAGTGCCAGTCATGTACCAAGTGACCATAAGTGGTGTCATCTCATTTTCCAGAGGAGAGAACAAAAATTTAAAGTTTGAGATGTTTTTCTAAGGTCACACACACATTTCAAGGCTGAGTATAAAGATTTCTCAGTTAACTACTACTTTTCATAACTTAAACTCAGAGGTGGATTAAGGTCGGTTGAGGCCCCCAGCACAGAAGAAAATATTGGGTCCCTTAAAAAAAAGAGGGAGACAGGGAAAATAAAAATACATGTTAACCATATTTTTAAATAAATAAAAAATATTACGTACTATTAATGTTAAAATTGCACATATGAAACCAAACTTGGTGTCATTAGAAAAAAGTGTAAAGTTGGGGTTTTGTGGGGCCCTTCAGAAGTCGGGGCCTAGGGTGTGCGCACAATGTGCCTGCCGTTAAATCCGCCTCTGCTTAAACTGTAGAGACTTCTCCACGAGTCTGAGGAACCTAAAATGATTTTTACCAGTATAGCATGGCAAATATTAAACCAATCTCTTTTAAATAAGACTTAAGGGGGCAAGTAAATAAGATTCAAGCTGTGTAACATATACTCTATGATTGCTGTTCAGGTCTTAAAACTATGATCTGTTCAACAAAGATGATTAAACTATCTTTATTGCTAGGTCATTGTTTGTTTAGGGAAGATTATAAATGCTGATAATTTTTCTCAATATATTGCCTGATGGGAAGCAATTTTCATGTTCTCTCCAGATGATTTCTTTGTTAATATTTTTGTTTAAAACCTTGTTACTTTTGCTCCTTGTCGTACATGGTTTCCATAGCAACAAAAATGTGGAGGGGGTAGCAACAGGCTCTTGAGAGATGGAAAATGCAATGGAAAGTTCCACCTGAAATAACAATATGCAAATCATTTTAGTGTATGATAAACAACCAAGAAAGTAATGCTTTTTTGGGGAGACAGCTTTTTTGGTTTTTGGAATGGGCTCAGTTTTCTGACAGCTTCTCTTTCCTGACTTTTTTTCTTTTTGAGACAGAAATAAAATCATTAAAAAACAAAAATTCAACCTGACACTGCCTGTGATTCAATGGCAGATGTAGTGATTTGTGCTTCCAGAGATAGTTCTTGAGCAGAACATTTATAAAGGCTTTTAATTTGGGAATGAATTTAACTCTTGACTAAGCTACCTTTAGTTGCCAGGATACAGCTGAAGAGTGAGCTATTCCTCTACAGTGAAATTTTCCCCGCCAGCTTGCTATCAAGGACCTCTCTTGTTATTTTTCCTTATATCTTCATATATATATATATATATATATATATATATATATATATATATATATATATATATATATATATCCTTATATCCTTATATATTTTTCCTTCTATCTTTATGTATATATAAAAAAATTATATAGATCTGACAGAGAGAGAGACAGAGAGAAGCCTCAATTGTTGCTTCACTTCACTGGTGCATTAATTGCTTTTTGTCTGTGCCTTGACCAGGGATTGGACCAGTGACCTTGGGCTTCAGCTGAGCCAGAGACCCCTTGCTTAAGCTGGCAACCTTGGGCTCAAGCTGGCGACCTTGGGATCAGGTCAATTATCCTGCAGTCATGCTGGTGACCTTGGGTTTCAAACTGGCAACCTCGGTGCTCCGGGTCATTGCTCTACTCACTGTGCCACTGATCAGGCTTGGTTCATATGATCTTAACTCAGAGAAAGATAAGATTTCCTGTTTGGAATACTAGAAATATCTTTTTGGAATATTGAAAAATAGCTTTTAAAACAGTTCTTGAAAAGGAAATCATTGCTCAAGTATTCTGTTTTGAGATGGTCTACAGAATAGAATGGACAACATAGATATTTATTTTATATTTAAAAATATTATAGGGCTGCTTTAGGTATCCCTTCCTTATATAACACAAACCACAGAATAAACACTGCTGATACCATATGGAAATAAATAAAAACACAGAAATGATGTTTCTGTAAAATTGGTGAAAATGCTTATATAACTCACTTTGAGGCCAAATAAAATCATTTTTCACAGCTGTTCATTGCTATTACTTATGGGCCTTGCTCTTAGACATTTTTTCTCTATGTCCAAGTTTTTAAGCAATCAGAGAATCTAAGAATACATTTTTAAAATCCTCTAAAGGTAATGATTAAGCACCATAACATCTCCTTTTACGTATACATAAAGTGTAGCTATGACATGTCAGCTGAGTTTTCTCAAATCACACGCTTCTCTTTGAGTGTCTTCATGCACACCTGTCCCTGGGAACGTGCCTGAGTATGGGAGTCCCATTTATAAAGCCTAGCATCTTTACTGCCGGGCACTCACTGCATTTTTTGCTCTATTTTATGAGGTCAATGGCCAGAAAACCTTAAAGTGAGCTTCTCTGGCCACCTGCTTCAGAATAACCTGTGGTACTAGGAAAAAATGCAAAGTCCCAAATCCAGATCAATTGGTCCATTTCTGGGGTTCTGAAGATATCATAATCAAAATTTTTAGTAGGCTCCCTATTTACTTATTTTTTATTAATTTTTTTAATGCTCAATAAACCCCTCAGCTGGATTAAGAAGTACAAAATGCCAGTTACAGTCACAGGATATAAAGTACAGCACTGGGATTATAGTCAATAACATAGTAATAACTGTGTGTGGTGCCAGATGGGTACTAGACTTACTGTGGTGATCGCTTGGTAAGGTATATAAATGTATAATCACTATACTGCAGTGGTTCTTAACCTGGGTTCTATCGAACCCTAGGGGTTCGATGAGTCGGTCTCAGGGGTTTGGAGAAGCCTCTGGCGCGGAGGCCAGAATAAAGTAATACCGTAATTTGTTGTGAGTTCATGCACTTTGTTGGTTTTGTTCTTTGAGCAAGGTGATGTTCATGCACGGCTCATTTTGTGCACCAGTAAAAAAACATATACCTATGTCTTGAATTTGGAAAAAAAAAATTTTATTTACCACTAAAGAAGGGTTCGGTGAATGCGCATATGAAACTGGTAGGTTCGGTACCTCAAAAAAGATTAAGAACCACTGCTATACTGTATATTTGAAACTGATATAATATTGTATGTCAACTATTATTTAAAAATAAGGAAAAAGTGACCTTTGAAATGGAAGACTGAGGGTGAGGTTGCTGCATCTGCTGCTAAAAAAGCCTCAGGTGCTCATGAGTACCAGCAGCCCTCACCCTTGCTCTTCTCTTTGCTTAGTCACTGCACCAACCCTCCCCAGCCTGAACCTGAACCAGTCATCTGCTTCCTTACCAGGACTTACATTCTTTGGGTTGCTCCTTGTGATCTTTTTCCTTAATGTCTTCTGAGACATGATCTCATTTGTAAAACATGGAGTAGAAGTGAGTGTAAGTTTTGGGTGGGTAGGGCTGAGGCAAGGGAATGGGAGAGTTTTGTACTTTTGTCCCAAGACCTTTATCCCCATAGGATGACCTTTGATTGCATTGTTCTTTCTGGGGATAGGGGAGGAGAATGAGAGCTGGGGACATTCCAGGCAGGGCCCTATATAAAAATGTTTCTGTTTAGTGAGATGAAAGCTTACCTTGATATGATTTGGGGGCACCATGGTTATCTCTAATAGTTTGATTTAAGACCATATTGCCTGACCAGGCAGTGGCACAGTGGATTAAGCGTCAGGCTGGGATGCGGGAGACCCAGGTTCGAGACCCCGAGGTCGCCAGCTTGAGCGCAGGCTCATCTGGTTTGAGCAAAAGCTCACCAGCTTAGACCCAAGGTCACTGGTTACTAGGTCTGCTGAAGGACCGCGGTCAAGGCATATATGAGAAAGCAATCAATGAATAACTAAGGTGTCGCAACGAAAATCTGATGATTGATGCTTCTCATCTCTCTCCATTCCTGTCTGTCTGTCCCTATCTATCCCTCTCTCTGACTCTGTTTCTGAAAAAAGAAGAAGAAGAAGAAAAAGACCATATTAATCCAAGGAATTTCCAGGGAATAAACCAAATTGTGGCTGAAGAAAAGTGACTCAGAAGCATTGACGATATATGGAGAAATCTCTTTGGGTTTAAAAAATATTTTTATTTTCTCAAGAAGCCACCAGTGGATAATTTTGAGCTAGCTTAAAAGAGTCTTTGGTTTGAATTCAAGATACCAAGTAATGTATCTGAGGTAATATGAGCGGAGCAAAGCAAATAAGAATCTATTTGGCAATGGTAGAGAGTTCCAACCTGAAGTCAATCTCTTACAATCACAGGTAAGACCGTCCACAGAGTTTCCTGTGGTTTGGTGATGTAGAGAAGCCACATGAGTTTGGGATATGGATGTATGGTAGTCATCTTTTATTTCCTCCAGGACTGGGCTGGCCCTGGATTTCCTAGGCCTGGGCCCAGAGTGGTAGTAAGTCATCATGCCCTCTTCTTGGTATCAAAATTGACAAAAATTGTATCTTCATGTCTGTGAGTTCCTTGTCATCTTGTGCCAATATTAAAATTGCTTTGGAAAATTCAGTGTCTGTAATAAGTGCTTGGCAGGTATAAGGCCAGGGGCCACCACCATTGGTTCTCATTGGATTCAGACAGACGGTAAAGAAACAGTGGAGCCAAAAAATTCCTTTATTAAAGTCTCGCACTGGCCGACAAGGAAACAGGCAGGGGAAACACTTTCTTTTTATTCAGGGCTCCCAAAGCCCTGACGCATTCTCTGGTTCCACACCAGGAGAATCTTCTCTGGTTCCTCCTAGAATCAAAGGCTCCCATAAGCCTCAGTAGGGCTCCCAAAACCTCTCAGCTCTGGTTCCCCATCTGTACACCTTTTCTCTGTCTACACAAACTAACTTCTTCTTCTGCACTCTGCATTCTCTTTGCTCTCCCTGCAAAAACTGGCTGGGCCCACAAAGACTCCTCCTCCAGCAAACATTAGCATAACAATAGCCCTTCCCAATCAGGAGGGTAATCTGTAATTTGCAATCAAGTGCCCTTCTCTGAGGGCAAGCATGCAGGTGACTGCCCAGTGCCATTTTTTAACAATAAAAATGAGCAAACTCAAAAATATACAAATTTTACAAACTCATTTGCCCATCAGCAGGGCAACACTTTCTCTGATAGCACAGGGTGGGTAGACACTGTTCAGATCAGACACTGAATTTATTGTTTTAGCTAAACTATTTGACACCTAGCAGGAATCACATTTTGTGGGAAGGAAAAATCAACAGAGAAATATTGGGATACAGCAGGAAGGAAAGGCCCATGGTGTCGGATTAATAACAGCCTGGTCTTAGGTGAGAGTGGGGGTAATCGGAGGACTTTGGGACTCTGTAAATAAGGAGGGGCATATAGAAAATGTAAGAAGTAAAAGGGAGGGCTTAAAATGATGGCAGTTGTCATTTACAGAGGATTTCTGGCTTTCATAGCCATGAACTTTACTGATCCTTCCAAAAACACTCAAGATGTAGGGGTGGTTGTTAGCCCCATTTTATACATGGAGATGCTGAGCCACAGATAGTTATTTACTTGCTCAAGGCTAGCTGAAACTAAGACCCAAGTCTTTGTCTCTTGCTCCATTCCTTGGTCTAGTTCCATTCTATACTGTTGACTAATAGACTGAGAGTAACCCCATACTAACTGCCTGCTTCATAATGTTGCCCTGGGTCAGACTGAGCAGGGCGTAAGTGATCAGAGATGGAGGCATATCTAGGAAACTGGGCTTTCCCCCAAGGTTGACTTATACTAAATGGATGCCCATGACCAATGGTATTTTGTGAGGCTAAACTGCATAATGGATCTTTAATGTGGGTAAGACAAGACCACCCAACTCACTTTTAACTGATGAAACTGAAACCAGATCTGTGGAGGTGAAAGGCTTATGCATTAGCCCAGTGATAATAGATTTCCAGATGGCTGGAATTGGACCTCTGTCTCTGGCTTTGGCCAGTGATATTGACCAATAAACTTTTTTATGTCAATAGATCATGAGATATGGTGCAAGTGAATGTTATACGTAGATAACAGCCTTTATTCAGGGTCTTTTTTTATAAAACCATGTAATGTACAATCTTCACTTAAAACTCTCAGAGGAGAAATGTTCTGATAAACCTTTTTAGGATGAAAGTTTTCTACATGATACTTTTATTTTTTAAGGACAACATGTACTAAAATTAAGCAAGGTGTACTTGTTAGAAGGAGAAAGGTGAAGGCACTTGTGAGTAGATTGAACAGTGCTCATAACAAATAGCATTGCCTTTCTGAGCATCCTCTTCACAGATGCAATTTTTAAAACAGTGTTATGAGTGAACCACAAATAGGCAGAAGACTGTCCTTGATGTAAGTGTCATTTTTCTCATGGAGAAACACAATTATTTTTCACTCCACTTTATGTAAATGTAAATGTAAATATAAATGTAAATGTGTGTCTCTGAGAAGGTTATTCTCCCCTGTGAATGGATGTAGTCCATCTGAAATGGGTGATGAGTAGGCCACATGTAAATTATGACTTCCCAGGACATTTTTTTGACATTCAATTTAGAGAGATTGATTTGGTTGAGGCTGGTAATTGTGCTCTTTCTATGGGCTCTGTACGCACATTTGCATGGGAGGAAAATGAATGCAGAGGAGAGTGCCCTCTGCACTGGGGAGCAGAAGAGTGACCTCTTCTAGATTTTTTTAAAAGTTGCTTTTTGAAAGTGGTCTGAGGAGTAAATTATTTATAAATTATTGGTGGAGTTTAGACACTTTATTTATTGTCTTCTTCATATTTGGACTATGGACCACTATTGCGAGAAATAAAACCACAAGATGACAGGGTTTAAGGTGAAGGTCATGCTCTAAGGAAGAAGCCAGCTGGGCTGGACGGCTATGCAAATGGCTGTAGGGGCAAGAGAAGGAAACACCCCAGATATTTGTGTGTCTGTCACATCGATGCTGGTGGTGTTGCAGAGACCGAAGAGATTTTGTGCCAGCTAAATCTGTAATGAAACTCCGAATTGAGGAGGAAATGTGAGAAATCAGAGAGCTCTTAGGTTTCCTAGAAAGATATAGCGTGATAAAATTGCCTGTCTTGCTCATATCTGTATATGTCACGCTGAAGAATAACATAATTGATCTAAAACTAGGGCAAAATAAAGGCTTCACTTGGTGTAGTTCTTGATTTCATAGTTTGCAGCTAGAGGCACAAAAGATGAAGTTTTTTTGTTATAAAAATAAATGACATTAAATTATTATAAATAACTTTGCTAGCTTTCTTTTGAAATTTTTTTCAATATAATTTAGACAAATAAGTTTATGCAGTTATATATGTTCTCTTGTTTAATATTTTTATTTACAAAATGGACAAAGCATCATTCAACTCAAGAAACGCTCACTGCATTGTTTACTGTGTGCCAGGTTCTGTTCTGAGGGCTTTCCAAGGCTTATCTCCTTTAGTCCCCCACGCTTGTGAGATCGTTTGTGCCTTAGGTCGGGTTCTCCGGGAATCAGACTCTGAGGTGCAGCGGTGTGAGTGGGAAGCTTATTGGGAATGCTCTTCAGGTGAGCACCTGGGGGACAAGTGCAGGCGTAGGACCGAGACAAAGAGGCAGAGAGAGGTGTGATGCTGCCATGTGGCTGCAGCAAGTCTCTGCAGAGACAGGGGTGGGGGCAGGGCTAGAAAGGTGTAAGGCCAGAGGCCGCCACCACCGGACCATTCACATCCAGGTTCTAATTAAATTCAGGCTGACGGTAAAGAAACCGCAGAGTCGGAGGATGGTGGGCCATTCAGTTTATTGGTCTCACCAAGACAGGCAAGCCATGAGAAAAGCCAAGGGAAAAGCAGAAAACCTGCTTTATCCATGGAGGGCCAGGGATCAAGGAGGAGAGAAAGAAGAAATCCTCCTGTACCTCTGGGTGGGTTGTTGGGGCAGAATCTCTCTTCCAGTAAACATTATCAAGACAATGGCCCCTCCTAATCAGGAAGGGGACCTGCAAGCTCACAGACCACTATGTGGGCTGTTGCCCAGTCCCCAATGCAAACTATAAGCAAACAAACATATACAACATATTTACACACTTATTTGACCAACAGAAGGCCTTCCAGAGGTGTCCCATCTTTATTTGAGGGGACTAAGCTTTTACATCTCTCTGTACCCCTCAGTGGTCATGGGATGTCAGATGACCCCAGGAGGGGTGTGACCCTGGGCAAGGCCATCCATCTCTCAGCAGCTGAGAGACCCCAGCTGTCAATACTCCTCACAGCTGAGGACAGATTCATAAGTGGGTAGCACACTATACAATTCAATACAAGTATTATCCCCATCTTTACATGAGAAAACAGAGACTCCAAGAGTTTAACAATCTGCCCAAAGTCACACGGGTGAGTGGAAGGCCGGAGTGAACACTGTACTGTGTGATCCAGAATCCACACTGGAAACTGTGATAAGGTGCCAAAGAACTGTAAAACTTAGTATTGGCAACACCATTTTAAAGAGGAAAAGTCAGTCTTCTTGCCCCCTCCTTTCTTTAGAGAATGGACTGAGAAGGATGTGGGAGCTTCCTGGCTTACAAGAACAACTGAGTCATCTAGGCATAGTTTAACTATAGTTCTCTGAAAGAATAAAGGTTATCTGAAGAACTTCCTTTCCCCTTTCAATGGGATCCTTTGGGAGACAATGTTTGCATATCCTACACTGTTTTTAACTCTTCCTCCCTCCTGGAGTCCTGACAGTAACATATACCTCTAAACAAAGAGGGGGGGTAGACACTAAGATTTGTGAATGTCTTTGATATGTAAAACGACGTCACTATTGTGTTACCTTGTAAGTTTTAATATGTAGGAATGTTTTTTATAGATCCTATAGATGAATGTTGTTAGCTTGTTAATGATTGATTATTGTGTCATGATTTCCCTCCTTTTCCCCCCAACCTATATGTGATTTGAACACGACAGGATTTGGGTTAGCTATACCCCGTGTAAGTCATATGTAGCTGGCTTATTAATAAATCTCCTCCTAAAAAATTCTTCTGTATCCTGTCTTGGTGTCTCTACATAACCCGTGGAATTAAGGTACAATACTTTACAACAAAATCAGCACTTTGCCTCCTCATAAGTGCTGCGACCCAGATAAGTAAATTGGTAAATGAACAAGATAAGTTCAAAAGACGTTAAGTGCTCTGAAGGAAAAATAAAAGGGGTGGGCATACTAATGTGGAGTGGATATATTAATGGCATTTCTACTTGCTGGTACCATCAGGTATTGTACCACATGTGTGGTGGGGATTGCTAGCTGTAAAGCTAGTAGTCAAGGCCACCATCACAGCCGCCTGACCCATACAGGTTTGCATTAGATTCGGACAGTTGGTAATGAAACAATGGAGCCAAGAACTGGTGAGCCATCAGCTTTAATTCTAGCTTGCACCTGGCGGGCAAGCAAAAACACACTGGGCTCCAAAACCCACTCATTCAGTGCTCACAAAGCTACTGACTTATCCGAGTTTCCTAGAATCAAAAGGTTTCTAGCTCACCAGTCTTATTCACCTCTGTTCCCCATCTCCTTCTCCAGCACAAACTCTGCACAAACAGGCTTCTCCCTCAGCACTCTGCCATTTTGGCTGCTTCTCCTGGCCTCCATGTGGCCTTACTCTGCTCCCCTCTCTAATACTAACCTCAGAAAACTAAGAGCGAGCAAGCTACTGGTCTGTCCGACTTTATAGTATAGAAATCCAAACCCTTAACCCAATCTACAAACAAGAAAGTCTCTGATACAAAGTCACCCATCTGAGGCATAATGGGATTCCTCAGGAGAGCGCACCACACCACATCATCCATTCAGTCAAGGGTGTGGGGAAAAGCTTACTCTTAAAACTAAGCCTTAGGCTATAACAACCCGGCCTGCTTACATTACAGCCTTTTACACACAACCATCCTAAGCACAAGGGCAAATAATATCACCTGGGTGACGGGCTTCCATGTGGGCAATGCCATCTTTAACAAAGTGAGCATATTATATTTTATCTGCCCAACACTAGCCATTCCATTGTCCTTCCTGGGCACACATTTAGAGGGCATTATCCATTTTCTTTTTCAGTGATGTGTGCCACCTTCCAGCCTGGCCAATAGACCCTCTGTACACCATGCACCTTGCCAGACTTGTGGTACTCAGTGGCCATAATAGCCTTGGGAGACAGTAGCTGACCTGGAAAATTTCACCCTGGTCTGTTCATTACATGAGAGAAAAATAACCTTGTCTTTTAAGCCCCAAATTTTTAGTGGGTGAGTGTTGGGCAGATAAAATATATCATGCTCACTTTGTTAAAGATGGCGCTGCCCACACGTTAGTTTTAAGAGTAAGCTTTTCCCCACACCCTTGACTGATTGGATGATGTAGGGTGGTGCACTCTCCTGAGGAATCCCATTATGCCTCAGATGGGTGACTTTGTATCAGAGACTTCCTTGTTTGTAGATTGGATTAAAGGTTTGGATTTCTACACTATATAGTGGGAGAGACCAGGAGCTTGCTCTCTCTCAGTTCCTGAGGTTAGTATTAGAAAGGAGAGCAGGTGAAGGCCACATAGAGGCCAGGAAAATCAGCTAAGATGGCGGAGTGCTGAGGAAGAAACCAGTTTGTGCAGAGAGAAAGAGATGGGAAACAGAGGTGAATAAGTCTGGTGAGCTAGAAACATTTGATGCTAGGAAACTCGGATAAGTCAGTAGCTTTGTGAGCATTGAATGAGTGGGTTTTGGAGCCCAGTGTGTGTTTTTACTTGCCCGCCAGGTGCAAGCTAGAATTAAAGCTGATGGCTCACCAGTTCTTGGCTCTGTTGTTTCATTACCGACTGTCCGAATCTAATGCGAACCTGCACTGGCAAGGTGGCTGTAATGGTGGCCTTGACTACTGGCTTTACAGTGAGTATTTGTTATAGGAGTTTAATCTACTCTCATGAATACAATGTAGACATTTATTTATAATACTTCAATATAGATAGTAGTGTATGGGTAGTCATTAGGGTACTATAATGTTTAATTTTATGTGTCTCCTTGGCTGGGATACCGTGCCCAGGTATTTGGTCAAGCATTATGCTGGATGTTTCTGTGAGGGTAAATAGGTGGATTCTGAATAAAGTAGATTACCCTCCATGATGTGGATGGACCTCATCCAATTATTTGAAAGCCTTGATAGAACAGAGAGTGTCCTCTCCCAAGCAAGCAGGAACTCAGCCAGCAGTGCAGGCTGCCTTCTGGCTTCACCTACATCTGCTCTTCTTGGTTCCCTAGCAGACTGCCTTCCGACTTGAACTCGACTCTTTCCTGAATCTCAAGGCTATCACATCAGATTTTGGACTCCCCAAGCTTCCATGATCACGTGAACCACTTTCTTAAAATAAGTCTCATTGTATATACATATCCTATTAGTTCTGTTTGGACAACCTTGACTGATGCAAATAGTTATTAGCATTTGAATCATCCAACTGAGGAAGCTCTACTTCAGAGATGGCTATAGCATCTTCATATATTTTTACAGAAATCTACTCCAGAAAGTTTGTTAATTAGCCTAATGAATGTTAGAAAAAAATTTTTCTCCATAATATATATAGACATATGTGTATTATATTCAAGATGTGTGGCTGGGTAAAAAATGATTTTTCAGTCCCCACCACCCTCTGCAAGAATGAGAATAAGAATCTGTTAGGTGCAATAGCTTTTGACTTGAGCTCTACTGGGCAGGGCCATGTGTCCCACAGAAAATCTACAGCCTGCTTCAAGCAGGAGCCTAGCTGATTCTGCTGCTAGAGTTTCCTTCTGCCTGCCTATGAGTTGAACTCTCATGAAAGTGTTTGCTGGTGAGCCTAAGTATAAACCAGTGATGGGCAATCTTTTGAACTTGGGGTGTCAAAATTCATCAAAAAACCGAGCATAACTCAGGTGGTGTGTCACTTCAAAAAACCCCCATAATTTTGCGATATTTATAGTTTAAATAACAAAAATGTTTTGGCCTACAGACCTCCGGCACAGAGTGTCTACACTACAGCAAATGTTTTATCCTTGGCTACTGCACCTGACTGTGCAGGAGCCAAGGATGAAACGTCCTTCTCAGCATGCAGCCCCATACTTCTCTGGTATGTGGCCGCATGCGGCCACGTGTCATCGAAAATAGCTACGCGTGTCAGTGCTGACACGTGTGTCACAGGTTTGCCATCACGGGTATAAACAAAAGGGACTTCACTCAGCTTTCAGATAATTTGAAGACTATTTTTTGTATTTATTAATCTTATTATACAAGTAGCAGAATTTGAAATAAGACTTGCTTTCATTCTGACCTAACATTTACATAGTCTCTCTCACCTTGAATGTCTGAAGGCTGTCACTGTTTACCAAAAGAACTGACTATTGTTGGGTGACCAGTTGGACGTACATCAGTTCCTCAAGAGAGAAAATAGGGCAATGCAAGCATGTGAGCATGAATGTGGACAGTAGCTTTAGAGGACCTGGATTTGGTACCCAGATCAGCCACTTGCTAGTTTTGTGGCCTTGGTCAACATACTCTTCCTTTTCACAGTCCCGTTTTCCAGGTATGTACTTGTCACTAGGGGCTGTGGTGTTGGGAAGACCACAAGAGCTGATGCCTGTGACATGCTAAGTAAGTGTCAAGGGAAAGTGTGCATAAATATCAGTATTATTAAGGCATGGTGCTGCATAATAGAGGTTCTCAGATAAGTGAAGATTAACCTTTCAAGCATCGTTACAAAAAGTAAACAGTTTTGATAGATACGTTTAACTGTCTTCTTAGTAAAAAGAGTGAATATTGAGAGGACAATACTATCCTGTTTCTAAACATTGGAGGCTCAAGTGTTTACTGCCACGGTGTAGGGAGATAGCTGTAATCTAGTTCTTTGAATTACCCCAGACAACATTTTCTGAGTTGTTTGAGAGGTGTGGGAGATACTGGTATTTGTCTTTTGGGGCTGCCATAAGAGAACAGCACAGACTGGGGTGATATAAACAACAGAAATTTATTTTCTCACAGTTCTGGAGGCAGTCCGTCCAAGATCAACGTGCCAGCAGGAATAGTTTCTGGTGAGTCTTCTCTTTTTGGTTAGGAAGATGGGTTTTTTGCTGTGTCCTCACATGGTGTTTCCTCTGTGACCGTACTCTTAGTATCTCTACTTCCTTTTTTTACATTTTTATTAATTTTTAATTTATTGTGTTTACATGAATTCAAGTGTACCATTGAATATAACTCCCTCACCCCCTCACCCCTGTGTCCCTTTTTATACCCCCTTTGCCCCCCTCCACCTTAGACCCTCCCCGTTTCCCTCTAGGATTTGCTGTCCTGTTGTCTGTATCTCTGCTATGTATATATAATTTCCCTAATCCCTTTACCTTTTCTGATCCCTTCCCCCTTAGCCCCCTTCCCTCTGACTGCTGTCCCTCTGCTCCCTGTGACCCCGCCTCTGTCTCTATTCCATTCCTCAGTTCACGTTGTTCATTAGATGCCACATATATGTGAGATCATATATTTTCCTTTCTCTGCCTGACTTATTTCACTTAGCATAATAATCTCCAGGTCCATCCATGCTGTCGCATAAGGTAAGATTTCCTTTTTTTTTCACAGCCATGTAGCATTCCATTGTGTATATGTACCACCGCTTTTTAAACCACTCATCCATGGACAGACACTTGGGCTGTTTTCAGATCTTGGCTATTGTAAACAATGCTCCAATAAACATGGGGGTACATATCTTCTTTGGAATCAGTGATTTGGTATTCTTAGGATATATTCCTAAAAGTGGGATAATTGGGTCAAAAGGCAGTTCCATTTTTAATTTTTTTTAAAATTATTTATTACTTTTACAGGGACAGAGAGAGAGAGTCAGAGAGAGAGGGATAGACAGGAACAGAGAGAGATGAGAAGCATCAATCATTAGTTTTTTGTTGTGGGTCCTTAGTTGTTCATTAACTGCTTTCTCATTTGTACCTTGACTGTGGGCCTTCAGCAGACTGAGTAACCCCTTGCTTGAGCCAGCGACCTTGGGTCCAAGCTGGTGAGATTTTTGCTCAAGCCAGATGAGCCCGTACTCAAGCTGGCGACCTCAGGTTCTTGAGCCTGGGTCCTCTGCATCCAAGTCCGACGCTCTATCCACTGCGCCACCACTTGGTCAGGTTCCATTTTTAATATTTTGAGGAAACCTCATACAGTTCTCCACAGTGGTTGCACCAGTCTGCATTCTCACCAACACTGCAGAAGGGTTCCCTTTTTTCCACACCCTTGACAGCACTTACTGTGTATTGTTTTGTTAATGAGTGCCATTCTGACAGGTGTGAGATATCAGCTCATTGTGGTTTCAATTTGCATTTCTCTGATGATAAATGACTTTGAATGTTTTTTCATATGCCTATTGACCATTTGGAGAAGTGTCTATTCAGTTCTTTTGCCCATTTTTTAAATTGGATTTTTTACCTTCCTGGTGTTGAGTTTTAGATGTTCTTTATTAATTTTGGCTATTAACCCCTTAACAGATGTGTTGGCGAATATGAGTTCCCATTGTGTAGGTTGTATGTTTAATTTGTTCATGATGTCTTTTGCTGTGTAAAAGCTTTTCAGTTTGATATAGTCCCATTTATTCATCCTGTCCTTTATTTCACTTGCCCGTGGAGATAAATCAGCAAAAATATTGCTATGAGAGATATCGGAGAGTTTATTGCCTATGTTTTCTTCCAAGATGTTTATGGTTTCACGACTTACATTTAAGTCTTTTATCCATTTTGAGTATATTTTTGTGAATGGTGTAAATTAGTAGTCTAGTTTCATTATTTTGCATGTAACTGTCCAATTTTCTCAACACCATTTATTAAAGAGAGTGTCTTTACTCCATTTTAGGCTCTTACCTCCTTTGTCAAATATCAGTTGACCATAAAGGCATGGGTTTATTTCTGGACTCTCTGTTTTGTTCCATTGATCTGTATGCCTGTTCTTTTGCCAGTACCAAGCTGTTTTGATGACAATGACCTTGTAGTATAACTTGATATCAGGGAGTGTTATACCTCCCACTGTATTCTTCATTTTCAAGATTGCTGAGGCTATTCATGTTCTTTTTTGGGTTCCATATCAATTTTTGGAATATTTCTTCTATATCTTGAAGTATGCCATTGGTATATAAATAGGAATTGCATTGAATTTATAGATTGCTTTGGGTAATATAGACATTTTAATGATGTTTATTCTTCCTACCCATGAACATAGTATATGCTTCCACTTGCTTGTATCTTCCTTGATTTTTTTTATTAATGTTTTATAATTTTCTAATTACAGGTCCTTTACCTCCTTGGTTAAATTTTCTCCTAGGTACATATTTTTTATTGTTGCAATAGTGAAGAGGATAATTTCCTTAATTTCTCTTTCTGACAGTTTATTGTTGGTATATAAAAATGCCACTGATTTCTAAATATTGATTTTATATCCTGCCACCTTGCAAAATTCATTTATCAGGTCTAGTAGTTTTTGACTAACACTTTAGGGTTTTCTCTGTACAGTATTATGTCATCAGAAAATAATGATAGTTTTTATCCTTCCTTTTGTTTATATCGGTGGTAGTCAACCTGTTCCCTACTGCCCACTAGTGGGCGTTCCAGCTTTCATGGTGGGCAGTAGCGGAGCAACCAAAGTATAAATAAAAAGATAGATTTAACTATAGCAAGTTGTTTTATAAAGATTTATTCTGCAAAACTTAGCGAAAATCTGACATAAAGTACTTGGTAAGTAATTATTATTATATGTTTTAACTTGCTGTAACTCTGCTTTATAAATTTTATAAAGTAAAGTTACTTCCCTACTTTATAAATCAGCATTACTGTGGAACCAGCGTGCGGTTAGAAAATTTTATTACTAACAGAAATACAAAAGTGGGAGATAGATATAAAAAGGTTGACTACCCCTGGTTTATATGATGAATCACATTGATTGATTTGCAAATATTGTACCAGCCTTGCCTCCCCAGAATAAATCGCACTTGATCGAGATGTATGATTTTCTTTTTTCATGTATGGCTGGATCTAGTTTGCTAATATTCTGTTGAAAATTTTATCATCTAAATTCATCAGGAATATTGGCCTATTGTTTTCTTTCTTCATACTGTCTTTAACTGGTTTTGGAATGAGGATTATGTTTGCCTTATAAAAGGAGCCTGGAAGTCTTCCCCTCCTCTTGAATTTTTTGAAATAGCTTGAGAAGTCTGAGTGTTAGTTCTTCTTTGAATATTTGGTAAAATTTGCCTGTGAAGCCACGTGGTCCAGAACTTTTGTTTGTTGAGAGTTTTTTGATAACTGTTTCAATTTCATTTGTTGTAATCAGTCTGTTTAGGTTTTCTGATTCTTTCAGACTGAGTTTTGGAAGATTATATGTTCCTAGGAATTTATCCATTTCACCTAGGTTGTTTAATGTTTTGGCATACAGATCTTCATAGCATTTTCTTACAATCCTTTGTATTTCTGTGGTGTCAGTTGTTACTTCTCCACTTTTATTTCTAATTTTATTTATTTGTGTCTTGTCTCTTTTTTTCTTGATGAGTCTGGTGAAAGGTACATCAATCTTCTTTACCTTTTCAAAAAACCAGCTCTTGGTTTTATTGATCTTCTGTATTGTTCTTTTAGCCTCTGTGTCATTTATTTCCACTCTGATCTTTATTATTTCCTTTCTTCTACTTCCTCTGGTCTTTATTTGTCATTCTTTTTCTAATTCTTTTAGATGTAGGGTTAAGTTGTTTATTTGGGTTTTTTCTTGCTTCTGAAGGTATGTCTATAATGCTATAAACTTCCCTCACCAGGCTGCTTTTGCTGTGTCCCATTAATTTTGAGTTGTTATATGTTCATTTTCATTTGTTTCAAGGAAAATTTTGATTTCTTCCTTGATCTTATTCTTAACCCATTTGTTATTTAATAATATGCTGTTTAGTTTCCAAGTGTATGAATGTTTTCAGTTTTTTTCTATTGTAGTTGATTTCTAGTTTCATGCCATTATGATCAGAGAAGATGTTTGATACAATGTGAATCTTTTTACACTTATTGAGACTTGTTTTGTGTCCTAGCATGTGGTCTATCCTAGAGAATGTACAATGAGCCTTTGAAAAGAATGTATATTTTCCTGCTTTGGGGTGAAAGGTTCTGAAGCTATCTTTTAAATCCAGTTGATCTAATGGGTCATTTAAGGCTGCTGTTTCTTTTTTAATTTTCTTTCTGAGGATCTATCCATTGATTTTAGTGGGGTATTAAAATCCCCTACTATTATAGTATTGCTATTGATCTCTCCCTTTATGTCCATCAAAATGAGCTTTATATATTTAGGTACTTTTATATTAGGTGCATAAATATTTATAATGGTTATATCCTTCTGTTGCATTGCTCCCTTTATTATTATGTAGTGACCTTCTTTATCCCCTACTACTATGCTTTTTAAAGTTCATAGCCTTGTTTCTGAAGTTGATTTTCTCAGATATAAGTATCGCTACCCCAGCTTTTTTATTATTTCCATTTGCATGAAATACATTTTTTCATCCCTTCACTTTCAGTCTATGTTTATCTTTTGTTCTGAGGTGGGTCTCTTGCAGATAGCACATGTACAGGTCCTGTTTTCTTATTTATGCAGCTACTCTATGTCTTTTGAATGGAGCATTTAATCCATTTACATTTAAGGTCACTATTGATATGTACTTACTTATTGCCATTTTTTTCTTTAAATCCACATTCCTCTTTTTCTAGATTACTTTTTTCTTTGCTGTTTTTTCATCAGGCCCCTTAACATTTCTTGCAGTACTAGTTTGGTTTTAATAAATTTTTTGAGGGTTTATTTTCTTTCTGAAAACTCTTTATTTCTCTTTTAATTTTAAACAATAGCCTTGTTGGATAAATAAGTCTTGGTTGTAGATTCTTGCTTTGCATTACTTTCAATGTTTTTTCCCAATCCCTTCTGGCCTGATGTGTTTCTGTTGAGAAGTTAGATGTCATCCTTATGGGGGTTCCTCTGTAGGAAAATAACTGCTTTTCTCTGGCAGCCTTTAATATCCTTTCTTTGTTTCTTAACTTTGACACTTTAATTATGATGTGTCTTGATGTAGACCTCCTTGGGTTCCTCTTTAATGAAACTCTCTGTGCTTCTTGAACTTGTATGACGTTTTCCTTCATAAACTTATGAAAGTTTTTAGCTATGATTTCTTCAAACAGGTTCTCTATTCCTTTTTTGTTCTCTTCTCTTCATGTTGTCACAGAGCTCTTAGTTTCCTCAGACTTTTTGAGCCTCTTTTCATTTTTCAGCTCTGCTTTTGTTCTTTCATTTTTCTTGTCTTCTAAATAGCTGATTTGATCCTCTGCTTCATCCAGCCTGCTATAAATTTCTTCTAGTGCAGTCTTCATTTCTGATACTGTATTTGTCATTTCTGATTGATTCTTTATTATGATTTCAATGTCCTTTTTGATGCTTTCTATCTCTTTATTTAGTTGCTCATTATGTCCATCCATTGTTGCTCTAAGATCCTTAAGCACCCTAAAAATTATTATTTTATAGTCTGCATCTGTTATTTTGGTTTCTTCCATCTTATACAGTTCTTTTTCTGGCGATTTCTCTTGTTGATTCATTAGGGTCGCATTTCTCTGTTGCCCATTTCTATTGTGTGTATTTGGTAGTGCTTTCTGGCTTTGAAGTTTTTGTTTGGTCTCTTTAATTTTTTTGTAGTTATTTATTTATTTTTAACATTTATTTAATTAATTGTGTTTACATAGATTCTAGGGTGACCCCAACTGAATCCTCCTCCCCCATATTCCCCTCAACATCTCCCTTACCCCCCTCCCTACAATGCCCTCCCCCCTTCCCTTCAGGTTTATCCCATCCTATCATCCCCTTTCCCTTTGTCCTCTTTCTTCAGGTCCCTTTGATTCCTCCTCTGTCTCAATTCCTTTCCTCAGTTCTCAATGTTCCTTGGATTCCTCAAATGAGCGAGGTCCTATAATATTTTGCTTTTTCTGCCTGGCTTATTTCACTCAACATAATAGTTTCCAGGCCCCTCCATATTGTTGCAAAAGGTAATATTTCTTTCTTTTTCATGGCGCTATAGTATTCCATTATATATATGTACCACAGCTTTTTAATCCACTCGTCCACTGACAGACACTTGGGCTGTTTCCAGCTCTTCGCTATGAACAATGCTGCCATAAACATGGGGGTGCATTTCTTTTTTTCAGTCTGTGATATGGTGTCCTTGGGATACATTTCTGTAAGTGGGATAGGTGGGTTAAAGGGCAGTTCCATTTCTAATTTTTTGAGGACTCTCCATACTGTTTTCCATAGTGGCTGCACCAGTCTGCATTCCCACCTGCAGTGCAGGAGGGTTCCCCTTTCTCCACATCCTAGCCAGCACCTATAATGTGTTGTATTGTTAATAAGCACCATTCTGACTGGTGTGAGGTGGTATCTCATTGCGGTTTTAATTTGCATTTCTCTAATGATTAGTGATGTAGAGCATTTTTTCATATGCCTATTGGCCATCTGTAGGTCCTCTTTGGAGAAGTGTGCATTCATTTCTTGTGCCCATTTTTTGATTGGATTATTTGTCTTCCTGATGTTGAGTTTTACAAGTTCGTTATAAATTTTGGTTATTAACCCTTTATCAGATGTGTTGTCGAATATGTTCTCCCATTGTGTGGTTTGTCTTATTATTCTGTTCATGTTGTCTTTAGCTGTGCAAAAGCTTTTTCGTTTGATATAGTTCTATTTGTTTATCCTGTCTTTTATTTCATTTGCCCGTGTAAATAAATCAGCAAATATATTGCTTTGATAGATGTTGGAGATTTTACTTTCTATGTTTTCTTCTAGAATGCTTACAGTTTCATGGCTTACATTTAAGTTCTTTATCCATTTTGAGTTTATTTTTGTGCATGGTGTAAGTTGGTGGTCTAGTTTCATTTTTTTGCAGGTAGCTGTCCTGTTTTCCCAACACCATTTGTTAAAGAGACTGTCTTTATTCCATTGTATGCTCTTACCTCCTTTGTCAAATATCAATTGTCCATAAAGATGTAAGTTTATTACTGGGTTCTCTGTTCTGTTCCATTGATCTATATGCCTGTTCTTATGCCAGTACCAAGCTGTTTTGAGTACAGTGGTCTTGTAGTATAACTTGATAGCAGGAAGTGTGATTCCTCCCACTTTATTTTTCTTTATCAAGATTGCTGAGGCTATTCGTGTTCTTTTTTGGTTCCATATAAATTTTTGGAATATGTGTTCTATATCTTTGAAGTATGTCGTTGGTATTTTAATTGATATTGCATTGAATTTATAAATTGCTTTGGATAACATTGACATTTTAATGATGTTTATTCTTCCTAACCATGAATATGGTATATGCTTCCACTTTTTTGTGTCTTTCTTTATTTCTTTTATCAATGTTTTATAATTTTCTGAGTACAAGTCCTTAACCTCCTTGTTTTAATTTACTCCAAGGTACTTTATTTTTTTTTGTTGCAATAGTGAAGGGGATTGTTTCCTTAATTTCTCTTTCTGACATTTCATTGTTCGTGTATAGAAATGCCTGTGATTTCTCTGTGTTAATTTTATATCCTGCCACCTTGCTGAATTCATTTATTAGGTCTAGTAGTTTTTTGACTGAGCCTTTAGGGTTTTCTATATTCAGTATCATATCTGCAAATAATAATAGTTTTACTTCTTCTTTTCCAATTTGGATGCCTTTTATTTCTTCTTCTTGTCTGATTGCTGTGGGTTGGACTCCCAGAACTATGTTGAATAAGAGTAATGAAAGGGGACACCCCTGCCTTGTTCCTGATTTTAGAGAAATTGCTTTTAATTTTTGTCCATTGATTATGATGTTGGCTGTGGGTTTGTCATAAATGGCCTTTATCATGTTGAGGTATGTTCCCTGTATTCCCACTTTGCTAAGAGTTTTGATCATAAATGGGTGCTGGATTTTATCGAATGCTTTTTCTGCATGTATTGAAATTATCATGTGTTTTTTCTCCTTCCTTTTGTTTATATGGTGAATTACATTAATTGATTTACGAATTTTGTACCATCCTTGACTCCCCAGAATAAATCCCACTTGATCATGATGTATGATTGTTTTCATGTATTGCTGGATCTGGTTTGCTAATATTTTGTTGAGAATTTTAGCATCTAAATTCATCATGGATATTGGCCTATAATTTTCTTTTTTTGTGTTGTTTTTGCCTGGTTTTGGAATCAGAATTATGCTCGCCTCATAAAAGGAACTTGATAGTGTTCCTTCTTCTTGAATTTTTTGAAATAGCTTGAGAAGGATAGGAGTTAGTTCTTCTTTGAATATTTGGTAGAATTCACCAGTGAATCCATCGGGCCCAGGGGTTTTGTTTTTTGGCAGCTTTTTGATAACTGTTTCAATCTCTTTTGTTGTAATTGGTCTGTTTAGGTTTTCTGATTCTTCCAGATTGATTTTTGGAAGATTATATGTTTAAAGGAATTTGTCCATTTCACCTATGTTCTTTAATTTTTGGCATACAGTTCTTCATAGTATTTTCTTACAATATTTTGTATTTCTGTTTTGTCAGTTGTTATTTCTCCACTCTCATTTTTAATTTTATTTATTTGAGTCCTCTCTCTTCTTTTCTTGGTGAGTCTCATTAAAGGTTCATCGATTTTGTTTACCCTTTCAAAGAACCAGCTCTTGGTTTCTTTGATCAGCTGTATTGTTTCTTTAGCCTCTGTGTCATTTATTTCTGCTCTGATCTTTATTATTTCCTTTTTTCTACTACTTCTTGGCCTTACTTGCTGTTCTTTTTAAGGGTTAGGTTGTTTTTTTGAGCTTTTTCAAGCTTCTTAAGGAATGCCTGTAGTGCTATGAACTTCTCTCTCAGGACTGCTTTAGCTGTGTCTAATAAATTTTGAGTTGTTGTATGTTCATTATCATTCGTTTCTAAGAATTTTTTAAAATTTCTTCTTTGATCTTATTGTTAACCCATTCATTATTTAATAACATGCTATTTAGTTTTCATGTGTTTGAGTATTTTTCAGTTTTTCTGTTGTGTTTGATTTCTAGTTTCATGGCATTGTGATCAGAGAAAATGCTTGATATAATTTCAATCTTCTTAAATTTGTTGAGATTGCATTTGTTTCCTAACATGTGTTCTATCCTGGAGAATGTACCATGAGCACCTGAAAAGAATGTATATTTTGCTGCTTTAGGGTGAAAGGTTCTGAAGATATCTATTAAATCCAGTTGATCTAGTGTTTCCTTTAAGTCTGCTGTTTCTTTCTTAATTTTCTTTCTTGAGGATCTATCTAGTGATGTAAGTGGGGTATTGAAATCTCCTACTATTATAGCATTGCTGTTGACCTTGCCCTTTAAATCCATCAAGGTTTGCTTTATATATTTAGGAGCTCCTGTATTAGGTGAATAGATATTTATGATGGTTATATCTTAATGATGGATTGCTCCCTTTATCATTTTGTAGTGACCTTCTTTATCTCTTACTATAGCCTTGGTTTTCAAATCCATTTTATCTAAGTATTGCTACTCCTGCTTTTTTTTCATTTCCATTTGCATGAAATATTTTTTTTCCATCCTTTTACCTTCAGTCTATGTGCATCTTTTGTTTTAAGGTGTGTCTCTTGTAGACAGCATATGTATGGGTCCTGTTTTCTTATCCATGCAGCTACCCTATGTCTTTTGATTGGATCATTTAATCCATTTACATTTAAGGTTATTATTGATATGTAGTTGTGTATTGCCATTTTATATTTTAAAGTTGTATTTCTCTTTTGCTATAATCTTTTCCTACTTTGATCTGTTTACAACAGGCCCCTTAACATTTCCTGCAGCATTGGTTTCATTGTAATAAATTCCTTGAGTTTTCTTTTGTCTGGGAAGCTCTTTATTTCTCCTTCAATTTTAAACGTTAGCCTTGCTGGATAGAGTAGTCTTGGTTGTAGGTTCTTGTTCTGCATTACTTTGCATATGTCTTGCCATTCCCTTCTGGCCTCAAGTGTTTCTGTTGAGAATTTGGATGTCATCCTTATGGGTGCTCCTTTGTAGGTGATAGCCTTTTTATCTCTAGCAGCTTTTAATATTTTCTCTTCATCAGTTAGCTTTGGTATTTTAATTATGATGTGTCTTGGTATGGGTTTCTCTTTAATGTAGATTTCTGTGCTTCTTGAACCTGTGAGACCCATCCTTGCACCAATTTAGGGAAGTTTTCAGCTATGATTTGATTGAATAAAGTTTCTATCCCTTGTTCTTTCTCTTCTCCTTCAGGAACCACTATTATGCGGATGTTATTTCTCTTCATGTTGTCGCAGAGCTCTCTTAGAGTTTCCTTAGACTTTTTGAGTCTCTTTTCTTTTTTCTGCTCTGCTTCCATGCCTTTGTTCATCTTGTCTTCCAACTCGCTGATTCGATCCTCAGCTTTATCCATCCTGCTTTTAATTCCTTCCATTGTGGTCTTCATTTCTTATCATGTATTTGTCATCCCTGACTGATTCTTTTTTACTATTTCAATGTCCTTTTTTTATACTTGCTATCTCTTTATTTAGGTGTTTATAATGACCATCCATTGTTGTTCTAAGATCCCTAAGCATCCTAACAATCATTATTCTAAACTCTGCATCTGGGAGTTTCATTATTTCCATATCGCTCAGTTCATTTTCTGGAGGATTCTCTTGTGGTTTCATTTGGATTGCACTTTTCTGTCTTCTCATTATATCTATGTGTTTGGGTGTGTTGTATGTAGAGCTGGTTGAGTCTAGGCTTGGTGTTGTCTGCCTCCAATTTTCAGTTGTGTTATTTCTAGGTCTTCTTGGGTTGGCTTCAGCTGTTGTTTGTAATCCACTGTGCAATTTGGCTTTTCTAATAGTGCCCCTTTGAAGTATTGATTTGTTTGTTTTCTTCTCAGTTTTCTTAACTCAGTTGTAATATTGTTTACTGATCTCAGCAGGGGGCTTATTTTAAACTGTGTCCAGGAATGCGGTGGGTGTAACCTGAGACTCTGATGACCTGATCTGCCAGTTACTCTCTCTGGGGACAGGGTGCTTTCTCCACTTTAATAGGGGGAGGTGTATCTCAGATCTCCATGGGGACCTGAGTTACTGCCCCTCCTCCCCACTTCTTGTTTTCAGCTGTGTCTTTTTTGTGCTTATTGGAGCTGGAGAGATATCTTAAGAAGATTGACCCAGAACCACTTTAGTCTTGTGTTCTGTGGAAGGATCAATCCCTTCCCTTGCAATGGCTGCCTCCAGCACCTCCCCCAGGTATGGCTGCTTCTGCACTGGATTAATCCCACTGCTCAGGTCCTCCCATGCATTCTACTGTTTGTCACCGGCTGTCTGTCTCTCCCCCTTTCTTTTGGAAAACAAGCCAGCTCTTTCAACACACCTTGTTCCCAGGTCCCCAGGCAAGTGGCTGTGGGTGATATTTTCTACTGTTTTCCTTAAATTGAGAGCCTTTCTGGGTTCTCAGCTTCACCCCCACCCATTTGTTCCTGTAAGCAGGGGAGGCTCACCGCTCCTCGGCGCTCCCCACCAAGCTTGATGTGGCTTCTTCTTTGCTCCTTGGATTTTGAGAGCAGTTCTTGTAGTCCAGAGTTGTGTTTTTCATGCTGGATGTCCCTAAGTTAATTTGTAATCCAGTTTGGTGGTGTGAGCTGGGAGTCTGTGCATCTGCCTACTCCACTGCCATCTTGTGTCCCTATTTGTTTGTCTTTATGAAGAAAATAAGCTTGATGGTACTGTCCTCCTGGCCACTTGTTTTCCTTGTTCTAGGCATAGTTCTTGTGGGTTCTATTTTTCCTCTTGTTGTATGTGAGTATTAGATGCAGTTGGTCTTTTTTTGTGGGTATATTTATCCCTTCAGGCTGGCTTGTTCTGAGGGTCAACTTTTATTATGTGTATTACACACTGTGAAATATCTGTCGTGTTGGGCATCTTTATTCTCTGCAGTGTCTGGTGCCTAGTAGACTCCACCTTTGTGTGTGCTGCTTGTATAGGTAGTTTAGTCTAGGGTTAGTGCTGTTTCTCACCCACTATCAGTAGTGTTGGTTCTAGTTCTTCTTGGGTTCATGTCTGCTATTGTTTGTAACCTGCTGTGGGCTACCAGTCTGCAGCTACTTCACTTTTTGCTGTTTGTATCTGTGTTTTCTGTGTCTGGGTACTGTGAGAGGGACCAACCTTTATACAAGGATCAGCCTCCTTTTACTTAGAGATGATAACAGCTCTGTAAAAACCTCAAGCTCTGTAAGATTTATCTCCACTTTTCAGATTCTCCTACTCCTTTTGCAGCTGCCTGGTCCTCCCTTCAGGGGTCTCTTGGTCAGGAGCTCAATACTGGGAATGTGAACCCTACTTCAGAGCTTGATCCCTCAGCCACTGGTGGATACTCAAATTTTATTTCTCCCCAACAAGGTGATCAGTAGGTTCAGACTGAGTGTGGCTGACAGCCCTCTCTGTAGAAGTTCCTTCAGCTGTTCGGAACTTGGTCTCCAGGAAGAAGACAGAGAGTCCTCTTCTGGGGCTGTCTGTGCCCCTCCCGAAGGTGTCTGAGCCCCTCGACCAGATCCAACAATAGACTAACAGAGACCCATACTTTAAATATCCATTCTCCAAGCCTCTCTTTCTTCCCCCTGTGGAATCTAGCCTATCAGGACAAAATATTCAGCTCCCAGGCTGGCTGACTGTGAAGTTCCTCCCTATCCAATGCACATGAGACACTGTGCCGGTGCTGATCACAGAGTAGAACTCACCTCAGCTGGGCCCGGTGTGAGGAACTTTTCCTTAGGATACCACTCTAACAAGGGTTGTTAGGTCCTGAACCAATGCTTTCCACAGCTGGCCCCTGGATGTGCCAGCCCTGGGACCCCCAAGCAGAAACCCAGCACAGACCAGTAGGAGACACTGCCTGTGACTGGTTCGCAGTAACCTTCTTGGAGCTACAAGCAATTCAGAGTTTGTGGCTGCCTCTGTGCGGGACCCAGGTGTACATGGAAATACCAGCTGCATACCTAGTCTGGCTTTTACCCACTCTGGGCCTGGGGGAAAGTCTACTCAAATGGCCAAGTTTTCCTGAGTCTCGCCTTTTCCAACTTCTGTATGCTGGCTGCTTATTGGGCTCAGCTGCTGAGAAAACCTCTGCTAGAGTCTAGAGCCTGCGGCAATTCAGCGATTAGGAAGGGTGGTGGGTGTGGCTTCACCCCTTGGTCCCAGGTGTCAGTCTGTCCAGACATTTTTCACAGACCTCAGTATGGTGTGGCCCTGGGAGTCCAGGTGGTGTGGCCTGAGACCAAGAGGTGTGGTCTACTCTCTCTCTGGAAAGTTTCAGCTGAGTATCTTGTGAGGTGGAAGCACCAGTCATAGACTTGGGAGAGTGTGGAGGGAGCTTTGATCTTAACACCAGAAAACTGAGTCACTGACACCCTCCCTGCTTCCTGGCCTCTCAGAACAACCCTTCGCCATCCTTGAGGTAGGAGAGATTCCCGAGGGTGGAGCAGCTGCTTTTCCCCAGGCTGATGCCACTGAGAGGTGATTGCTCCACCCAAGAAAGATGGCAACTACAGTACTGGAGAATGACTCAGCCCAGGGGTTCTGGTGGCCACCCCCCACAGTGTCTCTCCCTAGGCCTTCAACTTTATTTACACTCTCCTCCTGCAACTCCAGTCCTCTCAGCTCTCCCCCACCAGAGCCCCGAGTAAGTGGCTGTGAATGAGGTTTTCTGCATGGGCCCTTTAAAACAAAATCTGCCTCTGAGAGGTGTGTTTCTTTCTCATGAGCAGAAACCTGGCTCTTTTCACAGCTAAATACTATCTGGAACTTTAGGCTGGGCCTCTGGTCCTGGGGCCAAAAACCCACACCTCTCAGGGCAACCCGCCCTGCTGTGGAGAGTCCTTCCAGGCTACCACTCACTCCTGGGAGCAGGACAGCACTTTCTGCTTCTCCACCCTTCCTTCCAGTCTTGGGGTGGCTTCTTCAGTGATCCTTGGTTATAGATTCCTCTTAGTTTAGTCCAAAGTTGGTTTTTCGAGATTGTTCTTAAATTAATTTGTAATCCAATTTGGTCCTGGGAGGTGGCAGTTTGAATGTCCGCCTACTCCGTCACCCTCTTTCTTCCCAGACCTGATGATTTGAAATGATTTCCCTTAAGTAGAAAGTGGAGAAAGTGTGAAAGAAAATCCAACCTCTGATTTTCTGGTTCTATTTTCCTTTTTCAGTATTTCTTTTTCTTATAAGGACAATAGGCCTAATGGGTCATTAGGGCCCCAACCTTAATGACCTCATTCAACCTTAATTACCTCCTTAAATCCTCAGTCTCCAAAGACAGTCAAGCTCGGGGTTAGGGACATAATTCAGTCCATAAGAACTGAGTATAAAACAAAGTTAACTATGTTTTTGTTATAGGACTTTATTATCCTAAAGAGACCCTCTAATAAGACATGTATTATGTTTCCCAAACTTATTTTCCTGTAATATTCTATTTTAATTTTTAAGAGATCACTTATATAGGAGTTGGGAAAAGCTACTCAAAGTGAACTCTTGTGCTAATCTCGTATGTGTGTAGGTGTGTTCTCAGAGAAAGGCTGATACTGGTTTTTATATGAAATATTCTAGTTTGTTCTCACCTTTTATTACTGGTTTCCATGCTGGTTTTTATAATTGTCCTCAACCAGGCCGGTAAGCTGACCCCTTTCTTTGCAAGAGTGAGCTTGCACAGTGATATCTTCTGTCATATTAGCTATTTTGGTTGCTACTCATGCTCAGATACCCTGTCACAGTTTCCTTGGAAAACTGAGGGTGACAACATATAAATATTAATAAGTTGTATGTCATTGTATTTAGAAAGTGGTTCTTTCTTTGCCTGAAAAAATGGTGATACTAAAATATTATGCTCTTGGATCGGTATTGCTGTGATGTGATGTGCTCATTTGTATTCAAAATAAATATTCTAGTCTACAGATTTTTCTAAATAAATAGCTGGAGAAGCCACATACCACTATCCCATTTGAACTTTCTGTTATTGCTTATTTCTTCTTCTTTTTAATGTATAAATAAAGGCTTTGGATTTTAATTTCCCTATGACTTTTTTTTTACTCATAAGTACTACCTTTCTTGACATTTTTAATCAGTTCACTTAAAATGAAAGTTTATTACGTTATTTTATTAACACAATGTTAAAAGGCAAATTACTTTAATTCTCCATTAGTAAGGAATAATTAGTAATAAATATTGTGATTCACTTCTAGAAAATATCAAAGCATATATTTTGCTTCTCTGTATTAACACAAATATGAAATTTCATTATTAATTGTTTTTAGAAACAAAATTATTTCTTAGGCAGGATTGTGTTGTGAAATGTGGTTTCTGGAGTCCTAGAAGCCACTTATTAGCTGTTGGACCCTAGGGGGTATCATTTTAAAAATCTGTAAAATGAGGTTGTTTTGGCTCTGGCTGGTTGACTCAGTGGTAGAACATCAGCCTGGCATGTGGAAGTCCAGGGTTCGATTCCTGGTCAGAGCACACAGGAGAAGCAACCATCTGCTTCTACACTCCTTGCCCCCTCCTTTCTCTCCCACAGTCATGGCTCAAATGAGCAAGTTGGCCCCAGGTACTGAGAATGGCTCCATGGTCTTGCTTCAGGCGCTAAAATAGCTTGGTTGATGAGCAATGGAGCAGCAGCCCACATGGACAGAACATCACCTCAGATAAGGGTTGCCAGGTGGATCTTTGTTGGAGTGCATGCAGGAGTCTGTCTCTATACCTTTCTGCTACTTACTTCATAAAAAAAAATGAGGTTGTTTTGTGGGGGGGGCAATTCGTATAGTTACTAGGATGATAAACCCATTCCAGGGAGCTGAAAGAAGGGGAGTTTTCTTTAAGAGCATAGTATCAACTGATCATTAATTGACTGATTGATTAAGTAAAAAATTTGACCAAACTTAAGCAGGCACACACACACTCACACATACATATCTTACTGCTATTCTGAACTTCATTAAACCATTCCCTTATTTTGGTTGTTTTACTTTTTTCCAGTTTTTGCAATTATATATAATGTTATAATAAACTTTATTTGTATATAAATCCTCCCAAATCTGTGACTATTTCATTAGAGAAGATTTCTGGAAGTAAAATTACTGGGTCAAAGTGTATGTTGCTTTTCTGAAAGATAACACAATTTACCATCCTCACTAGAAGTTTATGAGAGCAGACATCTCTCCACACTCTCACTGGTACTTACTAGCAGTACCTCATTGCTATCTGAATTTGTGTATCTGTGGTTATTAGTAATTAATAAGGCTAAACGTTTTCACATCTGTTTATTAATCAGTTCCAATTTCCTGAGACTTGTCTAATTGTACATGTCTATGTTTATATTAGATGTTACTGTTTTTCTTACTAATTTGTAATAACTCTTTATATATTAAAATAATCATACCTTCATTATATTGTTTGTAAATAGATTTTCCTATTTATCATTTGATTTTAATTTGTTTATTCCATTTTCTGTAAGACAGATATTGACATTATTTTAAGTAGACAAACACATCTATTAAATATGAGTGGTAGATGTGTGGGTGTTTATTATATAATTTTTTTCTAGTTTAAAATGATTCATAGATAAAACAAATTTAAGGTCTCACCTGCTCATTAAAGAGTCCTTCCATTTTATTTACACTTAGAAAGCCTTTCTATTTTTCCTAGCACTGTTTCATAAAGTATTATATAATTTCTCCCCTCTTGATTTGTTTCATTTACTGCTATAATCATTTACTTCTCTATCTTCCTACTAGACTGTGAACTGGAACCTTATATCTCTAACTCCACGATGTCTGTTAGGTCTCATTAAATGTTTATTGAATAAAGGAAAGAACAATCTCTGGGAGAGGAAGGACCAGGAGAAGGATATGTGAGGTTGCAACCTGAATGGTAGGATCCTGAGGCTGTAGGAATGACTTGTCTTCAGAATAGGAAGCTCTCAGCAGACATGACTTGACACAGATTTCATAGTATAGACTCAGAATCAGTCAAAATAGTTGAGACCGCACTGTGAATACATGCCAATGACCACCCCCCTGTCCGGCCACACATCTCTTTCCCAAGGTTTAGATAGCATGTGCATCTTTCTCAGAGAGGCTGCACACACAGATCAGTACTAAGGCAGGGGTGTGCCACACTGGGCACTCCCATCTCCAACTTTCTACAGCACTTAAGAACGGGAGCTGTAGAAATGGCATGACATACTATCTTGCATCAGTAAAGGTGTTGGGATTAGTCAGGTTTTCTTAAAAGAAAGCAAACTTCTTAAGGGACCTGACATGTTTCTTACACCTTATTTCCTTTACTACTGAGACAATTACTAAACATACAGTAGATGCTCAGCAGGTACCAAGAGGTTATCATTGCCTTCTTTTTCTTTCTTTCTTTCTTTCTTTTTTTCTTTTTTTGCAGATTGCTGGCCTGAGCAATTTTATGTACAAGGAAGACCTTGTTTATTTATTTATTTTTAGTCTTCCAGGATTTCCCTTTTTAACAAAATGTTTTTATCTATTTAGGGCTCAGAATAAATACTCTAAATATAATGTTAAATCCCAATCAAATACACCGGCTATTTTTCAAAGCCCCATTTGGGATTCTTGTTTCCACTCACAGTTGCCTTGTCATTTTGTGTCACTTGCAGATAGGAGTTGTCGAGAAGGTCTTCTCTCATCAAAATGCAGCCTGGTTTGTTCCTTAAATCTGTAAAGCTACTTGTTGGAAAGATAGGTGTCTCATTATCTTTCTACTCAGGACTGGAGGTGGATAATAGAACAGCTACAATGGGCTAGAAGAAGCTGGACAACCCAGTGTGAGTCAAGCAACTTGGTAAAGAGAAGTCAACGTCAGAGGAAAGTTCTGGGGTCTGATGCTGTGGAGTCACCATCAGTATGAGGTCTGAGTTACATGGGTCAGAAGTTCTGGTCAGTACAATGTAGTTGTTTGAAAAGCTACTTTTCCTGGGGAACCAATAACTGGCTATGCTGGCTGCTTATATGAAAAAAAAGAGAGGCAGAAAGTAATATGCTAGAATACAATGTCCCCATAGAGACCTCTGTGACTGTACTGTTTCACATTCTATACAGCCCTTTATTTCTAACCATTGTTGTTTTTTCCTTTTTATTTTTAAATTAAGTTTTGGGGTGACATTGGGTAATAAGATTGTATAGGTTTCAAGGATACAATCTTATGATACATCATCTGTATTTTACATTGTGTTCCCACCACCCAGAGTCAACTCTTCTTCTGGTACCTTATAGTTAACCCCTTCTTACCCTTTACTACCCCTCACTGTTGGTTTTGCATTTTCTATTTTTAGCCACAGGTATAACTTTTCATGATTTTGCTGGAATTTTTTCCCAATGTTTTCGCTGTGGTAAAATACACCTAACATAAAATTTACCATCCTTACCATTTTTAAGTGTATAATTCAGTGGTATTAAGTAAGCGTTAAGTGCATTCATGGTTTTGCTGGATTTTGACACTAAAGTTTTCTACTCAGGATTTCCTGCCTTGAGCTCATGAGGCAAAAGAGGGCAAACAGATGGGCACTTGGCATTGTATGAATTAGTCTGAAATATTTATATTTGTGTTTTAAAAATTCAGACTGACTTAAAAGGGATTTTATTTTTAAAGGGTGCTATTTTTGTTGTTGTTAGTGGTGGTAGTTAAATGTGAAGCCAACATAAAACTGGCTTTGCTGTCAAATATGACTGACATTAAGGGAGCTTCCCTGGCATGATAATTCAGATACAAATTTCTTTGGAATCTTAGGAATCGCATATCCCTCACACACCAGAACTGGCTTTCCAGATTGGTGTTTATTCCTGTGAGAGGTTCACATTTCAGCTCATCTGAAGTGTCTCCTAAAGGCAATGATTAAAAGCACATTGTTCTTGTATACCCTCCATGGTGGTTGCAGGGACCAGCCTTGGGATTTAGGAAATCACTCGGTGTTCTGTGCCATGATTCATTCTGCAGATAATGGTGGTATTTTGCACATTACTGAAGAGCTGAAAGGAACAAAGAGATCTACATGAGTGGCACAATAGAATCATGCCATCTTTAGTGGTATTGTCCTATGAGCTAACCCTGCTTTGTTCTTACAGATACTGTACGAGGTCTCCATGGGGACATTGTATTCTAGCATATTTTTTTCTGCCTTTCTTTTTTTCATAAAAGCAGCCAACATAGCCAGTTGTTGGTTTCCCAGGAGTTGTGTACCAGGAGTTTCAATACTTTCTGGATGCTGTGCATGTGTGTAGGAGGTCGTTGTGAATGTAGGTTGTTGCTTTAATCAGCCATTCCCCCCACCTCATTTACTCAACCCATACCACCAATGCAGGTAGTAAGACAAAGACACTCACATTCTTCACAGTTCACTTGGCAGGAATGCTGCCTTGTCCCCTGTGAATAATTACAGTATTTGCAAACTGAGAAATAAAAAGAGCCAGCTAAGGGCTTTATAGAGTTGTATATTGTTTCAACAAAATATTTTAGGAGTGGTAGGTTTCTAGTTTCATCATCCTATTCATGTTACTTCCCTTTATTTCTTCCTCCCTCCTTTCTTTCTCTGGCATAGAACATGCTACCTAGTCACTAATGTCTTTCTTTGGTAAATGTCTACTTTTGATAACACCAATCGCACATCTTTTCTCCTCAGGTCTGTTTGTTGGGTAGATGCAGAGAGAGCTACTCTGAAGCTGCTCAGTTTATTATATGTGATGTTCTGTAGCTAGGAAATAGAATTCTGGGTGCTTTTTGTTTGTTTGTTTGTGTAATTTTTTTAAAATATTGCAGATTGTACTTCATGATATCCTGCACTTAAAGAACATGGTTACTGCTAATTATCATTTAGAAAATTGTTTTTTGCTTAATTAGAAATTTTAGCTATGTGTACTCAAGTCTAGTGGGTCTTCATTATGAGCATTATTTTCTATTCTATACTGGCTTAAATATTAGTGTATAGAAATTTAGCTTCGTCTTCCACACCTTTTGATGTCAGAAGCATAATGAGGGTAATTGGCTTAGATTGTTTTTTCTCCTGTTTGTATTTCATATTATCTAATGTCATTAGTGAGTTGACTACTGAACGGGTAATCTGCATGTCAGAACTGCTTCTCGAGCACATTATTACCATTGATTTTGATTATTTTAATCCCCATTCACCCCAGGCAGGCCCTGAAGCTGTGCCGTATGAGTCAAAGAATGCTTTCTTCCTTTTAGTGAGCAAGTCTCTCTGTTTCTGAAAACCCATCAGCATTCTGATAAATGCTGATTTATTACTGGATCTGGGGGGCAACTTGATTTTTGTAACGTGGGCAAGGGTGGTTGGTAGCTGAAGACTTGTGTGCCTTCATTCTGAAGGCAGTTAACATGGTGGCCTCCAGTGCCCAGAGGCAAGCTTTCAAATACAGTGCTAGGTCCTTGGCCACCTCGGGGCCTGCAGCTAAGACTCCCCACCGTAGGATGCCTGTGCAGTTGACTGCTGGTCTGCAGCAACTGTACCCCAACCTGCTCTCCCTAAGGTTTGCAGGTTTTGTCTTTTGCCCTTGGAAAATGATTGCTGGGCTGATTTAGGAACTGCAATCAGCTTTCTTTTGGTTTTTGAGTGTATTCCAAAACTAACTGTAAAACGAACCTTACATTAAAGTCTAAATTTGGCTACGGTCAGCCATAGATTCTGCTCTCCTTCTGGCTGGGATGTGTCTGCTCTGCTTAGCTGCTGGTGGTTATTAAGTCATTTGTAGTTGCACAGAACCTTGAATGTTGAGGCTGCGAGGGAAGTGACCAGTGCCAGTATTCTGCTTCTTTTTATAGACAAGAAAACAGAGGCTTAGAGAGAAAAATGACTGTTTGAGATCACACAGCTACTGAGTGGCAGAGCTGAGTGGTAGAGTCCTCCTTTTTGGGCAGTGCTCTTTACCCCTTAATGGTACCTTGTCACTGGATGATCTAGTGTAGCAACATAGGGCTCACACCTGCTAACCACCAGTGTCAATGGGGGTGATTGGCAGCCATTTCTGTATCCATGTAGTTCAATGTGGTTTAGGGGGGAGCAGAGGCTTTTATAAAGGAAAGGAGAATACAAAATAAATGTAATTAAAAGCATGTGTTTATGTGTGTACACACATGTATATGTTAAGATACCTAACAGGGCGATTCTGCCTGAATGCGACCGAACCTCGGCTTAGGGTTGTTTTTTTTTTTTTTTTGCCTTTTCTCCTATTAGGTCAAGCTCTTTGCTCCTGTAATGCTGGGGAAATACAGTAGTTTGGTGTTAAGAGATCTGATCTTGTTGGAAGGCTTGACCTTAGTGAGACCCCAGCTCCTGGTTAGCACGTTCTCCACTGTCTGGTTTGAACTGGGAGTCTGGAAGTTGCGGAGGGTGGGGAGATGGTGAGAGGCGGAGAATTGGGCAGAACTTTTCTGTTTGAAGTTTCTGTAAAAATTAGTTTAGGACCTTCCAAGGTGTAATTTCTAATGAATTTAATTATCAGAGGAATTCTTAATTATCAAAAGGATTTTTAAAATATTTTAACCAAGAAGCCTTCAGGGTAAATAATTTAGACTATGTGACATTAGTATCCATAACTGGCAGTTCTAACAATTGGTTTAAGTTAATTTGGCTTCATCGAAGGAGGCAAATAAAATCAATCCAAGCAATATTTTACCATACATGTCTAGAAACAAGAATCTTAATTCTAAATAATAATTTCCCTCTGTGTCCTCTGTCAACCAGGCCTTTCTTTGCGTTAATTTGTTGGTTTCTGATATAGAGATGTGAGTTAGTGTCCTCCTCTCTCAATCATGTGTGAGAACTTGGTCTTCTGACGTATTCACAATATGCCTGATTATACCACCTTCCTTCTTAATTCAGTTAAAAATACCAGCCAAGTGGGCCGTTTGGCACCGAGTACACCCTGGACCAGCCAAAATGTTTCAAGATTGACTGAATTTTTGTCAGCTGCCAGGAAACTTTCAGACTGAATGGATCTGGATACTTAAGCTAATATACTTAGTGGAAAGGATAAAAGGATGAACTAGGCCAGTGATTTCTAGACCAATACAATTTCTATTTGGAGACTGACACAGAATTATCACCAACTATGACCAACACATATATGAGAGAGAGACGGGGGGGGGGGGGGGAGAGAGAGAGAGAGAGAGTAAGAGAGGGAGAGAGAGAGAGAATTAGCAATAAAGGATAACCTTTAATTCAATTTTAAAAACTATGAAAAACTTAATATAGTATCGTTATTTATTTTTTCATTTCACCAAAGACTTATAAGAACTGGCATTTAACAACTTGTGAGCCAAGTGACCTTTCTGAGTCCCTTCTAAATATAACATTGACTTGTGTTCAACTTAAACCTCACTGTGACTCAAAGCCCCTTTTCATATTTTGATCCTTATTCGTTCTTTGCCTCCTCAGTAACTCTTTCCTTGCTGACATTATCCCTCAATCCCTTGCTCCCTCCTTTTTGTCCTGCTCCTGTCCTATAATGCAGTGTCTCTCAGGGAATCTCTCGATGGCAGACAGGCTGTGTGTCAGCACCTCTGGGGACCCCTGTCCGAGGGACTGGCTTTCCTATTCAATGCAGTGGAGTTCTCAAACCTAGTGAGAGTGCTATCATGCAAAATACTCATGCCATAGATTAAAATGGGGAAGTTCACTGTGCTGCTGAGAGTTATCCATTCATAGCTAATTCTGGCTATCACCCTCTAATCCTCCAACCAGCTAGGTACCTACCAAGTAGTTTTGTGTTGTGAATATTTTTCTAATTAATCTCTAATAAATTGAAAAATTGTTCTTAAATCAAGATATAGTATGCTATGTGCCAAGGCAGATTTAACAGCGGGTGCACCAGGCTCGAGCCCTGGGTCCCGACCTCTGAAGGGCCCCTCAAAACCCCAACTTTACACTTTTTCTAATGACACCAAGTTTGGTTTCATATGTGCAATTTTAATGTTAATAGTACATAATATTTTTTATTTATTTAAAAATATGGTTAACATGTATTTTTATTTTCCCTGTCTCCCTCTTTTTTTTTTAAGGGGCCCAATATTTTCTTTTGTACCTGAGGCCTCAACCGACCTTAATCTGCCTCTGCTGTTTGCTTCTCTTCAATTTACTGGACCTACTAGTCTGTCATAAAAATATATTAATGGGCTGAAAATCTTACCAGAGCTTGTTATCTTATTTTTGCTGAAATTTTTACTTTTGTTTGAGTCTCGATTTATAGGAACTATGAGTCTGTTTTTTGTGTTTTTTTCTCAATATTTGGCTTTCTAGTTTTAATAAATTATTTCCAAAATATGCAAGAGTGAGGGCAATTTAAAAAATATATTTTATAAATTATACAAATAAACCTGTTTCTGATACCCATAAAATCAGCTTGTTTGGTTTTTTGATAAAGATTAGGTTAGAGTGTTCCATACTCAAATGACATAGGGGAACTATTTTATCAGTTCTAAACACTTTGCTTTAATGAGTTGTAGTCTTGTATTCTAATTATCATGAAACACAAGATACAGCAGATGAATAGTGGCATCTCAACTTATTCTGTTGGTACCGGATTGAATTCGAGGACTGGAGAGTGTGTTTTGACTAATGAAAGAGAATACTGTACAAATTCTCTAAAACTTCAGATAATTATTTCTTTCACTCAGCTGTAAAAAATTATAATAAAGTCTCAGTTAATCAGATATCATGATTCTTTAAAGCATTTTAGCTGATTTTTTGTCAGAGGTGTCTTTGATATCTATGGGGTATTTAGGATCTTCTTTGGCAGAACATAGAGTTAAATATCTAGGATATTCTAAGTTTTTCACATAAAAACTTATGATCCATATAGTCTAATAGTTAAAATACTAATGAATTCAGGATGAGGATGAGATGCTGGCTTAGCTTAGCAAATTTGAATTTGAGCAGCAGAGTTGAGGAGAGCATGAGGTCTTTTAAGCTTTTGTAAGTTCTGTATTTAAGGCCCTGGGCATGCGTGAGGGTGGCCTTCCAGCTTTGGAATCTTCTGCCTGGCTCTGCTCTGCCTCAGCAGTGGTATCATGGACAGAGCACTGACGTGCACAAAGAATCCCTGGGCTCAAGTCCTGAAAGCACCTCACTAACCAACGACTGAGAAGGTCCCTCTCTGAGTCACGGCCTCCTCATCTGAAAATGGCAATACTTCACGCAGACGGTTGTTGTGAAGATTAAAAGACAAAATGTGGAGACAAATCTTTTATACATTGTGGAACTCTGTAAAAGTATCAGGTATTTGCCATTGTGTTAACTTTGTCAGAAGAAAGTGTAGTTGAGGATCGATAGGGGTTGACCACATACCTCTCTACCCTCTACATTTTCACCTAGTATCATGTGGCAGGTGTACAGCACCCCTCCTCACCTTCCCTGGTATGTTGATTTGATAGCAGTGCTGGGCCATCGGTCTTATCATGTAATTATACTCAGTTTTGTAATGGCACCAAAGGGACTCCTCATCAGGATAGGTACAAACCTGAAGTTATAGAGGCTTGATGGTAGTTATTTCAACCTCAAAGTGTGGGTTGATATGCCCTTTAAGAACTAGCCATAAGAAAATAAGAATTAAAAACAAGTAAGACTTCTAGTTGAACACGTTGCAGAGAGGAGAAAATTCCGTCCTGGTGGCATCCTTGCGCGGAGCCCTGACAGAATGGGAGGCATGTGGAGACCCATGCTTTGTTCTTGGCACTAAAGAGCCAGGCTGCTCGGCCCCTTGGCAGAAGGAACTGTAGCGTCTGTTGAGAGCAGAGAGTGTATTTTAAACAGAGTTTCAATTTCTCAGTTTCTTGTCACTAGGGGTGAGCAAACCCAGTAGTGCTTTATGTTTTCAGAGTCTGACTTGTTTTTCAAGCATTTTGTGTTTGGCTAAATTCTACATGTGTTTTGCCAGCTTCCTTTCTTTAATTATTAGTATTAAACCCATGTGTATGAATTTGAATGGAAAGTTAATAGCCATTTTAATATTTATTTATACTTAATTCATCCAAATGCTATGGTGAATGAGGGCCGTTATATCTTGTAAGGAGTCTTTGAAGATAGTTTATCAACATTTCTCTTCATAAGATGTAATGCTGATACCATTTCTTCTCTCACACAAAAGAATTTGGATTTGGGGATGGTTAGGATAGGATCCTGACTCCAAAGCTGTGATGCTTATGGTGGGGTTTGAATAGCACAAGGTGAGTTCTCACTGTCTTAACTGCAGTTGACATGGAGACAGTTGTTTTGGTAGAATCCCCAAGTGTGTTTTTGAGAAAGCACATGTTCCTTTAGGAAACATAATTCCCCATCTCTTGGTCTTGCTTACAGTTACCAGAGCGATGGAAAAACAATTTCCGTGGCCCATGATCCCCCCCCCCCCCAAGTATAACACACAGATTGGTTCTGGGCAGTAGAAAATGAGTAAAAAGAGGAATGGTAATTCCCAAGTACTTCTGACCTTCTCATTGCCCAGTAACCCATCTGTGTCTCTTTTAGACTTTGTGCAGTACTAACTACATCAGTAATATTAATTTAAAGAAACAGGCATTATTGTTAATGACAACATAATAATGTTACTTTTCTCTGATAACAAGGTACTATTCTATTCATAACAGTTTATTCTGAGATGACGATGGGAGTGGAGTTATAAATGTTAGAGCTGAGGGTGGAATGAGGGAAAAGTTAGTGTTCGTCTGGTCAAACCCTCTTGTTATCAAAGGTTTGAAATAGTAAATGAAACAAGTATACACCTAGGCACATGATAGGCTTATAATAAATGCTTTTGAATTAATACATTAATTAATATTAAAAATTAAGTTCTTTTTATGGCTAAGGAATTATAAGTATTATTGAATACCCAGAAAAGAAGTGCAGTGCTTTATTCTTAGGTCTCTTACTGTCCTTTGTCTGCAAAACAGATCTGTGGTTCCTTGGATTGAGAATAAATTTTGTACTCTCTTGTCAGTCAATTTTAAAACAGTAAATATTGTACTTTAATGACTATTAGATTGGAGGGTGGGAAATGAATCCAAAAATCATTACATATTTGGTTATAATTTATGAAATTGTCTACTTTAGAAACTACTGTTTACATCTTTTAAAAATAAACATTTTACTTTCAGATAATTATAAATTTATATGCAGTTATAAGAAATACTATAGAGATATCTCACATACTCTTTACCCAGGTTTTCCCCTAATGGTAACATCTTATAGCACTATAGTACAATATCAACACTAAGTTATTGGCATTAATACAACCGATATATAGGACATTTAAAAAATTGGTGCATAATTGATGTGCAACATTATATTATTGATATTTTCAGGTATACAATGTAATGATACATTATTTGTATACTGTACAGTTTGAAATGATCACAACAATAAGTCTAGTTAACATCTGTCACCATACACAATTACAAAATCTTTTTCTCTTCTGATGAGGACTTTTAGTTTTACTGTCTTAGTAACTTTCAAATATGCAATATAGTATTCTTAACTACAGTCACTGTGTTCTACATTACATTCCCATGACTTATTTACTTCATACCTGGAAGTTTAACTTTTGACCCCCTTCACCCATCCCCCCCTTGCCACTCAACTTCTGACAACCTCCAGTCTGTTCTCTATATCCATGAACTTGATTTTTTTGCTTATTTTTTAGATTCTGCATATAAATGAAATCATATGGTATTTGTCTTATGTTGATTTATTTTACTTAGCAGAATGCCCTCAAAGTCTATCCATATTGTTGCAAATGGTATGATTTTCTTTTTCTTTTCCTTCCTTCCTTCCTTCCTTTCTTTTTATTTTAATATGGTGAAAGGAGGGGAGATAGTGAGGCGGACTTCCGCATACACCCTGACTGGGATCCCCCCTGGCAACCCCATCTGGGTCCAATGCTCAAATATCAAACTCTTTTTAGCTCCTGAGGTTGATGTGCTCCAGTGGAGTGATCCTCAGCACCCAGGGCCACACTTGGACCAATCAAGCCACTGGCTGTGGGAGGGGAAGAGGGAGAGAAGGGGGAGAAAGAGGAGTGGAGAAACAGATGGTTTCTCCTCTTGTGTGCTCTGACCAGGAATCGTACCTAGTAAGTCCATATGCTGGGCTGATGCTCTATCCACTGAGCCACTGGCCAGGGTCTAGATTTCATTTTTCTAATGGCTGAATAATATTCTGCTCTGTGTGTGTGTGCGCGCGCGCGCGCATGATCGTCTTTATCCATTCATCTGTTGATGGACACTTAGGTTATTTTCATATCTTAATTATTATACATAATGCAACTAACATAAAAACAATGCGTATATCTTTTTGATTTAGTATTTTCCTTTTCTTTGGATAAAAACCTAAAAATTTGAGCTGAATTATATGGTAGTACTATTTTTAATAACTTTTTCAGGAACCTCTACCCTGTTTTCTATAGTGGCTGTACCAATTTACATTGCTACCAACAGTGCACAGGTGTTCCTTTTGCTCTGCATCCTCATTAACACTTATTTCTTGTTTTTGATAACAGTCGTTCTAACATGTTTTAGGTGATATATCATCGTGGTTTTGATTCACGTTTTTCTGATGATTAATAATGTTAAACCTCTTTCCACTTCCTTGCTGGCTAACTATATGTCTTCTTTGGAAAAATGTCTATTAAGATCTGCTCATTTTTAAATTAGATTGTTTGTTTTTTGCCATTGAGTTGTATGAGTTCCTTACATATTTTGGATATTAACCCCTTGTAGAATACATTATTTGCAAATATTTTCCTTTTTTAGTAGGTTGCCTTTTTATTTTGTTGATCATTTTCTTTACTGTGCAGAAACATTTTAGTTAGATGTAGTCCTGCCTGTTTAATTTTGCCTTTGTTGTCTTTGCTTTTAAAGTCAGATCCAAAAAATCATTGCCAAGACTGATGTTAGGAGCTTACCACCCATGTTTTCTTATAGAAGTATTATGCTTTCAGCTCTTATGTTCAAGTCATTAATTCATTTGAAGTTATTTTTGTTTGTGGTGTAAGATACTAGTCTAGTTTCACGATACAGAACATTTCTATCCCACGAGCATCCTTCAAGTTGCCATTTTATAACAAATCCATTTCCCTCCCATTCTCACCCCTTTCTTAACTCTTGGTAACCATTAATCAGTCTTCATTTTCATAATTTTTCTTATTTCCAGAATGTTGTATGAATGGAAATATATCGTATGTAACTTGTTGGGATTGTTTTGTTCAGCATAATTCTTTGAAGGTTCATCTAGGTTGTTGCATCATGTATCAATAATATACTGCTTTTTATTACTAAGTAACATTCTACATTATACATTATGGATATAACACAATTTGAAGGATATCTGGGGTTCTAAAATTTTCTTAATATTTTCATTTCTTTAATGATTCTATTTCTTTGCAGGGACTTCTTATTTTTTCATATCTTTCAAGCATGTTTGTAATTGCTTGCTGAGGCACTTTATGACAGCTGCTTTAAAATCTTGTTCAGATAGTTTAGACATCTTTGTCACTTAGTGTTGGCATCTGTTGTTTGTCTTTTTTCATTCAGTTTGAAATCTTTCTGGTTATTGGTATGATGAGTATTTTTGATTGAAACCTGGCCATTTTAGGTATTGCATTTTAAGATTCTAAATCTTATTTAGACCTCCTGTTTTTAGCTGGCTTACTCTGTCACCACTCTGTCATCAAGGGGAGGGGAGGAAGCACCTTGTTATTAGCAGGTAGAAGCCCTGCTTCTCCACCATGCCTCTGTTGACTCTCAAGCACTCTCCTTATAACTGCACAGGAGCTCTGACACCCCACCTGGCTTTGCTGATGCTTCCCTGGCTGGGAGGGGTGGTAGGAATACCTATTAGTGCTCCCCACATGGTCTCCACTGACAGCATAAGAGGGCAGGTGACCTTGTTATTGCTATTGACAATGATAGTGATGAACATCCTGACTTTCTACTAGTCTTCTATGTTATCACTGTCGCAGGGGAGGGAGAAATGCCTTGTTACTGCTGGGTAGGGTGGAAGTCCAGGCTCTCCACATGATCTCTGTATTTGTTATCATGCAACAGGGATGAAAGTCCTGGTTGCCTGCTTGACACCTCGTTACAGCCTCCAGCAGCAGGCTCCTGGCAGACTTTGTTGGCATTGGTGGGGGTAGAGCCATACTTTTTCCTGTGGTATTTGATGGGATTGAGGCAATTAAATTTTCATTGTTTAAAGTTTTGTCTTCCTAGACTGCCCCTTCCCTGGTGCTTTGACCTCAGAGCGCCTGCTTTTGTTGTTATTGTTGCCTGACATTAGTTGGCATTTCTGGTAGCTGGTTCAACTCCCAGTCTGAGGTATGTAAGGTAGAAAGAAAACTCAGGAAATTCCCACCATTTTGTTCCTTGCATCTTGTGCTCCCTAAGAGTTTTGAATTATCTCCACCTTTTAGAGACTTCTATGTTTGTTTTATATAATGTCTAAGCTTTTCTTTTTTTTTTTGTAGTCAGTGGGAGGAATAGGGAAAAGTAAGTAGACTCCACTTTCCCATGTTTACATTTAAAACAGCAGGGGAAGAGATAAAATTGGTGTGAGAGAGTAAAAGTAGTTTTTATGGTTCTCTTGAATGAGAAAGGCAAGTTTTGTTTTTAACCATCGTGTTTATCTTGAGTCAAACATTTTATAAAACCATTATTACTTTCTAACTGCCCTCCATAGCTACAAAGCTTGCCACCTTTCAGGGTTAACTGGGCCAGTCCTTTGCATGTTGGTGCGTTTCAGCCGGCCCTTCCAGCAGGAGACGCTGGGAGATGATGTCACAGCTTCTGGGAAGCTTCCTGTTTTCTCAGTTCCAATCTCCTCTGTTGTCCACGTCTTCATTCTTCATAGACATATAGTTTATCAGCAGTTCTATTTGATCACTCAACTCAGGAAAGGGTTTTATGTGATGACACCTTTATCATGAATAACATTTTAACCCCATTAAAAATGATTATTATTATTTGGAAGACCAGTTTTTGACTCTACTATTAGCTGTGTCTTAAAAAATTGTATTTACACATTCATATACACACATACACATGTGTGAAGGCTCCAACTTAAAAATTGGCTGTTCACATTTTATTGTTTCAAGAAAATGTGAGTTTAATATTTTAGTCAAATCAAATGCCAAGTGTTTCATTTCAGGCCCTCATGTCCATATTGACAGGGCTTTAAATCTACTACTTGTGCATATGGATCTTGTTAGATGTTTATAGTTTGAAGGGAACCAAACGTCAGTGGCACCTTTGGTCTATGGAAAGAGCCAGTGGAGCAATCAGTTGCTCTGCTCTATGAGGTGAAAGCAGTCATCGGAACACCAGGTCCACACTGGTCAGCATTGTATAAACAAGGCCTTGGCTGGGGGAACTTGGTTGGGCTGATAGTTGCATGTTTTCTCATGGATATGTTTGCAGAGATAGGCATAAGAAGTTTTATGATGGGAGGACTAGCACAGTCTCTTTGCAGTAGCACTGTCCAGTAGAACTTTCTGTGATGATGGAATGGTATGAATGATGTTCATCATGTAGCCACTCAACACACAGAGCTAGTGAGCACTCAAAATGTGGTTAGTGCAATGGGGAAACTAAATTTTTTTGAGACAATTTTTATTTGACTTAATTTTAATTAATTAAGCATTTTAATTTTAATAGACATATGTGGCTAATAGTGACTATTTTGAATAGCCCAGCTCTTAAGCTAAGCCAGATGTGAAGAAATACCAAGAATCAGTTCCTTTTTTATTCCCATAACTACCCAGAGTGATTATTTCTTATTCCACCCATTTATCCATCTATTTATCCATCCATCCATCCATCCATCCATCCATCCACCCACCCACCCACCCACCCATCTACCCACCCACCGCTGAAGTGTATGTTAAGCATATCTATAGCAAGGCTCTATGATGGCTAATGAAGGTACACAGGCACATGCTATCCTTAGCCCTCTTCCTGTTTCAGTATGTCATATTGAAATGAATTTCTCTATAGACTCAAAATAAAACATTAAGAGAAGACATGGATTGTAAATTCAGACAGACCTGGGTTTCAATTCTACCTCAGCTACTCCACCTCCTTGAGCTCGTTACTTAGTTTCTTTGAGCTTCAATTTGTATACCTATAAACAAAAGATTAAAGCCCACCTGGGGTTTATTTTACATATCACCTTGCCTGGATTGTGATATCCAGATATGTATTTGGTCAAACATTATTCTGGATGTTTCTGTGAGAGTGTTTTGGATGAGATTTACATTTAAACTGGTGGACTTTGAGTAAAGCAGATTGCTTTCCATAATCTTGGGGGAGATGATCCCTATTTCACCAGTTGAAGTCCCTGAGTAAGAGGGAATTCTCTAGCAGACAGCCTGAGACTTCATCTGCCTCAGCAACTCCCCCTGGTTTTCTAGCACACTGTCTTTGGGCCAGAACTGCAACTGTGTCCTGAGGCTCTAGGCCAGTGGTTCTTAACCTGGGTTCTATTGAACCTTAGGGGTTCAATGAGTTGGTCTCAAGAGTTCGGAGAAGCCTCTGCTGCGGAGGCCAGAATAAAGTAATACCATAATTTGTTGTGAGTTCATGCACTTTGTTGGTTTTGTTCTTTGAGCAAGGTGATGTTCATGCATGGCTCATTTTGTGCACCAGTAAAAAAACATATACCTATGTCTTGAATTTGGGAAAAAAATCATATTTTATTTATAACTAAAGAAGGGTTCGGTGAATGCGCATATGAAACTGGTAGGTTTGGTACTTCAAAAAAGGTTAAGAACCACTGCTCTAAGCTGTGGACCTCCTCTAGCAAATTTTATACTCACCAAGTCTCCAAAATTGTGTGTCTATTCCTTAAAATCTCTCTCTCTCTCTCTACATAAAACGTTTGTGATGTACTCTCCCAATTCATTTGTTGAAGCCTTACCCCCTATAATGTGATGGCATTTGGAAATGAGGCCTTGAAAGGTAATCAGCGCTAGATTAGGTCATGGGGAAAGGGCCCTCATGATGGGATTATGGGCCTTCTAAGAAAAGAAAGAGAGAGAGAGAGCTTTCTCTCCATCATGGGAGGGCACAGTCAGAAAGAAGGAAGTCCAGGAAGAGACCTCTGACCAGAACCTCACCATGCCAACACTCTGATCTTTCAGTATCTACCACTGAGAGCTACATTTCTGTTGTTCAGGCCACCCAGTCTGTAGTGTTTTCTGATATCAGTCTGAGCAGACTAATATAGTATCCTGTTGGTTCTCTTGCTCTGAGAGCCTTGACTAACTCACCACCTCACACAGTTGTTGAAGAACTTGAATGAGACACATACAAAATACCCATCACAGTGCCTGGTACGTGGTGAGTCTTGCTGGGCATCAATACCTTTCTGAGTGCTCCCAGACTATTAGTTCCAGACTAGGCCCTCCCTCATGCTTCATTTCTGTGTCTTCCCACTGTTCTAACTTTTGCCACCCTTTAAAACCAGCTCGTGTTACTTCTACTGCATACCTTTTCCAATGATTCTAGTGGGTAACAATCTCTCCCGGTTCCAAACTAGCATACTTGAAATCTATGCCTTTAAAGTTCAATACTTTTTGAACATGCTTCTTTGTTTAAAAATTAAAAACAACAACAACACTGTTTAAAGATGACTTACTATGGACTAAGTACTATAATAAGTACTTGCTACTACACATTATCTTGTTTAATTCTCAAAATAACTTTATATTGTAGGCATTGGAATAGTCACTGTACACTTCACAGATGAAGAAATGGAAGCCCAGAGAAGTTAAAGATGTGTGTGATTATGCTCTAACAGAGAGGATTTACAGTAGTTCCCCCTTATTTGTGGAGATATGTTCCAAGACCCTCATTGGATGCCTGAAACTGCAGATAGTACTGAATTTATATGGTATATACTATGTTTTATCTCATACATATATGCTTATGATAAAGTTTGTAAATTTAGCACAGTAAGTGATTTATAATGACTAATAATAAAATAGAACAATCAAAACAACATACTGTAAAAACATGTGAATGTAGTTTCTTTCTCTTTCTTCAAACTAGTACAAAGTTCTTTTTCCTTCTTCATGACTTCATGCATAGGAGATTAGTTCTTTTTTTTAATTAATTTTAATGGGGTGACATTAATAAATCAGGGTACATATGTTCAAAGAAAACATCTCCAGATTATCTTGTCAGTTAATTATGTTGCATACTCATCACCCAAAGTCAAATTGTCCTCTGTCATCTTCTATCTGGTTTTCTTTGTGCTCCCCCCCTCCCGAGATTAGTTCTTAGCGAAGACTTTAGCAACCTCAGCATACAATTGTTTTTTCCTTTTCTTATTAAGAACTTTCACCTTTCCACTTAGAAAAAAGTACTTTACAGCTTCTCTTTGGCATATTTGAATTGCCATCATCACTACTCTTGTGCTTTCAGGCCATTATTAAGTAAAATAAAGGTTATTTGAAGATAAACACTTTGAAACTGCGAGGATCGGTCAGATAACCTAGATGACTGCTAAGTGACAAATGGGCAGGTAGGGTATACAACGTGGATATGCTGGACAAAAGGATGGTTCATGTACTCGGCAGGATGGAGTGTAATAACTTGAGATTTCAGCATGCTACATAAAATGGCACACAATTTAAAGACTTATGAGTTGTTTTTTTCTGGAATTTTCCATTTAATATTTTCGGACTGTGGGTAACTAAAACAGTGGGAAGCAAAATCGTGGCTAAGGTGGGACTACTGTATTGTATGTCTTTTTTGGTGGTGTCTGTGGCCCCTACTTGCACATAAACTTCATGATTTTGTTTACTGCTGTATCCTCAACATCTTAGACACTACCTGGCACATGGTACGCACACCAGGAGGATTTATGGAATGACTTCTGATGTTGAAGAAAACTTTATTTATGCAGAAATGTTAGGAAGGTGACCATTTTTCCTACTCCTTTCTACAACTAGGTCCTGGGAGTTAAAAGAAAAGCCTACGCTTAATTAAATTTCCTACAAATTGCCTGAAAACAAGAAAAATAGCTGCCTTGTTAATCTTACAAAAGGATTGTGTCTGAGGCATCTCTGCATGGCCTGAGTGTACTTGTGCAACTGGGAGGCCAGCCAGGCTGCACCTGAGTCACTACAATGACTCAGCTGGCCTTTTCTGCCAAGGATCTTCCTGTTCTCACTGCCATCCTCCCCTCCCCCACCCTCTTTGTCTCACTGCCTGTAGGGGCCTGACTTGTCCAACTTCTCACTCCCTTTCCCCATCAGCTCTCCCTCTATGCCCCCTTGGCTCTTTCTCTTTTTAAGCAATTTACAAAATTGTGTAACACAAGTCTACATTCTTCTATCTGTGTCTGTCTTTCTCCTTCCCACCAACTTTTGACAAAAAGACTTTTACTGTATATTCATTGAATCTAATAAAGAATTTGCACTTGTATTATGTAAGTCATTTTTTGTATCATTGTTTTCTAGAAATTAATTTTATTTATTTTGCAATGGTATCCGTTTATGAAGGATTTTTTCCTCATTTTAAGGATTATGGTAAAATCTGTATACAACAAAAGCCACCCCTTTTAGTGCAAGTTTTGGCAGTTATGTTCAGCTGTGTAGCCACACCACAGTGACGTTATAGAAAGTTCTATGACTCCTGAAATTTCCTCCTGCCCCTTTATAATCAGCTTCTCCCACCACCGGCAGCCCCTGGCAACCACTGATTTGTTTTTTATCCCTATAGTTTACCTTTGCAAAAATAACATATAAATGAAGTTATGCCTTATGTACTCTTGAACAATTATTTTCTTTTTAAATATTTTTATTTTTTTAAAAATGGGATATAATTGACATATCACATTATATTGTTTTCAGGTGTACAATAGAATGATTCAATATTTGTATATATTATATAGCCATTTGAGTCTGGCTTCCCTTACTTGGCATAATACAGTTGAGATTCATCCATGTTGTTGTGCTTATTATAGATTTGTTTCTTTTCGTTGCTCAGTAGTATTCCATGGCTAGCTATGGTCTGGTCTGTCAGTTCTCCATTAAAATACCTTTGGGTTGTTACTAGTATTCGACAATTTTGAATAAAGTCACTGTAAATATTTGTGCATAGGTTTTTGTGTGAACATAGGTTTTTATTCCATTTGAATAAATACCTAGGAGGGGTCATATGAAAAGTCTATGTTTAAATTTATAGGAAACTGCAAAACTGTTTTTCAAGGTGGCTATACCATCCTACATTCCAACTAGCGATGTATCAGTTCCAGGGGCTCCATATCCTTGGGCACTCTAGGCATTGTCAGTTTTCTAAACTTCCAGCCTTTATAATAGTATCTCATTATGGTTTTAATTTGTATTTGACTAATGATATTGAACATCTTTTTATATGATTACAGTGGTACGAACAGACCATCATACTTTTTTTTTTTTTTTTTACAGGGACAGAGAGAGAGAGTCAGAGAGAGGGATAGATAGGGACAGACAGACAGGAACAGAGAGATGTGAGAAGCATCAATCATTAGTTTTTTGTTGCCGTTGCGACACCTTAGTTGTTCATTGATTGCTTTCTCACATGTGCCTTTACCAGGGCCTTCAGCAGACCGAGCAACCCCTTGCTGGAGCCAGCGACCTTGGGTCCAAGCTGGCGAGCTTTTGCTCAAGCCAGATGGGCCCACACTCAAACTGGCAAGCTCGGGGTCTCGAACCTGGGTCCTCCACATCCCAGTCCGATGCTCTATCCATTGTGCCACCTCCTAGTCAGGCTTTTTTTTTTTTTTTATACGAGCTGCGACTAGGTCTGTATTTTTGTTTGAGATCCGATGAAATTCTGAGATACGAGTCGTAATTTGGGAAACTACTGCTAGTTAGCGCGTTGGCGCACAGGTTCAGTATTGGCAGTTTGATATATGAGTTGACTGACTTATAGAACGAATTAAATTTCTATCTTAAGGTACCACTGTATATGCTATATTTACATCTTCTTTGGTATAGTGTCTATTCAAATCTTTTTCTAAAATAAAAAAAAGTTGTTTGTCTCATAGTGAGTTGCAAGAGTTCATTATGTATTCTGGGAAGTCTTTTATTAGAGAGCAAACATTTTCTCTCAGACTCTCTTGCCTTTTCATTCTTTGACAAGGCCTTTGGAAGAGCAGAAGTTCTCAATTTTGATGTATTTCAATTTATCATTTTTTTTTTATCTTTATGCATGTGCCTTTGGTGTCACAGTCAATCTTATGGAAGTTGTTTAGTTTTAGATTTTGAGTTTAGGCCTATAATTCATTTTGAGTTAATTTTTGTAAAGGTTGGGAAGTGTGGATGTCTGTCTCTCTGTCTGCGTGTGGGTATCCAGTTGAGCAACCATTTGTTGAAGAGATGCTGTGAAAGATTTAAAATTAGCAAACCAACCAACCACTGGTCCTCCAGCAAGGAGAGTTGGAAAGTGCTGATCTACTACAGCAGTTTTGGTGAGCTGCTGCCCTAAAATCTGTTCTCAGATCACAGTAAAATGTCCAGATGCCCTTTGCATGAGCCACACCTGCTTACCTTCCACTGAGGTTACATCCAGACTGGATTAGAAAGGCATCATGAGCTCATACCTGATTAATCAAAGAAGAGTGTTTTAGCTCTCTCTGTTTGGTAAATAAAAGGCATTCTCAGAAATTTAATACAAGGCTTTCTTTCTTTCTTTTTCCTTTTTTAAAAAAATCTTTGAACAATCAAGGTTGTAATTTTTCTTCCCAATATGTTCCAAATCTCTCTGACTGCTGGAGAAATTGGATAAAGCTTTCCTTCTATCTTCATTTTATCACATATTGCTCTGTTCCAAATAGTTGGAAACAGCTGGATGTTTCATTAGTCTGTAGGAAAGTTAGAAATTGCCAAAGACTGGCAAATGACTCAGATGTATGTGTAAAATGCTATATCAAAATCCAGAAGAGAGGGCATTGCAGCTCGGGTGGCACTGGCTAGCAGTCTCCCGTGAAGGGATGCCTGGCACTATGTGGTATCTTGTTTATCAGGGAGGTTATGCTCTCACTTCCAGAGGAGAAACTGAGGACTGAGTGCTCATGTCAGCACTTGAGTAATTAGGCCAATCTTCATGCTGGCATGAGAATAAGCCAGCCATGTGGACATCGTAACCTAGTCCTTGTGGGAAAGACTCAATACTGCTGGAAAGAGCATTTCATCACAGGGAGAATAATCAGTTATTCTTGGCACTACTAAGTTTGTTCTGAAATTGATGCTAACTTAAAAGCCATATAAGCCTGTTTCTTCACGCCCTCTCTCATCTGCAATGTTTTAGGCTCTATGAATTTATCAGCTCAGAAGCAATCACTAGATACATTAAATTTGAGTTACCCTACTGAGTTGTCTGGAAAATCAGGAATTCTGTTGTCTAGTCCAAGAATATTTTCTAAAATAACAAGAGGGTACATCATCTATGTTAAATGCAACTGCAGTTTCTCCTGATCAACACAGAAAGGATAATAGTGTAATGCTGAAAGTCAGAATTCACTGTTTAATTGAATGGACCCCTGTCTTTGTGGTGGTATTCCAACAAACTAAAACCAATGCCCCATACCTTCCAGTTCCTATCTTAGAAATGAATTTGTTTCTTTTCTTTTTGGGAATTAAACCTACTCAAACTCATTGAAACAAAGAGCAGAAATTGTTAGAAAAATATGGAGCTTGTCATGGACCCCCGAGTCAGGCTGCAGAGGTACCAGTGCAGCTGGATAACCACTGTGTCTTCCTGGGGCCACGTTCTCATCTGACTGCCTCTCTCTGCATGGCTGTTGCCCATCTCTCTCACTGGCACATTCCGTTTATTTTCTTTTGAACTAACATGGCTTCCCCAGCCTCAACTTTATATCACTTCTCAGTTCAAGTACCCAACAGAGGTCAACTAGACCCCTGAGATCCACTGATTTCCTATATTTCTAAGTCCTGTTTCCTGACCTATGCCTGTCTTGATTTGGTGCTCACTTCTGAGCATGAGGCCAGACTCTTGGGGGGCCTGCTATCTAGTCAAGGAGGTATATGTGTGCGTGTGTGTGTTTTGGGGGGAGGGTCATACTCTCTAAAAATTGACATGCCAAGGCAGGCAAATTGACCAACAGGCCAACTGGCCACACTTCCCTGTAAATGTAAATTATGAATATAAAGTGGAGGAAGTTTTAAATGATATGAACATTAAACACTGTTCAGAAAGAAGCATTGGTTCCAATGCAGACTTGCTTTCTATCCTGGAGCCAAACAGACTGAGTGGACCAGGAAGGATCTGCATGACTGCCTCGGGCAACCCTAGAAAGAATGAATCCTGTAGTCTGTCTCTATTATGTTGACTTTGCAGTGACTTACAAAGCTGAATTAATCAAATAACTTTCTAAACCAGGTTAGTAGGGCCATCATCTTCCTGGAGATCAGGACCTATACTGATTATTATCTAAATTCAGGTGACTCAATGGCCACCATGGAGCTGCCTTCATCATAGCAACAAACTCAACAGGAGAGGTTCCTTGCAGAGAAAGAGGATGGGGACAGACAAAGAAAGTTACTTAATAACTTAGAATCTAAGTGGATTTTACTCTCTCAATAAATATGAGTTTTATAAGAAATAGCCTTATGACACCTTCCCATTCCATAACATTAGCCTCTTTATTTGTACCTTTTCTTCACCAATTGTACCTATTCCCTATTTGGAGTGTACTTCTGCCTTTCTTTAACAGATGTTGTATTTGTATGATGTCTCTCATGCAGGCAGGTGTGCCACCCAGGAGGTACAGTTAATTCTCCGCCTTTCTCTAGAGACAGAATGGGGTCAAGACTCAGCCCATACTGAGGGGCTGGGTCCCTCAAATGAGCCACAGAGGTTTGATGGTGGTAGGATAAAATGTTATGGGCAGGAAGAAAAGTCAAAGTTCAAGGGTGACAATATGTGTATAGGAAGCAGCAAGCGATGGGGCTTATGGGAGAATAAGCAGAACAGAGAGTGGCCAGGACTCCGGTGGTCTGGAGGAGAGTCCATGAGTCCAGACAGGTGTTCACTGATGAGGAAGGGGAAGAAGCGAGCTGGGGAGTGGGACAGTCTGTGCATGGCTCACCTAGCACAGAATCCATCCTTTTATCCTGACGTGCTCCCCACCCCCAACCCAGCGAAGAGTTACTAATTTAGTAAGGGAGTGTTCCCAAGAGAAACTGGTGAGGCAGTAGGAGAAGCATGATAGGGAAGAGACAGATAAGAAGGGTATGATTTCTGGAAAAGTCCCTCAGACAGCAGCTGTAGCCTGATCTGGTAAGGAGCTCTGAGGTAAGAGTGTGTCTCGACTCAGGCAAGAAATTTGAATTTCCACACTTCTGAGTCTCTCTGTCATTGGCTAAGGTCTCCAAACCTTGTGAGATTCTAGCTGGGTTTTTAATTTAGTCCTAGAATTAGAGAGGCCTTTCATCCTTTCTATGAAAAGCACACTTTGTACAAGTGCTTAGGCCTTTAAAATATGTTGACACATTATATGGCTTTTTCCTAGGGTACACCAATCCATTCATTCACCAAACTTTCACTGAATGCCTACTATGCATGAGAGTTGTACCAGGCACTGGAGATGTAAAACAACCCAACATAGTCCAAGTAGTTTTCCAAGTAGTTAAGGAGACAAAGAAATCGATTCTTATTATAATAGATCTATTAGAAGATAATGCCTATTTTATTTGACAGTATAGCTTTGGTACCTATTGATCAAATTTCTACACAAAATTATTAAAGAACTGAATTATCTCTTTCTTATCCCATTTTTACAAACTATTGTATCTTTTTAGCTATTGTAATAATATACTTAAATTAGCCTCAGACTTGAAGGACTTGATTTCTCCAGGAAAATCAACCTTTGGGGAAAAAAGAAGATATTAACCCTGTACTCATTTAGTGTACCAATTCTCATAAAGAAATATTCTCTTTTCAATTTCTCTGCTGAATATTTATTAATTGTCCTGGTGTCTCATTTAGATAGACATATAGGTACATAGATAAAGATGTAGATACTTATTGAGCACTTATTATATGTCAAGTACTAGGCTAGATAATAGGAGTGTGTTTAACACTCCAGAAGACCACCTAGACAGTTTTTTATTAAAATTAGATTTGGAAAAGCTTGTGAAAACCTTACAGGCTGATTAAAAAAAGTGAAATGAGTGTGTGTGTGTGAAAAATCTATCAGTAAAGCTGCTTTAAAAAATATTGATTGATTTTAGAGAGAAAGAAAAGCAGGAAGAGAGAGAGAGAAACATCAATTTGTTATTCCACTCACTTTTGCATTCATTGGTTGATCCCTGTATGTACCCTGCCTGGGGATTGAACCCACAACACTGACGTAGCAGCACTGGCGTAAGGGGATAATGCTCTAGCCAACTGAGTTACCTGACCAGAGTCAGTAAAGCTGCTTTGAATGCATGGGGAGAGCTTCTCCTGAAGAGGGCTGTGGGACCGTGGCAAAGCTGTGCTGGCAAGAGTCTGTATTTTATCAACACCAATACATAGGGAATACCAGCATTCCTCCCAGCAGGACTTCAAATCATAAGTAAGCAGAGAGGATTCTTGGAGCACAGCTAGCAAATAGTGACTGCTGATAGGGCACTCTACTTTTCCTGCTTCTGGGCTCTAAGAATATTTTGGGCAATACTGTATGAAGCAGTAGGGTGATGAAGAAAGATGATTGCTGAAAATACTAAGAGATTCTTTTCATACCCAATATAAAAAAAGGAAGGAAGGGAAGAAGGGAGGGAGGGGGGAGGGAGGAATGGAGAAAAGAAAGAAGGAAGGAAGGAAGGAAGGAAAGAAAGAAGGAAGGAAGGAAGGAAGGAAGGAAGGAAGGAAGGAAGGAAGTAAGGAAGGAAGGAAGGAAGGAAGGGAGGGAAGAAGGGAGAAAGAAAGAAAGAAAGAGAAAAAAGAAAAGAAAAAGCAGAAACTTTAGTTTAGATTAGAGACCGAAAGTAGGTCACTAAACGTTGTCTGCAGCCCTCTCTCCCATGCTGTTTTGGGGGGCAAAAGAGATGGTGAAAAACTGATGCTAAGTGATTTTAATTTTTATGATTGTAGTCAGCCCTTTTATCTTCAAAAAAAATTTAATGGTTACAGAAATACCAAAAATAGCCATAAAGAAAATACTGACCAATAAGCACAGTGTCTTTGGGTCCCTTTCAAATCAAGCCTGAGGGAATTAGATAGGGTTGAGGAGGGAGCAGTTGAAATTATTATCCTTGATGTGGTGCCCTCAGATCAAATAAAGATGAGTATGGCAAGGGAATAAACAATTGCAGCCTAAGTAAGTTCTTTGCCTCTGCCTATGAGACATGGGAACCTCTACGTATTGTGGGTGAAATCAATCAGAGTCTGGTGGCATTGTCAGCTGGAATCAGCTCTGTGTCCACACTTAGACTGTATGTCTAGAATCTGTGTCTTAATGTAAATTGGCTTATAGCTATGTCTTCCCTGGGGCATCAGCTTCCATCGTCCAGATGGCAGGGTGACACAGTGGAAATAAACATATGGCAGGTTATATCTGTTGTGCACAGAAGAATAAGTACACTGTTACAAGAGCCAATTGAATGAAAGAGTCAACGCCACAACAGTGCACGTCTCTGACAACAGATTGCCAGAAAGTAAAACTTCTGGGTAAGGGCTGTTGAGAAATAGTGAAGAAGAAACCTATCATTAGATGCTTAACATAGGTAGGAGGTGAGATAAAAGAGATTTAGGGAGAGGTAGAGAAAAATTAAGGTCTAGATACAAATTGTGCTTTGAAATTCTGTGGGGGAATTGTCAACAGCAGGGACAGTAAGACAGCTGTTTGCCCAGTGGCTTTTTGTCAACTTCCGTATTCTTTGGTGAGTGATTACCTTAGTTTGGGTTTCCCCAGGAGAAGATGCCAAGGCAAGGATTAAAGTGCATGTAGTTGATTGAGGGAACACCAGTAGGGGATGGGGAAATGAGACAAGGATGTGCAGAAGCCACCAAGGGAAGGTGTGTTATCAAACCAGCTACCACCATGGGTGACTGAAATTCAGTCCCTGGGGAAGCTCTGGCATCAAGTGTCAAAAACACTTTCTCAAAGTCATCCTACCTGAGGGGAAAGAGAGTGGGGTATTTATGCACCGACTAGTTTCAATCATGGGTTGAGGACTTTTCATTTATTTCTCAGTACTTTGCCCATCTCCCGAGCAGTGAAATGGGTTCAGGTGATAAGAAAACACCATCAGTCAGAGAAGGGCAAATGCCACAGTTGGAATCTGAGCAGGTGTATACTGAGTGATAACAGTGAGGGGATGCAGGCAGTGCACTGATGCCATGGCAACTAAGATTTTGCAATTGAAAGAAATTTCCAGTGGAGATAGGATAGTGAAAGACACACACACACACACACACACACACACACTCACACTCACATTCACATATTTACAATTTAAATGTATAAATAAATATTTTATTTGTTGGGTAAATTGTGCCTATTAATGGTTGGAAATTGGCACAGAGAAGAAATACAGAAAACAATTACAGTTCTATTTCATAAGATTGAATAAAATCTTTCCTTCTTCCTATTTTATCTCTGATGCTTTTAACCCTCTGGAAACAGGATCCAGCAAATGGAAGATCTTGTTCTTATAACTAAATATTATTTGAAGATAAAAATACTATTTGGCAACATGGAACTTTCTCCAAGCTTACCTGAGACTTGTGATACATTTTTGTGATAACATCATAGGCTACAAAAAATTTTCAAATCATTCTCATGAAATAGAAATCATTGTGTCCCAGTCACGATGGTGGCATAGGGAAATGCAGTACTCGCATCCTCCCATAACCACATCAAAATTACAACTAAACTACAGAACTCCTGAAATCTAGCTGAACTAAGGATATAAGGAACCACATCAAGACTGACAGAAAAGGCAGAGGTGCAGAACTGGCTGGCCCCACACCCCTGTGTGATGGATATCAGGAAGGATATCTTAGCTGTGGAGGTCCCCCATGACAGGCAAAGGGTCCCAGCCTCACCCTAGGCCTCCCAGCCCAGGGTGCCAGTGCCAGGAAGAGAAGTCCCCATAACTGCTGGCTGCAAAAACCAGTAGGAATTGTAGCTGAGTGAGACGGAGAGCTGCTTGAGTCCCAGACACTTCCTTTTAAAGGACCTGTGTATGGATTTACTTGGGCTCACTCCTTCTGAGCTCCGGTGCTGATGCAGCAGCTTGAAAGACATCAGAGACGTATGGGAAGGAACCGAATTGTCTGGCATCAGAGCAAGGGCTGGAGGGGCAGCTTTCTTCCAGACATAAGTGCTGGCAGAGGCCATTGTTCCTTTTCTGAGCCCTTCCCCCACATAGCTGCAGGTGAGTACCATATCTGTTCTCCACCAACCTGGCTATCACTGTTTGCCTTACACTGATGATTCCCTAAGACCCTGCCACACCAACTTGTGGGCCCAAGCTATTTCCAGTGGCTTTTTCATACCAATAACTTGTCTTGGCTCATGCTTTAGAATTTCCTAAAATCTCTCAAACAAGCAGCATCTGGCCTCGGCATGCCCTGTACTTTGTGCTAAGTAGTCCCAGGCCTGCCACTATTAGCAGCTGACCTTGGTTCACAGGTTGGCCTCAAATAAGGACCTTCTAGCTCAGCACAAATAACAGCCACTTGCAGATTGCTTTTTAACTCATGCCAGGTGGCCCTAGACAGAACACAGGTGGTAGGTGACCTTGACCTGCACTTCCCAGGAGGCCCCAGAATTCAGTGCACCCAGTAGACAGCTTCAGACCATGCTGAAGCACCACTCAACCACCAGCACCACAGGAGACACATTTAAAGGGCAAACTGAGTGGTCATCAGAGCCCTGCTGAAGTAAGTCCTGCTCTGTGGGGTGGGCCGCTGCACAGCTGATTTATCATAGCCAGTCCTTGCAGCTGATTGGCCTGGGGTAAATCCCTCCCACTGATGTGCCATTGTAGGTCCAAGCTCAACTACAACAGGAGGATGCACACAGCCCACACGAAGTGGGGGGCATACTGGAGTGCCCAGCTGGGGTGAATAGGAAGGCTGTGCCACTGGGCCTTACAGGAAACATACTACAATAGGCCACTCTACCAAACCTGAGATATAGCAGATCTATCTATTACATATACAAGAAACATAGAAACAAATACAAGGAAGCTGCTAAATGAGGAGACAAAGAAACACATCTTGGCCCTGGCCAGTTGGCTCAGTGGTAGAGCATTGACCCAGCATGTGGAAGTCCCAGGTTCAATTCAAGATCAGGGCACACAGAAGAAGTGACCATCTGCTTCTCCTCCCCTCCCTGTTGTCTCTCTCTTTTTACCTCTCCTGCAGCCATGGCTCAATTGATTTGAACACGTTTTCCCTAGGTGCTGAGGATGGCTTTGTGGAGCCTCTGCCTCAGGCACTAAAAATAGCTCAGTTGTGAGCATGGCCTCAGATGGGCAGAGCATGGGCTCCAGATGGGGGTTGCTAAGTGGATCCTGGTAGGGTCGCATGCAGGAGTCTGTCTCCCTATCTCTCCTCCTCTCACTTAAATAAAAAAAGAAAAGAAAAGAAAAGAACACATTTCAAATGAAAGAACAAAACAACATTGCAGAAAAAGAACTAAACAAAATGAAGACAAGCAATCTACTAAATGCAGAGTTTGTAACACTGGTTGTAAGGATGCTCAGTGAACTTAGGGGAAAGTAGATGAACTTAGAGAGAACTTCAGTGGCATAAAAAAGGGATGTGGAAACCATAAAAAAAGAACCAGTCAGAAATGAAGGATACATGAACTGAAATGAAGAATAATTTACAGGGAATCAATGGTAGAGTAGATAAAGCCAACAATTAAATCCGTGATTTGGAATATAAGGAAGTGAAAAACATCCAATCAGAACGAAACAAAAACCCCACAAAAAACACACATAACAATAAACAAACAAACAAACAGAATCCCCCCTAATAAGGATAATGTAAGGAGCTTCTGGGACAACTTCTAGCACATGAACATTCACTTCATGGGCATACCAGAAGGAAAAGAGAGAAAACAGTAAATTGAAAATCTATTTGAAAAAATTAATGATGGAAAACTTCCCTAACCTGATGAAGAAAAGAGACATCCAAGTCCAGGAAGTCCAGAAAGTCCCAAACAAAGAGGCCCACATCAAGACACATCATAACTAAAATGCAAAAGTTTAAAGATAAAGAGAGAATCTTAAAAGCAGAAAGAGAAAAGCAGTTAGTTACTTACAGAGAGCTCCTATAAGACAGTCAGCTGATTTCTCAGCAGAAACTTTGCAAGCCAGAAGGGACTGGTAAGAAATATCCAATCTTATGAAAAGCAAGGACCTACCACCAAGATTACTCCATCCAGCAAAACTATCAATTAGAATCGAAGGACATAAAAGAACTTCACAGACAAGGAAAAGTTCAAGTTCATCATCTCCAAACCAGAATTACATGAAATGTTAAAGGGTCTTCTTCAAGAAGAAGAATTTAAAAAATAATAAGAACAATAAAATGTCAATAAATGCATATCTATAAACAACTGAGTCTAAAAAAAAATGAAATAAATGAATAAGTAGAACAGAAAGAGATTCATGATGCAGAGAACCTGTTGATAGTTGCCAGATGGGAGAGGTGTTGGGGGAATGTGTGAAAAAGATGACGGGATTAAGAAGTGCATATTGGTAGTTACAGAATAGTCATGGGCATGTAAAGTACAGCAGAGGGAATAAATTATTAAAATAATATTTTAATAACCTTGTACTGTGTCAGATATGTATGAGATTTATTAGGATAATCACTTATAAGTTATATAATGTCTAATCACTGGGGTATATATCTGACAGTAATATAATATTGTATGTCAATTGAAAAATAAAAAAATGATTAAAAAAATTTTAATCTACAATCTGATGTAACACAAAGGATCAGATTGTCAAATTAGATTCACATGAATCAGAGATCTTGCCCAGTGTCAAACTGCACTGATAATTTCAAGGAGAGGCAATCAGGAAGCTAGTCTGGGTTATGGAGCATGACTCCTGCTGTGTGAGGTAACTTCACCAGGATCTCATGGCTAATCTCTTTTGGAGCAGAGAGTTGCATATCTATTATAGGAAAGAAGTACCTGTACCTGAAAGCCATCCTCAACTGCATGGTTTTTCTTCTTTGACTTATTAGTATATAAATCTGTGAGTATATTCCTAATGATTGAACTACCTTTGTTTTTTGATGGTATTTACTATTTCTATGTGTTTTGATTTTTTTTTTTTTTTACATAGACAGAGAGTCAGAGAGAGGGCCAGGTAGGGACAGACGGACAGGAAGAGAGAGAGATGAGAAACATCAATTCTTTGTTGTGGCACCTTAGTTGTTCATTGATTGTTTTCTCATATGTGCCTTGACCGGAAAGCTCCAACAGAGAGAGTGACCCCTTGCTCATGCCAGTGACCTGGGGCTCAAGCCAGCGAACTTGAGCTTCAAGCCAGTGATCTTTGGGTTTAAGCTAGGACCATGGGGTCATGTTTATGATCCCATGCTCAAGCCAAAGACTTCTCCTTCAAGCTGGTGAGCCCATGCTCAAACCAGATGAGCCCATGCTCAAGCTGGCAACCTCGGGGTTTCGAGCCTGGGTCCTCCGTGTCCCAGTCTAATGCTCTATCCACTGCGCCACTGCCTGGTTCAGACATGTTTTGAATTTTTGAATCAAAAAACTCCTGGATTTATAGTAAAGAAAAAAAAAAAGAACTCATTGTGTTGTGCTTATTATATTTTTATTAGGTAACTTGCTATACTGAATTATAAAGTAAAGTGTTTATTAACTGGGTTTATTTTTTGAACCCTTTGCTATAAAAGGGAATCTAATGGATGCAGCACCTTGGATTGACAGAACTCCTTTCCCTAGAAGGACATAATGAACATAAATAACTTATTTGCACACTTCATAAGAAGGGGAAAGTGAGGCAGAGAAGGCTATACGAGGCACAGTATCTTCAACTTTTTTTGTAAGGACTATAGATTTATCCATTTCATTATGAGTCACATTTGATTTAATGCCTCAAGGGTAATATGACAATGCGGTGTCATAATGAAGGCTGACCAGTGGCTACTGCGACTTTCTTTGCCATATGGAAGCTGAGCTATACCATGATGTGCCAAAGATACATCTACTCCAAGTTAAAAATCCTAATGCAAACAGGAGAAAAGGAAGTGCATATCAGATAAAAGTCTAAAACAGTGGGGCTACATAACTGTGGTTAATGTAATTAAGAACCAAAGGTTTCTTGAATGATCAAGACTCATGTCAAGGCGGACACTGGTGGACAAGCCATGCCCACAAAATTGAATGCCTAACTCTGGTGTAGGTTTTTCTTGGTCTGGTTCTATGTGTTATAAAATAAAGACTATGGCATTATTTTATAAATTTAGAATATAAAACAATACAGATGTAGAGTTGAGGACAAAATATTTTGAATGGGAAAGTTCTTAAATTTTTTGCAAAATATGGAATTTTCAAGAGACATTGCAATGTGGCTAAGAGCATGGACTCTGGAGCCTCAATGCTTGAGCTCAACACTTACTTCTACTATTCATAGTTGTGTGGCTTTTGACAGACCACATAACTTCTCTGTCCTTCAGTTCCTTTCTTTGTTAAGTGGGATATTCTTAGTACCTATTTTATAGAGCTGTTTGTAAAATATTTACAATATTATCTGGCACATAATAAACCCTATCAGTGTTTTAAAAAGATATACATAAACCTTAATGAAAGCTCTTTCATTGTGTTCCTTCTGTATCTCAGAGAGTTTTTCAAACATTTAAATTTAGCAAATATTTACTGACCACTCACCTAGACTGGGTATGTGTCAGGTACTGGGTAAGAATGAGTTTCCATGGTCTCTGCCCTGATAATACTTTTCTTTTTAAATCAAAATTTTAAAGTATTTTGAAATGATAAACTTACAAAAAAGTCAGAAGTGCAATATAATAACTTTTCCCCCTGACCTCCCTAATTACAGTAAAAGTGACACATTATTACCATCTAGTACTCAGACTGTCACTTGTCCTAGTAATATTTTCTATTACAAAAGATTCCAGGTTAAAATTACATGTTGAATTTTGTTGTCACATCTCTTTAGTTTCCTTTAGTGTAGAATGTGATCTTAGTGTAGAATGTGATTTCCTTGTCTTTAATGACCTTGACACTTTTGAACATTACTGACCAATTATTGTATATAATGTCCTTAAATTTGGATTTGTCTGATGTTCCTTCATGATTAGATTTAGGCTGTGCCTTTTGAGAGCAAGAATATAGATACAATTCTGTGTTCTTACCATTGCATATTTCCAGGTATTACAGAATTTCAAATTATTTCATAATAATGTCCATTGTGATCACTTGATTATGATGGTGTCTGCCAGGCTTCCCCATTGTAAAGTTGTCGTTTGCTCCTTTGTAATTTATAGTATTTTGTGGAAAGGTACTTTGAAACTATATAAATACTATGTTCCTCATCAAAATTTTAATTTGTTTATTTCAGAAAGGATTTATAGTTTCCTATTTTATTCAATGGAAAATATTTTATTCAATATTATATTATATTATAATCTATTGCTATTATAATATTTTGATGCTCAAATTGTCCTTGATTTGTCCAATGGGAGTCTATTCAAGTTGACTTCTGTGTCCTTTTGACTTCTTTACCTTGCTCTTTGAGCTCTTTCTTGCTTTCTGGGATGGCAAGATATTCCACTTACCTTGTCCCTTCCCTGTGCCAGCCTCGGAATCAACTGTTCTTCCCAGGATCCCTGGTTTCTTTGAGTGGAAGATAGTATTTAGAAGAATATCTAGACACTAAGTATGTTCATTGTCATTGTGGTGTCATTGTTCCTAGGCCCTTGCTGTGAACAGGGCTATATTTATTTTCAATTTTATCTATGTATATTGAAAATAATTTATTCACATCAATATATTCAGTTCCAATTCAATTATACACAGAGTTCATTCTACTTTTCTCCCTTTCTGCTATGCTGAAAATTCTTCCTGTATATAACCAATCTTCCATCTCTGTTGCTGTCCCATCCCCACTGGCAGCTCCTTCCTCTAGATGCACAGGCTCTGTCCCCTATTCTACTCTGAGATCACACTTCTGCCCTGCCACATGAAGCCTCTCCTCAGCCTGCTTGGGCTCTAACACCTCACACTCCAGTTCCCAGACAAGGATGCCCTCCTTGCCCTATGTGGGTTCTGACTTCCCAGGCTGGGATATCCCTCCATGGCTCCTTGACTGGTCTTGGTCCCAACCCCCATGCCAAGCTACCCCTCCCATGTGAACACCTTCCTCACCTGCTCAGGCTGTCAGTCATTTTCAATGTGACTCAGAGAAAAATTTAAAAGTATCCTCTTGGGTATCTACAAAATTGTGTTTAAGAGACCAAGCCCAGAAAAATAAACAAATCTAATTTACTAACTTATATTACATTAAAAAATATGTATCTTAGCCTGACCAGGTGGTGGTGCAATGGATAGAGCATCAGACTGGGACCTAGAGGACCCAGGTTCGAAACCCCGAGGTCATGGCTCAAGTGTGTCTCATCTGGCTTGAGGGAAGGCTCACCAGCTTGAGTGTGGGATCATAGACATGATCCCATGGTCGCTGGCTTGAGCCCAAATGTCACTGGCTTGAAGCCTAAGTTCACTGGCTTGAGCCCAACATCGCTGGCTTGAGCAGGTCAAGGCACACATGAGAAAGCAATCAATGAACAACTAAGGTGCCACAACAAAGAACTGATGCTTCTCATCTCTATCCCTTTCCATCTGTCTGTCTCTGTTCCTTTCTCTATCTCTCTCTCTATCTCTGTCACAAAAAAAAATGTAGGTTAGAATACTAAGATGAAATTTGTTGATTCTCCTGCTCACCTTCATTTTTAGCTTTAAATTAAAGCAAGTCCTGAGACTTGGCTGTGAGACCTCATCCGCTGACTGGTGAGAAGAGAAGGAAGGCACGGCCACATTTGCGTCCTGTAGAGTGTGTGCCGGCCCAGGGAACGAGGAGGCCATGTGGACAAGGGTGAAAGTGAAGACACTTTTCTGCCTTTATTTTATGATTTTCAATCTTGACTTCAAAGCCAGATGTCCTGATTAAGGAGTAAATGAAGACTAGGAAATAGCCAAGGGTTCAGATAGAGGCAACTGAGAGGAGATGCTTCTGGTAGACCAGGAGACTTCAGGGAAAAAAAGGATAAATCCAATTTGATATAAGTGAATTTCCTCTGGACTCAGTACAGCAGGAAATGTGATCTCCCAGAAAAGACAGAGCTGAAGATTTCATTTGCTAGTTATGACTTTTCCAATGTTAGAAAAACAATTCTACTTCAAAGGCACAGGCAGGGGGATGTTTTGAGTGAGAGCCAATGAGTTAAGGCATGGGCTGTTGCTCTGGTCCCTTCGTGAGGCAGAAGCTCAGGGCAGTCCTTCTGGGAGAGGAAGCAGCCCTGCCCCTACTTGCTGGGCTGGAGGGCCTTGTGATGGGGCCATAGGGGTACTTTACTGCTCCCCTAGCTGAATCAGTGAGGGTGGGAGGATGGGGAATGAATATTTCTGGAGGAGGCAAAACCCTCCACTTGCTCTTGTTGTGTACTCCTCATAAATATGTGTATTTCTGGGCAGGAAGGTGAAGGAAGTAAAAGCACTGCCCACCCACCCCCCATTTGAAACTCTTTCTAAGGTATTTCCTCTGACCATGTCATAGCCCAAGTATTTGAGTTCTAATTAAGGAGGAAACAAATCTCTCAGCCTTTGTCAGCCCAGTCAGCTCTTAAAGTTCCACTTGGAACCAAAGAAATGCTATTTTGAGAAGAAGAAGAAGAAAAAGGCTAATTTTTATTGGGCATGACTTAACTGAACACTGCATCCCTGTTTTATTTATTTATTTCTTTTTAAGAATGATCGCTTTAAAATGATTAATGATGCCTGAAGCCACCAGTCTTGCTTCCTGTGGCAAAATGCGGAACTTTTGTGAATCTCTGGGTTTGTAGGAGGGTGTGTTCCAAACTTCAGTGAGAGATAGTTTCCCATGCTGTGCAGACAGTTTGGTCCTTGTTCAGAGAGGCTGCTTCTCTAAATAAAATATGCTCCAGAATGGGACCGTCTTCCAGGCAAGGAGGGAAGCCTTTGCTCCACTTACAGATGGGAAGTGAAATCCTTTACTTCTTAAGGTGACAGAATAAGACAGTAGCTGGGTTAGCAGGAGGGATCCTGGTCTTTGCTTCTTCTTCCTCTTCCTCCCCCTCCTCCTCCTGTAATAATAATAATAATAATAATAATAATTAATTCTTCTTCTTCTTCTTCTTCTTCTTCTTCTTCTTCTTCTTCTTCTTCTTCTTCTTCTTCTTCTTCTTCTCCTTGTTGAGAGTTGAGAACAATAAGGATGGTGTCTTTGAAAACAGGTGGGATCATTGAAGGATTACAATAGACAAATAGGTAAAACAAAGCATACACTTTGCTAGGAGGAAGGCTTGGTGCTGGACCTCTGAGCTGAGCTGGGGAACTGATTCCCAGGGAAGCATCCTGCTCCTCCAGGCTCTTTCCAAGGAGCAGCTTTAGCTGACTCTTGACCTATCTTCACAAAGGACCCAGAAGGGGAAAAAAAGGACAGATTTGCAACAACCACATTTGATATTTTTGTGAATTCTATTTGGAAAAGAATATGGATGATCCTTGTCTATGAAAACTGTAAGTAAATATAGAATACTGTGGATACATTTTTTTTTACTAGATTGCATGTTTATTATAAAGGACACACCTCAGGAACAGCCAGAAGGAAGAGATGCAGGATATGGGAAAGGACACAGCTCTTCCATGCCCTCTCTGAGCACACCACTGTCCCAGGACCTCCACGTGTTCACCAGCCACTGAGAGGTTCTCCTACAGAATTTGGGAAGTCTAATGTTTTTTCATGTAAATGTCTCCCACCCCAGATTATCTTTTATATTATTGCTTAGAGGAGGGTGACTTGGTGAAATAGAAAAACACACCACATAATTCCCTTTTCTGGAGCTCTGAGCAGACTTTACAATGGTTCCTTCTCTCAATAAAGTGATTTATAGACCTGAACTTTGTATTCAGAGGAGCAGACTATATGGGCTGAAAGACTAGCTTAGGAGGTACAGGTGAGGAAGAGGGAAGGGATCATAGAGAGGTTCTGAATGTTAACGAAGGTGACAAGGAGTGAGGAGTGTGTGTGCACATGTGAATGCCTATGCGCATGTGCAAACCTCCCTTCTGAACCAATTAACTTGCATCGGTTTTGGTTTCCTCAGGACCCATAACATTACCTATTTACAGGGGGAGTATGAAGAACAATGGATGATCATAGCAAGAAAATTTGAAAGCATGAAGTATTACTGCATGATTATCTTCTACTAGAAAATTCAGATGTAAACAAACAAAACAACCCTCCACCCCCAACAAAGAGCTTGTACTGCTTGCTCCTAAGTTGAATGGTTCTTAGGTTTCCTTGTATAAACCAGGCTCTCATTTTGCATAACTATCTTAGAATCAACTGTGTTAGAAATTATAAGTACGTTTGGGCGGTGTGCCCAAGGGGTTGGAGCTGGGACTGATCTTTATGTTAATAGGCAGAGCACCTGCCTGAGAAATCTGGGAACACAGGTTTTCTTCCCACGATGGCTTCTCCACACGAATTAATCTATTAGCTGGTATGTGTGTCAGTTTATTTAAGAATGTGTGCTGACAATTGGCTTCTGACTGTAAAATATGGTCTTCGGGGAGAAAATGATTAACTGCCTGTTTGAAAAGTATCTGTGTGTATATGTGTGTCTTCAGTGACAGTCACTATTACATAGTATGGGTGCATGTACAAAACTAAACTAAGGCAAATAATCAATAAGAATTGGTAGGTGTAAATAAACAAAAAGGGCCCTAGAATTGTCTGGATATTTGTACCCTCTCCCTGGATGTGAGGATCAAAAGAATCTCATTTCCTGCTGAATGCATTATTTCCAAAAATAAAACTGGAGACAATTTATGATAGAAGGTATTTATAACCCTTGAGTATTCAATATTATGGTGAAACACATCGTTCTTCAAGAGAAACTTAGAGCTGTAGATATCTTAACTAGGTCTTTACTATAAGAAACATTTTTTGTCTCCACCTATATTTTACTTTTAAAAGGCTATAAGTGGCCTGACCAGATGGTGGTTCAGTGGATAAAGCATTGGACTGGGACATGGAGGACCCAGGTTTGAAACCCCAAGGTTGCCAGCTTGAGTGTGGGCTCATCTGGTTTGAGCAAGGCTCATCAGCTTGAGCCCAAGGTTGCTGACTTGAGCAAGGGGTCACTTAGTCTGCTGTAGCCCCCTGTCAAGGCACATATGAGAAAGCAATCAATGAGCAACTAAGGTGCCACAACAAAGAATTGATGCTTCTCATCTCTCTCCCTTTCTGTCTGTCTGCCCCTATCTGTCCCTCTCTCTATCTCTCTCTGTCTCTGTCACACACACACACACACATACACACACACACACACAATAGGCTATAAGTGATAGTAAACTCTGCATCCAATGTGACAAGAATGCAGAAGCCACTTGGTAGAAGTTCAAAATAACAGGCTAGATAATATAATTTCCAATGCTCCTAACCTAACACTTATTAAATTTCTGAAGCCTTATGCTAAGTACATGCACATATTACCTTATTTAATTACTGTCTTGTTTACAGGGGCTGGTGATGAGGAAGTTTGTTTCAATTCACAGATGTTCCCAGGCCATCTCCACTGAGGTTCCAGGGAGAACCTGGGGCTGGAAATTGGCAGTGGGAGAGTGGAGATAGGAGAATGCTTTGAGACAAAGAGAGTGGGTGGGAAGCAGGGAAGGCAGGGGAGCCAACTAAAAACTTAAGCTAGAAGAAGGCAAGGACACAAGATTCAGGAATGTAAAAGTCATCAGATGTCCCTCAGAGGGACAAGAGACATGGAAATGAAAAACAGCCTATAGACTAGGTGATTAGGAAATAACCCTGCATCAGTAAGGCAGACCCAAAGGAGTGATGGCGTGAATCCACTTGCAAAGGGGTGAGGACTGAGCTATGACAAGTCTAGTGAGAGAAGGAAGCAGAAATACAGCATGAGAGAGCAGTTCCAGAAGGCAGCAGAATTATATGTTGTTTTTTCTTTCCTTGTTTTTAATGGAAAAACTGGAACATTCTCCCAGTCACTCAACAAACATTTATTGGGTATCTACTAAGTACCAAGGATCATGGTAAGTGCTGGGGATTTAGAGTAAACATTGCAGTCTCTGCTCTTAAAGAGTTCTTTGTTGGGGATTCCAAGATGGTAGCGGAGTAGGCAGACATAAAAACTGCCACCTCCCAGGACCAAACTGGATTAAAAATTAATTTAAGAACAATCCGTGCAAAACCAACTTTGGACTAAAAGAACAGGACTTGAAAACCAAGGAGCGCAGAAGAAACTACACTGAGACTGGTAGGAAGTGCGGGGATGCAGTGGGGGCTCCCCCACTCCCAGGAGTGAGGGGAAGCTGAGAGTCCAGAGGGATTCTCATTGTGGGGAGAGAGACCCTGAGAGACGAGGATCTTCAGCCCCAGGACCAGAGCCCCACCCTACAGTCCCAGATACTGGAGGAGACAGCCTGGCAGCATTGAGTGGGGAGAAAAGCAAGATTTCTGTCTGTGGGAAATGGCTTGTGAAGAAGTTGCAGCTGCCTTAAAGGGCCAGCATAGAAAATCTCACCCACAGCCACTTACCTGGGGCTCCAGGGATGAGGAGAGCTGAGAGGACTGGTCTTGTGTAAGGAGAGTGGAAGGATGGAGGCACAGGGACACAAACAGTGACAAGGAGAAAAATACTTGTGCTGAGTCATTCTCCAATACTGAGGTGGCCATATGGAGGGGGAGGGGCACTCCCTCCATCCATCACATGCCAAGCGTAAGGCCAATTGTCCGACCTCCAGAAACCTTTCCAGTTCCAATCAGTGCAAAAGGCTGTTCAGAAAGAAGGAAGTAAAGGGGAGGGTCAGTGATTCAGATTTTTGGGGAGACCTGAGCTACATCTCCCCCTTCTGATATAAAGAACATTCCCTACCTCCAAAGAGTCACTGGGCAGACCACACCTTCTGGTTCCCAGAGGTCACACCCACTGTATTCCTGTGTACTAATTATATAGAAGAAAAAAAAAAAAGACCCAGATAGAGTTTCAACAGGGGCCAAAGAGCAAGATATGCCCACTAACCCCTGTCCTAATCACAGAAGTTCCCTGCTGGGCTCAGCAAACAAACAGCAGGAAAATTGAGACTTTTATGCTGTTCACCTTATTAGGGAGAATTAAAATTTGAGCAACCAACAGATGCTGAGGGGTTAAGACCTGGAGGAAGAGCTGCATTCCGTGTACCAATCTCAGCTGCCCTACCCTAACAAGCTTGAGAATCACACACAGAAAAAATGGGAAGACAGAGAAATGTAATCCAAATGAATCAACAAGAGAAATCCCAGAAAATGAACTGAATGAGATGGAAGTAATCAAATTACTGGATGCAGAGTTTAAAATAATGATTGTTAGGATGCTTAAGGATCTTAGAGCATCAATGGATGGATATAATGAGCACCTAAATAAAAAAATAGCAAGCATCAAAAAGGGCATTGAAATTATAAAAAAGAATCAGAAATAAAAATTGTAATATCAGAAATGAAGACTACACTAGAAGGATTCAACAGCAGGCTGGATAAAGCAGAGGATTGAATCAATGACTTAAAGGACAAGATAAATAAAAACACAGAAACAGAGCAGCAAAAAGAAAAGAGGCTCAAAAAGTCTGAGGAACCTATAAAAGAACTCTGTGACAATATGAAGAGAAAACCATCTGCATCATAGGGATTCCTGAAAAAGAAGAGAAAGAACAAGAAATAGAGAACCTGTTTGAAGAAATCATAGCTGAAATATTTCCTAAATCGATGCAGAAAAAAGTCACAGAATTTCCAGAAGCACAGAGAGTCTTGGTAAAGAGGAATCTAATGAGGCCTACATTAAGGCACATCATAATTACAATACCAAAGTTAAGAGATAAAGAAAAAATACTAAAAGCTGCAAGAGAAAAGAGGTCAATTACTTTTAGAGGAGCCCCCATTAGGATGACATATGACTTTTCAACAGAAACACTTGAGGTCAGAAGGGAATGGCAAGAAATATTCAAAGTAATGCAAACCAAAACTTCTTTATTCAGCAAGATTACCATATAAAATGGAAGGAGAAATAAGAAGCTTCCCAGACAATAAAACAAACAAACAAAAAAAGAAAAAAGAACCCTTAAGGAATTCATTACAATGAAACCAGTACTGCAAAAAATGTTAAGGGGCCTGCTGTAAAAAGAGCAAAGGAAAAAAGAAATTGAGAAAAAGAGGATTATAGATTTAAAGAATAAAATGGCAATAAATAACTACATATCAATAATAACCTTAAATGTAAGTGGATTAAATGCTCCAATCAAAAGACATAGGGTAGCTGCATGGATAAAGAAACAGGACCCATACATATGCTGTCTACAAGAGACCCACCTCAGAACAAAAGATATACATAGACTGAGAGTAAAGGGATGGAAAAAGATGTTTCACGCAAATGGAAAGGAAAAAAAGCTGTGGTAGCAATACTAATATCTAATAAAATAAACTTTAAAACAAAGTCTGTAGTAAGAAATAAGAAAAGTCACTACATAATGATAAAAGGAGCATTACAACAGGAAGATATAACTATTGGAAATATATATGCACCTACAGAAGAACCTAAGTATATAAAACAGATTTTGATTGTCAAAAAGGGCAAAAACAACAGCAATACTATAATAGTAGGGGATTTTAATGCCCCACTAACATCAATGAGTAGAATCTCCAGACAGAAATTTAACAAAGAAACAGCAGCCTTAAATGACACACTAGATCAACTGGATTTAATATATATCTTCAAAACATTTCACCCAAAGCAGCAGAATATAAATTCTTTTCAAGTGCTCATGGTACATTCTCTAGGATAGACCACATGTTAGGACACAAAACAAGTCTCAATAGATTTAAGAAGATAGCAATCATATCAAGCATCTTCTCTGATCATAACAGCATGAAACTAGAAATCAACTACAATAGAAAAATTGAAAAACATTCAAACACTTGGAGAATAAATAGCATGCTATTAAATAACAAATGGGTTAACAATGAGATCAAGGAAGAAATCAAAAACTTTTTTGAAACAAAGGAAAATAAACATAGAACAACTCAAAGTTTATGGGACACAGCAAAAGCAGTCCTGAGAAGGAAGTTTATAGCATCACAGGCATACCTTAAGAAGAAAGAAAAAGCTCAAATTAACAACTTAATGTAGCATCTAAAAGAACTAGGAAAAGAACAGCAAGTAAAATCCAGAGGAAATAGAAGAAAGAAAATAATAGAGAGCAGAGCAGAAATAAATGACATAGAGGTTAAAAAAGCAATACAAAAGATCACTGAAACCAAGAGCTGCTTCTTTGAAAAAGTAAACAAGATTGATGAACCTTTAACCAGACTCACCAAGAAAAAAAGAAAGAGGACTCAAATAAATAAAATTAGAAATGAGAGTGGAGAAGTAACAACTTACACAGCAAAAATTCAAAGGACTGTAAGAAAATACTATGAAGAACTGTATGCCAAAAAATTGGACAACCTAGATAAAATGAATAAATTCCTTGAAACATATAATCATTTAAAACTCAATCTGGAAGAATCAGAACACCTAAACAGACGAATTACAACAAATGAGATTGAAACAGTTACCAAAAAACTCCCAACAAACTAAAGTCCTGGGCCTGATGGCTTCACAGGTGAATTTTACCAAATATTCAAAGAAGAACTAACTCCTATCCTTCTCAAGCTATTTCAAAAAATTCAAGAAGAAGGAAGACTTCCAAGCTCCTTTTATGAGGCAAGTATAATCCTTATTCCAAAACTATATAAAGACACTACAAAGTAAGAAAACTATAAGCCAATATGCCTGATGAACTTAGATGCTAAAATTCTCAACAAAATACTAGCAAATTGGATCCAGCAATACATGAAAAAGATCATACACCATGATCAAGTGGGATTTGTTCTGGGGAGACTAGGCTGGTACAACATTCACAAATCAACCAACATGATTCATCACATAAACAGATGGAAGGATAAAAACTATGTAATAATATCAATAGATGCAGAAAAAGTATTTGATAAAATCCAGCACCCATTTATGATCAAAGCTCTCAGCAAAGTGGGAATACAGGGAACATACCTCAACATGATAAAGGCCAACTATGACAAACCCACAGCCAACATCATAATCAATGGGCAAAAATTAAAAACAGTTCTCTTAAGAACAGGAACAAGGCAGGGGTACCCCTTTCACCACTCATATTCAACATAGTTCTGGAAGTCCTAGCCATAGCAATCAGACAAGAAGAAGAAATAAAAGGCATCCAAATTGGAAAAGAAGAAGTAAAACTATCATTATTTGCTGATGATTTGATACTGTACATAGAAAATCCTAAAGTCTCAGTCAAAATACTACTGGAACTGATAAATAAATTCAGCAAGGTGACAGGATATGAAATCAATATTCAGAAATCAGTGGCATTTATATACACTAACAATGAACTGTCTGAAAGAGAAATTAAGGAAACAGTCCTCTTCTCTATTGCAACAAAATAAATAAAGTACATAGGAGTAAATTTAACCAAGGGGGTTAAACACTTGTACTTGGAAAATTATAAAACATTGATAAAAGAAATCAAGGAAGATACAAACATGTGAAAGCATATATCATGTTCATGGATAGGAAGAATAAACATCATTAAAATGCCTATAGTACACAAAGCAATTTATAAATTCAATGCAATTCCTATTAAAATACCAATGTCATACTTCAAAGATATAGAACAAATATTCCAAAAATTTATATGTAAACAAAAAATAACACCAATAGCTTCAGAAATCTTGAAGAAGTAAAATAAAGCAGGGGGTATCACACTTCCTGATATCAAGTTATACTACAAGGCCATTGTACTCAAAACAGCTTGGTACTGGCATAAGAACAGGCATACAGATCAATGGTACAAAACAGAGAACCCAGAAATAAACCCATACCTTTATGTTCAATTGATATTTGACAAAGGAGGTAAGAGCATACAATGGAGTAAAGACAGTCTCTTTAACAAATGGTGCTGAGAAAATTGGACAAGTACATGCAAAAAAATGAAACTAGACCACCAAATTACACCATTCACAAAAATAAACTCAAAATAGATAAAAGACTTGAATATAAGTCATAAATCCATGATCATCTTGGAAGAAAACATAGGCAGTAAGCTCTCCGACATCTGTCACTGCAATATATTTGCTGATTTATCTCCACAGGCAAGTGAAATAAAGGACACAATGAATAAATGGGACTATATCAAACTAAAAAGCATTTGCACAACAAAAGACATGAACAAAATAAAAAGAACCCCACAGAATGGGAGAACATATTTGCCACACGTCTGATAAGGGGTTAATAACCAAAATCTATAAAGAACTTGTAGAACTCAGCAGCACCAGAAAAGTAAACAATCCAATCAAATTTTGGGCAAAAGACCTGAATAGGCACTTCTCCAAAGAGGAGATACAAATGGACAATGGGCATATGAATGCATATTCAACATCACTAATCATCAGAGAAATGCAAATTAAAACCACAATAAGATACCCCCTCACACCTGCGAGAATGGCACTAATTAACAAATCAACTGGTGAGAGTGTAGAGAAAAGGGAACCCTCCTGCATTGCTGGTGGGAATGCAGACTGGTGCAGCCACTGTGAAAAAGAGTATGGAGATTCCTCAAAACAATAAAAATGGAACTGCCTTTAGACTTAGCTATCTCACTTTTAGGAATATATCCTAAGAATACCAAATCATTGATTCAAAAGAAGAAATGCAACCCCATGTTTATTGCAGCATTGTTTGCAATAGCCAAGATCTGGAATCAGCCCAAGTGTTCGTCAGTGGACAAGTGGATTAAAAAGCAGTGGTACATATACACAGTGGAATAGTACACAACTGAAAAAAGAAGGAAATCTTATCCTTTAGGACAATATGGATGGACCTGGAGTCTATTATGCTAAGCGAAATAAGCAGGCAGAGAAAGAAAAATATCATATGCCCTCACTCATATGAGGAATCCAATGAACAATGTGAATTGAGGAATGAAAGAGAGGCAGAGAAGGGGTCAAAGAGTCCAGAGGGAAAGCGGTCAGAGAGAAGGAAGGTGATGAGAGGAGGGGATCAAAGAAAGGGAAGAAATTAGTGAAAGTATATACATATAACACAGAGAGATAGAGGGCAGTATAGTAAATCATGGAGGGAAGGGGGAAGGCGGTGGGGGGAGGGGGCAAAGGGGTATCAAGGAGAACAAGTGGGCAGGGAGGGAGATATATTTGGGGAAACACTTGTAACTATGTAAACACAACAAATTAAAATCAATAATAAAAAAAAAAGCTCTTTGGGAACCTGTTGAGAGAGGCAAAGAGGTGGACAGAAAATGATCATGCTGGACGTTAAGAGCTCTGGGAGAGGAAAGCCTACGGCCCCTGCCTTGCAGGGCAGAGAGTATTATATTAACTAACCTTTGCTGAGAAAGGCCAGGGGTTGGGAACACCATCACAGGGGTCAATGCTGAGCTGGGCTTTGAAAGACCATTAGGAGTTTTCCAGGTGAAGAATGAGGATTGGCCTTGAAGGCTGAGGGAGCGGTGGATGCCAAGGACTGGAGAGATCTTAGTGAGTTGTGTGGCTGGAGTAGAGCACAGTGAGCACTGCATGGAGGTAGGAGGCAGCTTATGAGTTTCATACCACACTGAGGACTTGGGATTTTAAAAAGCGAAAGATTTACACGATCTGAAGAGAAACCAGAATATAGGGCTTTGGGTTTTAATGTGTCAAGTAGATCAAGGAGAAGCAGCCTGTTGAACGAAGATGAGGAGATGGTAACTGAGGTGAAGGAGGAAACGCTGAAGGAAGGTAGGAGTGAATCTAAGTAGAGAGGTGGAAGGTGAAGGGAGTTGATGGGAGCTTACCTTGATTTCCTTTGTACAGTGGTTGCTGAGGCCATCTGGCTGTGAGGGAGACACTGGAGGAGGGGTGTCTAGAGGAGCTGCTCTGGGGAATTCCAGAGAGAAATAAAAGGATTGCCATATTGTCATTATTTGAGATTCACAAAGACTTTTTATCAGATATGTAACTGATTCTCACTGACACCATTGCCCCTACATCTGTTGTTCGGCTTTTAAATGAAGTGTGATCTTTCTTTCCAATATCCATTTTCTGCAAAGATATCAAGTGCCAGAGGTCTGGCCGTGCTGAACAGGAGCCAAGGTGTATTGGTTACATATTCTCTGTCCCCTTGTTGAAACTTGTTTATATTTCACAGGGTCAAATATCAACATAGCAGGAAGGACTTTTTATGGAACCTAATTATTGCGATTGGTTTGGAGGAATTTAAGGAAAATTAAAACAAAACAAAACAAAACCGAAACAGGATAAGTATTTAAACTTAGTGTGTATCTAAAAGTAAATTCCTTTCCCCACTATTTTTTTCCCATAGAGAAGAACAACATGGACAATATTACTTGGTTAGTGCCAAGAGCACTGGATCGAGAGTCCAGGTTACACAATTAATAACCTTGATGATTTTGGGCAAAGTTTATTCTTGCTTCCAGTTGAATTACACTTTTCTTTTTTCCCGCTCACATACCACAATTATAGAAATACAATAATGAATAGAAAACATGACTTTCAATTAATGATTTTATACACACAAATATACAATTCCAGGAAATATTTCTAAATTCTATTTCTATACCTAATTTACCAAATCACATTGACTAATGTATGTTTTCTCATGTGTTTGAAAAGCAAGTCTGTTCAGGTGAGCAGTCTCTCCCACTAATTTCTAGCATTAGGGAAAAGGCGTGAGGTCAGAATATGAGAAAATCAGTTTGTGCTGACTCAGAGTGACTTGTGGGAACATTTTGGAGAAACTGTAAATGATAAAGGAGCACAGGCTTTGTAGAAGATGTATGGCGTTTGCTGATTGCATTCACAATGATTTTAACCTATAATTTAGATGACTTGTGGAAAGTTTTCAAATAGAAAACTTGTGTAGCTTCTTTCTTTCTCCCAGAAATAAAGAGAAGAAAAAACAAGAATAATATTTTTATTCACAAGGATAATAATGCTATGACCTACTCATGCAAAAGACATTTTAGTTTTTAAGAATTAACTTAATGGTAGACAGACTAATGCACTCTCCCCCAACCCTATGCCCAGATATCCATGTCCTAATCCCTGGAACCTGTGAATAAATTACTTTACATGGCAAAGGTACTTTGCAGATGTGATTAAGTTAAAGATCTTGATATCAGGGATTATCCTGGACTATCCAGGTGGTCTCAATCTAACCATAGGGTCCTTATATGAAGAAGGCAGGAGTGTAGAGTTGAGAGAGGACGTGACAAAGGAAGCAGAGGCCAGCGTCATGCTATTGTTGGAAGGGACATGAGCCAGAGAAGCAGATGGCCTCCAGAAATGGAAAAAAGCAAGAAATGGATTCTCTGCTAGAGTCTTCAATAGGATTGCAGGCCTGTGGCACCTTGATTTGAGCATCTTTTTTTGGACTTCTGATCCCTAGTACTCTAAGATGATAAAGTTGTTTTTTTGTTTTGTTTTGTTTTTTCCTGAGAGAGAGAGACAGAAAGGGAGAGAGATGAGAAGCATCAATTCATAGTTGTGTCACTTTTGTTGTTTATTTATTGCTTCTCATATGTGCCTTGAATAGTCAGAGGTGGGAAGGAGGCTCCAGTCAAACCAGTGACCCCTTACTCAAGCCAATGAGCCAGTGACCTTGGGCTTCAAGCCAGTAACCTAGGGCTTCAAACCAGTGATCTTTGGGTTCAAGCTAGAGACCATCAGATTATGTTGATGATCCCACGCTCAAGCCAGCAACCCCACACTCAACCCAGCAACCTTATACTCAAGCAAGATGAGCCCACATTCAAGCGGTGACCTTGGGATCTCTATCCACTGTATCACCACTGGTCAGGCAATAAAGTTGGGTTGTTTTAAGTCACTAAAAATTTGTGGTATCTTGTTATAGCAGCAATAGCAAACTGATACAAACTTGTTCAGTGGTCTTGCTTTGGGTTATATATTCTTCTTGATTAAAAACTGCTCTGGGAGTCCTTACTTCACTCCAGATATCTTTCTTTCATAACCTTTCTTGTATAATTCTCTTTGAAAGTATTTGTCCCCTTGTTGGATGTAAACTCTCTGAAGGCAGGGAATTATCTTATTCCCACTTGTGTCTCACATAGAGTCAGGGTACTATCCTTGGTTGAATGAATAGTAAAATCAAAGCCAGAGGGGTTTTCAGATGGATCAAAGGGAAGCAGGTGTGCCATTTCTGTCTGAGTAAGCTCTAGTGTCACCCTTTGATGATACCAGCTAAAGGTGAAAATGGGTTGTGAAGGAATGTGAGAAAGTATCCTTTTATCCACAAAATTCTTGGGCCCAGCCATCTTCTCCACTCACCCCTTCTATCCTGACACTGTGATCTGCTGAGGTCTGACAGAAGCAATTGGCTCATGCTGGTGACCAAATCTGACTGAGCTGTGAGGTCTGAGCAGACCCATCCAAGAAGGATCTCCGCCAAGTCTTGTTCAACTCACATGGCCTGGCTAGTTGTTGGAAGCAGTGCGTAAATCTTCACGTGGTTTCACTCCTCTTTTATGGCCCTACTGGGTCTTGGGGCTGCAGACCTTCCTGAGATTTAGCCAGCTTCTGCTCTCTGGACTGGGGCCTTGATGCAGCCTTGAGACCTTCTTTGGTCTGGAACAAAAAGAGTCTTTTCTGCAGGGCCACCGGTTGCACCACCCTTCTTGAGCTTTTGGCTGAGCTCCCATGAGGGCTATCATTCCATTGCTGGGTTCTCTCTAAGGATTTTGCTTTCTGTCTTCTTTCTCTGGACTTGGACAGTTTCTCTCTAGAGGGTGCACTGTGAACTCCATACTTTTGGTTATTCTAGACCTACAACTTTTGGGTGCCACAGAGGGCTTGTTCCTTCCTAATACCATTTCTCCTACATCCAGGAGCCACTGTCTTTGCTCCTCTCTAATCTTTTACTCTCTATTCTAGATGCCTTTGTTTATCAGAGAAGCTTCATTCAGTTTTTCTTTGAGCATCAACCTCCCAGTTGGCCCCCCTGAGACTTCCTTCTCTACCCAGTCTCTCAATCTTTTCTCCTGCTACTGAACTGCTGTTTAGGAGGCAAGCCATACATTTTCATGGTGAAGACACTTTTTTTCAAAGGAGTCCCTAGGAATCAAAAAATTTATAGCTTTAAAAAATACCAAAGTAAGAACATGGGGGTGTTATGACTGCAACTTCTATCACTCTACTGGTTGTCAAGGTTGAATTAGTTAGAGGTGACCCCGGGCTTCCTACCTCTTCTCTCACTAGGCCCATGACAGCTCTTTCAAAGATACATGCTAGGTTCAAAGAATGGTCTTCTATGATAGAGGTAATTGAAATCACACAGAAAGCATGTACCCCAAAGAATGGAGAGTAGAAACTCAGATATTTGTATACTCATGTTCATAGTAGCATTATTCACAATAGCCAAAATGTGAAAACAACCCAAATGTCAATCAGGCAGATGACTAGGTAAACAAAAGGTGGTATATACATACAATGGAATATTATTTGGCCTTATAAAGGAATGAAATTCTGATATATGATAGAAATGTGGTTCAACCTTGAAGACATACTAATTGAAATAAGCCAGTCACAAAAGGATACATATTATATGATTCCACTTTTATGAGATACCTAGAATACTCATTATAGAAAACATAATGGTTGTTACCAGGGACTGGGGGGAGAAGAAAATGGAGAGTTATTGTTTCATGGGTGCACAATTTCTGTTTGGGAAAATAAAAATTCTAGAGATGAAGGGTGGTGATGATGGCATAACAATGTGTGTGTATTTAATGCAGTGAACCATACACTTAAAAATGGTTAAAACAGTAAAACTTACTTATGTATATTTTACAACTGTAAAATAAAATCACAAAGAAGTCATGGTCTGGTGGTTTCCCACAATTAACCTTAACTTTTTTGTTAAGCTGCACACAAAAGAGTTAAAAGATTAACAAAACCCATTGAAGGAAACTACCTACGAGTGTGATTCCCATTTTGTGTAAATTCCGTTTTTCAAGTAATGGTGATAAAATCTTCTTTAAATAACACTCAAGTATACCCTACTACTAAGTAATTTTTTTCCTGTGACTTTTGCACAATAATGAAGGAAAGAAAACGTGCTTAATGAGTCTAATGTGTATTTGCAAAACTTTCCAAATAAACTTGATGACTGTGGCAACTCCTCAGAGTTGCGCTGGTCAACCCAGATTTTGCAATTTATGCACACACATTGAATAACACTTTTTGTCCTGGGCTTCCTTACTTCACATAGGAAGTATGTGACCTGGTAAGGCACTCTGAAAGCGAGCTTTGATTGAAACAAAGTGAGCAGTATGATTCTTCTTGGTTCAGGTAATTTTTGTGGTTGATAAGTGTTGACCTCTTGAAAAAGAAATACCCCTGCTTACCCTGGGAATGAGAGTTGTTGTTTGGGTGGAATAAACACAGATATGATGGCCAGATGCCCTGAGCACTTGGCAGGCTTGCCAGGTGATTTCTACTGAGTCACTTTGCCATTGTGTGCTGCCTGCAGTGGGGCTGGCAGGGTTTATTGTGGTCTACATCATACCTACTCAGCATTCCCATGGCAGGTCACAGTTCTTTTTATAATTTGGGGTACAAACACGATAAGAATGGAAGCACATCCTTTGATGTAATTTAGAATAAAAATTATATTAACTCAGAAAATATGTTTAAGAAATACAACTATTTTCTGTCTTTTGCTGTGATGAGTAATTCAGAATGGTTTTTGAAATATCAAATTGCAACTGTTTCCTACTGTCTTTCCTTCTGTTTTTTCTTCTTCCATTTCTTTCTTTTTTCTTCCGTCTTTTCTCCATTTTCTGTTGCTTTGTTTTGCAATGCATGCACTCAGGGTACTGCTCTGGGTGCCTTTTATGTCATTCTGTGCTGCCAAAGCAAAGTACCAAATAAAGCTGTCCTTGTCCACTTTGCTGTCTGTCTTCAGGCTGAGGTTATCGGTGGATATCAGAGTAGATAATGGGAGATGTAGAAAGGTGGAAGGAGTTGGCCAATACATAGTTGGTAAGAATTATTTGAAAATAACAAAGACAGGGACCCTTTGGAGGTCACCTTCACCCCAACATTTTCTTTCCAACACCTATCCTCAACTGCCCTTACCAAAGCCTCCCCTAGGAGAAAATGGAAAGTCCCCCCAAAGAGAACAGGAAGTCACCTAGAGCTTACTCTTTCTTCTTGAGACAGCTGGGCAGCCTAGCCTGGACTGGGATGTTGTGGATCTACTAGGGAGAGACAACTGATTTGATGAGGCTGGAAGGTTAGGACAAGGGAGCCCCGCCTCCCCGGGTGGTGGTTGTCAGGCCCAGAATGGGGAGGGTGAGAGGCCTCTGCAGTCTTTTTAGGCAGTCCATGTGACTCAGATTGGCCTGAAAGGAAACGGGCAGACATGCTGTCCCTCAGTAAAGATTGCTAATCTAGCTGGCCCTTTCCCAATAACTCAGAATAGAAGTTGGGTTTGAATGATGTAAACCTTTCTAGTAGCATCTGAAATGTTGCCCACTATCTGCCATAGTAATAATAATGACAGTTAATAGGCCACCTAAATGCTTTCTCCGCCTCATCTCCTTTTAACCTTACGAGACACTGCATCGTGGTAGCTCCCCTTTACTTACTGAAGCTGAAATAAGTGATTTGCCTAAGGACAGGCTGACTAAGATGCAGACTCTTCATTACAAGTCTGCTTATTGCCTCCTTCTTTTACTCTTTTCAACACTATCAAGTCTTATATTTTGCTGAGAAATGACTCGGTCCACTGTGCCTGTCTGGAAACAGCAGTGGCTGGTTTGAAATCTCTCTCTGAGAAGTGCTGCATGTGGAAGAGTGAGGGAAGGCAGCCTCTCTGAGCCACACTTATGGCCACTAAAGATCTGCTCAAGGCCTGCGTGGTTTGATGGCATAAAACAGATGTGTTTTAATACTATTGAGATGTGGGGGTGGCAGTAAAAAAACAGTTCTGAGGTGTACTTTTTGAGGTGGCATGGAGATATATATGGTGATTTAGTTGGGGCAATAATGGAAGTTGAGGAATTTTAAATTCTGAATAAAAGGGAAGCCAACATTATAGTGTTACCAAGGACACTGAGTTATCGGTGAGGAGGTATGACAGATGGTAGCCACCAGCTGGTTGGACACCCACCTAAAGCCCCAGGAGAACTGAGCCCCAGCTGGCAGTGTTCTCTAGCTGAGCTGGTTACTCTCTGCCACCTTTCCTCACTCTCTGCTCTGTGCCCTGGGAGCCTTGCTTTTGGGGGTACCCCTCCTGGGCTCCCTGGCAGTCTGATTTCTAGTTGGGTTTGGGAAATGGCAAGCCTCATTGGGAATGGGAGGGGCAGGAGCAAGGAAGCTGGGATATTTCTTCCCTGTCCTCTCCCTGCTTTGGTGATATGTCTCTAGAAGCTGCTATTTCCTCTTTGACCACAGTTCTTCTGGGTAGCCTCTCCTTCTGGGTTTCAGTGCTCGGCAATCACTTTTTCCTTGGTCCTGTCCCCTCAGCCCCTGACCTTGTAATGGTTACAGTTGTGGCATAATTCAAAGGTTTTTCTCCATTCCTGTGTGTTTACCTTACTCTGGCTACACCTCCCTAAGAAATCGCTTCATTACAACTCTCCTTTTGTTCCACCTGTGATTGACATCTGTTTCTTGCCAGGATCTTGGCTAATATATTGCAAACAGCAGTGCTTTTCAAATGGAATGTTCATACAAGCCACCTGGAGATCTGGTTCAAATGCAGATTCTGATTCAGTAGGTTTGTGGTGGGGCCAAGATTCGGCATCTAACAAGGTCCCAGATGATGCCGAAGCTACTGGTGCATAGATCATGGTTTGAGTATAAGGGACTGATAGCACTTTATTCATTAACTTTATGGTCAGAGTAGTTGGAAAATATAACCCAACAAATTAAAAAATTGAGTGGCATTACAAAGCATAATAAGCAAAAATGTAGGCCTCTGCTCATCCTGAAAACTGGAATGCATTGATATAAAAACAAAAGACATTATGCTCTTCAGGTTTGGCTCTCCATGGTCCTCCCAATCCTGTGTGTGTTCATATGTGTGTTATATGCCTAGGCAACTGAGGAATCCTAGGCCCACTAATTCCTAAATGGTTGTGGGTCATTTCAGAACATCTGAGCCTGGACACAGGGGCAGGAAGGGTGGGATGGAGATAAAAAATAAGAGCTTGGTTTTTTTTCTTAGACCAAAGTTTGGCCAATTATGTCCTGCAACTATCGTGCACCTGTAGTTGTAAATAAAGCTTTATTGGAACACAGCCACACTCATGTGTGTATGTATTTATTGTCTATGGCTGCTTTTGCCCTACTATGGCATTGTGAGTTGTTGTGACAGAGACCCTATGGCCACAAAATTCTAAAACATTTACTCTCTGACTGAACATAGAAAAAGTTTGCCAACCCCTGCTTAAGACTATTGTGCAAAGTTTCTCAAGGATTATGATCCTTGAGCAAATGGAATCTCAGGAATCATCTTGTCTCATTTTACAGATGAGGATGTGGATACAAATTTACTCCCAGCTCACTTAAATCTGTACTTTATTTATTTATTTATTTATTTATTTATTTATTTATTTAAGCAAGAGTGGGGGAGTGAGACAAACTCTCACATGCACCCTGACTGGGATCTACCCAGCAACCCCTGTCTGGGGCTGATGCTTGAACCAGTTGAGCCACTGGTTGCTAGAAGAGAAGAGAGAAAAGAGGGGAGAGAAAGGGGAAGAGAAGCAGATGGTTGCTTCTCTTGTATATTCTGACTGGGAATCAAACCCAGGATGTCCACATGCCAGGCTGATGCTCTATCCACTGAGCCAGCTGGCCAGGGCTAAATATGTATTCTTTTCCTTTTTTTTTTTTTCATTCAGTGAGAGGAGGGGAAGCAGAGACAGACTCCTTCCTGCATGTGCCCCAATCTGGGATCCACCTGGCAAGTCCACTAAGGAGCGATGCTCTGCCCATCGGAGGTGTTGCTCTGTTGTTCAGCAACTGAGCTCTTCTTAGCACCTGAGGTGGAGGCCATGGAGCCATCCTCAGTGCCTGGTGTCAACTTGCTCCAATCAAGCCATGGCTGCAGGAGGAGAAGAGAGAGAGAGAAAGAAGCAAAAGGGGGAGGGATGGAAAAACAGATGAGTGCCTCTCCTGTGTGCCCTGACAAGGAATCGAACCCGGCACATCCACATGCCAGACCAATGCTCTACTACTGAGCCAACCAGCCAGGGCCTAAATCTGTATTCCTGAAAAGATACATGGAAAGCACTGGAAGAAATTTTGAACAATTTTTTAGGCATTCTTTGAGGAAAGCCAAACTCTAATGATAGAGGTTGGAAAGTTAAAGGTATGTCAATAATTTTCTTTTGGTTATAAGGAAATAAGCTAAACGATTACTCTATTTCCACACAGAAAAGGTGTTCCCAACAATAAATGGGTCACATGTTGAGATTAGGTTTCCAAGGGAGGTGGGGGTCTTGTGATCTGTAAGACAGAGTAAGAACAACTGCTTCAAATGAGTTAGGCTGAGATTAATGAGGTTCTGAGGCAGCACCTGATCTTGTCATTTATTTATTTATTACCAAATAGGAGGAAGGCAGGGGCCCAAGGTAGTAGTGCAATTAGGCAAGGTATTCTTTTCTCCACACCCCTGTAAACACTAAACATCAACTTGAGGCTAGTCAGCTGTCACAAACATTGGCCTAAGCATGTCATCTGGGATGAAGGACCTCTTTGAATTTATTGATTCTGAAAGCAAAGTGACTGGGCTATCAGGTTAGGTCCTTTAAAATACCTTCAATAATAACTTGGAGCACTTCTAGATTCAAATATAACTAACAACTTTTTGATTTGGAAACAGAAAAAATGTGCAAAATTTGGATTTGTCACAGTAAATGTCATGGCCCAATATGGTCATTGCTCATGAAAGTCAGCTCCAAGATTATTGAGTTATTTTGGGGTGAGTCTTGCTTTTGATATCTAAGCTTTGGGCAGATTTACATTTCTCTAGACTGTACAGGAAATGCACAGCTCCCTTATTATGACTATGAGCTCTGAAGAGGTAAGAACCATGTGTTATTATTATTATTGACAGACAAAGAGAGAGTCAGAGAGACAGACTTAGAGGGATGACAGACAGGAAGGGAGAGAGATGAGAAGCATCTCTCTTTGTTGCTGCACCTTAGTTGTTCGTTGATTGCTTTCTCATATGTGCCGTGACTGGGGGCCTACAGCAGAGTGAGTGACCCCTTGCTCAAGCCAGTGACCTTGGGTTTCAAGCCAGCCAGAAACTTCTGGGTTCAAGCCGGTGGCCATGGGGTCATGTCTATGATCCCATGCTCAAGCCAGCAATCCCGCGCTCAAGCTGGTGAGCCTGAGCTCAAGGCGGATGAGCCCGCACTCAAGCATACCTGTGTCCTCCATGTCCTAGTCCGACGTTCTATCCACTGTGCCACTGCCTGGTCAGGCCAAGAACCATGTGTTATTATTTCTATATTTCCAGCCCTTAGGACAGCCTTGCTCATTGTAGGTGCAGAGATGCTTCTGTCTGTGGGGGGAGGGAGAAAGTAGTGGGCATGCATTAAATTGCAGTATTCGTTCTTTATGATGAGCTACCCAATATGGACAATTAAGTGGGTCTTACAATGGGGACTGGCTTTGAGATAATACACTTCCCAGTCCAAAGCACTCCTGCCCTTCCCTCCGCACACAAGGTCATCCTACTTTAAATCTGCTAGCAGGTAGTAACTGCTTAAGCAGCACATTTCTGTCAGTTCACACTGCCCTCTGGACAATAATGCTGGAATCTATATCAAACCTTTCATCTTTGAAGTTTAAAGTTCTAACTCTAATCTTTATGACTTCCTTATGAGGTACAACAGAGTTGTTTTAATTTCATTTTTACAGGCAGAGGCCAAAAATGTGAAGGAGATATAGGTTCAAGGACATGCTCGGAAACCCTGAATGAACCAAGGTCAATGTGAAAACGGAGCTGAACCTTGGTAGCCCAATATGAAAGGAGCCTTTATTTGTTTTTTTCTCAGTTAAAAGTTGGGTAAATGTATTGGCCCTTTTTTCCCTCCCTAAAACAGGGATATTTGCAATGCCTTTTTCTAGCTTGTTCCAAGTATGTTTAGAGTCAGAGAGCTAGAAATCAAAGTAATTGCAAAGTTCATATATTTCTAAAGTTCTTAAAGGTCTTTGGTACAGCTGTTGGATTTAATTTGCAGCTTAGAATATAGCCATCATACCTACATTTCCCTCTCAGCCTAGCTTTTCTTCCTAGCTTCCCAGCTGATCTTCTTTCCTTAAAGTAACTATTAAAATGTCTCTGTTACAATTCACAGGCTTATGATGCCTTGGTGATTACCAGCCAAACCCAAAGCTTTGGGCAGATTACCTTGTCTCTGATCATAACACAGACCCTAAAGATTGACTTAGCAGCTAGGGTCGAAAATGCAAGACTTTCTAATTAAAACATGATGATTGCTATATATGGAGGACATTGTAGAGTTGCAATACAATTTAAAAACTGGTCTCTGTTAGTAACAAGACCTAAGGCAGTTCTACAGAGAAGATGGAATACTAGATGTTGACAAATTATACCAGCTTTCTTGACATGTCTCATTAACATTTACCAAGTAGTTAACAGTCTCAAACCACCGGACAGTTAAGCCATAGAACATCTACTGTAGATAATCAAATATTCTGACCTGAGCCATTGTCCTCAGACTTTTCTCTCTTTCATAGTTACAAATTAACATAAGCAAGGAGAAAATTTATTTTGTCTTTCACAAGTTTATATTTAGTGCAAAATAAAAATGCAGTTAATGTACATCCAAATTAATCCTTGCCTACCACCAGGCTTCTTTGCAAAGACCTCAAATGATGCCCCTTCCACTGGATGATATTGAGGCATCACCTGCCTCTTCCCCTCATGGGTTCTTATGATTCTTTTAACATTTAAATGCATTCTCTTGTGTGCATTTTGTTAAATGGCCTAAAATAACAATAATATCTCGAAACTATAGGACATGACCTGCGAAAGCCAGAAAATACTGTTTAATAGACACGTTTTCTTTCTTTGGTGGCCAGTGTGCTGTGTTGTAAATGTAAAGTGCTATAAAAATTATTTTAAGGTGAAGTCAACTATTTTACTTTTCTGGCTCATTGAATGGCATTTCTTCTCTCAAAATACTTCCTATTCAAAGCATTTAAAACATGATAATTGCGAGAGATTGAAACAGATTTTGTAGAAAGTGAGGTATGTATTGAATCAAGACAAACTAAATGCATTAAGGTTTTAGATTAGTAACAACAGATGATTATTGCCTATATTGGAAAAAAGTAAAAATTTAAGACACTTTCTTGTCCTACGTGTATTTCAACCTGAAGACTTTAAAAAAATACTGTACATTTTAAAAAATGTTACCAAGATAGTCTTATATGATGTAAAATTATTATGAAGACAGAATTCTGTGAAAAGATGCTGACCTTCAGAAATAAAAGGTTTCTCAAAGTATTTATTGTTTTCTGCTGGGTCAACTCCTTTAAAATTTTTATTTCTGTAATTTCAAGGAAAATATGTTCACAATAATTTTTGACCATATGATAAAATTAATAATATGAGCTAATTTTTAAGTTTTAGCCGATGTTCCAACAACTTTACATTTACCACAGTTAATTATTGTGAAGACAATAATCCTATGAAAAAGATAGTGTCGTTATTATCCTCATTTTGCAAATGAGGAAACTGAGGCTCAGACTAAAAAACATTGACAAGGTCATACAAGTGGTGTGTGGGAAAGTCAGAATTTGAACCTGGGTGACCCAGCTCCAAAGTGTTATGTAAGACCTAAGCAAACACTAAGAAGGAGGCATTTGTTCCAGGGGTGTGGTGGGGAGTATTGAAGGCATGTTTCACAGTAATAGGAAATTTTAAGGAAGAAATTCTCTGAGGAAAATCAAATGGAATTGTCTTTGAGCATAAAGGATTTAGAATAAGAATGACTTGGAGTCAGTGATGATGCTTTGGTTTATGGTAATGATGAGGTACAAATAATTGGTTTTAGATCCTGTTATGACAGCTTGGTTTGACAGGGGAAGCGGGAGAATAAGGAATAGTGGACATTGGAAAATGATAAAGGCAATGCAACCATGGTTCCCAATCACTAAACTTGGGCCTGACGCTCTGCTTTAATACATATAAGCTCTGTCTAGGTCAGTGTTTCTATTCTTAATATATGTACACTATGTATATACATGTGCCGTATTTGTGTTGAGTTGATTTCAAAATTTTGCACACTATATACATCGCTAGTGTAATGATGATTATAGCATTTGAAATGAGTTGGAATCACTTATGAAGAGCTTATTTTAATCATCCTTTTAAAAAAAATGTAGAGATTGATTTTTCAAAGGAAAAGGCTACCCTAGAATAAAAGCTGGGTTGAATTTGAAACTGAGCCCAGTTGACGTCTCCCTGTGTAAGTCTTATCTAGCAGAGCCAGGGATGAAAGGCAGAAAGACCAGTCTCCTTCCTGTTTGTTTATTTCTTGGCTTTCTTTTCCTGTCTGCAGCTTTGCCCCCAGAACTCCTCAACTGTATTTATTTTCCATCTGCTTCCTGCTCTCTAGACAGTCTGAGACAGCCTACACACCAGCCAGCAGTCTCAGAGAGAAATAAATATTGTAATGTGCGCAAAGCCTGTGGTAGCAGGCAAGGATGATGAGCAGAAATAAAGACCCTGGCATCACAGAAAGGTTCAGTTTTTGGTGAGATTCAGAAATAAACTTCTTTGTAGTTAGACAAGGCTGGATATTTAGAGAAAGTTATTTGATTAGGTCTATTGTTTTACCACCTTCTTTGGATACTTATTAGAATCTTGGACAGTGAATTGAATAATCTGTACCATCTCTGAAGTTTTTATTATGATTATTATCATCATCATCATCATTTCAACCAGTGCTTACAGATTTCTGGGTATTACAGCATAATAAAGAAAAATAAATTAAAAAAAAGAATACATGTGTGCATGTAGAGGAAGGAGTGGATCATTTTAGAATTGCCAATTTTTATTTTTGCCAAGTAAAGACATTGAAAACAGATTAGCATCTCCTTTCATTATTATTTTATATATAAGAGGACAAGTTACCCCTAAATAGTAGGAGAAAGAATCATCCTTCCTGAGAAACATAGCCAATGGCTTTAAATCAAATAGGTAGAAAGACAAATTATAATTTTTTGAATGTAGAATGATAAAGTAAAATTTTAGTTAATCTTTCACCTTTACATACTTGTTTAGTTGTTGCAAGTTTGTCGATGCAAAGATTTATATTCTGTCATATGAACCAGAGCCAAAATGTACAGCTTATAGAAAGTATATTTAAAAATCATAGTCAGTGCCAAAAATCCAGTCCTCCTTAACCACGTCAATGAAACTAGAAACATAATTCCTGGTGTTATTTCATTGAATTATATTCTGCCTCTGTGAAGGGGGTGGTGGCGTCACTGAGTAGGGGAAGGACAGACAGTGAAGACTGGTGGTAGAACTAATCCTTGATTTAATTGATCTAAACAATAAAATGCCCCCTCCCCTAAAAACCATACTCAGCAAAACCACAGCTCTTTAGTGGGATCTGTTCTCCTACAAAGACAATCGGGAGGATGTCTGTTGTTATTTCAACATGCCCTCAGAGGGCTGCACAATCCCACTCATCTTGATAAATACTGTTTTCTTTATATTATTTTATTTTCAGTGATTTTAACAGCTCCTGTGGTATAATCCGAATAGCTGTGCCCCATCCAACTCCCAGCAGCTGCTTCTCCTGCTCTCTTTTTGGGTTGAGGGAGAGAAGGCCTTGATGGACCAGGTGTCTGGCCAGCGCAGAGTATGAGAAAGGATGCAGGGAACTCTGTACAAGAGGCAGGGTCACATGGTGAGGCCTACAGCAATGCAGAGAGAACTTGATCTGGGAGAAATTGATCTGACATGGAAGCTACACATTCCATCTGCCTCAGCCCAGGACCAAGATTTGGGAATCATTGACTTTGATGTTGTTAGGGGTTGAATTATGTCTCCCCACATTTTATATGTTGAAGTCTTAACCCTCAGTACCTTCAAATGTGACCTTATTTGGAAATAATCATTGCAAATGTAATTAGTTAAGATGAGAGCATGCCTTTGACTTTGTTTTCTGGATAATCTGTGGACATACAGCTCTTCATTCTCCATTGCCTCCAGGTGCTCTGTGGGCATGGAGATAAAACATCTCTAGGACAGAGGGATACTCTGGGAATTACCATGAGAAATGAGCACATTTCTACTTTCCATTATAACTCCCCTAACCCACACAGCTATACCAAGAGGCACTTTTATTAGATGAGGGGTTACCAAGGCCAAATGTAGGATGCTGGAAATGGACATTGAGGTCTCTTGGTAATAGATCCTGGGAGAACATTCCAGGCATGGCATAATTAACTGGAGTTAAGTTCTCATGAGTCTAACAACAGAGATTTGAATGAATGGGGAAAGAAAGCCACACCCAGAGTTGTACCTTTCTCCTAGGAAAGAGTTCTCTATAGATGCATTAACTAGACTTAACCCAGATGCAGAGCTCATAAACTTCAAAGAGTCGGGTAAACATTTGTTGATTTCCTGAATGTGCTTGGGAAGAGTGTCCTCGTTACCCTTGTTCTCCACAAGGGCACCTCAGGCAGAAAGGTGGATGTTTTACAACCACAGCGTGGGATGTTGCCAGAGTAAAGTTCCCTAAGCATTTTTTATTTTTCATTCTTCAGGCTTTCAGTGTTTTTTTTAGTACCTGTGGTGGAAGACCCAGCAAACAGAGCAATGGGGAGTAATGAAGGCAAGAGGAGGAGGAAATTAGATAGTACACTGTCAGACTAGTGTGCAGGCTTCTGAAATGTCGAGGCATTACCAACATCCCTCTGTCTTTCTCCGAGGTTAGTATCTTTAATTGTTAAACGCAGAAGCTTCATCAACATTTGGATTCCTTGGGGACAATTAGCAATTATCTCAAATTCTGTTCCCACTGCCACCCCTCCTCAACTTCAAAGGAAACTCATTACCAGGCCTTGAATTCTTCAGATTACTTTCCCATCATCCCAAATGATGTATGTAAGTAGTTCATAATGAGGGTCTAATTTCATCCTTTAGATTACTAAAGAAGCTCACAGAAGATGGACAGTGATAAAAAATTATTCCAAGTCAGAGTTTTTATCTGTGGACTGTTCTTCCCAAGAAGACTTTCTTAACTGGTTGGTTACCATATTAAAAGACATTTTATGTACATATATTAACAAAAATAATTTATACAAATGTCTTCCTGACTTTTGTTTGCAAATTAATATCCAAGGAGACCTCTTCTCATAATGGATTATTTAAATGTCTTGCAGATGAATAATTAAGAAACACATACTAAACAGGAATAAATTTGATGGACATGTTGCTGAGGTTGCCAGGAAAATCGAGTTGCCTTTGTTTTCCAGAAGATCATATCTCATGGAAGAGAGATCAAGATATGCCTGCGTCACAAGGCTGCATTAAAACTCAGACAGCCTGGTTCATTACTGTGAACAGTGTTCCTATTTAGGTTTACCCTTGACATCAGCCAAAGAAGAGAAAGAAGTAAACAGAGAAGAGGCATGTAGAAACGGGTACAAATTGTCATGTATCCTATGTTCTTTTCACCAGGATATTTTTCCAGCGATCATTCACATTATTATTTCTTAAAAATTTAGATGGAAAACTAGATAGTTAAAGTAGATTGTAAGATTTTTCTGTAAGTCATTTTTATAGTGATCAGAAAACAAGTTCATCGGACTGTCCCCGCCCTCCAAAGTCTTTCATCTTCCCCATGTTTCGTTTCACATCCTCAGTAGCCGGCATCCTCAGACAGGCTCTCTCCTTGCAGTGGTGGGGTATCCCTTGGCATCTACTCATTGTGTCCTTCCAGGTTACAAAGGCTCGGGGAGAGGCTGGAGTGTAGGAGTGTGGGGGAGAGAGCAAAATTTGTCTTTAAGAATTTCAAGGTCTACAGGAACAGAAAGCTACTGTGTAGCAATTACAACACAAAGTGATCATGATCATTATAATCCACAGAGGTTGCAATGACAGCAGGGAGAAGACAAATTCAATACAACCCGGGGTGGGGGTGGGGGCAAGAAATTTAACCTGTGTCCATCAGGCAGACAAATGTACTGCTTGGTAAAATGATACCCACTATATGTATAAAAAAGATAGAGAGGTAGATCAGTAGACAGAAGTAGATTAATGGATTAGATAGAATCTATAGATCAGGTTTTTATAGATCCCATCCTCATGCATCTCTCTTAGATTCTGACTAGATTCCTTTTTGCCCATACTAGAGCTCTCATGTTCTACATGAGCAAAAATAGAGACATAATTGAAATATGCCATGTTAGTTCCAGGTATACAGCATAATGATTTGATATTTAGGTTGTGAAATGATTACCACAATGTCTGGTTAACATTCATCCCCATATGTAGTCATAAATATTTTTCTTGTAATGAGAACTTTTAAGAAAGATCTAGTCTCTTAGTAACTTTCAAATATACAATACAGTATTAAGAATACTGTATTAACTATAGTCACCATGCTGTACACTATATCTCCATGACTTACATTATAACTGGAAGTTTGTATCTTTTGTCTCATGTTCCATTTCTTGCTCTAATTCTGTTTTAAAGCCTGAAAAGTCACCTGGCTGACAGAAGACAAGAGTAATTATAGTTCACACAACTGTGGAAGAACTGGGATTTTTAAAAGAAAAGGTTTAAAAAAGATGCTATGCTTGCTACCATAATATTCTTGTACCTTTAGGAATATATCTTATTGTCTGTTTAGGAACAGGCAACATAACAAAATTGGAAACTTTGCCATATGAGCGCAATCATTTTTAACCCCAAACTCTTGGCACCAATGGCTAACATTTTGGATAGAGATAAGGAAAATGGCAGTGTTTCCAAAGTATAGAACACTAGTTCCTGGGATGAAGTAAAGAGACATGGGAACGGGAGAAAGACCGATGAAGACCAGAGAGTGAAAAAGCAGGTTTTGGGCTCTCATCTTGTCTTCTTATTCTCTGCATGTCGGTGTGGAGGCAGCCTGCTGTGGGTCCCGGGAAGCCCAATTAAAAGAAGGATTATCATAAAATAAGTGAGGCCTGGACAGCAAACTAGGAAATAGAAGGAAACTGAATAGAAAGCAAAGAGAAATCTTGTTTGGCAAATAAAGCATTTGTAAAATAGTTGACTTGTTTCTCTAACGCTGAAATTTGTGCATTCCATTGAGGTAATCCTGCCATGGTTCCTGCCATGTAGGGGTCCCCATTTTCAAACAGAGGAAGGGAGCCACCTCAGACACTGTAGGGAGTTTGCAAAGACCTCAACCAGGAGAGCCCTGGTGATAGAGATGCAGGCAAGAAGGAAGAGTAAGATGCATGCACAGGATCCTTATTGTGAAACATTGTTCTTAGAGGAAGACCAAACAGAACAAGAGCCTCTATGTTTTTGCTTCCTTCTGAGTGCTTTGCAAGGTATACACAGCTGCAGGTCATTTGCTTTTAATGAGTTCCATTTTGTGTAGACCCTGTTGCTTTTCTGATCAATTGGGGAAGCCTCAGAGGTCTGCATTCAGAGCCCAGTATCACCTCCTAACTGGTCTTGATAGTTGAAAAGAGCTGTTTGAATCCCTTAAAGGGTCTCAATAGCAAAAGAATTGTTATTCTATTACTTTAAAGCATACATAGTAACTCAACTAATGGCTATGAAGCATTGCCAACTGAAGGTCCCTAAGGACTTGGATGAGCGTTTTCTCAAAGAGCATAAGTGGGCATTTGTATATAAAGATTTAAAAAACGACTGCATGACCAAATTTCACATAGATAAGAATTATTTATTTGTAAATAAGCACATTTGTTGAATGGAAGAATAGACCCTGTTAGCTAGTTATTTTTACATGAAATTTGAAAATTCCCTCTCCTACTCCAATGTTTAAACTATTTCTATTATTTTTCTTATCAAGCCTTTTAGGGGGTCTTCCAGGCCTGCACACTCTGCTTTCTTTCTTCTTGACGTAGGACCCACAACTTAGCCTGTTGCCCTCTCTCCCACCAATAGTCCACTCCATTCTCCCACCAATAGTCCACTCCATTCTCCCACCAATAGTCCACTCCATTTCTTTGTTCTGTTCCTCTTTGTAGAGCTGGTCTTGGTCTTACCTGTTCTTCATATTCTCCAAAGACAAATGGATAATCCTTGTCATTTATTGGTTTTGAAATAGATAATGATAAAAATTGCAAATATGGGGAAATTATAAATGTTCAGAAGTATTAAGTTATTTGACCCATAATCCCAAATACCCTATTTTCTCAAATAGCTCTCATAAGCACTGTAACAATATTCTCTTTTCTCCCTCAAGTAATTCTGGGGGTCCCTAGGAAGAGGTTGCAGTGCCTCTGCTCTCTTCTCCTGGCAGTATGTCTTAGGGTACGGAGCTGGGCAATGATCTGTATAGTAGAGTGGGGGAAAGGCTAGCATCCGTTTAGTGTTATGCTATGCTCAGCACAAGGTCTGGGCCCCACTGAGCTGAAGCATTTATTGGAACTGCTGTTTTAGAGCTTGATCGTAAGTTTCTCTCTCCCCAGGAGCTAAACTTTTGGCCCACAGTATTGGGTCAGGGTGGAGTAACTGAGCTATTGCATGCCAACTCCCCTCACCACCCTCTTTGAATAGTAAGGCTGTGTTCCTTTCTTTAGCCCTATTCCTGGCTTCTTTCTTGCTTAGAATGCCTCCCAGAGCTCCTCAGTTCTCCCTGAGAATGGACATCTGCCTGGTACTCTACCTAGTGTGCAGTGCCTGGATTGTCTACCTTTCAGCAGTGGGCATAATGTGGGCTTGTTCCAGGAGGCTGCTCAGCCCCCCTCAGGCCCAACAGGCATTCCTCAGACCAAAGCCACAAGCCCGGACGCAGAGAGCTCTTAACTCCAGGAGTAGACAGCAGAAGCTGAGATCCCCCTGCATAAGTATGGTCCCTGATTCCTAGTTATGAAATAGTACTTGAAAGACTTGCCCATGGAGTCTCTGTCCTCCATTTGTTTTCTAGACATAGGGCTCATCAAACTCTTCCCAGGAGAAAGGTGTGAGGACCCTTCCCAGGAAGGTCTAGGCATCTGTGAATCTCCAATATCAGGGACTCACTGAATGGTTGCTTCCCATTGCCTCTGGTCTCTTCCCCACAACAGGCATGACCCCCTTAGAGAATTACCTTACAAATCTTTCAGGCACAAACTACTGGTTTTTTGCTTATCTTCCTAGAGATTCACGATTTAATGAGATCTGAGTTAATGTTTTTCTGATTTCAATTTTCATATCAAGATGGTGTGTAGCAAATTCCATGCAATTATTAATTCGGATGGAGCAGATTTCAACTTTGTGGATAAAAATAATACAATTTAGACTACTAATATTTTGAAAAAATTTAGAGAAATTTTCTCCTGTGCAGAAAAAGAAACAAAACAACAGTTTCACATGTCACTAATGTGTTAGATATAGATAAGAACCAAGTCTGAAACTAGTAAAACATTTACTCTGACCTGTTAAGTATACATTTGATTTAGAACCCAGGTAATTTCTCAGTTGCCTATGAAATACATTGTAGTAGCTTTCAGTTTCTCAGTTTCTCTTCTATTTCTTACCCCTCTTGGTTTCCTGTTTTTCTTTAAAAGTCACCTACCATCTTTTGTGAGTCCCGTCTCATTTTGGTTTGACCTCAGAGCCCACTAAAGTTCAACAAGGCAGTCTGTCCAGTGCTTGGTGTCATGGAGGCTTCATAAAGCTGACTATATATTTAAAGCAATATTGCATCCTACATGAAGTGAGTTGATTTACGAGTCGGTGTTTGGTAAGTACTCAGAGATCAAATGCAAGATCCAAGTGCCCTGTATGATTACTTCACAGTATTTGTCTTTTGTAAAGCACCTGGTACCATGACAATATTCACTAAGTAAATAACAGATGAAATGAAACACACTTCCTTCTCTATTTTCATAATGTACTATTCTTGTATTTTTTCTTTCTGGAACAAAGAATCATTGTAGTGAGTTGCTTTGCCAATATTAGGCTGGTATCTTATTGCAAGCTAAATAAAGAGATAAAATGATATGACACAGGAAAACTGATAAGGTTCTCTTTCAAAATAAAGGAGAGCAAGGTGATGACACAAAATATAAAGATCCAGGAACTAGAATTAATAGAATTAATGCAAATATGAATACAGGTCCCTTGATTCTTAAAACTTCCCCCTGTTATAAAATAATACTCACATGTCCATAGAAAAATTCAAATTACAGTTTTTTAAAAATAAATTCCATTTAAAAAATAAATCTATTGTTTTTCTCTGGATGATCCTGTTCATAAGAAAGGCTGACAGAGATGTTTAACAAAGCAGAGTCATTGCCAGCCTTTCTGGTGGGAATTAAGCTACCAAATATTTCTCTCAAATTATAGAAAATTACAATTTGTAGAATCTATATTATATTTAACTTCTTAATTTAGGATTAAACATCTGTAACTTATTGTTCGGGTATCCAGAGAGTTTGCAAAACTCTAGAATATGAATATTGTCTTTCTCTTGGTATTTTCAAAGACAGTTGTTTTGGTCCAATTTATAAAGATTTGCAGATGGCCAAAAGAACCAGTATATAATTTCAGAGTAAAACCATTGAGATCTTCTGCAATGTAATGTTGACAGATTTTCACCCAACTGTGCTACCAGTTGACCAAGAATCCAGATGGTGGTTATCCCTTAGAATACCTCACATCCCCCAACAGTGACCCAGCAGAGCAGAGAGAAAGGAAAACTGTGACTTACTCCTCTGGCTTTGTCTGAAGACCAAGATACTATAATTACCCAAGTCCTGGAAGAATTTTAAAACAGCCATGACTCTCTCCCCAACACCCCGCCCCCCCCCCCCCCTTCCCCAGCTTCCCCAGTAATACTTGTATTATGCAGTATGGACATAGTGATCTTTTAATGACTTATGACTTAGTGTTTCTGAAAGATCAGGGAAATGTAATAAAACTTGAATCTTATGCTTATAATCTCTTTAAGTTAGTTTTAGTTCTGTTTCTTAAAATAAGATCAAAGAAGACTTCCTAGAAAAGGCAAAAAATAAAATAAAAAAGATAAAAGCTGAGTCTTGAAGGATAAAAAAGAGTATATTGGAATTCATGAGACAGTATTCTGGCTAAAGGTATAGTGTGGGTAAAGCAAAGACTTGGGAAAACGCTTGGGTATTGGTCATGGTTCCTCAGTGGCCCTAGAGTTACAGATGAGGCTAGAAAAGTTTTGAAAAATTCTATTCTTCCAAATAATTGGCATTGAAGGAAGTTATTCTTCCCGGAAAGCATTCACTGACCTCTGACACTGGATGTAGTGTCCTTTCACCATGCTCTAGGAACCCTTTGCCCTTCTCCTGATGTAGTTCTTCATGTAACATATGTATTTATCCGTTCTTATCTTACTTCCTCTTTCATCTTTATGCTCCTTACAGAAGGGATATCGTCTTGACCACTTTTGTCTTAATGCCCTGCACAGTGCTTGGTGGGTACTCAATACATATTTATTGAACTAAATGAATTATGCAGAGCTTTTCCTTAAATAATACCTTTCTAATTTTTTAAAAAAATTTAAGGTCTTAGTCTAGACTGGATAATTGTTCTAGAGGCATAAGGTAACATATTGGTAATAAATGTGGATATATTTTGTAATTAGATTACTAAAAATAAAGCTTACTCTAGATGATTGTACAGAGAACAGAATTCAATACCAAATGAGTACCTTTGGGCTCCATTCAAAGGATTTATCTATAAAATTTCTAGAAAGGTCCTCTTTATAAAGGAGTTTCTCTTATAAGACAACTGTCCAGTATAAGAAACCATTTGAGACATAGTAAAACAGAGGGCAGAGCCTTTATAATCTGCTAGGTTAGGGGGAAGACTATGTTGGGGAACCCTGGCCTTGGAGTCACAAAATATGGGATCTAGTTCTAGAAATTGCTATGTGAACCTGGGCAAGCTACTCAAAGTCTCTGATCTGCAATTTCATATCAGACACTCAGAACCATAATACCAGTTCTGCTTACTTTGCAGAGTTGTGAAGATAATGTAGAAATGAGATAAACTACAAAGAATTCCCCTCCTTCTTCTTATCATAACGGCATTAGAAGTAAGTTGAATTGATGTTCTGAATCCTCAAATGTCTTTTGTTCACCAGTTGAAAAACAGATACCAGACCTTAGGACTTTTGATCTGATATTCAATCCATTGATTGTACCCTGCCACCTCTGTCCAATCTGACAAGGAAAAAAAATACACACCACTAGTAGAGGAATGTAGGGTTGTAAAACTTTGTTCTAGGCAGGATACTTTATATCCTTTGGTATTTAACACCAAATACTAACCTCAGATTCTGCTTCCAGGTGGTTTTTACGTACAGCTTATTGATAGCTGCACGAAAATATCCAGTGGCAGATTCTGGCCACGGCAAGGTTGAGTGCTGGCAGGACAGATGAGCACTGTCCTCTAGCACATTTCTCCCATTCTCTGTTTTTTTCCAGGCTGTCAGGGGTCGGCTCTTGCCAACATGTTGAAAAGCCTGGCCAGTATTCCTTCCAGGCTGTTCAGTCTGGGTTGGAGGGAGAATGTGTTTACCACTCCTGGGTCTACACTGACCATTCTAACAACATTTAAAGCCAAGAAGGGTCTGTCACTCCCTGGTGGCCCTTTACTTTGGTTTATGACAAGTCTATTATCATTGATCTACCAAACCCAGGAAGTAGAGGATGGGTGTTGGATTTCATATGCCAGGTACCATTGACTTTAATTATCCTCTTGAAATCAGTCCAGCATTCAGGATGAGAGACTGAAGTCTCAAATTACCCCATAGTTTGGACAGTCTCTAAAACCACAATGTATATATATAACTTAGCTACTCAGTATTGTCAAGAAAAGGTTGTATTTTGTTGAGATGTGATTTTCTGATATGCTCCATTTAAAATTAGGTTTTTTTTTTTTTGTAGATTTATAATTCTGACAAGGAAAGAACTATTAAATCTAAACTGTATAGCCAGCCAGCATAGAGCTGAGAGTCAAGATTTTTTCTTAATTTCAAATATTTCTTCATAAATTCTATCCTATTAAGTGGATCCTGTCTAATGAACCATTCAGTTTGCATAATTCAGTCAGTTGTGGAGTCAGAGTTTGACAGAAAAACACAAAGCTATCCATTTATCCATCCATCCATCCATCCATCCATCCATCCATCCATCCATCCACTGATCCATCCATCCTCCCTTTCATTTATCCTACCATCCATCCATTCTTCCATCCATCCATTCTTCTATCCATCCATTCTTCCACCCATCACTCATCCACCCAGTCAACCAGCACCTTTTATATGAAAAGGTACTATAGTGGGCATTGGAGAGGCCAAGTCTGATTAGCTTACAGAGCAGAGCAGTGATTTTTAACCTCTCTTACACTTTGAGAATCTGATAGAAACTATGGATATTCTCTCTCAGGAATATCATTCAACTATAAGGGATTCATCAATTATCCATGGACATAGGTTTAAAGTCTTCTATTCTCTTATGGGAGGTACAGATAAGAACAGTCCCGTATGTGCTCTGAGTACTGTTCATCAGGGGTGAGAGCTTCTCCCTGACTCATCAGTTTCTGTGGTGGGTGTGGGAGGGGGCAACATCAGAGGCACACTAGCAAGAGGGCTGGGTTTGGGATTAGAAGTTTAGGATTTATTAGTTCTTGGTTCAACACTTTCTAGTTGTGTTAAATAGGCACATTACTTAACCTTTCCAGGCTCCATGTCTTAATCTATAAAATTAAAATAGTGTTATTTGCCCTGTGAGGAGCCTTGTGGTGAGAGGGAGTCAGGGTACGGCGTGTGAAACAGTGATGCTCTTCATAAACTGTGAATTCCCATAAACGTAATGCATCGCTGTCACCCTACTCACAAAAACAGATGTTTGAGAAAGTGAGAAAACTTGGCTAAAAAGGAGACATTCCATTGCACCCAGAGGCTTCCTGTGGCTCTTGTGGATGGGAGAGTCACAGACTGCCACACAGCACTGGACTTATAGGCCCCACGGGGACAGAAACCATGACCTCAATTCTGGGGACTGATTAACACATTCAGAAATCTTGAATACATTGGCAACAGGGTCAGATTTATAAATTCAGACGAAATGATGATAAAAATATGGTAAGCCAGTGGTTTGATTATATACTGCACATTATTTACTTTAATATGGGGTTTTAATAAACCAGGGGCCTATAAAAACGTTGTCAACATGCCCACCTCCCCCGAATCATCCATTTATTCTTTCCTTCTTTATCTGCTATGCTGCAGTTGAGGAGTCAGCTTTGGCTTAGCTGGCAGCCGGGCATAGCATTAGGTGGTGGATAGGGGGATGAGAACACCAATCTTGAAAACTGAAGTCCTGGGTATGAATCTTGACTTTGCCTCCACTGAGTAGCTCTGTGACTATGGACTATCTCATCAATGCGTCAGTCTTCATCTGGAAACAAGATGGTAATAGCCAGTTTGTGTATCTCACTGGGCTGTTGTGAAGAGCAAAGGAATATTTCTTTATAGACAATAAAGATCCAGCCATATAAATACCATTATTATTAACATCACATGCATAAATGTTCATGTTTATCAATGAAAAGACCAAAAGGGAGAAAAAGACACCATACTACATTTTTACCGATTGGCTGCCTAATTTTGCTTCTTAGTGAAACACATGTCAAGATGAGGGACTGTGTAATTATGTTTGCTAAGATATGCCTAGAAATTTCTGATCAAGTGATAGCCAGGAGCTTCGTCCTGGCTGCAGCAATGAAGGCCATCTTCCACTTGTGGTTTTCATATTTTATGTTTAGCAAAATGAACTTTAAAAAATATTTGATTTTCAAGAAGCTATCAAATACATTCTCTGTTCTGTGGGAACGAAGACCAAGCCCTCCTCCTCCACACTTCTGTCCATGTGCACTCTCTTGATTCTTTCTTGCCCTTCCCCTACTTTCCTGTTCATCCTGTGTGTACAAGCTGGCAGTGGCAACTGCCCACACAGATGAACCCCTGGATCAGTGGTTTGGCACTGTATCCATAGGAACCTGAAAAGGATCAGGCAGCCTCTTCTTTCCAGCCCATGTGTTTGGGATGTGGCCAGACTGGCTCATGAATGAGTTTTGCTCTAGCTATGACCCACAGGAACAGACAGGGCAGAAACTGCCAGCTTTTCGATCCTGACACTGGAATGTAAAACCTTGCCCAGCAGGGGCCCTTCTGGGCCATTGTAGCTTGCTTCTTGCTAACCTGCTCCGGGGGCCCTGGCTTTTGCTCCAACCTGAACTCTCGGCTCCTTGCCAGGCTGGCTATGTAAGGCAAACTAAAAAGAGAACCCTTGAACCGGATCTTATCCTTTCATTCAGCAATTATCAAACATTTACAATATACCAGATACTGAAGTAAGTATTAAAGGAAAACCCCAATAAATAAGATATGGTTCTTACTTTTAAGAAGTTGACAGTCTAGTGTGGAAGACAGAAATGTACACACATAATTATAAATGTGTGACCAGTACTATGTCAGGGCCAGGCAGTGTGGGGACCACAGGAGGGAGTGATGAGTTCTGCCTAGGTTTGGGAAGGCCTGGGAGAGGAGAGGAGTTTTGACCTGGGTCATAAAAGATGACCCAGACTTTACCACATAGGGGAGATGAAAATGGCATTCCAGGAGTGGAGTTCTCAAGAAGAGAAGCAGGCAGTGTGCAGACGTTCGAGGGATTATGAGAGTCTGATTCGGCTTGAGCAGAGTGCTCAGTGGAACGGGTGGGGGCGGATGATGGACAGGTGGGCATAGGCCAGGTTATAAAGGGGCTTTTAGAACAATGCTAAGGAGATTGGTTGCAAAAAGGAGACAAGGCTGACATTGAAAAAATACTATGTATTTGGAAAATGCCTAAACCTGCAAAAAGCCCACTGCAAGTTTTTAAGCTGGTTGAGTGATAGATACCATAAGATTTGTGTTTGGGATGGGACCTTTGGGGCGGTTTAGAACAGGGGTCCCTGACCTGTAGTGGCGCAGTGGATAAAGTGTCGACCTGGGAACACTGAGGTCGCCAGTTCAAAACCCTGCACTGGTCTGGTCAAGGCACATATGGGAGTTGATGCTTCCGGCTCCTCCCCCCTTTTTCTCTTTCTCTCTCACTCTGTGTCTCCTCTCTAAAATGAATAAAATAAAAAAATAAATAAATTAGAACAGGGGTCCCAAACTATGGCCCAGCCTGTGGGCCGCATGCGGCCCCTGAGGCCATTTATCTGGCCCTGCTGCACTTTCAGAAGGGGAACCTCTTTCATTGGTGGTCAGTGAGAGGAGCACAGGATGCATCCGCACCCATAGTTCCCATTGAAATACTGGTCAGTTTGTTGATTTAAATTTACTTGTTCTTTATTTTAAATATTGTATTTGTTCCCATTTTTTTTTCTTTAAAATATGTGCAGTGTGCATAGGGATTTGTTCATAGTTTTTTTTTATAGTCTGGCCCTCCAACGGTCTGAGGGACAATGAACTGGCCCCCTGTGTAAAAAGTTCAGGGACCCCTGGTATAGAAGATGGGCTGATGAGTGAGGGTGAGGGAGCGACAAGAAGCAAGAGGTCCTATTAGAAAGTTTCTGCAAAGCTACAGGCAAGAAGTAAAGAAGATCCCAGTGGGGCAGAGGCAAGAGGACAGAAGAGTAGAGTAGTGGGGTGTTGGACCTGGCAGGACCCTTGTGATTGGCTGGGCAGAATGGTTTGGGGAGTTAGTGGTGATGCTAATGTAATAGATATGGAAGGTAGTGAAATGGTGAAATGGGTAACAAGTATGGGGATCCCAGGAGAAATCCTCTATGGGTGGGAGAGCATATGACTCTACTTTCTACTTAAGACAACAGCTCTAGGCCAGAGTTTGAGTTTAAGTACTCTGAGTTGGAAGGGATGCATTCAGCTGACCTGTGTCCTGGGGCTAACCTTTAAGATATCTGGAAACAGTTATTTAGCCCTCCATTCGCTTTCTTATCACAGAATAAAACCATCTCAACCCCTTTAATCTTCCTTCAAGCGCCTTAGATAACTTGGGTTGATTCTCTTTTTCCACATCCCACTTAACATGCAAAGCCCCAAGCAACAGACAACACACCAATATTTTTCAAGTTATACATGTAATTATATATTTTATGAGTGCTGTGCACACTTTATTAAAGGTTACTGTAATTTCCACATTTAACACTTTATAGTTATTGAATATGTTTTTTTGCTGATAATATTTATTTTATTTTTTATTATTTTTCATCTTTTCACTAAATATTGACTTCCTTCCAACAATGTATTTGCCAACCTTGTCCACAGATATTGGCGCCCCCTCCTGAGCCTGTGGCAAGACTTCTCTTCTCGTGGCCCTTAGCGCAGGATTGCTGTTTGGGTCAAGTTCCAGAGTCTGATTACGTCGAAGAAGGAGATTCCTTTGACAAAACATAAAATGATGGAGAACCATGCCCTGTCCAGAGTACCTGGTGGTCCAGCAAGATCTTCTAGAAGGTCCAGAGTCTGATTTTGCACTTGAAGAAGTGCTATGTTAGTATCTCCAAGAAGTTCTCTGTTAATTCTGAGGAAAAACGAAAAAAGCCTGGGGAAGAGCGGTCCCCCCTCCCCCCCACTCCACAGGCTGTGCAGGTAAGTAGCACTGACCAAACAGCACCTCAGTTAGTCACTGTAGATCCTCTGAATACCAGGCCTGATAGTGAACGGAAAAGACGTGGGAATTTTAGGGAGCCTTTGAGTTGTAGTCAAAGGTATTCACAAGGAATTCACTGCCCCAGAGAAGCCTTACTTATTAATTGGCCTCTGCAGTTTATAGCATAGAGAACCCCCTCTTTGCCAGCCACAGGAAGGGCTCATCAGAAGAAGCCTTGGAGGGCCAGGATCTCTGTGTGGTGCCTGTGCTTTATCATGCTGCCCCTCCTCCCCTGGGTCCTGCTGCCGCCTGGACCTTACCCGCTCAGGACACCCAGGCTCCTTTGCTGCACCTCCCTGGCATTCGACTGTCTCCCTGGTGCCTTTCTCTGCTCTAGGGATCCTTCAGTGCCTTCACTCTCCTTACTGTCTCCTCTACTTCCCTCCAACACAGTACGCAGAAACAGTCTTTAAAATTCCCCCAAGGATGATAAATAACAAGTATTCTAGATGTATAGGAAACAAGTTAATGTATTGGATGCAATGGATCTCTTAGAGCACTGAAGCTTCACTCTGCGTGGACTCTGGCTGTTTGGACTCTGCTGTGAGAATGACAGTTTAGGCTTGCAGAGTATCTTTCCAGCTCTAGTCCCCTCAAGCATTCTTCTGTACTGATGACATTCTCCTCAAAATATGCTGATTGTGTCAGGAATCCTCTCTGATCTACCAAGAACTTCGGTTTTTGAAAATTTTTGTCAGAAAAACACTCTCAGTGATTTCTTCCACGCAAACCCTTGTCCTGATCCCGTGTGTTCAGGATAGCACGTGGAAGAGTGGCATGAATCAGGGAATGTCAAAAGGAGGAAAATATTAAAGGAGAAGCTAGAACTGTCACCTTTAGATGAGATCCTCACATATTTCATGGTCTGGCAAGTGGTCAAGGAGTACACTTGTCTTGTACTTCAAAGAATACATGTATTCAAGTAAATAATGCTAGCTGCTGAAACTGACTCCTCCCAAGTCCCCCTGACTAAACAGAATAAAAATGTGTTTCTTGCCCACATGACAGGCTGGTGAGGATGTGGGTAGGGGTGTGACTCTGTTCTATGTAGTCATTCAGGGGCCTAGGCCTTGCTCTCCTTGCCCTGTTCACCCTCCTCTCCATCTATCTACAGTCCTTTCCAGCCTGCCGACCGGTGGGAAAGAAATCAGGACCACACATAAAGATTCTTACAGACCAGGCCTGGAAGAGATGCATGACGCTTGGCCCACATTCCGTTGGCCAGAGCTGTCTCTGGCTACAGCTAACTGCAGGGAGGTGGCAACACAGTCCTGCTGTCAGTCTGAGAAGAGGAAGAGAACATGGGTGTTGGTGGTTACCAAAGTTCGGGCTCAAAATGAGGTACTAATAATTCATGAGAATTTGCACAGTCTGTAATAGGCAACCTCATGAAGTAATAAGTGTGTTGTCACTGGAATGTTGGTTGGGGGACAGTTCCTGCCCTTTCTGTTTTGGAGTTCTGTGGTTACAGAGCCCAGGGAGCACAGCAACTCTTCCCAGCTCCCTGCTTCCACATTCCCTGTGGTGCTGGATGCTTGGTTCATATCCCGAGAAGAGAGGTCACATGGTGCCACCTCTTCTGTGGAACGTCTTTTTCACTTTTGTTTTTATTTTTCTACTCTAGCAAGCTAGAATATCAGTATTGAGGTGAACTTGTGGTCAGCAGACAAGGTCTGAAGACCCTTCTCATTGGGGGTGGGGTTCTGTGTGCAGGAAGGGGAGCCTGCCCATTATTGGATCATGTGCCTTTGGGGCAAAAAGTGATTACAAAGCTTTTTTGTACCAATGGAGAAAAAGTCGAGATGAGCAGAATTGTTTTAAATGTCACATTCTGCAGTCATAGTATTTTGACACTGGAAGGGACAGTAGAGCCCATGGAGCCTATTGTGCTGCACATGAAAAGAAATAGAGGGGACAGACCCTTTGTCCTTAGGGTTGTTCAGCCAGTACTAGCAACATACAGTTAGCACCTGGGTTTCCTGACTCCTAGACCTGGGCTCCAGGCTGCTCCTTCCACCAATAGAATATCAGGATTTCTTTGTTCTAATGATATTATTCAAATGATCTGATGCCATGACCTTGTTAGAACCATATGGAGAGAAGGAAACATGAAAGCCAAAAACATGGGGTCTGGTTTTACTTGGTACTCAGCTCTCTGTGGTATTATACATATGGATGGGCCTTATGTTTCTCACATATAAACTGAAGAATTTGGATTAGATTAGCAGTTTTAAAATCATGTTTTATATAAGGAGGCCTAGTATCTTCTGGAGCTCCCTTAGCAGCCATTCTGGAGAGTAGGAATGAAGCTTAGCTATTTTATCCATCAGTTCCTTGTTAACTAGTGTTATTAGAAGGTCCTGTGTCTTAAAATGGTTTGGAAACCACTGGAATAGATGATCACTAAGATTTCTGTCTGTCTTTAAAATTGTATGTTTCTTTGGAGTGTACGTTATGGATTTCATTATGAAGGCACTTTATATAGGGGCTGTCTAATTGATGCAAAGTTGTGAAAGTTAAAAAGCAAACCAAAGTTTGCCTGTGCTTGTCACAGGTGCAAGTAGCAAGTGCCTTGGTGGTGGTGGGCGGGTGGTGGGGAGGGTGGTCAAGCAGATAATATAAAAGAGGAAAGAATCTGTTATGGATTGAGTTGCACCCCCTTCCCAAATTCATATTGGAATACTAACCCCTGGTACCTTAGAATGCGACTGTATTTGGAAATAAGGTCTTTAAAGAGGAAACTGAGTTAATACGAGGTCATTAGGGTGGGACCTAATCCAAGACTGGAGTTCAAAGACAAAGGACTTAGAAGGAACCAACCCTGCTGATACCTTTATCTTGCTCTTCCAGCCTCCAGAACTGTGAGAAAATAAATTTGTGTCATTTAAGCCATCTGGTTGGTGGCACTTAGTTATGGCAGCCCTGGCAGACTGATATAGAATGTGTGTGCTCATGTGTGGATAGGCATGTGCATATCTGTAGAACGATAGGAAGGGTGGAGCCTGTGGCAGTTTTGAATGAGCTTGTGCTGGCTAAAAGGGAAGGTGCTTTTCAGTTCCGCTATTGCTATGTGGGATATTATTAGCTCCATTTTGCCAGATGTTCTGAATTTCAAGTGAAGCTAGAAATATTTGTTAATGTGAAATTTTCTGATTTTTAAGACACTTCCTGGGAAAGCAAATCATGTCTGAGATCTGAATTTGACCTACAGACCACTAGTTTTGACCAGTGACCCCATATTTAAGGAAACGATTTAGAAGCGACCTCATAAAGCAGGGTATGACTACCGAGTAAATGTTAAGAGACAGAATACTGGATTAGAAACCAGGACACCTGGCTGGCTTTGTGGCCAGACCAGACCATCTTACTGTTGGATCTTGAGCCAGACCTCAATTCCCATTCTTGTCAGAGACTGAGCTAGTCCCTGCCAGCAGCAGTGGTGGGAGATTCTGGGTCTGAGTGCCCTGCTCTGTAAACACTGAGAATTATGGCTAAGGCAATTACTCCCCACTTGGCAGTTTCTCTCTAAGAATAAGTGCCTGATCTTCTAAAGGCTCAAAGAAAAAGAATGAAAGTAATTAAGGATTTAAGTTCACAGAAGTGGATAAAATAGCCCCCCATTCTTAGAAAAAGCTGCTCAAACTGGAAAAAGAAAATTAAAAGAGAGCAGAAGGAATTGCTCCAAATGAATGTCCTTAAAAATGTAAGCCAGAGAGAATAAAGACTTCGCTGTTTCATGATCAGAACTCTCACGGTGCTCTTTTGCACTGGACTTGTCACTGGAGGGCTTCCTTGGCTTGTTCTTTGTCAGCATCTCAAGGACAAAGTATGGTAGACATGGACTAATAACAAGAATTACTAAGCCCTCACTATGTGCCAGGGACTTTACATATACAGGCTTTTTTCTTTTTTTTTTTTTTGCTATAACACAAAATAACACTTCCCAGAAAAGCTTGCCATCTGAAAAACTTGTTATAAAAAAATAATAGAATATATGAGTAAGATAAGGACTCAGTAGACCTTTCAAATCTGATGCAACTCCGATCGACTCAAACAACCACTGTTACCTGAGGAGGTCCCATGGACCACATTGGCAGCAGCTGAGTGACTAGAAGCTGCTGTAGTGGGTATTAAAATGCACAGAAGCATAGAGACGAGAAGCTTGTCACTTTTTCATCTAATCCGGGCTGGCAGGGGTGGAGGTGGAGCTCTGAGTCAGTGGGGATATTGTCAAGGTGGCACAGAAGGCAGGGCAACCTCACACACCCTGGGAGCTCACAAGGCCACTGCGTGCCTGTTGCAGGAGGTGGCCTTGGAGGCAGGAGCTCGTTCAAAAAGTTTTTGGAATGCAGCAGAAGGATTCCTGCTGATGACGCAGTGGCTGAGCCTCAGGCCTTTTCGACTTCCATGGAAGGTTGTGATTCTACTACTGCTATCCCAGCTCCTCTTCCTTAGGAAAACCCACCCAGGATACGATAAAAATCAATGTGCAATTTTCACATTGCAATGTGAAATTTTAATGTGCAATTATGTGCCATCTAATGTGCAATTTTCACATTATACTGACATCATTCTTCTATCGCCAGTCACTGATGGGGTAATTCGTGCCATGGAACTCATATGGTAGCAGAAGAGACCGTAGCATGCTATTTAACTCTCACAATTATAGGAGGTATTAGGGCAGCGGCTCTCACATTAGTGTGCATCAGAATTACCAGGAGGACTTGTAAAACAGGTTACTGGGTTTCATCTCCAGAGTTTCTGATTCAGTAGGTCTGTGGTGAAGCCCAGGAATTTGGATTTCTTAGAAATTTCTAGATGATACAACCCTGCTGGCCAGGGGATCACATTTGAGAACTACTGTTCTAGAGGAAATGAATAATTGGCAACATTTTATGACTTGTCCAATATTGCTGCAGGAATGGATCCAAGGTGGGCCTAAATCTTGGGGCTAATAAAGCTACTATGCCTGAGAGATTGACCTGGGATGATTGATAAACACGTAGGAATGTGCTGGGGTTGGTTTCAGTCATGACTCACACCTAGTTAGCAAGCAGGCATGGAGCTCAGGTAGTCAGGGGAATGGGTTTGTGGTCAGTAGGGCAAGTACATTGTTGTGGGGACCTGGGGAATCTGTACCTCCACCAAAGGGCATGCTGGTTTGTTTATCATTTGCAATTTAAGACTTATACCTAGTGTATGTCTGCCATGGTTCCACCATCCCAAAGGCAACTGTCCTATTTCCCACAGGCTACACTTCCCCCTGAAGACTCGCCTGACTGGAGCCAGGGTATGACTCTAACTATAACTTGCTTATGTTCCTGCTTAGTATGGCCTTGCTTCAGAGCGACGAAGACAAATCGTGGGGGAACAGAAAGCCCAAGTCTGAGAGCTGCTCTGAATGACTATCAGATCTCTCAAAGATTGACTATTAAGGTTTTAAAAATTGAGGTGTGGTATAATCATAGAGATGAAAATGCTGTCCATTTTCATTGTGAAAAAAACAACCCTTTTAATTGCAGAAAGCTGTAATTTATTACATTACAGTTGTGAAATTATAGACTGAATTAGATGGCAAACACTTGTTACCTATTACTAAATGCCTCTGAATATTTTAGGAGAGGTTCCCATACCTTGACATCCCCTGACAGAAAGAGCTTTGGAGTTCAGCAAAGTGTGCTTTGAATCTAAGCTTTGCCACTTACGGATTATGTGACACTTGGAAAGTTATTTGTCTAGTCAGAGCCTCTGTTTCCTCTTCCGTACAGTGGTTTACTGATATCTACTTCACTAAGTTATGGAGGATGGAATGACTGTAAGCCACTAGGCATGCTTCTGACAGCCAGGCTCCGGAGGCTCAGGCTTCCTGCCTCTCTGGTTTCCCTGAGGTTTCACACTGGACCCAAGAAGCTTCTTATCCAATGTTTTGCATCCAACCTTTTAAAAAAGAAACAAGCAAATAAACAAAAAACAACACTTGGCAGAAGCCAGGTAGCTGTAGCCTCTCTTAGAAGACAGAGTAGAAGCGTATTGGACACCGGCCTGGTTAAAGATTCTGGTTTAAAGCCTCATGAAGCTAGCAGTTTCCTCTAACTTCTTACTAACGTATACAAAGACATAACAAAAGAGCAACACTGAAAAGTAACTAATGACCTAGTTCCAGAATCATGAAGGAATTGATAATAATTGCAAGGCAGATGGAAAGGATCGAGAATAAGCAGTATAGCCTTCAGCTTACGTCATGCCTCCACTTGGCCTTCATAATTTAGAGACCTGGAACTGGTGTCAAAGGGAAAACAGTGCTGTGAGGTGAACAGAGTGCCTCTTTTTCTGTTTCTCCCTCCCCTACCTCCCATAACAACCTGTCCCTCTGCCTCTTGTCCCCACTTAGGCTTCCATCTTGTTATATAGAGGCCAACACCCAATATCTCAGAAAGGAAGTGACTGGGAAGCAGTGGGGGGCTGGCAATGGGAAAAAACCTGTGAGTATGACAGACATCCCCTAAGGGGACCCCGAAGAGTCAAACCATTGTAGAATCCCCACCCCTTTAAGATCAGGTCTACCTATGACTGGCTTCTAGCTGATAGAGAATAGCACAAGTGATGTCTGTTACATTGTGATTCTATTTCAGTGGGAAACAGTCTCTTGCTGGCCTTGAAGGAAGAAGTCCCTGTGTTGTGAGAGGGCCTGAGAACGGGTCACACACAGGGAAGTGCAGAGCACCACAGTCAGCGAGGGAGTGGCACCCTAGATTCTGCTGACAACCCTGTGACCTTGTTTGAGGACCCAAGCCCCAGAACAAAATGCAACTCACCAAAGCCCTGATGGCACCCTTGTGAGACCCCGAGCAGTGGACCCAGGTAAGTTGTCCCCAGACTCCTTCACGGAAGCTGTGAGATAACCAATGTGTGTTGTTTCAAGTTGCTGAGTTTGTGGTTATTTGTTGTGCAGCAAAAGAAAAGTAATACAGAAAAATAATGTTAGTTACAGTCTCTATGACAGTGATGGGCAATCTTCTGAGCTTGGTGTGTCAAAATTTGCCAAAAACTGAGTATAACTCGGGTGGAGTGTCACTTCAAGAAAATCGGCCTAACAGGAAGTCCCAGAACTAGACGCTCTGTGCCGGAGTTCTGTTGTTTTGGCCTACAGACCTCCAGCACAGAATGTCTACACTACAGCAAATGTTTTATCCTTGGCTACTGCACCTGGCCGTGTAGGGGCCGAGGATGAAATGTCCTTCTTGGCATACGGCCCATACTTCTCTGGTATGTGGCCGCATGCAGCCACGTGTCATCGAAAAGGGCTACGCGTGTCAGTGCTGACACACGTGTCATAGGTTCGCCATCACGGCTCTATGAAGTAAGCATTGTGTGGGAAATAAATAAGAACCCTGGAAGGAGCATCCTGAGACTTAGAATGACTAAGTAGGTTCTTTAAATCAGAAACCAGATAGCAAAGGTCAAAGGAAGGTGGCACCTCAAGAAGACAGAAGAAGAGTCAGTGGGAGATGGGACTTTGCCTGGAGCTGTAGCTACAAACCTATCCTACTGCTGTAGGTCTGATAAGAGGATTCTGAGTGCATATGAGGAGACTAGGGAGGTAGGTGAGGGGAGAAGAGAACAAAGAAAATTTACCATTCATAAATTTCTTAAGAAATATCCAGGAACAATATGAAGAAATCTATAAAATCTTAATAGAGATTAAAAAGAAGTGTCCCATTGCACATATTAAATTCCTTTTTATAGATTAATCTACAGATTTAGTGTAATTCTGATAAAAATCTTAATGGAGTTTTATTAAATTTGAAAAAATATAAATTATTCAGAATAATGATCACTTAAGAGCAGCTACTATATTAAAAGAAAACAGTAGTGGGGGAGACTGTCTTAGAAAATAAGACAGCCTAATCTGTGGTGGTGCAGTGGGTCAAGTGTGGACCTGGAATGCTGAGGTTGTCGGTTCGAAACCCTGGGCTTCCTTGGTCAAGGCACATGTGGGAGTTGATGCTTTCTGCTCCTCCCCTCTTCTCTCTCTCTGTCTCTCTCTGTCCCCCTCTCTAAAAAGAATAAATAAAAAATCTAAAATAAATAAATAAAAAAAGAAAATAAGACACATCTTAAAACTGTAATCTTTGATAGTATGGTATTAGTTTAGGACTAGATAGGCAGGTGATCTCACAAAATAGACCCAATGATACTTCTGTGTATACCATGTGCATTTGTTTCATTTTGGTAGATGATAAATATTTATTGGTAATTATTGCAGAAAGGCTGGATAGTCAATAAATGGTATTGGGGAAAGTGACCAGTGAATTGGAGCAAACTGTTGCTATCACTACCTCATACAGGCCGTACACAAAAATAAATTTTGATTCATTTCATACTTAATTGTAGAAGATGAAAATTTATAGGTTAAACAAAATTTTTGTGTCTTTGGTGTTAGATAAGGCATTTATTTCTAAGTGTGATACCAAAGCAAAGAATTCTAAAAGAAAGGGTTGCAACAGCTGATCACTCAACCAGTGAGAACTTCTGTGTGGTATAAAATTCAATGAAACACCTGAAAGGCAAACACATAGAGAAAAAAATATGTAACATATATGCCAAATGTTAATCTTTGAGCTTTTATAAATCAATTAAGAAAAGATGAGCAAACCAATTGAAAAAACAAGGCAAAGGTAAAAAGAGGCAATCACAAAATACATCAGCCCTTGGCGTTTGCTTTGCTTCATGCAATTGTTTTGCTGTTCAGAAATCTTGATTTCTCAGCCTTCCAGGAGCAGCAATGTTAGGATACTACACAGCTGATCACTGTCACGGAAGGTTTTTGAAAATGTACGGTTCTAACCATCTCACTGTCAAGGTTCATTTTCTTCCACATTACCCAGCAATTTCTTCCACATTACTAAGCAAATGTTCAGACATTCCTTTTGTTAAATAATCTCACTAAATGGAGATTTTTATACCTGTCCATACTTTCACTCTAATGAATGTACCCATTGCTAAAAGGCTATTTTAGTAAAAAAAAATTATTTTTCAATATGAATATTGCTTTATCCTTTTATGATTGTAGAAACAATTCATGCTTCTTGTAAAAACATTCATGCTGTGCAGAAAGATGCAACAAAGACAGTAAAAATATTCCTAACTTGCCATCCAAAGACAACTCCTTTTTTCTCTGTGTGTGTATGCACATTAATGCATGCACATTCGCAAAAGCACCTGTTTATATTTTTACAAGAAAGGAGGTCATACTTTTTCCCAGTTAAACAATATATCATGACTATCTCCCATGTTAATAAATGTAGGTTTACCTCATTGTTTTATTTATTTATTTACTTATTTCTTTATTTCTAATTTAGGGAGAGGAGGGGAGGTAGAGACAGACTACTGTATGAGCCCTGTCCAGGATCCACCTGGCAAATCCACTAGAGGGTGACACTCTGCCCATCTGGGGCATTGCTCTGTTGCTCATCAACCAGCCTCTTCTTACTGCCTGAGGCAGAGGCCATGGAGCCATCCTCAGTGCCCAGGGCCAACTCACTTCAGTCAAGCTATGGCTGCAGGAGGAGAAGACAGAGAGAGAGAAAGAGACAGAGAGAGAGAGAGTGAGAGAGAGAGAGAGAGAGAGAGAGAGAAGCAAAAGGGGGAGAGGTTGAGAAGCGGATGGGTGCTTCTCCTGTGTGCCCTGACTAGAAATTGAACCCAGGACATCCACACTCCAGGCTGACTTTCTACCATTCAGCCAACTGGCCAGGGCCTACCTCATGGTTTTAATTGAATGCATATTACTCTTTGTTTTTTAAAATTTATTTAGAAAATTAACTTAAACAGGGTGACATTGATCAGTAAGAGTACATAGTTTTCAGGTAAACATTCTATAGCATTTGAACTGTTGATTATGTTGTATACCCATTACCCAAAGTCAAATCATTTTCTATCACCTTATATTTGTCCCTCTTTATGTCCTTCCTTTCACCCCCTCCCCTGCCCCTCACCCAAGTACCTTTCCTCCTGGTAATCACTTCACTTTTATCTCTGTCCATGAGTCTCAGTTTTAGCATATTACTCTTCAAAATGAATGTGCTATACTTAATTTAACCAGTCTCCTACGGTTAAAATTTAAGATTATTTTATCATTAGAAAGACCTTTGTAAAATATTTATCTGCATACTTTTGGCCATAGGTATGGTTATTTCTTAAGAATAAGTTCCTAGAACAGATGATTAGTCAGTTGTCTCAGGGAAGAAAGAACCCAACAAGACGATCTGATGCCATAGCAAGCTGTCATATTTGGGGAAGGGAAGAGATAGTGAGTTTATCACAGTCACTATCACTTGAATATATGCATAGTTCTATGGACACATGTCTGGCTTCCAGAAAGAAAAAAGTTACCAATAGCATAGCTTCCAGATCCTTTTAACAGTGGATGTAAGAAAAGGCAGGAGAGAAAGAAGACTTTGCTCTGCTCCAGGCCAACGTGTAGCACTGTGGAAGTTCTAGGGTTGGTAATCTGAGCAGGGGGTAGCCCGAGGGATTGGACTTATCTGTATGTACATGTGAGAACCCCATGGGGACTGCCACAAACTCAGAGCACAGGTGTTCTCAGGGGACTGGTAGGGACAGGTACCAAGGAAGTTTGAGTCATTACTCTTGCCTGATCCTATCTATACCCAGTGCCAGGTGAGGCTTGGAGACATTCAGCTTCTACTATGATTACGTATGGGTATAAACCAACTCTGTGTGCCAAATGCCTCAAAAATACTGAATACACACTCTAGTCTATTTTTAAGCACATACATCAGCCTTGTCCTACCTAACATTTTATAGTCTAAGGATGGTACCTTGGGGCATGTTCTTTCTTACGTGCTGTGGACTCATAGCAAATGTAAGTCTTCTTGTATTCTCTTGACAGCCACTTGCCAGCTCAGCATTATATAATATAAATTCTTTTACCTCTTTATCTAAAATTGGATATGAGATTGATTCTCTCAAATGAAGACTTAAGTGAGTGCCAGTTATATAGAGATTGTCTTTTATCTTTATTCCCACTTCCCAGCACAATGCCTTCCCACAGTTCAATACACTAGGTCAGTGGTTCTTAACCTTTTTTGAGGTACCGAACCCACCAGTTTCATATGCACATTCACCGAACCCTTATTTAGTGATAAATAAAATAAGATTTTTTTTTCCAAATTCAAAACATAGGTATATGTTTTTTTATTGGTGCACAAAATGAGCCGTGCATGAACATCACCTTGCTCAAAGAATAAAACCAACAAAGTGCATGAACTCACAACAGATTACAGTATTACTTTATTCTGGCCTCTGTGGCAGAGGCTTCTCCGAACCCCTGAGACCGACTCATTGAACCCCTAGGGTTTGATAGAACCCAAGTTAAGAACCACTGCACTAGGTAGTAAACAAGGAGGAGCAACCTACACTCAAAGTAGGAGAGTATGATGGGCACTGCTTATTGTTACCTCACACTTATCTCCCCTCCTGTCCACTCTTCTCAACTAAAAGAAGTCCAATTTATTCAGTAGCTAGGTAAGACCTACTGTTTCAGGCCCTTTGCCAATCCCAAAATATAAATCATGATTGGTCAAGACTAGCCATGATAATATTATTCTGCTTGGCCTTTGGTTGGTTGAAGGATGGCATGTGATCTTGTTTTAGCTTTTGAGATATAAGAAGATATCTACATAAGTAAGCTTAGTTTCCCAAATGAAAAGACAAAGTCTCTCAAGAAGACGTTTTTCTCCTACCCCTTTGACCTCCCTGTAATGGGGAGGTGATACCTGGCAAAGCAGTGATCATGAGATGATACTCATGAGGATGCTAAGATGACAGATTAGCAAATGGAGAGTGCCTTGGTCCCCGGGGACATTAGAAACAACTGAACCCCTCCCAATTGCTCATTTCTGTAGTTGTGGTTGAGAGCATGAATTCCTATTTTTTTTAGGCCACTCTAAGCTGTTTTTTTTTTTTTTAAATGTTAATGCCATCAAAAGCATTTCTAAGTGGTACATAGAATAAATAAACAAGAGTGACTTCATTATTTATAAGCATGAACTCTGGAGTCAATTACCTAGATTCTAGTTTAAGTTCTTTCATGTACTAGTTTTATAACTTTGGCTGGTTTAATGTTTCTGTGCCTCAGTTTCTCTATTTGTAAGCTAGAGATAATAATTGTACCTACTTCATACATTGTACTGTGTCATCCAGAAGAAATATCAAAATGTCAGCCTGACTTCTTTATGAGATCACAGCAATACACAGGTGTCCAGAGTTGTAAAATTATACCTAGATTTCTTTTAATAAAAGAAAGCAGAATCTCTGCTAATACATCATTTTAAGTAAACTTGGATTGTAAGATAGCTTGTAAATTTTTTCAACCCTTCTCATATTTATTGTGGCCCAATGTAAAATTGTTAGTCACTAGGATGGTCTAGAACAGGGTTAGTCAACCCTTTTATACCTACCGCCCACTTTTATACCTCTGTCAGTAGTAAAATTTTCTAACCACCCACTGGTTCCACAGTAATGGTGATTTATAAAGTAGGAAAGTAACTACTTTATAAAATTTATAAAGCAGAGTTACATCAAGTTAAAGCATATAATAATAATTACCAAGTACTTTATGTTGGATTTTCACTAAGTTTGGCTGAATAAATCTTTATAAAACAACTTACTATAGTTAAATTTATCTTTTTATTTATACTTTGGTTGCTCCGCTACCTCCCATCATGAAAGCTGGAACGCCCACTATTGGGCGGTAGGGACCAGGTTGACTACCACTGGTCTAGAATAAATGTTTGGAATTTTCCATTCTCATAAAACAAAAGAGCAGAACTATTCCACTTTAAGTCTTAGGCTTACTCCACTCTATAGAGTGGAGCCTGCCTCCTTTGTAGCTGTGGTTCCAAAACATGTTCATGCTTCTTTATGTGGACACCTTTCCTCTCAATATATATATTATTCCTTCCTAAGTTTCTATTTTTTTTTTCAGAAAATTTTCTAACTCTGAAAGAGTTTGCATTTCTGCCTATATGCTTCTTATGGTTGTATCTTTTTAAAAATATTGATCAACAAATAATTTATGTTAATGAGGTATCATGAGAAACACAAAGGAAGTACAGACACCAGTCTTCACTCTCCTGCTGATTATAGTCTGTATATCAGGCATGAGGTCACCTGGTGTTTTACATTTAGAGGTGGGTTTATTAAGCATGATGCATTGGACATTTATAGCATGGTTGACCAAAACTCTCAGAGGTCTTCCTCTGCTATTTCTGATAAGCAGGTGCTTACATGAGGATAACAAGGCAAAGACCCCATTTAAATTTTGGGCTTCTGAGTACACTTGGAATTGTCTCTTGTGGACATCCAGGCTTCTGACTCTGCCAAGGAACCAGATGGCAATGAAGTGTTAAGAGGTAAATCCATTTTTCTTTCTGGGGTTGCCTCCCTCTTGACTTAGGAGAGAAAGTTAGGTCTGGATTTTGGCGCAGTTGGGAATATGGGAACAAATACAGGCCAGAGCCTCCAGGCTGCTGATCAGCTTGGATTCTCTTTGGTGATGGAAGGAGGCTCGACTTGGAGTGATGAACACACAATACAATATAGACAATGTATTATAGAAGTGTACACCGGAAACATCTATAATTTCATTAACCAATGTCACCCTAGTAAATTCAATAAATAAAAATAAGAATTTGCCTGGTTTACAAGTTCCCAGGGGAGGTTGGTGCTGCTGGGCCCAGCACCACACCTTGAGAACCTCGAATTTAGACCACTTCTGCACTTTACATTTAAGGAAATTGGAATGGAGAAATTGGTGGATTGTCCAAGGTAATTGAGAAAATTGAAGAGCTAAAACTAAATTCAATATTTTTTGTTAGATTCATTGCTGTTTTCTTCTATTTCAACATTAATACTACAAATTAACTGTTTCCACAATACTGTGCATTTACCTGGAAACAATAGACATTAGAGCCCCCAAATCTTTGCTTTTTTACTAGGTGACTATTGACTTTGGGAAGTCATGTGACTTCTTTATTGTTTCAATTACTATAAAATGGTATAAGAGTAGCAATAGTGTTATAGGACTTACCGAGTAGAGTGATTGGGTGGATTAACATATAATAATTTATAAAGTTCTTAAAACCATGCCTTGAAAACTGCTATAATTATTATAATTACTATTTAAAAATATAAGTCATTTCCAATTAATTTTAAAATATTTTATATTCCCAAAGTTACACTTTATCTGGTCAAACTGGTTGGCACAAGGATAGTAAAAGTTACTAAGGAAAAAAGTTCAAAATGTGACTAATTCTAGAGCAGGTTATTTAATAGAGTTAGATTTTAGATCTAAATTATCTATTCCATTCCTTTCTTTCTATGTGGGGAACAGAGAAGTCGTGGAGAAATAAAGTGACTTGTCTAAGTTTTTATAGCATATTGTAACATTGCCAGTTCTTTTATTCATTACTTTCTTTATGCAATATTTTGAATGTAGCATCATAGTATTCACTTATCGGTTTGTCTCTATTTCCTATTGCTCAATAGGAATTCAGCTCAATCATATAGTTGACAGCAGACCACTATTCAATATCATTTTTCCTTGCTTTGCATGCCTTTTTCCGGAATCCTTTCTTTAGGCTCATTGTTCATGCATAGGATGGAATGAAATGACTTTACTTCCATGAAGTTTTAAGAATTTTCAAGTATTTGAACCTAGCCAGTTATTCTACACTTGCTCCCCCAAGTCTTCCTTGTCTTGAGATGAGGCAAAGTCATCCAAGAGCAAATTACTATTCAACTTAAAAATAAGGACTCATTTAAAGTATCTAACTTTCAGTTTGGACAGCATAAGGTTAATAGTGCATAGAAAAAAATTCCAGCAGCCCACAAATCTAAGCATAATTATATATGAACATGAGGCTTTTATTGCTGTCAAAATTAATCACTTTTCAACTTCCAGCTGTTAAAACCCTTCTGGCAGCTCTCCAAGCAATTCCCCTACAGTTACTTTTCCTTCAATTAAATTCTGGTGTAGTTCTCAGGCTCCTGTTACATAAGCAGCAACTTGAAAATGGAATTTCTGGGGCTGTCTTTCTATTTCTTTCCCTCCCTCCCTCCCTCCCTCCCTCCCTCCCTTCCTTCCTTCCTTCCTTCCTTCCTTCCTTCCTTCCTTCCTTCCTTCCTTCCTTCCTTCCTTCCTTCCTTCCTTCCTTCCTTCCTTCCTCTCTGCCTTTCTTTTTCTTTCTTCCTTTCTGTCTTTGCTTAAACCTAACTCTTTCAGCTCAACTTTTACTTAGGCTTCAAGCCTACAAAACAAGCAATGTGGGATTAAAGTATTAGTGTTTATTATTAAGCATTTTATGTATGTGTAGTGATCTGTAATAACTTTTATTAGCCTTTTCTCTCAACTGTCCTCTGAGGTAAGTGAATGTTGTTATGTTTGCTGTCTACAATCCCCAGAAACTCTTCTACCCTAGAAACTTTGTAGTATGTGTAGTTTATAAACCTTCAGCACTGGGTTTCATCCTCATGTTATGCTACCACTTATTTCTAGGGTAATCATTACCTTCATTGCTCCTTTAATAAAGTACAGGTTTGTCAAGGTGGCAATAACCTTGGCCAGCTTCCTGGAAGCTCCTGGAGTAGACTGAACCCCCCTGATTCCAAAAGCAACTGCAGAGAGGGTAGCTGAGTTGTGAAGGGCGAAGGCCCATGGTGAACTATGGCCATTGTGTTGAGTATGAATCCTCAGTGAGTTTCAGAAATGGTCCCAGTACATTATTTCAGTTTATGAATGAAAATGTGTTCACATTTTTGCATTAATTTGGCAGGGAACTTGCACATGGATATTGCCTTGGAAGTGCTATTTTCTATTCTTTATTCTTGGGATTCCAAACAATTAGTCCTTAGATCCTTTTGTCAGAGCTCTCCAGGTATGAATGAGAGCTGAAGCTTTGCTCTGCGGGACTGGGAATTCTGATATCTCTTACTTTCCCTGTAAGAGCAGGGCACAGGCCCTTCTACATTTGAGTGCTGTAGCCGGTTTCATGTCCGTGGTCTGTATGTCTCAGTTCCTTCTGGTGGTGCTTGCCCTCTTTGAGTCTGGGTTGCAGAGCACCTCCCCAGGTCACTCCTGTGAACCTTTGCTCCTTTTCCCTCACTCAGGCTGCTTTATGCTATTGTTGTATGTTCAACCCTGTAATAAACAGATGTCTCTCATTTGCCGTCTCTGTAATGTCTGCTTTCATCTTGTACTTTCATGCAAAATTAACAATATTTCCAGATGCTGGTTCCTCCCTGAGCCTTTCTACCTGATAGTAGCAGCTAATGTGAGATGTGACATTGTGCGGGAAGAGCAAAAATGTCTTTGTGGCAGAGTTAAAAGAATGTAGAAGTCTTGCACATCAAAGGAAGTGTAAGAATGCAGTAAATACCTTGTCCATGCCCCTCCACTGTGTCATGAATATACTGGTTGGGAAGAGAGACTGAAGATACAGGGAAATAGTCATTCCCATCTCATCACTCAGACTCGTGAAAAACTTGGGTTTTGCCGACCACAGCTAATCAAGAGTTAAGATACTGATCAAAACTGCATGTCAAAACAGGAGTCTTGCTGGTCAGTGGACAGAGGAATCATCTGTGTGAATTTATTGTAGCCCTAGTCCCCCAAGGTGGCCTTGGTTAACAATAAGTAGTCTGTTGGTCAAATCCTATTCGTGCTCATATAGTCCAAGAAAATGGCTCAAGGCCCAAGCACCTTGGCAGCAATATGGAGAAGGGACAGATTCCCCAAAAAGTAATCTATTTGTGTCTTTTCCTGTTGTTAGCACTGCAGTGGAAAAAAAATCTGTGTCAACCTCTCCTTCCCCTTTCATAAATGAGCTAGCTGGTCAGTTTGCTCTTGTGTGACTGAGTTGATTTATTCTATTCAGAGTGATTTGTACAAATCTTCCTGAGCCTGACTGAGTGGACTGAGTCAAGATGAAAACCTACTCTGACAGTGACAACCAGAGGCCAAGACTTTTCCATTGAGAAGCTGCCAAGACATCCAAGAGACAGGCCATGTTGAGAGGCCGAGGCCAGGAAGGACTGTTCGTGAAGTTTTGCCCTTCTGTTCAGTATTGATATACACCACTCACAAAAATTAAGGGGTCAGGGAACGTGCAGATACTCCAGTACTTTCAGCCTATTGTATAGCGCATTTTCATCAATGAAATAAAAGTTGGTTTTGCATCTTATTTACATAATCGAACAACTTTCTTTGACTTGTCATTTGCTTTTCTGATGTTCTTATTTAATAAAAAGAAAATCAAGTGCTTTTTATTGTCGCTTCATATTCATTTTGAAATATCCCCTAATTTTTGTGAGCAGTGTACTTTCTCTGTGTAGGGCATTTCTTACAAACTGCCTCATGCATGGTTTTCGTTGATTGACTTATATAACATAGGCACGAATATTGTTTCTCAATATAAACACCTAACATGTACTTTGTGTTTGTTTCCTTAGTTTGATACTCAAGTGGGTGGTTTGGCCAGATTTGTTATTCTATAGATCTTTAGATTCTGTGATTCTAACTCCAAACATCTCACTGAATTCTACCCGGTGGTAATTAAAAACAAATATACATGCAATCAACAAGTTGGAGAGAATTCTGTTTGGAGTTAGAGTCACTTTGCAGTTGGCAAAATACAGTTATACTAATTTATATTGCTCTTACTCCATCTGCTTTCTGGTTTAAAGTGTCCTGGGTTGCCTCAGCTTCTCTGTACGCAATATTTTCCATTTAAAAAAGTTTTCCTGCATAATCCACTTTATTATTTTTTTTGAGAGCTTTTGAAAAACGATATCGGTTAGTTTCAAATTTGCAAAGCTCAGTTTTACGTGTCTGAGTTTATACATGGGTAATAAAGCCTAAAGAGATAACCAAGGGAAACTTTTAGAGCTAAAATATTTGTGCCAGGGACATGGTGCAAATTATGCCAATGAAGGAATAACTTGGAGCAGCTGGTCTTTGTACAGGCAGAGCCCACGTTTTCTCAAGTTCTTCTAAGACTATAGCTTTTTATCACCACCCCCTGTTTGTGCTTAAATACATGCCACCTACATGCCTTCATGGAACTGCCTTTTTTTTTTTTTTTTGAGCCATGGAAGAATGAAAAAATATATAAATTTTTTCTTCACTACTCAATTATGGAAGGAAAATAGATACAAGTAAAAATGTTGAAGGTATAGGAAAATGATACTGCATGAAAAAATAATTTGTGTTTGATGTCATGATATGGCTTTACCATGGAAATGACAGAAATCTCTCTGATTCTGGGCCTGGTGGGGTGAGAGGGTGGTTGCTGCCCACCAGATCGGCACTTCCTGTCACTGTTCATTTGCCAGCCATTACTCTCACCCAGTTCCATTTCCAGCATTGGGGAAGGGAGGGAGGAATGGGAGTCTCAGAGTGAAGAGACTCATCAGTTCTGCCCATGTTGCCTGATCAAGTGATCAGTAGGATTTTTTGAAGACAAACTGGCAGGCTCTTTTCAAGGTAATAGGTGGTTTTTAAAAGACAAAAGATTTGAAGCTATTTTCTTTGTCTGGAAACATTAGCAAGGATTTTTTTGTTTTGCTTCTTTGAGCCTATGACACCATTATTTAGTTTAGTTTTTATCCTACTAAATTGCCTTCAGTTAAATTATAACAATACCGAACATTTGAATTCCACTTTCTAGTTTCCACACCATTTTCATAGAAGTTCAATACTCCAGTGAGCAAGACTTAATTGGAGCCAGAAGGGAAGGTATGTTTATTTTATTGTTGTGGGCATTTAAATTAACTTGTCCAGGGTCATAAGGTGAATTGGCAACGTTGGAACTATATCCCGAGTCTCCTGATTCCTAGCACAGAGCTCTTTCTGCCTAAGAAGACAGCATTTAATGATGGTCATTACCTATTTGTGTCTTTCATGAAGGTGAATCCATCTGTGATTGTATTAGGGGGTACATAGAGCTTTTCTAAGTAGACACTCATGAGTCAGTTGTTCTTCAGTTTGTCAGAAGAGCATCTGTTTGCAAAGGCATTTGTCATGGCAAGTCATTTCTACTTTGCATTTTTGATTTTCTAAAAAATCCACAGCCTTTGTTGAAAAGGAATGTGCACAAAAACTATTTCTGGATTCTCACTATTCTGTCAGTGGCACTTCAGTTCGAGGGGTAGCTGGCTACTTTGAGCTGCTTGGAGCTGAGCTTCCAGGCACCGGGAAAGGGCATCTCTGGCTTTGCAGCTTGCACCTGTTCTAGCACTCTTTTCATTCAGTAATTGCCCTGTTACTGCTGTCCTCTCAGCCTCAGCTCAGTTCCTGGGGGGCAGAGAAGAGCACTGCTCCTCTACTGATAATTAGGCTTAATTCCAGGAACTTTTGGTGTTGCCGTCTTATTGGCTGACATTCTGAAACCTTCAGAGGTGAGTTGTTAATTGGTCAAGGGTCACTGAGGAGCATCTCAGTTTTGCCTACCTATAAAAGCAGGTTAGTTTTTCTGTTTTTGATGACTGTGAGGCGCTTGATGCTGGATGAATGCTACAACCACCCAAAGGATATGTTAGCTTTCATGAAGTTGCAAAGAGTAGAAGATACTATCATTAATTTTTAGACAATTTGCACATTTTATTTTTCCCTGCTTTCAAATTTCCAGAGTTTAGTATAATGTCCAAGGATATATATGTGTTCTTTGTAAGTTCAGTCAATCACTAGATAATTGAGTACATGCCTCTATGGAAAGAGCTCTTCCTCTTGGTTTTTAGAAATGTGCCCTGGTTCTCTGCTTCAGGCAAAATTTCTAATCAGGCATGACTTGTCTTGAGCTCTGTTCAATCTCCATCTCAGAGGCTTCTTCCCCACTTTCTATATTCTTTCCTGCCCCCATCCGAAGCTCTGGACCTCCTAACAGCTCACTATTATTCACTGTGCAGCCCCAGCTTGGTCTTCCTTTAATAGCATCTCTGGGTCATTACGGGCCTTATTTCCCTCTCAAAATTCACCTGACTCCTTCTCTCGACATTTCTTCCCTTTCTGTTAATAACTTCCCTTTAAAAAGTAGCCATTATAATTATTACTATCATCACTACCACGTCACCATCATTTCCCCGTAACATGTATCAAATACCTACTCTTTGCCAAACCCTGAGGACACACAAAAAGATAAGCAGGATTTCTGTCTTTGGAGAGTTTGTAGTCTGACTTCAAGAATGTAAACATGATTGATAACTGATAGGTTCCTGTCTGACTTCTAGAACAAAACACTTAAATGCATTCCCATAGGGAAATTATAGGAATATGCCTTAGACCAGGGGTACTTTTTATAGGTCATTGGAGAGATATTCACAAGAGGCAGGAATCCTTAAAATCATATCATATCGTTGGTGTTTACAATAGCCTACCTTTTGTCTCTTCTCCCTCACCCTCTTCTAATTGACGATCCTGAATCATGATAGATATCAACACCACGTGGAATCAGCTAGCAGGCTTGCCTATTACTGGGGAGATCCTGGGGATGTTGTTGAAGCTCATTCTACATCACTTTTGTTGAGCCCCAAGCACAGCAAAAGTGATGTACACAACTGTCAGACCATAGCCTCTGCCAGGCAGGGGCAGGATACAACAAGACAGACACACAAAAGCAGAACTCTTTCTGTTTCTGTAATATTTCCATCTGGAACACAAATCCGAGCCACACATTCCAGCTATGCTTAGGAAGCACTGAAATACCCAAGTAGTAATCACCTAGGTATGTTAACTGAAGCTCAAAATAATTCTGAGGTTGCCAGTGCCATATGCCTTGTAGGCTTCCAATTAACTCTACTCACTCCTCTCCTTTCTCCAAGGGCCAATTATTGGGGAGATTTCAACATGTGTACCCACATTCTTATCCCCAGCCATTCAGAGACAGATTGTTATACATCAGAATGTCTGACCATTACAATAATCCACTAAGCCAATAAAATGGAGGCATTGGAAAAGTTTAGCCTTTGAAACATGGATGAAAGACTTAAGGTTTATAAATGTAGGATTTTAGTTAGTGCCTAAGAAGTTCGGAAAGACCCACAAGAAGGATGACCGCAACTTTCAGTTTTACTAGGATGCCCCTACTGTCCCAGTGTAATTATTAATATTGCCTCCTTTCTCTCAAAAGTGCTCAATTTGGACCATAAGTATATGATTACTTTTGCTTTAAAGATAATCTAGTTCTTTTAGTTTGGCTCAGGTTTAATGCAGAAATTACTTTTCAGCCATTTCCTCCTCTCAAACAAGTGGCTTTCTGTTTGTTGTATACATTTATGGTGATGGGGGATTCTCTACTTTGTCAAGAACCTCTAATTGCTAAGAAATTCTTATTCTGGGTGAGGTCTTCCTTCCCCTAGGTTCACTTTTGATTCTAGCCCCTTTCTCTGTGACAATACAAAATGTTTCTTCTCTTCAAGTGAATTATAGCATCTCTAGAACTTGACAGGAATGAAACAAGCATCATAGAAAGAAATGAGGCCGCCTTTAAAGACTATTCTAAACTAATGGCAGAAGTAGGATTTAGGATTTACATGCCTTTTTTAAAATAATTTTTTGTGACTGTGAAAATAATACAGGATGATTGTTGGAGATTGTTACAGTAATATAATGTTATAGTAATTAAAAATATAGAAATAAATTAAGATATAATATTAAAAACCATAAAGGCAAGTGAATAAGGCTATGCCGTCTTGATAGGAATTAATCTAGTGTGTACAGATATGACAGGCAGACTCTGCCTTTCGTGCAGGGCACAGTTAGTATGCATGTGAAGTTATATATAGATAAGAAGTGTCTTGATGCCATAACTCTGTAGGTTAACATAAATAAGAAGCTTCCCTAGGAACACCTTAAAAGTGACTTGATGTGACATTTCAGTAGATTAACATGAAAAGGGCTCCTTGCTAGGAACTCCCAAAAAAGTGATTTGATGTGATAATCCTGTAGATTGATACCTGTTAGAAGGGATAGGCCAGAAAAAGGTACTAAAGCTAAGGGCCTCATCTGCTGAGGAAGTCTCCCAGACTCCAACGTTGAACGTGGACTGTCTCCACGCTCCTCTGACCAAGGAAAACCAAGAAGAGCATGCTGATGGGGCCCCCTTAAGCTGTACCCAGGCACACCAAAAGGATTTGTGAGTAATAAACTTCCTGTGTGATTCTTGCAACTAACTTGTGTGTCGGTCATGTCTTTCCTCCAGTGGCAATTGGTCTTGGTACCAATAAGTAGAATGCCTCATAGCCACCTCAAGAGTAGTCTTGAAGAGGCTGCCAGCCCTGCTGTTAAGCAGGAGTGTCCCACTGTGTGGGGAAGTTGAATTGGGGACACCTGATCGAAGTAGAGCTCGAGTTCACTGGGACAGAGATTTAGAGCATCTTAAAAAAAGAAAAAGTAAAATTTCTCTTGTAATTCCACCATCAGAGATAACATTCCTGTTAATGTATTTGGTGTACAGTAATCCCCCCCTCATCCACTATTTCACTTTCAACAGTTTTACTTACCTGCAGTCAACGGTGGTCCAAAACTTAAATGGAAAATTCCAAAAGCAAACAATTCATAAGTTTTAAATTGCGTAACAGTCTAAGCAATGTGATAAGCTCTTGTGCCATCCTGCTCCATCCTGCCAGGTATGTGAATCATCATCCTTTTGTCCAGTGTCTTCTCAAGGTATATGCTCCCCACCCATTAGTCACTTAGTAGCCCTCTTGGTTATCAGATTGACTGTCACAGTTTTGAAGTGCTTGTCTTTAAATAACCCTTATTTGACTTGATAATGGCCTCCAAGTGCAAGAATAGTGATGCTGGCAATTTGAATATGCCAAAGAGAAACTGTAAAGTGCCTCCTTTAAGTGAAAAGGCATGAATGTATAGGAAGAAACATAATGTATATAGGGTTTTGTACTATCTGTGGTTTCAGGCATCCATTGGGGGTTTTGGAATGTATCCCCCGTGGATAAGGAGGGCTACTGTATATCCTTTCATTTTTTTCTTCTATGCTTACCTACTTATTAAATACCTAATTTAACAGAACAAGGATTGTAATAAAGATCATATTGATTGGTATCATTTTCTCCCTTGCTTTTTATATCAATATTATATATTAATTATTTACAACATTAAATAAGCTTTAAAATCTGGTTTCAATGGTTGCAAAATACTCTGTCATATGCATTTTGCATTTTTCTAAAGATTTTTCTATTGTTAGACATTTAGGTTGTAGCCTTGTGGGACACATCCATAAATTCTTGTCAGTCTCACTGATTATTCCCTTAGGATAGATGCCTATACATTGAAATTCTGCTTACACAATTGTATTTGTGTATTTTTGGCTGCCAGAATAAGATGCCATAGATAGGCTGGCTTAAACAGATATTAATTTTCTCACAGGCCTAGAAGTTGGAAGTTCAGATTAAGGAATTGACTGAGTCATTTCTTGGTGAGAATTCTCTTCCTGGCTATGACCTCACAGGGCAGAGAGCTCTGGTGTCTCTTTCTCCTTTTAGAAGGATACCAGCCCTGTGTGAGTAGGGTCCCTTCCTTATGACCTAATTTAACCATTATCTCCTGGCAGGCCCTATCTCCAAATACAGTTACTTTGGGGATTAAGGCTACAAACATATTGATTTTGGGGGGGACACAAATATTCAGTCCATAACAAGAATATAAACCCTTTCATCCTCTTGATCTACACATATCAACTGTAAGGTTGAACCTATTTGGAATTCTACCAGCAAAGTAGAGAGAGAGCTCCTATCAACACATTCTTCTCAAAGCAGAGTATTAACCTCAAAAAAGAAAAAAATCTATTGTAATCTGTTCTTAGAAAAGTTGTAGCTCATTGTTTTAATTTGTGTTTCCTTGATTCCTAATAAGGTGCATATTTTTCATATGTTTATATGCTGTTCATAGTTTTTATTTCATGAATTAACTCTTCAAGCTTTCCATTATTTATCTACTTACGTAATTTTCTTATCAATTTGTATGAGCTATTTGAAGAGTAATAATAAGCTAAAACTGATGTTAAACTTAGCATTTACTATGTTCCAGTTTTGAAGCCAAACACATTACATATAAAAATCTCCTTTACTATTTATAGAAACTCCATGCATGTTGTTTTTTGTTTTATTTATTTATTTATTTATTTTACAGGGACAGAGAGAGAGTCAGAGAGAGGGATAGATAGGGACAGACAGACAGGAATGGAGAGAGGTGAGAAGCATCAATTATCAGTTTTTCGTTGCCATTGCGACACCATAGTTGTTCATTGATTGCTTTCTCACATGTGCCTTGACCGTGGGCCTTCAGCAGACCGAGCCACCCCTTGCTGGAGCCAGCAACCTTGGGTCCAAGTTGAAGAGCTTTTGCTCAAGCCAGATGGGCCCGCACTCAACCTGCCAAGCTCGGGGTCTCGAACCTGGGCCTTCCGCATCCCAGTCCGATGCTCCATCCACTGCACCACCGCCTGGTCGGGCCCTGCATGTTGTTTTAAAGCTCCATTTGAGAGACAAATACCCTGAGAAATTAATGCAGATTTTTCTACGTGAGAAATTTACAGTTATGACATCCAAATTACACTGTTTGGTCCTCCTGTGTTTTAGTCTTGTCTTTGGCAACACCTATTATTTGTAGATTGTATTTCCTTTCTTTGTCTTCTATACATATCATCTATTTCTTTGTCTAAAAAATCTTTAAAGAAATAACACATTCTCTTTTCTGCACCCTCCCTTACCCTATTCTGGGAGAGCTTTTCAAATTTACTCAACTTGTTACTAATTTGATTCCCATTGTCTACTTCACTGTCTTCAGTGATGACTTTACGTCTCCTATTATAATTTCAGTCTTCTTATCTCCCCTAGCAGCCTTCTAATCTGGATCTGTTGTCTTTGAATGCATTGCACTGTCTTTTCATCTATCATGTTCTGTGAGTTCAGTTCTTTGGCTTTCTGCTCCTATTTCAGAGAGGGGCCATAGTCTTACATCCTATTGAAGACAACAAGACATTTTATAATATTATCTCTTCTTTTAAGTAGTAAATAATTTTCAGAGATGTATTCATCTTTACGTTCTTTAGGACATTATTCCTTTCTTTTGAGCTTTGGCACTTTTTCACGAGGCTCAAAGTGTTGACTTTGTTTACTAATCCTTCGATTAGACAGGTTCCCTCTGAACTCCGGCTTTGCCAGCAGACAGATTTTGTGACTGCTTCATAGAACTGGGATGATCTCACCCACTGCTTGCTTCTCTGACTCTCTGAAGCCAAGAGATTTCACGAACATTTACAACTCCAACGTGCATAGCTGTTAGATTTCTGTGTCTTTTCTTCTTGCTAAGATAGCTTCGGTGTGAAGGCTTGTGCCACCCTCTAGGCACAAGACTCCTTCAACTTTCTGCTCATTGTCTTCAGTCCAGAGATGTGATAGAAACTTTGGATGGGTTGGGAATAGTGGGAGAGGACAAGACGGAAAACAGATGATTGTCATTTTATGTGGCACCTTAAAACACTTGTACAATAGAGGGTTTGTTATCTGCTTTTTCAGCTGGCATTGACCTAGGCTTTATAGAAAGGGAGACAGTGGGAAGGCCCAGGTGCCACCTTACTTTCTTTGTCAAATGTGGACTTTCCTGTATTGGGACAGTGACAACAGCCTAGCCACTCACTGTTTTCTCTAAAGCGACTTCACCATCCTGGTGTTCCTGGAAATTCTTTCCATATTTTGACAATTCAATTCTCATTTTTGTGCTGTTTTTGAGTTTCATTTTATTAAAAATGTGTTGTCATATATATGTTTATTGGGAAATTTGGAGAGGTTAAGGCAGGAATGGCTAGTCAGAGACCATTTTAAAACAGCGTGTTCTTCACATGATTACTTATTGCTCAACATTTCTTCCCAGACACTGAACCTGCCTGAATGTGTGGTGATGGCACTCAGCATCAGAATCATTCTGAGACTGCATTACCGCACTTACCGATTCCCAGGTATTTTGCTCTATTTCCTGCCTGTGTCATTGCCTTGACATTCTAGGTCCTCTATGACTAGTGTTCAACCTCCCTGACCAGTCCTAACACCTTGACACCTGTGTACCTTGTGACTTTCTTACTAAACTGGATGGTTCATCATTTCCAAATGTGTTCTATGTTTTCCCGCCTCTAGGCCTTTATTGAAGTTATTGTTTCTCCTAATATTTCCCGCTATTTCTTTTTCTGCAATCTTATTCATCTTCTAGACCCCCATTAAAATGCAATCTTCTTCATAAGGGCTGAATGCAATCTCTTCTTCAGCTAAGCTCTGACATCTGGATCATTTAATTAATATATTCTACTGTATGCTGGAATTCGTATGTGCATACATGTGCATGTACTACCTGCTCTCTTTCTTTCTATATTGGAAGTTATTCTATCTGATAAGCCTTAGTTTCCTGATAAGTAAAATGAATATAATATTAGTGCTTAACACATACCTTTGAGGCATCATTATATGGGGTAATGAATCTAGAGTTCAATGAATAGAGCTTGACACACAGTAAGTGCTCAGCAAATATTGGTGGAGTAAATGAACACACTCTTCTTCTGATTTCCTACCTTGATCCCATATTACTTTAAATGTAGGTCATAAAGTTTGCTAAATTTGTGAGGTTCTCAGTACCAGTTGCAGCCCACATTTTTCTTGAGCATTGCCAGGAAGTTTAGGGGCAAGGAGGGAATGATCAAATGTAACGACCATTAGTAAAAACCACAGGCCCTGAACAGCTGGATAATGTGAACAGGCAAGTTTAGCTGAATCTCCAGAAATGCATCAATCATGGGATGATGGCAGTTGTTTTTTTGGGGGGGGGCGGGGAGAAGGGGGTAAAAGTTAAGAGATGCCTGAAAAGAAGCCAGAGTGCACAAGAAAGTGATTCTTAGAGCTGGGTTTTCAAAACCCAAGTCTCTATTGTGCCCAACATCCTTTGGAAAGATGGCAAATTTATGTGTAAACAGACCTTTTTGTTTTCTTAAGATTCTTAGGAAATTGGAGAGTTTTGTTTTATTTTATTTAGGTTTCTTTTTTTTTTTTTTTTTTTGAGCAGCTTAATAATAGAAATTGCCTTAGGGATTGGGCCTGCCAAGGCTTTTTTCCATGCAATACTGTTCTTCCTAAGGGACTGTGCTGCAGGCTTCCAGAGTGAGTATTGCTAAAGTTACTAATAATGGTCCTTCTCAGGTAACATTTTCTGGTATAAAATATCTTGGCTTAATATATAAATACATTGAAGTATAATGTGTAATATGTTAACTTTCTGACATACAATGCTATTGTCTTTACTTCTGTCTTGGTTTCTGTGGCATCAGAGGTCCAAAATGAGTCAAGATGATAAATCCTGAACTAAGGCGTGTAGAAGCCACTGCAGTGCCATGCAGGATTTATAGCCTCTTGTTTTTCTCAGAAGAGGGACTGTGGGGTAATGAGAAGCATGAAGCAATGTAAAGAACTCTGGGTGGAGAGTCAGGATTCAGCCCTAACACTTCAGGAGGATAGGGCCTACAGGACCTGGGTCCAGCATGTTACCATGTATCAATTAATGGAAAGGAATTGGGCTACGGAGTCCTTAAGGTTCCTTCCAAATATAAACTTTCCAATTCTAGGATTTCTGACTGGAGAGGAGTTATGTCATGATTGTTAGGTCGCTGGAATCAGCAGACTTTGGTTTTGAATCCTGACTAAGCCCTTTTTATAGCTGAGATCTTAGCCTGCGGCTACTACTCACTCTGGGCCTCAGTTTCCTTATCTGTAAGATGAAAAAGTAATGATCCTTCCTGTACTAGTTTGAGATATGCAGCTGGTGTTGATTCAGCTGCGCAACAGTCTTATTAGGGATCCAGGTTCCTTCTGACAACTTTACCATGTTCAATTTTCACCACCCTTTTTGTTGCCTTATCTCGCAAGTCAGCTGCAGTCTCTCCATGGATTGTCTTCATTCAGAGTACAAAGCAGGGGACAGAAGTGGGAGGAGATAGCAGAATTGAAAAAGAAAGTGTGCATATGGGGGAGGTCTATGTTTTAAGACAGCTTCTTCCTGTTCTTCAAAAAGGGAAAACTTTCCCTGAAGTTCCCAGATGATTTCCTTTTATCTTTCATTGGCCAGAACAGGGCCTGGGGTCCCTCATCCGCGAGGGAAGTTGGCGGTCTTTCTCAGCTTCTGCAGTAGTGATTAGCAGGAAAGGGGTTGGGGTGCTTTGGAGTTGTCAGCAAACGTGTGTGCCACACTGCCCCATCGTGATGTCAGGGTGTCTACAGGGAGAGTAGTGAATGCTGGTTGAACGCTTAGCAGAGAGCTGGACCCAGAGCTACCACTTGCTAACTAGTAGCTACTAGTCTTAAAAATACTTTGCACCTGATTCAACCTCACCATAGTAATTGTCAACTCTGTAAAATAGTGTGTAAATTCATTGCTATTTGGTATTAGACAGTCACTGACTGCTTTCCTTTGCAGTAATCAGTTACTCTCCTATGTTGGCTTTGCTATGCCAGTGTTAGTTGTTGCCCAGGAGCATTCAGGCATTTGTGAAATGTGAAAGGAAAGCTGGGTAGCAGGGAATATGGTGAATTTTCCTGAACACGGTGTTTGGCCTGCCCACATCCCCTGTCTGAAAAAGTTGCCCTGCTTTGCATTGTACAATGCCACCTCTGACCCTGGCTTTAGCACATGGGACCAGAGGACAGTGCCTGACTGCAGTGAGATTCTGTCCAATAAGAAAGTTCCATACAGGGTAGCAATTAATTGAGCTAATCTACCCCTCCAGGGTCTTAGAGTCACTCTTTGAATGTTAAGATTCTAGAGTTGTATAGAAGCCAAGGAGCTCAGAGAGGGGACAAGTGAGCAGATGTCATGAGGAACAGAAGCTGTGAGTAGGTGGTGCCGTGGTGGAGAAAAGGTCTCTGCAGAAGCTGTAGAAGCTGAACAGAGCGTGGCTCAGTGATATTGATGGGAGCAGCAGCCCTAACTGTGAGGGACAAGAAGACCAGACTCCTCGAGCCACTGTTTTCTTGAGGTTGCAAGAGTTACTTTCTACCCTGGGACATGTCCCAGTTGTCTCCTTGCTGGGCTACATCCTTCTTTGCTCCCCTTGTACATCAACCCCTTTCTGATTCTGGTCACTGCAGAACCTGACTCAAAAAGGAATTTTTATAGGCACAACAGTGTGCCGTTCTATTCCCAGTGGAGTCAGAGAGAGAGAGACTGACAGACGCCCCGCAGCCTCTGTCATGCCAGCTGTTTGCAATAAAACAGCCACTTTCCTGATGGAAGAAACCTCTCCAGGGCAGGCTGGGCTTCTGTTTGTGCAGCACAGGGGCTCGTCGGCCTGGCCACGAGGGCCCTGGGCCCCTGTTTGCTGACCAAGGAGTCTCTTTGGAAGGAAATTCAGGAACACCTGCTTTGTCACCAAACACTGGCTCTATTTACATAGTCTTAGCTAGGCTGTTGCTTGTGTAATTGAATGATTTGATTAACTTTATATTGTGTGATGCTGGAAGAGGTGAAGAAACAACAGGTTTTTGGCTGTACCCTCTGGCTTGTTCTGTTCTGTCTTCTTGGCTTCAAGTATTTCATGAAACTTTGTGCTGCTGCCAACAGTCTCCTCGGGTGTTTTCCACAAGCGGCATCCTGGTTCCCATGTGCGTATCCCCAGAATCCGCAGGAAGTGGGACAGGGACCTAACCCTTCAGTTGCTGGGGTGTGGGTGGGGTGTTTGAGGTCCACATGAAACCCCTTCAAGGGCCCCACAGGTTGCAGAATTGAGCGTTCATGCCCTGTCCTCTTCCTCACTCCCCACCCGAAATGGCTATATTTGTTTGATGGGAATGATCTTGTTACATTTGGCAGCTCTGACACAAGTTAACACAGTTTTAAAAAACAGTTTCCCCGCCATCTGGGCTCGACAGAGTTCCTAGTATGGAACTGTTAAGTCACATTTCCACTTCATTTCCAGGCATGTGTCTTCTTTATTTATTAACTTGAAGGTCCTGCCATTTCTTATAGAGCTCCCACCCCTCTGTTATTTATGGTCGACACATTCCCCCTCACCCATTTCCTTTCAGCTTTAACCAAACTTAAAACCGCCTCACTTGTAAACACTCCAGTTATGAAATATTTTCTCCCTGGGAATCCAGGCAGGAAAAGCCCCAGAGCTTCCCAGTCTTCCATTCACCTCCACTGGCCCAGTGAGCCTTGCAGTGTGTGGGTGGTGGAACACAGGGTATGGGAGCTGGTTTAAGCCTGACAGCTGGGGTTAAAATCTAGATGCATATTCCCTTAGAAACAGTAGTATTCTTGAGGTCAGAAAGCCCACTCTACCCCTCACAGAGCATACAGTTGACCCTTGAACAACATGGGTTTGAACTATGCAGGTCCATTTATATGCAGATTTTTTTCAATAAATACCCATACTATTTTTTATCCCAGTTGGGAGTCCAGTAATGCAGAGGGCCATCTGTGTGCATTGATTTATGCCATTTTTTATAGGAGACTTGAACATCTGCAGATTTTGGTGTATGTGGGGTCCTGGAACCAATATACCCTAGGTACTAAGGGACAGCTAAGTTTTGGGGGAGTCACAATTTATACTCAAATTTTTTACTGTGTGGGGTTGATACCCCTAACTGCCTCTGTTGTTCAGGGGTCAACTGTCCATTATGGTACACTATATCAAAGGTTTAAAACTGACTAGTCATGAGAATCACCATGGGGTGCTTTCACACCCTGCCTGTGTTCCTAGACCAGAGAGCTGTGTTAAACTGATCTAAGCAGGACCCAGGAAGGGGTGATTTAACAAGTTTCCTGGAAATTTTAATGTGTAGACAGGTTTGAGAGCCCGGGTATTTGTAGCAGGGCCAGGACACGGGTAGGGCAAGAGAGGCACCCAGGGGCAAATTTTAAGGAGGTGCTCATTCTCAGGGATGTGCCAACCCGCTTTGTTTTGAGGGTCACATGAGGAACTTGGTCAACATGTGATTCAGTGTTTTGGATGGAGATGAGTTTCTGGTTTTTAACTTGCATGTTGTAAAAACATTTCTAGAGCACAATCCATTTCTAATTTGGGATTTCTTTCTCCCTCTCTTTCTGTTTCTCTTGATGACATATCTCTTTTGAATGCCTCTCATCGCAAGCCTCTTTCTTGTTTTTTCTCTTCCCCCACTTTCTCCCTCTTTCTTCTTCTGTCACCTCTTCTGGTCTTTCTCTTTTCCCCCTCTACTCTCATCCCTCTGAGGACGGGCTTTCCACTCTTTTCTTGTGTGCTCTGACCATTTTCTGTGTGTGTACTTCCTTCCACTCTTCTAGGCTATTCACTTGTTTTGGAGCTCTGTCTGTCTTTTCTTTCTCCCTCTTGCCTTCCACCCAGCCCACCCACCACTGCCCAGCCATCAGCCAAATGGCTCCAGTTTAAAATACTCCTTCCAGGGTTCTATTCGTTCACCGTTCACCGACAGTCGGCTGCGTGTCCGGCTGCTCCAGCTGCTTGTCATGAGCCGCTGCTCAGCCCTTGTCCCTGCCAGATGGCTCCTCCTAGGCAGGAAGGGCGGGGATGGGGGGGGTGAGGGTGGAGGGAGTAATGATTGGCAAACATAGAAAGATTAAATTGTCACTCGCTCTTCCTCTCCCTGAAGCTACTCTGAGGAGTAAAGATAAATGTCTATAAAAGTTTTAAAACCTTGATTCATGGTGGCCTGGAAGGCAGTTCTCCTCCCGCCAGACCCTCTCTGGCAGGCCAGCTGCCCACTCTAATCTTTTGACTGTTTGTGCCCTCTGGGTTTTATTGAAAGATAAATAGTTCTATCATCCTCCCCCGGACCCTTCCAGCACTACTGGCAAGTCTGCAGTTAGGAATAAGCCTCTTTGCATCACAACTAGGCCAGCACTTCAGAGCTGGGCCAGCGTCTTTTTCCTTCTGTGGGAAAGCTGAGGATAAAGGAAAGGGCCTGCAGCCCAGAAGCATCAAGATGCAGTCTTTGAAAGGTTTCCTTTCCACCAGGTGTTGTTCATACAGGTGGAAAATGCAGTGTCCTTGGTAATATGTCCCAGGCGTGACCCACAGGAAACCTGTGGGAGGAAGGAGGGCCTTGTCCAGGGCTCTGCTCCCTCAGCTGCATCCAGTCCTGCATGCTCGGGAGCCTGGGCCTGTCTTCACGGGCTTAGTTCCCACTTGTACCCCAGGAAGGGACGCAGTGGACACAGGGAGGCCGTGCTATGAGGTCACTGTCCACACATAGCACAGCTTAGTTATGACTACGTGTGTGGGACTGGTCATGGGGTCCACCCATTAATTAGATCATTCTGTCCTTGGTTGACATTTGTAGGGCATCAAAACACAGGCTGAGATTGCCCACAACACGCCTGTGAGAGTGTGGGCTGAACAAGTGGGGGCAGCGTGGTGTTCACCACACCCATCTCGCTGCTGGGCCTCAAAGCAGGAACATGAATTGATGGCTGCTTGAGCTTAGAGCAGGGCTGCCAAGAGGGAATGTGCATATTTTTGCTCTATAGGCAGGGGAAGGGAATACAGAAGCAGTGTTAGGACAATTGTAATAATAATAATAGTTATTATTATTACATGTTACATACTACAGTTTTCAAATAAGTTTATAGAGTACACCTATTTCTCCCCCTGAGGATAAGCCAGTGAAACGGGCACAACAAATTCTCATATCTACATATCACAGGGATTCAGAGGTTAAGTGACTGTCCCAAAGTTTACACTGCTAGCAAGTGGCAGAGCTGAGTTCTATCTTGGCCCATACCTTGAAGTCTCCTGCTTAAATATAATGAATGACATTGAGCAGGCTTGAGTTTGGCAAAACTTCTTTGGTGAGACTCACACTGGGTATCACAAATGGAGTGACATAAATGGGCCAAATACATCACTCCATGATGCCTCGGAAGAGATAAGAGAGCCAAGACCAATACAAGGCTGGGGCTCTCAGGAAGTCACAGCTGAAAGGACTTGGCCCTCCCAAGAGTGAACACTGATATAAGCACCCAGTCCAAGGCTATCAAGGTAGCTCAATTCAGTTTGGGCTAGAATGGATATTGCAGGGGGGTGTTGGAGGGGCACAAGGTGGGGTGGCAGTGGGCCCTCTCAGTGGTATTTGCCAGGTGTGGGTTAGAATGGTGGTGTGTCCACTGTAGTCAGTGTGGCAAACATCAGGAAGACAGTCAGACTGGGAGGGGTGGCCAGGTACTAGGGGAAGGGGCCTGCATTTTCAAATACTAAGCCTAGGGTTCCAGTGAGAAGCTGAGGAGCAAATGGGAAACCAAAGCCCTCATAAAAGGAGAGTGAACAAACAAGTCTGCCCCATGTAGCAGAATGGACACAGATGGACCAAAAGCTCTTGTAGCCCCTGAGATCTACCTGTTTTATTTACTAGGATACTAGACTCTTTAGTAGATGGGGCAGATTGTATTTTTCAAATATGACTGCAATAATATCTCTCATCCCACATGGTTTTTTTGCGACATAACTTGAACACTCCTCTCATAGAGTAGTAGGGTCCATGTTTCCTCTCTTTGTTAGCTTGAGATCATGACAGAAGTGATGCTGTGTGATTTCTAAGTCTAGGTCTTAAGAGGTGATGTAGCTTCTGCCATGCTCACTGAAACACTGCTGCTAGAACCCTGAGCTGCCATACTGGGAGGAAGACCAACTAGTCCAAGTGGGAAGGCCACATGGAGAGGTCCTGAGTTGGCATGAAGATAAAGATCTCTGGCCAGTTGCCAGCTATATCAGCTTCCCTGCTGTTCTATCTCCAACCACTATCTGACTATAAGCCAGATGATGACCGTAAGCTAGAGCCACCCAGCGAAGACTTATCAAGTTTCTGTTCCAGACAAAACAAGAGAGAGAATAAATGTATTGTTGTAGCTTAAACGGTTTATATGCAACAATGACTGGAACTATGGGAGCCCAGTTTTCATGGATCAGGTATTGCTGAGGTTACTGGGGACAGTGTGGACTCCTGGGCTGCATAGGCATGGTGACCTAGGATCAGATCCTGGTACCTGTGCTTGAAAAACCCCACTCAAAATGAATTACAAAGCATATGGCACTTTGAGAGTAGGTGAAAACTCAAAGTGCAGTTGGCTAACCTTGAGGTGGTCCCACAGTGGGGAGCAGGGTATCCTAATGGGAGATAGAATATATTGACATTCAGAAATCCAGGCTCCTGTAGCCTGTTCTTCAGGTTGGGAGGCAAAAATAGAACATCCTAGGTGTGATAGTGGTCTTCAGGGGACACGATAAGGATTGAATGAGACCATGAATCTGAGCACTCAGCATAGTGACTGGCATGTAGGAATGCTCAGCAAATATTAGATTGTCATTATTATTCTTGCTGTTATTGACTTCTCCTTCTTCAGAAGGTTGTTATTGGTATTATTTAGTCTGTCAGTATTGGCAGAGCCATGGTTCTAAGATACCTGATATTAAACCAGAAACAAAGACCATGATACTCCCACTCTTGGGAAAACAAGTGTGTTACAAGTGTGTTAGACTCGGTTGCCTTGTATTTTGCCTGATTGGTGCATGAGCATGGGGAAGCACCACGTGTGTATAGTTTAGTTAAGGCTGTGGGTGCTTGCCCTCAGGGTAGCATATTGCAAATTGCAGATTGCCTGCCTGCTTGGGAGGGCCATTGCTTGCTATTGTTTGCCAGAGAAGGTTTTTCCCCCCCTGGCTTATTTTGCTGGAGAGTCCAGAGAGAGAGAGAGAGAGAGAAAGAGAGAGAGAGAGAGAGAGAGAGAGAGAGAAGCAGTTTTCCCTGCCTGCTTGCTCATCTGCCATTATGAGACTTTAATAAATGGAATGGGCCACTATCCTCTGGTTCCACAGTTTCTTTACCATCTCCCTGAATCCAATGTGAACCTGCATGGTCATGGCAGCCAGCAGGATTCAGATTAGATTGGTATGGAGCCACCAAGACCATTGAAGGGTGAGATAAAGGAGTGATGGCTGTTCTTCAGTGTACAGTTCCCCTTGGCTGTCCTTTTGGGGATTGTGAGCTGGATGTTATTTACAGCCCTGCAAGAGGAAACTGAGAACTCTGTGTAAGAGGCTTCCCAAGGTCAAGAGCTCCAGGGTGAGCTGCAAATTGAGCAGCAACAGTGGCATGAGCTGGAACAATCACTGGAGGCTGCAGGCTGAGAACCGGTAGTGGTGTGAACTGGAGCAAGTGCTGAAGAAGGAGACAACTGGATTCGAGAGATGCAGTGTGAGGTGCAGGCTGAGCATCAATGGCACCTGGAACTGGAATGGTCTCTGGAGAAGGAGTTACAGGTTTGTGAGCTCCAGTTTGCCCTGGAAGTGGAACACTGGCACCAACAGTAGGAGACACAACTGTGGGTTCAAGAGCTTGAGTCTCACCTTCAGGCTGAGAGCCGGCAGCTGCAGGAGCTGAGACGGAAGGAAGGAGCTGCATCCATGCTAGCAGAATGGCTCTGAGCCGGTGGGAGCAGGTGTTTCCAACTCCTCTTCTGAGGATGAGGAGGTTTGGGCTGAAGCTTCCATCTGCAAACTCAGAGCTTGGCTGTTGGTTGCCCAGAAGGTAAAACCCAGCAGCCAAGAGTGCCTCAGGGGTAGCCCATCAATGTGCTTACAGAGATGGTGGCAGATTTGGGGGAGCTGGAGGCAGCACAGGATTATATAGCAGTGAAGGCTGCTGCCTGTGCTGCCGCCCTGACTAACAAGGGGAACGGGCCTATAAATGCTACCCGAACACTGATGTAGATAGATTTGATTGCAGCTGGGGCAGATAGGGAGAAATTAGATGGCAAGTCTAATAAAGCCTTTTAGAGCTTGGGTGGCAGTTGCCCCAGCAGCTGCCAAAAAAAAAAAAAAAAAAAAAAAAAAAGGCTGTCAGTCAGTTTGCATGGCTGCAGGATTCATGGAGACAGCTTTGGGAGAGGAGCATCCTCCCCAAGACCCATTGTTCCAGTTTGAATAAGGGGAAGGCCGAAAGACCCACCTAACAAGGATGTACAGGGAGACCTGAGGCCCCATGTGAAATAGACAATCCATTGATCACCTTCTAATATATAGCAGGTGTTGGCATTAGAAGATAATAGAGGCTTTTTTTTTTTTTTGCAGTGGCAGCAGCAACAGATAAGAGAATTATCAAGGCAGCATCGGCCTTGAATGTGTTTGACCCCGCCAGACCCTGTGATCTTGCTGAGAGGCTTGGTTTAGATGGGGTTTGTGGCAATGGACAGAGCACTTATGGAAAGGCACCAGTAATAAGGACCTGTTAATAAAGAGCTGTATGCCTAGTTTCCTGTAATGAACCTTTATCTCTGGTGATTTGTACCAACAGCTGGGCTGTCTATTATGAACTGATCATTGAGTGATGTAATGGACTCTTGGACTGCAACCAGAGAGGGGCACTGGTTCCCTTGTTGGATGGACACGCTGCTTTTGGACAGTATGAGAGACCCTGACTGGGGGGTGGGGGCTCAGCTCTAGTAGAGGCCCTCCTGCACCAGGAAGCTGTTCTCATCCAGTTGCAGAGAAACACCAAGGACCTTTTACAATTTCCATAGACACTGTCCTGGACTATACAGGCCCTCCTATCTACCGTGGGGTAGGGGACTAGAGATGGGCTTCTAGTTAGCACCTTGGGCTGAGTGCTCAGAGAAACACTGTGAAGGGCACCTTTGTAATTATGTAATTGTATATAAGTTGTGTTGCTGTATGTGTAGTCTGTTTGTTTATGTAATGTACCTCACTCCTCGCATAGGGACCATCGCAGAAGATACCTGTCCAGTAGATTGTGAAGCGAAAAACCCTAAAGGGGTGGAATGTTGGAAACAAGTGTGTGAGGCATGCTCACCTTGTATTTTGCCTGATTGGTGCATGAGCACAGTACCGCACCATGTATGTATAGTTTATTTAAGACTGTGGGTGCTTGCCCTCAGGGCAGCAGATTGCAAATTACAGATTCCCTTCCTGCTTGGGAGGGCCATTGCTTGCTATTGTTTGCCAGAGAAGGGTTTTTTTTCCCCTTGGCCTGTTTTGCTGGAGAGAGAGAGAGAGAGAGAGAGAGAGAGAGAGAGAGAGAGGGAAGCAGTTTTCCTGCCTGCTTACTTGTCTGTTATTGTGAAATTTTAGTGGGCGGTTTTTATAAAAAGGTTGACTATCCCTGCTAAAAGGAATGGCCCTCCATTTTCTGGCTCCCGTTTCTTTACCATCTGCCTGAATCTGATGTGAAACTGCATGGCCACGACACCCAGCCATATACACTATAAGCCTGATCTTGTACCACTAACAATTCAGAATTTATATTTTACAAATGATAGTATTAGATCATTCAACGTCTGAGATAGGTAAACGGATAATCTTCATACCTCCGATTTCCAGAGGAAGCCCCGAAAATTCACTGATATTCAAAAATCTTACAACTAATAAGTAACTGAATCAGAACTTAAACCCAGGGCCTTTGATTCCAGATTAGTCCTGTTTTCTCTATGCCCTTCTGTGTGTCTAGGTATTAGACACAGTCTTTACCAGAGATCAGAGCAGGGTAAAGTCTGAAGATGGCAGAGGGCCAGATGGTCCCAGCTGTGGTGAGTGGAGGCCACAGAAGCTGGGGACTAGACAGGAGTGACAGTGCTTCCTTACACCTCACTTCTGCTAGACGGAAGTGAGGGCACTTAGTGGTGTGGACAGTAGCTGCTGCCAGCCCAGTGTTAGTGCTGTGATCTGAAGGCAATGGCCCCCTGACTGGAAGCCTTGGGACAGGACGACACCTTGGAGTTAAAGGAAATAACAAATTTCTCTCTCAAAGTCTTTGCAGAGTTTCCCTTACAAGGACTTGGTTTTTACTTCCTCACTGCAGACATGTTTTTATAATTAATACTGTCACAGAATAGAGCCTGGATTTAAAGCTTCTCATATATGAACCTTACTGTCTTTCCCTGCCTCCTTCACATAGGGTTAAAATGTGGGCATGTAAAATGTTACTGCTTAACTGAAAATCCATGTCACCTCAGTACTTACTATATGTCTACCTGTTCTGTGACCTGATGGAATTGGATGTCTCAGAATTGTGGCTAAGGCCCCAAATGGAGAACTAAAAGATTGTGTTCATACTCTATGAAAGCAGCCACGGAGCTCCTTTCAGGGCTTAAGAGGAGGCCAGGTTGGTTTTTGCCTGCACCTGCACATTCCACATGGTCTATATAAACAGAAGGTACAGGTTCATGGACAGGGGAGTCACTGGATGGTGAGCTGAGGGCTTTGGGGACAAGAATGTGGCATTTTCCCTTTCTTTCCCATGGTGTGTGGCCTCAAGTCAGGTAAACGAAAGCCAAGAAAGCACTTGTCAGAACCGCCCTAAAGCTGAGACCCTGCCCTGCCCTCTAAACTTGAGACCCTCTCAGAAACCCCTTCAGAATACTCCTCCCCATGGAGCGGGTAATCTATGGCATTAGGGACACGTCCTCCTGAGTTCTCCTCCCCATCATGTTGTGGGTGTCAGGTCTCTGAGAGCATCTTCCAGGGTCTGCTGAGGTCCATTGACCCGAGGTGGGCTGTGCTTAGACCCGCACCCAAGCATGGCTGGGGTAGCAGTCTTGGGTGAAGTTGTTGACCCTGGTTGTGCATCCAGGGTGACCCCACATGTGTGCCTGAGGCTCTCCTGGTGTGGATTGGAGGTGAGGATGGGAGGAGATACCCAGCAGGCCATTGACCACAGGCAGGGTCAGGGGATGGGAGGAATGTCTCTCTCAGATTCAAATTCCAAAGAGACTGAGAATTCTATTTCAAACTGACCTTCCAGGCCATTGTGAAGATATATTTGTCAAAGATATTTTATTTAACAGTACTGTTAGCTAGATTCTTACCTTTTAACTATTTGGATATTTGACATGTGGACCTCCATTTGGATTCTTGCCCTGGGCCCTGCAATGTTAGGGGTGAGCCTGCTATTCACAGACTTTGAGGTACATGCAAGAAAGGAGGCTGCTGGGCTCTTGCTCTCTGTTTGACCATTTGACCTACAGAAGAGCAGAGGCTTACTCCATGCCTTGGGAGAGATCTGCCCTTTCCCCTGAAAGTTGGGGGGGCATACGTAAACCAGAAGTCTGGAGCTTGCTTGCGGTACTCTGAAGTCAGGAGGCTAGTGGGAATAATCCAACATAGCAGACGAGGAGACAAGATGGCTGTGGGTGGCTTGCTTCTCCACCATGTGGTGCGGCAAGAGGTGGTGAGCAAGAGGACTTCCTGGGAGGGGAAGGGGAAAGTGGGAAGCTAGGGCTAGGACAAAACTGTGAGTGTTCCCCAAAGGTCTGCCAGAGTGTTCTTCAACCATATCACAGAAATTGTAGAGAAGAGGTCTCCTGTGTGGGTCCTTATGTGCAGCTTTTGAATGCTGCGATACAGCAAATGCGCACAGTTGAGAGATTACTGCTAAGAGTACCACCCAGCAAAATCCCTGCCCTCTCCTAAAAGATTAAGAAGTGGGAAGCAGTGACAGATAAAACCTTTCCCACATCCCTCACTACTCACATGCAGTCTGTCCTCCGCTATAGGAAGAGAAAAGATTCAATATGGAAGAGGAGAGAAGTTCTGACTTGGGCAAAACTTTTTAATACCTGAAAAGTTTTTAATGAGACTTGTTCTTACAGGTGGAAGCAGCCCAGAAAGCTAGAGGGTGAACCTAGGATGTCATAGGGATGGAGAAGGGGCTCTTATGGGGGAAAGATAAACTGGTTTTCTTTTGTGTCCTGAGTTCATTAATCTGGGTATGCTGCCAAAGATTTTGTGCTCACAATGGCTTAACCCCAAACTAGTGTTTCTTGGCCTTAAATCTGACTTGAACATCCTTCCGCAAGGAAAATGGATGTTGACAAGATAACTGGCCCTCGGGTATGAGTCACTTCCCCTCTCTTCATGTCATCTGTAAGGGGAGAATGATAGTACCTACTCCTGGAGTTAGGAGGAATACAGTCAGTGAGAATGTGTACGCGAGTAAGTGCCCAACAAACACGTATGTCCCTGCCCTTCCTCTACCAAGCAATGAATGTATTAATTTGGTTCAAGATGAGAAAGGTAAAAATGCTTAGTTTTGCATGCACAATGCCTGTGACTTAGCATCCCCAGCCTTTTCAGGACTGGCTCCATCACTTTTGCACCGTACTCTTGAGTCTGTGTCTGGATAGTGAGCCTGGCCCTTTTTGCTGTGTCTTCACTGAAGTTTTATGCTCATGTGGCAAAGGGCAAAAGTTGCTGGCTCAGCCTCTTCCTTTCAGGCTCACATCCGGGCACGATGACCTCACAGTATTTGCACAAGTAATATGTCGTTTCCTGATTAATGTATATTGATGCATTATTTATTCTAGCATGATGATTGTGTGGCCAAAGATTACCTCTGGCCCTGGCTCTTCTTTTGTTCTACACACTATTTCTCTGCTTAAGCTTGAGCACAATGGGCTTATTGATTCTACCCAAGTTATCAGGAAGGATGGGCTTTGTCAAGGAAGTCACAGTGGATGCCTCCCTGGAAGTTTGTGAATCCCCTGTTGGGCGTAGGCTGTGCCTTTGGGGCTCAGTGTGGCAGAGTGCAAATTGAGAATTGCCTTCCTGCTTGGGAGGGGCCATTGTTTGCTATTGTTTTCTAGAGAAGGTGTTTTTTTCCCCAGCCTGTTTTGTTTGGAAGGAGGGGGGGAGAGTGTTGAGGGGCTTGGGAGCCCTGCTGGTGGGGGCCTGTGAGTCTGGGTAAGTCCAGAGAATGAGTCCAGGTTGTGGAACTGGAGAGGGGGTCAGGACTTGGGAGCCCTGAGAGAAAGTGAAGTGGTTTTCCCTGCCTGTTTGCTCATCTGCTGTTATGAGACTTTAATAAATGAAATGGCCCACCATTGTCTGTCTCCATAGTTTCTTTACCATCTGCCCGAATCCAGTGTGAACCTGCATGGCCATGGTGATGCCCACTGGCCTTACATCTGGTGCAGTCAGCAGGATTTGGATCAGATTAGTATGAGCTGTAGCTACCCTTGAGGGGTGGGGTAGAGGAGTATGTAGTTGTTATTATGGTTCCCCATGGCTCTCCTTTTGGGGACTATCGGCTGGCTGTTTTTTACTACTCTGCAAGAAGAAACCAGCAGTTCTATGCAAGAAGCTGTCTGAGTTTGAAAACTCAACAAAGAGCTGCAAATCCAAGAACTACAGGTCAGGCTAAAGGCCGGAACCAGCAATGACTTGAACTGGAACGAGCCCTGGAAAAGGAGGCCAAATGCATTAGAGATCTGCTGAGCACTGATGGCTCCTGAAACTGGAGTAGTCCTGGAACTGGTTTGTGAGTTGCAGTTTACCCTGGAAGTTGAACATTGGCAGCAGTAGTTGTTGGAGAAACAACTGCTGGTTCAGCTTCAGGCTGAGAGCTGGCAGCTGCAGGAGCTGAAGATGGAGGTGTGCCAGCAGAGTGTCTCTGAGTCAGCAGGAGCAGGCATTTCCAGCTCCTCTTCTGAGAATTAGAAGTCTTGGGGTGAAGCTGACATCTGCACACTCAGAGCTTGGCCAGTGGTCATCCAGAAGGTAAAGACCCAGCAGCTAAGAGTCCCTCAGGGGCAACCACAGCCTCCTCCCCAGGTAATGGAGCATCTGTGGACCAGCCCTACACCCAGGCAGAGCAGATAGATTTGGGGGCACAATTCAGGCAGGAACCCACTGAGCTCCTGGTAGTTTGGTTACTGAGATTATGGGGCATAGGGGTGGATGGCATCATGCTCTCTGGTACAGAGATGAATAAATTGGCCACCATTACCACACACTCCTCCTTAAGGCAGCATCTTCAGAACTATAGGGATGAGAGGGGAGACCTGAGCCCCATGTGAACCTAGTTGCCTGAAGTGATTTGCACAGACAGCTGGGTAGTCTATTGTGGACTGACTCTTGGACGGCAACCAGAGGGGGGCACCGGCTCTCTTGTTGGATGGACATGCCACCTTTGGACAGTATGAGAGACCCTGATTGGGGGGGTGGGCAGCTCCAGTGGATGCCCTTCTGCACCGGGAAGCTGCTTTTGTCCAGTGAGAGAGACCCACCAAGGATACTTTAAGGTTTCCATGAACACAGCCCTGAGGCCCTCCCACCTACCATGGAGTAGGAGGCTAGAGATGAACCTCCAGTTATGCCTTGGGCAAAGTGCTCAGGGAGACATTGTAAAGGGCACCTTTATAATTGTTGCTATTGTTGAACAGATAAATATATTGTGCTCACTTTGTTAAAGATGGCACTGCCTACGTGGAAGTTCGTTGATATTAATGTGTGTTGGGGGACAGGCTGTGGGCAGGCCGGGTTGTTATAACCTAAGGCTTAGTTTTAAGAGTAAGCTTTTCCCCACACCCTTGACTGATTGGATGATGTAGGCTGGTGCACTCTCACGAGGAATCCCATTATACCCCAGGTAAGTGACTTTGTATCAGAGCCCTCCTTGTTTGTATTATTGGATTAAAGGTTTTGGATTTCAACACTATAAAGTGGGGCAGACTGGGAGCTTGCTCTCTCTCGGTTCCTGACATTAGCATTAGAGAGGAGAGCAGATTAAGGCCACATGGAGGAGAAGCAGCCAAGATGGTGGAGTGCTGAGGAAGAAGCCAATTTGTTCAGAGTTTGTGCAGAGATAAGGAGATGGGGAACTGTAAAGCCAGTAGCCAAGGCCACCATCACAGCAGCCTGGCCAGTGCAGGTTCACATTAGATTCAGACAGTTGGTAATGAAACAACGGAGCCAAGAACTGGTGAGCCATCAGCTTTAATTCTAGCTTGCACCTGGCAGGCAAGTATAAACACACACTGGGCTCCAAAACCTACTCATTCAGTGCTCACAAAGCTACTGACTTATCCGAGTTTTCTAGCATCAAAGCTTTCTAGCTCACCAGACTTATTCACCTCTGTTTCCCATCTCTTCTCTGCACAAACTCTGCACAAACTGGCTTCTCCCTCAGCACTCCACCATCTTGGCTGCTTCTCTTCTCCTCCACGTGGCCTTAATCTGCTCTCCTCTCTAATGCTAACCTCAGGAACCAAGAGAGAGAGCAAGCTCCCAGTCTGCCCCACTTTATAGTGTAGAATCCAAACCTTTAATCCAATCTACAAACAAGGAAGTCTCTGATACAAAGTCACTTATCTGAGGCATAATGGGAGGATTCCTCATGAGAGTGCACCACCCCACATCATCCAATCAGTCAAGGGTGTGGGGAAAAGCTTACTCTTAAAACTTGCACGTGGGCAGCGCCATCTTTAACAAAGTGAGCATAATATATTTTATCTGCCCAACAGGAACAGAGGTGAATAATTCTGGTGAGCTAGAAACGTTTGATTCTAGGAAACTTGGATAAGTCAGTAGCTTTGTGAGCACTGAATGAGTGGGTGTTGGAGCCCAGTGTGTGTTTTTACTTGCCTGCCGGGTGCAAGCTAGGATTAAAGCTGATGGCTCACCAGTTCTTGGATTCGTTGTTTCATTACCAACTGTCCGAATCTCATGCGAACCTGCATGAGCCAGGTGGCTTGATGGTGGTTGCAACTATTGGCTTTACACTGTTATATAACTTGTGTTGTTGCTGTAGTGTGTTTGTTTATGTAACATACCTCATTTCTCACACAGGGATACCTGTAATGTAGATTGTAAAGTGAGCAATCCTAAAGGGGTGGGATATTGGGCTAAAAAAGTGTGTTTAGGTTTACTCACTTGTGTTTTGCATTGGTGGGGTTGGGGTGTGTGCAGAACTGTGTATGTGTGGTCTGCGAAAGGCTGTGGGTGCTTGCCCTCAAGATGGCAATTGCAAATTGCAGATTGCCTTCTACCATGGGGAGGGGCGATTGTTTGCTATTGTTTGCTGGAGAAGGGGTATTTCCATTGGCCTGATTGGCTGGGAGTGCTGAGGCTGGTGGGGGTCTGTGAGTCCGGTGAGTCCATAGAATGAGTCTGCATTTCGGAACCAGAGACCAAGTCGGGGCTTTGGGAACCCCGAGAGAAAGGGAAATGGTCTTTCCTGCCTGCTTACTCATCCACTGTTAGGAGACTTTAATAAATTGAATGGCCCACTATTTTCTGGCTGCATAGTTCCTTTACCGTCTACCCGAATCCAATGTGAACCTGCATTGCCATGGTGGGGCCACTTGGCCTTACAATTGGTTGTTTTTTTTTTTTGACAGAGACAGAGAGAGTTAGAGAGAGGGACAGATAGAGACAGACAGGAAAGGAGAGAGATGAGAAGCATCAATTTTTTTTGTGGCGGCACCTTAATTCAGTTATTCATTGATTACTTTCTCATATGTGTCTTGACCTAGGGGCTACAGCAGACCAAATGACCCCTTGTTTGAGCCAGTGACCTTGGGTTTAAGCTGATGAGCCTTGCTCAAACCAGATGAGCCTTGCTGAAACCAGATGAGCCCGTGCTCAACCTGGTGACCTCAGGATCTCGAACCTGGGTCCTCTGTATCCCAGCCCAACTCTATCCACTGTGCCACCCCTGGTCAGGCTACAATTGCTCTTTGATAAAAGATGCCTCTTTACTTGTCTGACCAGAAAGATAGTGTGTCATTAAGGAAGGACATATATGTATGAAGTCGTCAACCAGCTTAGGTCACATGAAACTGCATTACTTCCATTTCCTGTGGGTACTCGCTCCCTGCCTATTCTAGTCCACCACTTCCTCTCTGTCCCTGTTTGCTGTTTGGTTCAGAAGAATATGGCTGCCCCACATCAGTGAGACACTGCAATAAAGCAACTGTGAGGAGCTTGGGGAGCTAAGGGCCACAGTGTAGCCATTGGCACAGGGAGGCAGTGATACCAGGGTGGCTTGCAATCCCAGGTGGATCACTAAGGTGTGAGGAAGGCTGAAGGAGTGCTGTGGTCCTTCCTCAGCCGAGCTTGTGTCCTGTGAGGCGAGGTTGACCATGAGTCTCTGCATGGCATTAAAAAGTTCATCTGTTGGCCACCATCTGAGATGAAACTTCAGCATTTTGGGGGTGTCTGTTCAGCAGTCCCTACCTAGGGTTTGCTCTTTCTAGTGGCCGGATGGCAAGAGGGCACTGGTGGATCATATGCATTGTCCCTCCCTCCCTCAGCTCAGCAGTGCTGGAGGAGGCAGCTCCCCAGGGTGTGTAAGTGGCTCAGACTCTGGGAGGGTGTATGTTGACCTGAATGATGGTATTGTTGCAGCTGAATACCTCTGAGGAGCTGTCTGAAAAGAAGAAGAGATAAAGTTGAAATGTTAAACGTTTCCAACAAAAGCTATTAGGAGAGAATTTCCTGACACAGCACTTGTTGACATTTTTTGAGGCTTTTCACAGACAACATCAGATCACTCTTTCTTTTGTATGTGGTTTCTGTTGTTGTTTAGTTTCTTTTATTTTTTTAAAGCTTTCTGGTTTTCATTGATAAGGAGGTTGTGCAATCAGGCGCTGAGGCATTGCCAGGAAAAGGCAGTAACCAGTCTTTGGTCACTCATTCTCTGTGCCACAGAAAGCCCGGGCATGGCCTTCCTAACCCTGCATCTGCTGATGTTGTCTCACCATCAGCTGACTGCACCAGAGTTGTTCTCCAGGTAACCCCAAGTCTCAAGTCTGGGGAATCATTTTCGTCTCACTTCTGTGGAACTCTGGCAGATTAATTTACATGCGATGTGACCCTTAACTTTGGTTATGGGTACTTGTGCCTCCTGTAAAGCCAGTAACCGCTGCTGCCATCAAAGTCGCCTGGCCAATGAAGGTTCAGGTTTGATTCAGACAGACGGTAATGAAACAATGAAGCCAAGAACTGGTGGGCCATTACCTTTAATCCTAGCTTGCACCCTGTGGGCGAGAAAATATACACAGTGGGAAAACATTTCCCTTTCCATTCAGGGCTACCAAAGCCACTGACTTATCTGAATATTCCTAGAACCAAAGGCTCCACCAGCCTTATGCACCTCTGTTCCCCATCTCCTTCTCTCTGCATAAACTCTGCACAAACTGGCTCCTCCTTTAGCACTCCACCATCTTTGCTGCCTCTCCTATGCAATGCTGATGGCAGGATCTGAGAGAGAGGGCCCCCGGTCTTATTTTATAGTGTGGAAATTAAAACCTTTGAGCCAGTATACAAATAAGGAAGTCTCTGATACAAAGTCACTTATCTGAGGCAGAAATGGGATTCCTCATAAGAGTGCACCATCCCACATCATGCAGCAGTCAACGGTGTGGGGAAAAGCTTAGTTTTGAAAAGATCTTAGTATTAAAAGGGTGGGAAAGGATTAATCTTAACTAAGCCTTAGGCTATAAGAACCTTTCCAGTTTACAGCCTATCTCCCACACCCTATGCAAACTAAAAGTGAGCAAATATATACATCATATTTGCAAACTTATTTGACCAACACCCTCCCTTTACAAGTTGAAGCCCTAACCCGAATCCTTATAAAAAGGAAAAATTTGGAGACAAACTCACATACAAGGAGGGTTCTATGCGGATGATAAAGTCAGCGATCAGGGTGATGCTGCTTTATGTCCAGGAATGACAAAGCTTGTAGCAAACCACGAGGAGCTGGGTGAGGGGTCTGAAACAGGGTCTTTCTCACAGCCTCAGAAGGACCTAACCCTGCCGCCTTTTTGATCTTGGACTTCTAGATGATAATAAAATTTCTGTTGTTTAAGCTGTGATACTTTGTTCTGGTAGTCCTACCAAATTAATACAGCTGTGTTATAGAACAGAAAGATTTCATCCCCCCAGTGCTGAACACTAAACACTAATTGCAGTGGAGAAAGATTGGCTATTTTCTTGTGAATGGTGCCATCCAGGAGAATGGGGAGCTAATATCAAAAGCCCAGACTCTCTGATGTCCTGTAGGTGACAGATTATATAGGCAGAATCCTAAGACACTGTGGGTAGGAGTTCAGGGTTAGGTTGGGAACTGATTGGTCTGGGGAGTGGAGGGGTAGGGGTAATAAATCATTTCTCCAGGTCTTGAGGAAAGTTCTGAGGTCTGCTCTGGTTTCATGGGAAAGTAGCTAAGGGTTTTTTCCATCTTAGGGCTCAGGAGCTGAAACATAACTTAGGTTAAGATGTTATCAGTAGTCAGCCGGAGGTCCAGACCTTGTGATCTTTAGTCAGGTCCGGGCTCCTTCCTTCTGCTGCCTAGGGGGTTTCTAAAGGTTAGGTCTTTTGCAGGAGTGATAGGGTGGAGAGGCAGAGAGAGAGAGAGAAAGAGAGAGAATGATAAAGAGAAAGAGAGAGAGAAAGAGAGAGAATGATAAAGAGAAAGAGAGAGAGAGAAAGAGAGAATTTCTAGAACTATGATTTAAAGCTAAATTTAGTCAACATCATAAGGATCCCTAGTTTCATTTGCATTCTCCCTCTTCCTGTGGGTGGTGGCTCCTTTTCTTTGGCACTCGCTCTACCTCTAACCTTCCATTATATCATAATGGGTGTAAAGCCAGTGGCCAAGGCCACCATCACAGCCGCCTGGCCCGTGCAGGTTCCTGTTAGATTAGAACAGTCGGTAATGAAACAATGGAGCCAAAAACTGGTTAGCCATCAGCTTTAATTCTAGCTTGCACCCAGCGGGCAAGCAAAAACACACACTGGGCTCCCAAACCCACACATTCAGTGCTCACAAAGCTACTGACTTATCCGAGTTTCCTAGAATCAAAGGTTTCTAGCTCACCAGACTTATTCACCTCTGTTCCCCATCTCCTCCAGCTCAAACTCTTAACAAACTGGCTTCTCCCTCAGCATTCAGCCATCTTGACTGCTTCTCCTGACCTCCATGTGGCCTTAATCTGCTCTCCTCTCTTCTACCTCAGGAACCAAGCGAGCGATCAAGCTACTGGTCTCCCCACTTTATACCTAGAATCAAAACCTTTAATCCAATTATACAAACAAGGAAGTCTCTGTATAATGGGATTCCTCAGGAGAGTGCACCACCCTACAACATCCAATCAGTCAAGGGTGTGGGGAAAAACTTACTCCTAAAACCAAGCCTTAGGCTATAATGACCCGGCCTGCTTACATTACAGCCTTTCCCCCACACCCATCCCAAGCATAAGGGCAAATAATATCACCTGGGTGACGGGCTTCCATGTGGGCAGCGCCATCTTTAACAAAGTGAGCATATTATATTTTATCTGCCCAGCAATGGGTTAGACTAGTGATGGGCAATCTTTTGAGCTTGGTGTGTCAAAATTCGCCAAAAAACCGAGCATAACTCGAGTGGTATATCACTTCAAGAAAAACGGCCTAACCGGAAGTCCCAGAACTAGATGCTCTGTGCCGGAGTTCTGTTGTTTTGGCCTACAGACCTCTGGCACAGAGTGTCTACACTACAACAAATGTTTTATCCTCGGCTACTGCACCTGGCCGTGCAGGAGCCGAGGATGAAATGTCCTTCTCGGCATGCGGCCCCATACTTCTCTGGTGTCATAAAAAAATGGCTACGCATGTCAGTGCTGACACGTGTGTCATAGGTTGGCCATCATGGGGTTAGACCATGCTCTGGAGCCAGACTATGACTTTAAGCTCTGCCATTTACTAGTTGTGTCTGTCACATCTTTGTGCTTGTTCTAACTCATCTGTAAAATTAGAATAATACTAGCAATCCTCCTGTCATAGAATAAATGAGAGAACTGACTAAAGCCTACCTTGAATGTAAGCAGTATGCAGTCACCATACACAGCCGGAGTCTGAAGGCTTAAGCATGTTGAGTGTCTACTTGGGGTACATATACCCTGTGGTACTGCTGAGGCTAAAGGAATGGATTCCAAGTAATTATAAAGCTTTGTTCCTGTCCAATCTTATCACTTCTGAGAGTTTATAACCTACTTGGAGACACAGAACACTTTTAGGGAATAGTTTGCAATAAAAGGCATATATGATTGTAGGATCACAGGATCATTGTTCTATCTCAGTCAAGTAGTACTCGACCCTAGAAGCATGCGAGACCCCACTGGGGGTGCTTTGAAAATAAACTACTCCCTGGGCCCATTCCCCAGACCAAGAACACAGAATTTCTGAACCTTGAGTGAATGGATGAACCTGTCTGTGCTTCCACGTCCTCATCTGCAGAATTAGGGTGATATTTGTATCTACTTCAAAGGGTTGTGTTGAGAAAGAAATGAGTTAATGCATGTAATTCTTGTAACAGCATGCTACATAGTAAACAGTCAACAAATGTGAGCTCCTTAGTGAATAAATATTCAAACATTATACCCAGTAGACTTGGCTCGAGTTTCACTGTATGTTTATTGACTCCTTTTTCTTGAAAAACTCTGAGAATAACTTTCTCCATTCACCCTCCCATAGAAAGGTTGTGAAAATTTTAGAGTGCTCCTTGTTGATAAGGAGAATTGTCTGGTCAGAGGACCTTCTCTGCAGGAGCAGAAGGGGGAAGGGGACTTGTGGTTTGCCATTTGAGGCACTCCATATTTTAGCACATGTCAAGATAGCATATAATCTTAAGTCTTGCATCATGCCTTCTTGTGTCTGTCACCCTCCCCTCATGTCCTGTGCTTCCCTTTCTCTCCTAATTCTCCAGCTAAATGTTTAGGGTCTAAGACAGAGGACTGGGCTTAGGGGCTGGTGCAGCATCTCACCAGCTGGGCCATTGTAGTTGAGGCTCTCAACATCTCTCAGCATCAGCTTCCTTATCCTTCAGAAACCACACACTAAGTCCCCTTTTAAATGCCTCTGTTTTAATATTTAAGTGGAAGACTGAGAAAACTGTTACCACAGTGGAAAGGACTGAGTAAATGTCATTCATGATCACTTAGGTGGCCTAACTCTGGTGGTGACATTTGGGGCCAAAGGGTCCTCTGAATGGCTGGGTGTTGGAACTTATCTCAGGATGAGGTAGTGTCAGCTCTTCTGTGGTGGCGAGAATAGAACTGAGCCCTGAGAAGCCTGACCTTGATTAGCTCTAGCTGAAGTATCTTTTCTTTCTCAAGAATCTCAAGGGCTTAGGCCAGCAAACTTGTGCACTTGTGCTTTGAAAAAACACAGCAACAATAGCTGTTTGGGCCCGCATGCTTCTCCCTTATCTCCCACCATCTGCTGTGCCGGCCAGTGTTCCGCTGTATCGTTTGGTAACTTGGAAACTGTGCTGAGGATCTATGATAACGATTTTGGCTGGAACTAATGTTCTTTTGGAGGTGAGGAAGAAAGAAAAGGGAAGCAATGTGACATAGACAAGGGACAGCAGATTCCCTACCTTTTGGCAGAAGGAGGTTGATTTTTTGAAAGCAGGCAACTAGAAAAAGAATATTGTTCTACTTCCCTCTTTTTTGTTCATTCTCTGGCTCACATTTCTAAGAGCTTTAATATTCAAAACTTGAACAAGAAAGGGTATTAATCTTAAAAGTCTCCCATTAATCACCAAGTCCAGCCCAGTGGCGAGAGAAAGATGACTCACTTCCACAGTTGATTTCTTGGTAATGGTGGGTCGAGGCTTGCCCTTACATTTCCCCTCCTGTCTAGCTAATGGAGAAAGCTTCCTTTTAGGAAGTAGCCATCCTGGAGCAATTTTTCAAGGGGAAATTGCAGACAGAAATAGCCACTGACATGAAAATATTTCTCGTAGGAAAACAAGGTAAGCAGAATAGTGCAGTGATCATAAATACAGACCTTCCCTTTGAGAGTTGTTGTAGGATTAAACTACAGAACTAAATAAAAGCACATAATTCAGTATATGACATATTAAGTAGGTCTGCAATAGCATTGGATATTTATTCCACCACTTCCAAATACCAGATACTGTGCTGAGCATGTAACTTCTGCCATCATTGGATGCTCACCATATTTTATTTGATAGTTGCCATTATTCCCTCCTGGTTTACAGATAAGGAAACCAAAATGCTAAGTATCTTCCCCAAAGTCACAAAAAAAGTAAGAGATGGAAGGAGGATTCCTCCCCCCACCCCCGATTGTACAATATGTTATTTTGGAATTATGTACCTTCTTTTACCCCTAATTTGCTTACCCTTATAAGCAAATTAGTCGTGATTGAGCCATGAGGAAATGAATCCTGTGCCTCCCCACTGCTTTTGCTGACCAACATCCAATATTCATCTTTCTCATGAAACTTAGAATTCTACAGCATTAATAGATCAGAGCAAACCTTACCGTCCCTCTCCCTTCTCCTGGCAGCATTCCAGGGGTTATGATTCTCTTGAAAGGATTTTAAAGGGTTGCCCTTTTGCCCTGACAAATTTCATCTCATAAATGTCAGATAAATTGCTCTGTCACCCAGCAGGTGGTCTGTCCAGGATTCTCCATCAGTGCTGGGTCCTGGTAGAGCCAGGAAGATGCAGAGTTTATGATATGGGCTCTACAGCGGAGCTGTCCAGGTATGCATACCCTGGGAGGTGGGGGGAGGCTTCCAGGCCTGGGGCAGGAGGTAGTGCCCTGGGACGGCTTCAAACTCTGGGGATACTCTCAGCAGTGAAAAGGAGAGTTCCTTTTTAATGTGGTTGAAAAGGTGCCCTAGGACCTGGCCAGGTGGCTCAGTGGATAGAGTGTTGTACAGGCATGCCGAGGTGGCAGATTTGATCCCCTGTCAGAGCACATAGAGAAGCAACCAATGAATGCACAACTAAGTGGAACAACTAAGTGGAATAACAAGTTGATGCTTCTGTTTATATATATATATATCTCAAATCAATGGAATAAAAAATTTAAAAGTGCCCTACCCTCTAAGAAGATTTACAGAGATGCAACTGAATAATTCTTATAAAATAATGCCTGTGTTCCCAATTGCTAGAATCTAGAAAAACCCCATGGGATTGAAATGACCCAGTTTGGTGACTCTAAGCCAGGCTTTGGTCACCCTACAAGGCATTCTGTATTCACACGGTTGCATGTGGGAGAAGCTGAGCAGAGAACGTGCTCAGGAACACCTTAATGATGTCAGGACGCTTTTCATTGCTCATTTATCACTTAGCAGCTCAGATTTGTAACGTGCTACTCGCGTTCTCCCTTTAGCGCAGACAATGCATTCTTTCAACAGTGTGTGGCTCAGTGGGAAGAACTCTGCTGAAAGCAAGGCGGTGGTGCCTGCGGCCTGCCCCTCTGGGGAGGAGGGGCAGGTGGAGGGGCAGGTGGGGACCAGATGCCTGGTTGCAGCCGGGCTGGGGGATGAGCACATGGAACAACCACTTCTGGTTCCACTTACTCATTTTTCTGTTGCTGAAAGGTGTCATATAAATGCTAAATAGAACAGAGAGAGATGGGGCCTATCTATTTGCATTTCGTCTAATGTGAACAGATGCAGATAGAAAAGCAGCTTAGCCGCGGCTGTTCACCTGCCCCAGCAGGCCTAACATCTTCAGTTTGTTTCAATGCAGTCCACATCAGTTCTGCTCCAGCGCTGCAGCGGACGTGGTGTGGGGTACTAGGGGTGCATGCCCTCTGTCCTCAGTGGGTTTACAAAACTCGTTGGGCTGAAAAATTTAAGCACAGGAACCATCTGAAGACAATATAACCCAGCATATGGTTAAGTAGTAAGTCGTGGGAAACAGACGAAGTGGTGGAGGAGGCCATTATCTGTCTGGGCAGATGAGGTTCTTGGGGCAAAGGGACTGGACTTGCCCTATGAATGGCCAGGGGATAGGTGGGCAGAGAGGATGAGAGAAGATGGTTTAAGCACTTTGCAGGATCTTCATACCTGCTGTTCTTCTGCCTACACTCTTTTTTTTTTTTCTTTTTTACAGGGACAGAGAGAAAGTCAGAGAGAGGGATAGATAGGGACAGACAGACAGGAACGAAGAGAGGTGAGAAGCATCAATCATTCGTTTTTCATTGCCGTTGTGACACCTTAGTTGTTCATTGATTGCTTTCTCACATGTGCCTTGACTGCGGGCCTTCAGCAGACCAAGCAACCCCTTGCTGGACCCAGCGACTTGGGTCCAAGCTGGCGAGCTTTTGCTCAAGCCAGATGGGCCCACGCTCAGGCGACTTCGGGGTCTTGAACCTGGGTCTTCCACATCCCAGTCCGATGCTCCATCCACTGCGCCACCGCCTGGTCAGGCCTGCCTACACTCTTCCTCTCCCTTTTCTCTTGGATGGTGGGGTTCTTCTTATCTCTGAGGACTTGGCTTAAGTGTTCCACTTTTCTTTTTTATTTTTTATATATATATAGAGAGAGAATGAGAGAGAAAGAGAAAGGAATGAGAGAGAGAGAGAGAGAGAGAGAAATATCCATTTGTTGTTTCACTTATTTATGCATTCATTGGTTGATAGTTGTATGTACCCTGACCTGGGAATCAAACCCACAACCTTAGCATACCAGGATGATGCTCTCACCAACTCAGCTACCTGGCGAGGTCCTTAAATGTCACACTTTTAAAAAGGTCTTCTTTGGCTATTCTGCCTAAGTAGCAGCTCTCTGCATTTCCATGTTCTCTATCAGACTATCCTATTTTTTCCTAACTCCACTTACCATAATGGGTAAGTAGGTACTTGCTCATCGCTGTCTTCTCTCATTGGACTGCACCTACCACACAGGCAGGGACCCTGTACATCAGTTTCATTCATGATTGTATTCATAGACAAACACAAAGCCTGGAGCCTAAGAGTTACTTGGTAAATACTTGTTGAATGAATGAGTGACATTTGAGGAAAGCCTCATTTAGCAAATGTATTTGTTGGCCAGTGGAATCTAAGCTCTTGTTTTATATTCCAGGAGGAAAATCTATAGATTCCATAGAGTCAGCATAGAGCTGAAAGTCTTTCAGAAAAAAAGAGTTTTCATTAAAAAATACAGCCACAGCAAAGCAAGGAAAACAGAGCAATTGACATAAGCATGCCAGTCAAGTCTGCATGTTAAGAAATAGAATAAAAAGAAACAAAACTTTATGAACAGTTGCACTGCAGCTTTGCATAAACATGACCCACTATTATGCATAATACAATACATAGCATTTTAGTCTTGGACTCTGTTCAAGGTGTTTTTTTTTTTTTTATGGAGTGAAGCAGGATAATCTTGTTAAAATACAGCTTTACCTAAAACATGGTCCTAGACAGGGGTCTGGAGAACACTGTTATAGGGAAGTTCCAACATGGTTGTGAGAAGCAGGCGGAGTTCTTGTTTCATTCTCTGTGTAACTTCTTGCTCTGAACAAATGGGTAACCTGGATTATTTTCCTTTTTTAAAACATTTCTTTTGTTTGGTGAAGATCAGAAAAGTGATGTCAGCTCTAAGGCAGGAGAGAAAAAAACTTTTAAAAGGTAAATGTCCTTGGCTATACAGTTGATTGCCTTTTTATTCAAATTTAATCTGAGCAATATATCATTTCCATTATAAAATTTAGAAACTACAGATCAGAAATATCTCCAAATTTTCTTGAATGAGGCCTGGCCAAATACCTTGGTTGGTTAGAGCATCTTCTGGAGGAGCAGAGGTTACCGGTTTGATCTCCTGTCAGGTCAGTGCACACACACAAGAAGGGTTTGATGTTCCTGTCTCTCTCTCTCTCTCTTTCTCTTCCTCTCTCTCTGAAATCAATAAAACATTGAAAATTATTTTGAATGATTAAAAATAATATCTCTTCACTTCTGCAATATTTCATTTGGTAAGAGAAAGGAGTGGGGTTTGGGGAAAGGCAGTATAATCAGAAAATATATCAACTGTGAACTCTTAATGCTGTCTCTGTGCAGTTGGTATATTGCCATTTCTTATGCAACCTCACCAGCAGAACCAGAAAGTTTATATGACTTTAGAAATTGCTCCTCTTTACTCCCCCACCCTCGCCTTCTGTCAGCGCAGGGAAGTCCAATTGTCTGTGGAAAACTACATTCTAATATTGCAAACAATCTTCTGATGGACCGCAACATATTCTCAAAGCTGCCAGGAAGAAATCTTTTTTCATTTTTTGCAGGAGCTTAAAAATTCTCCACATCAGGTACTTTATGAGGTATAAAATATAAAAAATACAGCTGGTGGTTTGAGTTAAAAAAAATATTTTTGTCAGTTCTGCCTGTGATGTTCTTAATAGTAATAAGGCTCTATGGCTCATGTTCCTAACCATCGTGGTTGGGTTAGGATGATGGTTAAAAGTTTGGCTCCAAGAGATACCAGTTCTTTGACTGGCCCCATGCTCCCCATTCCTCTGCCCCTGGCCTGGGTCTCTTTCTTGAAAAAATAGAAGTCTGATAGAGAACATGGAAATGCAGAGAGCTGCTACTTAGGCAGAGAAGAGAGACTGCTACAGTCAAATTCAGGAGTGCCATGAAATACTTATCTGTTTTGTACCCTTCTTTACTTTCGGGTGTTGTGTGCAGGGTGTTAATCTATCTTCATATTCTCTGCCTACAGTGTGTGTAACTGTGCTAGAAGGGAACTTTTCCCCAAACACACTTTAGATCATAAATATATACAGACAGCCGAATCCTGTAAAATACTGTAAACTGCAGATCATTATGTAGTTTGGATATAGTCAGTTATAAAAACTAATGTGATTTAAAAATTATCTATTTTCTCTAAGCTCTGGAACTGAATATTTTTTTCAATCTTCTTTATATACGTGTGTCACCAAAGACTGCAATATTTGGCCACCCTAAATTAATAAGAACAATGACTATGACTGATGTGCTGTTGTTGAGATGGGCACAGATGGTAGAGAATGGCTATCAGCAGTGGGGTATCTCTGTGGATACGGGACCTCAGATTCACTCCTTTTTTCTTTTTCTTTCTTGTAACAGAGGCAGAGAGAGACAGAGAGAGGAACAGACAGACAGGAAGGGAAAGAGAGATGAAAAGCATCAACTCCTTGTTGCGACACCTTAGTTTCTCAGTGACTGCTTTCTCATGTATGCCTGATTTGGGGGGGGGGCTACAGCAGAATGAGTGAACCCCCTGCTCTAGCCAGTGACCTTAGGTTTAAGCTGGTGAGCCTTGCTCAAACCAGATGAGCCCTCACTCACACTGACTACCTTGGGTTTTTGAACCTGGGTCCTCTGTGTCCCAGTCCGACACTCCATCCACTGTGCCACCGCCTGGTCAGGCAGATTCACTCCTTACCACCTTTAGAATTTATTCTTCCTTCTATTGCAGAGTAATGTACTCCCAACACCTAGATCGCTCAGCAGTGCAAGGGGAGTCTCCAGCATGGAAACCAAAGAGACCATATGCCTTCTAGCTTGTCTTCCTGTAGAACTGTCAAGCACTTATCGAATGTTAGGCTGTGTTAGCATCAGGACAGTAAGAATTAGATGAGTAGATAGAGTGTACTAGGCTCAGACATCCATTGTTTTTAAGTCAGAGAATTAAATGGAAAGAAAACTGAGGCTAGAAAAATAAATCAGTAAAATAGAAAAGAAGATTGTAAGACAAACAGATCAGTACCTATAAGGAACTTCATCATATATGCTAGAAGTGGTACTAAAAAATCAGTAAGGAAAAGATAACTTATTAGCTTAGTGGTGCTGCAATGATTTCCACATAGGAAAATAATTTAACTGGTTTCCTTCCTCATGCCATATACAAGAATAAACATAAGAAACAAAATTATAAAACAATTAGAAGAAAATATAGAATTTCTTCACTACCTAAAGAGTAAGAAGGCTTAGATTAAAGTAGCAAAATATGCTTTTTATAAAGGAAAAGAGTTACAGATTTAACTACATTGAATTATAAACTTTTATATGACAGGAGACAGAAGAGATAGAGGCTGGAGTTAAGGAGTGCGGGGGGGGGGGACAATTTGCACTGGATAGAAGTCAAGGATAGGGGTTCTCGGGTTGAATTCTGGCTTTTTACCTTATAAAAACTTGTATTTCTACTTCTCTCTTGCTATAGTTTCTTCATTATGTACTACAGGATCATAACAATCTCTTCCTCATAGATATGTTATGCAGATTAAGAGAGCAAATACATAAAAAGCTCTTAGAATATGCTTATTGACTATATAGTAGGAAAATGGAAATGAATAATTGAAATGTACTGTATATTTAATAAAATATTGCACTGCAATGAAAATAAATGAACTAGGTGCATTAACCTGGATATAACTAAAAAACATGTTAGGTGTAAAAGAAAGCTGCAAAAACAACATACTAATGAATGCATGTAAGAGATTAAAAAAGAATAATGGCCCAGGAAGATATCCACCAAATTAATGATATTGATTATCTCTGTGGAGCAAGGGGAATGTGATTGGTAAATTTTTTTTTTACTCTAAAAGAAAAAGTATTCTGAAGCAAAATGATAAAATAATTTATCATTTGTCATGGCTGTATTTGTAATATTCTATAGACTTTTCTGTATTTTTAAATTCTTTTAAGAAAGACCAAACAAACAAACTGTGGGGCCAGGTGTCAGGAGATCTGCATTCTAATACCTGTTTTATTTCTAAGTAGCTGTGTGACTTTTGAACCAATCACTTAAATCTTTCTAAATCTAAGTTTTCTCCTCTAGAAAATCAAGTTAAGAATACTATATACTTCCAGGAGGATATTTCTTTTTGTTTGTTTGTTTGCATTTTGAGAATTAAATGGTATTTGGGAGAAGTTTTATAAATGCTAAAGCTCTATTCAAATGTTAGGTAAAATAAAACTGGGCTATTGGATTGACAATCTCTAAGACTTCTTGTGCCAATGGCATGAGGTTAGTGGAGGTGTTCTGAGGGAGAAACAATGGTTGTTGATGCCAATTCAATACCAGCAGGAATCCCCAATTTGGGGTGGGTTGAGTTAAAGAAGGAAACTTTATTCAGTGCCAAACAGCTCATCTGTGATACAGCACAGTACAGCTGTGAGCCAGCCCTGGGACCAGGCCCGTCTCTGGCTAGACAGCTCTGCCTTGCTCCTTGCTGGTCTGCTTCCCTGTGCTCCATGCCAGTAAGCATTGTGTGTGCTGGTCTGCTCCACTCTGCTCTAATCTCCATCTGTGCCAGACTTCCCTGGCTTGAACATGTCTGCTTCACTCTGTTCTGGTGAGACATCTTTGGTATTTCAGCTCAGCCAGGGAAACATAGTCTTCAGTGGAAAAGGAGAGTGTGCTCACTGAGCCAGAGAAGACCTGTCTTATATAGACAGAAGTCTGGTCCCTGACTGGTTTGTTCTCATGCAAATGAGGACTCCAAATTCTTGTAGTTTCTGGGTCCCACAGGCACTTTCCTGATTGGTCAGAATTGAGCTGCTCTGATTGACCGGTGAAAATATTGCTGGGTAGCTGTACAGCTCTGATTGGATAGGAGAAAGCAGTCTTATTGGTGGAAATAGGATTTCAGATACTCCTTTATAAGAACTGGTTCAGATGGTAGAAACAGTGGAGACAGGCAGTTCAGCACAGAGGCAGGTGGCTCAGTGCAGGCTTCTCCCAGAAGTACAGTTTACGTGAGAGGCCCTGTGTAGAAGTGGTTGCTAGGCTCCACTTAAATTTTTTTTTTAGCTGAGTTAGCCACCAGGAGCCCTTAGTAGTAGTTTCTCAGGGTTCACAAGACCTTAGCTCAGGGGCTGGTACCTGGCTTATAGCAGAGACTTGGGATGCCTACTCAGTATCAAGTCTCCCCTATTCCTCACTAGCAGAGCTCTGATTTTATCCTGAGTAGTGATATGCTGAGTAGTGATATGCTTCGATGTAGAGATATATTTTCTAGTCTCCTGGGAGTAGGAGCTATTGGTTAGGTGTCTAGAAATCTTGAAAAATCCTGCCTCAGCTGGGAGAGGTCCCATTTTGCTCTTTGTTTACTTCCTTTATCTTCCTCAGAAAGTAAAGATGATGGCTGCTATGCCAACAGCCATCGCTGATCATGAGGTGACCTTGATGATGTAAACCATGTGCTAAGTCTGATGGAGAAACAAAACTAAAAGTGTCTGGGTTTCTGATGACAGTGGGAGTGCCATGATAACTGTGGGGTGCCCACTTTAGGACTTCTTTTATGAGGGGGAAGATAAGCTTGTATGTTATAAGTCAGTTATTTGGGCTACTGTTACGTGCAGTTGAATGTAATCCTAATGGATACATTTTTGTTATTCTGAAGACATTTATTTTTCTCCATGTGTTTGAGTGGGTGAACTAGTAAAGAAGAAAACAGTGGTATAATACTCTCCCTTTGCTAGCTATGGACGGAGGAGAGGCGCTCGTGTCATCTCCCCCTTCATCACTCATTATCTCCTTGCTACAAAGGCTCTCAAGGATGTGGCTCCAGAGGAGATGAAACTCAGGGAAGGCTGTATGTTGTACCTGGTCTCTGTACCTTACCTGTGGGCCTTGCCTCCCACTAGGCTACCCGTGCCCTGATGGTGAACGAAGAGGAACTCCTCCCACAGTGGTCTGAGATGGCCAGGTTGTATTTGTTGCCCCTCGTCACGCTCAAGGGCAAGACAACAGATGGAGACCAAATAGCTCTTCCCAGAAGTAAAGAGGAGAATAAAGATCATGATATAAGTTTGTTTTTTGCCAAATCTTACACTTAGCTTTCTGTGGTCTGATTCTGGAAATTGCAATAGGCACTCTGGAGTGAGAATATTATACTGGTTATAAATGAATACTAATCAATACAAACCAATAAGCAAGACCTCAGGCAAACTCTGGACATATGGAAAACTAGATTATTAATTTTTAATGTAGCTGGAAGAAGAGAGACACAATACGTTTCCTTTAAGCTTTAGTAATAAAGAGAACATAAAAAGAGTACAACAGCCCTTTGGGGCTATGTATAATATGCAAGATCCCAAATGAGGAAAGTCTCTGGGACTTAATGTGATAGCGCCAGCAATTTTACCCAAGATACACATAAGGAGATAGAAAAAAGAAATTTAAAAAAATAAAAAAGAAAGAAAGAGAAATAGAAGGAGGGAGGAAGACCATATACCTTCTGACAACATTTCTTGACTTCCTTGAGCCAAATGGAAGCCTTTGTTGACACAGAATTTGTTCTGCAATGATGTTCAAAGGGGTAACCTACTTAAATTCAGGAAAGAACCCTGGAGAGGTGAGTTTGTACTAATTAGTGCAGTGGGCCCCTCAATGTGTCTTCTGAGCATTTATATCCTGCCAGGGAATTCTGTGCCATCTTCTTGGGATGCCACAGAATCTGCAGGCACTCACCTTCAGGCGGTAACCTGAGTCTTGTTCCTAGTCTTATCTGAGTTTTAATCCAGATTCTGACACTTATAAGCACTGGGCCATTGGGTAAGCCACTTAATGTCTTGTAGCCTGTTTTTCCTCATTTCCAAATATTGGGGTTATAACCCCTACAATGAAGAGTTGTTGGGAAAAATGAAAGAGCCATTGTAAGTGAAAATGTTTGGTAGAGGGCTTGACACAGAGCAGCACCTCAATGAATGTGGCTTCAGCTAAATACCTTTCCTCTTTCTCATTCTTGTCAGACATGTAACTGGAGATGCCATGGGCTTCTCTGCTGAGGTTATCCCAGGTCTGTGGTCATAGGCAGAGAGTGATAGGCAGAGGCAGAGTAAGGACAGGGTAGTAGGAGAGGTCTGCTTGGTGCCAGCAATAGAGGCTGTAAGTCTGTAAAGAATTTAAAAACAGTTTTCAAACTAACTAAAATGGGATTTGATTTTCACTGTTCTCAGGTACCCTTGATTCTAAATAGTGTGATGATAAAATAATCTTCCTTGAAAAAAAATTTTTAATGATATAAATTTTAAACAATAGTGTGGCTATTTTTGAATTTTAATGCTATAGCTAAGCTTTAAATCAGCATGTTTTTATTATTTATCCTTTAATAAGCATTATATTTTCTATGGAAGTTAATTTGGAGAATTCTTGGTTGCGTGGGAATAAGTTCCGTGCTTTTATTTCAAGAATCAGTTCACAATAGTGTGGATCTGATTGAGGTTGCATCCCCTGTAGTTAGTTTTTCTGGCCCCTCATGCTGCACGTTCCTACATTTAAACACACAATTGGAGCCTGACCTATGGTGGTGCAGTGGATAAAGCGTCGACCTGGGAACACTGAGGTCACCGGTTCAAAACCCTGCACTGGTCTGGTCAAGGCACATATGGGAGTTGATGCTTCCAGCTCCTCCCCTCTTTCTCTCTTTCTCTCTCATTCCATGTCTCCTCTCTAAAATGAATAAAATAAATATAAAATAAATTTTAAAAAAAAGCAGTTTAAATAAAAAAAAGAATAAACACTCAATTGGAGGCCAACAATGGTTGCAAAAGATAAAGAAACAAAATTTGAATGACCTCATTTCTTTCATTCTATATGAACATTTAAGTGTTTATGATTTGAAACTCAGTAAACCTGTGGGGTATATAGTATTTTTGTTGTGCAAATTTTAGTTCACACATTTTCAAATATTTTACTGAATGTGAATGATATCTTTAAAATGATAATAATTATTATTTTTTTCTTAAGTGAAAAGCAGGGAGGCAGAGTGACAGATTCCTGCATGTACCCTGACCAGGGTCCACCTGGCATGCCCCCTACTGGAGGATGTTCTGCCCATCTGGGTCCATTGCTCCATTACTTGAAAACTGAGCTATTTTAGTACCTGAGGAGAGGTCATGAAGTCATTCTCAGCACCCAGGTCCAACTTGCTCCAACTAAGCCATAGTTGCAGGAGGGAGAGAGATAGAGAAAGAAGGGAGCAGGGGAGGAGTAGAGAAGCAGATGGTCACTTCCCCTGTGTGCCCTGACAAGGAATTGAACCTGGGACGTCCATATGCGAGGCTGACACTCTACCACTGAGCCATCTAGCCAGGGCCTAAAATTATAATTATTTAAAAAGTATAAGTAGTTTAAAGCTAAAGAATAAATTTGGTAAATAAAATATTGCCACACATATATCATTTACTAGTTCTCTGATTTGTACTTTTTGCAGGGATTTTGATTTTGCTAAAATTTACTTAGAAGTTACTGGACAATTCTTTACATAAAATAGTTTTATAGCATATTGTAAAGAAAGAATCAAAGCTCACACTGTAAGGTGAATATAAGGCTCTTGAATAAATAGTGCTCCCCCCCCTTTATGTAGATAAAATTAACTTTTCTTTTTTTCCTTCCTCTTTCCCTTCCTTCCTTTCTTCTGGTATGATTATGCATACAAAGTATAATAAAGAAAAAATTTGCCTGTAAAAACTCCACTGCCTTTTCTGGCCACATTACTTTTTAATTTTATTTTAAGAGTTGAATTAAAATAATTTTATCAAAGAGAGTAGGCGATATTCTCTGGGTGTGAAATACGTGAGAGAGGTCACTGATCATGGGTCCCCCTGTCCTGTGTATGCAACATGCAAGGTGACATGTGGGGGCCAAACCACAGGGCTTCCTAGCTGCTTGAAGAACAGAAAACTTTTTCTAGTTCACAGCACTGGTTGTTTTATAAGCCTGCGGGCTCTGATCTTAAGGACAATAACAGCTGCAACAGTCAAAACAAATAGCTTCTCCAGGCATCAGGCAGATATTTCCATCATTTTCTTTCCCAAATGGCCCAGACTCAGACTTCCTTCAGTCTAGTTCAGACAGTCTAACAGTCATACCTTAAAATCCGCCCACTCATCAGACTGTGCCGACAGGAGTGTCCACCCTTTCTCTGTGAAGTTCATTGATTCCTCCCTCTTGTCCTGTGCAGGGCTTTCTTTCTAATGGCCCTTTGACACTGAATTTAACTTTAATCCTAGCTAAGGAGGAAGCTCTGAGTTGGGTTGTGCGCCCTGTTGCACTATGGATGAGACCATCTGGGAGTTAATTATGCTATAATTCTTGCTGCTTGGAGCTCATTAGTTCCCCTCCTTCTCTGCCCCTCCCCTTTAAAGCTATTTAGTTATTTCCATCCAAAACTGCTCATCACCTGGAAGAATTCTCTAGGACCCAAATTCTCACCAACAATAACAGGAGCTCTTTCTGCTGGAAATGCTCTCCTTTGCTGGAGAGGTTATCTTGGATGATAAAAGCCTGGATTTGCCTACAGTCAGGGCAGTGCCTCCGTCCAGTCAGACTGGGCCAGGCCAGGGCTGTGCGGTCAGCAAGTTGCTGGCAGAAGTCAGCTGTCCTATCTCCCACATTATTATACTGTATTATATTATACTATATTATGTCATGTTATATTAATTATTATATTGTATCTATTACTATTAACATAGCTTAGCACAAATCCGCATTAAACTTGGCTCCTTTTCTAAAGGCCATATTTATAGCCCATTAGCAGGTAGGGCAAGGGAGAAGGAGGCTATTGGTGATGAGTATGCAATTCATCACAGTGATTAAAGGGGTTTAAGTGCTGCTTGCTTACTAACTTAAAAAGATGAACGAAGGTAAGGAAACGTCCTATCTACTGTCTCCCTCCGTCTCTTCAGACTCCCCGTGTCCAGCGTCGGTCTCCCCATCTGCTTTCCTTTGTGTTCCATATCTCTTCTGTAGATCCCTCTGTCTCTCTGTTTTCCCAGCGGATTCCTTTCTCTTCTTACAAAATCCTTCTCCTCCATTTAACATGACAGCTAATAAGTTAAGCAAATTCTCCCAGAAATAGAAACTAAACAAAAGAACTTCACCCACTGTCCCTACTTGCAGTGCTCCTCCCTTTACTGTAGGGGTCCTGCCAGCTCCGACCACAGCAATGCACCTGGCTATATGCTATCTGGTTAGATTTTTCATCAAGATTTCAGCGTGGTCCTGGTACCTCCTTATACCTACCCTGCTTTCTAATCTGGTTCAGGCTCTTTGGTTCATGGGTAAAATTTCAAGCCACTCAGTGATTGGATTTTCCTTCCATCCCCCTTCTGAAGACATAAGGTTCTCCATAAAATGCTGATCTCTGGTGCATGTGAAAGAAGCAGCCAAAAGCAAATCTCGAACTCTGAGTGTGGGATTTCTACCTGTACATTGGAGTGTACCTAGACCCTAGAGCTGAGGAGCTGGGGTGCCAGGGATAGCAGCCTCGTTTCACACAGCCTCAAGAAGCAGCTGCCTGCAGAGGGCCCTGGCATTTGTTTAATACATGGAGCAGGGGCGCACACCTTTTCAGGATGAAAGCAAAAAAAGGGAGCATGTCCAATGGGAGCTGCAGGGGGACTAAAGTAGGCAGAATGTAGTTACCTGTGATGCACCTCTACTGCCTCCCAACTTTTAGGAAGTTTATGAATTTTTTTTTTTTTTAAAAAAAGTATATATGGTCATCATGCCAGCCGAGGCTGACTTCCAGAATCAGCATTAAAATTTGCCTCTGTGGAAGAGATGATCCCAGGAGGGAAAATGCAAACACTATAAGCCACATTTCTGAAAGCTTTGTGCCAGAAGATAAGACTAAGCAAGAATTTTGGGAACTCCCAAAAGAAATACTGAATCAATTTTTTCCCCCCGTAAACATATATTTTCTGCTCCCGTAGTCATGGCATACCAGAGGAAGGGTGTATATTTTTTCACCCTTCTACTAGAGCAGTAGGTTTACATTGATACAGGAGGCTTCTTTACTGATGAGTGACTGCATGATGGGTCCTTCTTCCATTAAAATGGCCCCTCTACTCAAAAAGATGAGGTTTTCATTTTTAATGACATTTCTTAACCATGCGTTTCTGTTTGGACAACATCTATGCACATTTTTTTCTTTGATCTCTTTAAAAATCATTAAATATAGCATACATACAGAAAAGTGCATACAATATAATAGTATAACAGAAAATAAACACCACGTCACCCCTATCTATGTCGATAAATGGAGATTCATTAGTGTCCCAGGAGCCCTCATGTTACTTTCCCCCCAACAACCTGCTGTCTCTCTTTGGAGACCATTCTATTCTGGCTTTTATGGTGATCACAGCTGTCCTTTTCTATCTATTAATAGCTTAGCAACCTATATATTCTTAAACACTATAGTTTAGTTTTACCTGCTTTGTAACTTCATATAGAGAACATCATAGAGTATATTTCACTTTGCATCTTTGCTTTGTTCACTCCACATTGTTTAGAAGCTTCATCAGTGTTGAGTGCATCTCTGGTTCATCTTTTTTAATGCAGTATCCCATTGTATGAATAACCACAATTTACCTATTGCCACTAGCTATTTGCCCACGGCTATGACATTGTATATGTTTCCTGGTGCCCATGCTTCCCTAGGGTTTTTACCGACAAGGGAATTATGGCTTGGTGATAATAATCTTAAAGTCATGAAGGATCAGGAGGAGTCTATAAGTCACCTGCAAGAAAAAGGACACTCCAGGTAGAAGGGACAGGGTATGTCAAAGCACAGAGATGTGAAGCCCATGATATGTTGGGAGAAATCACAGTCATATATTATTGGAATGTGGCACTTGAATAACTCTAAATGGAGTTCTCAATTTGACTCTATAGGCTGATGGACACATTTTGAGTTACAACCTTCACAGTGCTGGTCGTGTTCAACTATAGTAGAACCATCTAGTTGGAGTCATCTAAATTTTAAATAGCAAGTAGGATTCATCTTGTAATCAGGTCTGATCTTATAGCTAAGTAAGTGCCTAGAACACCATGTTTTGAAGAATCCTAAGTTATGCCTGGCATCAGCAAGAAAGCCTTGCTTGATAATGTGGAGCCCATGTGCCAGGGGTCTACTTTATCTAAAAGCATCTCTCAGCAGTAGTTCAGACACTAGAGGGGTCCTCCTCAATCCAGCTCATGCTGTTTCACATATTGTTTACTTTATTGCATGGACAATGCTGCTCTAATCACCAGACTTGCCATTAGAAGCTATCAGCTACTGGGACAAATTTTAACTCTCAAAGGAGTTTAAATTTTAGGTGTTCAAATGACAGGAAGAAGGGGATGTCAAGGTCTTATTTAAGAACTGATAAAACAATGAGCTTTGTGTGCTATCATTAGAGCAATTACCTTTATTATAGACAAAAATAAATAACAATTCATATTTTGAATCTTATTCTCTCTTAAACCAAAATGACCCCAACATTCTGTCCCACAAGCTGAAATGGTACATATATTTATAACAGGCTGTTTTGATTCATTACTCTGAAAGTGTCAATGTCCTGGTATATTTTTTAGAAAGCCTTTTGTGTTAGGGCTTTGCCTCGGGCAGTCTGGGTTATGAGACATATATAAATCAAGAGACTAGGAAGAAACAGGTCTATGAGCTAAAATAATATTACCAATGGATTATATGTGCACCTGTGGAAGAGGAAGGTTAGTTTTCTTGTCAAATGGACCTCCTTGGAGTGTTGCCACAGCAGTGGCAGCCAGGCCATGCGGGCAGATCACAGTCATGCGGGATGATACACAGGAAACCTAAGGGACCTTGGACTTAATAAGTAGAGACAAGAAACTAGGCATTTCCAGTGCCATGTGAGCACATCTATGTGTCCTGTGTGCCCATGGTGGAAAAAACAGACCACAAAGTATTTTAATTCTGGTATGGAGACCCTAAATCCTAGTGGAAACCCTTCTCTGTTGTGTGAACTTAAATGGGTTCTTTGTCATCCCCAAATCTGTTTCCTCACCTGTAAAATGAGGATATTATACTCACAGGGTTGTTAAATGGCTCTAATCTAATAAGATTTTGGATGTGAAAGTGGTCTTTAAATTGTATAGCACGGTACAATTCAGTATCATTATTACTTTTGCCTCATAAAGGCTATTGCAAGATTCAGAAAAGATAACATAGTTGAAATCTCTTGGGAAAGTACTTGGGAAAATCTGTCTGAGAAAGGACAAGTGTCAGGTGGTAGCTGAAAGAGTGGCCGCAGCATTTTCAGTTGCAGGACCCTAGGGACGTGTGACAAGTAGATGAAAGGGGGTATGAGGGCCTCGTGGAAATGAAAGGTTTAGAGCATTTTTAAATTAGGCAAGTAGTCAATTCAATGAAAATGAAAGGGAACCCTGGAATTTTCCAGAACAGAAGCATCAATATCAGTGGAGCTGTGAACAGCTTAGGAGTCACTATTGAGGCAACAAGTCTATGTGGCATTTTATATTTATTCTATATTTTTGATGAGAAGAAAGAGAGACCAGCTCAGGTTACAAGGAAGAAATGGATATTCATTGATGGATACACGTAGCCAGGAATCTGTACCACGCCTCATGGGAAATAGAAGCCAAGTCTTCATGGAGAACGGATGGCAGGACAAGGAGGTTATATAGGTGCAAAGGCAACTCTAGGAACTGGATTATCCTGTTGCCCTAGAGTGGCAGGAATTTTCCAAGTTTCTACTGTTCATGCCACTGCACAACCAAGTGGCTCATCTTCTCTTCAGTGCATTACCTGGTTTCTATTCCCCGGTGTTCCAGGCTCACCTTTGTGCCGGTGGACCCTTCGTCTCTCTTGCCTGTGGCTTCTGCTGCTCTCAGTTTCTGCTGACTGTCTCAGTTCTGTTTCCTCCCTGCCTTCCCATTCATGAATCAGTCTCACTTTCTCTGTTTCTCTCTCTCTCCCCCTCCCTTGTTCTCTTCCTCTCTTTCTCTCTCTTGTTCTTATTGTCAATTTCTGGTGAGAGACCTGAGTGGTTCCATTTATCCCCATTTTCTTTGCTGGACTCGACTTTTTTTCTCTTGGGCCAGGCTTCCATAGCTAGACCAGGCAGGGGTAGGGTCACATGATATGAACATAGTAATTTATGCTTTAAGACCCCCTTAGCTTGGAGCTGTTGGTGGGCCCCTTTTGGTGTGGGGCAAAGCTCTGTTGTGAGAACATTTTCTGCAGCTTCAGTTTGTATATGAGGGTGCTTGGTGTTCTGGGACACGTGGTTTACTTCCCATTATGAGGTGAGTGGGAGCGAGGAATGTGTAAGGTACTTTCTGGAGAAACAAACAGACTAAACAAACACGCTCCCCAAGTAAACATATGGTGTTGATGATGGCAAAGATGAAGCAGAAGTGGGAGAAGGAGAAGAGAAAAAAGAAATATGTAGAAAGTTTAAACTGTCTCCTTTTCTTTCCTTCTTAAGTGAGAAGAAGGGAGATAGACTCGCACATGCACCCCAACTGGAATCCACCTGGCAACCCCCGTCTGGGGCTGATGCTCAAATCAACTGAGCTATATCCTCAGTGCCTGGATCTTGAACAAATTAAACCACTGGCTGTGAGAGAGAAGGGGGTTAAGGGGTAGAGGGAGAGAAGCAGATGATCGCTTTTCATGTGTGTCCTGACCGAGGATTGAACCCAGGATATCTACATGCTGGGCCGATGCTCTATCCACTGACCACCCTGCCAGGGCCAGAAATGTCTCCTTTTCAAGCCTCTATGGAAAGGGATAAGAAGTGCATGCTCTAAAGCATTGGGAGTATTGTGCTTGGCCAACACGGAGCATTGTTTTTGATTGTGGTTATTTTCCCTAGAGTAGGTTCAAACTGCCTCTTTAACATGATTAAGCATCTCAGAATTTTGGAACAGACAGAAACCCCAAGGTAACTCCCTCTCCATTTTGCACCCCGTCCTTCTTCTTCTTGGAAATGGAAGAGAGACTCTCAAGGCTGAGGGACTTGAGCACTCTCAGGAGCAGAGGCAGATTTAACGGCGGGCACACCAGGCACGTGCTCTGGGCCCCGACCTCTGAAAGACCCGACAAAACCCCAACTTTACACTTTTTTCTAATGACACCAAGTTTGGTTTCATGTGTGCAATGTTAGCATTAATAGTACATGCTATTTTTTTTATTTATTTAAAAATACAGTTAATATGGTTTTTTTTCCCCTCTCTCTCTCTCTCTCTCCTTTTGTTTAAGGGGCCCAATAGTTTCTTCTGCGCCCGGGGCCTCAACCGACCTTATTCTGCCTCTGTTCAGGAGGCCTCTGCTCCAGGACCACAGAGCCAAGGCGTGATTTCAGCTCGGGAGATTCTGTGCCACAGAACCTCTGACTCCCGTTGCCGGCTTCCACACGGGAGATGGAAACCTGACTGGCTTGAAGAGTTCTTCCTTTCATTTTGGGCAGCTGGCCTGAAATTCTTGCCAATCTCCCCTTTAAAAAAGCAGAAACCTACTTTTTCTGCAAAAGGCTGGTGTATTTTCTAAGGTTTGTCTTCAGCCCATGGGTGTTCGCTTGCCGTCTTTCTGTGTCCCATTCTCACCTTCAGCTTCCTGGGTCTCAGAGCTGTTCGCAGGTGGCTGCAAGAGGAAGCCACCTTGGTGTCCAGGTGCTTGTGAAGGCTGTAACCACTAACAGTGAAAACAAAACAAACAAATGCCCCTGCTAGCTTAACCAGTCCCTGGATTTTATCACACAACAATGACTATCTAAGGTGAACCTTTTCATTAAGTTTTGTGTTCTGCCAATAAACAACCCCAAAATATTGCCACTGTTTTTTTTTAAAGAATTTCATGTATTATGGTGGTAGCCTAAATGCTCATTATTCTAGAATCATAACCAAGATATGCATTTGGCATCTGCCACATTTTACCTTTGTGGCCTTGGGTGAGATACTTTATCTCTGTGCTTCAGCTTACAGGAAATGCTTGATAACCATTGCCCATTTTTATTGTATACCTTTTTATTTAGTCATTATAAGAACCTTATAAGGAATAAAACTCAGAAAAGTCAATTGCTCCATTCTAGAAGATAGTAAGTGATGGAGTTTGATTGAAAACTAATTTTCTGACTTCAATGAGGTGGTCTTTTTGCTCCATCAGAGCTACCCAGGACACCCTGTAGTGGAAAGGGTATTCTGAGAAGGTTCTAGGGCTGGAAACTTTCTTCTTGCTTTTCTCTTCTTCCCAACGAAGGCTGGATCCCCAGTGCACTATCTGCATCTGAGTCTCTGTTCAAAGGAGTCAGGAACATGCCTCTGCCTCAAGGCCCCTTTCCTACCAGCACCCTGTGGGCCTCACCAACCTGACAGGTGGCTGGGTCTTGGACCCCAGGGGTGTTGGTGGAGGGCTGTGCCCCTCCTCCACCCCACCTATGGCTTGGGCTGTGTGTCACTCCCTAAGGGACCTCAAAGCACTCCTTGCACAGAATCTGGCCTCCTTACTTTAGCAAATCAAAAGACCACTCTCCTGAGTTTCACTTTCTTCAAGGTAGGGTGGCTAATGTGCATGGAATTACTCAATACGATCTATTGAGGGCTCCATATAAAACCTAACATGATTTATTACTTCGATGATGAAAAAGGCAGTCCTTATGCATGAAAGGCCACACTGTTGGCCACCCCTCCTGAAACAGTCTTGTTGACTAAAGTTATGAAAAGTCCCGGGAATGGTGAGGGCAGGATTTTACTGGAAGCTATAAATAGACAAATTGGTGGTTCCTCATTCTCTTCTTCACTGACGAGGTGGCAGTGCAGCCCGCTCCCAGATGTGCTCCAGAGTCTAATCTGACTGCACATGGTACCTGGGAAAGATGGATGACAACCTGTGTGAAAGGAAAATTAGAAAACAATTAAACTAGGAAGAGTGTTGGGAAAAAGACATTTGTATAGGTCATATGGAGAGTGTGTACCCTTAAGAGTTACTGTATTTTTCGCTCCATAAGACATATCCCCCCCCCCAAAAAAAAAGTGGATGGGAAAATGCCTATCTAATGGAGTGAAAAATAAAGTATTTTATTAAATCTTTTAACACACCATTTGGTTTAGAATATTTTTATTTCTTATTTCCTCCTTAAAATCCTAGGCGTGTCTTATGGTCAGATGCGTCTTATGGAGCAAAAAATTGTTATATATACCACTCACAAAACTTGGGGATATTTCAAAATGAATATGAAGTGATTAAATATCCCCTAGTTTTTGTGAGCAATATACGTAATAATTGCCTCAAGAAAAGAGTAGGGATGGGATGGGGTCAGGGAAGCATAACTTTGTGCCCAGCATGCAACATGGCCATGTGTAAACACCTGAAACCAATGAGTCTCCTCTAAGACATAGCTTCCAGCTTATTATACAATAACTGTATTTGTTGGCTTGCTTGTTTTATTCAAGAAAAGATTTAGACAATTTCCACTATACTCCCACAGACCATTGCTAAATGACCAGATGGGAAAAAGTTTACTGCCTGCCCAAACTGCTCACAGCCCATGAGCGGTCCAGACAGTGCAGGATTTGTAGCAAGAAAATGATTATCCCTTTTCCTCCTCACAAAGAAGCAAAGGTCTTCATCTTTGACCTTGGCATCCCCTTGCTGCTTTCTTCTCTTTCCTGACACATAGGCTTTATATTATTTATCTTGGGCTTTCTCATGAATATATGTTAAATTTTAATTTATGTTGAATACATTCAGAAGACTAAGGCTCTCTGAGTTTCTGACCTCCTGAGAAAGGAGTGAGTGTGTGTGCATGTGTTTGTTAAAGAAAAGCCCTCAGCTTGTCTCGTGGCTGAAAGGCCTCCTGAGCTCTCTGAGCTCACTCTGAGGAGTGAAGCAGAATGGTGTACCTCCTGTCTGATGGGTTTTATCAAAATGGCACAATAAAAAATGGTGGTCTGAGTTCTTAGAGTTCTGTTATGGGCTCTGTTACAGGTAAACCAGGCCGTAATTCACTTGTCTGGTGACAGTTTTTATTACTCCATGTCAGTGCAGTTTTGAGGAGGAAGGGGAATTGCACTAGACAGCAGATGTGGGAGACTTTTCTTTCTCCTTGTCCTGTGGAGAAGCCCAGGGCTCCAGCCGGTGACTCACTGTTGTGGTATTATATGCCTCAAGATTAAGTGTGTGCTTTGGAAAGTGTGGGGCAGGATTTATCAGTGTGAGTTCCTCCTTTGAAGTATCAGAGCAAGCTACTTTGCTGATGGTTTCTGGAAGCAGGCCAAGTCCCAGTATGCTGTGAAAATAGCCGTCTTAGGTTTTCTTGGCACATGAGTACATTTGCACTTGATTCTCAGACCTCTGCTGCCTTCTGATGTTTTCAAGGCCAGTGTGCCTGGGAATTAGGGCTGGAGGCCAAAGTGTAACCCTGCCTGTTTGTGCCCTTTCAGGTGCCCCATCCAAACATGGTTTAGATGGCTCCAGATAGGGACCATAACATCAACTTGAACAAGAATATCCTTGAGATCCAGAGCGCAGGCTGGCTTTGAGTTGCTTTTAAGCATTTTTATGAATTTCTCTGTAACCCACATTTCCTGCTGCCCTGCCCCCACTAACAAAATGTTGATGCTGAAGGCTTTTTACTGCAACAGTGGTTTTCACAACAATGTGTCTTACATTTTCAGCTTGAAACTAAAGCAATGTATAAGTGGAGAAAGGCTTCAGTGATGCTATTAGAATCTACCAGGAAATAACAACAACAAATCCATCTTTCTCCAGTGAAGCATTTGTCATCTATCTGTCTGCATCTCCCTCCTCCCACCCCCACTGATCATCATCCTGTTATTAATTTTGAGAACAAAGGACATAAAAGCTAATTATGTTACATTCCCAAACACCCTTGCAGAGGTTAATGTATCAGACACATTTCTCATCACCTGGTTATGTGTAATAAATAGCTTCCTTGTAAATGCCGATTTCCCAATAGCCTCCCCATTTCAGGTTCTCCTCTAGCCTGGGAACCAGACTTAGTCCTTCCTGATTGAAATCTTGCTGACCTGTGTTGAAGAACCCATACATAACCTTGCTAAGCACCTATCTTTTGCTCAACTTTTTGAGTGGTAAGACCCTTTCAGAAAGGCCCTTGAATCTTGGAGAGGGCTCAGAAAACCCTCAAGGCCATGTCTGTTGTCCCCCTAGTTGAAAACATAATTGAATGTGGCTCCTGTTATGAGTTGCATTGCGTCTCCCCTCCGCTTCAAATTCACATGTTGAAGTTCTGACCCGCAGTACCTTATTTGGAGATGGTGTGTGTGTGTGTGTGTGTAGGGATGTCTTTGCAAATGCAATCAAGTTAAAATGAGGTCATTAGGGTAGGTCCTAATCAATATGACCAGTGTCCTTTAAAAAAGGAGAAATTTGGAGACAGACCCACACATAGGGAGAATATCATATAACCATGAAGACAGAAATCTATAGAAAAAGACCCAGAACAGATCTTTCCTTCACTTCCTGAGCCTCAGAAGGAACAAACCCTGCTGACACCTTGATTTTGAAGGTGTCTAAGCGCCAAACTGCAAAATGATACATTTGTTTTCGAAGCCTCTCAGTGTGTGGTGTTTGTATGGCAGCCCTATCCGATTCATACAGGTCCCTTGGGCCACGAACTCTGAGGCAGAGGTTAGCACGAAAGAAGTTTGTTTATAAGGGACAGCTCTTGGGATAAACTCTTCTGCAAGAGACAAAGAAGCACCTGGAAGAGGGAGGGCTCAGCTGATGTCATCATGGTAGGCTCTGGGTCTGGGATGGCCCTTCATAGCTGGGACACTGGGCCTTTATGCTCTTCCGTCCATCTGTCACCAGGTGCGGGCTGCCGCTGGAACAAGGTATAACCTTGGGTGAAGCAGTTTTCTTTAACCAAGGCAATTCCTGAGCAAGGCTGACAGTTGGGGACAGTCTTCAGGGGCAATCCCAGCAGTTGAGGGCATAAGTCCTCAGGCAGCATCTGGGTGGCGTATCACAGCATCCACTACAAATACATGTCATAATAGGCTAGTTGGCTGAAGGATGGCTTGTCAAATTTTATGATTTCCAAAATGGAGTTGAGTCTTGTAAGGGGTGGAGCTCCGTTCAGTTTACCTTTCCTCACCAACCTTCCAGGTGAAGCAGGCTGCGATCCCCTTGCGTTTGAGCCGGCTTTGGGAGAAAGCTGGGCATTGGAGGTGTATCAGTCAGTATCTAGATAGGAGGACAGAAACTATTCTGGGTGCTTCAAACAAAGAGGATTAATAGAGAAAAATAGTCACAGAAGTGCTGGAGGGCTGGGGGAAGCACAGGCTGAGGCAGATGTTTCCTGGAGACCAGGATGCTGCTTTAGACCAGGGGCTGGAACCGATAAGCACATGCTCTCTGCTGAGCCACTGCTATGGCCACAAGCTGCTGTTGGGTCTATGCTGTACCCTCTGAACAGGAGATCAGGGCTTCACATTTTGATACTGGTGAAACCAGGGCTGATACTGCTAGAACACAGTCACCTGGGGAGCTGCTGGAGCCCACAGTTGCTGGTCTCAGTACTATTGCCTTTGGGGGCACTACCAGTAGCAGACAAAAAACAAAACAAAAACTCTTTCTTGTTCCACATTTCAGTTTCTCTTCTGACAAGGAGATTGACTCCCACAGGCTCCTGTACTAGACAGGAGAGATTGGAAGGATGGGGAGGGCTCTGGGACAATGGACAGTAGTCCAATCTCTCTCAGACTAGTCCCTGCTGTGTCTCTGGCCAGTGGACGGGCCTCAGAGGGAGGACCAATGGCCAGGAGGGAAGCCCCACCGAGCAGTGGCCTACAATCCCCCTTTGAGTCTGAGGAGGGATCGTGCACAGAGCAGGTGCAGCTGAGGAGCTGGCTGATCTTCCCTGCCGTCTGCTTCCTGCTCCGCATCCCTCTCTGCTTCTTCTGAGGAGAAAAGAACTTTTCCAAACAACCTCCTGCCATGGCCAACTTGGAGAAAAGGAGCTTTGTTATTATAAGAGGAGATGTCATTATGATCTTGTTGTAGAAACCAGGTCTACTAGTTCTCGACCAGTATTCCCCTGTCCACCCCATGGCACAGCTGCAGTCTGGCCTCCCTTTTCCATTCTGGTTCTTGGAAAGAACAATGAGATATGGACCACAAAAGGGCCAAGCTGGGTCAACTGAACTGCCTGGTCACTCCAGTCAGATCCCTGCGCAAGCTGAGATCACTGTTGAATTTTTGGTTATTTGAGTGTGTTCACCAAATAAATGTTCTTTGGACACATTTTTTAATGGGACATTAATAACATAATAAAATTATCTTATTGTGAATAAAACTTCCTATGTTTGTGTGTACTAACCTTTCAAAGTAATTTTTCACTATTTTTTTCATTCTTTTGGTGGACTTTTGACATCCTAAACTGTCCTTCTTCAGGAATCCACTTGTTCTTTCAGTGAATATTCACTGGGTGACAACTACCACAAGCACTTATGTTATATATAAAGGAGGGAACACAAGAAGCAAAAGAAACTTTCTACAAAGATGTTTTCCTTACTCAGAAAGAGTCCACTTTTACAACTAAAAGAACTAAATTGCAGAAAGAAAGCTAATCAGTGATACTGAGACTTCAGATTGGCAAACCCAAGCCATTCCCATAAAGAACTTCCTTTTACTGAAAACTGAGGTGACATGTTCAGTAGCATTCAACTCTAAGATTCCAGTCTGTTTCGTTTATGATCTTGAATGTCATCTGCTTATAAATTAACACGTGTTTGGTCTAAGGTTACTTTGATGCATCTTCATGTGTCCTTGTAGAAGGTGATTGATTAGGCTTGGTGTTTTCCACATTGCTTAGCTTTGTAGAAACAAAATAAGCAACGTACTGTATCCCTTCTGCCAAAGCATGTGGTTAGTATAAATTTTCCACAGACATCTGAATTCAACAGCCTGTGCGTGGTTGTTCAACACAAGTAAGGACAAAATGGTAAGCAGTGAAAGTTGTCAGAAAAGACCCCTGGGAGACACTGCTCCTGGAGCCAATCAGATTATACAGCAGACTCAAAGGCACTGCCAAATCTTACAGACCAAATTCTTCTCACCTGGGAATTTTATCCACCGACCAGACCCGATATTGGTCCTAAATTTCAGAGACTTCATGAAAATTTTATTAAAGCAACATTTCAGTTAGTAACTTGTAACTACCATTGGCAAATTATTAGTCTAAATATATAACAATTTCTTCAAATTACAAAATATTTCTGAATAGCTCCCCAAATTCTACTTCTGGTTTTAAACAATAAGCTGAACCTATCCCCTTCTCTTTTGAGCTGTTGCTGTGCTCAATAAAAGCACTAAGGTTACCATGGTTTCCTTAGTGATGCATGTGTTATCAAGGGAAAAGTGTGGTTGGAGGAGACAAAGAATGAGAAGGAAACGAGACCTCAATACACCCTGTCTGCAAGGTACCAGCAAGATTTCATTGCTTCACTCCGGAAATGAAGGTCCACCAGGTGAAAAGTTGCCCTCTGGTGATAAAAAACTTCGTTCAGCTCACTTAAAACTTGTGAAGTATATTCTGTGAACCAGGAAGTTCACCATTTTAACTCCTAGAAAAGACAGCTAATTTCTCTTGATACATCTGGGATGTTTCCCCAAGATAGCAAAGAAGAGAAGACAGTTTTGTGGTGTCACTATTGTATATGGGCTTAATTTGAAACTATTAGTTTCATTAGCTTTAATTGTCTACTTGTATCTCTGCATTTCACCCTGAAACACTTTATTGCTTAAGCAAGTTGGCTCAGAAAATAATTGCCTTGTTCTTACATAGAGAATATACAAAACAAAAGGCTATTTTGCCAGGCCTGGAAGGAGTGTTTTTTTATTATTTCTGATTTCCTTCTGTGTTTTCAATAGAAAGCCCAACATTCAGTGAGACCTCCAAACAATTGAGAGCCATTGAATATAGCCCAGACAGGTTGTGGACAGTCTTCAGGGGCTTACCTGGGCAGGTTCCAGACTAGTTGTCTACTTCTGTCAGGATGAAAGGACAATGTTTAATAAGGTTCTCTTATGCTTGTAGAGAATCTGTTGTCTATTTTTCAGAGGTTCTTTCCTGGATAGAGGTAACTAAATGTGACACAAATTCCATGGATTGTGAGCACCAACAGTCCCTTTTCGTCTCATAAGTCAGAGTTATTGTTTAACTGTGTACCATTTTGTGTTTGTAAGATGCTGGAATTTGGTAGGATATTTAATCTTTACAGAGCCCTGGTCTGCTAGGGAACTTTCAATAATCCCACTTTGAAATGAGGAAAATATGATATGAAAAAGAGAGTAAATTCCTTGGATTTTCCCCATTCATGATTCAGTGTTGATATGGAATCCCAGAATGATTGATTACCCTGCCCATGCTAGTTATTACTCAAGGTTCAAAAGAAAAATCTTAGGGTATTACCTGACACTAAGAGAGAACTAAGGTGGCTCACTGGAATGGGCCACATCTCATTGGAGACACCTGTATTTCTAGGAGGATCAATGTAGGGCATTGTGCCTTCATAGCAATTGGGTGCTCTTTTGAGACCTTAGGGTTCTGCTTATGGATCAACAATCTATCGTATTCCCTGAACATCTGTAATGTGTTCAGCTTTGTGCTTGGTGATGTGGTGAAAGCAAGACACACAGCCAACAGGAGTCCTAATTTTTGAAAACATCTATAGTCTGATGAATTAAGGAATAATATCAGATCATATGTAAATTCTCTGCTAAGTGTTTACAGATCAGAATTTCTTCTCTTGTTATCAGAACAGAGAAAAGGCAAAGAATGCAGAGTCTCAGAGTAACCAGGAAAGGCTTCCATAAAGAAGGAAAGGCTTAAATTGTAAAGAAGAGAAAAAAGGTTCAGTGGGTCCATTACTTTTCTGAACCAATTGCACCAATACCATTTCTCCCATAGGCCACATGAAATACAAAGAGATCTTTTGCCTCTGACAGTGAGCAGAGAACATCTGGCTGTGTCAGGTACCAAGGATGGCAGGCTCCCTTCCTCCTAGCTGACTGACTCAGCAGGGCTCATATTGATGACAGAAAAGGACAGCTCATGGGCTTTCCAGGTTGCTTTTGAATAGATGAAATTGGGGGTCTACTCTATTTCAAGGTGGGGCGGTTTAGCATGAGGTACAGAGGGGAGACTATGAAGAATCCGATTTGGCTAGAGACGAAAGCTTGTGCAGGAACGCGATGGAAAACTAGGTTTCCCGCTAAGGGCGGTGGCCTAGTGCTAACGAGTACTGAAGTGAGACACAGCGCAGTAACTAAGGGACGCTGGTAATGTTACTGAGCGTGGGGAAAAGGACCTTCTAGAAATACCTCAATGGAAGGGTCATGCTGAAGACTGGAGGAAAAGAGGAAACTAGCATTGGGGAGGTGAGTTAAAAGGCACATTATATAGGAGATGGAGACAGCAAGGGCAGGAAAGAAATGGCGAATCACGTGATTTTGCAAATAATAGGCTTGGTGACAATGTCCATAGACTGTGAGGAAGATGATGATGAAAAAGGAAGAGGATAAGGAGAAGTCAGTGGTCTGAGCAATCCCGTGCGGCTTCCCAATACTCCATCTTCTAAAGTAGTTTTTGTACCTTGCACAAGTGTGGGATATTTCATGTGCAACACACTCACATGGTCCCATAGTAGTATCTTTTTTTAAAAAAAATATTTTAAAAAGTATGTGTTGGGCAGATAAAATATATTATGCTCACTTTGTTAAAGATGGTGCTGCGCACATGCAAGTCCATTGATATTAATGTGTTTTGGGGGACAGGCTGTGGGCAGGCCGGGTCGTTATAGCCTAGCCTACACCTTAGTTTTAAGAGTAAACTTTTCCCCACACCCTTGACTGATTGGATGATGTAGGGTGGTGCACTCTCCTGAGGAATCCCATTATGCCTCAGATGAGTGACTTTGTATCAGAGACTTCCTTGTTTGTAGGTTGGATTAAAGGTTTAGAATCTACACTATAAAGTGGGGCAGACCAGAAGCTTGCGCTTGGTGCCTGAGATTATTATTAGAAAGGAGAGAAGATTAAGGCCACATGGAGGAGAGGAGAAGCAGCCAAGATGGCAGAGTGCTGAGGAAGAAGCCAGTTTGTGCAGAGTTTTTGTAGAGAGAAGGAGATGGGGAACAGAGATGAATAAGTCTGGTGAGCTAGAAACCTTTGATGCTAGGAAACTCGGATAAGTCAGTAGCTTTGTGAGCACTGAATGAGTGGGTTTTGGAGCCCAGTGTGTGTTTTTACTTGCCCTTTGGGTGCAAGCTAGAATTAAAGCTGATGGCTCACCAGTTCTTGGCTCTGTTGTTTCATTACCGACTGTCCGAATCTAATGCGAACCTGCACGGGTCAGGCGGCTGTGATAATGGCCCGATTACTGGCTTTACAGTATTGTAAAAAAAGTATGGTAAGATAGATATCAAATAACCTTTCCCATCTTAGTTGTGTTTGAGTGTATAGTCCAGCAGTGTTAAGTATGTTCACACTGAAGTGCTGCCTCACAAGCTCTTCCACACTCAGTTCTTGTTCACATTGCTTTCCAAAATCTATCTGCTTGAAATTTCTCTTTACTCGTTTTTCTTTTTCCTCCCTCCCTCCCTCCCTCCCTCCCTCCCTCCCTCCCTCCTTTCTTTCTTTCTTTCTTTCTTTCTTTCTTTCTTTCTTTCTTTCTTTCTTTCTTTCTTTCTTTCTTTCTTTCTTTCCAAACTCACACACCTTACTTTTGGGAAACCATTCCCAAGAGGAACAGTGAATACTCACTCAAGAACCATTACCCTGGAGAAGTGGTATAGGGTAGTTGTTGGTCAAATAAGTTTGTATATATGATGTATATGTTTGCATGCTCTGGGTGTGGGAGACAGGCTGTAAGCTGGCAAAGTCATTATAGCCTAAGGCTTAGTTTTAAGACTAAGCCTTTCCCTCCCTTCTAATACTAAGGTCTTCTCAAAACTAAGCTTTTCCCCACACCCTTGACTGTTGCATGATAGGGAGTGGTGCACTCTTATGAGGAATCTCATTTATGCCTCAGATAAGTGACTCTGTATCAGAGATTTCCTTATTTGTATATTGGCTTAAAGGCTTTAATTTTCTACAGTATAAAATGAAGCAGACGGGGTTTTGCTGTCTCTCAGTTCCTGCTATCAGCATTGCAGAGGCCTTCCTGATCCCTTGCCCTTTATGGGAAAAGCAGGTTTTCTGCTTTTCCTTTGGCCTTTTTTATGGCTTGCCTGTTTTAGTGAGACACCAATAAACAGAATGGCCCACCATCTTCCAACTCTGCTGTTTCTTTACTGTCTGCCTGAATTCAATGAGAACCTGCATGTGAATGGCCACAATGGCAGCCCCTGGCCATACAGTAGTGAAGAGGGTGGGTTCTGAGTCAGTTCACCTGTGTTCAAATCCTGGGCCCCTACTTACTAGCTGAGTGACTTTGGGCAAGCCACTCGACTCCTCTGGGCCACAAGTTTCTCATTTATAAAATAAGGAGAGTGATACTGCTTCACCCTCCTCCCAGGGCAGCTTGTGAACATTAAAACATGGAAAGTGCTCCTGCACCTGGTAATTGCCACAAAAATGTTAGTTAGCATTGTCCTCTGGAGCCCTGAGTTTCATTTGTTTTCTTCAAGCTCACACTGGAGAAAGTACAAAAGTCCAACTCTGTTATCTATACTTAACTCCCACTTTTAATCTCTTCAGGTTCTGTTGGGGCAAAGTCTTAATGTTTATTTGCTCTTAAAGTCCTCAAAAGGTTGACTGCCTGACTATTAAATGGCCTCTCTTCCCCCTACTCTGGAGTCATTCTCCTCTTTCCTTTATCTGCCTATTTAAAAATCTTTGCACCAGAAGATGCTGCCACCTTCCACAACCCTCTGCACCCCAGCATTCTGGAGGAAACAGAAGTTTAGTTTCCATGTATACAATTTCCTTTACTTGAAAATTATAGAAATTATTTCAGCTTTATTTTTGTTAAAGTTGGGGGTTTTTCCCTCTCTGGAAAAGGAGAGGGAAAATTGTTGCTATGCAATTATCCTGATATAGAATTGGTTTTATCTGAGAGCCAAAGGCAGCCATGGTGGTCCAAGATCTGGCAAAAGACAGAAATTGACGGTTTTTCTGAGGGAGGTTTAGGGACAAGCATTCCCTTTGACCTAAGTTCTTAGCACCTCTAGAACTGTCCCCCCAACACTACCTCCCTTCCCTCACCACCCAGTGCCAGTAAGGCTCTGGCTTCCCCCTTCCAGCACCTTCCAAGATTGCTTTGAGATCCCACCCCTCCATGTGCCTCACATGAGAATCTGTCCTAGGAGGAGCCATACTTGGCTAGCACTACCTCACAGGCCAGTGCCATGGCAACTGCCCTCACAAATATACACAGATTGCCAGATAAGGCCTGGTGACAACAGACCAGAGTGCTGTAACAGGACCTCACCACATGGGGATCACACTCCTCACACCCTAGTTCTATCCCACAAAGGGACCCCAGTCAGAAGGAAGGCCTGTTCTATTGGGCTGAGGGCACCTGCGCTGTGGTGTCAGAGAACAAACTGGGGCACTCACCTTCCTTGCTCACTGCTGCAGAAGGAAAGAAGGACTGGGGAGTCTCTCCGGGGATTTCCCGAGGAGGTCAGTGCAGCAGCATTCTGATGAGTCAGCTTTCTGGTTGTGCACCAGGAGGCCTTCCTGGGAACTAAGCCCTTCCTGGGAACTAAATGTCATGTGGCCCCATGACATTTCTGTGAAGTGGTGGCTGTGTTGCAAGCACCACAAAGCTTACACACATTTGCATGGTCTTGTTTAAAATAGGGCCGGCTAGGTATGTTCTTGCTATTGATTTGCAATAAATTGAACTCTGAACTTCATTCAGTTGGCCAGACAGCTTCCCCTTTTCTGCTTCTCTCTGTTCCTTCCTTTTCCCTGATTTTTAAGAACCAAGGACATCAGATTCCCTCTTTGTATCCTTGGAAAGCAAGGTGGTACTAGAAGCTCTGGATGTATATGATGCCTTTTCACGAAGCTCCACTATAAGTATGTAAGTGATAGCAAATATGTTTACATTCAAATATGTGGACTTTGGTCATTACCTAGGCTTTTAAAATGCAGTTTCTTGTTTGCCGTGGATATGTCCACAAAACATATTCCTGCCAGGTTATCTTTCTGCTATGTTGCTAGCATTCAGCCCATTGGGACCATAAAAAAAAAAAAGTGAACTTATGGGAAAAAATAAAAGATTTCCACAAGTTTTAAGATCAAACATCAGAATTTGAAGAAGTCATTCACTTGCTGAAGGCTGGGGGATGTGCTGACCACCTGTCCTTGGGAGTGTTGGTGGAAAAGGTTGAGAAGCGCCTCTGTGACTTGGTGACCCTTGACCTTGATTGCTTCTGTAAAATTTTTGGAAGGGAAATGATTTCTTGTGGAACATATACACAGCAAAATTGAGAAACAGAGATTTGAGAAAAGCTGAACAGATTCCAATCTGATAACCTTTCAGATACATAGTTATGTAATCACAGTGTCGATTTGATGGGGTAAGAGAATTACAGGTGGCACAGAGATGGCGATGAGGTCAGCTTGTCATTCTGTTGAGAACCAGAATTCTTCAACATGGTTATCTCCAGATTTTAATTTTCTGTCCTAACCAGAGCACATAAATTCAGAAATAACCCAAAACATGTGTTAATTTATTATTCTATGCTGTTTGAATGCAACAATGCTGTACCTAGAACTTTCTAAAATGTGATAAAAGTGATCATTTTGACCTTCTTCTCTTTTCCAGGAGGCCAGGTAGGAAGGTAAGCAGTGGGTATCAGGGAGCTGGTACCATTGAGTGGTTCACATCCTACTGAAATGTTTCTTAATAAGTTCTAGATACTCCTTTTGGCCACCCTACTATACACTGAGGTTCAGTTCTGGATTTTTATGGGCAGAAGAAGAAAAGAATGCTCATTCTGTCCTTTGGTTCTCAGTGACTAGAAGGAGTAGCAGCACTTTATGGACAAGTTGGGAAATATAGACATATTCATATCTTGCATATATGGGAATATTGCAGATAGGTTTAGGTGCTATAGACCATGTGACAGTGGCAGCTCCCTCTGGGTTCTGATGTGTTAGGCAAAGCTACAGTTCTGGGAAGGTGACTCTGGATAGTGAAAGGATGTATATGGAGTTTCCAAGTTTTCAATCATTTCTATTACATTTGAACTTGGGCAAGAAATGTAACTTCTTGGAGTGTCAGTTGGTATGATGAGATGTGCTATCTACTTCAAGAGGTGATTGTCTTTAAATGAGATCAGGTATGTATATGGAGTCAGCATAGGTAGAGCCTGGTACACAGCAGGTGCCCAACAAACAAGGGGGGACTCAGAAGTGTCAAGACCTCCATAGCGGGTAGTTTTTTAAGGTAATAACATTATTTTCTCCCTCCCAAAACAAACATATAAAAACCTCAAACCCAAAAATTTAGCCAAGCAGAAGGTGAATTCAAGCATATTCTGAAGACAAGAGAGAGTGTCATCTACACATACACCATGTGACCTCTCTTTTGCTATAACACCAAGCCAGGAGGAGGAGGCATTAACATAACCTCACTCTGGAACTTCTGCTCAGAGAGATTATGTCCAACTTCAAGTTGGAATGCAAAGGAGCTTAATCTACCCAATGAAGAGTGAACAATACCATTTTATTTTTTATAGAGAACATGCTGTGGCCACCATAACATCATTAATGAGGCCATTACTATCTGAGAGGAACTCCCTCATGAGCTCTGGTGGGCTGCGAGCCATGCAACCATGATTCATCATCTGTTTAGTAATCTGAGCAACTCCCTTGGTTGTGCATTGCTGTCTTTGCGGAAGAAAGAGGCAGAGAAGAAGGGGACTGAAGGGTGGGTAATGGGACCCTGGGCTCACTGCTATGTTTTGTAAAACCATTATTCTTCATTACCATGACCATACCCCCATTTTCATACTACATTTTATACTCAATTAATTTCTGGAGATATCACCAGAGACTGATGTGTGCATACATAATAAGCTTGGGGTGTTTTTGATATTGTTATTTGTTTAGATCATATCTCTGCAGACAGCAATCATATATTAATTGTTCATTTGGGGCACAAGATAACTATTCTGAAGTTATCATTATTTGATGTGGTTTATCTGTTCTTATCAAAAATGTCACTGGTAATGGTAATCAAGAGCTGAGGATCCTACTTGGACATACTTTTGTGTGTTAGGCAATGAGTTGTTTAGTTATCTTCAAGTTCCAAATACTTTAGATAAAAGTGGGAATGAGAAATGATCATTGGAGAGCTGGAAACCTTCAGAATCTCCTGACATGGAGACACTGTAGCACATGGCAATGGACACCCAAGTCCCCAGGCCCTGATTGGTTCAGAAGGCATCTGGTCATTTATGACCTTACTTGGTTTCACTGCATAGTAATATAGGATTTTTATATGTTTGGTAAGTTCTTATTAGACAACTATTGATTGCTAATATGGAATCCATAACTGCATGTATCAGATCCTAGTTGTAGGGCTTATGTTCTCCCTGAAGGGTCATGAGTGTGTAGAAGGCCCATCCATTCACAGCCTTTGGGCACAGTCCCTTCCTTGTCTTCCCAACAGTTCATTGTAACAGCTGTTGGATGAATTGGATTGACAGACATTACCTTCATAGTTTCTTTGCAATAGATTTTTGCTCTTTTGTTTCTTGCTCAGTTGCTAAAGTCAAATTTTTGTTCCAATTATTGAAGGATTCATCAGTGCCTGAAAAGTCCCAGTCAGCATAGTCTTTTATGTCACTATTCTTAGAGGTTGTACTTGCCTCTCTCCCCGGAGGAGTTAGACAGCAAGTAGGTTTGCTCTCTGCGGTTCTCTGTGTTGCTCTGGGTTCCATTATGGTACTGGATTAGATTTCAGAGAAATTGTTTCATTCTTTGAGCAATTAGTGCCTTTTTAAAATTCAGATGCCTTTCAGATGCTGTCCTGCAGAGCCCTGTGAAGTGCTTTTGTCAGAACAGTTTATCAGTCCGAGATCATGTTTTGCCAGCTGCCCAGGTCAGCGGCAGCGAGAAAACACTGAGGCATATGGTTCAGATGCCTGGAGTTTTATCTGAGTAAAATCTATGTGAAAAGGCCTCAGAAATGTAAGAATCCAATCAGTGCACATGATGTCAGAATGTTTCCTGTTTCTCTCTTGGGGACATTTTCTTGGCATCTGGGCTGATCTTCTAGGTGTGTCTAATTTTTTGTACGGTACAGCCGTCTGATTTTGATTCGCTGGCAGGAAAAAAAAAGTCATATCTTCCAATGTCAGGGAACAATCTTGAACTTCCCTCTTGGTTCTCGCCTTTGAATTTCTATGAATTCCCAGACTTTAAACTCTTTTGGTGGCAAAGTAGAAAGTTTTATTTTCACATCAACCTCGGAAACCAACTTTCAATATCTTTGAACTTGTCCTGGAGATCAAGCACCATTTAGAACTGGCATCCTCACTTGGACTTTTAAGCACGTTCATAGCTTAGAGCTAAAAGGGAGAAAAAAAGAAAGGACATATTTGATGATTTTTCCTTTTGTGGATGCTGTGGGACCCTTTCCTGCAGGCTTTTGTGGGGCGTTGTAGCAAAAGATAGTTTTGTTTCAGACAGCAGTTCTACTGAGACACAACAGACTCATTTTCCTGGAGCTGAAATAAGCATTTCAATATTGATGTTTAAGGCACCCGGTAGCCTGATCTCAGGGAAATAGAAAGCTACTATTTTTAGTTGGGAAAAATATCAATGTACGATGAAGAGATTTGGATCATGGCCAAGACTGTACTGTTTCTCTGAGTTACTCGAGGTTAATAATGTCAAGATACTCACTAAGCAATGGGCATAGCCCTCTGGCAATGTTCTGACAGGATCCAGTACTCAAGAAATGACACCAAGCTGCCAAGATCCAGTGACAGTAGACACTTTGGTGAGGAGCCTTCCGCCTGAGAACTACCTTTATGATTTAGTAGGCTGTGGTACCCTTCCCTTCCCTTCCCTCCTCATAGCCTGTGAAAGCAGACAAGCTGCCGTGAGCCTGGTGGAGGGGAGGGAGGGGCTCAGCCCAGAGCCTTGGAACTGACGTCAGTGGCTCCTTTTCTCACAGCTGCCTGGCCCAATCCTGCTACTAGAGAAAACCTCTCTTCTTGCTTTGGAGATTGCCTCCAAACCCTGCACTGACAGTGACTGCCACCAATCTTCCCAATTGCACTCCTGTTAAGTCACTTTAAAAGCAAACAGCTCAAAAAAACAAAAAACAAACAAACAAAAAGCAAACAGCTCATTTACATTTATCAGCACTCACGAAAGAAAGCAGGGGCATAAAACAAAATGCACACCCAACAAGCTGTCAATTCTCCCAACTTTCACTTTTGAATGATGTTTTCTGCTGGCAGGAGATGATCTTCCCTGACATTGGCTTGGCTTAAATGCCACCCAAGAAGTCTTTTATTGTACTTTTCAATAGATATTACCATTTTTGCAGTTGTTAGGATATAAATAAGACTCTTTATAAAGGTATATTTTAGGGGTACTCTGTCAGTTCCAGTAACAAAATTCAAACAGGTTTAAGCAGAAAAGGGAATTCAGAAATGATGGGCTTTGGGTAGGGCTCAGTTGATGTAATCATGACTATTGTTGGCATCATCTTTTGACTTAGTTTTTCTCTTAAATTATTTTATTGATTTTAGAGAGAGAGAGAGGAAAAGGGGAAAGAGGAAAAGAGAGAGAGAAATATTCATTTGTTGTTTCACTTATTTATGCATTCATTGTATGTGCTCTGACCAGGGATCAAACACACAAACTTGGTATATTGGGATGATACTTTAACCAACTTAGCTACCCAGCCAGGGCTAGTCTTTCTTTTTGTTAGCTTCAAAGTCCCAATTCCAAGTGACAGTGTGGAGTTAATTTCAGATCCAGCAAGCAAGAAGTGTGATTCTCTCTCTGACAAATACCTCAGCAAAAATTTCAAGGTATCTCATTGGCTCTGATAGGGTCATATGCCTTTTTAAAACCAATTATTGAGAAATGCAATGGTCCCTTTGGGTGGCCTGAATCACATGATGCAATGAGCTTGGAGTAGCACAATCTACCCTGGAACCACATGGACTGAAAATAGGAAATGAATGCATTTCCAAATGACAAATGGGGACAGTTTCTACAAAAAGAGGGAGTGCAAACTGAGAGTGAAGAGCACACACGTCCAGTATAGGTCCAGATACATCTAAGCACCTGTAGTGGAACTTCTCAAATGGTGCCAACCTCATAGAAGACACTAGACTAAGTCTGAGTGAAAGGGAAAAGAGAGGTAGATGGGTACAAAGACAAATAAAGCAGAGACTTTGCCACTGAGGACCTCAGCATCTTAAGTCTTGCTTAGGCCAGAGATAGCAAATTCATGGCTCAGGTGCCAACACACCTGCCTCTCATGCCCGTGGCAGACATCGCTACTGGGCCCTCCCTGTGGAGGCTGGATTTGACTTTAGAATTTTTCCCATCCCTACAGTCCAGGTAGCCAATACAAATCAACAGATACCACCAGCCCATGAGAAGATACTTACTTTTCAGCCTGTCTTAGATGAATATTTAGTGAGTTGGACCAAAGGAACTTTCACTTTCAGTGTGGTTACATAACGTGGGCTGGGTCTGAGCTGGAGATAGAAGTTGGCTGGTTGACCACCAGTGACTGGTTTCCTGGAAAACTGAAGCCATGTGAGAGTAATAGCTGACTGTATTTCATGGTTTGTGGCTATCTAGCTTCTTTCAAATAGGTCAATGAGCACATTGCATTCATTCCTTTGCAAAGCATTTTTTAATACTTCATGAAAATAACAATGGGCAACTTAGCTCACTTGTTCAAAAAACACTTTTGTTCAGTGATATCTGTGTAGAACTGGCGGCAGGAAGAAAATTTTTATTTCACATGACGAGCAAGATTAAACTAGCTCTCTACGCTCATTGTTTAGAAATCACACTCAATTAGTTTAATGGTAAAAAGCCAAATCTGCCATATTGTTACATGAAGCCAGGAAGAGGAATACAGGGTACAAATCATGACAGATGCACAACAGTTTGGAGATGGATGCTTTCTCGTAATTCTGAGGATAACCAAGAAGGCATGTTAACCAAAAACATATAACGTGATTGACCTTAAATAGCTCTTAATTTTAGATGTAGGCACTTTTTAACACATATAGATAGCAAGTTGAATCAAAAAACATTTACTGAGCTTCTACAATGTGCAAGTTCCTTTTAAATGCTTTGTGATATACAAAAAGATACAAAAAGAGGTAAACAGCCAAATTGAAGATACAAGGTTTAAAACATGAAAACTTAAATAAAAATAAAACACTTCACAATAGAAAACAATAATTAAGAGATATTAGGCAGTAAGCAGTTAATTACCAAATGAATTATATAAATAATAATTACAGGAAACTTTTAAGAAAGAGTGATTAGTTCAGGCTAGAGATTGAAGAACTCATTAGTAAGGAAGTAGGAACTGACTCTGGTCTTGGGAATTTGGAAGGTAGTCCTGGTAGGGAAAGTGGCATATAAAAAAGCATGATTGCCTGACCAGGTGGTGGCGCAGTGGATAGAGCGTCAGACTGGCATGCAGAGGACCCAGGTTCGAAACCCCGAGCTCGCCAGCTTGAGCGTGGGCTCATCTGGTTTGAGCAAAAGTTCGCAAACTTGGACCCAAGGTTACTGGCTCCAGCAAGGGGTTACTTGGTCTGCTGAAGGCTTGCAGTCAAGGCACATATGAGAAAGCAATCAATGAACAACTAAGGTGTCGCAATGGCAACAAAAAACTAATGATTGATGCTTCTCCTTCTCTCCGTTCCTGTCTGTCTGTCCCTATCTATCCCTCTCTCTGGCTCTCTCTGTCCCTGTAAAAAAAAAAAAAAAAAGTATGATTGATGGCTTTGGCCTGATGACTCAGCAGATAAAGAATTGTCCCCGCATGCCAGAGGTCATGGGTTCGACCCCTAGTCAGGGCACGTTATGAGAAGCAACCAATGAGTACACAACTAAATGGAACAACTAACTGAAATGACAAGTTGATGCTTCTCTCTCTCTCCCTCCTCCCCTCCCTTCTTCTCTCTTTCAAATCAATGGAAAATTTTAAAAAATAGATAAAAAGCTTGATGGATAGAAAATGCAGACTATTATAAGTAAATACATGTATCTGTAGTTGATGTTTTGTGTAGAGGAGTGGAGGAGAATGGAGGTTGTAAAAATATATTGGTATCAACTCTGGAGGCCACAATGAAGATTTTTTGTTTTTGTTTTGTGTGTGTGTGTGAGAGAGAGAGAAAGAGAGGAGGGCAGTTAGTGAGACAGGCTCCCGCATGCACCCTGACTGGAATCCACCCAGCAAACCCATCTGGACCCAATGCTCAAATCAACTGAGCTATTTTTAGCACCTGTGGCTGATGCACTCAACTGAGCTATCCTCAGTGCCTGGGGCTGATGCTGAAACCAATAAAGCCACTAGCTGGGGGTAGGGGCAGGGAGGGAAGGGAAGGGGGAGAGGGAGGTGGGGAAAAGAAGATGGTTGCTTCTCATATGTGCCCTGACCAGGAATCAAACCCAGGATGTCCATATGCTGGAGCAATGCTCTATCCACTGAGCTACCAGCTAGGGCCCATGGTGAAGGTTTTAGGTGTAATCCAGCCATAGGGAATCATGGAAGGTTTCTGAGTGTCAGAGTTGTATGATCAGACTGTTTGGGGGAAGAATAACTTGACATGGAGCTAGTGGATAGAATGAAGGTAACAGATATTGGTTGAAGTTGAGGAAACCTCAAGGGCCATTTTTCAATAATCCTAAGCAAGTTAAAAATGTCCAATTCAGTTTGTTGGCAGTGGAACTATAGTTAGTATTATGAAATAAAAACAAGCTGTGGTCACTATTTAGATACTTTCTTATGGAGGAAGAAGGAGACATAAATTTGAGATTTTAGTCCTAAGAGATTAAAATAATGGAGGAATCTGGAGAGGAGAGAGTTCTGGGTTCAGATGAGAAAAGTAGGCCTACTTGTTGAGGTTTAGGTAAAGGCCCAGTTACCACGTACAGTGTCCAACACCTCACTGGGTTGATGGCCAGTGAAAAAAATTATCATCATATATTTATGCAGAGATAAGAAGGATATAAAAAAGTAAATGGTGGTTATGTTTGGGTGCTGGGATTCCAGACAATTTATTGTTTTTTATATTTCTCTGTCAAAGAATCTAGATTATAGTTAAAATCAGGGAAAACCATCAAACTAACTTTCTTTACAAAAAAAGAACTATGTACTCTTGGTACCAGTAAGTTTAAGGATTCCCTGGTACCAGTAAGTTTAAGGATTCCTTGCATACGTGGAATAATGTATCAATATGTGATATTCTCACCTTAAAGGCTTTTAGCTGGTGTGAACTCTCTGGAAAGAAGAGAGCAACTGAAATCAGGTTTGCTTAAGCTAGAGAGACCCAACAAATTCTCGATGAAGAGAATGGAGCATTTGAAGCTTCATTTCTATGAAAATGCAATTTAGAATTAAAATGATCCAAGTGGTGATGAATCTGATTTTCCCCCAATACTCTTTCTAACCCAAATAAGAGATCATTTCTATTTTTAAGTTCTTTAGTGATGTCAGTCCTCACTTTGTATGTAATGCTCTGCTTTTCTGTCTGCACAGATAGATGCATCTGATCGCTCATATGGCCATATGGTATGTGATGAGACACGCATTTACTTTTCATAGTTTTATTTTCCCAAAATATATTCTGCCTTCAGCTATACGTACATCATCACTCAGCTTTTTAGAAGGTGGCTCTCAGGACTTTGAAGCCAGAACAGAGCTAGACTGGAATATCCCATAAAGGCAAGGCTCGGCAGCACACAGCACGGTGCCTGACACCCAGAGGCCCCCTGAAAATGACTGTTGCGAAAATATGTTACAGAAGAATACGACTGCTCATTTAAGAACCAGGTTCATGATTATACCCCAATGATCAGAGAAAAAGATGTTTTAACTTCAGGGATCCTTACTTATATCTTTTATGATGTTAAAACAATTAGAAGCTTTGACATTATCTTATTTACCACGTAACAAACCTTATCACTCCCAGTTTCTTATGTAAAGAAACGAACGTGTGTGTAGAAAGAAGCCAGGTCTAGACTCATGCCAGGTCTTCCATTTCAAGTTCTATAAACACATGCGCCTCTCCCTGCTCCCTGCTGCTCCACAGCTCCCGGTGTTCCTCAGTTTCCAGTCCGCACTCAGTCTAAGAAAAGAGCCAAGAAGCCTCTGAAGGAGAAGAGGAGAACCTCCATGTGGAACAACAGAACGTGAATAAAACATTTGAGTCCATTGTGCTGGACCTGGTTTGTCCTTTATTTACCATAAAATGTGTAGAAAGAACACAGAAATAAGGAAAGTGGATCTGTCCACTATATAACTAGAAGCTTACCAGAAAAAGCTTATACAGTGTGTCTGTAAAGTCATGGTGCACTTTTGACCGGTCACAGGAAAGCAACAAAAGACAATAGAAATATGAAATCTGCACCAAATAAAAGGAAAACCCTCCCAGTTTCTGTAGGATTATGTGGCAGCATGTGCGCATGCACAGATGATGACGTAACACCATGTATTCAGCAGAGCAGCCCATGGCCATGCCAGTCGAGATGTGGATGGTACAGAGGAAAGTTCAGTGTGTTCTGTGGCTTGCTAAATTTGAATTCATGACCAAAGTGCAATGTGAATATCAGCGTGTTTATAACAAAGCGCCACCATGTAGGAATAACATTACTCTGTGGGATAAGCAGTTGAAGGAAACTGGCAGTTAGGTGGAGAAACCCTGTTCTGGTAGGCTATCAGTCAGTGACAAGTCTGTACACTAGAGGCTATATGGGATAGCTACCTAAGGAGCCCTAAAAAATCTGTGCGTGCATGTGCTCAACAATTACACCCAAGCAAGACTGCAGTTCATAAGGTGTTAAAGAAACGTCTCTGTTTTACGGGGTACAAATTGCAGCTGTTGCACACTATCAAACCGGCGGATAGACCCACACGATGCTCACTTGCTACTGATATGCTCCATGAGATCGACAATGATGCAAGATTTTTGCAGAAGATTGTGTTTAGCAATGAGGCAACCTTCCATATCTGTGGACATGTTCATCGCCATAACATCTGAATATGGGCTGCTGAACATCCTCATGCCTACGTTGAGTATGAACGTAACACCCCTAAAGTGAATGTGTGGTGTGGCCTGATGCGTGATAAGGTGATAGGCCCGTTTTTTTCTGTGGAGCAGTCTGTGACGGCAAACACCTATCTTGAAATGTTGGAATTGTATGCGGTACCACAATTTCCAGAAGGTGTCATCTTTCAACAGGATGTCTCTCCTGAATAGGAATGAAACTGGGAGAGTTTTCCCTTTATTTGGTGCAGATTTCACATTTCTATCGTCTTTTGTTGCTTTCCTGTGACCGGTCAAAAGTGCACCAAGACTTTACGGACACTGTAGTACTAACCAGTTCACTAAATTGATGAGGATTTATTGCATACTTACTATGTAGCAGGCATGTGGTAAATTATATCACATTCTCATTCATTTTTAGCACACAGAAATTTGGTAGTGGTGGGAGACTAATCGGTACAAACACATACTAAGTTATTTGATAAGAAAGAACTTTCGTATGTAGATAAGAAAGCTTAGAGTTATTATACATAAAATAAGTAATACATTTTTATAATTTTAAAATGATGTATTCATCTGATTGAATTCACAAAATACCTGGGATGAGAGAAGCAGGTGTTACCCCATTTCCCAGACAAGGAAACAGGCTCAGAAGGCCAAGGACTGTCTCTAACTAGTAAGTATGTGATCTTCCATTTGCTGAGTCTTAGGTGTTCTCACAACTTATTTTAAGGGCTTTGTTTAGGCAAGCTCATTTTCTTGATTTAAGAGAGGTAGAATTATATCTGTTTGCCAAAATAGACAAGCAAATTAATAAGTAACTTGGCAGAATCTCCCTTTTCTAGAATAACTGTAGCAAGCTAAAACACATTGTGTCTGAAGGCTATAGCAAACCCAGAGGATACCGTCTGCCTCCTGCTGCCATTTTCTTTCTTTTTTAAAAATTTTAGTTATTTGTCTCCTCTGTAGTGCTTGAATTTAGGAATATAAAATAGACTAATGATTCACTTTGGCTAATTGAACAAGCAACCCAATATACTAGAGTAAAATCAGGAATAGCAGTTGTTTATTTGAAAATGGCTTATTGCCTGACCAGGCGGTGGTGCCGTGGATAGAGCGTCAGACTGGGATGTAAAGAACCCAAGTTCAAAACCCTGAAGTCACTGGCTTGAGCATGGGCTCATTTGGTTTGAGCAAGGCTCACCAGCTTGAGCCCAAGGTCACTGGCTTTAGCAAGGGGCCACTTACTCTGCTGTAGCCCCCTAGTCAGGGCATATATGAGAAAGCAATCAATGAACAACTAAGGTATCATAGAGAGAAATTGATGCTTCTCATCTTTCTCCCTTCCTGCCTGTCTGTCTCTGTCTGTCCCTCTCTCTGTCTCTGTCACTGTCACTGTCACAAAAAAAAAAAAAGAAAGAAAAGAAAATGGCTTATTGAGGGTATCAAGGTCTGTTTGTCTTAATGACCTTGCTGCCAATATTCTTCATTTGCTCATCAACCAACCTATGGAACAGGTATGTGCCAGGTAACATGCTAGGCACCACCAGGTATAAAAAGTGAATGAGAGTCGACTGCCCTACCCTCAGTGGGTTTATAGTTGAGTAGGAGGACACATACGTGACACAGGCTATCAGGATGAGGGCTGTCAGGGGTTGAGCCCAGTGAAAAGACTCCTCTTATAGAGACTAAGGGGAAAAAGGCTTGGTGGTGTGGAATTTGTGCTGAAATTTAATAAAGGGGAAAAATATGATAGTCTGAGAAATGGGAGGCATTTTTGATCAGGAAAGTATATGTTCTTGTTTGACTAGAGCAAAGATCTAAGGATGGAAATAGTAAAATGTAAAACTGATGGGTAATCTGGAGCCAGATTATGCATGCTTTCAAGTGTCAGGCTGAGGAATTTGTACCAGGCAGTGGCGAGTTAACAAAGGAGGATTTTGCTGAAGGCAGATACAAACAAGCCTGTGCTATATAATGATTAATCTAACTGGTATATTGGATGGATTGAAATGTAGAAAGAATGTTATGAGAAAGACCAATTAAGTGGGAGGTTGTTGCAATAGATCAGGTGAGAGATCATGTGAGCCTGAGCTAAGAATGGTGATGCCTGGATTGTAACTATTCAGAAATTGAAGTCCGCAGACCTCTGAGACTGATGAGATGTGGGGGATGCAGGAGAAGGAAGACTCACTGAATCAGAGGGAGTTCAGGAGGAGGGGCATGTTTTAGGAAAGACACAGTAATTTCAGCTTGGGAAATGTATTATTTCCTCGAGCTACCTTAACAAAATCCCACAGACTGGGTGGCCTAAACAACAGACATTTGTTTCCTCACAATTCTGGAAGCTAGAAGCCCAGGTCAAGGTGTTGGGCAGGTTTGGTTTCTCCTGAGGCCTCTCTCCTTGCTTTGCAGATGGCTGCCCTCTCATCATATCCTCACATGGTGTTTCCTTTGTGGGCACACCCCTGGTGTGTCTCTTGAGTCCCAATATCCGCACTTTAGCCGGACACTGGTCAGATTGGATTAGGGCTCATTTTAGTGACTTTATTTTCATTTAATCACCTCTTTAAAGGCACTGTCTTTAATACAGTTACATTCTGAGATAGGGCTCAAGCATATGAATGTTGGGAGGATAGACTCCAGCCCATCACAGGACAGGCTGGGTTTGGAGTGCTTGTGCACATCCCAGGGCAGGAGTCTAGTAGATGGTTTGTAGCGTTGGTTGGAGCTCAGGTGAGAGGCCAGGGCTGCGGATGTAGAGGTAAGTGACATGAATCAAGTGCATGAGCTGAGGGCAGGAGAGCAGTTAAGAATAAGAGCTCACTCTGGGGGTCATGATAATAAAGAGAATAAGGAGCTAGTAATAGCTGCCACACACTGAGCTTTCTATCCGCACCGGGCTGGGCACTTTGCATGCTTGGAGCAACTCTGTGAAAGAGTGATTATTATTATTGTCATTGTTATAATTTACCCTTATTTATATTTTATAAAGTTTTATTTATTTTATTTTTTTATTGCAGGTGACATTCAACTTTATACTAGTTTTAGGTGTACAGCATAGTGGGATGGCAGTTATATAACTTATAAAGTGATCATTTACCCTCATTTTAGAAAAGAGAAAGCTGAAGCCTGGAAAGGGTTTAGTGATTTTGTAAGGTCATAAGTAGCAAAACCAGAATATGAAATTGAAGTATGTCCGAATTTAAATGTTTATGTCTGATTGTCTTTAGGAACAGCAACTAGAATGGAAAAGAGAAGAAAGACGGGCAAAATCAATATTTGGGGGCCAAATTCGAGAAGGGAGAGCAGAGCAGAGGGGCAGAGAAAGGATGGTCAGAAGACAGAAAAGCCAGGAAGAAATGGTGGGCTGGAAGCCAAACGTAATTGTGGGGGCATAACCAACAAGGTCAAGTGCAGTGGCAAGACGAGGAAGAGAGTGGGCTTGGGAGTAGGGAGAGCTGCTAACTTCTGTGACAGCTGCTTCTCTGGAGAGTCGGAGGCTAATGACAGATGGCAGTGTGCTGGGAAGAGAATGGGAAGTGACAAGAGGAGGTGGCAAGCCTTGTCATCATGGGAAGGAGCAGAAGAGAAAGAGTTCCAGTGGACAGGGAGGCAGAATTGAGGGAATTTTATTTTTAGAATGGGATAGAAAATGTTTAAACATTGGTAGGTAGAGAGGGGAAATGCACCTTCTGAAGACAGGAGAGAGGAAATAATTCAATGAGCAAGGCTCTGGAAGAAGCAGGGTGCCAGGGTGGGACTTCAGGTTGCAAATGACTTTAAAGAGGAGCAGGAACTCTTCCTCTGAGACAAGAGAAATTAATTAAAATGGGTGATGACAGGGAGGAGCCAGGAGGTTGAGTTGGAATGAGAAATGAGTCAAAGTAGAATAAATTAAAGAGTTGTTTCTGAAGAAAGTTACCAGGAAAAACAATGAGTTCCTGAACCTCAAGCTATACCAATTCAGAAATGGTTGTCTTTCTCAGTCTAAGGCAGTGGTTCTTAACCTTTTCTGAGGTACCGAACCCACCAGTTTCATATGCGCATTCACTGAACCCTTCTTTAGTGATAAATAAAATACGATTTTTTTTCCAAATTCAAGACATAGGTATATGTTTTTTTACTGGTGCACAAAATGAGCCGTGCATGAACATCACCTTGCTGAAAGAACAAAACCAACAAAGTGCATGAACTCACAACAAATTACGGTATTACTTTATTCTGGCCTCCGTGGCAGAGGCTTCTCCTAACCCCTGAGACCGACTCATCAAACCCCTAGGGTTCAATAGAACCCAGGTTAAGAACCACTGGTCTAAGGCTTGGGCTGGTCCTGAAACTAGGGCAAAGCTGAGCCTAAGAGTGAATCACAATTGCTTTAGTCACAGGAATTACCGGGCTGTCCAGGATCAACATACATTTAAATGTACACATTGAGAAACATTGCAATTGGCTAATATTTATAGAATGACCTCTAAGTGCAAAGCCTGATACATTTTTTGAGAGACTGATTTTACAAAGGTTTCCCAACTTGTCTTCATGTGAAAATCAATGCCACCTGTAGCCTCTGACATATGCAGGAGAAAATGTAGAACCTGGATTAGGAGTGGCTCCGAGCTGGTCCCTGGCCTTCTCAACATTGTCTTTATAGATGTTTACAATTTGTTAGACATGGCCTGAGTAATGAGCATTTCATACAGTAAAGCGACCCAGCCTCTAGCAATCTGGCTTGGCAAAACGAGAGGCGATTAATTAGAAAGTAATTTAATAAGACTGCTTTTAAATCATCCATGTGGTGTAACAGAGAATTGGGTTTTTAAAGTGATAGGTACTATCTGGGGAAAGTACAGGTATGAGTGTATTTAACTCTGTGGGAGTGAGAAGGATGCAGAACTCAGTGGTTCTATAAACCTCTTCCAGGCTCCCATGAGAGTGGTCACCAATGGCTAGAGAGTTGTTTTGGTCATGTTTGGATGCTTGCTCTGTGGGCAGTGAAAATGGCTGATTTCTTTCCAAGGAGTCTCCTGTTGGTGGGAGGAGAGCTTGACTTCTAGTGCCCGGATCTAGTATGAAGTGAACATTGAGATGCTAGAAGTTGAGGAAGGTTTATACATGTACTATAAAGCTGTGTGGACCACATTGAAAATCAAAAGGGAATGTGGCCGAGACTGTCACCATTTCCCCAAAGGCTGACAATAGCTCATTGGTTTTTGCCTCCTTGAGAGCATCCGAGAGTTGGCTTCTTAAGCATTTAAAAGTAAATTAGCACTATGGAACTTGGCTCAATGATTCCTGGGTCTGGTGTTCCAGCCTGGACCATGATATATATAAGGATACCTTCAACCAAGCCCTGAGCTTCCAGATACAGCAGTCAAATGCACTTCTCTAATCTTCAGTCTCCTCACAACTTTAGCATTTTAAAGTAGGCATTTGTTTTAAAATGTCAAATTATACAGCATGAATTTCAAGAAAATTTAGCAGTGGTTTCTCTGGGAGGCAGAGTGGGAGAGGCAGATGTCAGGGAAACCATGCCCAGGACAAGAGCCTTCAGGCTAGTTATGTCATAGAAAATGCATAACTTTAAAGTCAAATTCTTTTTACGGAAGGCAATAGAAACATTGGACTAGAGGAGATATTTAAAGGCCATTTAGTCTCTTGCCTGTGAAAAGGAAGAAGAAACAAATTGCATGCCCCTGTTACCCTCATTTCAGACTAGCCCAGGCTTGTCACAGGAGGAGCTCTGTCTGGGGTTTTTTTTGAGAAAATGAATGAATGAGTGAGTGAATAAATGAATGAACCTCTCTAGTTCTCTTTCACACATATGAGCTCATGGTGTTGTATGCATTGACGACTTAGCAAACATTTATGAAATGACTTACATTAAGAAACCCAAGTTCTTTTTATCTCCCTTGGTTGGGTAGCTTAGTTGGTTAGAATGTCATCCTGATATGCCAAGGTTGTAAGTTCAATCCCCAGTCAAGGCACGTACAAGAATCAACCAATAAATGTACAAATAAGTGATCAAGCAATGAATGCGTAAATGACAAATGAATCTCTCTCTCTCTCTCTCTCTCTCCCCATTCCTCTTTCTCTAATATCCATAATAATAAGATATAGGTTTAATATAGCTGGAGGACATTTAAATGAAAATTAAAGCCCTAAAGCTGATTAATGTAGGGTGTGGTGGCTTTGGAGAGATAATTATATAAAAAACTTAGACAAACTCCTGACCAGGAAGTGGTGTAGTGGATAGAGCATTTGACTGGGATGCGGAAGGATCCAGGTTCAAGACCCCGAGGTAGCCAGCTTGAGTGCGGGCTCATCTGGTTTGAGCAAAAGCTCACCAGCTTGGACCCAAGGTCACTGGCTCCAGCAAGGGGTTACTCAGTCTGCTGAAGGCCCGCAGTCAAGGTACATATGAGAAAGCAATCAGTTAACAACTAAGGTCTTGCAGCGAAAAACTGATGATTGATGTTTCTTGTCTCTCTCTCCGTTCCTGTCTGTCTGTCCCTATCTATCCCTCTCTCTGACTCTCTCTCTGTCCCTGTAAATAAATAAATAAATAAATAAATAAATAAAAACTTAGACAAAGGAAGGGTACTAATATTGAATGTAAAACACATCTCTGAGTTTCCTATCAGTCAAAGCAAAAGCAGGAAAAAATAGTAGATTCATGTGTGTTTATTTTTAATAAGCATACCATTTCACAAAGAGAGAAATCTCCTGAGTTCTGGGAAAATTTGTTGTATAGGTTATTATAAACAGCCAGCTATAAATATGGCTGCATTTTTACATTGTTTTTTAATGACAATGCTAAGTATGATGTAAAGCAATTCTAAAGGGAGCTTAGAGATATGGTCTGGCTGTAGAAGTCTTGACAGCCTGACTTGAAGAAATGACTAGCTGACTTTTGTTGGCATTTCCTCCCAGGTATGAACTTGGGATGCCAGGGAGGACACAAAGCCCAAAGTCAATGGCACAATCGACAATGGTGAAGCACAGAAGGTTAAGTAGTTTCATTGGTATTTTAACATCCTACCTGTTTTAAAAAACAGATATATTATGATGTATGATATATAACCAAAAACGCAACAATATTTTTATGATGAAATCTCTGAAGAAATTTCTTTTCTTAGCATACCACTTTGGGCTATATCCACAGACATTTGGATACATATATTTACTCTCTGCTGACACTAGGAATGATTTGATGGCAAAATCTGAAAACCCTCTCAAATCTGTTATTGTAAGAGGAGCTCTATGGTTGACAATAAAATTGGGGTCCCCAATAAGATTTGAAGGGCAGACATTGTATATTGAGAAAGGATGCCCATGACCTTGTCCCAAGCAGATAGGCTAGAAAAATTAGATTGTGTTGTTAAATGGATATATCCTGTTGTCATTGCAAAGAATTTTTATTCTAGCTGACACACAAATGCTGGCACACCTAGACATGCCTAGATTGAGAAAGAGATAAGCTGTGAGTTATAGGAGCTATTCTAGTTTAAAATCTATGTGGTTCAGTGATGGGTTTTGCATTTGCTTCTATAATATTCTTTGCTGTCATTTTAATCTTCACATTAAAAATGAGTCTTTACATTTAATTACTTTGAGCTATTGCCAGTGTTGAGCAGCATGAGGGTTTTGGGCAGGGCAGTACAGGAAGAGCTCCATTCAGATCCACGGATTGAGGATGGCAGGTTCGCTGCTTTCTATGATGCTGGCAGTCCCACAATATCACTATTTGGCTCAGAATGTTACTGCTGTCCCTGCCCCAGGATCACTGTGGTGAGATCTTTGAAAATGTCCCTTCCATATTCAAAACTCTCCAATGGTTCTGTTGACATACTTGGAATAAAATCCACAGTCTTGACCATGGTCCACAAGGCCCCACAGGGTTTGGCTCCTGTTCACCTCTCAGCTCCCTTTGCCACCCACTCCCAGCTGGCTCCTGCCCAGCCACAGTAGCCAACAGTTCCTCAGCTGTGCCAAGTGCACTCTCCTTTTGGCTCTGCTCTTGACTGGCACTGTTTCTTGGCTATTGACATATCTGTCCTTCACCCCCAAGTCTTTACTCATTTTTCACCTCCTTGCAGTACCCTTATCACCTCCCTGACTACCTTATCATCCAAACTTACCGAGTCTGTTCCTTTTCTTCGAGGCGTTTGTCACTAACCTCCTATTACCTATTTGTTCGATGATTCGGTTTAATGTCTGTCTTTCCCACTAGAATATAAACTCCAAAAGGGCAGGTAATTTTTCTGTATTGTTCATTCTTTTGTTCCCATTATCTAGACAGTACTTGGTCCAAAGTATGTGCTGTATATATTTTTGTAAAGAATGTGTTAATACTTTATATTCTTGTTTGTCTATGGATGATAAAGGGGCTGAAAGAGGCCATTGTGTAAAGATGGGTTGCTCATGGCTGGTGTCATGCGACTAGAGACATTGAATGGTGAGGAGAAACAAGAGAAAATGAATCAAAATAAGAGTTTTTTACTCTCCTCTTAAGGAGAAATTTCTGAAGAATCAGGAAGGAAGGTAGTAGAAATATAATATGAAAGAGCTAAAAGTACCTTGGGAAGTGGTGTCTGAACTTTTCATTAACAAAGATCTCTTTTTAAATGTCTTTTGTGTATTTTGTCAGAACTTTCTACCAAACTTACATATTTTTTCAATAATAATATATTGATTTTCTCAATTATATTAATTAAAGTCATATGTAATGTCAACTAGAACATCAGATCAAAATTAAAATAATCAAGGTAATTATGTGACTGAGATAATTTCTTCTGAAGGCAAAGGCAGAGCATGTGCAGCCTCAGCTCCAACAATTAGATGATTTTGATTGGACTCTGAAATTTTGAAAATAGCTCAAGGGCACTCCATTAGTATCTAAAATACTGTGACTTGGCCAAGGTCATAGAAAGTTATTGGCAATATTATTAGACTGGACTCCTGGTATCCTGTCTCCTATGCTGGGGCATTGGGGTCATTATGAACAATTTCCCATGGAGTCTACTTGTGTTCATGGGAAATTGTTCATAGCTCCGCTCAAGTTATGTAGAGGCCAATAGTAACCACAGCTATTATTTATTAAACCTATATGCTGGGTAGTTTTTTAAAATTTGGTATATTCTAAAAATAACCTTTAAATAAGTATCATTATCCTCATTTACTAAAGAAAAAGGCATAGGAAGAGATTGTGTAACTTGTGGAAGAGCTCACCAATAGTGAGTGGCAGGGTTTTCTGCTTCAAAGCCATGTTCTTTGTTCTATCTTGTTCCCACTCTCTTCAGTGCCAGGTTCTTGTACATGACTCATCTACTGAGAGATTGTGCCCTGGAGAGCTGGTTTAAATGATTTCAGTGATGGAACCCTTCCCCTAAGTAGGTAGGTTACAAAAATCACTACCTCTTTAATTCACTGCTATCTGAATCTCAAGGTAGACAGGAGAGAATGGTAGGAAAAATGTCTGGGAAGGTGGGCAGCAGTCCTTCAGGGCAGGATGATGTCTTAGACCCAAGTTATTTCTATGGTCATCCAACTTTCCTTACTTTTCCACAGCTGTTCTACCTCCTTCCTTAATTCGCCCTTATCTTCTACAAACACGATGCATTACTTGTGTCACATTGACCTGGGAGTTTTTAAAGTGAGAATCACATTTTTCTGGCTATTTTTAAAGACTTACAATGCCCTCTTTCCTCTAAGTTGTCCCTCTGACCATTGGCAGACAGAGGACATCTCAATTAGCGGCCATGAATGTATAGAAGCTATAAAGGTCACATCTATTGCCTAAAGAGTATTTGGTTTCTGATAATGGATGTGTGACAAACACCTATCATTTTTATTATTAATTACTATGATTTACATCGGTTTCTCATTGGCTGCCTGATGAGTTGATGTTCCAGAGAGTGCTTGCTGGGTTAAAGACACAAAATCACTCCTGGCGTTGAGATGTTGAAAGAAAAACAGTACACTTTGTTCTTTTGGCGAGCTCCCATTTAACTGACAAATCTGTTGAGCTGGAGAAACTTTGTTTAAGTAAGGAATAAAGAATGATTTTATTCATGTGACAGTCTAAATATGATATTTTCAAGATGGGCTTGGAAGGAGATGTCTGACCTCTCTACAGATGGAAGAAGTGTGGTTTGGTGGGAAAAGCATGAAGTTTATAAGCAGAAAGGCCTGAGTTTTTAATTCGAGTGTCACTGTCCATTATTATTATTATTGCTGTTGTAAATAATAACAAAAAAGTATTGTTTACCTTGTATTTATAGGTGGTATTCTTGGCGCTTGCCTGAACTATCTTACTTAATCACCACAACAATCCTATGATGTAGTATCGCCAGGTATTATTAGTCATCTCTGTTTTATAAGTGTGAGCATTGAGGCTTAGAGAGTCAGGATCCTAACAGGAAGCAGAATTAAATTCAGATGGTTTCAATAAGGAAACTTTAATGAAAAGAAAGACTACTTACAGGGTTAAGGCAGGGATAAAGGAACCAACCAATGATGTTGAGGCATCAGAGACTGCGGCCTTGGTAAACTACTACCACCCTTAGTGCTGAAGGGGCAATAGGAGAAAACAAGAGTGCTAGCATGGGAAGAGGCATGCCAGGTGGCGGCCACTGTCAGACTGGGATCCTGCAACAGCCAGAAATGTGGCATCAAGTAAGAAAGAAAGTGGAGAAGAGCATCCCAATGTCTCTCTCTTCTCCCCTCTGACCTCCCATCTACCTAATCACAATGGACCAGAGGGCAGGGGACATGGATGATGCTTTGCAGATGAGCTTTCCAGGGCACAGGTAGATAAGAGCATGAAGAGAATGGGTTTTAACACTCTGAAGAAATAGGATGAACCCCACACAGAATTTGGTTTGGATGTTGAGATTGCTGATACCATACAGACACTGAGAGAGTATGAACAGGTTTAGCTCACACAATGAGTCTTTCTAGGAGAGCAAGGCAGCTCCCATCCAAGTGTAAAATGGCTTGAAAGAGCTGGGGAAGGAGATTGGCTAGGTGTTTTTATAGTGGTTAGGGGGTGGGGCCAGAGTGAGAGTTCCTATACTTGGTTTAAATTGCCAGCCAGCACTAAAGGAAGGAGCACTCAGGCTTTCTAATCAGCTTGCCCAGATGTGGGGCAGAAAGAGAACAGGGCAGTGTGAGTCTTAAAAGCTCAGACTCTTTATTCTAAAGTGTCAAATGGGGATTAATCATCAGAGAGGTTCAGTGTTGTGCCCTAAATCACTTTATTATTAAGTGATGGAGTTGGGTTTTCAACCCAAGTCAGTCTTTGGTCCAAACTCATGCTTTTAACTTCCAAATTCACTGGCTCTGTTACCTTGAGCTAATTATTAACCTCTCCAAGCCTTGGTTTTCTCATCCATAATATGGAAATCAGGTCTCTGTGCCTGTCATGTAGCAGGTGTTCCATTGATGACAGTTCTAATGGTTGCCCTTCTGTTTCTGTTGAGGTTGCTATTGTTGGTGTCATTTCCTTCTCCCAATGTGCCCATCTGCATCAGGGTTGGATGCCCTGGCTTCCTAGTGTCTCTGAGAAAAGTCTGGCTCAAGTTTTGCTTCCATTTTCCCAAGGGATATAACCTTGGCCAAATCTCTTTCTCAAGATAAGGTTGAAAAAACTCATCTCTCCGAGTGGTCAACAGACAGCATTTGTCTCCCTGGTATGCTTCCAAAAGGAAACTGAAGCTTCTACTCATTCAGATATCACAGCAATGTGAACAAGGGGCTGAGCAGTGAGAGGGGTCTCTCTTATTCTGTCCTTGCCTGTCAACTTTGGAATACTGTCTAAGGTGCTAGGTAAGAAAAAGTGTGAGCCTGACCAGGCAGCGGCGCAGTGAATAGAGCGTCGGACTGGGATGTGGAAGACCCAGGTTCGAGTCCCTGAGGTTGCCAGCTTGAGCGCGGGCCCATCTGGCTTGAGAAAAAGCTTGCCAGCTTGGACCCAAGGTCACTGGCTCAAGCAAGGGGTGGCTCTGTCTGCTGATGGCCCGCGGTCAAGGCACATGTGAGAAAGCAATCAATGAACAAGTAAGGTGTCGCATCGGCAACGAAAAACTAATGATTGATGCTTCTCATCTCTCTTTGTTCCTGTCTGTCTGTCTCTATCTATACCTCTCTCTGACTCTCTCTCTGTCCCTCTCTGTCCCTGTTAAAAAAAAAAGAAAAAAAAAAAGAAAAGAAAAAGAAAAAGTGTGAGATGGGCTGTTTCCCCTGTGACCCCTTAATGTCATGTGGTTCCAGAATCCTCTGTTTCTCCAATACCACTCCAGCTCACCACCCAGGGCCTAGGAGGTACTTTGCACTAGTCTCTCCTTATTTTATCTCTGTGCAATTATACATATTAAAGATAGATTTTTGAGTCAATGGCCCATCAATCAAGCCACCAATGGCTCGTGTGTTTTTCTTTTTAAAAACGAGGCCAACAAGATTAATTATAAAAATAAAGGTGCTTCAGGAAGAATTTTGCTAGCAGCCATATTTTCACATATGGGAACTGAGATCACTTCTGAGACTTTCCAGTCTCTAGACTTTATGCATGTGAATACAATATTCATGTGAACAATTGATTGATCGGTTGGTGACACCAGCCCATAGCCCGAGACTGGGTAAGATACTAGGCCTGCAAATGCCCATCTGCTCTGCCAAGGGGCTGAGGATGCAAGGCAGAGATGCTTTGTAAAAGCTGTGGTAAGAACTTTTCTGGGAATTTAAGAATCATTATTGAAAAGAAAAATCCTGGCTGTATCCTTTAGCCAGCAGTCCTCTTGTGGCTAAGAACAGATGCTACCCTGGCTAAGTAAAAATCACAACGTGAGTCTTTTATTTTTCTGCTTTTTAAACCAGAAAACATCATCTATTGCAGGCCAAAACAAGACAGGTGGCTCTATTTGAATTGGAAATAAGGCACTGAGATAATAGCCTGTTGGATCCTCTGGGCCAGCCTCCAAGGACTGGCTCCCAGAGAGAGGGCTCAGTGTTTTTCTGTTTTAATGAGCAGACTCTATAAAATGTGCAGCTCCTGATGCCACTTTGATCCCCTAAATTTTATTAATTGTTCTTTTCGTGTCCTCTCCTTTGCACAATTTGCTTTTGATGAGCCAGTTAGTGTTCATCATGACTGGACGGGGCTGCCCTCACAGAGACCCTGGGTTTTCTGTGAAGTACATGATAAAAGGTAAGTAGCTTTCGGTAGGATGATTCCCTAAGAATCTTGGAAGTTCTAAAAGATACCTGTGTTACCTCCTTGGCACAGCCTTTTGGTGTATAAGAATCTGTGGAGCCAGGGGAGTAGAGCTGGAATTTGGAGGTGAAGCAAGCCACGGAATCTTCAACTATCTCCTAACTGGCAGAGGCAAGATTATGTGGCAGGGTAGGTGGGTGGTGGGTGTTTATGACCCTGGCCCAGGGTCCCTGCTTCTGCTTTTTTCCATCAGAGGATGATAGCCACAGCAGCCCCTAGCTGCTTCATCCTCCCCACCCATGGCTTCGTGCAGTGTTGAGTGGAGAGTTGGGGAATAAGAGCCATAGTTCAGATTTCTGCCCTTTCACACTGTTTCTCCTCTTTACACAGAGTATCCCTTCCTCCATCACACACAACACACCCAAACTTACCAGCCCTGTGGGCTCTGGGAAGGGTTCTTCCATTGGAGAAAAACTCTGAGTTAAAGCATCAATGCTTCCTAATGGCGTGGTCTACTTCCAAACCTGAGCAAAGGCAACTTTGGTATTTTCACAGCATCTGCCACACTCATAGCTGAAACAGGACGGGGAGGATTGAGTCATCATGAAAGAGTTGGTTTTGGAACTATTTGGGAGCAGCGAGTATCCCCTTAAATTAAGCCACAAAGCTTCAGTGGTAGGCAGTGTGTCCCTAAGCAAGAATAATGGGATCTGACACATATCAAGAGGCCCAAAGTTTTCATATTTTTTAATCTATTAGTTGCAACTCTGGGGATCTATGTTAAAGAGGAAATATGCAGAAATACAAACAAAGCTTCATGTGTCAAAATGTTTATTGCAGTAGTGATTTTTCAGGTGGCGGGGATATAATTATTCTAAGAGCTGACAACTCCTTTAAGAGAGAAAATGGTGATGAGCACAATTTCTGGGGTCATTATGATTATGAGATGAGGCTCTTTTATGATGGACAAGAGCAGACAGGGAGATTAATTTCTCTGCTGATTGGGTATCTGGGGGTTAGGGAAAGCTGACAATAGAGCAGAGGGATGGAGGGAGGCAAGGAGGGTGAATGGGGAATAGAATATGTGGAAGGGGGTGGCGGAAGAGATAGAGAAATATCTGGGCCTGTGGATAAGTTGAAGGAGTGGGTAGCTTACAGACATTTGTCTGTATAAGTTTATTTGAAAGGGGGAAAGAGAAAAAAAAAAGGAGAAAGTAGGATGGGGAAGACAGAGTGGTACCCACCTGGTCCTTGGGCAGAGCTCAGAGGCCTCAGCAGGGAATTTATTTTCACAGAGAAACTCCAGGGCCTTGCTACTGAAAGCACATGTTGGGGCCAGCAGCATCAGCCACACTTGGGAACATTTAGACCCACTCAATTCGTTGTGAATAGAGATCTGCTTTTTAACAAGATCCCAAGTGATCTGTGTGAACACTGAAGTTTGGGAAGTGCTGCCCTTGAACCCAGAGTATCCAGGTATATCTCAGAGAGTGAGAAAGAGCAGCACCCCCAAGGTCTGCCTAGAGCACTGCCCTGGGTTGGGATACAGAGTATAGAAAGAGGCCAACTGGGGCCTTGGAGTCTCATGGTAGGAGGAGTGGCAGTTAGAGCACAATCCTCACATGATTTTTCAGACAGTGGAAACCAATGAAAAGGACTGAGAGAGAAGAATACAAGGATTATTAGCAAAAAACATGAGATACTGGGAGGTCTCAAAAATAAAGTTGAGGTTAGGAGAAAGGGGGATCTTGTTTTACACAGAACCCCTGTTTGCATTAGAACTGTCAACAGTACTACTTGACCACCATTGGCTGGAAAGGCCTTGGGCAGCTGAGTGGCATGTGCAGCTGGCAAGATCTTCATTAGAAGTAAAGTATAGAGCCTGACCAGGCGGTGGCGCAGTGGATAGAGCGTCGGACTGGGATGTGGAAGACCCAGGTTCGAGACCCCGAGCTCGCCAGCTTGAGCGCGGGTCCATCTGGCTTGAGCAAAAGCTCGCCAGCTTGGACCCAAGGTCGCTGGCTCCAGCAAGGAGTTGCTCGGTCTGCTGAAGGCCCGCGGTCAAGGCGCACGTGAGAAAGCAATCAATGAACAACTAAGGTGTCGCAACGGCAACAAAAAACTAATGATTGATGCTTCTCATCTCTCTTCGTTCCTGTCTGTCTGTCCCTATCTATCCCTCTCTCTGACTCTCTGTCCCTGTAAAAAAATTAATTAATTAATTAATTAAAAGAAAAAGAAGTAAAGTATAGAGACAAGGGGATATTATAGTGTCCAAAGTATTGTTTTTAAAATATGCTTGAAAAAAAGATTGGAATGAAATATACCTCAAATTTATCTCTGTGATTTCAGATTTTGCTTTCATACATTTTTGTAATTCGCAAACTTTCTACAGTGATCAAAAATAAATATAAGTAGCAAAATGCAGCAAAATGTGATTAGTGCTTGCTTCTAAGTGGTAACAGTATAGCTGTATCCCTCTATCTTCATATTCTTCTGCATTTTGCCAAGTTTCTCCATGAACTGATAATACATTTGTAAAGAGAAGGAAAATTAAAAAGAAATGTGAGATGTGGAACCAGAAGACCTGTGTTTCAGATAGACCCCTGCCCTTAATAACTGTGGGTTCTGTAGTCTCATGACTTTGTCCAATCTCTTTTTTGTTCATATGTGAATGGGACACTGTCACAGACCCGAGGGGCTGTGAAGATAATGGGTGTGGAAGACTTTGTGAACTGTCAGTGCCAAGGCTTGCCTGCTGAGACCATGTATCATCTTCCTCAGAGCTCTTCCAGCCCCTCCCCTGGGCTCACACAGTGGGAGGTCAGTAGAGAGTGTCTGGCTTTCGGGAAAGCCTCCAACCTCAGCAAGGGACTGTCCTCTCCACAAGCGAGTGGGTATGCGAGCCCAAAGTTCTTCCTTCCTTTTGGTCAATTTGACTGAGCTAGAATTCCTGAACTGTTCTTAATCAAACACCACTTGCCATCTGTCAGGCAAGAGTAGTATCTCTCACTAATGTCTTTAGGATTGGGCCATCATGTTTTCCATTGAGTCCTCATCACCTGGCATTATGGGGGCATTCTTTAGGGGAAGTAGTTTGGTTTTCTATATGAAGAATTATAATTTCAGTTTCAGACAAGAGCAACAATAACCACAAAGCCATAAATGATATACCTCTGGCAACTTGAATAGGTCTCTGAACTTATACTTGATGTACCTAATATATAAATAGAGGTCAATTCAACATGCATGGAAGAAACTTCTTCCTACACAGACTGAAATGTTCTCTAGAGACCTCCATGCATAAAGCCTCCTTGGTCCTGCAAGCCTGCTGCATAAGTCACGTAAGGTTGTTGAGTCCAGAAGCAGTTTTGACTTCCCGCTTGTGGGGCTGCAATCCAGGACCATCAGTTGGCTGGTCAGAGAGCCCTCGTGTGCCTTGCTTTCTCCTAATATGAATGCAGAAGTTATGGGGCAACCAGAGGGCACTGGCTTTGATGGAGGCTTGCTAATAGGCCCTTCACCTGGCAAACTAGTGTCTGATGACAACACAAGACACCTTGTGAGACTAAAGCCCTTACTGATGCCACTTTTAAATTTTGCCAAACAGACAGAATCAAGGGCAGTGTCGGTCCTTCCTCCCAGTTTTAAGAATATTTCTTTGCAGATGCCTGACGTCAGGGCTTTTGTTAAGAGAACTACAGCCCAGCTCTCTGAAGCATTTCTTAATGGCCTTCACCCTTGTCAAATACAAGCAAGGCCATTTGTGACTTATTTGCACTTGTTTATGTCATCGGCTTTGACAGACAGTAATCAATGTGGTAGTCAACAAATATTGACTGGGCCGGCTCTCCCCGGGGGGCTGGCGGGGCAGATGCTCATCCCTACACGGTCTCTGTGGTTGTTTCATGGGGCTCAGCTGGGTGGAGACTCAGAGAGGCAGCTGCGGAGAAGGGACCTGCCAGGTGGTGGGAAAGAGGCCAGAGACCCTTGTTGACACACAGAAGCTCATTAACTTCCTGCCCATCAAGGTGAGGGAGGTAAGGTGACCTTTTCTTTGCCCACTCTCTTGCCCTTCAGGCTGCATGCTGCCCTGTCACTACTTGTTTTCTCCTTCCAGGATGCATTTGAGGTTCATTTTTGCTAGTTTGCTGAAGTGGGCTTGTGGTAAAGGAGACACTGTATTTTGCTGTGGTTGGACCTTTTGCAGTGTGGGGGAGAAAAACCTGGAGCAGAGGAAAAGATCATACAAAAATAATACTAGCTATAATTTCAGTGACTCTCATCATTATTTTCCAGGCACTGAGATAGGTGCATTATATATAAAATTTTAAGAATCTAATGTAGCAGAATATGCAAATATGACTGCATTATTTATCTCTGCTGCTCAGAAGAAGCAAGATTGTCATTCTTGGAAGATGGGAGGCCATTACTACTCTGCTAAAGGCAAAATCTTCTTCCCCTTAGGAAAGATAAAGTAGCTCTTGGGCAGCAATTGGCCACTCACTGGCCTTGTAAGTCATCCAGTGCTTCTCCTCTGAAGCCTTAAACTGCCTCAGGAAACAAATGGGTAGAGAGAATGCATCCCCACCCCCGAACCCCCAATGACTGAGAAAAAAGGATTCAAGGCAGGGGACAGTCGAGTTCTCCAGGGGACAGGATAAGGAAAGAAAGGTAGTTGGTATATTCCAGGAAAAGTAAAACTTAAGTCCACATGCACCTGTCACTCTATAAGGTGCTGGAACTTGAAACAAAATGGCTCAAGGTCGCATGTGGGTGCTGGAATTTAAGAGCAATGAGTGCCCAAGGCCAGTGAGCCATGAAGGGAATAAGGCCACCAGCAGGGCCACCTGCCTTTGACAAGTCTCTCTGAGTCTTAAAAGAAATATCTTTGGAAGTAGTCTCAGTAAACTGATAACCTGAGGCCTCTCCCCAGATTTCCTTGATTATTCCTGGATTACCAGGTCAAGGGATCAGGAACCATAAAAATCTGACAGGTAGTAGGCTGCTCATGACACTGGAGAATTGGATCTGGGTTTGACATAGTTTAGAAAAAAATAAAACATCAACAACTACAAAAAAACCATGAGAGTCCAAAACAGGCAAAACTAAATTCTATATTCTAAAATCAATATATAAGTAGTAAAACTGTAAGGAAAAATGATGCAGGATACCTAAACTTAAATAATTATTATTTATCTGAAATTCTGTTCCTATATCTTATTTGGTAAATCTAGCACTCTACTTCTAAGGAACTAGCAATGTTCTATTTCTTGACCATAGCTATTCATTTCTTTCTGAAATGTACATACATAATTTGCATGCTTCATTTGTACATTATATTTGATAATAACAAATTTTTGTTTAAATGCACTCAAATAGTGTGGAACAATTTGAGCCCATTACAAAAACATCATTTGATTTACCCTGACTCTTCCACTCCATCTCCTCCCCCACAGATGTTGTAAGACATGCACACATATCCCATTACAGATGAGGCAACTGAGGCTGAGAAGTTAAATTATGTGCCTACGGCCATAGAGCTGATAAATGATAGAATCAAGTTGAAATCTGAGTCTGTTAGTCCCTGAAGTCTGTGCTCCTAGACACTGTAAAGTGCCTACATTATGCAACAAAAAACCAGTATAGACCAGCATCTCCTGGAGCTCACAGAAAACATGCAAATATGCTTGTCTTTGGCATAAGGGATGGTCAGGTCACTCGGACAATGGGGCAATGAGTAAAAGGTTTGTAAAAGAAAGAAGGAATTTACAGACACTAACACTGAGATGTCACATCTGCACATCTGTTGGAATTATCTAACAAGGATTTTATAACAACCACCATAAAAATCCTTTGACAAGCAATTATGAACATGTTTGAAATAATAAAAAAAAAGTCTCAGAAAAAAAAATATATAGAAGAGCCAAGTGAAAATCTTAGAAGCCAAAAATACAGTAACAAAATAAAAAATGTAATGGGGCTTATCAGCAGAATGAAGAGGACAGAGGAACTTGAAGATAGAATAATAGAAAATATAGACTTAAAAAGAAAAAATGAACAGAAACTTTCAGGAAGCCATAGGACTATAACAAAGAGTCTCAGAGAGAAGAAAGGGGTGGGGCTGAAAAAGTACTCAAAGAAATAGAGCTATAAACTCCCCAAATTTGACAAAAATTGGGAAATATAAAGATTCAAAAATCTGAGAGAATCTCAAATATAATCTAAAGAAGTTCATACTAAGACACATTATAACTAAACTTTAAAAAACTACACACCAAAACAAAAGGTCATGAAAGAAATGAAAGAGAAATACCACTTTGCCTGCAGAAGAAAAACAACTTCAATGACAGTGGAGTCCTCATCCGAAACTGTGGAGGTGGGAATGAAATAGCACATTTTTTAAGAGCTGAAAGAAAATAACTACCCCATCTGAATTCTATATCCTGTGAAATTATTTTTGAGGATAATCAAGACATTCTTAGATGAAGAAAAGAAAAAAGAGAATTTGTCACTATAGACCTACCCTAAACAAATAGCTGCCAGAAGTTCTTGAAACAGAAAGGATACAATAAAAAAAATCTTGGAACATCTGGAAGGGAAAAAGAACAATGGAAAGAGAAACAATATGGATAAATACAATAGTTTCCTTCTCTTCTTAAGTTTTCTACATTATATTTGTTGGTCAAAGCAAAAAGCATAGCATTATCTGATGTGGATTTGTAATGTATTGTAGAGGAAATATTTGAGACAATTGTATTGGAAGTAATGGCAGTGTGTTGGGGATTAGAGAGAGGTAAGATTTCTATACTTTATTCAGACTGGTAATATGTTGTCAACCGTAGATCTTCATGGTGATCTGAATCTTAATTGTGATGGTGGTTAAAGAAATCTACAGTGTCATAAAATGAAATAGAACTATGTACATACATTGTACCAATGTCCGTTTCTTGCTTTTAATATTGTGTTATAGTTATGTAAGATATAACCATGGGGAATTAAGTAAAGGATACATGGGCACTCTTTGTCCTATCTTTGCAATTTCCTGTAAATCTGTAATTATTTCAAAATAAAAGTCGAGAGAGGGAAGAAAGGACCAATGATTTTTCTATTGTAGTTGTTTGACTTGAGGATGTCTAGGAAAAGCCCAAGTGGTTCTAAGATGTCTGAGTTAAGCTCTGATTCGACAGAGACCACACTAATAGAACTGAGGCGTCTGTGGGTCAGCCAGAAACAAGATGATTTTGCTTATGGAACACATGTTGGTTTCCTGTGCCCTTTCAAGGAAATCGATCTATTGATTTTCATTTACCTAGCCATATGTGGTCACGATGTGGTTTATTAAGAGATATCCCCTACCCCATGGGTATGTAAGCATTGAGGGAGCTAATCAAGAAGTCCACAAACCCAGTTTTCTTAGGGAAGGATAGGTCACAAAATAGAAAGGCCACTAGGATGTGAGGCATCTCAGCTGCAACACAAAGAATAAGCAAAGAATCTGGCCTTCCTTCCAGTTTGACCTTCTGTGCCCATGGTGGTCTGACCTCTCTTAATAATGTGCATACCATGTACACCCAGACCCTCTGTAGGTACTCTCAGCTGTACCTCCAAACTATATTTGAAATGTTTCTACTCCCTTTTTATCCATTGCTATCTTCTTTGTCCAACTCACTGTCATTGCCCATAAGGACTACCTCGATTTTCTCTTCTTGGCTTGCTCTCTTCCATCTTGCCCCTTCATATCCACTCTCTGTATGTCAGTATGAGTGGTACTAACACTGTGCGTCAGATCATGCTCCACCTCTGCTTAGCCCCTCTCATGGCTCCCCTTGTACTTGGATTAAAATTTGCACTTGTTACCCTAGTCTGCAGGGTTCTGCATGACCTGGCCCCTGTTTGTCCTACCTCTTCTCTTCATTTCTTTATGTCTTAGGCCCACTTGTTGCTTTTTTGTTCCTTGGCCTTCCAAGCTGTTTCACACCTGAAGACCTCACGCCTTCCTCGGAATGGCCCTTGCTGCTGCTCGTGCACAGCCAGCCCCTTCCTATTTGCATTGCATCTGAGATGCCTCACGTCCCAGTGGCCTTCTTTGACTCGTGTCCCACCCCCTTGACTCCCCATTATATCAGCCTATTTATTTTATTTGTAGCATTTATTATACCGTACTTTCCGATGATCCTAGTTGTCTTGTTTATTGGCTGTCATTCTCTGAGAAAATAAGCTCCACGAGGGCAGGGGCTTTTCATTACTATGCACTGTAGTAGCCCCATCGCAATGCTGTTTGTTGAAAAAGTGAGTGAATAAATGAATGAGTGAGGAATTGCAGACCATCAGAGCTGGCAGGGACCTTCTTGCTGACAAAAAGCCCCTTGGGGACACTTTTGGGGGATGTTGCGAAGAGAAACTAAAGACAGTAATCTGACATGTAGGGAGCACCTTGGAGTATCCAGAACGTTTTGAATTGTGTGCCTCTGTTCGGCAGCTAAGAGGCAGTGAGTATCCTTGTGGTTACACATACCACAGCCATAGGAAACCTGGAGCCCAGAAAGCACAGGCTTTGGAACAGTGTCGCCATTGTTGCCAGCAGCTGTGCAGCTTTCACTCTTTACCCAGCAGTGGGGGCTTCAGGTGGTCTGCATCAGGCCCTGTTACCTGAATATATATATAGCAACGCTAAGACAGAATTTCTAGAAGCAGTGGAGGCACGCCAGTGTGATGCCGAGTAAAGAGAGACACGCAGGAGGGTAGATGGTGAGTAAATAAAAGGAAGCGTTTTTTAAATGAACTAGTGTCCTGGAGGCTTCAGTTTATCAAACCTTCAGCATCTGTGCATCCATTCTAATGGTTGGTCAGAGCAGAACCTGGGGTCTGTTTCCTTGAGGAAACAGAAGCATGGTGGGTGCTTCTGTGGTTGCATCTGGTGCTCAGAACCCAGAGCTGGGCACTCTGATGGCCGACAGTCCTGCTCCTAGACTGCCATCTCCCACGAGGTCCTCCTTTTCCTTGGTCTTTTTGAAAAAGTTAAGATAAAGATGAAAGAATTTTAAAAGTGACTGCTGTTCTTTTCTTTCGAAAGAGTCACAGGATTCAAGTGACTAACAATCTCAGTTTCCTAAAAGCCTCCATTTGAGCAAGAATGTTACCACAAAAATTCTACTGGCATATACCTTTAATCATGTGGCAAATTACCTTATTAACCACCAGGGAATCTAGTCTTATTACTTAATTAAACCATCTTTTTCTTTTTGTCTTATTAAAACCACATGGGTTTTCACTTCTGTGTGGTTTCAGATTCTTTTCCTTTTCTTTGGATGTCTTTGCCATAATAGCTGCATAAAAGAATTTCTGTTATTTTGTGTTGATGACTAAAGAGTTAGCAACATTAACTAAAAGAGGGGGCATGGTGGAGACAGTCTGCATAGGCTCACGCCGGTCAGTGACGTAACAGCCACTTGGGTGGCATGAAAGTCTGAGATGTGTACCCGTCACTTACTGCTTTCTCCTGCCAAAACATCTGGAATACAAAATCCTGTCATTAGGCAGCCCACATGTTAGAAAAACAAAGGAACAGAAAAAAAGAAAAAAGAAAACCCAGACCCCCAAAATGGCTAGATAAAGCCTCATTATTGCTGGTAGGAAATTAAACATGTAAGGTTATACTTCAAAGTAACTATTTTTACTACAAGAGGCTACACATTTTGATTTATTGGGCAGCAAAACAAGATTGTGACAAATATTTCCACCTCAAAGAAAAGACAGATCAGGCCTCTAAGAAGTCATATATTAAGTAGTTTAAAAATAAAGTTTCTTGCTACAATCATGGTAATGATGAAAGTTGTATGTTTCTACTCTATAGTCCCAAATACATGGCTGCCGTAGCACACATGCCTAGAAGAAGAAATAATTTAATCTTGTGAGGATTTTCTTCTTACCAAAAAGAAGTGCTAATGTTTTATAAAATGAAACAGCTGAAATTCTTAGTCTGTGCTATCTTTCCTCAAAGGTTAGCACTAAGCAGACCCTGTGTACAATCCTATATTTCAGTCTGACCTATACATTTGAGAGGGAAGCTAAGAATGTAGAATGGGATTTGAATAATTATAAAGGTAATTAAAAATAAAACACAGGATTTTGAGACAAAGCTTAAGGAATTTAGAATAATCAACCTTGTTAAAAAACAAACAAGCCTAGAACATTAGTGTATTAACCATTTTAGGTAGAAGTGGTATGTTGCATTAAATGGTGACTACCTTGAACCACTTCTATCTGGACATGATTTGGTTTTCTTTAATGTGGACTATTCTGATCAGAGTAACTCAGAGAAAGGCCTCAGTAATTACTGAATCTGGACAATGAGTTTCTTAAGCAGGCTGCAAGGTTGTCTTCTCTGTAGGCCTCTAAATAAAGAAGCACTTATCTCCCCAGGTATGGGAACAGAAATTAGAGAAAAGAGCAGAGGCTGTGATATGAGGCTCATTGCTTGAGTTCTAGTCTCAGCTCTGGTGCTAATAAACTACGTGACTTTCAGCCAAGTCATTCAACTTCTCTCAGTCTTGGTTTCTCATCCATAAAAATGAGATTGGACTAGGTGATTGAAAAGACCACATGCAGCACATTTGGATTCTAGGGGAAAACAGAATGACCATAGGAAAGCAACAGGGGCCTTCTTCATTTTATTTTTATGATTCCACTGCTTGGGAGGGAAGTACGAGCACATGTGCATACATGTGTGTATGGGAGAGTAGAGGGCTGATTATACTGCAGCCCCGGTCAGCAAACTGCGGCTCACAAGCCACATGCGGCTCTCTGGCCCCTGGAGTGTGGCTCTTCCACAAAATACCACATGTGGGCACTACCTCGATAAGGAATGTACCTGCCTATATAGTTTAAGTTGAAAAAATTTGGCTCTCCAAAGAAATTTCAGTCGTTGTACTGTTGATATTTGGCTCTGCTGACTAGTGAGTTGACGACCACTGTTAACTGGAGGGATGGAAAACAGACTGCACCACAAGTATGTGTGAAAGCTACAGGTGTAATGTGAAATTATGTAAATTATGTCTTTGAATGCCGTGCAGAGGAATTCTGCAGTTGAATGCTTTGTAAACTGAATAATTACAGCCACATATCAGTTTTGTAAAGACATGTTATCATTTGTTTGGGGACTGCTACAATTTGGAATGATGTGTTGAGCTCCATAAATAAGTTATGTCTGAGTTAACTTCTAGAGTAATCTAGCATCCAGAGCTTCCTCAATCTATGTTTAGAACAGGGAAAATGGAGTGTCAATAAAAGAGCCTTAAATGCTGCAAAACTCTGATGTTCATTTTGAATCATCAAAAGATAAGTGAATCTTGCCCAGTACATTTAAAAAAAATATTTTAATGGTACTTTACTGAATACTATGTCTTTGAATAATTAGGAAACCCTCAATAAATTTTAATTTGTTGATTGAACAGTGTGTGAGATAAATTCCGATTAACTAGAAAATTGGACTTAATAGAATAGCCCAGTGCTTTTTGAACTTTGTGCCAACCTCTCACCCCCTTTTGTTATTGTGGGGAACAAGGGAGAGCAAGTGGAAAAACATTCTGGAAACTGTGGGCCGATGGCCACGCAAACAGCTCATTGTCAAACATTGTCCTGGGAGCACTTCATAAATCAAAACTGGTCTCCAAAATTAGCCCAGCACACCAAGGTCACAGAGAGGCTTGAAGTCAGGGTCCTGGCGAGTGGACCAGGAGAGGAAAGTCAGTGTGGCACTGTCATGTCCTATGATGTCTTACAGCCATCAACTGGCGATTACGAGGCTCCCAACCCTGGACTTCAAAACATTTGGAAAATGTTCATAAACGTGTTCAGAATCCCATGGTGTAAGTAAAACATTTTTATAAGATTATAAAATAAAGAAAACTGGCACGCGTTTTGTTTGAACAACTGTGGTAGTGATTTCTTCTCCTAGGGTGCAGCACTCTTAAACAAGTCTTAGGAGTCGCTCTGAGGGAATTTGGCCTCTTAATTTTTGAAAACACAATAAAATACAGGCAAATCTCTAAACTTTGTGGATGACAGACCCTAAACCTCAGACTTACATGGAGAGAGTTTGACTGAAAGATGTCTCTGTTCAGGCTATAGTTTGAGAAACAGAATTAAAAAGGAGGTATGGGATTTTTGCTTTGATCTTTGCATATGTGGAAACATAAGGATTTGGAGGGGTTTCTTTACTTGAAGAATTGCCACAGGCTGAGGTAAGTAGGCTGAACCCTTAATAAATGAATTGTTTCCAGAAGAATAAAGCATAAAATTCATTGTTGTGGCAAATTCATATTAATTGCCACTATTAATAGTTAAAGGTTGGAGAACACAATTACTTTTTTGTGACTGGATACAAAAAAATTGTAAGTACTTTCCCCCTTCTCCTTTGTAAGAAATTACCTAAAGCCACAGGAAACCCCATCTCTGTTGGAATTTGAATGTGAGTTGGGGAACACAGAAAGAATTATTATTCGAGGAAGTTGTGGCTGGAGACCCTCATTTTCTTCTGCTGGCCTTTGTTTACCGGTTTCAAAGGCATTCTTTTTAGTGAGGGCATCAGCTGGAGTGAACAGTCTTGAAAATGAGAAGTTGGACCTGACCTGTGGTGGCGCAGTGGATAAAGCGTCGACCTGGGAACACTGAGGTTGCCAGTTCAAAACCCTGCACTTGTATGGTCAAGGCACATATGGGAGTTGATGCTTCCAGCTCCTACCCCCTTTCTCTTTTTTTTTTTCTCTCTCTCCTATCTCTCTCTCTCACTGTGTCTCCTTTCTAAAATGAATAAATAAAAAGAAATTTAAAAAAAAAAGAAAGAAAACGAGAAGTTGGAGTTTTTCTGAGGAGAGTTGGGAGGATGGATGTCTTTCTTCTAGAAAATGAGAACAATAGAAAGAGACTTATTTAAGCAGCAAGTAGTGGTTCCCTGATAAGAGGCAGCCATGGAATTGGTCTTCATGTTTCCAGTTTATGACCAAGAATGGGGAAGGGTAACAAGATCAAAGTTGCCTTAGGGCAAAATTGCTGACATTCCTGAAATAAACCCAGACTCCTCACATCCTAATAAGTAAGCATCAAGTTCAGTAGCTTGTGAAGAGGACCTACTACAGGCCTTCAATTCTTTTGTTATCTTGACTTTTAGTTCATTGTCCTGTCTGACCTCTTCTTAAACCAAAGAATAATGATTGCTGACTTGACCTTTGTTCTCTGTGCATAGAGATGTCAGGGGTCAAGATCTGTAGCTACAGAGAATCCAATGCTCAAGAAAAAAACTACAAGAAAGCTTATTCACATGGCTACATATTTAGACATGTAAAGACAGTTAGGAAGTAAAAGTTATTTGAAAGAAAAATCAAAGGAAATAATCATAATTGTCCCACTAAGATTTTGAGTGGTTCCAGAGATGACAATTGTGAAAATTAATGAACAGAGACTTTTATTTGAATTGGAGTTGGGAGATCCTTATAGGGAGCTCAGGGAGCTTTCACACCCTACCGCTCATCATCAACTACCCCAAATAAGAAGAGATGTATTTTCCATCTCAAAAGGAAGATGTTTTTCTACTCTGTTACTGGAGTAGGAACAAGGAGAATCTCCTTACTTGCTAGCCACTCAGCCACTGTTAACAGCTTAGCGGATGAAAAGTCACTACACATTGAACTCCAAGTTTCCTCCAATGGAGTCTTTGTTTACAACAGGCCCTCTGAACTACCTTGTCTATAAAAGAATGTTTTTCTCCTTTGTTCTCTGGGGTTGCCTGTGGTTCACCATCAGAGGGAACGTCCTGAATTGCAATTCTTTGTTGTTCTGGAGTGAACCTGTTTTGCTAGACAGATATTTGACTGTTTATTTGTTTAAGATCAACACAGCACATACTCATAATTTTAAAACCTAGAACCTTCTCAGGGTCCTGGTAGCAGAATGTGTTACTTAGCAATAATATGCATCAATTTGGAGTCTAAGATCCCTTTTCTAATTCTTCAAGTATTATAATACCTTCTAACAGTTCATCAGTTTATGATAATATTGACAGAAGAATTCCATTTTATATATCTTAAGTTTCAAGAAATATGTGAAGGGAAGAAAAAACCCCCCAAAATTTAGAGTCAGTCAAGAGATTAAAAGTAAAATTATTTAAAGAAAATGTTAGTTTTTAAAAAATAGCACAACAAATGTTAGAAAGTTTTGTTTCTGTTTTTTTTGCAATCACTTTTTACACTGGAAACTGATTGCTATAAGCCTTTGCACAGAAATGTATTTTCAATTTTGGGGGGTAAATATACTGGAATGGAATTGCTGGGTTATACGTATGTGTACAAGATACTGCAAACTGTTTTCCAACATGATTATTTTTTCACATTCCCAACAGCAATGTATGAGAAGTCCAGTTGTTCCACATCCTTGACAATTCTTGTTATTGCTAGTCTTTAATTTCATTTTTTTCTAGTGGATGTATAGTGGTAACTTACTATTAGTTTTAATTTGCATTTCTTTAACGATTAATGATATTAAACATATTATTTGCTGTTCCCAAATCTTTGGAAAATTACTGAACTTATTTTTTATTGCCCATTTATCTTATTGGGTCATTTGTCTTTTTCTTATTGAGTTCCAGGAGTCAATGTATGTTTTGCAAATATTTTCTGCCAGTCTATAGCCTTGCCTCTTAATATCCTTAAGTGTCTTAGTAGAGAGCAAAAGTTTTAAATCTTGACGAAGTACAATTTATCTATTGGCTCCTTTATGTTTTGCTTGAGGAATCTTTTCCTAACTCAAGGTCACAAAGATTTTTCTACTATACAGGGGTGGGCAAAAGTAGGTTTACAGTTGTTCATATAAAAAAGAATACAATAATTAATAAATAATAATACAAAAATAAACTTGGTGTACTCACAATGGTACTCTTACTTTTGCCCATCCCTGTATTTTCTTTTAGAAGAGTTACTGTTTTAGCTCTTACATGACCCATTTCAAGTTAACTTTTGTATATTGTATGATAAGGGTTGAGGTTTTTTGTTGTTTGTTTTAAATATAGCTATTATATTGTTCCAGTAACATTTGTTGAAAGGACTATAGTTTTTTCATGGAATTAGTTTACATTTTTGTCAAATTCCATCCACATCTCAGCAGGCTTCTTAACAGAAATTGACTAACCTATCCAAAAATTTATATGGAAATGAAAAGGACACAGACTAACCCAAACAATTATGGGGGGAAGACCCCAAAAATTTCTGGTATCTTATTTTGTCAGACTTTGAGATTTACTAATAAAGCTGTAGTAGACCAGACAGTGAGGTATTGGCATAAATACAAACATACAGAAAAATGGAACAGAAGAGAGCCCAGAAAGAAACCCATATATTTATGATTAAGTATTTAAAACAATTTTTATTTATTATTTTCTAAAAATAAAATCACTGTGACATTAATAATCCTGAGTGCCTTCTCCCCACTTGCTTATGCAGAGTCTGCCGTTTTCCCACTTTGCTCAGTCCCCTTTCGGTGTCTGTTTTCTAGCTATTTCTTGGTGCTCCTGAAGAGAATCATCCATTTCTTGAGAGTAGCATGTACTCCATAGTCCATCCCTCAGTATGTGCTATAAACTTTCTCTCTGCCTCAACTGTCTCTTCAGTCCCCTGTCCTACCACTTGCCCCCCTCCCTGGTGCCATGTCTAAATGCCCATGTTCATTTGGAGTACCATCTTCTTATCTCTAATATTGCTGTCAGTTTTCCAGGTGCCAGGGCATGGTGGAGGGACAGGTTCCACATAACAATGGGGAGACTGACTTTCCTTTCAACTCAAGTATCTTAGGCCTAAAGCAGCACTGTTGTTGCTCAGTCTTCACGAATTCTCTCGGAAATCCAGCTTCTTGAAGCCCTGTTCTAACTCCACTCTGCAAGGAGCTCAACACCAGCTCAGGAGGAGGGTGGAAAACAGATTGCAGCATCTACTCCATGTGACCTGTCTCTCCATGTTCTCTCGGGATGTGAGCATTGAAAAACTCAGATGAATGAACAGCCACTCTCAACATTTTCCTCCACGTTCAGCCTCTAAAACAATATATCCCATATGCCTATCAACTCAAATAATAATTATCTTTATTAACATTATGTAGTGTTTCTTAATAACAGTTATCCTAACCTACCAGTTCTGAATATTGACCGACTTTTGGGTGCAAATGGAATTCTCTGCCTATCGTTTTACAGTCATGAGAACTGAGATAGGAAGTGATTTTATCTGTGGTCATGTAACAAGAAAGTGGTTTCTGGACTCAGATACTGTGACCCTGAGCTCATCACTATACAAGCTCCAATAAATTGCTGATTCCATGTTTGCCCATTTAGTCAAAGGAGAGATCATTTCAAGGATGCAGTCATCAGTCCCTTCTGGTATTGGAACAAAACAAAGAATTTACTCAATCAAAATAGTCACAGTAGTGCCCCTCCATAAACTTCACATCAGAAAGAAGTTTTACACGGTTTCTAGAAATTATTTCTTACTAGTTATTTTGTGGCTTTGTGGTAAGATTTTTAGCAAGAGAGGCTGGAACACTGGGAGAGTTCTCAAAAGGTATTTTTGGGAAGTCACTGGTAAGATTAATAAAAATATGTGTATTTAGTTTTGTAAAAAAAAAAACCCTGGTGTGTGCAGTAGGGGGTATGCAATCCATCAAATCAAAACATAATCAAAGCCATCATGTGAAGAAATATAATTATAGCTTATACTCACTCTTAGCATCCAGACCTCACCCTTGCAACCTCCCACTTCAAACTTGAATAAAAATGAAAGTAAATCTGCTGTTTTTCAGACAAAGCAACATTGGATTTATGAGTGAGAAAGTTGAAGGGGGAGGTAGGTCTATAGGGAAGAAATAATTGTAGGACTTAAAGACTCCACTGAGTAAACCACTCCAAGCATTATAGAATCCAGACCCTGCCTCGTTAGCATGATGGTTCCCTGGTTTCCAGAAAAATAATAATCCATCAGGGAAGAAAAGATTGTTCCATTCACTAAGGCTGTACTTATTGATTACAGTTCAATGGCATTCCTGCATACTTGAAGATAGATGACACTTTATTTTCTCTTCTTTAATAAATGCTATACTCTTAAGTATTAAGTAAGACTAAATCTCAAGAAGTCTACTTTTAGCCCAGATTGTCTTTCTATTCTGGTAGAAAGACTAGGACTACAAGAGGTATATTTCACGGTCTAGGCGCCAGGTATTAAGAAAATAAAGGTCTTAGAAATGAGCTGCAGGGACAATGGAAAGAAGAAGTGTGGGCAGTAAGAGAGAATATACCTCACTGACACCACACATTAGGGTCACTTGGAGAGCAAACCTGTTGGACTCTAGCCAGAGTTATCATAAAACCTCCTGCAATTATGCATTCTGGGCCCTGCTTACTTCTACAATTTCAGTGGGTCCTGGGCCTTTCTCCTAAGAAAAGTCAAGACAGTTATGACCCCCAAAAAATCCATATTTCCTGTTGTGCAAAGGTAAAGGGGCCACCAAAGTGTTCATTGATTGTCTGGGGTGAAGAACATGTCTAGGTGGTGAATTATGTTCTAGGAACCATGAGATCCAGGAACCATGAAAACTGGGGCTGAAAACTTCAGAGAAGGACCTTGAACACACCAGCGGCAACTCTAGTCCCCAACACCAGGATATTCAGGTACACAAACAGTCCTTGGGCCAGGAGGATAGTCAACAATGTTTCATGGTGTTTCTGTGGTTGCAGTGGTCAGATAATCAAGGCACAGGTAGCCTCTAGCTAGTGCTGTTACCTATAGCACCTATAGTACCTTTCTGGTGGCCTCTTACTAAGAATGACTGTGTCCCTTTGGCTTCCCTGTTAATGATTTTTATTTGGCTTACCCAGCAGAGATTTCCACTATGACTTTTCCAGAAATAACTAAGAGGATATTAGAGAGGCTGTGATTACTAAGAAAAACTTAATAGAAGGCTTTCTAAGTCAATCTCCACTCCCTTCCCAGGCACCTCTCCCCACGCCCCCAGTCCAACACTCAACGACATGGACACACATCTCAAAAACCCATAAACAGAGATGATCAATTATTAAGGATGGAGAAACCCTTCTTGAAGCCAGTCCTGTTTGGGGAGATGTCATCTGTATTCCTCATAGCCAGGCTCTTCTCCTTTGCCAAGTGTTGCTTCCATGGATATTAAACGTGGCACTCGGAACTTTTAAAAAGCCAGATCATTCAAATCAGGGCCAAGAGAAAGAGAAAAGGGAAGGATTGAATGCGGTGCTGAAGAAGTCCCTGATCCATGCAGTCAGAATGGGCTAGGCTGCAATTTTCTCCTCAAAAGTATGCAACACTAATTACCTCCACCCAAGGTAATTTTCTAAGTAGCAAATTAAGAAGCTTAGAAAGAAATAACTTTCAGTCACTGTGGATTATCAGATGAGCAACTTTGTAGTATAAGATCCCAATTGATGTGATGCGGCGGAGCTCTGTGTGAGTGCTGGAGGCAGAGCCAGGGCTTTCCTTGAAATGACAGCAGCCCCTCCACCTGAACTAAACAGGAGCAAGTAGGGGTTTTCTGTGAGTCTTGCTAAAGGGGAGATTCATGTAAGTCAGAGGATTTTCCAGGCAACCCCATCAGTGCCACTTGCAGAGCACCAGGAGCTGTTCCTAATGACATTGTCATCTAGCAGATTTAGGTCAACTGCCTTTATGTTTGGGATTTTCCTGTTGATCTTAAAGGAGTCAAACAAGTTTTCATAAAATTGTTCTTTCCCATCCTGGTGCAGTGCAGTGGAGATGGAGAGGAGGAGGTCCTGTAAAGATTGTCTCCCTGGTGGATTTCCTTGTACCTTTAGGGCCTCCCTTTCCAGGCGCTTCCCTGCTTTTTAGTTTCTATAAACACAGTTTCTAATAATGAAGGCAGTCATTCTGTGGTAGACGCCTCACATTTACTTTTTAAACCTTTACAGCCACTGCATACAGTAAGTATTTTTGTTATACCATTTTAAAAATGGGAAAACTAAGGCATAAAGATGTTAAATAACATAACCAAGGATTCCTAGCTACTAAGAGAGACAGAGAAGAGATTTAACCAGAGCTTAAAGTCTGGACACGTGTGCTTTTATATTTATGTCCTTGATCTTCCAACATTCTCATAGCTCCCATGGAATCAAGTTGCATTCCACATGAGTATACATCCATATCTCTGTGAACATGCGTCCACACCTCTGTGAAATGCATCTACACCTCTGTGCACACACACCTTGGCCTTTCTGAGCATCCATTCTCAGTGTTCCATCTTGTCTGCTGCCCAGGGTGAGCTGAAGTTCACTTGTCCAAAACGAATATCACTTTTCCCTTTAAATTTGCTTCCTATCTTTAAACTTTTATTTTGTGATTTTAAAAATTAGACTGCATGATTAACAAAAAAAGCTAGCGCTTGTTAGTATATGCTATATACCAGACACTGTCTTAAGTGCTTCACATGAATTAACATATTTAATCCTCATGATGACCTCAAGAAATAGTGGTTATTATTAATCCTGTTTTAAAGAAGAAAACAAAGACATTACAGCTAGTGGGTTAAAAAGCCAAGTTTTAGACTCAAGCATTGGGCTTCAGTGCCCATACCCTAAATACTGAGCCCTACTCTCTCTAACACTTATTGTCAGAATCTTACTCATCCATCTCCCATGCACAAAACCCTGGCGTCAGAAACCAGTGCTTCCTTCTTTCCCTCTAATCAGTCATTAAACCCTTTCATACTTCTTCCTGCACAGAATCTATCTCTTTCATTGCACCCTCTCTGTCTCCATGAGGTATCAGACTCTCTGGTCCTTCCGAGGTCTATCTAGGTCACCTTGGAACTCATTGCCCCATTCTAATCTCTCCCTCTCCAATCCATCCTAATACGAATGCCACCTCAAAATTTTCCTGAAACACTGATTTTTACAGACCACATCCCTCCTCAAAAATCCTAAATTTTTGCTCAAAAATCCTAAAATTTTGCTCATCAGGTGAAGCTCATATTTTCTACTTAGGTCTGCAGAGTCTACAAAAGCATAAAAAAATTGTGTCCTGTGGGCCATGTCTGGCTCACTAGCTGGTTTTGTTTATCTCATGAAATAGAAATGTTTTTTATAATTTTGATCAGTTGGAAAAATTTTATAGAGTGATATTTTGTGACAATGCAAAAATTATGTAAAATTCAAATTTCAGTGGCCTAAAATAAAGTTTTATTGGCTCATATACGATACCAAAAAGCCTACAGAGCTTCAGATTACAATCTGGCTGGTCCTTTTCAGAAAAGCTTGCTGATCTCTGATATAAACCATATTTTTCTGTGCAGTCTCCTCTGTCTAGACAAACTGTTGTTGTTATCTGTCCTTAAAGACATATCACGTGTGTTTCTGACTTAGGACTTTTCCTTTTTTCTCCTCTCATTCTTTGGCTTAGATCATGAATCAATGTAATTTTTTTGTGAAGGTCCAGATGGCAAATCTGACTGGAACTCTCATGCTCTGCTGATTGGAGTATAAACTGGCGCCAATACTTTGTACACTCCTTAGCAATATCCCCTAGGGTTGAACATACATCTACCTCTGTAACAGAAATTGCACCTCTACGTTCATACCCAACAGAAATTTTTACATATGTGCACCAAAATCAACAAATGTTCACGGCAGCATTATTCATATCAACCGACATTTAGAAAAGACACATCAACAGTAAACATGTGAATATACTGGAATGCATTGATGCAAAGGCTACTGTACCCCAATTTAAAAGTGCAAACTACTGTTGTACACGATGACATATATAAACCCCACAAACATAATGCTGAATGAAAAACAGACACAAAAGTGTACACCTTGTAAAATTCTATTTATTATAAAGTTCAAAATTACATGGAACAATACATGATGTTAGAAGGTAGGCTGGCAGTACCAGAGCCTGGGTTCCCCAGGAAGCAGATATTTACATGGCCTAAGTTACTAGGAGTGAGCTCTGGGCATCAACACCATGAAGAAACGAAGGTGACTGGTTAGGGTGGAAGGAGAAGGTGAACGATGATGATGTCACAGCAAAGGCTTCAGCTGACTCAGTGATTTTCAGCTGCTGTGCTGCAAGAATTTTGATGGCATTTAGTTCCTCACTATTTAGTAAGGGACACTGTCTTCTTTTCCTAGATTGTCCAATAAAATAACAGCTAACACAACAATAGCTGTCTGGTGTGAATGAATCAAAGTTATACTTTTTTTGTCAGATCAGCAAAAAATATACTTCATTTCCCCATGTATAAGACGTAACTTTTTTTGAAAATTTTGGGGTCTAAAAACTGGGTGCGTCTTATACAGTGGTTATAGATTTTTTTACTTGCATTTTCCACTTTTTCGCACTTGTTTTTATACTCCTTGTTGAAGACAGTGATTCATCGTCAGACACAGATGAGGACAAGCTAATGATGGGAGTTTTGACAGTAATGAGCAGTTGTATGAATTTTATGATGAATAAAACTTGAGTTCTATAACTTTATGCGATACATTTTTTTTCAAATTTCAGACCCCAAAATTAAGGTGCATCTTATACATGGGGCGTATTATACATGGGGAAATACGGTATTTTTTGGTGTGCCGCAGAATTTTAGTAATTAGTTTGTGTGTGTCAGGAGATGAGAAAGGTTGAAAATCGCTGGGCTAATGGGAGCTCTGGGACTGTGATGACTCTTCAGAGTTGAATTGAATTGAAATGAAGGGGCTAGGCTGTTGCAGGAAGCAACCCCGATGGAGGATAAGACACCCAGACAACTTGATCAGGGAAGTAGGATTTATTGGTACTCAGTGGAGCATCTGGGACTATTAGCACCAAAAACATGAGCTCCCTGAAGGTAGATTTCTTACCTCTTATATACCTTTATAGCTTTAGCTTTTATGTGACAAGTGCCTAATTTCGTTGACTTCTTTGTTTGCAGACCTATGTGTCTTTTGTGTGTGTGTGGGAGAGGGGTATGAGAGGAGGTTTGAACCGTTTGTCCTTGACTATTCATATTATCTATTATTGTTGCTGGTGCTGCAAGTTTATTTCAGGGAACTGATAACAAGAACCACAACTATGGTTCATTACTTTTCAGACTTTCTCAGCCAGCCCTTCTTCCCTCAGTCTGAAACACTGAGGCCACTGGCTTGAGCATAAGATCACAGACATTGCAGGACCCCCTCTCTTGCATTCTTCTGGTTTCTCTTCTTTGATTCCCCTCTTCGAGACTGTAGGATATTTTTTATTTTTATGCTGGAATCTCAGGTTTTTTTGTTTTTTGTTTTTTTAATCCAGACTTTGAGGGAGAGCTTGGTAGCAGTGAGTTAAAAATGAACTATTTCTTTTGCTACATAGCCTTTCTTTTAGCTAAGGGACCTGTATTCTCTGGCTGAATGACTTATAACTATACATGCATCAAACCTTAAGATGACTTGTTCTGACTTTCCTTTGACTTTATTTAGTTTGTGCCATAGTTGGCCTGTCATTCTATCCCTAAACTCCTTTTCCCTTTGCTACTTTTACCTCAAACACTACTTCAATGGGAGGGTCTTTGGGGTTATAACAGATATAAAGTTAGTCATTTCCTGGGTTATATATTGAATATTGAGTCTGATTACACTGGGGAACAATTTATTTTCATTTTCTGTTGCGTGAGGTTTTAGAACTTTTTCTATATATTTGTGCATGGCTGATTCCAAATCTGAAATCTGTATTTTGGTGCATGCTCTAGTTTTTATGCAATTTTAATTTCTTTTTGTTACAGTTAATGGAATGCATTGGTTTTAAAATTGGAGTTAAGGGCAACAACTCTTGGATTGAACATAACCACAAGGCAATTAATGTTTTACAAGCATCACTTTTACATAATTTTAGTTGTTTTTAAATGTAAAAAATTATTATCTGATAAAAACCCTCTCTTATTTTGTTTTAAGATTGAATCATGGCTTCTTCGAGTAGGCATAAACGTAGGAATAGTCCTGACACCTTCTGTTATATATGTGGCTGTTATGCAATCAAGTCAAAGGCTCAATATTTCATCATTTGTGACACGTGCATATATTGCCTATTTTCAAGTTTCCCTTGGTGATCAAGACAAGAATTGGGCTCCTCATATTGTGTGTCATAATTGTGAGGAAATGCTTTGTGACTGGACAAAAGGAAAACGCAAAGAAATGCCTTTTGGTATTCCCATGGTTTGGTGTGAACCTAAGGACCAATGCAGTGACTGTTATTTCTGTCTGACCCATACAAAGGGTATCAGCAAGAAAAAACAGCATATGATCGTGTATCCTAATATTCCTTCCGCAATATGAACTATCCCACACTCTGAGACACTACCGGCTCCAGTTTTCAATGGTTTTATTTCTTCTAAGGATGAAGAAAGTGAACATGGTGATCACGTGTATTTTGATAAGATGCATTACGAAATGGTTGTAGAATCTGAAGGGTCTTCTTCTGCTGCCAAGCAGTCATTAACCCCTCAGCAGTGTAGCCAACCCAAATTGAATGACTTAGTAAGAGATTTGGGCCTATCAAAGAAAGCAGCTGAGTTATTAGCCTCCAGGCCTAAAGTATCCCATTTCAGGAAATGTGAACAAATTTTTGTGGGCTTTTTTCTGAAGACAAACATTTTGTTTACTGTCATGATATCAGTAGTCTTCTCAGCCAGCTAGGTGTTACCACATACAGTCCAACAGAATGGCAGCTATTTCTTGACAGCTCTAAACAATGTCAGACTACTGCTGGAGCATCAAACGAGATTGTCCTCAACAAGTAACACAAACGCAAGAGCTACAAACGCAAATTTTTACCTGAATAGAATTTAAATGTTTTGTGCAAATTTTATGATTAAAATAAGTGTTTTAATATGTTCTATTTTGAAATTGTAGACAAATTCTGATGCAGTCATATCTTTTAGTTTATTAGTATATTTACTGCATTATATAAATTATTATGTTTTCACAAAGATGATGCCCAAGAGACATTTTACTTCATTATGTTAAAATAAATGTTGAAACTTTTACAATAAGATGGAAACCTAAAATCTTGAATTGCAAGAAAATGGTAGCTTACAGAGAAAAACTAATGTTAGATTTGAGATCAGCACACTTGAATTAGGTAAAAACAAGTATTTTTGTGGATGCAACAAAAAATTTTGTTCCCCAGTGTTATAGGTACAAGTCCCTTTTTGGGTTCCTTGGCATTCATAGAAGCTACAGAAAAGCAAGATGGTGGAAACTTTTTTACCTTTCTTGGTGATATGGATATATAGTTCACAGTTTTCTGCCCTAGTTCTCCTCCCTCCCTAGAGTCCAATTATAAGGAGCCCCAGGGCGAGCTTCCTCAGGCTTCAGATATACATAGACCAGCCAACTTCTGGTTTGTGGCTGAAGCAGGGCATATTGTCTTTTTCAGGGTCAACTTACAGGGGTTGGTGGGATCTATCTGCCCTGTCCAAGAGGGGATCCCTATGGGAGCTGCCAGTTTCATGACTGTGATGAACCCAGGCAGGTATACCCTCTACTTTGGCAGCTGTTTGGAGTGGTGAGAATCACAGTGTAGGGCCCTCTTCACTTGGGATGGAGGGGTGCTAGATTCTAATCTTTGACCCATACCTGGTTACCTGAGGAAAAAGAATAAATAGGAGCAAACAGACTGATTGGAGCCCTATCTAACACCCACTTGGATATGGTGCAGGCTACCTTGCCTAAAGCCTCTACTTGTCTGTGTAGTCCTATTTCTCTTAGTTCTCGGGGTCCCTGGCAAACTGCAAAATATTGGAGGAGACCTATTGTATAATATCTCATAAGGTGAGTACCCAGTGTTCTTGGATGAGGTACACTGAATTTCAAACAGAATTAAAGGTAAAGCTTGCATCCATTTAAGACTGGTCTCCTGACATAACTTGCTAAACCCTAACCTTAGAGTCCTTTTCATGTGTTCCACCTTCCCTGAACTGTGTGGTCTGTATGCCACATGAAGCTTCTAGGTGATGCCTAGGGCTTGTGTTGTTTCTTGTACCATGTTAGCCATGAAAGCAGGGCTGTTGTCAGAGCCTATCTGAAGTGGCAGTCCAAACCTTGGAATGACTTCACTGAGTAGTGCCTTTTTTACTTCTCTGGCCTTTTCAGTCTGGGTGGGATAAGCTTCTACGTATCCTGAGTAGGTACACGCTAATACTAACAAGAACTGGCAGCCTTGGCTCCAGGGCATTTTGGTAAAGTCCTGTACATCCTCAAAAGGGGATGTCCCAAGGGACTGGACACCTGGAGGCATCAAGGGGCCTTGCACTGGCAGCACCTTGGGCAGTGCAAGCTGACTCCTTTAGTCAAAATTGCTAAGAGAGGAATGTAAAAATACCTTCCTAGAAGATTTTCTGTTTGTTTTTCTTATTCCATATGGGTGGAAGTGTGTAAAGCCTGGACTACTGCTGGTCCTAATAATAGGTGGGGGATGACAACTCAAACATCTGGCAGTTGCATCCAGCTATCCTTTAATTCTATTTTTATTTTTTTGAGGTGGTAGTTTTAATTCTGTCAATTCTTCAGTTACAGAACATGTGCATTTGCCATGATTGATTATAACTAACTAGCAACATTTATATAACATTTCATTTCCAGGGCTTTTTCACATTTCCTTAAGACCACTTTTGTGGGCTTCTTTTTTTATTTTTTAAATTTTTTTTATTACTTTTCAATTTATTGTGTTTACATGAATTCAAATGTCCCACTGAACATAACTCCCTCACCTCCAACCCCTGTGTCCCTTATTGTACCCCCTTTGCCCCCTCCCCCTAACTTCCTCCCCTTCCCTCTAGGATTTGCTGTCCTGTTATCTGTATCTCTGTATTATGTATATATAGTTTCACTACTCCCTTCACCTTCTCTGATCCCATACACTTATCCCCCTTCCCTCTGACTGCTGTCCTTCTGGTCCCTGTGACCCCACATCTGCCTCTATTCCATTCCTCAGTTCACTTTGTTCACTAGATTCCACATATAAGTGAGATCATATGATATTTTCTTTCTCTGCCTGGCTTATTTTACTTAGCATAATAATCTCCAGGTCCATCCATGCTGTCACAAAAGGTAAGATTTTCTTCTTTTTACCAGCTGTGTAGTATTCCATTGTGTATATCTATGACAGCTTTCTAATTCACTCGTCCACTGATGGACACTTGGAATGTTTCAAGATCTTGAATAAATGCTGCAATAAACATGGGGGTGCATATCATCTTTTGAATCAGTGATATGGTATTCTTAGGATATATTCCTAAAAGTAAAATAGCTGGGTCAAAAGGCAGTTCCATTTTTAATTTTTTGAGGAAACCCCATACAGTTCTCCACAGTGGCTGCACACACAAGTCTCCATGCCCACCAGCAGTGCAGGAGGGTTCCCTTTTCTCCACACCTCACCAGAACTTATTGTGTGTTGTTTTGATAATGAGTGTCATTCTGACAGGTGTGAGGTGATATCTCATTGTGGTTTTAATTTACATTTATCTGATGATTAGTGACATTGAACATTTTTTCATATGTTTATTGGCCATTTGTATGTCCTCCTTGGAGAAGTGTCTATTCAGTTCTTTTGCCCATTTGTAATTGTTTGTAATTATTTACCTTCCTGGTGTTGAGTTTTAGAAGCTCTTTATAAATTTTGGTTATTAACCCCTTATCAGACGTATTGGCAGATACATACTCGAATAGTGTGGGTTGTATTTTTATTTTGTTCATGGTATCTTTTGCCTTGTAAAAGCTTTTCAGTTTGATATAGCCCCATTTGTTCATCCTGTTCTTTATTTCACTTGCCCATGGAGAAAATCAGGAAAAATATTGCTACAAGAGATATCGGAAAGTTTACTGCCTATGTTTTCTTCCAAGATGTTTATGGTTTCAGGACTTACATTTAAGTCTTTTATGTATTTTGAGTTTATTTTTGTGAATGGTGTAAGTTGGTGGTCTAGTTTCATTTTTTTGCATGTACCTGTCCAATTTTCCCAACACCATTTGTTAAAGAGACTGTCTTTACTCCACTGTAAGCTCTTACCTCTTTTGTCAAATATCAATTGACTGTAAAGGCGTGGGTTTATTTCTGAGTTCTCTGTTCTGTTCCATTGATCTATATGCCTGTTCTTATGCCAGTACCAGGCTGTCTTGAGTACAATGACCTTGTAGTATAACTTGATATCAGGGAGTGTGATACCTCCCACTTTATTCTTCATTTTCAAGATTGCCAAGGCTATTGGTGTTCTTTCTTGGTTCCATATAAAATTTTGAAATATTTGTTTTATATCTTTGAAGTATGCCATTGGTATTTGAATTGCATTGAATTTATAGATTGCTTTGGATAATATAGACATTTTAATGATGTTTATTCTTCCCATACATAAACATGAAATGTGCTTCCACTTGTTTATATCTTCCTTGATTTCTTTTATTAATGTTTTATAATTTTCTTAGTACAATTCTTTACCTCCTTGATTAAATTTACTCCTAGGTACTGTATTTTTTGTTGTTGTTGCAATAGTGAAGGGGATTGTTTCTTTCATTTCTCCTTCAGACAGCTTTTTGTTGGTGTATAAAAATGCCACTGATTTCTGCATATTAATTTTCTATTCTGCCACCTTGCCAAATTCACTTATCAGTTCTAGTAGTGTTTTGACTGAAACTTTTGGGCAGTGGTTCTTAACCTGGGTTCTATCGAACCCTAGGGGTTCAATGAGTCGGTCTCAGGGGTTTGGAGAAGCCTCTGCCACAGAGGCCAGAATAAAGTAATACCGTAATTTGTTGTGAGTTTACGCAGTTTGTTGGTTTTGTTCTCTGAGCAAGGTGATGTTCATGCACGGCTCATTTTGTGCACCAGTAAAAAAAACATATACCTATGTCTTGAATTTGGAGAAAAAAATAATATTTTATTTATCACTAAAGAAGGGTTTGGTGAATGCTCATATGAAACTGGTGGGTTCAGTACCTCAAAAAAGGTTAAGAACCACTGCTTTAGGGTTTTATATGTACAGTATCATGTCATCAGCAAATAATGATAGTTTTACTTCTTCTTTTCCAATTTGGATGCCTTTTATTTCTTCTTCTTGTCTGATTGCTGTGGATAGAACTTCCAGAACTATGTTGAATAAGAGTGGTGAAAGTGTGCACCTCTGCCTTGTTCCTAATTTTAAGGGGATTGTTTTTAATTATTTACAATTGAGTATGATGTTGGCTGTGGGTTTGTCATAGATGGCCTTTATCATGTTAAGGTATGTTCCCTGTATTCCCACCTTGCTAAGAGTTTTGATCATAAATGGGTGCTGGATTTTATCAAATGCTTTCTCTGCATCTATTGATATTATCATGTGATTTTTATCCTTTTTTTACGTGATGAATCACATTGATTGATTTGTGAATATTGTACCAGCTTTGCCTTCCCTGAATAAATTCCACTTGATTATGATGTATCATTTTTTTCATGTATTGCTGGATCTGGTTTGCTAATATTTTGTTGAGAATTTTAGCATCTAAATTCATCAGGGATATTGGCCTATAATTTTCTTCTTTGTAGTGTTTTTACCTGGTTTTAGAATGAGGATTATGCTTGCCTCATAAAAGGAGCTGGGAAGTGTTCCCTCCTCTTGAATTTTTTGAAATAGCTTGAGAAGGATAGGTGTTAGTTCTTCTTTGAATATTTGGTAAAATTTGCCTGAGAAGCCATCTGTTCCAGGACTTTTGTTTGCTAGAAGTTTTTTGATAACTGTTTTCATTTCATTTGTTTTAATTGATCTGTTTAGGTGTTCTGATTCTCCCAGATTGAGTTTTGGAAGATTGGATGTTTCTTGGAATTTATCCATTTCACCTAGGTTGTCCAATATTTTGTCATACAGATCTTCAGAATATTTTCTTATAATCCTTTGTATTTCTGTGTTGTCAGTTGTTACTTCTCCACTTTCATTTCTAATTTTATTTATTTGAGTCCTCTCTCTTTTTTTCTTGATGAGTATGGTTAAAGGTTTATCAATTTTGTTTACCTTTTCAAAAAAACAGCTCTTGGTATCATTGATCTTCTGTATTTTTTTTTTTTAGCCTCTATGTTATGTATTTCCACTCTGATCTTTATTACTTCCTTCTTTCTCTTTCCTCTGGGGTTTATTTGTTTCTATTTTTTATAGTTCTTTTAGTTGCAGGGTTAAGTTGTTTATTTCAGCTTTTTCTTGCTTCTTAAAGTATGCCTGTAATACTATGAAGTTTTCTCTCAGGACTGCTTTTGCTGTGTCCCATAAATTTTGAGTTGTTGTAGGTTCATTTTCATATGTTTCAAGAAACTTTTTGATTTCTTCCTTGATCCTGTTGTTAACCATTCATTATTTAATAATGTGCTATTTAGCCTCCAAGTGAGTAACTGACATGCTCCATGCTTCCTGGCCTCTCAGAACGACCCTTCGCCATCCCTGGTGTAGGAGATGCTCCTGAGGGCAGAGCAGCTGCTTTTCCCTGAGCTGATGTGTCACAAAGGGGATACTCCTCCCAAGAAAGATGGTGACTGTAGTACTGGAGAATGATTCAGCACAGAGCTTCAGTTGACTATCTCCCACAGTGTTTCCCTGGGACTCCAACTTTATACTCTTCTCCTGCAACTCCAGTCCTCTCAGTTCTCCCCCACTGAACCCTCAGATAAGTGTCTGTGAACGGGGTTTTCTGCATAGGCCCTTTAAAATGGAATCTGCATCTGAGAGGTGTGTCTCTTTCTTGTAGAAAGAAATCTGGCTCTTTTCACAGCCAAATGCTGTCTGGGAGCTTCTTCTAGGCTCTGGAGCTCTAGGCTGGGACTCCCACCCCACCATGAGAGTCCCTCCAGACCCCCCTCGCTCCTGGGAGCGGGGCAGTCCTTTCCGATTCTCTGCCCTTCCTACCAGTCTCAGTGTGGTTTCTTCAGTGGTCCTTGGTTATAGATTCCTCTTAGTTTAGTTCAAAGTTGTTTTTTCAAGATGATTGTTCCTAAATTAAGTTGTAATCCAATTTGTTCATAGGGGGTGACTATTGGAATGTATGCCTACTGAATCACCATCTTCCATCTTCCAGCTGTCCTTTAATTCTTTTGCCCCTTCTTTTTCTATTCACTTTTTCTCTTCCTCTGAATATCTGTGTGCAAGATTTGGGGCCTACAGGATGTGAGGGGTCATAATAGCCTTGTGGTAGGTCAGAGTAGAAGCCTTTTTTGCTTCTGTCTCCACTCTGACTTTCTCCTGGGCCTCTACCATTCCTCCCTTCTGGTGTCCTTAGCAGTGGATTACTGCTATTTGTTTTGGCTTCTAGACTGCTTTCAGCAGGTGGAAAATTTCTCCTGGATACTTGAGGTCCTTGCTCCCAGCTGTCAGGAGCCCTCTTTCCTTATATATGACCCCATGGACTTGCAGAGTAAGAAAGGCAAAGCAGGAATTGGTAAAAACGTTTGCTCTTTTTTCTTCACTGAGCTCTAGGGTCTGAGTCAGAGCAATCAGTTCTTCCCACAGAGCAGAATTGCCTTGGGGCAGAGGCTGCACCTCCACAGTCTCTGTTAGAGTCACCCCTGCATGCCCTGCTTGCCTCACCCCTCGTGAGTTGACAGAGCTATTTCCATCTACATACATCTCCTAATCTGAGTCTCTTATGGGTTGATCTAACACAGGGGTACCCACACTTTTTCAGCTTGCGAGCTACTTATAAGATGACCAAGTCAAAATGATCTACCTACAATAAAAATGCAAAACATAAATTTATTTCTTCTATATTATCATTATTTAAGTTACTATTATTACTATTTAATATTGTGTATTCTTCTTTCACCTTTCTCCTCCTCAGCTCTCTTTTCAGTGGAAAGTCAATGTCAGAGGTTTTATGAACAGTCCGAAAAAGCCGCTCCACATTTCCCTTCTTTGGAATAGCAATGGCACACAGACAGATGAGGCAAATGCACTTAGAATATGACATAGTGAAAAAATTCCCCTCCCATTCGGTATGAAAGTGGTAGGTTTTAGTCTTCTTACTCGGACCAGCTACAGCACTCATTTTTATACCCTTTGTTGTATTTAGTTTAAATAAATTGAAGGCTAACTACGCAGCAATGTAACTGAACAAGTTAGCGCGGTTAACGCGCATGCGTAGGGTGTCAAAAGTTCAGACATAAGGTTGGCTACCCTGTATGCCAATCAAAAGACAAATGTCTTTTTAATGTCATGCGATCTACCCACACTTCCTTAGCGATTGACCAGTAGATCGCGATCGACTACTGAGCACCCCTAATCTAACAGGTCTGGCTGAATGGAGTACACAGAGTCAAGCACTCCTAAAGTAGTTGTGCTGGGGCTTTCCCTCTTTTACTGGGAGCAGCATCGCCGGGTTTAAAGTGGTACACACCTCTATTGTCAGCCTTGGGTTTTCACAGAGTAAACTCTGGTATTTGGTGAGATGGGCATTTGTGAGCCAGTAGTGCCCTTTTGTATTCATCAGAATTACTACTGCATGAGGTCCTCGCACCTTCAAGTTTTATCCCAAAGTCAATTTGTCTGCCTATGTTATTAACATTGCTGTGGATGCTAAGGCTCTCAAGCATGGAGGCCAGACCTTAGCAATTCCAACCAATTGTTTGGAGAGGTAAGCTACTGGTCTAGGCCATGACCCAAGGTCCTGGGTTAATACACCCACTGCTGTCTGCTCCTTTCTGAGACATACAGCACAAAAGATTTTTATAGGTTAGGAAGATCTAGTGCTGGGGCAACTTGTAATTCCTTTTAAAGAGTATGAAAAGCCCAGTCCTCTTCCAGCTCCCACTCTATGAGCTCTTTTTCTCCCCTCAACCCTTTGTGACTTAATAGAGGGGTTTGGCCAGTACTGCAAAGTTGGGGATCCACAAATGACAGAATCTGACTGTACCCAGGAACTCTCTAACTTGTCTCCTCATCGTGGGGACTGGAATATTCTGAATAATCTGTTCCCATTCTACTCCTAGTCTCCTCTCCCCCGGATGGAGAATAAATCCCAAGTATTTTACTTGCCTCTGGCATATCTGGGCCTTTTTCTTCAACACCTTGTATCCATTCTTCTCTAGATGGTGTGGAAGCTTGTTCGTTCCTCGAGCACATACTTGGAGAGTCTTGTGACCTAACAACAAGTCATCTACGCACTGAAGAAGGACACACCCAATGTTCTGTGCAGGAAACCACTGGAGGTCTCGAGAAGGGGCCTCTCCAAAGATGGTAGGGGAGTTCTTGAACCCTTGTGGGAGCCTAGTCCAGGTGTACTGCCCCTTTGCCCCTGTAGCAGGGCCCTCCCATTGGAAGGCAAACAGCTCCCAGCTTTCAAGAGCCAGTCTTATTCTAAAAAAGGCATTTTTTAAGTCCAAGCAAGCAAACCAGGAGACTTGGGCAGGGAGGAGGCTTAGGAGAGTGTAGGGGTTTGGTACGGTTAGATGCAGAGTCACTGCTGCCTCATTTAGTACTTTCAAGTCCTGTACTGGCCGATAATCATTGGTTCCTAGTGTGGTTTTTTTGATGGGGAGCAAAGAAGTATTCCAGGGTGACTGGCATGGGATAATAATGCCATGCTCCTTGAACCTCTGTAAATGTACCTGGATTCCTCCTTCCAAGGCTTTTCTAATAATCTGGTATTGTCTTTGGCTAATAGGCAGTACCTTAGGCTTTAACTCTATCTCTATTGGCACCTGATTTATTGCCAGCCCAGAGAATTGTCCTCAGTCTAAGAGGGATCCCCTAGCTACATTGAACACTGTATCTTCCCCTTTGGAGGCTGCCAGCAATCATGCCTCCTCCTTGTCCTGACTGGGACATTTATTTTTCCATGACCGGTTCCCCGGCTGATGGCATACTGATCATGCCACAAGGAGTCCCTGCCTGATTGTCCTTTCTTTCCCTTACCTGTCTTCTTCCCGTTTTCAAAAACGGGAGGCTTTCCTTTGCCCTTGTGCTGAAGGGCAGCAGCTATGAACTCAACCTTCTTCTTTTTTTTACTTTTTTTTACAGAGACAGAGAGATTGTCAGAGAGAGGGATAGATAGGGACAGACAGACAGGAATGGAGAGAGGTGAGAAGCATCAATCATTAGTTTTTCGTTGCTATTGCAACACCCTAGTTGTTCATTGATTGCTTTCTCACAAGTGCCTTGACTGTGGGCCTTCAGCAGACCGAGCAACCCCTTGCTGGAGCCAGCGACCTTGGGTCCAAGCTGACGAGCTTTTGCTCAAGCCAGATGGCCCACGCTCAAGCTGGCGAGTTTGGGGTCTTGAACCTGGGTCTTCCACATCCCAGTCCAACGCTCTATCCACTGCACCACCGCCTGGTCAGGCCAACCTTCTTCTTTATTCAGCACTTATCCTCCTGCCTGCTTGCAACCTCTCTGTTGACATAGACCTTGTTGGCTACTTCCAGGAGTTGGGAAATGTTCATCCCTGTGAAGTCTTTTAATTTCTGGAACTTCCTTTATATATCTCCTGCACTCTGGCTGACAAAGGCCATATTAACCCTTCTCTGGTTTTCTGGACTTTCTGGATCAAACGGAGTATAAATCCTGTAGGCCTCACATAACCTCTCATAAAAGTCACCTGGACTTTCATCCTTCCTTTGCAACACCTCTGCCACTTTGTTGATATTAGTGGCCTTTTAGTTTCCCTTCCAGAGGCCTTGGAGAAGAGCCTGGACCTGGTTCCAGTGGGGCAGTGAGAGGCACCTCCCGCTCAGGTGAGTTTATACTGGGGCCTGATAGACTTGGTGATGACGGGTCTGAGCCAGTAGTAGTCTCTTGGGTGGATGTGGAATCAGGTGTGGAAGGGTAAAGCCTTGCCGGTATGCACAATGGGGGAATCAGTTTCTGCTTCTTCTGGCTTACTAAGGGTTAAAATTCCTGGCACTGGTGGTGCAGTGGCTTCCCAGGATTGGTAGAATGCTTCCTTACCTTTGCTACTAACACAGTGGAAGCCTGACTTCTAAGCCAAGGGAGAGGGTACAACATCAGCGTGAGCCAGGTGCCTATGTAGGGAAACTGGTCGGGGTGGTCTGGAGCTCTAGTGACTACCTGCTACACCTTCCACACAATGGACCTGTTCAAGCTTCCTTCTGCTGGTCACCCCACCCCAAAAGCAGGCCATTCTAGTTCACACAAGGTCCTCAGTTTTCCTGGGGACATGATAACTCTGTAATCTCCTGAGAACCTTTTCTTAAAGTTCTTGACCATTGTGGCCAGGGGAGTAGGTTTTCCCTGTGAACCTCCCTTGCCTCCCAAGACAAACACCAGTCCCACCACAAGAAAGAATTGGGGAAAGGTAAGGGAAACTTGGAGGGGCCTCCAGTTGCTTCAGTCCATTACCAACCTGAGCTCCCCTCGTGGAGATCTCAGGTCCTTCTAGCCTATGGCAGGCTGATATAAACTGTCAGCACGCAATTCTGCCTCTTAGCCATACAAAGTGCCTTATAGAACCGTGGTTCAGACCCAACACTTGCTTTGGCCCTGTGAAAGGAGTCAGAACTCCTCCCTGGTATCTGTCGTGTTCACTCCACACTCACTCTCTTTCACACAACCTCTAGCACACCTGTGGAGGGTGACAAGTCACCACTCTTATCCCGTGGGGCCCATTCCCCACAACCTGTGGAGGGTGACACTGTCACCACTCCTAACCTATGGAGGGCGATTACTGATTCTCTGGAGGGTGATCAGGCCTCTCTTCTGCCCAGTGGGGCAGGACCTCAGCTAGCTACCTTTGCCCAGTTTTCCTTACCGTGGCTCTGACTTGTTTCTCCGTTGTCTGGTCCTTGCTGGGCCTGGCTGATAGGGTTTTCCCTTCCATCCTGTGAGGCGTCCACACTGGGAAATCCCCAATGCACACTTAGCAGGTGCGTCTACAGGGTGGCTCAGAGGCCCCTCAGTGGGGTATCCAAAGTCTGCCACATGCAGGCATCCTTCCTCCATACTTTCCAGACAATGTACCAAAAATCTGTTGCAGGAAGCAGCCCCAAGGGAGGATAAGGCACCCAAACAATTTGATCGAGGGAGTAGGATTTATTGGTAGCCAGCGGAACATGTGGGGCTAGTAGCACCAGAAACACAAGCTCCTTGAAGTTAGATTTTTTACATCTTACATATCTTTATAGCTTTAGCTTTTATGTGACAAGTGCCTGATTTCTTTGACCTCTTTGTTTGCAGACCTACATGACTTTTGTGTCTCTGGTGGTGGTGGTGGTGGTGGGGTATGAGAAGAGGTTCGAACTCTTTGTCCTTGACTATTCATATAATCTACTCTTGTTGCTGGTGCTTCAAGTTTATTTCAGGGAACTGATAACAAGAACCACAGCTGTGGTTTGTTATTTTTCAGACTTTCTCAGTCAGCCCTTTCTCCCTGAGTCCGAAAAACTGAGGTCACTGGCTTGAGTGTAACATCACAGACATTGCAGGACCCCTTCTCCTGCATTCTTCTGGTTTCTGCTCTCTCAAGGCCTTTCAGTTTCCACATCTACCAGTCATTGGGTGTGGGATGCACTTAGAAGGGTGTGTAAACTAAGGTAAGGCACCCTTCATCTGGCAAAGTCTTGAAGGCAGATTAGGCTGAGAGCCGTCAACTACCAGCACTCCCAGGAGCTGGGGGGACTGAAGGTTTTAGACCTGGAGAGGTTTTGGGTGACATCCCTGGCATCATCTACTAGCGGCTACCTCTCGGGGTACTAGGGTTGGGGGCTTCTCAGGTACTGGTGATGTTCTATTTATCCAAATGGTGGTTATAAGGATGTATTCACTTTGTAAACATTTATACTTATGATTTTGTCACTTTTATATATTATGTTCTCTTTCAGTAGAAAAACTTAAGCATGTATGGAGGGGTGAGCCAGAGTGTCCAACGCTGCTGGGAAATCCAGAAGGATGAGGACTGTGAAATGCTACTTGGCTTTGGCAGCATCAGGGTCACAGGCGGTCTTGCTACAGCTGGTTCAGGGTGAAGAGAGCTGAGTAGTGGGTGGGAAGGGAAGGAATGGAGAGAGTTGTGGGACACTCTTTAGAGATGTCAGCATGAAAATGGTGGTAGTTGGAGAGGCAAGAAGGGGCCCAGTGAGGATTTTGTTTTAAACAGAAGATACTTAAGCCTCTTAAAGATCTGATGGGAAGTATCTAGTGAGAGGACCTGGTTGTATGTATGGGAAAGATAAGGGATGGTTAATGGGGTATATATAGTTCCTGAAAATGTGGAAGGAAATAGGGTTCAAAACAAAGGTGTTGGCCTTATATATGAGGCTGGCATTTCTAACTTGTGACTGCACCAACTGTTCAGACCACTCATCTGGTGCATGCAATATTTCATGTCATGTCTCTATTTACACATAAGATTTTTATCTTTCAATTATATGCTCTTGAGAACCATTACTATGATCCCTTGAATCCCCACTGATTTCTTAGCAGAATGCTTTGCACACTGTAAGTGTTCTGGGAGTGTGCAATGGTAAGGGATGATGGTGATGATGATAGAAATAAGGATTAAAGGGATCATATCCATTTGTTCGGATCTGCTATGGAGCTGAAAACAGGATAGATTAAAGAGTATTCCCTCTGCATACACTCAGAAAATTTTCAAATGTTTGCTTTTATTTGCACAGGGCATTGGCATGCCTCTGAAGATGGAAGAAAAAGGTCAGGGTGGTGACCAAAGCAGGATATCCCAAGTTACGCAACTCAGAGAAGCTGTAATTCTCTGTTTTTGATCCCTTATCTGGACGTTGACACAGTCCTTTCTGACTCTTAAAACTACTTTTACAATACAGAGAAAAAAAATCTAGAGAATTAAGCAACTTGTGCAAGGTCATACAGCTGTGGGCAGAAGCACAACTAATGGCCAGCCATCTTTCCCGAGCAGCTCTGTAGCTTGTCTGCCCATACTGACCATTTGCTCCAGATTGACTTCATGTGCTGGGTTGTGCATGTGGCAGGCTGGGAAATATGAAATGTGTGTTTAATGAAGGTAAGGGCTTGGTTTTTGGTGAAAACCCACTCTTCCTTAGGACCTGCTTCTACAGACATATTTGTATTATGATGGCAATTAATAATTACATAAAATCTTTAAACCTCAAAGACCTCAAACTCCTTATAGATTGTAAGTATAATAGTGTCTTCTGTTTGGCTTCTTGAGCCATTCCACAGGCCCAGGCATCACAGAGGTGGCTAGCTGTTGCACACCCAGGGCTGAAACATGAGTCAAAAATCCAAAGTAGAGAGAAAAATATCTGTAGGTGAAATCTTATACCACCACTAATGCCTGGATTTATTGTCAGAGACATTTCAGATCATAACATTTGTAGCAACAATATTCTAATTAGTTTGATTACAGATTACAGTTAATTTTCTCCTCACCTTTTTTAATGTCAGCTATATTATACAGTGTGTCCGTAAAGTCATGGTGCACTTTTGACCGGTTACCGGACTTTACGGACACACTGTAATTAAGTGAAAATGAGAGGGGAATTCTTTGCATTTTTTCTGGGTCTGAATCTAATGGCATCTGTCTTTGCTAAGCCTAACTTTCCTACTAACTGAACTCTTTTTTTTTTTGGTCATTTTCATTTTAAAATCAGGTCAAGGTGATTTCTAGAGAGGGCACAACAGCCTTGGACATCATGCTACTTTCTGTAGCAGCTGCTGGGATGCCCTACTCCCTGGCCCCTCCACTTACCTCCTAGTTCACCTACAGCGAGGTGGATGGTTCCTGCCATGGAAGGCTTCCCTCAAGCCCTAGATGCTGTTTTCTCAGCTTCTTTCTGCCTGATGGCTTTCTGTGACACCAGAGGACTTTTCAGCCCTCATAAAACAGTGTAGAAGTCTTGTGGATTTAATATTCCCCTGGAGGGAGTCCTCAACAAGAAACCAAAGGAGTCCAGGATAAGTACCCCAGGCCCCCAACTCTGCTGAGATAATTCTGGAGTTCATTGTAAACATTCTCAGAGCATCCTAGTGGGATTAAGCCTGTTTGCCCATGGAAGTGACTGCAGCATTTTTCTCTCCCCTTCTCACTTTTCCACTCCTTCGGGTGTGTTTCCAGGACTCGCCATCTGAATTATTTCTGGCTCATAAGTCCTCACTTCAGTGTCTAGAAACTTCCTAAGTCAATATTTCTCAAATAGTCTGTCATGAATTTGATATTTTGAACCCAATCAAACAATAAAAAATGCCACTGTTCATCCAAGTAACTGTAAGTACTATATCATGGACACTTTGATTCAGCTCCACATATAAATGTATCCTGGGTCACAATAAAAATTTGTTTCTTCTGGTGGGTCATGGTCAAAAGAGCTCCTAAGTGCTTTTGGCATTCTACTTGATAATAGGCAATAGCATTTCAATATAGGAAAGGAGATCAGAGAGAAGAAAACAACAGCATGTGAATTTGTAGTGCTGTTTCCCATAGGATAAAGCAAGGCAAAGAGCCCAGCTGCCTGCGTTATCTTCGCAATAACCCTGCTGTGTAGTGCGGGACACATCCTGTGCCCCCACCTGTCCTTCACATTTCTAAAATCAGGGGCTTCAAGGGAAGAAAGAAAGGTTCCTTATTTCCTCATCCCACTTTAGGTTCAGTGGTTGGGACTCTGCATATTTGACTGACAAAATGACAGATTAACAGAAGAAAACAATCAGAAGTTTATTAATGTGTACATCTGGGCATATATATGAGAAAACTTGGTCATGAGTAACTCAATGTGGTGGTTAGAATTTGGGTTTTTATAGCATCTTTGTAGAAAAGTGACAAGAGGCTTTTTGGTGCAGCTAACTGTGGGAAAGTAACTATATGGGACAAACTAATGGAAGACAAACATTGTTATGTAGATGCCTCTGCTCTGGTTCATCTCTGGGCTAGTAAGTGTTTAGAGTTGTCTCTGGTGATTAACTAATGTCCTGCTCTTTTCTGACAGAGAGGGAGGAGAGAATTTTTCTGATGGCTGTTTCTTCTCATTTGCCTTCAGATCAAAATAATTCTTAAACCAGAGTGTCATATTTGGGGTTAACATGCGTTGAACCCCTTTAGGCTCTACTAGATGTTCTTATTAGTTCTGACACTGTGGGTATCCAGCCCACTCCTGAGATGTGGGCAGACGTGAATATCCATGTCGGGTATGTCTTCAAGTTTGAGCTTCAAGAGTGGTTCAGCATGCAGGGAACCGCCCCCATTGGGCACAGGGGAAGAACAGGCAAGAGGTCCCTCATGGGACTATTCATTCTCACTGCAGCATGGGTAAGGGGGTACAATTTCAGACAAGGAGGCCCACAGGGAAATTGCACTGCCTATGGGGAGAGTGGGGTGGGGGATTTGGGTGAAGGAGTGGCTTCCACAAAGCAGGATGTGGTAGGGGTGAAGGTTGAGGAGGGCAGCAGGTGTCACTAAGAGGGTACTCATGGACAGTTCTCTTTTCCCTTGGCAATAATAGGGCTTTGGAAGAAATTAGGCAGGATGGGGTACATTACTGCCGTGCCAACAAAAGTATTTCCTCCAGAATCATAATGCTTCCTGAAGTTAGAATGCTAGTGAATATTTTTTCATCATTGCTCCAAGCCCCCTACCCTGTTTCCATCATGGGCCTTCGCACATGGCAAGAGCACAACACATATGTGTTATAGGAATATTTAAAATAATACATATCCCATACCTAACTCTGTTACCCTCCTTTCCGCATGTCTTTCCCCAACGTGTGACACCTTGAGATCGCTTCCCCTCTTTTCCGTGCATGCCCTTCTCTCCTCATATAATGTGCTCGCTACTCACCCCCCCTGTGATATTTCATTTTGCCCCATCTCTACATCATGACCCCAGAAGGCAGGGAGGCCTCGTACTTGGCACAATATTGTGATATGCTTTTCTGTTTTTGTCTTTCATGATTCAGTCACTTGATAGTCAATTCCTCTTCACTACTAGCTGAGTTGAAGGAAGGAAGGAAGGAAGGAAGGAAGGAAGGAAGGAAGGAAGGAAGGAAGGAAGGAAGGGGAAAGAAAGAAAAGGATAGGGTACCAAACCTTTTCTTATAAGACAGAATATATGGTTCAAATAAGAATCCAAGGCAAAACAAAACAAACAAAAAACCCCAAATGGGTGTGCCACTAGAGAACAGCAGGATCATCCTATGAAAAATAAAAAAATGTTAGCAAGAGAGTTATAACAATAGTTAATACTTATTGAATATTGTATCCGATGGACTCTTATAAGAGCTTTGCATGTATTGACACATTTAAATAAAAATAACAACTCTGAAGTGGATGCATTTGTACCTACCTCCCATTTTGTAGGTGAGAGACTAGAGCTTAGAGAGGCTGAACCACTTGCCTGTGGTCGCACAGAGGCCAAGTGGAGTTGTTTAGATGTGAATATGGGACGTCTGGCCTCAGTGTCTGTGCTCTTACCCAGAAAACTATGACATCTGTCATTCCCATGGGACTGGAAGATCTGGGAAACTTCTTTGAGGATGGGTCATTAGAAGTTGACCTTGGAGGAAGAGGTCGGAGTTAGATATTTGTAAATAGGGGGTAGAGCACTTCAGCTAAAGGGTAGGAGTATTTTCTGAATGCTCCTAGTCACATTTGTGCCTGCCCTAAGGTCATCTGTTTCCTTTGTCTGACTTAACAGTGCCAAGCATGGGACACAATTTCCATTTGAGAAAGAATAAATAAATAAATAAAATCAGTTGTGTTTTACATTTGATTTTCCTAGTTTTTTTTTTTTTCTCTTTTCTTTTTTTTTCTTCATGGTGCTCAGCTGTAAGATGTAAGAGTTTGGGAAGATTTGACCAAAGGGTGGGAGGGAACAAACAGTATATTCTGGGAACATGGGAATTTTTCCTTTGGACCCACTTGCAGTGGAAATCCCCGTGCACATCCTACGTCCCGTCTGTCTGCTGAAACACAAACGCCCAACAAGAGCACAAGGGAGAGCTTATTTGAAAATGTTCAAGATGCTTGAAAGCAGAGAATCTTCTAGGGCTTAAGAAAAACTTTTATATCTTGACTCGTTCGTTCAGGCAGTGTTTGCTGCCCCCAGATTCAATATCCCCCTGGAGTGATAAAAATGCAGCCACTGGTAAAACCATTTCCCCATCTCTGAAGTATCCCTGAAGCACCAAGGGGCCATTTCCTCAAAAGACATGCAAACAACAGTTACAAAGTACAGGACAGCAAGGAGGCAGTAATCACATTCGCCTGAAAAAAAAAATCCGTGTGGGAATCAAAGGTGTACTTTATAAGCCTTGCATGGATTCCTCAGAAGGGCAAGTCTGGATGCTTCTTGGGTATCAAAGCTGTGTGCCATGTGGTGTGTGGCTCCTAAAACATTTATGTTGTGTTTACCAGCGACTTGTGACTCCAGGCTCTGAGCTGCGATCACCGCCCGCCTCATTACCCTTCTGTGCCCTCCCTTCCGTCTGCTGCAGCCGGGAATTATAACCCTGATTGTTCCAGGCTGCTTCTTGAACATATTATGTGTTTCCCTTAACTGGAAATACTATGTGGTGCAGCCACCTCCCTTCTGGGACTGGAAGATATTTTGTAAGCTCGTCTCATCCTCTGAAGCACACATGGGGACTCTCCCTCTGACCCTTCCCACACTGTCCTCCTCTGAATGCACAATCACTTCCTCCAATTCTACCCTCACTCCCAGAGCGAGCAAGGATGAAAACCCAGCTGAGATGTGTTTTGACCCTGTGATGAGCCTCTTGAATTTTAAATAGAAGACATAGATCCTCAAGTTTAGTAAGAGAAGTGACTGGCCCCGACTCTGGATGTCTGTGAATCCAAAGATAGTAGAAATACATATTTTAACTGAGTATGAGTCAAATTCTGAGTTTCTATAAAGTAATTCCTTTTGCAAAGCACAGTGTGCCTGGGCCCCAGCCCCCTTTGCCATTTTTGTGGCTAGTGGCCAAGCCTTCTGGTAAAGTACGGGGGAGCCTGCCCCAGAGAGGGGTCACCCAGTCTGGGAGACAGCTGAGAGCTGCCTCCTGGGAGTTCACAAATCACCCCCATGCCACTCTGCGTGGGGCTGTTGGAGCATGTTCGTCCCCCAGGCATGGGGGCCTTGTGTGCACTGGGTCGACGGTTATCCTCCTGACAGGCTCACATCGCTGAGCCTCACCCTGCTAACTGCCAACCAGTAACCTCGGCATCTCTACCCTTTACCATCAGAGAAGCCCCTGGAAACCTCTGCTCCCTTGCAAGACTCTATTCATTTGTCTCCTTTTTGTGGGGATGGGTTGTGGTGGACATGAATTCGTCTTCACCAGAGTGTGGCTGCGTCCTGAGAAACTTTGGCTTAGCTCAGGTCTTACACCACACCGTCTGTTCTTCTTTTCTGCTCCTCCCTTGCCTTTTGAATATTCATTACTTTCATTTTCCTTTCCATTTTATTTTTAAGTGTGCATTACATGAACATGACCAAAGCATTAACAACATTCTAAGTAAAAGGCTGGCAGACAAGACCATCCACAGTCCCACCAACACTATCAGCCAGCCATGTTCAGTTTTTCCTCACCTTAGCCTACTCAGGCCACGTGGATATGGCACTTGATGGCAGGGTTGTGGCAGAGATACAGTTCTGCATCCACTTATAGAGGAAGCCTTTGTTCATGCAGCACATGAAAACAGTCTTACATTTATCTTTCTATTCTTTGCTTACCCATTCCATTGGGTGGGTATTGTATAACTGACTTAATATTATATAACTGGTTTTCCTATGTTTAATCAATGTGATGACCCCAACTTCTTGCTGTTATACAAAAGCTCTATGCTTTTTCCCTTTGGGATTATTTCCTCACAAGAACTTCCTAAGAGGCTCCTCTCTAGTTTTGCTTTGGATCCAGAGGTAAATGCTATTTTTCTGTTTACAGTGTCTTCTGTGATCTGATGGAGGGCTGGAAGTCTGGTGGGAACCTTCTCCCAGATGTCCTGGGCTGTGGGAGATGGGAGAGGGGCACGGGCCTTTATACCCTTTATAAGGAAGTGGAGAAAACTCGATATGCAACTAATTAGAAAGTGCCATGAAGCAAGTCCACACTCTATGGCTTTCTAAGCAGTGATGACGGCTTCTACGCAGGCCTGCCTGCTCTCCCACAGGTGTGTGCACCCTCCGAGGTCTGCGGCTGGATGGGCCTCGTTCTTTGTTCAGCCCATGCTCTTGTAACTGAATATCAGTTAATAACTTTTCATAATAATGTAGCTTGGATAAGCTTTGAGGTCCAATGGGAGGCCCTGAAAGCTCTGTCTTGGGCAGACTCCTGCTGTCTCTCCAGCACACCTGGAGATGCAGCCATGGCCATCCCCAGGGCAATGGTGACATCCTCATCTCACAGAGGGCCAGCTGCAGTGCAAGAAGAGAGACAAGGACACAGAATTCTTTCTTCAATAGTAACCTGCCTCCCTCGGGATCTGCCAGAAGAGTTGGAGTCCTGTGACTAAAGGGGGAAAAAAGGGCCAGAGCTTTGAGTTAATATTTTAAGGCAGGTTCCAGCACACAGGCCATCTCTGTCTTACATAAGTTTATTTATAGGCACTCCTGAGAGGCCTGAGGTCAATTGGGATAGTGAGAATGGCTGAGTCAGTACCGTGAGCAAAGGAAATCACCCTCCCCATTAGCTGTGGGACTTCCTCCTCTTTGGATCTCTCACCTACTCTACCTCTTTCTTAAGTGTATCCTACTAATCTTTCTTCTGCCCTCTCTCTCTGGTGGCAGTGACTGAGGGAATGGAACCCCTCACAGCCACGGTCTACCTGCCCTACAGCCCACGAGGCTTCTCACTCTGCCCAGATGTTTAGCAGTGCTCCTGGGTTCCCAGGGAGCTGTGTGTCCCTGTGATCCCACTGAAATCTGTCTGATCATGAGAGTCACCACAAAACTTTTGAAAAATACTCCTGTCTGGATTTCATTGAAGACTCACAGAATTGAAATTTCTCAAGCGAGTGCCAGAAATATCCATGACTCATTCAGTTATGGGCAATAACTATCTTCATGAGCTTGTGTTGGTGCTTCACATAAAGCAAGACCACTGTCATTTGACACGCATCAGAGTTTTTTCCTCATCAGTTCAGTGGGGGGAAGAGAGTGAGGAGTAGGCTTTATGAGCCTCTACTGCCCTGTCCATTGTTACCACGCAGAAAAACGTCCTTTGAAAACTGCCAGAGACAGGGAGGTGAGGAGAGGCAGGAAACTCTCTGTTCAACTTGACAGTCACATGGCAAGGGAGAGGTGGGCTGGGTTGAAGCCACAGGGGGATGGGAAAATGCCTCCTACATTCCTGAGAAGGAAACAAAGTGATGGAGAGGTGTCCATGAATTTGCCCAGAAGGAGGTTCTCACCTCGGAAATGATCCTGTCCACTCCGCTGGGCCAGACCTACCATTGTCCCTGCAGATGAGGCCTGGGAGGCAGCAGAGCAGAGGACGTTCTGCATTCATCATCCTTACTTGCTCCACATCCCAATGTCCAGTATAGAGGCTGGCCATGTTCAGCCAGGAGTTATTAAGAGCTAGCATTTATTTAAGTATTTACAGTGATTTAAGAACTGTGCTAACTCTTTTAAATGAGTTGTATTATCTCATTTGCTCTGAACAACAACCCTAGAAGATAGATACTATTTTAATCCCCATATTAGGGGTGAAACTGAGGCAGGCTGAGATCAGGTTATTTCCCCAGGGTCTTTCTCTTAAGGAGAGGAGAGCTGGGATTAGAGCTGAGTTCAAGGCCTGGGCTTCCCCACTTATTGGCTCTGGTCTTTCTCTGTTATAGCCCTCATGGATGGCAGGTTTTGTTCCAAAAGTTAGTCCCTAAACTAAAAAAGATTATGAATCACATAGGCCTTTGTGAATGTCCTTAGAGCCTGACCCTAATATGTGACACTATCCCTACAGAAAATTGTCCTTTAAGCATAGGCCTTAGGAAAATCCTACTGGAGCCTAGCCCAGTGACTGAAGTCTAGGGCACTGAAGTTCTCAGTATTCCTGAAGGCTATCCTCTCAGATGAAGTTCCCAAGAAATGACCCCTAAAGGAAACTTTGACTAAATACTGTGCTGGCTCTTAGAACACCTGACCTCTGTTCCTCTCCTTTCTCTCTCCTTGAGATAGTTTTAGGGACAACTCAGAGGTCAGATAAATTCTGACTAAGACCTGAGTGTAGTGGGTCAGCAGCTAAAGGGAGACTACTCCCTGCCAGCCCGGTGTCTGCTCTGTTTCCTGAGTGATCCAGCCAACTTTGGGGCTGGGTTCCCTCCAGCTGGCCTATTAGACCCTTCTTGCAGAGATCCAAATCTTCACAGAGGCCCTGGATCCAGCCTACTCAGTTGCTGGAGACCTTTCAACAGGGATTTAGGGCACAGACAGAACCCTCTGTGATTCTTGAGGACATGAGAAAAGTTCATGGTCAGATGCCAGAGTGCGAAGGCTGTCTGCTTTGCTCCTTTCCATTCCAGGTCAAACATATGCACCCTCCTCAAACTCCTCTGGGCCAATGGGAGGCGGACATTCTGGAGAAGGCCTATAAACATTGCGTTTAGCAAGCTGACTTGACAAGAGAGGGATGACTCTGCCTTCAGAAATGTTTTACAACAGGATGTGAGAGGGAGGGACTCTGAAAGAGTGGGTGTGGTGGTGGTGGGGGGGGACATTCTGATTCAGGAAGGCACCCAACCATCTCACAGTCTCAAGGGACAGACAGCCTTTGCTTCCTAAGCAACGTAAGCAAGCAGAGATAACAGTGACTTTGGGACCAAAAAATTCCCTGTTATATTCAGCTGAAACCCTTTTTGATTCTGTTTAACATATATGAGTGAATGTCCACTGGTCCCAGGATTAAACACTGTCCTAAAAATGTTGAAAGTCATTGGTTTATGCTGTAGACAAATAGAATCTGCAAGTGAGAAGCACGTGTGTGTGGTGGGGAGGGGTATGTGCGCGTGTGTGAGAGAGATGAGAGTGGTGTTTTGTGTGTGGTATATGTGTATGGCATGGTGTTGAGGGTGTAGTGTGTGTGTGTGTTGTGGGATGTATAGTGTGATATTCAGTATGCTGTGAGAGCCATGTGTGTAGCATGGTGTAGGGTAGGGATAGTAATGATGGTGATGTGTGGGGTGTGTACAGTGTGGTACAAATGTAGCATGATGGTGGTGATGGTGAGTGTGAATGTGTGTGGTGTGACCATAGGTATGGTGAGCACCCTGGAGGGAAGACTTCTTGCGTCTCATGAATTAGGTGAAACAGCACATTATGTGTGAACAGCAAACATCCCTAGTATGCTTCTCCTGGTACCCATTCTCCACCACAGATGAAGTCAAGCAGACATCCTGAGTTGGGGAGAGAAAATGCTTGAGGACATAGGTTCTGGAGATTTATTTGTAAGAAAATTATGAGTGTGTTCATCTTTGTTTCCCTGGAAACATGACCGGTGTTCTGTGTAGACAAGAACTGTAATATATATAAAGGGATCTGGTTAAGGAGAATGTTTTTAGGGGGTGGCCAGCAGGTTCTTGCTTCCCTCGTTTATACCTCAGCAGGCTGGGACATCGCCATGGCTGTGACAGCTCCTACTGGTGTAGCTGGCACTGGGCCGAGGCTGACTCTTCTTGTCCCATTGGGGTGATAGGGAAAGCACTGACCTTCACAAAGCCAGGTGGGGTCCCAAAAAGGACAAACAGTAGAAAGCAGTAACGAAGCCTGCCACCTCTTGGTGATTCCCAGACCAGTTCTGCATAATACACACTCAAGATCCAACAACCTCATATCCCCCCAAGGATTTCTCTGGGGTTTTACATTAGGATCTGGAATCCCTGATTTTCTTCTTACTTCCAAGCAGTTTTCAGACTTAAGTTTATTTTGCCTGACTGGTGGTGGTGCAGTAGATACAGAGTCGACCTGGGTCACTGAGGACCCAGGTTCAAAACTCCGAGGTTGCCAGCTTGAGCGCAGGCTCATCTGGGTTGAGCATGGGTTCACCCACTTGAGCACTGAGCATGGTGTTGCCAGCTTCAGTATGGGATCATGTCTGTGGCTTGAAACCCAAGGTCGCTGGCTTGAGCAAGGGGTCACTGGTTTGGCTGGAGCCCCCAGTCAAGGCACATATGAGAAAGCAATCAAAGAACAACTAAAGTGCTGCAACTATAAGTTGATGCTTCTCATCTCTCTCCTTTCCTGTCTGTCTGTCTCTATCTTGTTTTAAAAAAAAAATTGAGTTTACTTTGCCATATTGTCCAGAACAGGGACAGATTTTTACTCTTGATTATTCATTTTGTAACCAGCCACATAGTTACCTTAGTTGTTCTAATTAGTTGTTAAGGATTCAGAGCCATTATTTGACTCTCTTACCTTATATGATTTGGTATAACAAGAAACTCAATCTAATTTATTTCCATTTTGAACGTAATTCATTTTATATACCAACATATTTGTGGATTTCTATAATCTTGATTTTTAAATTTATTTTTCAATAATGTTGACATATATTTGTTTCAGATGTACAACATAGTGATTAGACATTTACATACCTTATGAAGAGATCACTCTGATAAGTTTAGTAGCCATCAGACGTCATACATAGTCTTTAAATGCAAAGTTTAATTTAAATGTTTACAAGGTCACCAGAGTATGCCTATGCATAGATCTCTTTTAGCCAAATAATTTGTATCCTTTTGATTAGAAGTGTCAAGTCTTTCTGCAGGGACATTATTGTTGTTCTCTTCTGGAAAATTGTCTTCCTACATTTATTCTCTGTGGCTGTTATAGATTGGCTCATTGTATAATTTTCTTCATTCTTTCCCTGTAAATAATGGATAAACTTCTTACCTTATAACTTTCATTAATTTAGTATCTAGCTTGCTGTTTATTACCTCTATTGCCTCCATTGCATCTTGAATTTGCTAATATTTTAAATTCTTAAAGCAATTTTTAATAGTCTCAGATTGTCTTTTTAGACCTCTGCTTACCTATAGGAATCACGTTTTTCATAAGTCCTTTTTTGTTGTTTTTTGAGGGCGGGGATAGTATTTGCTCTCAATCTTAAGATTTTTTTTTTTATCACTTTATCTTGGTGTATGTCCAGTGCCCTTCCTCCATCTTTCCTCCTTTCTTCTTAACCACAGAAGGAAATGTATGCATGTCTAATATTAGATGTTGAGATAGATTTTTATCAGAGATTGTATAGGTACTGATCCAAATATTTTAGTCCCAGACTGAAGGAGAAGACTGAAAGTTTGTAATTTCTCTCATCTAACCTAATAAAAATGAGATTCTTCTTGTCTGTTCATTGCAGGGAGAAAACAAGGTCAGAGGCAGCCATGGGCAGCCATTGGAAAGCATTTCCTGTGCATGCATGTTGTGACACACTGAATTTAACTGCTTTCATTTATTGAATATAAGGCTGAATCAATGTCCCTGGTTCTCCAGTTCACATCGGGTGACATTATAGCAAGATCCCAGAGTGAGCTGGTTCATGTTGCCCCTAAACTTACCCCTCTTTGCCCTTAAGCTCACCCCTTCCTTTAGCCCCTGTTACATTGACCTTGAAGGTATACTTTGGCTTTGTTGGTGATTACAGACACTTCCTCTTAGTTGTATTTTTCTGTCACGCATTTGACAGACTATTTTTCTAAAATGATCACATGCTATCCTCTTCTAGAACTTTGCAGCACTACCTATCACAAAAAGACATGTAGTTCCCTTACTCTTGATAGTAATCCGGTCTGTATGAGTATAATGAAGTGAAAATGACATGCATGAGTTTTGATGCCAGGGGTGGGGATGGCAGAGGGAGATCTGGGTATTTTAGGGAGGACACATTGGATTATGAGTTCTAGTTTAGATATGTAAAGTTGGAGACACACTTTACATATCTAAACTAGATGCCAGAGACACACATGCCAACATTGACTAAGTCATTGGCTACATGAGTCTAGACTTCAGGGGGGGAGGTTCAAGCCAGAAGACATACCTTATGAAGTCATTGCTGGAAGATGGCATCTGAAGCCATTGGAGTAGATGAGAATACATAAAGAATCAATATGGGTGGAGGAGGTATTTTGCACTGAACCCTAAGGAGCTTTATTCCTTAGATGGTAGGTGGAAAAGAAAGATTCAGAAAAATAACCTGATACTGAGTGGTCACTGAGGTAAAAAAAAAAAAGAATGTGGTGTCCTGGAAGCCAAGGGAAGATACAGAGGCCATGGCTAAACATGTGCAGTACTGATGAGAGGTGAAGAGTGGAACAGTAAAGAACTTATTGGACTTGACAAGATGGAGGTCATCTTGGACATTGACAAGAGAGAGCAGATCAGTGAATGAATGGGAAGTGAGAAAGTAAAGGGAGTGCATGAAGATAATTATTTTGAGTTTCCCTCTAGAGGAAAGCAGAGGATTGGTGTTGTAGCCAGATGGATATGGGGCGTCAAAATGGATTTAAAACTTTAGGCAAGCCTGACCTGTGGTGGCACAGTGGATAAAGCGTCGACCTGGGAACACTGAGGTCGCCAGTTCAAAACTCTGCACTGGTCTGGTCAAGGCACATATGGGAGTTGATGCTTTCAGCTCCTCCCCACTTTCTCTCTTTCTCTCTCTCTCTCTCTCACTCTGTGTCTCCTCTCTAAAATGAATAAATTAAAAAAAATTAAAAAAAAAACTTTGGGCAAGACTGAACATATTTGTATGCTGGTGGGATGTATCCATCAGGGACAGAGATTGATGATGAATGAGACAGAATATTGAAAAGAATGGAATCATCAGAGATTCGGGCTCCAGAGTGTAAGTTCTAGGGCATAGCTGGACCCTGATGGGAGATAGACAGAGTTTTGTTCTGAAAAGTGTGCTGCAGATACTGCTGCATGGGTCACCTATTTGTATTGATATTATGCCACATCTCTAATATGTTCTTAGGAAAACATTGCCGGGTTCAAGGCCATTTTTTAATACTTGTGGCTTATTACTAAGGCTGCACCCAGGAAAATTTTATCAATTAACTTCTCAGTTTTATTTTATCCCTCTTTGTGTATTTTAAAATATGTTTTAGTCATAAGTTTTCTTTTGTGAATGTTCTGCCATTGTCTTTTGTATATTTTTAAAGTTGGAACATTGATGATCACTAAAATGTGTGTATACATTTTTTTTTGGTCTTTTTTTTAAATTAACCTTTGGCCTTAGAAATCAGAATAGTCGTATCTTTTTAATTTCTTTTTATTTATTCATTTTAGAGAGGAGACACACACACAGAGAGAGAAAGAGAGAGAGAGAGAGAGAGAGAGAGAGAGAGAGAAAGGGGGGAGGAGCTGGAAGCATCAACTCCCATATGTGCCTTGACCAGACCAGTGCAGGGTTTTGAACTGGCAACCTCAGTGTTCCCAGGTCGATGCTTTATCCACTGTGCCACCACAGGTCAGGCAGTTTTTATATATTAGTTATTACTTTTGCTATATTTATTACATATCCATTTCCCAGTTTGCTGTTTGTCTTTTTTTTTTTTTTTTGCATGATGCTTTTCTATCCATTTTCCCTTTGTCATTGCTTTTGTCTTTGAAAGTAATTTTTTCTCCCAATAAACAATACTTTAAAAATTGATTTTGAAAGCATAAGAATGCTGTGATCTACACAGATTGGCCTCAATACTACGAACATATCGCTCGAGATGGAGCAGTTAACCTAACCCCATCGCATTTCCAGCCCCAGGAAATGAAACATACTTAAGAAAGATGCATCATATTACATGTATGCTTAACAGCAAATAACAGAACTCAAAATAGCTACATCAAAACAGTTGGCCTGAGAAACTTTCAAATGAAGTTTGTGCAGCATCAGAAGCTAAGCCAAATAACAACCAACCAACATCATAAAGCCCCAAAGGCTGCATTGAATTACCAATTTTCTGTATAAACTTGCTTTTCAATTGTTTATCTGATGAAGTACTCTTTTATTTCACCCAGAGAAACTTTTGCTCTTTGATCATAACTAACTAACTAACTAACTAACTAACTAACTAACTAACTACTTTTCCCTCTTCCTCTCTCTTTCTCTTCCTTCCTTTGTCCTTTATTGTCAATGTGCAGCATAGGAAGTTATAATGGACCAACAGTTATTATCACAGGAAGAGTAGGAGTCGCTAGTCTCTGAGTAGTACTGTAGGCGGAGAAGTAAAACAGGAATCAGGCATAGGTACTCACTTTTCTCCCTAGTGTTAGTGGTTCAGTCAGTCCCCCCATGAGGGACTGCTTGCAAGGGTGTGGATGAAGCTTGGACCCACAGGCAGCATATTTAAACATATGAATGAAACCCATGCTGGTGTGGGGACTGACAGGATGGGAAGAGAAAGGGAGTGGGTTGGGTGACCACTCTCCTTGCATTAATGCATTCTAGAGCTCTAAGGAGTTAAATTTACCAACCATGGACTTCCACTGTACCATGAAGATATGTTTTTCTTCAAAGGAGGAGCTATTACATATTTTACTTAATAGTCTGTTCACTTGATGTCCAGTTGATTTATGACTTTTAAGTACTTAGACATACAGTATTTGATCTTCATTTGTTCTTTCTGCCTCTGCCCCTGCAAATGTTGGAGTAGATTTGTCTGTGCCCACTCCTCCATTTATTTTCTTTCTTTCTGCTTCTCTTTTCTTTTCAGCTAGTCTTCTCTCCTGCGCCATGTTGTTGGGGTGTGCTGGGGCCTGGCATTGACCTTCAGGACTTCTGTTTCCCTACCTGTTCTGAATCATTTTCCCACCTTGCCAGCTTGAGAACTCTGTACCTAATGATGACTATTTCTGAAGGATAAACAGAGACCTATATATGGCACAGAAAACATTACTTAACACATGAGCAAGTGAGAACAGACTCTAACCACCTCACATAGACTCAGGTGTGTCCCTCTCGCCTATTTGCTCTGTCCAAATTGTCACCTACCTCCATGTGTTCCTCCTTATATCATTATGGGGGAGTGGTAGGTGGGAAATAGGCCAGGCATACCTGTTTAGCCACACTTTGGTTTCCATAGACTCTAGAATGATTTCCTTAATTCCCACTGCCAGGGTTTCTAGAAATCAGTGGTTCTAAAACTTTAGCACGCAGCAGAATCCTCAGAGTTCCTGAATCAGTAGGCAGGAATGGGGTTGGGCCTAAGAATTTGTATGTCTAACCATTTCCCAGGTAATGCTGATGCTACTAGTCCAGGTCATACTCTGAGAACCACTGCTGTAGATCATCAAGTTTTATTGTTTTTTTCCTGTTTGACGCTCTGTTGCTAATGTAAAATTGCTTTCAACTTGTGATCCATGATCAGACTCTGACTGTACTTGGAACACTGCACAGAGGCAAGAAAAGTGATTTGGGACTGTGGCTCTTAATCCCACATGCCCCTGGCCCTCTGGACAGTCAGGCTGCTTAGTTAGCAATGGCAGGGAAGTTCTCCCACAAAGGCAACTTGAGCCTCATTTGGCAGAGTACAAAACAGCCTTGGCCATATCCTTTCCTGCAAGCTTCTCTTTTAATTGCAAAAATCTGGGTGGCCTTCACACAAGCTGTTTGTACAGCAAAGGAGAAGAGATAAGTTTGGTAACCTTGGAAGGCCCAATCTCTTTGTTCCCAGCCTCCCGAGAAGCAATGCCCAGAGGAACAAACACTGTGTGTGGGAAAGCAGAGGGGAACTCTGAAGGGTGGACTGGAGAGGACAAGGAGGGGGTGGCTTTTCTTAAAAGTAAATGTCTCCCTAAAACCGCGTCTGCCTAAAACTGCGTCCTGCTGTGTGAAAGTTCATTAGGTGGAATTCCATAAATGACAACATTCTAAATCTCCTTAACTAGACTCCAGGCCATGATTCTTCTTACCAGGCTATAATCATGCAGAAAAAACAATCTTAGCTCCAACCAGTGGGTTAGAGCAGCCAGTCCAAAAACAAAATGGCTCTTAAAGTGAACCTCTTGGGGACTTGCATCCTGCAGGGACAAGGAATTCTTCCTCCACAACTAACCTCATGGGCCTCAGAGCATTGACTCAAGCAGTGTAAGCTCCATCACAAGCCGGGCTGCCTAGAATCCAGTTGGTACTTGCCCACTTTCTCTTGTGCACATCTATAGGCCAATCATTGACTGTGTTTTCCAACCCTACCTTTTCCAAGTGACTTCCGTTGTGGGTTGCCCTGAGTCTATCATGGATCTGTCATGTGGTGAGAGCCTCCTCTGCAATGAGACAGTTTCAGTTTCGTAATAACAAAAGGAGCAATAATAGGTGCTGCTCAGTGAGCATGAACTCTCCATCAGGATCCACGCCAAGCATTCTTCATCCATGATATAATATAATCTCTACAATAATCTCAGGACATTGGGTTTACATCATTCCCAATCAACAGATGAAGAAACCAAGGCTCAGGAGTTAAATAACTTGCCCAAGATCCTGTAGCCCAACAAGAGGTAGAGCCCTGCTGGAACCCAAGCTTATGCCAATTCCCATGCTTTTATATTTTGTACTTGATAAATGTTTATTAACTTAGGTCCACCAGTATATCTGCATGTGCATAGAAAAGAATTTCAGAGGCAGGTTCTAACCTCCTAAGTTATTTAGGAACAGGAAACTCATTTAACCAAGTGATCCATACTCCAGCCAAATCAGTTAAATGGTTTGTTAGAGTATAAACAGAACTCAATTACTTGCATTATAGCATTAGTGGAAATGGAAATTATGTATAATCAATGCAGCTGTGTTTGTGAGGAGACTCCACTGCCTGGTACGTGAAAATGTGATGTCAAGAACATGACAGCTTGTGGTAGGGTGGAGGCAAAGCGTCCTTTTCTAGAAGTGTGGCTTACATTGTTCCGGCAGCCTGTCCCCCATGACAAACTTCACTTCTTCCCAAAGCAAAGCTCATGCTCTTAATGTCATCTGCATGGTCTGTGGTGACACACAGAGCAGATGTACAGCTCCGGGGGAAAGGTCTTATAACCGACATGGGAATGGCAATTTCCTGGCCTTATGAGTGAGTCAGAGGGAGACAGGACTAGCTTCTCAGGACAAAGCTGAGAACCAAAAAGGTTCTCATGAATGAGGACAAGGAAGTCTCCACCCCAGCCCAAGAATGGCGCAGACTTAGGCTCCTTGCCCTGCACCAGGGTGGAACCAGTGTCATTTGAAAGAGAGCCAAGACCCTAATTGTGCGGCACATGATGGAGCTGTGAGACCTGAATGATTGTGTTACATGTAGTGTGGAAAGCTTCCAGGGTGGGAACCCAGAGGCCAACCTAAAAACCTGTCCTGATTGGCAAACCCTGGGGGTTCTGGCAGAGACAACTGAGGGGACACTTCTAGATAATCTGATTAGCTCACAGAGCAATGGGAGGGCACACCCTCGTGGTCCTGCTCCTTCAGCCTCATGAATGCACAGGTGCTTTGGGGAAGCCTGCAGGGTCTGTGGGGATGTTCAGCATCTGCTTGTAAATTCCAGCTCTGAGTTTGGGTGATTACCCCCTTCCCTACTCCTCCCTCCATATTTCCTCCCACCATTCCCAGGAAGTGACCAAAGCCCACAAGTTATCCCCCTTTCCCTGATAGCAACCCATTCCTATTCTCTTACTTAGAAGTGTTAACAACTATATTCAGATATTCAATCCTTAGTTCCTAGACTAGATATGGTCACAGAAACATAGATCTTGGGATGACCAAGTCTAGCTTTCTTTGGTAGCAGTCATCGGAGGTACTGTCTTCCAAATAGTCCTGACAAGGTGCGAGGTCCAAAGAATGTCTAGTCCACAATCCACTAGTTTGCCCAAGATTATTCCTTTGATTCTGCCCTTCATCATGATGTCCTCCTTATTTCTGTCCCACATGGAAGTAGTAATTCTCTTCTCACAAAGTCCCACACCTCTTTATCCTTCTCTTATGGCACTTGTCACTTTCCAGTTGTATGGTTCTCTTTATGCCCTGTCTCATCTCTTCCTAATAAGTTCTTTAATTCCAAGTTCAAGGAAAAGGAAAGGCCCTGAACCATACTCTAACTGTCAAGTTATCCACCTAATAGAGGTATAAAAACCACACGAACTAGAACAACAATCATTTTTCTTTTCTACTTTGAAATCACTCCCTTCCATCTCTTCCAGTTCCTAGGTCCCTTTTGGAACACAGTTTAAATGCCGTAGAGATTTGTTACATGTTCAAGCAGATAGATGTGTGTGTGTATATGTGCGTGTGTGTGTGTGTGTCTGTGTGTGTGTGTATGTATGTTTTGGGGTCAATTTATGTCAATCTTCCTCCTTGAATAAAGGAATGGGGCTGGGCCACAGGAACTGCTTTAATTCTTGCTCCAGATGTTACTGAGACAACCAAAGGCCTACCTAATGCAGATGAAAAAGGACAACCTGTGTTTCAAAGCTAGTCATGGTGCCCCACCTTCTTGTTTAGGGCAGGACTGAACTTTGATCTTCTCCTTAGTGTTACTCACTATTTACTTTTCAAGAGTTTCTGTGTCTGCCTCTTTTCCAGTTCTCATCAACAACCACAACAATTTCTACCAGTGAGGCACTCCCTGAGCCCGAAAGTGATTGACGCCTCCGTAAAACCAGGCAGGAGATGGTTAGTTCAAAATAAGTTCCTGGAACAGGGAAAGAGTAATTTTGCCAGGGAGCTTTGGATTTTTGGAAATTAAAATATTTTAAGTAAGGAGTTTATAACAGAATGCAAAGAAATCTTACAAAACACACTCTCAGGGAAGACAGAAGGGCCTCCTGGGAACTGGAAGATCACCAAGAGATTGCATCTCTCTTCCTTGTCTCTACACAACTCACTTCAACTTGATCTGCAGACCTTCTTCCTGGTTCACTCATCTACTTGCAGGTGGTTACCATGGCCACTTGCCAATAGCTTTCCCATTCCCCGAGTCTGTATGATTTTGTGTTTTTCCTCCCTATAGCTAATTGACTCAATCTCTGGGTCCCAATTCCAAGTCCTTGCAAGAGTAAATAAGATTGAACTTACTTGGATCAAGTGTTTATTAAGTCTAAGACTGTGGGAGGGATGTGAGCTGGGAAAATGAGGGAGACAGGAGAAATTTCTGAGGTATATATGGATTGTACAATCTCTTTAAAGAAATGTGCGTGGGATATAAAGTTGAGTGGCGGTGGAAAGATGCAAAGTCAGTATATACTCTGGGCCAGCCAGAATGTGAATCAAACTCATGCCACCATTTCAACATAATATAACTAAACTTTCAATGATCCTAACTGGCCCAGGAGTTCACTTTGCAGTTAAGTTTCTGTATTCAGTGATGAACTGCTGAATTAGACAGAGAAGAACAAAGTCTTTGGAATAACCTTATCAGTAGTCTATTGTCAGATGATCACTATATTAAGGGATTTTTCCGTCAAAGAGAACAATTTATTTCTGTGCATGATTCACAGATCCTTCATTTGGAAATAATCTGAATCACAGTTTCTTACTCAATTTAAGTTTAAGAAAACAGTTTGCATTTCTGAGTTCCCAAAGCATATTTCTTGAGGTTTTACAACTATTCTTTTAGTTTTTCAGGGACTGGTAACTGGAGAATGAAACTGGAAAGTTTTGACCACTAAATGTAAGAAAGGAAGAATAGCAGTGTTTGTATTTTCCTAGAAGCTTTTCTGGGCTACAGCCCTTTAGAGCAGCAGTTCTGTCTTGCCCTGTACGTTCTCCCAAAGATCTTGCGTCACTGTATGCGCCATATGGACTGACTGATTAAGTGACTGAATGTATTACTACTAGAAATAGTAGTAACCACAGCAATCACAACCATTTTAGTGGTGACTTATCAGAACTCCCTAGCATTTCATATCTATTACATTATCTAATTCTCACTGTAAAACTGTGACAATGGCATTATCTTATTACAACAGAGAAAAAATGAGATAATTTGATTGTGTTTGTCCTTTCATCTTTTTTTATTCATTTTTTAGAGAGGAGACACAGAGTGAGAGAGAGAGAGAGAGAAAGAGAGAGAAAGGGGGGAGGAGCTGGAAGCTCAACTCCCATATGTGCCTTGACCAGAGCAGTGCAGGGTTTTGAACTGGCGACCTCAGTGTTCCCAGGTCGACGCTTTATCCACTGCGCCACCACAGGTCAGGCTGTCCTTTTATCTTAATAGCACAGTAGACTTAGGTTATATCCATACGATGCCCAACAACTGGTCAGATCTAGGCACTCTGAGAGCTTACATATGCAAAGCAGTTTGGTAAACTAGTTTGTTTTATTTTTTTAAGATTTTATTTATTGATTTTACAGAGAGAGGAAGGAGTGGGGAGTGAAAAGTATCAACTCTTAGTTGCCTTACTTTAGTTGTTGCTTATTTGTTGCTTGTCATATGTGCCTTGACCAGGCAAGCCCAGGATTTCGAACTGGCAACCTCAGCATTCCAGGTCAATGCGTTATCCACAGCGTCAAAACAGGCCAAGTGGTAAATTCATTTTTATTTGTGTTAGAGTGTCTTTGCTTAAACAATCCAATGCTTATTTCTCATTATCACTATTTATATTAACATCTTACTTCTGTACAAAGTAAAATGGAAATTTCAGTACAAGGCTTGTTTCGAGCTATGTATGCCACCAGTTAATTCAAAACAATACATAATGTTTAGTTCATTAAAGCACAGGCATGATCAGTGTCCCATAGAGGGAAATAAAAGGACTTTGTAGCTAGTTATACATAAAAACCAATGTGTGAGCTCCAATAAGTTGCATAAAAACAATATCAATGAGGCAATATTATTCCCCACATGATGTAACACAGAGCTTTAAACCAGTATTCCAAAGTGTTCCAGTCATTCTTTATCGGATTTAAATAATAAAGGAAAAGAAATTTCTCACTTCTAATAAAAATATTATTTATGATTTCCTGCATTATTGATCACTGTGTTCTAGTAAATATCATTTTATTGCTATTTACAATGGCATGCTCAACATTCTTCGTATGAGACTTTAGTTAGAAATACTTTCATTGATCAAAGTGAAAATCAATGTGACGTACTGGGCAAAAAAGTAAGTTGGAAACTTGAGCGTTTTGAAGAGTGCTAAACACTTTTACGACACTTGAGTGTTTTGAAGTCATTTATTGGTATCACCTGAGGCTTCTAGTGGAACCTTAATTCTCTGACTTTGGAGTCTGTAAGTTTGAAATGGGACTACACTTGTTTTCAAAATAGTAAGTGTGATCTTTTTTTCCCTCTTCACACAAGTATTGTGGTAATCTCGATGTGCAGGTGGTGTTGTTTCTTTGTTTTACTTCATCAGAGTAGGAAGGCCAGGTCATGCTACAGAGAGCACAGGAGTTCGGGGTCAGACAAAGATGGTTTTAAAACAGTTTACTAGTTTGTGATTTTGGTCAAAACACTTACTCTCTTTGAGCTCCAATTTTATCATCTATAAAACAGAGATTACAATTATCTCCCAAGGAAGCGATGAGAACGAAATAAAATAATTGAATCGAAGTGTCTGGCATAACAGGTCTCAAGAAGTCGTTTTCCTTCTCTACAATATTATGTAAGGTGTTGTAGTCGACAGTTTTTGATGGTGTGGAGAAAAAAATCCCTCCTGTTGTTTCAGGGAGATGTTTCAAGAACACATGAGGATTATTGCTTTGTTGGTTCATATGTAGTGAATAGAGTGATTTCTTCTTTTTTTTCTATATTCCTCTGTTCACACTTTTATTCATTTCTTTACCAGACTTATATTGATTGCCTATTAAATTTTTGGAATATTTGAGAAAAACTGATATATGGAGATAGGTAGGGTTGGAAGTATCTCTTTCTTGCTGCTATAAATCAGGGAAGTAAGCCTTTTCTTTATGAAGTAACTGTGAATGTGAATATAAAGTTTAAATGTCTAGCAGTCACACCTGACCTGTGGTGGCGTAGTGGACAAAGAGTTGACCTGGAACACTGAAGTCACTGGTTCAAAACCTTATGCTTGCCTGGTCATGGCACATATGGGAGTTGATGCTTCCAGCTCCTCCCTCATCTTCTCTCTCTCTCTCCTCTCTCCATCTCTATCTATCTGTCTCTCCTCTCTAAAAAGAAAAAAAAAAGAATAAAAATAAAAAATAAAATAAACATCTAGCAGTCACTAGCACAAATCTGGGCAGGTGACCTGGACTGGGGATGGGGAGAGGTTATATTAGTTTAAAATCTCACTTTTAAGAAGGAGTCTTATTATCTTTGGTCAGTTACGAGTGTCCTTTGACATCCTTTTTGTTGAGATATTTTTAGTGCCAAGAATTACATTTTAAAACAGTAGCTGGAGCAAAGAGTCAGAGAAGAAGATTTTCTTATTTTCACTGTAGTAGCTGCCAAAATTAATTATTAGAGCACTTACTTCCTATAGTTCCTAAGTCATCATTAGAATAAATATGATCCCTTCATGTGTAGTTCCAAGTTATTATTTCTTTATTAATTAATACTTTTGAATGCTGGCGAGCCATTCTGAAGATGACCCTCCTGAAATTGATCAAGACCTGTTTGGGAGCATTGCTAAAAGGGCCACTGGGAAAGAGAAGTCCCCAGTGTACACAGGTAAAACTTGTCCTTTGCTGCTCATTTATAGTCACTATTCCTGAGTGTTGGAAATGGTCTAACACTGAAACCAGCCAAGGGAGAAGAATTTTATTCATGATTCATTGTTGTGCTATCAAACTGGGTCATCAGCTGTCATGGTTTCCTGGTCAAGAACAGCTTTTGCTCAGGACTGGAAGAATGTTCTACCCTCCTCCTTTCACATTCTGAACAAACAGCTTCAAGCACCTGTGTTTAAAAGGATGGGTCAGCTTATCCACAACTGAGAACTCATTTAGGATCATTCAAGTCCCTGGGCCTGTTTTGGTTGAGATATGAGACAAAACAGTCCTCTTGTGGGAGCCAGTTCTGTTGTCTCTCTTGCCTTTTAAAGCTATTCATAGCACACTAAGCAATTTGGAATGTCTTACCCATCATTCAGCTAGGTTTCATTATTTTGTTGACTTGACTCTTCATCTTCAGGCTCTTTATAGTTGCATTCTTTAAAAGCTTTCCTAAAAACTTAGATGCTGCAGTTTAATATGAGCAACAAAGAAAGGGTTTCTTTAATTGGGGCAAGATTCATCTGATCATTTGTCAGTATTCTTGCTTATCTGTAAGTGGGCATGTTTCTATACATTAGATCATACACATGCACACACATGCATGCTTGTGCACGCACACACACACAATCCACTGAAGTTGGAGGCTGACCACTCCAAAAGCAGACATAGATTGCATTAGAAATGACAGGGCACCTGGGAAGGTGTCCACAACCTTCAAAATTTTGATGTCTTTGGTTCCTGAGTGTTAGGATCTATGAAACTATTAGATGGGACATATTGGCTGGGGGTGAGTGTTGGGTAGATATGCAAACCAAAGTGGAAAAAGCAGAGCTCAAATCATAAGGATTAGAGGGTTAGGCATCCCAAGTCTTCAGCCCAGCAGCACCATTAATTGTCAGAGTAAACTGGGACACATCACCCCTGGAGTTCAGTGTCTTCATTTGTATGAGATATTTGGTTTAGATTAGGGGTTGGCCAGCCATGGTCTGTGGGTGAATTAGCCACTGTCTGTTATTGTAAGTCAAGTTGTGCAGGCACACAGCCTGGCTGCTTATTTAGGTATTGGCTATGACCGCTTTCCCACTGCAAAGGTGGAGCTAAGTAGCTCCAACAGAGACCTTGTGGCCCGCAAAACCTGAAACATTTACTAACTGACCTTTTACTGAGAGAATTTGTTCAACCCTGGTCTATAGAATCTCTATTATTCATGCTCTAAACTCTCTATTCCTCTATATCTTAACTAAGCTTTTTCTCTAAGCACAGAAGTACATGTTTCTCAGTGTCTCATAAAGGGGAGAACTACTTATTTTTACTCTGAAAAGCCATGGTACACACACTGACAATAAATGGGACTTTAAGGCATAGAGTCAGCTTCTCAACGAAAATAAAAGGAAATGGAAGATGATGCGAAAGATGAAGACTTGGAGGAGTGTGTAGAGATGAGAGACGAGGGCTCAGCACACATGGGCTGTGCTATGGTTGTGTAACGGGGACCTGCCCACTCGGCAATGATAATGGAATGAGGTGGTCCAGCTGGCTGTCAGAGTGAGGGGGTTTCCCCTTTGGGAGATGCTACTGTGATTCATATATGTGGGTTGGTTGCAAAGAAGTTTTTAAGTGGGGAGAGAGGAGGAGAAAAGAAAGAAAGAGAGAGAGAAGAAAGGGATGGGCAAGTTACGACACCGGGGTGCAGTAAGCAGTTACCATGACCACTGCTTTGTACAGAGAACCTGGGGAATCCAAACAGAAGGGATGTAATCCTCACACCTAGAAGCTTAGCTTTAAACCAGAGGCTTAAAGACAGGGGCACAGCTTTGGGGACAGGGAGAAAAAGTACTGTCAGGAAGAACAGAAAGAGAGGGATGGAACTAGTTCTAAAGAAAAATATATAAGAAAATGCTTAGACTGTCCAAGTTCCACATTTTATATCTAAACACTAGTAAAGCTTGGCAACACTCACGATTAGACTTTCTGCTGAAAGTAGGCATGTTTTTCTGTATTCCCCAGCCTGGTAAATAAGGTCCATCGTGATCTATTCACTTCTTCCCTCTGCAGCTTCATCACTCATCTCTGTACCATGCCTGGTTCATGTCCTGGCCACACTAAACCTTTCCAATTTCCTTTCATGTATTTGTTCTCACTTCCAGGCCTTTGTCACGCTGATTCTCTGACTAGAATTTCCTTCATGCTAAGTCTACCTCCCTTCCTCTTATTCCTGTGTGCCCTTCAGACTTCACTCAGTTTCTGCATCACCTTCCCCTGGAAGCCTTCCTTGCCCTGGGCGGGGCCAGGGTGCCTTCTTCTATGTTATCTCAATAGCAGGTTTTCTCCCATCATACTGCATAATCATTCCCTGTGTAGGCAAACCATTAGTTTGGGAGCCCTCAGAAGCAGAACCTGAGACAGGATTTTAAGTGCATATAGTTTGGCTGGGAGGTAATCCCAGATAAAACAACAAAACCCAGAATGTCAGGAGCGTAGGAAAGTGAGGCAGAAAAGGGAAGATGGAAAATAAAGGAGTCTTTATGAAGTAAGTTGTCTTGTGGGTAACAGAAATGAGGTCCCCCTGGGGAATCTGAGGGTCAGTTGAGAACATGCAAGGCAGTTGGGAGCTGGTTTTTGTATACCACGTGCAGTAGTGGCCATTGGCTGAGGACTGCTCTCAGTGATGGGCAAATATGAGCTCTTTGGCACTTTGCACCTGCTGAGCAGACATGTAGAGTAGGTTTTAGGGGCCAGAGAAAGCCCTTCCGCAGGGAAATGCAGGTGCTGCAGCTGGAAGGAAGGTTGATGTGCTCTGAAGGGAAGGGCCAGGAGATATGGGAAGGGCACAGATAGATACATTTTTCATGTCTCTTAGTGGACTCTCCAATTTGGAAGAAGATGGGGCTGGACCAGCTGGGGGTGGGAGGGTGGCACTAAAGCAGCTGGCAGCTGGCTTTGGGTCTCTCGTTTGTGGGGTTTCCCTTTGGGTCTAGCCATGTGGTCTCATCACCTGAGCTTGCTTGAGCTTTTTCTCTCAAGGTGTCTTTAGAGCCATCACTCTTATCTGGATGACCAGGGATTCAAAGGCAAGTGTCCCAAGAGAACCAGGAGAAAGCTGTGTTGCCTTTTGATAACAATGACCCAGCCTGTAAAGTGACATTGCATCACTTATTCCTGTAATGTCCAGATTCATGGGGAGGAAACACAGATCCCATGGAAGGAGAGTCAAAGTCACATGGTAAGAAGGACATGTGGGACTGGAAATGTTATTGTGGCGATCTCTAGAAGACACATTTTGTCACATTCATGTTTCAGTAATATTTAAAAGATACATTGTAAAGCTTTTCCCTAGTAAAACTATACCCATAAAACTATAAATGTCTCTGGATACCTTTGAATATTCCCGGGGCTCTTAATACTAAGGATTTTTGTTCTAATTCTAGCAGAAATCTCATGTCTTCTTCTACCAAAGATATTTAGCATACCTAGAGCTCAGCCTGGCATCAAAACTGACTTAGGGTATGTATTAGCTCATATAGCTGGGAGATATACCATAAAGTAAGCAACCTCAATCGATAGCATAGCAAATGTCACCAGTGGTAGGCACCTGTAAAGAAAAGAATGACAGACTTGACTAAGGTAAAATTAAAACTTCAACATGAAAAATATACTATAAATCAAACTGAGAAAATTAAGACTGAGGAATTTTTACAGCATTATGAGAAGACAAATAACTGGTATTCTTTTTTAAAAAATTATTTAGTCAATTAATTTTAATGGGGTGACATTGATCGATTAGAGTACATAGATTCAGAGAAAACGTCTCCAGATTATTTGACATTTGATTATGTTGTATATCCATCACCCAAAGTCAAATTGTGCTCTGTCACCTTTTATTTGGTTTCCTTTATGTCCCTCCCCTCTCCTCCCCCCACTCCCTCCTTCCCCTCCCTTCCCCTCCCCCTGGTAACCACCGCACTCTTGTCCATGTCCATGAGTCTCAATCTTGTGTCCCACCTATGTATGGAAAAATACAGTTCTTAGTTTTTTCTGATTTACTTATTTCACTTAGTATAATGTTATCAAGGTCCATCTATGTTGTCATAAATGATCCTATGTCATAATTTTCTTATGTCTGAGTAGTATTCCATAGTATATATGGCCCACATCTTCTTTATCCAGTCATCTATTGAAGGGCTTTTTGGTTGTTTCCATGTCTTGGCCACCGTAAACAGTGCTGCAATGAACATGGGGCTGCATGTGTCTTTATGTACCAATGTTTTTGAGTTTTGGGGATATATACCCAGTAGAGGGATTGCTGGGTCATATGGTAGTTCTATTCTTAATTTTTTAAGGACCCACCATACTTTCTTCCATAATGGTTGTACTACTTTACATTCCCACCAACAGTGAATGAGGGTTCCTTTTTCTCCACAGCCTCTCCAACACTTGTTATTACCTGTCTTGTTGATAATAGCTAATCTAACAGGTGTGAGGTGGTATCTCACTGTAGTTTTGATTTGCATTTCTCTAATAGCTAGTGAAGGTGAACATTTTTTCATATATCTGTTGACCATTTGTATTTCTTCCTGGGAGAAGTATTTGTTCATGTCCTCTTCCCATTTTTTTATTGGATTGTTTGCTTATTTGTTGTTGAATTTTGTAAGTTCTTTGTATATTTTGGATATTAGCCCCTTATCTGAGCTGTTGTTTGAAAATATCATCTCCCATTTTGTTGGCTGTATATCTGTTTTGTTGTTAGTTTCTCTTGCTGTGCAAAAGCTTCTTAATCTGATGTGGTCCCATTCATTTATCTTTTCCTTCACTTCCCTTGCCTTTGGAGTCAAATTTATAAAGTGCTCTTTATGGCCAAGGTCTATGAGTTTAGTGCCTATGTTTTCTTCTATGTAATTTATTGTTTCTGGCATTATATTTAGGTCTTTGATCCATTTTGAATTAATTTTATTACAAGGGGACAAACTGTAGTTGAGTTTTATTCTTTTGCACGTGGCTCTCCAGTTTTCCCAGCACCATTTATTGAAGAGGATTTCTTTTCTCCATTGTGTGTTTTTGGCTCCTTTATCAAAGATGATTTGACCATATATGTGTGGTTTTATTTCTGGGCTCTCTAATCTGTTCTATTGGTCAGAGTGTCTAGTTTTCTGCCAATACCATGCTGTTTTGATTATCATGGCTCTATAACAGTGGTTCTTAACCTGGGTTCTATCGAACCCTAGGGGTTCGATTAGTCGGTCTCAGGGGTTCGGAGAAGCCTCTGCTGTGGAGGCCAGAATAAAGTAATACCGTAATTTGTTGTGAGTTCATGCACTTTGTTGGTTTTGTTCTTTGAGCAAGGTGATGTTCATGCACGGCTCATTTTGTGCACCATTAAAAAAACATATACCTATGTCTTGAATTTGGGAAAAAAAATCATATTTTATTTATCACTAAAGAAGGGTTCGGTGAATGCGCATATGAAACTGGTGGGTTCGGTACCTCAAAAAAGGTTAAGAACCACTGTTCTATAATATAATTTGAAGTCAGGTATTGTAATACCCCCCAGCTTTGTTCTTTTTCCTTAGGATTACTTTCACTATTTGAGGATTTTTATAGTTCCATATAAACCTGATGATTTTTTGTTCCATTTCTTTAAAAAACAATATTGGAATTTTGATGGTAATTGCATTAAATTTATATATTGCTTTGGGTAATATGGTCATTTTAGCTATATTTATTCTTCCTATTCAAGAACAAGGAATATTTTTCTATTTCATTTTATCTATTTTGATTTCCCTTAACAATGCTTTGTGGTTTTCATTATATAAGTCCTTTACATTCTTTGTTATGTTTATTCCTAGGTTTTTGGGTGTTGTTTTTTTTTTTTGCCACCATAAAACGGATTATTTTTTTGAGTTCATTTTCTGAGGTTTCATTGTTGGCATAGAGGAAGCCAATAGATTTCTGTATATTAAATTTATATCCTGCGACCTTACTGTATTGGTTTATTGTTTCTAATAGTCTTTTTGTGGAGTCTTTGGGTTTTCTATGTACAGGATCATATCATCTGCAAAAAGTGAAATACTTACTTCTTCTTTCCCAATATGAATGCCTTTTATTTCTTTCTCTTATCTGGTTGCTCTAACTAGAACTTCCAGCACTACGTTGAATAAGAATGGAGAGAATGGGCAACCTTGTCTTGTTCCTGATTTTAGAGGAAAAGTCTTCAATTTTGCCATTTAATATGATGTTAGCTGATGGTTTGTCATAAATGGCCTTTATTATGTTGAAATATTTTCTTTCTATATCCATTTTGTTGAGTGTTTTAAACATAAAATCATGTTGTATTTTATCAAATGCCTTTTCTGCATCTATTGATAGGATCATATGGTTTTTGTTCTTTGTTTTGTTGATATGGTGTATTACGTTAACTGTTTTACATATGTTGAACCATCCTTGTGATTCAGGGATGAATCCCACTTGATCATGATGAATTATTTTTTAATGTGTTGTATTCAATTTGCTAGTATTTTGTTTAGGATTTTAGCATCTGTATTCATTAGAAATATTGGTCTGTAGTTTTCTTTTTTTGTGTTGTCCTTGCCAGGTTTTGGTATGAGGGTTATGTTGGCCTCATAAAATGTGTTTGGAAATATTGCTTCTTCAATTTTTTGGAAGAATTTGAGTAGAATAGGAACCAAGTCTTCTTTGAATGTTTGATAGAATTCACTACTATAGCCATCTGGCCCAGGACTTTTATTTTTTGAGAGGTTTTTGATAGTTGTTTCTATTTCCTCCCTGCTTATGGGTCTGTTTAGGCTATCTACTTCTTTGTGACTCAGTCTATGAAGATTGTATTGTTCTAGGAATTTACCCATTTCTTCTAGATTGTTAAATTTGGTGGCATATAGTTTTTCATAGTATTCTACGATAATTCTTTGCATATCTATGATATCTGTGGTGATTTCTCCTCTTTCATTTTGGATTTTGTTTATTTGAGTCCTTTCTCTTTTTTCCTTAGTAAGTCTTGCCAAGGGTTTGTTAATTTTGTTGATCTTTTCAAAGAACCAGCTCCTGTTTTATTGATTTTTTTCTAAAGATTTTCTGTTCTCTATTTCATTTATTTCTGCTCTGATTTTTATTATTTCCTTTCTTCTGCTCCTTGTGGGTTGCCTTTGTTCTTCTTTTCCTAGTTCCTTAAGATGTGAAGTTAAGTTGTTTACTTGGAATCTCTCTTGTTTGTTCATATAAGCCTGTAGTGATATGAACTTCCCTGTTATTACTGCTTTTGCTGCATCCCAGAGATTCTGATATGTCATATTGTCATTTTCGTTTGTCTGTATGTATCATTTGATCTCTGCTTTTATTTTTTCTTTGACTCACTCATTTTTTAGAAGTATGTTGTTTAATTTTCACATTTTTGTGGGTTTGTTTACTTCATTTTGCAGTTGAATTCTAATTTCAAAGCTTTATGGACAGAGAATATGCTTGGTATAATTTAAATCTTTCTGCATTTGTTGATGTTAGTTTTGTGGCCCAACATATGGTCAATTCTTGAGAATGTTCCATGTACATTAGAGAAAAATGTATACACTGGCGTTTTGTATGAAATGTCCTGTAGATGTCTATCATATCCAATTGTTCTAGTGTTTAATTTAAGGCCCATATTCTTTTATTGATTTTCTGTTTGGATGAATAATCTAGATTTTTTGATGTACCGAACCCACCAGTTTCATATGCGCATTCACCGAACCCTTCTTTAGTGATAAATAAAATATGATTTTTTTTTCCAAATTCAAGACATAGGTATATGTTTTTTTACTGGTGCACAAAATGAGCCATGCATGAACATCACCTTGCTCAAAGAACAAAACCAACAAAGTTCATGAACTTACAACAAATATGGTATTACTTTATTCTGGCCTCCACGGCAGAGGCTTCTCCGAACCCCTGAGACTGACTCATCAAACCCCTAGGGTTCGATAGAACCCAGGTTAAGAACCACTGATCTAGAGCCATTAGCAGTGTATTGAGGTCTTCAAGTATGATTGTATTTTTGTCACTTTTTATTTTTAGATTAGTTTAGTGGTTCTTATATAATTTGGTCCTCCTTGGTTTTGGTGTATATATATTAAGAAGTGTTATATCTTCTTGATTCAATGCCCCCTTGATCATTATGAAATGAGCATTTTTGTTTCTGATTACCCTTGCTGTCTTGTAGTCATCATTGTTAGATATAACTATGGTTACACCTGCTTTTCTTTGGATGTTATTTGCTTGGAGAATCATTTTCCAACCTTTCACTTGGAATTTGCTTAGATGTGTTTCGTGAAGGCAGCATACAGTTGGATTTTCTTTTTTGATCCACTCTGCTACTCTGTGTCTTTTTATTGGTGAGTTCAATCCATTTACTTTTAATGTAATTATTGACACTTGAGGGTTTCCTATTGCCATTTTATATATTGCTTTCTGATAGCTCTGTATCTTCTTTGGTTCTTCTCTTTTGTTATTTTGTCATTTGTTTTTGTTTGGTTGTATTCCATACTTTGTTCTGTTTTTTCTTTTTTTAAGCCATGTGTTTCTGTAGTGGTTTTATCAAGGGTGGTTACCATTAGGTAATAAAAAGGATATATATCATATTCATTGCATTACTTTATCTCATGAGTGCTTCTGCACTCCATCCTCCTTTGCTACTGTTAATCTTTGTCCTCTCCCCTTTTTGTTTTTGTTGTCACAGTTTAAATTTGATTTTATTGTGTTCTTGGTGGAGCTTTTACTTGTGGTTTTGTTTTGTTTTTTGTGTCTGGTCAGATAACCCCCTTTAGTATTTCCTGAAGTAGGGGTTTTCTGGTGATAAATTCCTTCATCTTTTCTATATATGTGAATGTTTTTATTTGCCCTTCATGTTTGAAGGAAAGCTTTGATGGATATAGTAGTCTTGGCTGGAAGTTCCTCTCTTTCAATACTTTAAATATTTGGGTCCACTCTCTTCTGGCTTATAGAGTTTCTGCAGAGAAATCTGATGATAGTGTAATGGACCTTTCTTTACATATTGTATTCTTCTTTTCCCTGTCTGCCTTGAGGATTTTTTCTTTGTCATTGGTTTGTGATAATTTCATTACGATGTGTCTTGAAATAGGTCTGTTTGGGTTAAGGTAACTGGGTGTTCTGTTTGTTTCTTGGATTCGAGGCTCTATGTCTTTCCACAAGCTTGGAAAGTTCTCGACTATTATTTGTTTGAATATGTCTCCATTCCATTTTCTCTCTCTTCTCCTTCTAATATACCCATTATTCTTATGTTGCTCTTTCTGATGGCATCAGACAATTCCTGTAGGGCTTTTTTATTTTTATTTTTAAATTCGTAAGTCTCTCTCCTCTTCTATCTGTAGTGTCTCTAGTTGCTTGTCTTCTATGTTACTAATTCTCTCTTCTATCTGGCCTGTTTTATTAGCTAAGCTTGTTACCTTGTTTTTTAGTTCATTTATTGAGTTTTTCATATCTGTTTGGTTCCTTAATATAGTTTTAATTTCCTTGGTTATGTATTCGTTTTGGTCATTGAATTGTTTTTTGAGCTCTCTAAATTGCCTTTCCATGCTTTCTTGTATTCCCTGAGTATTTTTAGGACTTCAATTTTTAATTCTCTGTCATTTAACTCCAAGGTTTCTAAGCAATAAAAAAATTTTTTTAGAGATTTTTCATCATCTGAGCTACATCTCTGTCTTTTGTATCCATGATATTTGATTTCTTTTTCCTTAATGGCATTTAAGAGTGGTATTGTTAATTACACTAATAAGAGATAATTTAAAAATTAAATATTGAAAAGATACAGTGAAAAAATAAAAATTCTATAATGATAAGTGGAACAAAAACTACAGAGAGCAGGAACTGAGGAAAAATGACAAAGAGACAAAAAATGAAGTAAAAAACATGCAAAATACCACAAAGAAAACTATGAATCCAAAATAAAATAATTTGTTGATAAATAACAATCAAATAAGAGAAAAAAAAAAAGAAAAAAAACGTAAAGGTTTTTGAAATGTAACTCCCATAAAATCTCAAGAATAAAAAATGTAACGACTATGGATTTTAAAGTTCAAAAGGAAAAGGAAAGAATAAAAAAGAAAAGATAAAATGACCAAAGTGGTAAATAAAAAAGAAGTTATAAAAAATGTAATTTTTTCCTGGTTTTGAGAGGTAGTTTCTTCTTTTTATTTCAGCAGATGGTGCTGTACTACAGGTTTTGCCCCTTTGGAGCTCTTGAGTATAAATTTGCTATTGTGTCACTATGGCAATAACATAGGCTGGGCCTCAGTCCCTTTGGTTGGCAGGGCTTGTCAGGGCTTGGAGGCTTCGACAATGGAAGATTCAGTTTTCCAGGTGCCTCTCCCCATGTCTCTCCCTGCTGAGCTGGCAGCCTGGGGACTTAGCTGTGAGGTTGCCCCAGCCACTGCTTGTAGAGCAAGAGGCTCTAAGAGTAGCCAGGTCCTTTCTCCAGTACCACCCAAAGCACAGTTCTGGGTAAGGCAGTGCCAACCAGAGCCAACAGTGAGAGCAGGCAGGGCTGGAAGCAGATTGCAGATCAGGTGCCTTTCTAAGGGCCCCCGGGCATACCTAGTATGCCTCAGTGCTCTGCAGGTCTAATCTCTACAGGCTTCTCCCTTGTGCCCTGTTTGGTAGCCCGCAGCAAGCCACATGTGCGCCTAGCCCCCACGATTTCCGCAGTGCACACAGATCTCTCCTGCCCATTTAGGCACACAATGCCTGTGATCTCAGTCAGTGCTAGTAATGCAGGAATGCTCTTTGAGACCAGTATTTGCTTGTGGAGGCACCACACCCAGACAGGTCCAGGCCTAGGGATCCCAGCTCTTGTGCACTTCCCATGGTGTTGGTTGGGTAGCTGGGACTACACAAAAATGCTGGCTACAGCCCATGCAGATGTCCTCCACTGAAAACCTCGGATTATTACCTACAGCCTATGAGAGTGCACCCACACCAGAGGCACCAGGTGGAGCCACTTGCACACCCGTCTGTGATCGCGAACCTGGGACAAAGCCACTCCGGCACCGGCCTCTGTGGCTAACCTGCACTGGCAAACTTCATCAGAATCTGCTGCCTGTGCTCGCCATGTGTCCACAATATCAGGCAGCCAGCACGTTCTCTCCTCTGCTTGATCTACCACCCTAACCCAGCTCCTTCCCTCTGCCCCAGATCCTCCACTTATCTCGGTTCCAGACAAAAGCGGCCCTTCCTCAGATCAGTGAAGAAAGCAGAATACTCCGTCTCTGTCTTATTTCCTTCAGAGTGGATTATATACTCAGCCACCTTTTCGCCCAATCATACCTTTGTCTGATGATGTGTATATATTTCAGGTGCTCCTGAGATATTTTTTCTGTCTTTAGTTGTTGATTTGTTGAAATTTTAAGGGGAGATATCAGGAGCACCCCTCATGGTGCCATTTTTCTGACGTCACCATAACTGTTACTCTTAATACATGAGGAACTTTTACAACTAAATTAAGAAGGGTAAACAGTACATAGGAAGATAAATGAGAATGAATATAGCTAATCCCCCAAGAAGAAACACAAATTTTTAAAAATAAATTTAAAAATGTTTAGTTTCTCTAATACTTTCTTTAGTTAAAATAATGGTCACCATGTTGTATTTGCCTGACTAATAAAAACAAAACACCAATTTTTTTTCTGCTTCTCAAATTGGTGAAGATTAAAAAGAATCACGACACCAGCATAGAATCAAGTGTGGGGAGATGGGCTCTCAGACCCTCCCAGAGGGAGAATGAATTGGCACAATCTTTTTGGAGGACAATTGGCAACGGGCAAAGAACACCTTCAAAAAGAAATGCCCTTGATCCAGCAATTCCTTATGTCAGAGGTTATACTATTAAAATTCATTGATAGGAATTAATTCCAGTAGATAAAATGAAGAATTTTGGCTATCACAGTGGTGGTTAGTAATAGAATACTCTGCCACCTTTAAAATTATATATATATATATATATATATATATATATATATATATATATATATATATTCACAATATATTTTTAAGTGAAAAGGCATGAGGCAGTTCAAAAGAGTAAATATAATATAATTTTATGTATGTGTGTGTATAAATCCATAAGAAAAAGAAAAATGAAATTCTATTCATTCAAATATTATGAGATGTTACCTCCAAATAACGTAATTATGGATGGTCTAAAACAGAGTATATCAGAATATCCTAAGGTTTCTTAAAAATGAACATATTCATATTATTTTTAAAAAATTCTATTGTAAGTGTGACACTCAACCTTTAAAAATGCATTTCTATTACATAAGAACACATGTATATATTAAATTGTAAAAAGTCATGTAATATAGTAAAATATAGTTTAAATAGAAATGTATAATGTATATAATTATGCATATTTTATAATATGTATAATGTATAATATAAAGTAAGCCCTCCCTTTACCATTAAGTTATTTTCCAAAGGAAAACATATAGGCAAGATTCCCTCCCTCACCTTACATAAACACAATTCAGATATGGTTAAACGCATACACCGATGGCCCAATGTCTAAACAATAGTGTATATTATCTCAGTTTAATGAGGCCAAACACAAGTCAGGAAACCACATTGCAACAAAAGGGTCAGGGCCTGGCTCCTTCTGACTAGCTGGAGAAGCTTCTCCAAGCATGGCTGGTCACATTTTAACTCGGAACCTGGTGGTTCCCCCCAGCAAGGCACACTGCAGACAGGTTGGAAAGCTGATAAAGTGAGGCATAGAGCATTCCAACACCAGTCTGAATCCTGGCACTGAGAGGTTGGGTGGCCATGGCTCTGAAGGCCACACTAAGGGGCGATGCGTAAATGAAAACCTCAGGAGTGAAAAACCTGCTCTGCTAAAACTAATACGTGTGAGAGATTCAAGTTACGTTTCATGTGACATTAGACCTGAGCTGTTTTTATAAGACTTCAACACAATCAGTGCTTTTTTAAAATCAGTAAGAATGCTTTTAAGAAGGCTTTTCTTCCCTCTCATTTATCACCCCCCCCCCTCAAAAAAAAATTTACAGAGCTCACCAGGAAAAAAGCCTGCCTGGTGAATTCCCGAGTGTTTGCGATATTGCCTGTGAAAGCATTTTAGGTCCTCTGATATGAATCTCCTTATGCAGATAATCGCTTCCTAGGAAACTTGAAAATTTTCTGCCTGACTGCAAAAGGATGACTTGAATCTCAAAGAAGACAGATTTGATAATCAGAATTCTCACCATATTCTTGTCCCCTGGCCCCTTAATGCACATCCAGGACATACTCAATTTTTCTATGCTTCAATTCTGCTTGAATAAGAAATGAATATAGACAGTGAACTACTCTGTTTATTTAAAAACCTATTACTGAGAAAGAAAAATTCTAGATGTTTCTATTACATTCCACATCCTAAGAGACATTGAGACAGCTCAAAGGAATGAAGACATCCAAGGGTTTATAAGAATTTGGGGAAATAATAGGCTATTAGATGGAAAGATCTGTAGAACCAGGAAGCATTTTTGTGTTCTGCTACTATGAGAGAAAAGTCTATTTTTATTTTGTATTAGTTTTAGGTGTAGAGCATACAGGTCAGACAATCATATACTTTACAAAGTGTCTCCTGATATTCTTGCTTATACTGTTAGGTATTTGAATCTGCTGCTTTTCCTGCTGTCTTCTAGTACTACCTGCCAGACTGTAATACAGTTGACCCTTGAACAACCTGGGTTTGAACTGTGCTGGTCCACTAATATACAGTTGGGTTTTTTTCCAATAAATATGCAATCTGCTCTCTGTGTCTTTGGATTTCTCGTTGGTAGAATCAACCAACTGTGGGTTGAAAACAGTATTTTCAATCTGTAGTTAGGAGTCCGTGAATGTGGAGTGCAGACCATGCATTAATCTACACCATTTTATGCAAAGGATTTGAGCATCTATGAAGTCAGGTGTTTTCAGGGGTCCTAGAACCAATCCCCCCATAGATATTGATGGGCAACTGAATATTTTAGGGAGTCAAAAGTTATACATAAATTTTCAACTGCACAGCGGTTGGCACCCCAAACCCCTCATGGTCCAAGGGTCAACTGTAGTTGATTCTGTATCTGAGGTAGTGTTTATAGTAGATGCATGTTACCTCTAACATGGCCGAAGAGAACATTGGCTCTCCAGACCTGTCCACTGGTCTGTGTCTATACATAATATTTTTCAATCACCATCTTTCTGGCTCCCTCTGCAAGTGGAAAGCAGTATAGTGGGATGGTAGAGAGCATGGGCTTTGAAGCAGAGGCTTGTTTTGGGTGCCAGCTCTGGTACTTTCTCCTTTCGGTGGGTTCTTTCACCTCTTAATCTGTTTCCTCATCCACAGAATGGAGTGATGACAATGCTCTCATAGAACTGTGTGAGGATTAAATAAAATCAAGTATATAAAGTTCTCAGTGCAAGGCCAGGTGAGTAGTAAACATTTTATAAATATCAGGTCTAAAAACCTGTTTCCTATACCATAGACAGTGGCATCATTCCCCTGGGGTTTGCAATGCCACCTCCCACTCATCTTTGCTTCTTGCCATTTTTCATTAGCTCTATGAAATACTCCCTCAGAACATGACTTGACCAATACATCTCCCTTCCTTAGTCTCCCCCTCCTGGACACTAAATTTCAAAGGACAGAGAATTGAGTGCTATCTTTGTGCACAAAAATTTGGGGGAGAATGCCTGGACACAGAATTGGGGGAGGTATAGAATCAATGTTATATGTATCTCAAAGAATAGAGTTTTAAACAGAGATAAAAACTGAGGCCCAAGAGGAAGAATAATCTTCCCAAGGACACAAGAACTTCCTTTTGCTGAAGTGGGAGTAGGTGTCCCTGCATGTGGCAGTGAAGCCCCCTTTCCCTTTTATCTTTTTTCTTTTTTTGCCTCACTGGACTCCTTCCTCAGCTGCCGTCCCTGACTCCGCTGCGCATCTTCAACCACTCAGTCCTCCGAATGGTTAGTGCTTAGATGTGTTCGCACTCATCTCTGCTTTTGGGTTTGACTCAAGGTCCCTGATCTCCAGAGGGGCCTGGCCCCATCCCAGGACCCAAACAAAATGATTCTGGCTTGTCATTTGGTGTCTGCAGTCCTCTTAGGTGATGCTGACAAATGGTGCAAGAAGCTGGTATGAGTATGTTCGGTGTCCATGTTCCCCAGCCACGTAGATCCTGGGACACTGTCAGCCCTTGGCAAATGTTTGGCTTGGCCTGCAGCTTGATGCCCTGTTTGCCAGGCTTCTGAATAAAGAAAGATTCAAGACAGCTTCTAGTGCTGCCAATCAAGGCTTCAACTCCCCATCCTGTGTGAGTGAACCTGAGTCTCACAGCTCTCTTTTGAATTAAAATAATCAAGTGGTTAAATATTCACACTTTTCTTATTTCAGTATATTTAATTTATTACGTATCACTTTCTTCTTGAATTTTATATAAACTTGCCTGAGGACAATTTTTTTTTTCCAGTTTAAATTCTGGCAGAATGTTCCCCTTTCTTTGGCAGGGTGTTGATTAGTTTAAAAAAATAAAAAAGTCTGCTTAGCTAAGAAGATAATATCTTTTCTTTAAAAAGGTTGCACTTACGTTTTAATAAAAATGATAAGAATAGTCATTATCACCATCATTAATTAATCTTCAGTATCATGAATATGGTGTTCAACCCAACGCACCATTAAAACATTGCCTCTTTTTATTCCCAGGGCTGGAAACCATCACCTGCAACTTTTCTACCCAGCGTTTTCTGTTTGTGTAGGATGGTAAACAAATGGCAGAGAGGTTGCTTTTTAATTTTATTTATTGATTTTAGTGGAATGAAGGAAGAGAGGGAGAGAGAGAGAGAGAGAGAGAGAGAGAGAGAGAGAGAGAGAAACATTGATCTGTTCCTGTATGTGCCCTGACCGGGGATCCAACCCACAACCTTTGCGTATGGAGACAACACTCTAAACAACTGAGCTATCCAGGGCTCTTTATTTTCTTCTTCTTTTATCCTACTGGTAAAAATGGAATCTTATCTTTTTTCCCTCTTTCACAGAACAGGTCTTCACCAAATTTTATCTTGGAACTGCCCTGGTCTGGAAGCTGTGACCAGAGAACTATTTCTCAGATCTGACCAGTTGACTCTCTTTCTGAGCTTTTCATGCCTTGGTCTGGGGGAGCCACAGCAATGTGCAAATATAGAACACTACCAGGGCAGGGCTGAAGGGTTGAAGCTCAGAACCCACCCGGAGGCACAGGAGAGTTTACCTCCCATACCTAAAACCAGGGTCCCCAAACTACAGCCCGCGGGCTGCATGCGGCCCCCTGAGGCCACTTATCCGGCCCCTGCCACACTTCCGGAAGGGGCACCTCTTTCATTGGTGGTCAGTGAGAGGAACACAGGATGCATCCAAACCCATAGTTCCCATTGAAATACTGGTCAGTTTGTTGATTTAAATTTACTTGTTCTTTATTTTAAATATTGTATTTGTTCCCGTTTTGTTTTTTTACTTTAAAATAAAATGTGCAGTGTGCATAGGGATTTGTTCATAGTTTTTTTTTTTTATAGTCCGGCCCTCCAACGGTCTGAGGGACAGAGAACTGGCCCTGTGTGTAAAATGTTGGAGGACCCCTGCCTAAAACAAAAGGTTGACAACAATGGTTTAGAATTTTAAAAAAGGCCTTTATAAGAGAGTTTCTAAAGGGGCTCTTAGAGGCATATTTTTTTTCTTTTTAAAAGTCATAAGGCTCTGTTGTAGCCAATTTTAAAACATGTAAATAATATCTCTTGATTATCAAGAGCTAATTAAGAGTGACAGGTGCTGTTGCCCCACCTCCACATACATCATAACCTGCACTATCTCTTGCCACCACCCACATGGCATCTGCCAAGACCTAAAAATGAGTTTCAGTATTAGCCTAAGAAAATAACAGAACAAAGTTAGAAATTTAAATCAACTGCCAAAGAAGAAATCATATGTCACTCCTCTGCACAAAAACATTATATAAGCAGCAATAGAAAAAAGAAGTGAAAATGGCAAGAGGGAGGGAGGGAGGGAGAGAGAGAGGAAATAAAGGAAAAAAGGGCAGACAAGTTAGGTAAAAACTTAAGAAATGTACAGGAACTTTATGAGGGGAATTTTGGAAATTATTATGGAATATAAAACAAAAGTTTTAATACTAGAGGATAGAGATGGGAACAATTAGTATTTTAAACAGGTAAATTTTATCCAAATTAATTTGTATATTTAATGTATTTAATCCTAAATGTAAAAAGAATTTAGAGTGTTTGAAAAAAGTTTTTCTAAATTTTCTCTTATCTGGAAGACTAATTAAAAATAATAAATGTATTTTTTTCAAAAAAGTCAGTAAAGGAATACTTGTTTGCCAGATATGAAATTTAAAAGACATGATAACTAAAATAGTGTTTACTTCCCTGGCCAGCTAGCTAGCTAAGTTGCATCCTCCCAAAGGGCAGAGGTTGCTAGTTCCATCCCTAGTCAGGGCACATACAGGAGCAGATTGATGTTCTTGTTTTTCTCTCTCTCTCAAATCAAAATAAAAAATTAAAAAAAATATATATATATATATAATAGTGTTTACTTATATAAAAAACACAGACACAAGCATATAAATATTTTATATTTATTTCAGACAAGTAAGAAAATGATGGGTAATTTATTGTTTCAAGAAAACTATTTGGTGAGATGTTGTGTTGTGGTTTTCTATAGCTACTGTTACAAATTACCATAAACTTGGTGATTTAGAACAACAGGAATTTATTCTCTCAGAGATTTGGAGGCCGAAAGTGAGAAATGAGTTTCATTGTGCTCAAAGCAGGTTGTTGGCAGGGCCAGCTTCCTTAGGAGGCTGCTCGCAGTCCTGGGGGCTGCCGCCTGCCTTGGCTTGTGGCTGTATCACTCCAACTCCTGCCTCCATTTTTACATCCCTTCTCCTCTGTGTGTTAAATCTCCCTGTCGCTTTTATAAGAACACTTGTGATTGGATTTATGGACCACTCAGATCAATCAAAAATAAGCTACCCATGTTAAGATCCTTAAATTAATAACAGTTGTCAAGACCTTACCTTACTTATAAGTTAACATTGACAGGTTCCAAGGATTAGGACCTGATATGTTTGGGTGGCCATTATTCAGCCACTCCAGGGGTAAATTAAATTCTCAAATCATGCATTCATCAAATAGATGTTTAATGTGTTAAATAGTTAAAATGACAAATATGTAAGTCAATAGTTATCTGACCTAAGAGAGGGCACTAGCCTTTGAAACATAAAAGATTGATGGTTTTGCTTATATAGGACCTAAAAAACTTATTTAGATCTAAAATTACCATAAACAAAATTACAAAGAATTGGTATAGTTGAAAAACTACCATTAGCAACAGACAAAAAGTTTATAACTTTAATGTGTGAAGAGCTTTTATAAATCAGAAAAAGAAAAATCCCTAATAGAAAAATTGTCCACCTGACTGCTGGTGGCACAGTGGTTAGAGTGTTGAACTAGGAGGCTGAGGTCTCATATTTGAAACCCTGAAGTTCCTGGCTTGAGCACAAGCTCACCAGCTTGAGTGTGGGGTCACCGACTTGAGCGTGGGATCATCACAATGATCGTATGGTCCCTGACTTGAAGCCCAAGGTTGCTGCTGGCTTGAACTCAAGGTCGCTGGCTTGAGCGAGGGGTCTCTGGCTCAGCTGGAGCCCTCCATTTCAAGGCACACATGAGAAGCAATTAATGAACAACTAAAGTGATGCAGCTATGAGTTGATGCATCTCATCTCTCTCCCTCCCCCCCTCTATATATATATGAAAAAAAAAAGGTCCAAGAATAGGGACAGGCATTTCATTAAAAAATAAATACTGAAAGGTCAATAAAATTTTAAAAATTTATCCTTGTAGTATTCAAAAACAAGTTAAATATTAATGATATATTAGTTTGGTCAACAAACTGGCAAAAATTATAAAAATTGCAAGACCAAATAATGACAAGAAAATGAGGAAATTTCCTCATTTAAGTTAATTACTCATGTTAGGCTAATGGTGCTGCCTTTCTCAAGAGCTGTTTTGCAACAAATGTGAAAGGCCTTAAAATTTGTATTCACTTGGATTCAGAAATTGTGATTTTAAATTATGGTAATAAATGAGCAACTATATAAGCAGAATTGTACATGCATGCTATTTATAGCTTTATAAAGACATACAGAAATTACAAATGGTATATGTTATAATCAAAGATGGGAAATGTTCACAATATATGGTTAAATCAAAATAAGTTGGAAGACCATCTGCACATCTGGTCATGCATGAACATGTGTGTGTGTGTATGAAATAATGTGTGAAAATATTAACAGTGATTCTCATTAGAAGTAGGATTATGGATGATTGTTCCTGCCATTTAAACATTTTAAAATTTTCATGAATATGTATTGCTTTTATAATTTGGAAAGAAAGAAAAATTTATGTATTTCAAAATTATCTATAGCATAAAGTTGAATATTCTGAACATAGCAAGTACCATCTATTTCCATTTATCTTTCCATTCTCACCTCTCCCAACTACCAATAGCCTGTTCAATGTTGTTTCAGCCTTATGGACTCTCTTGGTCTTCTGTGAACTGGATCCTATGTTCTCATAAGGCAATGCCTTTATATACGAGTTTCTTCAGCCCCAAATCCCCAGAGAAGCCCTACCACTCATGGAAAACCCAGCCCTCTAAGCAGGAGCACAGGTAGAATAAATCACTTTCTCATCTGTGCTGCCACTGCTCAGCACTCCAACACACTGCGATTGAAATTGTATTCTGTTTCTACGTCAGGCTCTGTTTCTTCACTGGCCTGTGGACTCAGTGCAGATGAGTCTCAGTCACACAGGGACCCCAGTGCCCTGCACTGGATGTCAGATGAGGGGGTTAAACAACCCACACAGAATCTAAAGAGAAAAAAGCTAACCAACCATAGAGCTAGTAAGGAAGGTAAAGGACAAGGTACTAAAAAATGAGGGTCAAAAATGGTATTTTTGAATCGGTCAAACGTGAATTTTAAAATTGGATGTGGTTATTTCAATCCACTAGCTGATTTTGGCTGAAATGAAATCGATATATTTCAAATCTAGTTTGAGTTGCCTGCTTATTTTGGATTTTTTCTTGTGAAGAAAGCTGTTTCGGCTGTTGCTGCTCTTTTCCTTGAAATTGGTGTGTATTTAAATGGGGCAGTTTTGTTTAGTATATGTTGGTTGTATTTCAAAACAGTCTCACCTTTCTTGTTTTTTTTTTTTTGTTTTTTTTTTTTTTTTTTTTTTTACAAAATGAGATTCCTGAGTGTGCTGAATTGTTTGCTCTGGGTGATTCTTTGAAGATAATTAGCAAGAGGTATGGGGGTAGGGATGGCCTCAGCTCATATCTTTCCATAAAATGCAAAGAATGGGAGAAATTGGAGTCGGTTGGGGATAAATGGGCCTTGGGCTGGTCTGGCCACCTCCCAGAGTCATAACCAACCCTCTGGTTTTTATTTAATAAGGAAAGTAGCTTCTGTGCAGTTTGGTATGTACCTGCTGCTAGACCTGAGCTGCTAGAAAGGATAGTGCAGGTGCCTTCAAGGAGCAGGGGAGCTGGTGGCGAAGGTTTGCACTCAGCCAGGGAGCAAAGGAAAGATGCCATTTCCCTCCAGAGTGCTGCTAGACAGGGACTAAGCAGGAAGTTATCTAATGAAGGCTATGGCTGAGTTTTGAATTAAGGAAATCAATACTTAGAACCAGTTATGCTCTAGGAGTAAAGATGAGGTGGTGGATAGCTGTGTCCCTTTTCTTTCTAGTTAGTCGGGATTCTATTTGCTGTAGTAGCATTTGTATAAGTTGTAAAGCCAGTAGGCAAGGCCACCATCACAGCCACCTGGCCCATGCAGGTTCGCATTAGATTCGGACAGTCGGTAATGAAACAACAGAACCAAGAACTGGTGAGCCATCAGCTTTAATCCCAGCTTGCACCTGGCAGGCAAGTAAAAACATACGCTGGGCTCCAAAACCCACTCATTCAGTGCTCACATACTGACTTATCCGAGTTTCCTAGAATCAAAGGTTTCTAGCTCACCAGACTTATTCACCTCTGTTTCCCATCTCCTTTTCTCTGCACAAACTGGCTTCTCCCTCAGCACTCCACCATTTTGGCTGCTTCTCTTCTCCTCCATGTGGCCTTAATCTGCTCTACTACAGCATGGGCTTCTCCTAGAACTTAATCACTCTTCTCTTTAAAACAGGGGTGCCCACACTTTTTTAGCTTGCGAGCTACTTATAAAATGACCAAGTCAAAATGATCTACCTACAATAAAAATGCAAAACATAAATTTATTTCTTCTATATTTTCATTATTTAAGTTACTATTACTACTATTTAATATTGTGTATTCTTCTTTCACCTTTCTCCTTCTCAGCTCTCTTTTCGGAGGAAAGTCAATGTTATAGTTTTTATGAACAGTCCAAAAAAGCCGCTCCACATTTCCCTTCTTTGGAATAGCAATGGCACACAGACAGATGAGGCAAACACACTTAGAATACGACATAGTGAAAAAAATCCCCTCCATTCTGTATGAAAGTGGTAGGTTTTAGGCTTCTTACTCGGACTAGCTACGGCACTCATTTTTATACCCTTTGTTGTATTTAGTTTAAATAAATTGAAGGCTAACTATGCAGCAATGTAACTGAACAAGTTAGCGTGGTTTAACGCTCATGTGTAGGTGTCAAAAGTTCAGATGTCAGATTGGCTACCCTGTATGCAATCAAAAGACAAATGTCTTTTTATTTTTATTTATTTATTTATTTACAGGGACAGAGAGAGAGTCAGAGAAGGATAGATAGGGACAGACAGACAGGAACGGAGAAAGGTGAGAAGCATCAATCATTAGTTTTTCGTTGCCGTTGTGACACCTTAGTTGTTCATTGATTGCTTTCTCACATATGCTTTGACCGTGGGCCTTCAGCAGACCGAGCAACCCCTTGCTGGAGCCAGCGACCTTGGGTCCAAGCTGAGGAGCTTTTGCTCAAGCCAGATGGGCCCGCACTCAAGCTGGCGAGCTCGGGATCTTGAACTTGGGTCTTCTGCATCCCAGTCTGATGCTCTATCCACTGTTCCACCACCTGGTCAGGCAAATGTCTTTTTAATGTCATGTGATCTACCTACACTTCCTTCACGATCGACCAGTAGATCGCAATCAACTATTGAGCACCCCTGCTTTAAAACCTTTTGGTGCAAAAGCCCTCCCCCCAACACATATTAACATAATCACACCCATTCCCAAGCAGGAAGGATAACCAATATCATCACCTGGGCCACGGGCCTCCACGTGGGCAGCGCCATCTTTAACAAGGGAGCATAATATATTTTATCTGCCCAACAATAAATAAGATCTGGAATAGTTTAAGTTTTAGATTTTTTTTTTCATATCCCAAAGAAGGCCTAAGTTTTCTGCTCCCGCGTAGGAGCACAACACAGGAATGGGCTGGAAATATCTGTATGTCCAAAGGCAGGAAGGTACACAGAGAGATAGCTGATGGCGAGGTTTGCTCAAGAACTAAGCAGCTGGAGCCTGAGCAAGTCACAGGTCCAGGGGCAGCTTACTTCTCAACAATGGGCTAATGCCACAGACCAGTGCGACTAGTAATTGTCCAGGTCCTGAGTGAGAACAGTGCAGAATGGAGAAATAAACTCAGAGAAAAAAGAAGTATGGCATCGGGAGGTCTCTGCAAACTGCTAGCATGCCCAAGCAAAAGCAAAACCCGGGCTTGGGTTTGCTTTATTAAATAGTGCAGAGCCATATGTGAATAAGGAAGTCTCTGATACAAAGTCACACATCTGAGGCATAAACAGGAATCCCCCCACCATGCATAACTGAAATCAACCAACAGAACAAAGGGTGAGAGGAAGAGCATGTAAATTGATTGCCTTTATCAACTTAAACACTCAGAGGTTGTGGAGAAGAATTTGGCCTTTAGCAACTTAATCAAGCAAGTGAGGTGGGGGGAAGGGCAGCAAGGACCCTGTCAGTTTACTGCCAGTTCCCCACACCTATGTCCCCCACAAATCTGAACTGCAAGGACCCTGTCAGCTTGCAGTCTCCCACAGGCTAAATCACTGTTCTTTACACTTTATCTTAGCAGAATACTTCTTTTTATCAAAGGAAACATTTTACTTAATCCTGTTTTATTGATAAAACGGATTTTTTTAAAAAAACGGAGTGATTCTAGTAGAAACAGAAGAGGGACTCCATTCTGAGAGGCAGCCTTCTTGGCTCCCTCTCTGTCTGGACACCCCAAGGAAGCCCAGGTCTTAGGGAACACAGTGTGAAACTAAACTCAGCCTTGCCTTCTGCTTCTTCATCTCGAAGGTCATGAATTTAAACGGAAATTAAACCCTAATAAAATGGACTTGTGTCTCATTTGAAGATTCCAGTCTAATATGCAAATTCATTGAAAAGCAATTTAAATGTTTACTGAGGTTTCAAACAAATGAAACAAATCAAATAAACACACATGCCTCACCCTCAATCTACTGAAAAGATATGAAATTTATGAACAGAATATAACTTCTTTCTTGGTCTCCTCTGCCTTCCGCTGCTCTCACCCCCTTGGCAGGTGCTTCCAGAGTCCTTCCTCTCTCCCTTCCTCTACCTGCAGCCTCCTCAGCTCAGCTGGCCTGGCTGTGACTCTCTCCCTCTTCCTCCCTCGAACCCCTCCGGATCAGCTCTATTCTTCTCTTGATCATCTCTCTATCCTTTCCAGTGGAGTCTGCCAGCTTTCTGTTTTGCTCCAGTTTTCTTTCACTTGGCCCATTTCAGCACCTTTATCTCTGTAACAGTCCCAGGCAGGTAACAACAGCTGAATGTAAGATGCATGGATTTCCTTTTTTTTTTTTTTTTTAGAGTGGGCAGTGAGGAGGGTTTGGGTGGAGAACCGCATACTCATAGCTGAATATCCTCTTTACAACTTCTTACCAGTGATACAAATATCCCATTCCTAGAACTCCCTCCCTGTGCCCTGCTTTAACTTAAGTCATTAAAAAGAGAATATGACCTAGGTCACAAGCACTGTGCAAGGTTCCCATTTGGGGAGGTGTTTTTTTTTAATGATCATTTTGTCTTCATTGTGTGTCTCTTGTTCTTTTCCTTTTCCCTCATCACTAGCCATTCCTGAACCACTTCCCTCTGCCCCGACATTTCTGGGCCATGGCAGATGGTCAAGAATGGAGGGTCTACCTGATTCTTTCGAGACTAATGGAGCTCTTTACGGAAGTCCTTCCATAAGCCCTTAGTCAAGATTTGTGTGGACACAGGGACCCCTCAAGGAGATAGTCACCAAGGTGAGGCAGGTCCTCCATTTGTCATCTGGGTGAAGAGGCTCTGAGGCTAGAAGTTCTGCCTTTCCTGCTGCCATGTCCACACTTACCTGGGTCCTCTGTGATTGGGGATTTCTCAGGCACAGTCAAAACAGGCTGAAGTCCTTTTTGGCTCCACATGAAAGAGAAACATGATTTCTGCCTCCACTTCAGAATAACTCTGTTTTCCTAATCATTGTTCCCATATTTCTTGCCTTTGATATGTGTGGGTTCATTTCTTATGTGCTACATATTCTTCTGGTGCCATAGTCCCTGCTTCGACCCCTGCACATGCACACACACATTCACACTTACACCCCTTGGTAGAAAACATCATGTTGGTTGGCTTTTGACAAAGCCAGGATCCCACAGAATGTGCCTTCTATTCACTGCTTGCCAACAAACCTGACTGTCTGGCAGCTGTAAACCACAGATCTTTCCTTTTTTTCCCTCCATTTGTAAAGATGGGTGATGGAGGAAATTCTAACACCCAACAGGTAAGAGTGAGTGTGTGTGAGAGAGGGGGTGGGGGTGGGGTAGAGAGAATCTCCCAGGCATCACTCAGCTGGGTCTGTGTTTGTATTACTCATTAGTTACCCACAGAGTCATCAGGGCTGGGGAACCAGTTCTGTCTCACCAGAGAACTGTGCATCTGCTGCAGGCTACACTCAACCAGCATCCTTTCTCAGTTTCATCATGCACTCGCCCCCTGGGGCTGAAACCCAGGCTCTGCATGGCCAAAAGAGACCTGGAGGGAGCATGGGCCCAGGCTCAGATTTTGTCCAAATCTGTTACTGCTGGGAGTGTCAGAAAAGAGGATCATAGGACTCTGTCTGATGTGAATTTTGCACCTGCCAACCAGCTGTGTGACCTTGAAATGTTACTCAGTATCACTGTGCCTCAGTCTCTTCATTTGTAAATTTGGGGTGAAAGTACTCATAGGGCCATTGTGAGGGCTGAAGTAGGTAACATGTTTTTTTCATAGTAACTGCTAAAGAAGTTCTTGCTGTGTGTTTTTATTATTGAATTATAAAAGTTCTTTATATATTCTGGACATCAGCCCATAATCAAATGGATGATTTGTAAATATTTGCTCCCATTCAAAGAGGTTCTGTTAATTTTCATGATGGTATCCACTGATGCACAGAAGTGTTTAATTTGATGTAGTTCAGTTTATCTATTTTTTCTTTCATCACTTGTGCTTTTGATGTTGTATCTAAGAAGGCTTTGCCTAACCCAAGGGCACAAAGATCTTATCCAATATTTTCTTCTAGAGGTTTATAATTTTAGCTTTTAAATTTTAGTTTATGATTCATTTTGAGTTAATTATCTGTGAGTGCAGTGAGGAAGGAATCTTTTGCATATGAATATCCAGTTTTCCCAGCACTGTTTGTTGAAGACTATTCTTTCTCCATTAGATTGTCTTGGCACTCTTGTCAAAAACCAATTGACCATAATTGTGAGAGTGTTATTTCTTAACTCTCAATTCTATTCCATTTATGTATATGTTTGTCTTATTCCATTAACACATTATTTTTATTTCTGTAGCTTTGTAGTAAGTTTTAAAGTCAGAAAGTGTGAGTCCTCCTCCTTTGCTCTTCTTTTTAAAAATAGTTCTAGCTGTTCTGGGTCCTTTGAATTTCTATGTATATTTTAAGACGAACTTTTCAATTTCTGCATGGAAGCCAACTGGGATTTTTATAAGGATAGAATTGAATTTGTAGACCAATTTGGGGAGCATTGTTATTTTAATGATATTAAGTCTTCAGGTCCCTGAATACTAGGTACCTTTCCATTTATCTAGGTCTTACTTAATTTTTTTCAGTAACATTTTGTAGTTTTCAGAATATAAGTTTTGTACTTTTCTTTCTTTTTGCAAGAGAGAGAGAGAGGAAGAGAGAGAGAGATGAGAAGTATCAACTTGTAGTTGTGGCACTTAGTTTTTCATTGATTGCTTCTCGTATGTGCCTTGCTGATGGGCTCCAGCCATGCCAGTGACCCCTTGCTCAAGCCAGCAACGTTAAACTTCAAGTCAATGGCCACTGGGCTCAAGCCAGTGACCATGGGATCATGTCAGAGATCCCACACTCAAGTTGATGAGTCTGTGCTCAAGCTGGTGAGCCCATGCTCAAGCCAGATGAGCCCATACTCAGGCCGACGACCTCGGGGACCTCAGCATCCCAGGTCAATGCTCTATCCACTACGCCACCACCAGTCAGGTTGTACTTCTTTTGTTAAATTCATTGCTATATATTTTATACTTTTTGATGCTTTAGAAATGGATTAAGAATTCTGATTTTGTTTAAAAAGCAATGGAAGTCCTTGAAAGGTTTTAAGTAGAAATGATCATGACCATGATTCAATTTTTAAAGATCCCTCTGGTTTCTGTGCTGAAAATTCATTTAAGAGATAAGAGTGGATGAAGGAAGACCAACTAGGAGGCCACTGCAGTGGTTCTAGTGCCATGATGGCGAACCTATGACACGCGTGTCAGCACTGACACACATAGCCATTTTCGATGACACGTGGCCGCATACCAGAGAAGTATGGGGCCGCATGCCGAGAAGGACGTTTCATCCTTGGCTCCTGCATGGCCAGGTGCAGTAGCCAAGGATAAAACATTTGCTGCAGTGTAGACACTCTGTGTCGGAGGTCTGTAGGCCAAAACAACAGAACTCCAGCACAGAGCATCTAGTTCTGGGACTTCTGGTTAGGCCATTTTTCTCAAAGTGACACACCACCCGAGTTATGCTTGGTTATTTGGCAAATTTTGACACACCAAGCTCAAAAGATTGCCCAATACTGTCCTAGTGAGAGGTGGTTGTAGCAAAACAAGGACAGTGCATCAGATGTGGTGAAAAATAGACAGACTCAAGATGCCTTTTAGAAGAAAACAATAGGATTTATTGGTAAACTGGATTTGAGGGGTGTGAGGAGGAATGTATCAAGGCTTTTATTTTGTGTAACAGGATGGATTGTGGGGCCATTCATGGTGGGTGATAAGAAAGATTGGAAAAGAACCAATACATAGTATTTAAGTGCCACTTTACCTTTGAGATAATTCAGTCAAGCCCACATATTATCTCAATTGATTTTTCTAAGACTTTTATAAGGTAGGTAGGATAAGCATTACTGTTCTCATGTGACTGGTGATAAAACTGAGGGTACAATGAGAAAGAGCATTGATGAGTAATCAGAAAGCATGGGATCTTGTTCATGTTTTGCTAATATTTGCTGGGTTCTCTTGATCACATCAGTTAACTTCTCTAGTAGTCAGCTTCTTTATCTTTTACTTTTATTTATTTATTCTTTTGTATTTTTCTGAAAGCAAGGAGGCAAAGAGACTCCTGCATGCACCCAACTGATCCACCTGGCATGCCCACCAGGGGGCGATGCTCTGCCCATCTGAGCCATTAATCCGTTGCAATTGGAGCCATTCTAGCGCCTGAGGTGGAGGTCATGGAGCCGTAGTCAGCATCTGGGCCAACTTTGCTCCAATGGAGCCTTGGTTGTGGGAGGAGAAGAGAGAGATAAGAGAGAAAAGAGAGAGTGAAGGGTGGAGAAGCAGATGAGCACTTCTCTTGTGTGCCCTGGCTTGGAATCGAACCTGGGACTTCTACATGCCAGACCCATGCTCTACCGCTGAGCCAACCAGCCAGAACCTCTTTATCTTTTAAATGTGGGACTAGGTGAAGTTATCCCTCAATCCCTTCCAGTTCACCTCCTTTCACTATTATTATTTATTTAAAAAAAAAACAAAACCTGTGGGGTTGAGATACGTGTGCAAAGACACAGCGATGATAGGGTAAGGATGTGAACTCAGCTCTCCCAATGTGTAGTCCACTGTTCATTATAGCCTATGGCTTCCCATATATTTTTTCCTCATTTGTATTTTATGAGAAAAATAAACATCTCCGCCTTGCTTACAGATATTGGGCAGTGTAGCCTATACTTGGGTCAATAGGTATAATTGTTAAGTTTTGGCAACAGGGACCCATGAATTAAAATCCTTTAAAGCTGTGATTGTGTTTATGATGAGTGTCTTTAATACATTTTAGACACTTGTACTTCATGCAGCAACATTTCTGCTTCCACTGTGACTTTAAGTTCCAGCCAACTTTAGAATTGCTCCCGTTCTCTTCTGCGGTGGCCGCTCAGGATATTTCTCTGTTAAGAATGACTCCTAGATTGCTGCCCACAGACCAGACTTCAGATATTCAATTTTGAGTGTACCAAGGGAACTTCTTAATCTCTTTTGAAATGTGGTACATGGAAGCAGAAACCCACCTCTAGGGTGGGGAAAATAGATATTAAAGAAGTGTTCTGTTTGAAAAAAGATTAATAAAAAGTGAGATTATTACCCCAAAGCACAGGCAAGCCAGGCACTCAGCGCCAAACAAGAGCTCTGGACTCAGAGCACCGGCTTTGCTCTGTGCTCAGCTGGTCTGAGGGACATGCTTCCTACTCAGTGGCCTTTGTAACCTGAATAAGGAAGAGGGAGGAGAGATTGGCGTCAAGACCAGCCTTTGAATCTGCCGCCTGAAGAAAGGACCAGGACACACCTGATCTAGTTAGTCCCTGGCATCTTCTTTCAAACAACAAACAAGCTCAGCATTTACACTGTGTATATAAATTTCCATCACAATAGCCACCCTGCTTTTATGGAACTAGGAACAATTTGATAGTTCAGATAAAGAGGGAACCCTTTGAAAAAGGAAACCACTGAAATAACATCTCTGTCAAAGGGGCACATTTTCTCCACACACGATCCCTTTGGATGAGTGTCACTTAGCTGAGAAATATGATAGTGACTCCAATGATCATTTCTGCACATTGGGATAATGAATTTTAAAGAGATGGCTGCAGATATATTGGGCAGTCAGGACTGGCCCAGCAGGTGGATGGTGAGCCGTTTGCTCAGTGGTGAGCAGGGTCAAGAAGGTGGAGTGTGCTGTGTTATAAAGTGACCAGTGAGTTCCAAAGCGACACCTGAGTTATAGAAGAATTTTGAGGAGTTTATTTCAAGCTAGCTGGCTGCAAGGGCTAGCAAATCCCAAATCAACAGCCTCAAGGAGCTGGGATCTGGGGTTTATAAAGGCTTAAACTGCAAGTAGGTACAAAAGCTGTTATACAAAAGCAGAACCAGTGGTTAACTTATCAGGTCTGGTAACCTCTGCTTTGCAAGTTCCCTAATTGTTGACATACATTTGCTAACAGTATATCTTGTGGTTTTAGCTCAGTTTTCAGGTTTGCACAGAAGTATAAAAATTTCAAAATGGAGGTTACAGAAAGCATACAAAATGGCATTTACTCATACTAACAGTACAAAATGGTGCTGCTTATGCTAACAATTTTACAGTTTCTTGGCACCTTGTCACAGCTGCAGCCAGGTGAGGGAGACAGACTGAAGCTCCCTTTGGAGGGAAAACACAGGCTTCCAGAGAGTCTGAGAATTCACGAGTTTTAGGAAAACTAGCTAATTTCTGAATTGGGGAAGAAAAGCTAATTACATTCTCTGGAAAAATGAATTCCAAATTTGATTTACATCAGAATCACAAGGAACATATGTAAATGTAAACTACTAAGTGCCATTCCTGGACTTCCAGAATTAGAATAGTCCTCATTCTCCTCTCCTTCCTTTCCTTGGGCAGGGAAGGGCAGGGGTCTGAACAAATCATACCCAGATCACTCTGATGATGTGACTGGGAAAACACTCCTTTGGAAGCACTCATGCAGGGGCTACCTGGAAGCACAGCTTTTGACAGTCAGAAAAGGGCTATGTAATCAGCATTTCTTTCCTCCCTGGTTTGTACTTTCTGTGAGGCATATATGTTAACAGTACAATAAAAGGTCATTACTGCAGATGACTTGCGAGGACAATCTAAATGAGAGAAGATTTTGAAATAAAATGAGTAAAGGAAAGGCCTTTTTTTAGTCATTTAATCTGGAACTGCTCACCAGTTCTTCATAGCTGAGCCACACAAAGCCCACCCAGTCAAGTTAATAACATTCTGGGGCCTGAACTCCCACTGGAGAAGTAGTGGGTCTCATAAAGTGACCACCAGAATAAACAGAAAAGATTCTCCCTCTTGTTGTGGGGCTTCTGGCATCTTTGTATCTGTTGTTTCTGATACTTTTGGATAAGGTTTCCTTGTGGAGCTGGGGTCTGGGGAAGAGGCCAAGATCAAATGGCAAAGGGTACAGGCAGGAGCTAAAAGGACACAGCAGCAGACCCAGAAAGCCAGGGGACTGCAAGCTTTGGGTAAAAGAAACAAGAGAGTAGAGGCAAGGAGCAGAAGTATTAATAGTGAATGGCATCAGATATTAGAGCTCAGTCCTTGAGTTCAGCTAAGAAAAGAATCTAGAGCCAAGGAATTCAAATATAAGCAAAAGTTTATTTAGAATGTCATAATGGTATAAAAGGTAAGCCATGAAAGAAGTGAGCCAGCCGGGCTGCGTGGGCTCTGGAAGTTACAGAGGCAAAAGAAGGGCCCTCGGAGCTTAGGAAAAAGGAAGGCAAAGAAAACATGCCTGGAAGAAGGAGAGGGGACAGGCAGGACATGCTCCAGAGAGAGAGCCACACTGGGTCCCTCATCTTAAGGTGTTTTATCTGTTTCCAAAGGCAGGGATTTTAGGTGAGGTCTCCGGGGAAGATCTCAAAAGAATATTCATCAGCTCTCCAGGTGTGTCCTTTCAGGGCTGTGATCTCTACTGATTCCTTGGTGCTAAGGTAGGGGGCCATTAGTCATTATGGCTGGTCCTGATATCACCCATGGTGTCACTCCATCTGATTTTGCTGCCTTTCTGGGTCTGGAGCTAAAACACATTTTAGGCCTAGTTGTTATCTCTAGTTGGACCAAAACTTTGACTGTGGTCAACAAACCCGAGGTTTTGTCAAGATTCTTTGATGTGGCTCAGAACCTCATTGACTTGAGGGCTAAGGGAGTGGTCGTGCAAAAGCTTGCATGGGGCGGGGGTCATGTGAGGCTATTCTCTTGCCTGCCTTCCTCCTCTAAGGAGGTCTACATGTGAAGGGAGGAAAGGTCAGGAAAGGGCCAAACCTCATAGCTGGTGATATGAAAGGTCAGAGTGTCTAAATTTCTTGACCAGCGATATGCTAGGGGAGGAAAGGTCCTACCCTACAATACTTGTGTTCCCAGTTTTCCCCAGAGCTAAGCACCCAGGGCTTTCTGCCCTGGCAACCCTCTGTACCTGGTCTATCATTCGTACTCTGCTCACGTCTAACTGCCTACTCTGTCAGAAGGACAAAGGAACACCTTATAGAACAATTCACTGAGAGGGGAAAATGGTTGCTGACTTAATCTGTTATGAAGGTTCTCTTCAGAGATCTGAGGGTGCAGCTCGCATACAAGGGACAAGGAGTCCCACTGACCCATTCCTGCGTGAGGTTCCAGCCACCAGAGACAGTGCTTGGGAGTTTCTCCCACTGAGTCTATGCAGAGACTGGTAGAAAGTTCTGCTTGCATCCAGCAAGGTCTCCCACTCCAACTAGAGGTCCTTGTCTCATGTCTAAATATACATTCCTATTGCATCTTACAAATTGTTGCCTTTTCACTTAGACATTTCCACTTCCCTCAATACATTAATGATTGGGATGATAAGTATCTTTGTTCTCTTTAAAGCCAGTTGAATGAGCTTCACTGTAGCCTGAGTATCCTCTGTGATCTACTGTTCACTCCTGGGTTTACTCCTCTGCACATCCCCCCCCCACACACACCCCTTATCTGTATGGGCTTTCTGGAAGGCAGGGTGCTGGTCTTATTCATTTTTGGATCCAGCACCTAGCACAGTGCTTGGCACTCAGTCAGGGGCCAGTGACTTGTACTGAACCAGGAAGGAGCTGAAATTAAGTGATTACAGTATAACCATCTAGGTAAAATAACACATGCATCACCTTGTCAGCCAACAGCTGAAAGATCTAGGTCAAATTCTGTTCGGAAGATATTAAGACTATATTTATATATTTTTTTAAAACAACAGATATGGAGTAAAAGTTTGGAGACCATTGTCATACATAACGTCTAATGTACTCTTACGCTCTCCTCAGACTGCCATCCCCTCCACCTCTGAGGTCCGACGCAGAGCCTGGGTGTCCAAGGCACCTCCCTGGTAGGTGGATGTGAAGAGTCATTTATTCAGTGCTGGAGTCAGGCCATGCTGCTGGGAGGTCCCTGGCTGGAGTCTCTCCAGGTTGCAGCAGGATGGGCCTCCTGCTGCCTTTTAACCTATAGCAGCTCAGGCTGCCAGCTCAGCCTTTCTACATTCAAAGGGCGTTTGACTGCTCTGGAACTGGTCCCCACTCTCCATGGGTCTGGACGCTCCATCCTCTCATTCAGTTACCCAGCATTTGCTGAGCACATGTGTCCTTCCTGTGCTTCCCCACAGGCTCCTGAAGAGCTTATGGCTGGTGGCCATTTGCAGGGGATGAGATCTGCTTGTGAGATAGACATCTCCATGGTTTTTCTTCGCTGGGAGGAGGCCCAGCGTGGTCCCACTGCTGTGACTCTGAAGCTTTCTTTGCAGTCCTCTCAGGTTTGGGAGGGGCTTGATCTCTGTCTTCCATCAAGGTTTCCAGGGTGTTAAATAAAGGCACCAAAGCACACTAACAAAAATTGTGGCATAATTTATATTTACGTTTAAGAAAATGGTGCTTTTAATAAGAGATATCACAGTTTGTTGATTTTTTTTTACATTCCAGACCTACACTTGTAGAATATTTGATGAATGTGAAATACAAAAAAATTTATAGCAAAATAATGTAACTTTAAATATTTGATGTTCATGACTATGATGAGACTATCATGACTATTTTGATTTCAATAATTGCTACATTCTGTTCATAATCTATTGATTAAATTCTAAGAATAGACCACAAATGTCCCATCATAGAAGGAAGTGTCACATAATATAAATGTGCTAATCATAGGATAAATATAAGACAGGGAAAATGTTCATTTATAGCACATCAATGATGGTCCGGGTCTGGGGATTTTAAATTGAATGATGACATCTTTCCATTCTCTCATTTTATCTCTGCTAGAAGTAAAAGTTTAAAAATGAGACTCTTTGTGACCATGTGCTATGGAATAAATGTGCTCCCCTGGCTCTCCCCTGTGACAGCACATGACAGGCTCTGCCAGGCCCCAGCCCAGCTGCAGGGCTGCAGCCAGCGCCCAATGTGGCAGCACTGGAGGCAGAAGGCCCGCCAAGTGATGGCTGTGTCTGTGGCAGGGATGTCCCAGAGGAGAAGCATGGCTTCCTCTGCCCCTGGGTTCCTTTACCACCTGCACGCAGCACTTGGCTGTCAGTCTGCTCTCTTCCCGGCAGCCAGCCCGTTTCTCTCCGCTCCCCTTCGGACTCTTGGAGCCATTTGCCCGCCAAGCAGGGAAATACCTAGGAGTTTACATCCCTCTGGGGACTGTCTTCAGCCAAAAGCTGACTGGTTTAGGGGTCTAAATACTCCAGCTCTCTTGGCCCCGAGTGGCTCAGCTCTGGTGCCTTTATTTAACATCTTGGAAACCTTGACAGGAACCTCTGAGACACTGTCTTCGGAGCTCACTTTCAAGGCTAACATCGATGCTGCACCTTGACTTGGTCTACTCCCTTCCAGGTCGCAACCCCTCACCCCCTGAACAGCTTTCACTTGCATCTTTGTCTCACTGACTGCTTTCAGGGACCCTCAGCCTATGACAGAAATTTAGCCCTGTTATTTACTGTGTGACTTTGCACAAGGTACTAGTCCTATTTGAGCATGTTTCTGTGTCTGTAAACTTGAGATAAACATACCAATCTTGTAGGGCCATTGTAAGCATTAGCGATCATGAGTGCAAAACATCTGGCACTGTCAGCTGCAGGAGATGTCAGTTACGAGCTGCTTCCCCAAGGCCTTAGGCTCACTCATCCCTGCCACTGACCATCTTCTCTAGGCTGGAGCAAGCAGGAGCTGTAAGAGCTGCGCTGGAGAAGCAAGGCCACATATTTGTTGTCCTGGAATTGAGCCCATGGCCCTTTCAACCTAAGTAGGTCTGAGAAATTCAGTTGTGAGCTTTTTAAAACCCTTAGCGCAAATCAAGACATAAGAACATGATTAGGGGTGTGGGTGCCAGCAGAGGACTTGGGGTTTTATCTTATTCGCTTTCAGGGTTGTGTCCTAATCAGGAAAATCTTGAGTATTTTTCTTTTTACAAGGTTTACTCTGACAAGAGAGGCCCTACCTCGTTCAGTTCAATCGCTGTGTTTTGGAGCCTCTTGGGGCCTGTGAGTTGGTGACTAGCTATCGGGGGCCAGGGTTCCCATGGGAGTCAGATGGCAACTATGTTGAGAAGACTCTCAGAATTTCTCATGTTATGTGCAATATCAGGTAGGCAAATTCAAGTGATTTGCTTCCTCTTTCTCTAGCCAAAGATTTACTGGAATCTGATACTGTAAGGTCCACTGTTGGACTTCTGTCTCCAGCTGTTTCATTTTCTCTGACTCCTTCATTTACTCCTCCATTTTTCCCAGACATAAAATATAATTCTCTTAGGTCAACTTCCCTAAGCATCTATTCTCTGAGGTACTAAACATCTGCTTTGGGTTGCTACCACAACTCCAAAAGAATTCCCCTTTACTGTTCATTGTAAATGTAGAGAGTATAAATAATACTGTATTCCCCATGTATAATTTTGGGGCCCGAAATTTGAAAAAAAAAGTATTACATAAAGTTATTGAACGTAAGTTTTATTTACCATAAAATTTATACAATTCTTTATCACTGTCAAAACTCCCATCCATTAGCTTGTCCTCATCTGTGACTGATGACAAATCAGTCTTCATATATTACCGCGGCCTTAGTTCCATCTATGGCATTTGAAATGCCACACTTCTTAAATGACTTGACAACTACTGTGTAAGATGCACCCAGTTTTTAAACCCCAAATATTTCAAAAAAGGGTGTGTCTAAACATGGGGAAGTACAGTAATTAAAAATGAGTCAGAGATGGGCTGATAAATCGTGTATTGGGCAGGCAAGACGATGCTCAGGAAAGAGGCTGAGCTGGGCAGAAGTGGGAGAAGCTTCTCTGGGTCTGAGAGGTGAGGACGGCAGGGCCATGTGTCTGTGTGTAGACAGCTGTCCCAACAACAGTTCGGCTTGATTCTGGTGGCAGAGCCTGGAAAATACACACATTTTGTTACCTTCAGTGCAAAGTCTAAGGAAAACAGCTCTTGCTAGTGAGCAGTGAGAAGAAAAAGCAGAGGGGCACACTGTATGACTCTTAAGACTGTCACCATGAACACGTGTTCATATGTGATCAATCAATGGTCTCCCCTCTGGAACAAAGCCCCATGTTTTAACAGCACAAATCTCCTGGGAAGAAATCTCTAGGTGAACAGGAGTTGGGGCAGATGGGTAAAACAGACTCCGCACACCTAGAATTCTTTGTTTAGAAAGTGCTCTCGGAGGGGTTGTGACCTCTGTAGTGTGAGCTTCCCAAATTCTTCTCACTTAAGCAAGGTCAGCTTCTGCCCTCTGAGGAAGGGCATGCCAGGTAAGCCCTTGTGGAAAAAGGAAAGGGGCAGAGGAGGTAGGGATGGTGCTCCATTCCCAAGGCAGTGAGAACAACCCCGCCTGGAGGAGCCCTGTGCTTAGAGCAGCACCATGTGCCTCCCCCAACCCCAGCCCCTGACATCGAGGCTCATGCTCTGGAGCAGAGGTCACACATAGCATCCCAACTCTCCTCTCTCTGCCCCATGAGAATTAAGCATTTAGTTTTAGGACAGCACCGCGAAAGCACACCTGAGATACACACCACCTTGCCGTGACTGACTCAGGGCATGGAGTCAATAAAAGCAAAGTCAGACCAGAAGAGGGTGTCTGTTTCCTCCAAGGACATTCATAAAGGGAACGTTGTTGCCAAAGGCTATAATAACGATGCCAATTAGTCCTGGAAGCACATCTCACGTTATTAAACTTGATGCTGATGGAAACCATCATAACCCCCTTCACCACTGTGTATACACAACACTCCCTGCACCTGTCAACTCACCCTGTTTGCCCAAAATATTAACTGGCCCTTCCTTGATTCCTCCTAATCACCCCTAATCCTATGTATTGTACCCATATTGTTGGGCCCTGCCCTACTTTATTTCCAGGAGCACCTATTTGTTATTATTACATTGTGTTTTTCATGGAAATGTGGCATGTAGGTAGGCAGGGGTTACTTCCTGTTTCCCAGACATACATGCATCCACCTGGCAGTGCTGGTTCTGCCCTGAGCCTTGTTTTTCTTGCTCATGTTTGGTTAAAAGCATGTCTAGGCAGATAGTTATAATCTATTAACTGAGCATTTAAAGACACACAGGTGTTGTCCTTAGACTGAGGGATAGGTTACCTTCAAGAGGGAGACATAGTTGCCAAACAACAGGGGTCTGTAGAGAAGAGGCCCAGGTCCACAGGGAGCAGGAAGTTGGCACAGTACAGTTCTGTGAAATCAGTGTCTCCATTAGTTACTGTGGGGTGGAGGCAGCTATGGGTGAATTTTTTTCCTGTGGGGACCTCCAGAGAATGTCCAGGTGCCCTCCAACACTTGCTGGAATAACCTCAGGGCTGGAACCAGGCTTCTCTGCTCTAGCCTCAGCTCCATGAACACTCATTCTAAAGCAGCTGGTGGAAGGCCAATGTTCTTTTATGGATTACTTGGGATGCCGCTTAGGGGAAGTCTCTGGAGATTAAGGGGCCTATATTCTGAGGTGTTAGGTTGAGTTCAGTTCAGGGCAAATCCAGTGTCAAACTACTTGGTCTCCCTCTCAAAGTCTTTCCACAGCAGGGTTCCTGGGAATGCTGTGTCTCCACATCTACATTAGGTTGGCAGGTTGCGTGGCATGGTCCCAGCTTATTCTGCTAACTGCTGACTACAGTGAGACGGGTTTGAGGAGTTGTCCAGAGATCCTGGTGGCCCTTCTTTGGTCACTTTGTGACAGACTTATGCTGGGTTCACAGAAACAAGGCAGAGCTAGATGAAGGAACCTGATCTGTGAGGACCCAGTTGTCTTCCCAGACCAGGACTGTTGGTAGCTACCGCTGCTGCCTGTGGGAACCTCAGCTCTGGGGCACTCAGTGGTGTCAACAAGAGCAGGGCTCGGGGACCCCCAGCATCTTCTCAAACACATACTAAAGTCTTCTGCAGCATGACTTTACTGAGTGGGGAAATGGGTGGGAATCCAGTGGACTGTGTGCTTTATACTGAAACTGACTCCTAGAAATGGCATCATAAAGAATCCCGTCACCAACTGATCAAATTAAAATGCATTTCCCTTAAGAGCAATTTTATATTTGAGAGGCATGCTCCTAAAAAAGACTTGAATAAAATGCAACTCTAGTAACTCTAGCACCTGTACGTCTTTGAAATCAGCACTCACTGATTCTGAGCACCTTCTCTACTTTGTTCTGTTGCTCATGAGAGAACAGCAGGCCTGAATGTCCTTTTCTTTATCTTAGTAGAGTCTGCTTACTCATGACTTTGGTCTGCCCTACTGTCTCTTTTAGATGGTTCTTCTTCCCTCAGTGTTTCTGCTTATGGCTTTCTCTGTACGTCTTTATACATTTACCTTCTACTATCAGCTCCCCAGTGTTCTCTCTCTCTCATCCAGATGTTCCCAGAGAGAGAATGTCATCAGACCAGTTAGCCATCATCATTCCTCTCAGCCATCTCTAGCTTACAGACTGTCAGCCAGTTTAAGGTTTGCTGTTAGCTGTTTTTAGGTCAGGTACTTGCTCTTGATTTAACTGCTAGTGATCCAAACAGCGGGGCTCATCTAGGGTGATTTTTGCTGAACTACCTCCCTTAGAAGGGTGTTATAGGAATGACAGTTTTTCCAGTGACTAATATATTAATTCCTCCTTTCCGAAGACTACCGTGACACCTTATTAACATGCTTTTGCACTGTACACAATTTACTAGAAATTGATGCAATCAAATTGCCCTTAGCAATGATTGTTACATGAGACAATGGTGAAGTCAGGCATAATTCACTGGGACTTGACTAAATTAACAGAGCAGGACATGTGACACATGGGGTACTAAGGAAGGGCAAGTAGTTAAATCAGACATGTAACCCAACTGTTCTGGTTATCTATTGCTACCTAACAAATCATCTCAAAAGTCAGTGGCATCAAGCAACAACCATTCCTGATACAGTGTGTATGGGGCAGGAATTTGGATAGGACACAGTGGATGGCTTGTGTCTATTCTATGGTATCTGGGCCTCAGCTGGGACTGACTAGAACAGCTGATCTAGAGATTTCTTCAGGAAAGTGACTGATGCCTAAGCTGGGGTGACTGAAAGGGTGGGCTCAGCTGGGACTGTCAACCAGAGCATCCACACATGGCCTTTCTGCATGGCTCAGATTCCAAGAGTAAGCCACTGAGCAAAGTGGAAGTCCCATGACCGTTATGACCCAACCTTGGAGGTCATATAACATTACTTCCGCCATACTCCATTGGTCAAAGCAGGTACAAGCCCACCCAGATTCATGGGGAGGGGACATAAGCCTCACTTCTCAATGGGAGAAATGTGAAGGAATCTGCCGCCTTGCCTTCAAAGGCCACACCAAAGATCTCCTCTTTCCTGTAAGGATTGCCTCCCTCCAGAGTGCTTGGGAAAGGGCGGTTATTTCTATTTAGCTCCTAACTTGTTCTGTAACAGCCAGTGTACAGTGTCCTGTAACAAGAGCCAGTGACTCCTCCACAACGTGTATCTTTTCCAGCATCACTGAAGGTCACTACTCCCCTTGCTGAAGATGTTGGCAGTTCAATAGTGGATTGTGTTTTCAATGTTGCAATTCTGTTATGTTCCCAGGGTCTCCATGGAGAGAGCAGACAACACAGGTTAGGCCCCATTTTTTACTTTCCTTGACATAATTCACATTGGGGTGGATTTATCAGATTTTTTGAAAGACTAAGAGAACCAGGAGGAATAACAGTATGTGAAGAATGTTATTTAAAACTACATTATGGCCATGCCCAGATTACAAATATAAAGTCTCCAAGGAGTTAACAGGGAGTAGATCACCAATTATTCACCTAGACCAATGCTTGGCAAAAGGCACAAATAAATATTTATTGCATGATTGAGATGAATGATTAAATGATTGAGTTGCTATTTGAATAAATAAATGCACAGATGGGAAATATGAAAGAAATAATTATTAAAAATGCCGTTGGTTTAAACCTCTTCTTAAAAACATGTCTATCTTATTTGTTGCACACAAGTATTATCATGAACATCACTTGATTTATTTTATGTAACATATTTGGTTTATAACTATATGACTTCCAGTTTGTAACTATGACATTGAGTCTTCATTTTTAGACTGGATAGCAGTTAAAGTCTTATACAATAATACAGAAATAGTACTGAACTTCCCCATTGGCCTTTATAAGTCCAGATTTCTATTTATATTTCTACCTACATGGTTACAAATCTCTGTTCTTCATGTGGGTGGTAGCAGTGGTCCTGGGAGAGACTCCAGAGCTGACAACTACGGCTCTTCCCTGGGTTGATGGCATTTCTGCTAATGAATTACCTGCTGACTCCACATCCATTTCCAAGGCCCTTTTCTCTTACCTGCCTCTACTCTAAAGAATGGGAAAGCTAAATACTTGCTTTCTCAGCCTCCCTCAAAGCTAGGGTTTGTCTTGAGACAGAATTGGAGAGGATAAGATACAAACAGAAGACCTTCTGTTGAGTTGTTAGTATTAGGAATAAAAGGGACAGATGTTGCTATTGTCATTGTCTGTTATTTTTCATGTGCTGAATGTGGACGTGATGGGTAGAGGTGTGGTAACTATCTTGTGATAGTGGAACAATAAGCTAATTCTCTAAGATAAAAGGAGCCTGGGTTCTTGTTAATGTAGTGACCAGTTCTAGACATTGGCAACCTTGGGATTACTTGTTTTGTGAGTAAAGTAAATCCCTACTTGTTTAAACTTTTATTTGTTGGGTTTGCTATTAATTGCAGCCCAAAGCACTCCTCACTCATAATCTAAAATAGGCTATTTTTAACCTGCTTCTTAATCTAACTATAACTATACCTTTAATGTAAATCTAATATTAATGTAAATATACCCTTAATCTAAACCTAATATTAATCTAAATATACTCTTAATCTAAATATATATCTAATGTTAATCTAAATACAAATACTTTAAGAAGGGGCCCAAATTTAAGGAGTAACAGCCTTTCCTGCTTCCATATCTTGTTTTTGTGAAGAGACCAAAAACAGAAAGTTAAGAATACACTACTTCAGATATTTGTAACTCTAAGGATGACTTGGCCCTTCCATCTTATTTCATGGCAAACAAATACACCCATGTCATGTTTCTCAGATTTTATCCCATAAAAAACTTTCAAGAATATGGCTCATTTTTCAGAAAAGCAAATATCTCCACCCCAACTTTTAGTTTGTCTAAGACCTAGACACTCTCCCCCAATTATTGTCAAAGCTATTTTGGAATTAACTAATTAATAACATAGTATATAAGCAAACAGTGTTAAACATTCAGGCTCCTAATAGGCAGATGAAAAAATGTTCCTAATAGGCAGATGAAAAATCATTAGAGAAATGCAAATTAAAACCACAAAGAGATATCACCTCACACCAGTTAGAATGGCATTCATTAACAAAACAACACAAGATAGGAGCTGGTGAGGATGTGGAGAAAAGGGAACCCTCCTGCACTGCTGGTGGGAATGCAGACTGGTGCAGCAACTGTGAAAAACAGTATGCAGATACCTCAAAAAAATTAAAAATGGAACTGCCTTTTGACCCAGCCATCCCACTTTTAGGAATATATCCTAAGAACACCAAATCACTGATTCAAAAGAAGAAATGCACCCCCATGTTCATGGCAGCATTGTTTACAACAGCCAAGATCTGAAAACAGCCCAAGTGTCCATCAGTGGATGAGTGGATTAAAAAGCTGTGGTACATATACACAATAGAATACTATGAGGCCATGAAAAAAGAAGGAAATCTTACCTTTTGTGTCAACATGGATGGACCTGGAAACTATTATGTTAAGTGAAATAAGCCAGGCAGAGAAAGAAAAATATCATATGACCTCACTCATTTGAGGAATTCAATGAACAATGTGAACTGAGGAATGAAATGGAGGCAGAGGCAGGATCAAAGGGACCAGAGGGAAAGTGGACAGAGGGAAATGAGAGGATGGGATCAGAGAAGAGAAAGAGATTGGTGAAATTATATACACATAACACAGCGTTATAGAGAGCAGAAAAGCAAATCCTGGAGAGAAGGGGGGAGGGCATTGGCCGGGAGGGGGGTAAGGGGGATTTTGAGGGGAACATGGGGTGGGGAGGATGTATTCAGTGGGACACTTGAATCTATGTAAACACAATAAATTTAAATCAATTAAAAAAAAACATTCAGGCTCCTATGCTGTGATTATGTAGCTACAATAAATGAGATGGGTAAAACAATAAGTCCTTTTGGCTCATCATCCAACTTTAAAAGAAATAGTTTAGACTATGATTATTAAATGCTAAGTGAAAATGCAGAAATACTTCCAAACTCACTTTATGCAAAGCCTCCAAAATGCTTAGCTCTTTTCATCTCTAGGAATTAGGGGAGCCTGAAGCTTTGACTAAAGCCATGAAGTGAGCCTTCTACCTCTGTCTCTCTTCGTGCTCCTGGCCTTTTCCCTTGGAGCCCAATGTTAATGGGTTGCACATGCTCCCTTCCTCCCCAAAGTCAACACTGCCAAGATGCTCTGACTTTCAGCATGTCTCACCAGTTCCTGGCTTGGGCTTCATGTGATCTGAAGCACTCTCACATGAAACCAGAAAGACTGCAGTGCAGCCCTGTGGAAAATGTGAAACAACAGGCATACGATGTATTTTTCAAATCTGGACTCTGTAACCGAAACTTGGCTTGTTTGCTGTCTGGCTGATAAGGATGGATGAGAGATGAAGACTGTGCTGTCTTCCCAGCAGAATCTGAGCATTAATCTTACAAGGGGCATTGCAAAGGAAAGGGGCGACTAAACTGGATAGTCTTTGTCTTGTACCTATTTATAATGATTGCTAAGGTTGAAGCCGCCTGGACATCTAGATGGACCAGAAGCTGGATATGGAGAGGAGGCAGGTGCAGGGTGACCAGATTGGAGGCTTCAAACAGGTCAAGGCCTTGAGAAAATTGCTGACTGCATTCTATCTGTGACAGGGAAATATGTCCGTCTGTGGTGGCTGTCTCCCTGGAGAGGGAAGGGGGTACTCAAGCTGAAAAATGGCCTTATCTGTCTTGAGCAGACCTACTGTTTTTATGTACTTACAGCTGTTCTTTTCTTTTTCTTTTTCTTTTTTTTATCAAAGAAAAAAAAATTCTTGCTTTTGACCTTTCAAGATGGGTAGAATTGTGCAGAGTATTTTCATTAGTTTGTGGTATGTCTGCTTTGCCTCCGCAGAGGCAAGATGTCATATCTGTCATGTCTGTTCAGGATTTTACAGTCTCTCATTGATTACTATTTACAGACCCCTTGAGGGAACTGGGGTCTGTAGCATGAACTGGTAAGATCATGTTGTATTTAGCTCACCTGAGTGCACTGGGCTTCTTATCTACTAACACTCCTTCCTTTGCATAGGGTGGGCATGGCTGTTTCTTCCAAATGTGTTTTGGTGACCCAATTATATTTAATAATATTATAAAAATCACTAATTTTGACCATGACCCTTAAAAAGAAATACAATTAACATCACAACCTGGTATATCTTTGAAATCTTTTTTACATGCAAAGTACTCCAGTAGTTTCTACTTTACTCAGTTTTATTTATTTATTTATTTATTTTACAAGGACAGAGAGAGAGAGTCAGAGAGGGATCAATCATCAGTTTTTCATTGCGACACCTTAGTTGTTCACTGATTGCTTTCTCATATGTGCCTTGACTGCGGGCCTTCAGCAGACCCAGTAATCCCTTGCTTGAGCCAGCGACTTTGGGTCTAAGATGGTGAACTTTTTGCTCAAGCCAGATGAGCCCGCGCTCAAGCTGGCAACTTCGGGGTCTCGAACCTGGTCTCCTCTGCATCCCAGTTCGACGCTCTATCCATTGCGCCACCGCCTGGTCAGGCACTCAGTTTTATTTTTGAAAAGGTGATCATGGCCACTAAATTTATTCCATGACTCACTAAGGAGTTGCAACTTGCAGTTTAAAGAACATTAAGATAACATAACTATTTTCAATGGGCAAATAGTAATTTTGAATGAGAAGATGCTTTTACACTACTGAAAGTAATGGTGTAAAACTAAATTCATTAGTGTTAAAAGTTACTCATGCTATTTGTGATAGACTTCTAAGATGGCCCCCAATTATTCCTCCTTCCTTGTATTCACACTCTTGTCTGGTCCCTTTCTCTTGGATATAGATTAGACCCATTGACTTGCTACTAATTAATGAAACAAAGGAGGAGTAAGGGGTGTCACTTTTGTGATTGGTTAGAACACTAACTACCATTCTGCTCACATGCATTGTGTAGCTGGCACCCTGTTCCTGGATCTTTTCATAAGTTTTCTTTAATCAATTAAGCTGGAGAGACTCATAAATCAAGAAACACAGAGGCGGGTTCTGACCATCTGCAGGTCATTCCCCAGTTGAGCCATCACATGAGACCATAGTCCCTACCAAGACCTCAATCACAATCTTATACAAGACCCTCAGCCAGAGAATTCAGCTAAATCCTGCCTGGATTCCTGTCCTACAGGAATAGAGACAACAGTGACTGGTTGTTTTGAGCAACTAAGTTTGGGGGGCAACTTATCATGTAGCAATAGATAACTAATATTCTACCTTCTAGTGAAACATAAGATTGGACTTCACAATCTTGACTTTGAGACAGTGTCTCTTGCATTCATGCATACAATGAGAAAGACATTAAGATAGCTGTCTATGTTTGGATATGTAGCACTAGCCTGCTCATTGACAAAGAAGCTTTGGAAATTTGCTTCTGAAAGTCAATGACCAAAGGTTCCTTCAACATAAAGAAGATGGAAAAATTTGGCATTATCTGTAATTTTAGTGTTAAGTACTAATTTATTACAGGAGCACCCCAGTTGTGAACATTTAGGGAAATACAATGTTAAATTGCTTGACCAGACAAATAGGGATTTTCTGAATCACACAGGGTTAAGGCATTTATAAACAGCAATTGTCTGGAGTTGCATCATGTATAGGCTACCAAATGCTGGAACGTTATAGCATTTAGTCCTTGGATATATTCTCTTTTCTACCTACATTTGCTACCTGAGTGATCTCAGCCAGTCTCATGGATCTAAAGTATTATCCAAATGCTGATAAAAACTGAAAAATATGTCTCAAATCTGGACTTCTCCCTTGAATTCCAGATTTGTCTCTCCGACTACCTACTCAACATCTCCATTTGGATGTCTCAAAGGTATCTCAGACCCAACACATCAGTCTTCCAGTCCTCACCCCCTTCCCACTCTTTTTCCCATCTTGAAAAATGACAGTTTCATTCTTTGGTGCTCCAGCCAAAAAATCTTAGAGTTATTATATCCTGTCTTTTCTTTCACAACCTCCATCTAATCTATTAACACGTACCATTAATTCTTCCTTTATAATAATTCAGGATCCAGCTTATTCTCAGGCCTGTGGTCCAAGTCTTCATCACCCTTCCTAATTGGACTCCCTGCTTCTGCCTTCGAATCCATACAGCCTTTCTTAACACAGCATCCAGGGGGTCTTATTAAAGCAAAAGTCAGATTCTGTCACCTTTGCTCACAAGGCTGCCATGGCTCTATCTCACTTGGATTAAAAGCCCAAGTCCTCATGGAGCCTGGTTTAGTTCTCCCCTTTTCCATGCTGACCATTCCTGCTGGTGCTCTGCCTCCTCCCCCACTCCAGCCATGCTGGCATCTTCTCTGCGGGTTTCTGTGACTGGTCACTGCGAATGTTCTTTTCCTCAGCTATACGCATGGATCACTCACTTAGTTTTCTCAGGTCTTTGCTCAAATACTATACAGCTTTCTTGACTACTTTATTATAAATTGTAGTCACCTGTTTCTTATTCTCAGAATTCTTTTTTTTTCTTTTTTTTTTTTAAAGAGATATAGAGACATAGATGCCAAGGATACAAATTTTGCAGAAGTTTCTTTTTCTTTTTTTTTTAATTCATTTTAGAGAGAAGACACAGAGTGAGAGAGAGAGAGAGAGAGAGAGAGAGAGAGAGAGAGAGAGAGAGAGGGGAGGAGCTGGAAGCATCAACTCCCATATGTGCCTTGACCAGACCAGTGCAGGGTTTTGAACTGGCGACCTCAGTGTTCCCAGGTCGACGCTTTATCCACTGCGCCACCACAGGTCAGGCTCAGAATTCTTTATCGTTGTATTTTTCTCCATATCACAGCATATGCTGTGGAGACACCTTACCCACCTCACATGTATTGTCTGTTCCCCCACAATGCAGTGTGATGTCCATGAGGGCAGGCATTTTTGTCTGTAATGATGGAGCCTACACTGCACTGGCTCTGAGCAGACATTGCTGACTATTGGCCAAATGAGTGACTGGAGCCCTTTCCTCACTAGCCCTCCTTCGCTCTCCCAGCCGCATCGCCAGTACTCATCTGACAGTCCCCCAGACCAAATGCTCAAGAGAAGTCAGCATGGAGACTGGTCATGGGAAATAATTACGCATGTTGTCTTTAACTGCAATCAGAATTGTGTAAAGTCTGACATCCTTTAGGCACGGCCATATCTATTTCATCTTTTGCCTTATACCATCGGGAAAATCTAAGCAATTGCAGGAAAGAAAAGCTTCTGGGGTCTCAGTGGTCTGCAAGAATTGGGAGAATATTAAATTCAACACAGACCTAGTCCATGATTATTAAGAGCAATAGTTCTACATGCAGGAGGCATGAATATGCACGTTAGAAGGGAGTTAGTCAAAATAAGCATAATAAACCTTTGAGAAGTAGATTTTAAGAACTTTTTTAGACCTGACTCATCTTTGGACTTTGAAAATCTCATGACACCCTGTCATTTGCATGGAGTGACTATCTTAATATATAATTGTGCTTTTGTATCCCCCTAGAGAAGACTGTTTATAAATAATACTAGAATAGATTAATATCAAAAGATCTGCCCAAATAATGGAAAGGAATGCTACAGAGCGAAGCCAGAAGCCATGGACACTGCAGCCTACATTCTTTTCTGAAAGCATCATGCTTTGGGGGAGGAACAAAGGGTGCTTGCCGAATTAGGATGGGGCAGCAATTAGAACTTTGAATTTCTTGGCATTTGCTAGTTTGAGGCTTAACCTTCTGGATATTTGAGTGTAATTACATGTGGTTTCTTAAAAGAGCCTCAAACAAAGCAAATTATTTAAGGAATGTCTTAAAAGACAAATCATTTGGAGGAACTATGCTTTAGTTCCCTCCAGACCTGAATCTACCTTTAAAGATATTCTCATGAATTGCTGGAACTTTCAATAGCATAAAAGACAATCCTATGAACTCACATGTAGCCTGACGCATGGTATCCAAACTGCCCAACATGTTCTTTGAAATAATTCTCTTAAATGCATAATTTCAAAGCAAAATTTAGCTTTGAAAAGATGCAACCAGACCTCAGTTACCATGGAACCTAGAAGAAAGGAAAAGGGGCCCAATGGGCATTGGGTGGTGAGCATATTTTAGAAAAGATGTGTTATTAAAAGAACGTGCATAATAGGATGGTGTCTCATTTATGAGATCACTTGGGAAGGGGCTCATTGGGCACTTAGAACTGTACAGATTTCCTTTGCTGACCTGTACCTCATTCTTAATAATATTAATATCAAATATTTACTGAGCACTTTCTGCAGGCGAGACAAGGTGCTTAATGTCGATTACTTCACTGATTCTTCTGGAAGCTCTACCAGACAGACCATTGTCATTCTTATTTTACATGAGAAAAATTGTGGGGGTAAGGTTAGGTAATTTGCCCGTGTGCAAGTCCATACTCTAGTCTATTTAACTGGCGTCCCTGATCTTAAATGCCCAGCTGCTTGAGTCCCAATAAGCCCTATTCAGCCCACCACCCTCCCCTGTCATCCAAGATAATTGCATTGAGCTGCTAATGGCACTTCTGCAGCCTCCCACCTCCCAGGAGGGTCTAGATGGAGCCAATTCTATGTGGTTCCACTGTCTGTGGCCTGTTCCACGTGCATTTGTTTGCCTATACCTTTAACCTAGTGACACAGAATGGACAGAATGGGCTTGACCCTTCTTCAATGGCCAGCAGACAGCTTTAATAAGGTGGGGGTGGGGTTAGAGCCAACACTTGTCAGAGGCCTATATAGTTTTGGAATAGTATTTCCAAGGATGAGATTATGTCCTTAAGGGTTTATTCTAATACTTTGCATTCCCAAAGCACAGTCCTGTGGTTTCTCATCTCTTTCTAATTCCCCAGAGGTCATTCCTTTTCTACCCTGTTTGTGGCCTCAAAGGGTTATTAACTGACTCTGGGGTTTAGGATAGTAGTGGAAGGCCAGGTGGGTGAGGGCTGGCTGGTTTCCTGGCGTGATGTCCCAAGGCATTGACTGTGGCTCTATTTATAGCTCATACTCACCCACAGGAGAGAGAGCAGTGCTCAAAAGCCTACAAACATGTGTAGGTGGATGTGCAGATGTTTGGGTGACAGGGGGTATCATTGATGTGCAACACAGTTGTCAAATCTACAGTTATTTTTAAGGAATAAACAATTCATCAAGTATAGGCACACACACACAAATCGTATTGTAAGCAGTAAGTCGGTTAAATATCGAGTACCTGCAACGTGCCAGGTGCTGTGAAAAGGGATGAGGCTCAGGTCATAAGCAGAACAGATATAATTCTGGCTTCCTGGAGTTTCCAGTTTGTTAAGGGAGACAAACGGAAAAGGGCAACCGTACGTCATCCTCTGACAGAGAGACAGCCAGTGTGGTAAGAGCATAAATAAGGGAACTACTCGTAGCCAGGGAGGCCAGGGCAGGGCTCTTGAACACTTGAGGCTTGTGCTGAGATCTGAAGGAAGAAAAATTAGACAAAGGGAACAGAAATGCTTCTGGGCCGGATTCCAAAGCCTGTCAGGGCCACGTGGCTGGACAGAGTGTGGCATGAACCTCTCTGACTAGAAGGAAGTAGAAGGAGAGGAAAAAGTGGCTTTCTGTCTCTGGTGGCACCCTCCTGGCCCACGCCCTCTCCAGAGCTGTCATTAACATGGATTTTCTCTCCCCTCTGAAATTGTGGCCACTGGAAGTTAAGACCAGTCAACAGGAGACCAACAATTTAGCAAAGCCGATTTTTCCCCGCAGAATTAGCTACTGGAAAAGTCAATCCTGCATCCTTGCTCTTATATAGTTTTTAATTATTCCTGAGTGTCCCTTCAAACCAGCAATAGGAAGCGCCTCCTTTTTAAAGTTATGATCTGGTTGGAGAAACGGCTAATGTGAAAGCAGCAGCCAGGCCCCCATTTTCCCTTGCTAGCTGTTCTAGCCCTCAGTCCCAGTGCAGATGGGACAGAAGCACTGACACCCTCCAGCAGAACCATAGAGCTCTGGAAAGGGCCTGGGATGGTGGGCAGCCTCTCTCCCTGTGACAGACAGGGCCACCACAAGGCACTCACACAATTCTTTGTTGTGACTCCAAGGTGACTGCCTTAATATGGAACAAGCATTTCTCTCTTCAAGAAATTTTCAATATTAGGCCCTAGCCAGGTAGCCAAGTTTGTTAAAGCATATGCCAAGGTTGAGGGCTTGATCCCTGGTCAGGGCACACACAAGAATCAACCAATGAATGCATAAATAAGTGGAACAATAAATCAAAGTTTATCTCTCACTCTCTTGCCCCCCTCTAAAATCAACTAAAGAAAGAAAGAAAAAAGAAAGCAAGAGAAAGAGAGAAAGAAAGAAAATTTTAAATTAGCCTTCTATCCTCATTCACAAGGTTAGAGGAGCTCAAAGATTAATGGCTGGTTGACAAAGGCAACCGGATTAGGGACTTCCTCAGGAATCCTTTGTTAGCATTCAACAGCCAACCTGGTTTTATTTCCCTGCGACTGGGCTTAACTGCCATTCAGAATGTAAAGGTGGCAATCCATCTTCAGGCTCCTTTCACATCTGAGACATTAACTGTTTCTGTGTACACTGCTGTCTCATGTCAGAAGAAGGAAGGGCATCTCTGAGGCAAGGCTCAGACCCTATACCAAATGACCAAGGCCGCCCCAAGCTAATCATCTTTGTCCTTGTTCTCGCTTAGCTAGAGTGACCGCACTTCAAGAAGAGCCAGCTCCGTGACAGCGAAGTGTGGGGAGCATCAACACAGCTGCTGGGGTAGCCCCCAGACAGAGCATGGGAAAGGACAGGCCACATTCCTCAATTTCCAGAAGAGAAAAAAAACAAACAAAAACCGGCTTGCAACTGATGTCATAGTAGAACAACATGCAGAAACATCAACATCAAAGGTGAAATAGCGTCCTACTTATTCCCCAGAGGGGAAGGAAACCCACCATCACGGTACCCTGTGATCTGTGCCAGTCGGGCGCCGTGGTGACGGGACAGGCGAACAGGACATGGCACTGCCAGCTCAAGCAGCGTCTCCTACAAGTCGGTCCCCAGAGAGAACTGTGCCTGACTTCAGACTCAACCTCTCTAACACCCACTTTGACATTCTTGCTGAAGGGACCCAAGTTTTGCCACTTCAGGCTGCCTTTTTGGGATATTGATTTATTAAGAAACAAGACTCAGAAAGAAACTCTGACCATCTCCCCTTTCTTGTTCAAGAGAGTCAGACAGAGAAAGCTGCTTCAGGAAGGAGACCATAGGGCGTTTACCGCAACCTAATTTGAATTAAGTATGTAAGTAAGAGGGTTTCAGGCAAGCAGGGGCCTATGAACTAGATGCCCCATGTCCCATTGTTTCTGAGTCACAAAACTGGCCTTTTCATGTGTGTTCTGCTTTTCCTCAACAACCTGTAAATCTCCCCTCCTTGCCCCTGAAATTTAAGACGCTGTTCCCTCCTTTCTCCTTTGTCCAAAAGCATCTTATATACACAATGTTGCCTCATCGTCCTGGGAATTTTCGTGGAATTATCATGCCTATACGAATTTTTCAGGCGTGCATATTAAACCTTGATTTTCTCCTGTTAAACTGCCTTTGTTCATTAGCCCAGCCTAGAACAACTTAGAAGGTGGGAGGAAAAGTATTCATATTTTTTGAGCCCCTCACACTCCTTTTTTTGGCAAAAGCCCTTGGGCCTATCTTTTTCTGCATAATGAGCTCCGCATGCTCCCTCTCACCCCAATCTCTTGCCCTTGAAGGCAGTCTCTGCAGACTTGCCAATTCCAGGGATACCACGACAGGAATAAGAGACACCCCCCTGGAATCCTCAGGCCCTTCTAGCCTCCTTCATTTGGGCTGAGTTTCCTCATTTCTCACAGCTTCTCTATCAATTGAGGGCACTGGGCAAGGGCTGCACTCAGGGGCAGAGAAACAATCCTTTACTGCCTGAGGATCTACTTCAGCGGTTTTCAACTCAGGCTGCACATCAGAGTTGCTGGGGGAGCTTTTAAAAGCTACCATTGCCTGAACCCTGCCCACCCCTTTTGAATCAGAGTATCGGGAGCCAAAACTGGGAAATAGATTTATTTATTTATTTATTTATTTATTATTTATTTATTTATTTAATTGTGTTTACATAGATTCTAGGGTCACACCGAATGCATCCCCCCTCCCTACAGTGCCCTCCCCCCTTCCTTTCAGGTTTATCCCATCCTATCATCCCCTTTCCCTCTGTCTTCTTTTCCTCTGGTCCCTTTGATCCCTCCTCTGTCTCAATTCCATTACTCAGTTCTCATTGTTCCTTGGATTCCTCAAATGAGTGAGGTCATATGATATTTTTCTTTCTCTGCCTGGCTTACTTCACTCAACATAATAGTTTCCAGGTCCCTCCATATTGTTGCAAATGGTAATATTTTCTTCTTTTTCATAGCTCCATAGTATTCCATTGTATATATGTACCACATTTTTTTAATCCACTCGTCCACTGATGGACACTTGGGCTGGTTCCAGCTCTTCGCTATTGTGAACAATGCTGCCATAAACATGGGGGTGCATTTCTTTTTTTCAGTCAGTGATATGGTGTCCTTGGGATATATTCCTATAAATGGGATGGCTGGGTCAAAGGGCAGTTCGATTTCTAATTTTTTGAGGACTCTCTGTTTTCCACAGTGGCTGTACCAGTCTGCATTCCCACCAGCAGTGCAGGAGGGTTCCCCTTTCTCCACATCCTCGCCAGCACCTATTATGTGTTGTTTTGTTAATGAGCACTATTCTGACTGGTGTGAGGTGGTATCTCATTGTGGTTTTAATTTGCATTTCTCTAATGATTAGTGATGTTGAGCATTTTTTCATATGCCTGTTGGCCATCTGTATGTCCTCTTTGGAGAAGTGTCTATTCATTTCTTGTGCCCACTTTTTGATTGGATTGTTTGTCTTCCTGGTGTGGAGTTTTACAAGTTCTTTATAAATTTTAGTTATTAACCCCTTATCAGATGTATTGTCGAATATGTTCTCCCATTGTGTGGTTTGTCTTTTTATTCTGTTCATATTGTCTTTAGCTGTGCTAAAGCTTTTTAGTTTGATATAGTCCCATTTGTTTATCCTGCCTTTTATTTCATTTGCCCGTGGAGATAAATCGGCAAATATATTGCTGCTACAGATGTCGGAGAGCTTGCTGCCTATGTTTTCCTCTAAGATGCTTATGGTTTCACGGCTTACATTTAAGTCCTTTATCCATTTTGAGTTTATTTTTGTGAATGGTGTAAGTTGGTGATCTAGTTTCATTTTTTTGCAGGTAGCTGTCCAGTTTTCCCAACACCATTTGTTAAAGAGGCTGTCTTTACTCCATTGTATGTTCTTTCCTCCTTTGTCAAATATCAGTTGTCCATAAAGATGTGAGTTTATTTCTGGATTCTCTGTTCTGTTCCATTGATCTATGTGCCTGTTCTTATGCCAGTACCAGGCTGTCTTGAGTACAATGGCCTTGTAGTAAACCTTGATATTCGGAAGAGTGATACCTCCGGCTTTATTTTTCCTTTTTAAGATTGCTGAGGCTATTTGTGTTCTTTTTTAGTTTCATATAAATTTTTGGAATATGTGTTCTATATCTTTGAAGTATGTCTTTGGTGTTTTAATTGGTATTGCATTGAATTTATAAATTGCTTTGGGTAATATAGACATTTTAATGATGTTTATTCTTCCTAACCATGAACATGGTATATGCTTCCACTTGTTTGTGTCTTCCTTGATTTCTTTTATCAGTGTTTTATAATTTTCTGAGTACAAGTCTTTAACCTCCTTGGTTGAATTTACTGAGAAAGAGATTTTTAAATGCTCTCCAGGTGATTCTCCTGTTCAGCCAGCATTGAGAACCAATGATTTCCTCTCCCCGAGTCCACACCCTCTTCCCTAAATCTGTTAGGACACAGGGATTGATTTTACTCATCTACTCTCTGGCTTCAGATGATAAAGTAAGTAATAAATTTACCATTGCAAATTGCAGCCAGGACAGAGGTGGGAGGGGGACAAGAGTTATGCTCCCATAACCTTTACCATCCCCTACTTGGCCAGGCATCTTTAACTGAAAGATACTGCTCCTAGAGCATTTTCTTTTATTCTGGAAATAGACGATGTTTACAGGATGCCCTCCCTCCTCATGAATTTAGTTCTTCCTGCAAAACCTTTGGAAATCACGCTTCTTGAAAAGAGAAAAAGTCACATCACTTAGACTAGCTTCTTACCCACGACCTATCTCGAGTGGCAGGGGCTTATCCATTCAAGTAATGGGGCTGGATCTGCCATTAGTGAGGCGACGTCAGGCGCCTTCAACCCCAGGCACACTTACTCCTTTGCTTGCTCACATGCTGCTTGGACCTAACAGGCTGTCCCGGGAGATGTCCAATCTATCCAAGGGAGAGGTGGGAGCTGTGCCTGGAGGTTCCTGCCCTTTTCTCTGCTGTGATGTCTCTGGCAGTGTCTCCAGCTGACAGGATAGCACTGGGTCCTTGTTTTAAATAGTATGAGAGGCACGGTGATATACCGGTTCATTTAGATAATGGAAAGAATCAAATTGGTTGAACTCAAGCTTGCTCTAGCTCTTAGAGTAGACAACTACAGATAACAGCAGGGAAATTTTACTATTTTTCTTCTTTGTTTCCTTTGGTCCCTCTCCCTAAGACATCTTTGCTAAGACATTTGTCCATATAAAATAAGATCATACTGTATTTTAGAAAAAGAAATTAGATTCTGGTTGGGTTTTAAAAGTCCCCCTGACTCTCCCAAATGAACCCAATTTATCTGACCACATGTTTTCAGGATGAGCTTAGGTGACATCACAGCACACTTCTCCTGGACTTTTGTCATTGCTCATTCTGTGGAACGTCTGCTTCTGAGAGAGCTGGGCATTTTTATTTTGTAGCAGTGCCAGTGGCAGGTCACAGTTATTATGGGCAAAGGTCAGTTTCCAAGCTTGCCACCGGGGAGTAAACTGTACATGGTCCAATATAAGTCAGGCACGGGCCCAGTCCTTGTGGGGCGAGGGTGTGCCTGCCCGGCCTGTGCTGCAGTGTGGAGGAGGAGCTGCCTGAGGGCCTGCCCACCGCACGCCCACCGCTGGAAGCGCTGGGACTGTCTGCAGCTCCTTTAGGCCTGAGGCCTGTGCCCCCGCTGCTGGCAAGTGTTCTCCCTCAACACTTTTTCGGAAAGGACCAGTTTCAAAACTGAAGAGTAGGGCATGGGTTTGCTTGCTGCTGTGAAAAGTCCTGCAGCCTGGGGGCTTGGAACAGGGAAACTGCTGTCTCACAGTTCTGGAGGCCAGAAGTCCAAGTACAGTCAGCAAGGTCGTCTCCTCCCGAGGCTGTGAGGGAGGGGTCCGCGCCAGGCCTCCTCCTCGGCTGTGGACAGCCATCTTCTTCCTCTGTCTCTTTATGTCGTCCTTCCTCCATGGGTGTCTGTCTCTGTGTTCAAATCTCCTTTTTATAGGGATACCGGTCATATTGGCTTAGGGCCCTCCCTCAAAATCTCATTTGAATTTACCTCTGTAAAGACTATCTCCAATAGGGTCATAGTTTTAGGTGCTGGGGATTAAGGCTACACAACATATCATTTTTTCTGGGGGGGGGGGGACACAATTTAACCCATACCAGACCTCAACTAAAATGGAGCCTAATAACAAAAGCTAACATTTATTGAGCATTTCTGCTCTAAATTTAGCATTACTCCAAGCACTTTACATTGATGAATTAATTCATTTAATCCTCACAACCTTATAAAGTGAGTCCTGTTATTATTCAAACCTTAGAACTGAGGAAACTGAATCAGGGCAAGGTTAAGCTATTTGCCCAAGGTTAAGTTACTACTAGTACAAAAGAGCCAGAACTCAAAATCAAGTAGCCTAATTCCAGAGCAAATTCTGTCAGCTACTACCCACATATCCTCGAGATTAGACTTGTGTGGCAGCTGGATGAACATGCCTCCCGGACCTCCACTCTGGGGAGCATAACTGAACACAACCCCTGCTGCTGCACTCTGAAATCTATCCCTGAGTGTAAGATATTTTTTCCCCACCAAGAAAGAAGGAAGAGGGGCGGCCGAGAGCCACAAAGTGTGGAATAATAAAAGGCTTTATTAAGTACCCAGCATCCCGCCCGACAATGTCCCCAAGCCCCAGGGTCAGAGGCTAGGGGAGTCGCACGAATTAAACTACGTGAGAGGTATTTAAAGGGGTCCTAGAGGGTCCTTTAGGGTCGGCGAGCAATTTTGACGTGGTGAAATCTCACTGGCTGACAGTTGGTCAGTCTTCTCCCAAGGATTTCTGGGAAGTTTCTTTTTGGCGCGCTTAGTTGTGGGCAGCTCTAGTCAAAGGTCCCGGGTCTGAGTTCCTCACGTGACCACCCTCCTTACTGACCACCCTACACTGAGTTTGCATGGGAATTCTGGCCAGGCCAGTGCCTGAGCACAGATGATCCTAACAGTCTGTTCCTGGGAGTACTATGACTCCTGTGATAGCCTATTTTTGGCTTTGGGCTTCCTAACAGCCTTGCCCAGCCTTCCTTACCCTGCAGGGCATTGTAGGCTAAGGTGACCGGATGTCCCGCTTTTGGTGGGATGGTCCCGATTTTTAACAATTTGTTCTGTGTCCCGCGGTGTTTTACAAAAGTCCCGATTTTTGCAAAGAATGCATGAAAAGCTAGGGAACGGCGGGAGAACGGGAAGGGAATAGATGGTTTTCGGTGGGGAGACCCCGCCTCGACCTGGAAGCGCCCACACTGCCGCAAGAGCTGGCTGCCCTGTGCAGGCCCTGAAACAAGCAACTTTGGGCGGGATGTACCTGCTGGGCGGCAGCTGTCAAGTCCCCTAACTACCCATAGGCCCGCGTCCTAGATGCCAGCATGTGGCTCCGGGCTCCGCCAGGCGCAAGCCGCTGGGTCTCCAGCGGGCAGCAGGGCTGGACGCAGGGAGTGCGGCTGCCTAGTGCTGGTCGCGCTGCCCTGCCTGCTCCCGCCCGCTCCTGCAGCTCCGGCATCGGTTTTCAGACCATGTAACCCGATCCCTCTGACTCACTCAAAATTGGCCATATAATAATATTTCAGAAAATGATCTTTTTAATGATGTTTTATTATTAAAAAAATACATTGATAAAGAAAAGGTTAAATCTTGGGCATTAGCAAAAATCACAATAGAGAAAAAATGGTTAGAAATATTTCAGCATTTTGAAACAAACTATGTTCCATACAATAATGCACTAAAAATTGTGGAATACGTGCTGTCTTTACCAGGAACTAATGCTGCGACTGAATGCCTTTTTTCTATGGTAAATAAAGTGTGGACATCAGAAAAATCACAATTAAGTGCTGAGACTTTGAAAGCCATTTTATGTGTGAAATATAATTTAACAAAATCTTGTGAAAAATTTCATGACCTTTTAAATAATGACAGCAATCTACTAAAAAAAAAAAATTCACTCAAATGAGAAATATGCCAAAGAATAAAATAATACTATACATAATTTTTTAATGTATTATATTTGTAAATTGTACTTATGTTGAAATTTAAAAAAATATATTACAACACTATTTTTATATTCTATGAAATTTTTTTTTGCTCCATATAGACCAAATTTTTAATCAGGAACCCCCGTCAATGGTGTCCTGCATTACCAATTTTAAAATCTGGTCACCTTATTGTAGGCTGATTCCACTTGCCCAGCCCTGCCCTGCCTTGCTCTCTCTCCTGCCCTCGTGGTCAGATCAGGATCACAGTCTGCGGACAGTGGTCCCTGCTTCCCCAGCTCTCCCCTCATTTTCTCACACAGGTGTTTATCCTAATAAATCCTTGCGTGTTTAATCAAGTCATGATGTCTACATCTTGGAAGTCCTGGTCTAACACAATATTCTATCTAATTCAAAAGTTTCAGAAAATATATATGTTTAATTTTTATTTAAATTGTCTTAGTTTGTTAATGTTTTGAAAATCATGGCGCTGGAAGCAACACTATTTTTCACTAGGTATGGTTAGTGATGCTGTAATATGCATTTTTGCTTAGTGTTCAGGAAATTCATGGAGTTTATGCCAGCTTTCAAGGCCATTTCTTTTTGTTCTTGTTCAAACACACAGGGTTCCCAGAGCCCAGCACACCACAGGTCCTCAGCAACAGACTAGCAGACAGACTGACAGATGGACGGACTGCAGTAATAAAAGACCCTTTCTCCCTTCACAGGTCTCTAAAATGAGTTTGGCTGGAGGAGAGAGGTGGATTCTCCAAGGAAGAGGAAGGTGGGGGAAAGCATATCAGGTCATTATGAGTCCTGGTTCTAGAGCTTTAACTGGACACATGCCCCCTCCAAGAAAGCTGAGCACTATGGCATTGTGTCTCTTTCTGAACTTGGAGAGATAGATGGAAGAAGCTCTTATAGAATTCAGAAGGAACTCAGTTTTGTCTAAGAGGCAGGAACACTGGTCTGTAGTAACTTTTTAGCTTATGCTAGATCAGGTCCCAGGTGTGGTTCCACTGCTCGTTAGCTGTCTAGAGGGCCTCAGAACCCCCTTTTCTAGTTAAATTCCAAAGTGAGGGGTTGAGATGAATGATCTCTAAGCTCCTTCGCTGTGCTAATATTCTCAGAAAGACCCAATTTAGCATGAACACTGATCAGCAAAAGTCACAGGGAATCAGGACAGGACAGAGATTTTGGGGGGTAGCTATTCCTTACCCCCCAAAAATCACACACTGACCCCCTCACTCTGGGACATGCTGTCCATAGGCTGGTGTATGTGACTAAAAGAGATGAAGGATAGCCACTTCTTTGTAAGTGTTGTGACTTTCATCTTACAGGTTGGTTGTGCTAATCCAGGTGCTTACCACAGATACTACTTTTGTTTTGTTTTGTTTTTTAATTTCAAGAGGAATGGCTCGACTAGAGGTATCTCCAAGTCTTTATAATGATATACTCTTTTATCACAGCACCCTTCTGAATCTTCCCTCTGTGTTTAAAAAATATTGCTAGCTGTGACTTGTTCAGTTCAGGAGACCATCTCAAAGAATTTTAAAGCAGGGCATGAAGCTGATGGAAACTGGCTCCCTGACCAGCATGAACACATGTGGGGCAGCTTTGATGTGACTGATGGGATAGTGTTTGCTGATAGGGCCTGCTAATAATCTAGCAAGATGATGTCATTCTTGGCAGAACCCAGAAAGAGCAACAAGAGGCCAATAGCTCCCCTTGGCTGATAAAGCCTCTTTCGGGTTCCTTCCCTTTGTTGTTGCTGAGCAGATGGGATTGAAAAGTTCTGTGAGCCCAACGCAGCTGTCCTACCTCCTGGGGGTGGGAGTTTTTGTCAAGAAACTTTGGGTCACTAGCTGGTTTACATAAATCCCTTAGAAAGGTTTACATTGCCTTTGAAAGGACTCCCTGGAATGGCGATTTATAATAGAGCTAGGAGAGAATTAATTCCTGGGGAGGAGAAAGGCCTTTGTGCTAGAATTGCTTTACCCCGTGGGAAGAGACTGAAGCTCTTCCTGCCCTGTGACTCTCTCCTGATTTGGGATGTCGGAGGAAGGGGTAGGACTGGACATAGGAAGGGGAAGAGGAAATGTCATTGTACCTTTGATTCTAGAATTATCAAATACACTCCATGCCCTCTAATATAACAGATCTATTATTTTTTTCCTTTACCTCATTAGATTTTGTTTAAGCCAATGACCCAAAGAATCTTCATATTTCCAAGAAGGGAGACCAAGAGGTGTTTTTTTCCCAACACAGTCTGGTTCTGACAGTGTGTGGCATGGAGTCAGCGAACCTAACCCTAGCTGGTCTGTCATCTCGTTTATGCCTGTACCTCTGACTCTGACAGATGCTTGTCCTGAAATAAGAACCCCTAGAACCCGATCTGTGCTTGCTGGGGATGCCCTGAGAAAAATTCACATCCTTGACAGAAAGCATTCACTGTAGAAATGTAGGCCATAGTTTGCAAGTAACTTGCTGAAAGCTGCATACTCAATCACAATATTGCAAAGTTATTTGATTTTCTTCAAGGTGGTAAGAGTTTCTACCTTAGCTCCAAAAAGTGCATTATTTACCAAATTGCCTAGGAATGCAGGCTGTTTGTACAATGGTAGGACATTATATTTAGAAACCTTGCAGAATAAGGGGCTTTTACATGGCTGTGAATAATAATCATTTTAAATGATTAATCTGCAGAAATTTTGCAAATAAGTATATCTCTTGGTTTACAAAATAGATGCTGCCTAACAGGCTTGGAAATAGAACAAGAGTTGGTAAAGCAGATGATATTTTCCAGTTGACTTTTATGATTATCATAGCTCTGTTGCCATGGAAAAAAATCCATCAGTATGCTGAGTTAAACACATTTGGGAAAAAGGCTGATGGTGATTTCCAATTCCATAGAGAGCAGCATTCATCCATCTCATAGATACTAATGAAAAGACTACTATGTGCCCACATTGTTCAGGAGCTAGGTTTCAGGCAGAGCGCAAAGCAGACACAAATCTCTATTCTTGCAAAGCACACAGCCTGGGAGGGGGAGACAGGCAATGAAAAAAAATGATAGTATATAGAGCATGTCAAATGATGATAACTGGAAAAACTAAAGCAGTGAAGGGGGAGAGAGATAGCAAAGGTGGAGATAGAAATGAAATGGTCAGGGAAAGCTTCTCTGAGAGGTGACATTCAAAGAAGGACCAAAAGGAAGGGAGAAAGGAGTGAGCCCTGTAGAAACTGTAGATGAATAATCCAGGAAAATATAGCAGCAAGTGCAAAGGCCCTGAGACAGAGTCTGATGTTGAGAAACAGTATAAAGACCAGTGGACTTAGAGAGTGGTGAGCAACAGGAAGAGTGGTGGAGAAGAGGTCAGAGGCAGTTGAACAGCAGGTTGCATAGGCCTTGTAGGGTCACCTACCATCTGCATCCCTTTCTCTTCCTCAAAGTATCTCTGTTACTGCCCTTTCCCTTGGCTCAAACATCTATAACCCACCATCCTAGAGCTCAGACCCTCCGTTATGCCATTTCTAACTTGTCTGACCACAATCACTGCTAAAGTCCCTCCCTAATAGCAAGAGCATTCATTACCTCCTAGGTCCTCTGGTGCTGTCACGTTGAATTGTTTAATTTTCTATGTATGTCTTCAGTTCTGGTCAAGATTCCTGCTCAGTCAGGGGAAAGCCATGGGCAGCCTTTCCAGCATTTCCTACAGCAGTTAGCTCAGTGTCCAGCACCCAGCCACTGCAAGGACAGTACTGTGACATAGAAACTCTGGCTCTACATTTAGAGCTTCAGGAACTTTACTAGCTCTTTTTCTTTTTGTCTGACTCCGAGAGAGAGTTGCTGTTTAGGGACTGTTTAAGCTTGTCTACTCATGAATATTCTTATTTTAAGTACAATGTAATGCAAAGAATATTTCAGCTCTAAATTAAAGTATTACATTTTCAAAGTTCGCTAAATTTGCTCTACTTTATTTAGTTATAATTGAGAAATAGTGCAAGTTTTTCAAATAATTCTCAATCTTCTCCACTTAAAATACAATAGATTTTTTTTTACACTGTAAGTAGCTTTCAAACTATAAAGATATAATATTCTTATGTATGTTCTTGGATACTGAGTCTTAAGTTAGTGCAAAAGCAGACAGTTCTTCTCTTGATTTTCCCTGATGGTGAGCATCTCACCTCATTCATCTAGGGTTCAGCATTGTCCACAGACCAAGGAAAGGCCCAGTAAATGCCATGCTATAAGTTACTATTATCATCCCATTTTATAGAAGAGAAAATAATAATTTGAGGTTGTCATTTGATCATGATCAAACACAAATTAAGTGGCAGATTTGAGATTAGAACCCATTTTCTTTCTCACAAAGTTGGTTTGAGTCTATGTTCACAGAATTATTTTTACCAATCAGCATTTTGGAATGCATTATTAGTAATAAAACATTGTATTACACAACCTGACTCTTTATTTGCATATTGTAAATTTGTGACATAACTTTGAGGGGCCAAATAGGGCAGCTTCTTGCGTCCCTATCTGGTGGAAGCAGAAAGATGTGGGTATTCTGAGCAGAGAGCAAGAGGGAGATCTGGGATCAGAGCTGGTACTTGGAAAGACAGTAATTGCAGTTAAAGAAAATACCTGAGGCCCTGGCCAGGTAGCTCAGTTGGTTAGAGCATTGTCTCAATATGCCAAGGTTGTGGGTTTCATCTCTGGTCAAGGCATGTACAGGAATCCACCAATGAATATATTACTAAGTGGAACAACAAATCGATTTCTCTTTGTCTTTCTCTCTTTCTTTCCCTTTCTCTCTTTCTCTCTCAAATCAATAAGAAGGGAAGGAAGGAAGGAAGGAAGGAAGGAAGGAAGGAAGGAAGGAAGGAAGGAAGGAAAGAAGGAAGGAAGGAAAAAGAAAAAGAAGGAAAGAAAAGAAAGAAAAAGAGAGAGGAGAAGGAAGTAAGTAAGGAAGGAAGGAAAGGAGGAAGAAAAAAAGAAAGAGAAGGAAAGAAAAGAAAGAAAAGGAGAGGGGAAGGAAGGAAGGAAGGAAGGAAGGAAGGAAGGAAGGAAGGAAAAGAAGGAAAGAAAAGAAAGAAAGAAAAAGAGAGAGGGGAAGGAAGGAAGGGGAAGAGAAGGGAAGGGAAGAGAAGAAAAAGAAAAGAAAAGAAAAAAGAAAAGGAAAGAAGAGAAAAGAGAAAAGAGAAAAGAAAAGACCTGGGAGGAGGAGGGGGAGAGGGGCACTTGTTATTTTTCCTGTGGTCAAAAAAGTTGCCACTTTTTTCCTGAGGCCTATAATTTACAAGCATTTGGATGAATTCTTGCAGATGGAGGGATAAAATCTGGATATAGTAAGACATTTTGGTAAAAGCATAAGTGATTTCTGGTTACTGAGTATTAGGAGAACATGATATTATCCAGTCAGGAGCCAGGAGGAGAGATAAGCAGAGAGGAATGCTTCAGAAACTCTTGCTCTGAGAGCAGCCTAGACCTACCTGGCAAAGAAGCTCTGCAACCTGGTGTTTAACTGAAGAAGGACTGGAGCCTTATCTTGGTATGGCTTTCTCCTCTCCAAGGAATGGTGAATTGGAAGAGCAGGAAGTTTTCATTCAGCCTGTCATGTCCAGCACCCACCCTCTCAAACCAGTGCCCATCTCTGGCTGTATCCTCCTGGGTAGATGTAAGGGAAGACATAGGGTCTGTAGAACCAACTTCTAGCCTCAATCCTCATGCTCTTTTCATGGCCTTGGGCAAGCCCTCAACCTTTTCTTGTTTTTCATTTCGTAAAAGTTTGTTGTTTAACAAATGATGAGTAAGATCATTCAGCAGATCATGCCCTGATTCTATGGTGCTCTTCCCTAAGGTCACCAGTATTGGTTTGCTGAAGCTGCATTTGAATTCAGGAGAGTAAGAAAGGATGGGTGATTTTGGAAAAGCTGGAGTGGGAGTCTGCGGAGTGGGTCTTGCCATAACTGTGGCGTCTCTCAGTCATATCAGGTATCGAGTCAGGTAACTTCTTTGCCATCTTTCTCTTTAGATCTTGTCCCACTGTGGAAAGAAATATGGGAAAGAAATTCCAACCATGTTAAGAAATGAAGTCCTCTTGCCTTTTTTTTGCCATTAATACCTGCATCCAGGTAACATTTGGCTATATTTGCATAGGTGACTCAAGCCTCTAAGCCACATATCCTCACCTGGGATAATGTTTCTCAATCTGTCACCTGCATTTTATGATGAATAATCCAAGTACTCTGACAGCAAAAATTATCTTGCCCAAGCTCATACACAGTGCCCACTATTTTACTCAGAAACCACAATCAAACAAAAGCAATCCAGCATGATCGGAAAGCAAACATACTTATGGAAAAATGGTACCCTCCTGAAATAGCCTTTTTGAAACCTCTTCAGCTTATAAATAGTGACTAATTTAACTCCATAAAGATAAATTGGCCCTGGGTCAGATCATTTGCGTCTGCTTGCGGGAAGATGAATTGCATAATAGATCCAGCCAAACACTGTAGCCTAAATATTGGCCCTATTAGAACTGTTGAGCTGAATTTTTCAGAACACAATTCATAACATTCCTCACCCCATGCCTCTTTCATTGCATATAAAGTGCCTTTTTTCTCTGTTTCTTAAACTCCAGACAGGAATCCCCAGAGCGACCTAACCGTCTTTGACATATGCATTTTTCTGATTTATGGGAATCGTGAAAGATTATTGTACTCAACCTAAATGGAGGTCCTCACTGTGAAAACCTCACAAAGACCACAGGCACAGACGCTTGTCTGCTGCCACCGGGCCTCCTGGCCTTTGAGGGGGCCATTCAGCATACAGGCAGCAGCCTGGGCATCCCTGGAACTCAGGGGGCTTGATTTTGCTAGGACACATTTGTGGATTAGGGAGCTTTGCTGGTTTTATGTAAAGGTTCACTGTAAACATTTGCTCAGTTTATGTATGGTAAACATTTACAAACTCTTAGAGCTGAGCTCAGAGTTCTGAGCAGAAAGGGGCCTGGAGATGGAGTAGCAGGAGACTGTGAGCAGTCCCAGCCACTGCCAATGCGACAACTTTAACAGTTCAGCTGGCATTGCCTGAACTCTAAGTGCTTCATACAAGAGACATCAGAGCCTGACCTGTGGTGGCGCAGTGGATAAAGCATTGACCTAGAACACTGAGGTTGCCAGTTCAAAACCCTTGGCTTGCCTGGTCAAGGCACATATGGGAGTTGATGCTTCCTTCTCCTCCCCATCTATCTATCTATCTATCTATCTATCTATCTATCTATCTATCTATCTATCATCTATCTATCTATCTATCTATCTCTCCTCTCTAAAATGAATAAACTCTTTAAAAAGAGACAGCAGAGCCAAACCCGGGTTGCATCCCCAATGTGACCATAATTGGAATCATGGCGAAGATAGGCTTGAGTGTATATAGGCAAGAGATGTACTGCCTTGGATGAAATATTTGCTTCTCATTGGTGACCTCTGCCCTATGCAGAGAGATAGAGGAAGAGAATTTTCTCTCCAGCTTTTCTTTCTTGTCTCTCTGTTTCCCTGATGAGCCTGGAGAGTGGAGAAAATCAGAAAGCAGTATGGGGTAGTGTTTGGGGACCACAGAGTGAGTCTGGAAAAGACAAGCGCTTTATCCCACATCTGTCATGGCTTAATGGGCATTCGTGGTCATGGACAATGAACACTCCTGGCCTTCCTGGGCTTGAGCTTACATCCAAGTTGAACAAGAGAACTTAATTGTTTTTCTTACTAAACAAAAAGAACTTTGACTTTTCCAGGGGGTCCTGGACAGTCCACAAAGTAGAATGGAGAAGCCTCTCAGGAGAGAGAAGCTTCAGGACAGGAAGATTAAGCTAATAAACAGGATGGCTCGCAGGAGGTCTCTTGTTAAATGTTTGACTCTTCTTTTCCATGGACTTTTTTTCTGCATTGTAATTCTCTTCTTTACCCCAGGATTCTAGTATCTAACTGCTGTTTAGAATACCTTGCTGAGTGGTGTCTGGATGGATGAAGGAAAAATAACTGTGTCCAGAGTTGGCAATAGAGGTGTCAAGCAGCAGAGCAGCTACAGGATCTATGAATGATGCCCGTGAGCCAGGAGAGAGCAGAGAACTGATCATCAGTGAACTGTCTCGGGACTGAATGCGATATGAACCCCTCTAGAAAAGAGGAATACTAGAGAGAAGGGGGTCTGGGGTAAGTCTGGGCTGTCCATAATATGTAAGATGGAGAAAGAGCAAGCCATTGTATTGGTTTGTTAAGTGTGTGACCTGAGAAGACTAGAAGACTTGGAAGTTATCCAGAAGGCAGACACTCGGGTTACATTATTAGCATATGACCTGGTGATTAAGTGTCCTTAGAGTTTCCCCCTCAGATGCTGGGCAAAGGGCCCCTGAGATACATTCAGCGTTGTCAAGGTCCTCAGGGGAAGGCACACTGTCATTGTCCATTGTGACCTATCCCCAACCACATTCTTCCTGGTTTTCTCCAACTACTTGACCACCACCATCTCTTTATCAGGCCACTTTGGTTTCAAAGTGGAACTAGCCCTGAGTTCATATCAGCTGTACAGGTTACTTCCTAAAGAACCACCATTTCCACGTTCTGGTCTATCTCCCAAGGTTGTCCCATGGCCCTTTGAAACTCCAACCATTTCCTACCTACTCCATGTCGGCATTTTCTGAGACAAAGCACAAAAGGATCAAGGGAAAGGTATGTGAGGCCAGTATAACAAGCTCCCCTCTACCACCCTGCCCTCATGACTCTGACTTCTTCACTTGAGGAGAGAAGAAAATGGCAGCTGGTGCTTCTGGGTGCTCCTTAGATTCCATTCACAGCCCTCCTTGGAAATGTGGTTGAAAACTGCCAAAGTACAGACCTTCTGCACCCTTTTCCTCTGGTCCTCACAGTGGAAGTCCCAGTGGTGAGGAGAGGTTAGGTGGCCCCAGGTGTCGCTCACTCCCAGGCGTGCCCAATCATGTGGAGGAAAGATCAAGGCCAGCCAGACAGCCGAGTTTTGTCTAATCTGAATAATTATTATACAGGACCCACCTGCACCGAGCACTAGGCTACCTGCTGAAGTTAAAATGAACAAGCCTATAAGCTGCAGATTTGTTTACAGTGTAGACAAACACCAACAAAGTTCTTCACCTCTTCTTTCTCTATTTTTTATTTGTCTTTTAAACACATTAAAAAATAATGCTAGTCTCTGGAGAAACAAAAGCAGCTTACGCATAGAACTTAGTGTGCCTGGTTGACACCCAAATGGAAGTTTTAAAAATTTACTTGAAAATGTGCTTTTCCTTTCCTGAATAGAGATAGTATTACAACAGACCTTTCGATGTAGAACTACCCCTTTAAAATAGCTCCAGCAGGGCCACCCACGTTCATTTTTAATAATGACTTGATAGAAACATAAAAAGGACATGTCTCCTGGGAAAGCCCTAGAACAACCTGCAATGAGAGGCCAGCAAGAGGGCCAGCTGCATCACACTCTGGGCTCCAATCCCTGGCAGATGTTTTGAAATGTGTGTGCACAACCTATGGCACAAAATGGGTAGTAAGCAGAGGCATGACAGTTTTTTTTCTTTTGTCATTGTTATAGATAATACCTTTCATTTGCAAAGTTTGTAGTTGTGAATGATGTTCCAAAAAACGTCCAATTGTCTTAAATTCTTTTGTACTCAACATCTTATCTACCTGCAGACTCTAGTTTTTGCCTTCAAAACATCCCAGTCACTGTCATCCTTAGGCTAACTTTTGAAAGAGCGTTCCTGCCTCTACCCTTGCCCAAACACCATCTCCTTAGATGATTCTCTAACAGGAGCCAGAATAAACTTGGAAAAGACCATCTCGTTCTTCTGTTTAAAACCCACCAATAGTTTCCCATCCCACTCAGAATAAAATCCAAAGTCCTTAGCTGGGCCCATGAAGCCCAGTTTAACTCTCTGATATTCTTTCTTAATACACTCTCATCTTTCACTCTGCTCTGATCTCACCTACCTCCCTACTTGTCCTTGAATATAAATAAGTTTGTACCCCAGGGCCTTTGTTCTTGTCATGTTCTCTCACTAGAATGCTCTTCCCTTATAACTTGCTCCCTTATCTCCTTGTAGTCTCTGATAGATCACCAATGTGTCTTCAAGGCTGTTGACAACCCCAGTCACTCCCTATTCATCCTACCCAGTTTTAAATTTTCTTTACATTATTTATCATCACTCGAAATATCGCATATGAATTTGTTTATTGACAGTTTTTTTTATGTGAGCTGGAACTTTCTTTTATTCACTACAGTATCCCCAGAGCCTAATACAATTCCTGGCACAGAGCTGGAGCTCACTAAATATTTATTTAGTGGGTAAATTAATTCCTGAATCCTAAAGCTCTCCCTGTCCCATCGGCGGGCAACAATGCCCCGTAATGCTGTGAATGATAGAGGGGATGCTAATAAGAAGTTATCAAGATGGTCAAGGGTTTTTAGAGAATAAACCAATAGAGAAGAAACATTATTTAAAAATAAAGAAAAAAGAAAATAAGCAGTAAGTGATCCTTAATCATGTTCACCCATTCGCTGAACTAGAGCCAGGCCAGATTTGTTCTTTCCTGCTAAAATCTGGTTCTTGTCACAAACCAACCTAGACATCTATTTCGATACACATATTATATGTCTCTTGGCATGTAGAACACTCATATCACTTACCAGATTTATTGAAATTATGGAGAGCAGTGTGAAATGCCTCCTGCCATATGGGAAAGAGGTGAAAATGTTGACATTTGGCCCTTGGCCAATTTCACAAAAGTTTGGGTTTCAGAGGTTTTTCTCCTCCCGGAAGTGGTGGCTCTCTCTTATCAAACTTCTATTCTCTGAGTAGCCATAAAGACATGTCAGTGGATCTGGTAGTATTTTAATATTTAAAGAACTGTTTCTAATGTGTGCACAAATGGACATTTTGGCCCAGCTGTTACAAGAATTGAAAAGGCTTACTTTGCCCTTGTAATTGTCTGTTTTCCACATTTCACTTTATTTACATTAGTAAGCTAGGAGTGGGCTTGAGAGGTAACTGACCCATTTGATATACAAACCATGGAGCCACACACCACATGCCAAGCCCAGGGAGTCCAGGAGTAGCAGCCGCTGCTCCACCATCTACCTGCCTCGGTACCTCTCCACATGTCACTGCCCACTCTGCTACCACTCTAGTCTCTTGAACTGTTGCAGGAGCCTCCTACATGTTCTCCCGGGTTCCTCAACTATCCGTGGGGACCTGATAGTCCCTTCACACGGGTGAAGTCAGGTGAGATAGTCTATTATGGTGATTTACCATAGTGCTAGCACAGAAGCTCTCTGTAAAGTTTTTCTGAGGATTATCATTACCTTTTATGATGATTACAGTTCACACTACACTGGGCCTTTTTTATTGGGAGTTGACAGACTTTCCTCCCTGGATATACTTCTTGTTTAGATTCTATTCTTGACTTAAGTGAGTCACTTTGGCTAGGGAAGGAGTCATTCTGAACTACATGTTCTGCACGTTTTTATCTGGTGCTGTACCTAATGCCAACCTGGCAGGGATGTTGTGGAAATAGGAAATGCATCCCTATGTTGTGCAATTCCCCTATAATACACAAACACAGATTTTGCTGTTACTGAATTGAAAGTATCTTTATTTTCAAATTGTCTTAAAATACTGTCATGAGGTCAGATCATCAGAAATAAACAACTCAAACTCGTATATCACCTTCAACCTCCAAATGCAGCCTAGCTTTCTTTTGTAGTAGACATAATCTCAGGCCTCAGGAGTAAGTGTGTGTATGCATATTTGAGAGAGAGAGACTATGAAGAAAATAACTTAGTAAACAAAATTTGTACTTCAAGAGGCAAGAGGACTTTCATTTCAGTTGTGCTAACCTGGAATTAGACCATCATCCAAAACTCACAACCAGCATTTCCGTGATGGCAGGACAAGTTTTCTGTAGTTTCTTCAGAGATGGCCACCTTAGAATATCCACTCTGACCCCTTAAATATAAAAAAGCTCACAGATGTAGAGTTTTCTGAGACTTGAATTCTAATCCTTACTCTTCCAAATGAAGAGAAAGGAATATATCTTTATCTGTTCTTCTCTCTGTTTATTGTGTACCCATCATATACAAAATACACGCGGTTTGCTCCCATGTTAGGAGCACCAACAAGAATACAGTTTGTGCTCCTGAGAAGTCAGAGCCTCAGGCCATTACTGACAGGCTCTCCGAGTGGTTTTTTCAGCTGCACACGTGATGTCTATTCCTTTGCTTATCTGTCTGTCCTCAGGTGGTGTTTTATGTTTGCTTACTCTAAAAAACATGCCTAGAGTTCTGTTTTGCATTGGTAACTGTTCAGAAGGAAAATGTCCTTGTTGGCATGGAATGAAAGTCTGTAATTTTTCCAGATAAGAATTTTGTTAATTTTCAGACGAAGTTATGGGTAAGCAGGGCCATCAATAAACTAAGATGATGACAGTTTGCAGAAGTTAATTGTTTATAGAGAATAATGTAGTTTTGTCTCATTTGTACAGATAGTATGAATGGATGATAAAGTTTTCCATTTATATGTGTTGTTGAGTTATCTTAAGACTTCAGATCTGAAATATTTGTCTTAACTATTTGGATAAGATGATTTTTAAAAGATGTATTGCGTATTTCTTGACATTTTAAATCTAGTGACAGAACATATTTCAGCCTCTTCCTGATGACTCAGTCATTGCCCTGAGCATGGATAATTTTGCTGTGCTACGGCTAAGCAATGACATCAGGGCATGTTGAATTATGAGCTGTGCTGGGAAAATTCCTGGGTAAATGTCTCAGGATCTTAGAGTTATTGAGCTCTAACAATTTTACTAACTCTTCCCTGAATGTCAAATCTTTACTTCTTAATGTTTTGCTGTGTATGTCTCCCTCTACTCTTGTCCTTTATTCAAGGAACAGTTTTTGAGCACTCACTGTGTGCCAGAGTTGCTTCCATAGGTAGAGGGTGCAGTTCAATAGAGACCAGTCTAGGCAAGGGGTGCCTACATGGAGTGATCCTATTGGGGGTAGACACACCAATAAACAGGGTCATAATTAAACAAGTTAATTATAATCTGCATTGGTCTGTGAGAATGAATAAACACACTTAGGATAGTTATTCATAAATTAAAGATAAGTAGGATCCAAGAATATTGCATTCTCGGAGTCCATTTATTTACTTCTGAGTAATCACTGAGCAGTGAGACTGTTAGCTTCATGGCTCTCTGAAAATGTGGAGCTTCTGAATTCCCACAGAATACTAAGCATAATATTGAAAATGACTCAAAGTCACTAGAACCAGGTTTTGAATATTTTCCCCCAAAGCCCTTTGTCTACAACTCAGAATTGAGGACAACATGGTACCGGGGAGTCTAGAGGTCCACATTCGCATCTTTGGACCTGGCTGGCCTTCATCTCCAGGTCTGAGCATCTTATTGTCAAGCCCCCTCCACGTGGATGTCTCCTGGGGCCTGAGATTTAACTTTTGACTCCACCTCACCACTGCCTCCGCCTTATACCCTCTTCCTTTAGTCTTCCCCAGCATAGTAATAGTGCTAGAATCTTCCAAAAGTCAAAAAGATTATTTTTCCATCTCTTTCCCTCATCCTCCATTCCCTCAAGTGCTGCCTCACATCTAATTTATCAGCTAAAACTGGGGACCTTTTTTCTCAAAAACACATTCCAAATCTGAATTGGATAATGACTCTCCCTTGCTTGAAGTCTATTAGTGCCTTGTTTTGCTCTTAGAGAAAAATCCAAACTCCCAACAGTGGCTCCAGGACATGATAGGGTCAGTCTCCTGTTTACAGTCTTATTTCCTCTCTTACCCTCCTGCCACACTCCACCCACACTGACCTTCTGTCTGTCCCTCCCACCCCTATCTTGGACCATACTCTATTTCCTGTGTTTGATTGTTCTGCTCCTGTCCAGACAAACAGCTGGCTCCTTCTTGTTGTCACTGAGATCTTAAATATATGTTACATCCTGTCCTTAGAAAGGCCTTCTAGGCCAGTCCTTGTCATACTTTCAAGTTCCTACAAATCACTGAGATGCTGATTCTGACTCAGGAGGTTCTGGCTGGGGCTGAGATTTTTCTTCTTTAACAAACTCCCCAGTGATGCTGACAGTGCTGGTCTGTGGGCTACTCTGTATCTAGCAGGCAACTCATAAGTATATTCTGATGTATGTTTTCTGCTCTCTCAGCCCTCGGGAATATGAAAACTAAACTTCTAGCTTTGGGTGAGAGCAAATTAGCTAGTATGAAAGGCATTTTTGATTCAAGCATTAAGGTTTTATATGATTCCTTTATAAGACCTTTATCCTTTATCAAAAAGTTCAAAAACTGATAATATGGTCTTTTTGGGAAAAAAACGTAACAAAATCAGTTATTGTTTTTGAGTGGTTTGTTTGTTTTCAACTCCTGATTTAGAATGTATCTCATTCCTTAAAGTAAAACTTTTCCAATCAGCCCTTCATGGAATTGAGAGGAATGCTGGCTTCTCAGCCTACTCTTTATTTGCCATAGATACCTTGCCTGTAATCGCAACCAGCAATGTATTTGCAAGATAGATCTGAGGTATCCATGAGAGTTCAGACACTGCAAATTGGAGGCTGCACTTCAGCTTTCTGTTTTGTGAATTTACATGAAAAACTGAGCACAGATCACAGCTGGTCATACAGCTTTCTTCCTGAGTAAAACAGAGACCATGCCTTCATTTTATGAGGCATCTTCCCACTATTGTCACAGTCATCCAGTCAACCCACAAATGCTTGACACATGCCTACTGTGTGCAGGCTATTTCATGAAATGACTTCAAGACATGGTCACTGCCCTTTGAGGTTATTACAATTTAGGTGAAAGACACAAATATTAACAGAAAATTGATTATGCAAAGCAATATAGAATTAATAACTTATCATTTTGACAGCAAGGGCAGCATATGAACTGAGGATCTTCCCAAGTTTATGATATGCACTCTGTGCACAGCACTAAATGAATGATATAGACCAGAGCATGTCAAACTACAAGGCACAAAGAATTCCCTTGTTAAAATACAAATGCCGATTCAAGGAATCTGGGTGGGATCCAAGAACTTGGATTTTTTTTTACCAACTCCAAGGTGGTAGCAATGCTGCTGGTATGGGGACCGCATCCTTTGTTTCAAGGTGATAGAAAAGTGTTACTCAGAGCATGGTCACCAAATTCCCGGGTGCCACCCCAGATGTACCAAACCTGAATTACTGCAGATGGGGCTCAAGAATGTTGTTTTAATGCTCTCCAGGTAATTCTTATGCATTTTAAAGATTGAGAAGCACTGGTACAGCCATTAAGTGCTAGGTGCCTGTCCCCAGCAATTAGCCCCCAGGGTGAGATTAGTCCTCAGACTTTTCAGGGACTGCCAATTTAATACGAAGTGGTCTGGTTTGACTTTTTCCCACATAAGCAGGTAAAAGATTGACCAGGAGATCCACCTAGAGACTGACACACCCTTAGACACAGACTGGATCAGAGCAGAGAATTGTGGCTAGAAGGGAGTTGTGATGTAGCCAGATTGATGGCTATTTTTATTGTAATGTGTGTGAGGAACAGGAACTAACTACAATGGGTTTAGCAGATGTGGACATCCTAATGCCAGAGAATCTCCTTGCCTAAAGGGGAATTATAATCACCCAATAAATTACCCCATCTTCTGGCCTCAGATTAAGTTGTCCCGGGCTCCCACACAGTACTCCGGGAGCCCCAGATGGCACTGGCTGACACACGACAAGCATGAACACATGCAAACCACATGAAGGCAACTAGTTTCTGGAGACTGAGCGAATGGCACCAGCCACATCACGCAGGTGCCGGAGACACTGTGGGGAAGAAAAGAGGTAAGTGGGACCTCAGCTGTTGAGAAGTCTTGGGAAAATGAGGACCCATGGAAAACTCTTTGGGAGAGAGAGCTAGGCAGACATAGGGAAATCTAACAATGAGAGCAAAGTATATTTAAGTTCTGGCATTTTCTCTCTCTCCTAATTTCAACACTGTTTGACTGTTTAATTTGGAAAGCATATTTTTAGAATTTGGGTAGAACCATTAGTTTTTCATTCAGCAGAGAATTAGAACAATGATTTTATTTATTTATTTTGTAATGGTATAATGACTTTGTCTAGCTAGTAAAAATAAAACAAAGGCACATGCAAACTTGGAATCAACAGGCTCCTTGGATAATTATTTTTCTTTAATTGATTCCACAATTCAAGCTCACTAATCAGGACTTGTCACTGCCTCTGACTCTAGAAGTTGAACCCCAAATGGGTTTATGTTAATTCAGTTCTATAAGAATAACAAGGGGCATGTCTGCAACAGACCTACGTTATCCTGACACTTTATACTGAAGAGTGGCCTTTTTCATTGTCTCCAGACTCCAAACACAAACAAACAAGCAAACACAAAAGGGTCAGGAGAGGCTATTGCTCCAAGGTCCCTTTCCACTCATTGGCTTAAAGTGCATTCTACTATTAGAGCTTCAGTTGAAAGCTCTGAATCCCATTAAGGTACAAATAGCCCTACAATGGGCAACACCTTTAACTGCCCCAAAATGTGAAGTGTTTTGCCAGGAAGAAGGGAGCAATCACAAAGGCACAGCGGGCCCACACGGCATTGTGACAGAGGAATAGAAGTCTTGAGATGATCATAATTTTCCTATTTCAGACCATTGCTAGGCGCCCAACCTTAAGAAAGTTACTGAATGCATCCTAGGAATGAAGTTTGTCCATCTAACAGGTCACAATAATACTTGCTCAATAAATTATTTTCCCAAGGTCATTTAGAGAATAGAATGAAATAATAGGTTTGAAAGTATTTTGAAAAGCTAAAACTTTTCAATATAAGCTGTTATTTTCTAAGATAATTTCTTCATCTTGTATAGGGTAGATCTGACTTTTTTAGGAAGATCAAATACCAGTCAGTTAGCTGGAAGTGAACTGATGCTTTGCAAAGGGAGAGTGTTGTGTATAAACAGTGCATGCATTCTGGGGGAGTCTTACCTCCTTTCAGATGCAGCAAAACACAGCGGTTAAACTGCAAAGCAGTAATTGAAGACCTAGAGTGACTGTGTTTGCAGAAACAGGTGCTCAAGCAGGAAGACACTTTGGGCACAATAATAATAGACCAAATCAACCCACCAATAGCCTTGAGTTTGGATCTTGCCTTTTATGCTATCTTAACTGTTTTCCTTTCCAGAACTACACTTTGGGCAAAAAGCTTTTGCTTTAAATTGTTTATTAAATTATTTCAGGTGTCAGAATCAAAGGGAGACAGCCCTGGAAATGATAAAGAATAGAAAGAAAAGTCTTTCTTTGATTCCCAGTTTGTGAAGATGGATTTATTAGACTCCAAATTCTTCCAGTTGGGGCCATGGACTATCTGGACAATCAGAGGACTAGGGGTGAATAGTACAAGAAGCATGTATAACAGAAAGATGTTTCCACCTGGAAGAATGGCTTAGTTCCAGCCCGATTCCCTGTGGATTTGTTAATAGGATTTGTTCTTGTAGTTAAAGCAAATCAGCATATATACTAGTTAGTGGTTTCAGGCAATACAAAATTGGAATTCCGCTCAAGGAAAGGTTGGCCAAGAAATAAAAGCACTTTCTCAAGAGAGTTAGTTCTACTGGACTAAAAGAAAATTTACATGTTAAGCAGAGCCAGAAAGGAAAATAAAAGTTCTGTATGTCTAAATTTCCCTGCTTAGGATGGAAGATTCAGCTACAATGTATTTAAGCATTTCCACATACCAAGAAAGGCATTGGGTTAGGTAGGTCTTTGGTAAAAGTACATACATGCAAAGTTGTGTGACCACAAAACCAGTAATTGTGTCCCACCTGAACACAGTAATCACATAATAATCTATGTACATAAGTCATAATGCTGTTTATGAAGGTAGCATATTAGAAGATGATGCCACTGGCATTGCCATTAGTTGAATGCAGGTGTGCCTCAGAGAGCCTTGTAATGAAGAGCTCTTTCCACGATGGATGTGTGAAGACTGTTCTCCTATTTGCAGCTACAATTGTTACCACACTGCCAGTGCAGCTGGTGAAATTAAAGTGTGTCCTGGGTTGCCTACCACGTGGAAGGACTCTCCCAGCCCAGCTGGCCTGACAGGACCTGGGTATGGTCCAGAGAAAAGGAGGCATGCAGTGGCCAGCAAAGGTGTGTAGTGCTAGACTATAAACTCAAAAGGCTATGGAGCTCACTGCAATGTAGAATCCCAGACCGGATCCTGAACCAAAAAAGACTATTAGGGGAAGAATTGGTGAAATCTGAATGAAATCTACTATGCAGTTAATGGTCCTACACCAGTATTATCTTCTTAGTTTTGATGAATGCGCCCCAGATATGAAAGATGTTAACTCCCATAACATGAAAAGTCTCTGAACTATCATTGCAATAAATCTAAAATTACTATAAAATAGAAAATATACAGGCACACCTCATTTTATTTCACTTCATTGTTTTTGTGTGTTTCACAGATACTGCATGTTTTACAAACTGAAGGCAAGATTCTCTACCAGGAAAATGATTATAACTTGCTTTACTGAAATACTTGCTTTATTGTGGTGGTCTGGAACTGAACTTGCATTATCTCTAAGATATGCCTGTACACAAATTTTAAAAGCCTGTGGGAGCTAGCATGTAACATCAAGGCATGAAATGGGCAGGTTGAGAAAGTCACAAACTGGTCGGCCCCTGTTCTGCCTAGAGAATGTCTGCCGTTCACCTCCAGTCAGCTGTTGCCATGTGGAAATGCAGACCCCAATTTGATATTTTCTGTCCATGTGTGCATGCATGTGTGTGATATCTTTTTAAAAATTAAATTTTCCATTGATTTGAGAGATAGAAAGAGGAAAGTAGAGAGATAAAGAGAGATGGAGGGAGAGAGACAGAAAGATACAGAGAGAAACAGAGAGAAAGGAAGAAAGAGGGAGAGAGAGAGAAGCATCAACTCATTGCTCCACTTAATTGTTCCATTTAGCTGTGCATTCATTGGTGGCTTCTCATATGTGCCCTATCCAAGGATTGAACCCATGACTTTGCTGTGCCAGAATGACACTCTATATACCCAGCCACCTGGCCAGGACCTGTGATATCTTACTTTTAAAACAATGGCTCAACAATTTAAAAACAATTTTGGGGCAAAGAAAATACAGCTGCTCTATGAGTACAGATGGGCCAAGCCTGTGACTTCTCTTCTGGGTGCCAGAGCAATTTGTATGCAAGAGAATGATTCCAGGAATTTTAAAAATGCAGATTCCTGGAGGATTCCAAGATGGCAATGCAGTAGGTATACATCCCAATTGCCACCTCCCAGGACCAGACCAGAGTTGTAACAAAATTTAAGAACACTTATCCTGAAAAACCAACTTCAGACAAAATGAAGAGGAGTTCATACTCAAGGAGTCACAGCAGCCACACTGAGACTGGTAGGCAGGGCAGAGATGTGAAAAAGGCTGCCCTGCCCCCAGGAGTGAGTAGGGCAGAGGGTCTGGAGGGACTCTCACTTCAGGGAGGTTTGCCCTGAGAGGTGAGGGTCTTAAGCCCTAGGCTGGGCACTCCAGCCTAGAGCCCCAGAGCCAAAAGAGGCACACACACAGCATCTGGTGGTGAAAAGAGCCTAGGTTTCTGTCTGCGAGGAAGAGATGGGAGTTCTCAGAGATGCAGGCACTGTCTTAAAGGGCCCATACAAAAAAATCTCACCCACAGCCACTTACCCAGGGCTCTGACAGAGGGAGGGCTGAGAGGATTAATATGTCTGCCTCATGAGAGAGTCAATAGAAACTATTGAGATTATGTGAGTGAGTATGGTCTCAGAGGCCATACTCACTGGACTCCTAGTGGTTAAACCCTATTGAGCTCTATGGAAAAATTCAGGACAGACTGATCTGGGGCTGAGGGGTGGGAGCCACACCCACCAGCCTTTCTAATCCCTTAGGTCTCAGCCTCAAGACTCTACCAGAAGTATTTTTCAGGGGCTGAGCCCAACAAGGAGCCAGCAGACAGAGGCAGCAGGAGGTGTATCTCAGGGATCCTTAGACCTTTTGCTGACATGCCCCCAAGCCCAGGGCTTGTAAAAGTCAGCCTAGATGTGGAGCTTGGTCCTTCAATGTATATATAGGCCCAGTAGAGGCAGCCACAAACTCTGGTTTGCTTATGGTTTTAAACAAAATGCTGAGGACCAATCACAGGCAGTGTCTTACACTGGTCTGCACCAGGTTCCCTCTTAAGAAGCCCAGACACAACACATCCAGTGACCAGCTGCTGACTATAAAACAGGATCAATTAGTCTTTTTAGCAGCATATCCAAAGGGAGAGCATGTCAGATACCAAACTAGCTGAGGTTAATTCTGCTTTCTGTGGTTAACATCTGCACAACAGCTCACACACATTGGACAAGGTTGAGCTTTACAGTCAGCTGTCCCAAGTCCTGGATATCCTGCCCCACTGGAATAACTTCCACAGGGGCAAGGGAGAGAGGCTTAGAGCACAGACATTTAAAGTGCAAGTTCCTTGAAGCCACCATCGGAGGGTGGGCACAATCGGCCCCAGTGGAAGACTCTTTCAATCCTCCTCCCATGACATGTAACTGAAAATCAACTACAGTAGAAATACTGAAAAACATTTAAACAGTTGAAGGCTAAATAGGATGTTATTATATAATGAATGGGTTAATAATGAGATCAAAAAAGAAATAAAAAAACTTCCTTGAAACAAATAAAAATGAACATACAACCCAAAACTTAAGAGACTCAGCAAAAGTAGTCCAGAGAGGGAAGTTCATAGCATTACAGGCATACTTTAAAAAGCAAGAAAAAGCTCATATTAAACAATCTAATACTGTACCTAAAGAAACTAAAAAAAATGACAACAAATAAAGACCAGATGAAGTAGGAGAAAGGAAATAATAAAGATCAGAGTGGACTATCCTTCTCAAGCGACTTTAAAAAATTCAAGAGGAGTGAAGAATACTAAGTTCCTTTTATGAGGCAAGCATTACCCTTATTCCAAAAGTAGGTAAAGACACTACAAAAAAAGAAAACTATAGACCAATATCCCTGATGAACTTAGATGCTGAAATTCCCAACAAAATATTAGCAAACTAGATTCAGCAATACATGAAAAAAGTCATACATTGTGATCAAGTGGTAATTATTCCAGGGATGCAAGTCTGGTACAATATTGGCAAATCAATGTGATTCATCAGATAAACAAAAGGAAGGATAAAAATCACATGATAATATAAGTAAATTCAGAAAAATCATTTGATAAAATCCAGCACCCATTTATGACCAAACTCTTAGCAAGGTGGGACTACAGGGAACATACCTTAACATGATAAAGGCCATCTATGACAAACCCATGGCCAACATCATACTGAATGGGAAATAATTAAAAGCAATCCCCTTAAGATCTGGAACAAGGCAGGGGTGCACACTTTCACCACTCTTATTTAACATAGTTCTAGAAGTCCTAGCCACAGCCATCAGACAAGAAGAAGAAATAAAAGGCATCCACATTGGAATAGAAGAAGTAAAACTATCATTATTTGCTGATGACATGATACTGTACATAGAAAACCCTAAAGTCTCAATCAAGAAACTACTAGACCTGATAAATGAATTTGGCAAGGTGGCAGGATATGAAATTAATATTCAGAAATCAGTGGCATTTTTAGTAATGCTGCTGTCAGAAAGAGAAATTAAGAAAATAATTTCATTCACTATTGCAACAACAACAAAAAATAAATGAAGCACCTAGAAATAAATTTAAGAAAAGAGGTAAATAACTTGTACTCAGAAAATTATAAGGCTTTGAAAAAAGAAGTTAAGGAAGATACAAACAAGTGGAAACATATACCGTGTTCATGGATAGGAAGAATTAACATTATTAAAATGTTTCAAAGCAATCTTATAAATTCAATGCAATTCCTATTAAAATACCAATGGCATATTTCACAAGTATAGAACAAATATTCTAAAAACTTATCTGGAACCTCAGAAAAAAACCCATATAGCCTTAGCAATCTTGAAAATGAGGAACAAAGTGAAAGTATCACACTTCCTGATGTCAAGTTATATTACAAGGCCATTGTAATCAAAACAGCTTGGTACTGGCATAAGAACAGGTATACAGATCAATGGAACAGAACAGAAAATCCAGATGAAGCCACACCTTTATGGTCAATTAATATTTGACAAAGGAGGCAAGAGTATACAATGGAGTAAAGACAGTCTCTTTAATAAATGGTGTTGGGAAAATTTGACAAGTACATGCAAAAAAAATGAATCTACACTACCAACTTACATCATTCAAATAAACAAACTCAAAATAGATAAAATGTAATATTTTATATGTTTTATGTATAAGATGCACCCTTTCTCAAAAAATTTGGGGTCTAAAAACTGGGTGCATCTTATACAGTGGTTGTAGATTTTTTTTACTTGCATTTCCTCCTTTTGCACACTTGTTGTCTTTGTGCACATTCTTTCACACTTGTTACCATATATTATGGTATGTTACATTTTGCTACAGTCTGCCCAGAAATGGCTCAGAAAAGATTTTCGTACAGTGCTGAATTCAAGTTAAAAGTGATCCAGTTTGCAAAAGTGAATGGAAATCGTGCTGCTAAAAATAAGTTTGGTCCTCCTCCAACTGAGAAATCAATCCGAGACTAGTTATAGAAAGAAGAAAGCCTACTGAAAATGCCATGGCCAAAGAAGGCCATGAGAGGCAAGTTAGCAAAATGGCCTGATTTAGAGAGGGAATGGAAGATATGGATTGAAGAGAAGAGAAAAGGGCAATTGAAATTCCTGTTTCCACAAAGATGGTTCAGCATGAGGCAAGAAAGATTATTGATGAAAAAGAAGTTACTGACTTCAAAGGAGGACACAATTGGTGCTTCACGCTCATGAAACGGAATGGACTAAGCATGCGTACATGCACCAGACTTGCCCAAAAGATGCCGGAAAGTATGAGCAGAAGGTCCTTGAATTTCATCATTTTGTCATTCAATGTTGGAAAACACATCAATTTGATGTCCCAAATAACAGGACATTGATAAGAAGGGTGTAAAAACTGTAACTGTGAGGACAAGGGGACATGAAAAGAGCCATTATATAGTTGTTCTAGCTTGTTGTGCCAATGAAACAAAGCTGCCTCCTATGCTGATTTTCAAATGCAAAACAATGTCAAAAGAAAACATTCCTCAAGGAGTGATTGTTTACGTTCATGACAAGGGTTGGATGGATCAGGAAGGGATGAAGATCTGATTTGAGAACATTTGGAGAAGGAGACCAGGTGGGCTCTTATGCAAACCTGCCCTATTGTTGCTTGGTCAATTCAGGGCACACAGAACAAAAAACACAAAGAAGATTGCTACAGAGCAAAAAACAAAACTTGCTGTTATACCGGGAGACTAGACATCCCAGCTCCAACCACTTGATGTTAGGATTAACAAACCCTTCAAAGCTGCCATGAGAGACGAATGGAACCAATGGATGAAGTCTTCTGGGGACAATTTGACACCAGCAGGAAGAGTGAAGAAACCAATTATAGGAAAATTTTGTACCTGTGTGCAAAGATCCTGGGATAGTATCAAGATTGAGATGGTTGTCAAGTCATTTAAGAAGTGTGGCATTTCAAATGCCATAGATGGAACTGAGGACGAGGCAATGTATGACAACAGTGAATCGTCACCAGACACAGATGAAGACAAGGTAATGGATGGGAGTTTTGACAGTAATGAGAAGTTGTATAAATTTTATGATGAATAAAACTTGAGTTCAATAACTTTATGTAATTTTTTTTTTCAAATTTTGGGTCTCAAAATCAAGATGCATCTTATACATGGGAGTGTCTTATACATGGGGAAATATGGTAAGTGTAAGTCACAAAACCATAAAAATCTTGGAAGGAAACATAGGCAGTAGACTCTTGGACATCTCTCATAGCAATATTTTTGCTGATATATCTGCATGGGCAAGTGAAATAAAGGAAAAAATAAACAAATGGGCCTATATCAAAATAAAAAGCTTTCGTATAGCAAAAGACATCATTAGCAAAATAAAAAGACAACCCATTCAATGGGAGAACATATTTGCTAATAGTTCTGATAAGGGGTTAATAACCAAAATGTATAAAAAAACTTTTAAAACACAACACTAGGAAGGTAAACAATCAAATTAAAAAATGGGCAAAGGAGCTAAATTGACACTTCTCCAAAGAGGACATACAGATGGTCAACAGGCATATTGTCATAGAAATGCAAATTAAAACCACAAGGAGATACCACCTCATACCCCTCAGAATGGCTGTGGTTAACAAATCAGCCAACCACAAGTGCTGGTGAGAGTGTGGAGAAAAGGAAACTTTTCTGCACTGCTGGTAGGAATGCAGACTCATACAGCCACTGTAGAAAATAGAATGGCATTTTTTCAAAAAATTAAAAATGGAGCTGCCTTATGATCTGGCTATTCCACTTCTAGAAATATAATCTAAGAATCCCAAAACACTACTTCAAGAGAAGATATGCACCTCCATATTTATTGCAGCATTGTTTACAATAGCCAAAATCTGGAAACAGCCCAAGTGTCCATCAGTGGATGAGTGAATAAAAAAGTAATGGTACATATACACAAAGGGATACTATGCAGCTGTGAAAAAGACAGAAATCTTACCTTTTATGACAGTATGAATGTACCTGGAAATTATTATGCTAAGTGGAATAAGCCAGGCAGAGAAAGACAAATATTATATGATCTCACTTATATGTGGAATCTAATGAACACAATAAACTGAGCAACAAAACAGAAACAGAGGCAGGGTCACAGGAAACAGATGGACATAACACATAGATATAGACTACAGGGTAGCAATTCCCAGACGGAAAAGGGGAATGGAGGTAGGGGGAGGGGAAAAGGAGGTGGAATGGGAATGGACAGAGACTTTGCATGGGGTATGTGGGCATGATGTGGGGAGTGGAGGGTATTATACTGATTGGGACACTTGAAACCATGTCAACAAAATAAATTAAAAATAAAATTTAAAAATTGCAGATTCCTAGGTCATAACCTTAGAGGTTCCAATTAGGAAGAGTAAGGATTAAACCTAGAATTCTGCACTTTTATTAAAAATAAAATGTATTCCAGGTGATTTTGATACAGGAGGCTCATAGATTCCACTCTGAGATTCCTTTTGCTTTAGCTTCTTCACTCCCTCTAATTCCTTTGTTCTTTCTCTCACCATGAGTAATACAACCGCAAGGCTAGTATTAAAATATAGAACTAGAACTGCTCTGTCCAATATGGTAGCCAAGCAGCCAGTAAGCAGTTGAAATATGGGGCTTTAAGTGTAAAATACATACAGGATTTTAAAGATTTTGTACAAATAAAAATTTAAAGTATCTTAATAAATGTTTCGTATTGAATGTTGAAAGGTTAATATTTTAAATATATCAAGTTAAGCAAAATATATGGTTACAATTAGTTTCACCTACTAGGAAAGAAAGTGACATATGGCTCACATTTTTGACTCACATTATATTTCTATTGGATGGCAGTGGTCTAGGAAACCAGGATGTGTAGACCCAAAAGTAATGCTTAGTATTCATGAATCTACAGTTCCGCCCAAATCACCAGAACCAGGGATTTCACATTTGGAACAGAACTCTCAGCAAACAACCGCTGTTCATGCCTCAGCATCCCTCCCTAGAGAGACAGCAGTAGGCAGCTGGCTGAGATTTGAGGCCCTTGAGTTTGGGTCATCACTGTATCTGCCACTGGAGGCATCACTAAAAAAGCCGTTCATGTGATTAATATATTACAGAAGGATGAGGCAAGGGCAGCTCTTCATAGGTACCATTTCCAAGACATACAAAGAAAGTGACAAATTCTGCTAGGTGGGCATAGATGAAGGAAATATCAGTGATCTAATCTGAAATTAAGAAAGAGTATTTTCAGACCTGGCTGGCTGGCTCAGGAGATAAAGCATCATCCCATTGCACCAAGGTTTGATCACCAGTCAGTGCACATACAAGAAGCAATCAATGAGTACACAACTGAATGAAACAGTAAGTTTATGCTTTTCTCTCTCACTCTCTATCTCCCTTCGCCCCTCTATCTCTCAATCAGTGGGAGGAAAATTCTTTTTAAAAAGAGTATTTTCAGAAAACACTTTCAAAGAAGTTTTAAAAAACTTTTCAGGCTGATGTTAAAGTAAGAATCATTCCATAAAAACAGTTACCAAAACATGGACATGGACAGAGAATAGAAATTCTACCAAGAAAAAGACAGTAGGATTATGAAATCCTGTGTAGTGGTTTGGGTTGAGCAGAACTTCCCAAACTGTATCCTCCATCTCATTCATTCATCAGATCTCCAAATAAATTAGGTCAACATTTTCTATTCTTAATTCTTTAAAGATATCTATATACTTCAAGAGAAATTTTATCCACATGTTTTTGATTCATTTATACTTAACTAATCAAAACACCATTTTATAAGAACTATTTGCAGTCTGAAAATACTCTCGATTCTCATTAGTAATTCCCCCTCTCCTTTTTTTTTTTTTCAACCCGAAGGTCTTGTTATGTTTATGCAGAAACCTGGATTCAAGTCTAAAATGAGAACCTGCCCAGTGCAAGTAATTTTGCAATTTGGCAAGATGAATTTCACTGATTTGATTTTAAAAGAATGTCCCAGAATCTACATCTCCCTGCTCCTTCTTTAGGGTCTCATTTGCCTGGGCCATGTGTATAACTTTGTTGCTGTAGTATCATATCCATTCAGCATCTCTCTTCCATTGGCAATTAATTCTTTTTCCATGTTTTAACCTTGTGTCTGCAAGCCCTCAACCCCTCACTTTTGCTTTCAGTGTCCCAAGCATTTGTCATTCTCTTTTCCTCTGCAACACCCACCTCCTACCAAATTCAGTGTTCATTTCAAGTTAAATTCCCACTTGTAAACTTCTGCCATTATCCTCTGCCCTGTTTTGTTGCCCAGTGTTTTACAAATGGCTTTCAGGTTGTTCTTCCTTTTATTGTTCTCCTTTCTATCCATGGTACTTCACAGATGGAAATTCTACAGGGTATATTGCACCCCTGCAGAAAGGGCTACATGTTATTAAAGATAGAGATGGACTTGGACACATATTCACTGGATCTCATGGAGGACTGTTCAAAACCCACTGACCTGGCAGCACGTTCTGACAGAACTATTCCTAGTGTGGCCTCTTACTTTTGGTTTGTTCATGAGAAGGACAAAAAATAATACACCAATAGTAAGTGCTGCTTTTATGACTTTGAAATATATGGACATTTTAGCACTACCATTTTTATAAGATAAAAGTATGTGTAGTCTATATATTCTAAGTCAGAGCTGATGGTTCTAACGCACAACTAACTACACATTTGTCTTCAGGATTCCCATGTCTTACTACTCTGGGCCGTTCAGTTTCTTGGCCTCTCTATTTAGACAATGATTTCCCTAACATAGTTAGTACCATCACAGCCTGCTATTTGTGTCTAGTCTCCTATGGGAAGTACCAAGCCCTATCAAAATACACACAACTTCCATCTTGCTCCCACGGAAACTTCCTTTGGGATGATGAGAGCTACCTGAGCCTAAGAGTCAGGAAGATCAATCAGTTGAGGCTTGGATGCCTCAGCCCACTTTTAAAATCAACAATTTCCAAAGAAGACTTATGCATTAGAACCACTAATATAAGGATCAAAGTCAGTTAAAGGCTAGAAATTAGAAGAGAGAGAAGACAAATACATCAGAGACCTCAGCTAAAGAGAACTGCTACACCAGATCACTAAGTTGAGCTTTAAGCTTCATGGCACTCACAGGAAAAGAAGAGAGATGTTGTGTATTACAGCTTTCAGTGTTTGATCAAGGAAGCTTATGAATTCTTTTGTAGGGACCTGTTTTCTCCTGGAAATAAATTCTTGAAGTTCTTATTGAAATAATTTTTATATAAATGACAATATAGACTAAAAATGGCTTACAGAAGATGTAGACATAATTTTCTTACAGCCATTTCTTACATCAACCTGCAATAAATGCTGAAGGAAAGCTGTTTATTAAATCAAAACTCAGTAAAGATACTGTTTTTCAAGGCATGTTAAGGAATGGGGAGAAGGCTATCTCTCCTGAGCAGTGACAAAAAGGGAACAGTGAGTAAGATACTTCCAGATCTTTCTGTGTGATTATATTCCCACTGTCTTCATTTTTCCAAAATGAACAGACTTCAGTCCATTAAAAGCCCCTCAGGTGCAATTATGTCATCCTTGAAGATCTTTCTTAAAGTGTTAAATAGAGGAAAGTCTGTGGTAGGCTTTTTAAGTTAACATTTCCAAATAATACAACCAGCTTCTAAAAAAACACCCAAAGCAAGAAATGTGTACCCACATTCAAAACACAAAACTGATCTATCCAGGAAGTTCTAGATGGGTTCATTCAAATAATATAAGATGAAGAAAACATTCATCTTCGTTTGTAGCTGCAGGTCACTTCTGAGTTCCTCGTGTGATATTTATAGATAAGGGAGGGTTTGTTCAGAGAACACAACCCTACTCAAGTATATTTAGTAAAAGCTGATAATCCATAGCTGGTATCTAGGCCTTGTCTGATTCACAGCCTCCTTGTTCACCTTTGCTCCCTGCCTGCAAGATCAGGGCAGTGACAAGACTGACTAATTGAAAGCCCCAGCTAGAACATTCGGTTGAATCACAATGGTAGGTGGGAGAACGTTCTTCTTGTGACCGAATTATAATAATCATAATTCTGCCTTGCTCCCCTTTATCTGATGGTTGCCCAGATTGACCAACAAACCTGCTTTTCTTCATCCTGGACACATCTAAATTAGCTAAGTAAATGTGGCTGTGTGATCAATTCCTGACCAGTGGGTTTTAGGCAGAAGTAATAAGGCCTTGCCCATTATAAGCTTCTCATGTGTGATTCTCTATGCTTTTTCCTCCTATAAGTGACTTTAAAAGTCACGTTTGATGATGAAAGAGATACAGGTTGTACGGTGCCGGGAGCCCTGAGTCACTAACTTGGAGGAGAGCTGCCTAGCAATCAAGAATACATGATTTAAAATTTATTTGAGCAAGAGAGAAACTCTCACAAGTTGAGGCACTGTAACTTGAGGATTTTTCTGTTTTAGCAGCAAGAATTATCCTAACATCACATTGAATTCTTTTCTGGTAATCTTCTGGGTTTCTCCAAGTCCTTGAGGACTAGGGTCTTGTACTGCTCTTACCAGTAGTCCCCTTGGGCTTAGAGTTCTTCCCTGACCCGCAGCTGGGTGACTGGAGCCTGATATCACCTATTTCCATGATCTACCCCTGTCTGGCCTGGCAAGAACCTCTTCCTTTGAATTTCCTCATCACTGGACCACACTGCCTTAGCAGATGTGGTATCTCAGTGCTGATTTGCTTTCTTTTCAGCTTCTCTGTTCCATCACACTACCTGTAAACCTGATCTCCTTCATTAATTTGTGTCCTCGCTCCCTTGGTGAATCTAATTTCAGGCTCTGACATTTCCCAGTCTGCTTCTGTTGACCATGGACAGGCATACCTGCCCAAGCTCTAGGCCAGTGGTTCTCAAAGTGTGGTCAGCATCAGCATTGCCTTGGAGCTCGGTAGAAATTCAAATTCTCAGGCTCCACCCCTGACCTACTGAATCAGAGACTACAAAGGTGGGGCCCACAGTCTGTTTTAACAAGCTCTAGAATCTAACACTCTGGATCATGGCCTTGGTTTTGTCATCCAGGACCAGTGTTATAAAAGCTGCACTGTCATGTTTTCACCAGCAGGAGAACAAACAGTCTGGGATTTTCTCAGATAATCCTGGCCTTTTCATTTAGTGGGCATCTTTAGATATTTCTTTGGTATGAAATTTATAGTTCCTCGAACTGAGATTGAGCACTTCGATTAAGTACATGGCCATAAACTAAAGTGTTTTCCCAACATGACACAAGGCTCTTCAAATCCTGTGTGTGCATGCATGTGTTTGAAATATAGTCATCAGAATTAGATCACTGCTAAAAAGCCAAAAAACAAGATGCACATTTTCTGGAACAATAAGCTGAGCTTAAATCTCAGTAAATTACTGATGAAGTCACTTTCCATCTCTAAAGGAGAATTTATACTAAATAAAAAATGATGTTTAAGGTTGCAGAACTGACCCCAAAACACCAATTTTCCTTTTTAAAATGTCTTGTCAAACAGTGGTCCCAGGGGATAAGAATCCAATGATAAATATCTTGGTCCCTTTAAAAGGTAAACATAGTAAAAAAAAAAAAAAAAAGTAATGGTTTGCTTTTGAGACCAATGCTCTTATGAGGGAAGGTGACAACTTGGTAAAGATGAGATGCTACAGATAAAATTGTTCTTTCACAGCCTTAATTACCATACAATGAGTTCATTCAGCGTGTTCATGATATTGGAAGCCTGGGGAAAATGACTTGTGAAAGCTAGCTAAATGTTGAAAGCAAGCTGAAAAGAAACTAAAAGTAAATATTTTAAAACACATGGAGACATTGACAGCATCAAAGTGAAGAAAATGATTTCACCTTCTCACACATGTAGCAACAGTGGAGAGTTTTCAATTTGTAATTTAATGTTTGATTATAATTTCTAAAGATTCCTGAAACTCAACAAGGAACACAACAGATGTTGCTGCATCATTTTGAGGCTTACAACTAAGGTTCAAATGGTAGCCAGTGCTTCTCCATGGAGGGCAGAGCCCTAAACAAGCCCCAGTGTCCTCAGTCCCAGACCCTGTCACTGCCGAGCCTTTGCGGAGGGCGCAGCATTCAGCACGTGGGGATTTACAGCATGTTTGGTACTCATCTCCAGCTTTGACGGTAGGACAGGAGCCGAGAAGTCAATATATTGAGATCTGAGGGCTGAGTTGGTTTTTTTGTTTGTTTTTCTTTTTTTTTTTAAATATGTTGGAGTGAGGATACAGATTCCTATGAAAAGAAATCAAATAAACAAAAAAGGTAAGTGAAAGGAAAGGCAGATGTTATTCAACTTCTTTAAGATCAGCCAGAAATTTCAACCAGCCCACTTAGATTTCTTTTTGGACAGGAGCATGATGCTAGTTATTATTTGCATAATTAGTTTCTAGCCTGTCCAGATGTGTTTGTCTTCAAAATATGTTGATTCCTCCAAGTAAAAGATTGAAAATCACCATTGTCAGCAGCATCATTGCCAGCCAGTTGAGATGTTTATACTCTTTTCTAGTTCAGTTAATCCCTTTAAAGTGTGACCAAAAAAAATTTTTTTTTACATTGTGCTTCTGTCTGTATCCAAAATGCCTATACCTCTTGAAGTAAGAAACTCCAGCAATGAGGGTGTAACAACACCTCTTCCCTGTCCAAAGGCCAACACAGGGTCTGTCACTGAAGATGCTGATTAAGTTGCCTTCATCATAAAAATTTGTTTTTAAACACCCAATTGACATGAAGCTCCATGCTATATAATTGACAATCAAAAACAGAAACAGTTATATTTCTAAAATCTTAATTGTTGAGATAGCACTCAAAAGGATGGGCATTAAAGAAATACACAGAATGGGGCAAAAGTAGATGTATAGTTGTTTGTATGGAAAAAGACATGCAAATTATGATTATTACAATAGCTTTAGTAATTCTGTTTTACATATTCACAACCTAAACCTGCTTGTGCCCACCCTAATATTATTAGTTGAACTGTGTTTGGACACAAACATAAATAAAACAAGCATCTTTAAGAAATATGAACATTATGAACAAACAGAAGTTGTACATAATGTGATATAAAGAGCAGTGGTAGGTATTACAAGCTTCAAAGGCACAACCTCTTTAATACACACATACACAGATTCTTCCTGGTCTTAGCACCACATGGAGACCTTCCTTACAGGAGGAAGGCTGCCCAAGTGTTCCACATTCTCCCCTGCCAGGCTGGTCCTTAGTAATACATAGCTTGCTCCTTTTTTAGTTCAAAGTTCAAGCAGAAAGAGTTTCTTCCCAACCAATGGGTAAAGGGCTCCTCCCCTGGGCAGAGCTTCAAAATTGTACCAGAGCATAGGTTGTTAATTTTTTCAAAACAATCATGATCCCTCAAGTTAGAGAAATGGACAGCTGCTATATCCCTGAGTGACAGCCAATATTTTACAGAACATATTAGAAAGAAGTGAAATCTTCTTTAGAAATCAATTCATAAAGACATAGTCTTCAAAACCTGCATTCAGACAAACTATAAGCCAAAAGTAAAACTTAATAATGAGGATGCTGAAACAAGAAGCAGATATTTTATACAGATGAGACTGCTTGTGTCAAAATCACCATGGAGCCATCTAGGAGGTTTTATACCAGACCAACCCAGAGATGGTTCCCTTTAGCCACATGTGTTACAGGTTGTCTCTGGCTTTAGTGAGAAGAGATTAGGGCTGATATGGAACTCAAGGTGTACCTTTTATTAAGTATATGCAATTAATATCTATATTATATTGCTTTCACGTCAGAGTATCTGTCCAATCACTTTCAAATCCTTTTATAATTTTCATAAAATTCTAAATTTAAAAAAATAGGTAAAACAGGAATGAGGGACTATCAATTTTACTATTTGAATTGTTACAGTGAGTATCCTTCATAATTAAAAATAAATTTTAAGCTATTTTTTTTTTTTTTTTTAGAGAGAAACAGACAGACAGACAGGAAGGGAGAGAGAGGAAAAGAATCAACTAATAGTTGCATCACTTTAGTAGTTCATTGATCACTTTCTCATATATGGCTTGACCAGGGGTGGGGGGGTGGGGGTGGGAGGTTCCAGCCGAGCCAGTGACCCCTTGCTCAAGCCAGTGACCTTGGGCTTCAAGCCAACAACCTTTAGGCTCAAGCCAGCGACCATAGAATCATCTCTACAATACCACACTCAAGCTGGCAACCTCAGGGTTTTGAACCTGGGTCCTCAGCATATCAGACTGATGTTCTATTCACTGTGCCACTGCTGGTCAGGTGAATAAAGTCCTAATCATAAACAAAAGAAGGGAAACATCTTTAAGAAAAATTTAAAGAGATATCAAGATTTAGGAGCCACTTGAGTACAACAGTGAAGTTATATGCCTCAAGGAAGATTTGGAGGCTTGTTTCATTGAACAAATATTAAGTCTATACTCTGTGTCAGGTACCATGCTAGCCAGTGGGGCACATACAGAAAAATGCAAGTATAACAAAATAGTGTTTCTTCAAGGAATAGCTGAACATCCACATGCAAAGAGTGAATCTAGACCCAGACCTTATACCCTTCAAAAATAATAAATAACTCAAAGTAAATCACAGGCCTAGTCAGACTACTCCTGAGATGATGGCTAGCTGGGCTGCATCCTGGTCATCAGTGGCCTCCTGGTCCCCATCTGATGGGATGGTCTGTGAGAAGGATACTGGTGGTGGTGGTGGTGGTGGTGGCAGCAGGAAGTGAATCACAGAGAAGAAGCCTGGAGAGTACCCATGATGTCAGCAATTTCCTCTCTGAGGACAGTTGACTGTTTAAATAAAATGAGCCTGACCTGTGGTGGAGCAGTGGATAAAGCGTCGACCTGGGAACACTGAGGTCGCCAGTTCAAAACCCTGCACTGGTTCGGTCAAGGCACATATGGGAGTTGATGCTTCCAGCTCCTCCCCTCTTTCTCTCTCTCTCTCTCACTCTGTGTCTCCTCTCTAAAATGAATAAAATAAAAATAAAAATTAAAATTAAAAAAAATAAATAAATAAAATGAGCAATGGGGTAAAAAATGTAAATCATAGCTCTAAATGTAAAATGAAAAACTATAAAACTCCTAGAAAATAACACTGGGGAAAACCTAGATGAAGTTGGGGATGGCAATGACTTTTTAGATGCATCACCAAAGCACAAACCCTGAAAGAGATAAGCTGGATGACATCATAGTTAAAACTTCTGTTCTGTGACAGACAGCATCAAGAGACTGCAAGGACAAGCTATAGCCTGACAGAAAATATTTGCAAAAGACTATTATCCAAAATATACAAAGAACACCTAAAACTGAACAATAAGAAAGCAAACAACCCAATTAAAAAATGTACAAAAGAACTTAAAAAACAACTCACCCGCCTGACCAGGCAGTGGCACAGTGAATAGAGTGTCGAACTGGGACACGGAGGACACAGGTTTGAGACCCCAAGGTCTCCAGCTTGAGTGTGGGCCCATCTGGCTTAAGCAAAAGCTCGCCAGCTTGGACCCAAGGTCGCTGGCTCCAGCAAGGGGTTGCTCGGTCTGCTGAAGGCCCATGGTCAAGGCACATGTGAGAAAGCAATCAATGAACAACTAAAGTGTCACAACAGCAATGAAAAACTAATGATTGATACTTCTTATCTCTCTCCATTATTGTCTGTCTGTCCCTATCTATCCCTCTCTCTGACTCTCTCTCTGTCCCTGTAAAAAAAAAAAAAAAAGAGAGAGAAAAGACATCTCACCCAAGAAGAGATATCAAATAAGCATATGAAAAGATTCACCACATCATATGTCACCAGGGAAATGCAAATTAAAACAAAAATGAGATACAACTACACACTTATTAGAATAGTCAAAAACTGGAACACTGACAACATTAAATGCAAAGGAAGATGTGGAGCAACGACTTCCTCATTCTTGTCCCTGCTTCTACAGTGTGTCCATAAAGTCATGGTGCATTTTTGGCCTGTGACCGGTCAAAATTGCGCCATACATGGACACACTGTATTTTGTGAAAATAATTGCAAGCGAGAACACCAATCAATAAGAAAAATGGAGGATTCTAAGTTGGCTATGTAGTAAGTGGGTGTTCAAACTGCCACCTCCCAGGACCAAACTGGATTACAATTTAATTTAAGAACAATCATCTTGAAAAACCAAAGTTTGACTAAACAAATAGGAGTCTACAACCAAGGATCACAGAAGAAGCCACACTGAGACTGGTAGGAAGGGCGGAGACATAGAAAGGGCTGCCCTACTTCCAGGTGCCAGTGGCGGCTGAGGGTCTGGAGGGACTCTCACCATGGGGAGGGGTGCCCTGAGAGGTGTGGGTTCTCAGCCCCGGCCTAGAGCACCAGAGCCTATAGGCGCCCACACAGCATTTGGTGGTGAAAAAAGCAGAGTTTTTGTCTGCAAGAAAAAGACAGAGCTCTTGGACACAAACTCCTTTGTAAAGGGCCCACGCAGAAAATCTCATGCACAGCCTCCAATCTGGAGCTCCAGTAGAGGGAGAGCTGAGAGGACTAGAGTTGCATGAGGAGAGTGTAAAGATGAAGGCCCAGGGAGAGACATTGTGGGAGATGGCCACAAAAACCCCTGTGCTGAGTCATTCTTTAGTACTCTAGTCGCCATCTTTCTTGGGTGGAGCAGTCCCCTCTGAGTGGCATCAGCCTGAAGAAAAGCAGCTGCTACACCCACAGGAGTCTCGCCTACCCCAGGGATGGCAATGGTTGGGTCATTCTGAGAGGCCAGGAAGCAGGGGATGCGCCACTGACCTAGTTTTCTGGTGTTGACATCAGAGATCCCCTCCACTTTCCCCAAGTCTATGACTCAACTGAGTCTCACAGGAGACTTAGTAGAAATTGTCTAGATGAAGGGCAGACCACACCTCTGGGTCTCAGAGGCCACACCAACAGGACTCCTGGGGCCACACCCTCTGAAATTGTGAAAAAAGTCTAGACAAACTGACATTTGGGGCCGAGGGGCAGAGCCACACACATCACCCTTCCTAATCCCTGAGTAGCTGCAGGCTTTAGACTCTAGCAGAGGTTTTTTCAGCAGCTGAGCCCAACAAGCAGCCAGCAGACAAAGGTTGAAGGAAGCGAAACTCAAGGAGAGTTGGCCATTTAAGTGGAACTTCTCCCAGGCCCAGAGTAGGTAAAAGCCAGCCTATGAGTGCAGCTTGGTATTTCCATGTGCACCTGGGCCAAGAAGAGGTAGTCACAAACTCTGGATTGCTTGTAGCTCCAAGAAGGTTGCCTCCCGATGGTCTGTGCTAGGTTCCTGCTAGGGAGGCCCAAGCTGGCACATCCAGGGGCCAGCTGCAGAAAGCATCAGTTCAGGACCTAACAACCCTTGCTAGAGTGGTATCCTAAGGAAAAGCTCTTCACACCTGGCCCAGCTGATGCAAGTTCCACTCTCTGGGATCAGCACTGACACAGTGGATCATGTGCATTGGATAGGGTGTAGCATCATACTCTTAGGCCTGGGCGCTGAATATTCTCTCCTGCTAGGCTAGATTTCACAGGGGGAAGGGAGAGAGGCTTGGAGCATGGACATTTAACGTATGTGTCCCTGTGAATCTATTGCTGGATCTGGTCAAGGGGCTTAGCCACCTTTGGGAGGCACACAGTCAACACCAGGAGGGTACTCTCTCAGTCTTTCTCCTTGAGACCAGGGTATCACCAGCTATAAGAACTTCTACAGAGGGGACTGTCAGCCCCACCTGATCTGAACCTGCTGTTCACCTTGTTGGGGAGAAACAAAATCTGAGAATCCAGCAGCGGCAGAGGGATCATGCTCTGGAGTAGGGGCCACATTACCCATACTGATCTGCTGACCAAAGGACCCCTGAAGTAAGGGATTCCATATTGTATTCACAACCTCAGCTGGTCTAACCCACCAAGCGTGCAACTTGTAGAGGGGTTTGTTGGGTGATGCCAATTAAAGCCCACACTACAGTATTACTACAGAAGACTGTGGGAAGACCAGGCAGCTACAAAAAAAGGAGGAGCGGCTGACAAGTGAAGACAAATCTTACAGAGCTTGTGGTTTTTATGGAGCTGCTGTCATCCCTAAGCAGGAGGAAGTTGATTCTTATACAAAGGTTGGCCCCTCCCACAGTACCCAGGCACAGAAAATGCAGACACAAACAGTGAAAAGTGCAGTATCTGCAGACTGATATACCACAATGGGTTTCAAACAACAGCTGATGCCAACCCAAGAAGAACTAGAGCTAATGCTACTGGTATTGGGTGACAAACTGCACCAACTCTAGACTCAAGTACATACATAAGCAGTACACCCAAAGGTGAAGTCTAGCAGGCACCAAACAATGTGGAGAATAAATACACCCAACAGGACAGACAGTGCACAGAGTGCAATACACATGATTAAGGTTGACCCTTAAAGTCAACCAGCCTGAAGAAATAACCATACCCACAAAAGGACCAACTGCATCTAATACTCACAAACAATTAAAGGAAAAATAGTACCCTCAAGAAGCATTCCCAGATAAAGGAAAACAAGTGGCCTGGAGGTCAGTATCATTGAGCCCATCTTCTTCATAAAGACCTCACAAAAAATTCAAAGTCAGACAGTGCTACCTAATACAGAGACAAAATGGGTAGACAGAGAAATGTGACCCAAATGAATCAACAAGAAAAAAAACCAGAAAAAGAACTGAATAAAATAGAAATAACCATACTACCAGATGCAGAGTTTAAAACAATAATTTTTAGGATGCTCAAGGATCTGAGAGCAGCAATGGATGGACATAATGAGCACCTAAATAAAAAGATAGAATCAAAAAAGACCTTGAAATAAAAAAAAGGAACCAGTCAGAAATGAAAAATACAATATCAGAAATGAAGACTGCACTAGAAGGAATTAATAGCAAGCTGTATGAAGCAGAGGATCAAATAAGTGATTTAAAGAACAAGATAAACAAAAGCATGGAAGCAGAGCAGCAAAAATAAAAGAGGCTCAAAAACTCTGAGGAATCTCGAAGACAGCTCTGTGACAACATGAAGAGAAACAATATTACCATCATAGGGGTTCCTGAAAGATGAGAGAATGAACAAGGAATAGAGAACCTGATTGAAGAATTTATAGGTGAAAACCTCCCTAAATTGATGAAGGAAAAAGTCATACAAGTTCAAGAAGAACAGAGAGTCCCATGAAAGAGGAACCCCAAGAGGCCTACACCAAGACACATCATAATTAAAATGTCAAAGTTAAGAGACAAAGAAAGAATACTAAAAGCTGCAAGAGAAAAGCAGTTAATTACCTATAGAGGATCCCCCATAAGGATGACATTTGACTTCTCAGCAGAAACACTTGAGGCCAGAGGGATTGGCAAGAAATATTCAAAGTGATGCAAAGCAAGGACCAAGACATCTTTATCCAGAAAGGCTATTATTTAAAATTAAAGGAGAAATAAAAAACTTCCCAGACCAAAATAAAAAACAACCTTCAAGTAATTCATTACAACCAAACCAGTACTTCAGGAAATGTTAAGGGGCCTGCTGTAGAAAGAGCAAAGAAAGAAATAATCTAGAAAAAGGGAATTGTAGATTTAAAGAATAAAATGTCAATAAACAACTACATATCAACAATAACCTTAAATGTACACGGATTAAATGCTCTAATCAAAAGACATAGGATTGTTGCATGGATAAGAAAACAGGACCTGTATATATATTCTCAATAAGAGACCCACCTCAGAATAAAAGATACACATAGACTGAAAGTACAAGAATGGAAAAACTATTTCACGCAAATGAAAATGAAAAAAATAAGCTGGGGTAGCAAAACTTATATCTGACAAAATAGACCTTTAAATAAAGGCTATAGTAAGGGATAAAGAAGGCCACTACATAATGATAAAGGGAGCAATCCAACAGGAGGATATAATCATTGTAAATGTCTATGCACCTAATATAGAAACACCTAAATATATAAAGCAGATTTTGATGGACATAAATGGGCAAGATCAACAGCAATACTATAATAGTGGGGGATTTAAATACCCAACTAACATCAATGGATAGATCCTTCAGACAGAAAATAAACAAAAAAACAGCAGACTTAAATGACACACTAGATCAACTTGATTTAGTAGATATCTTCAGAATCTTTTACCCCAAAGCAGCAGAATATACATTTTTTTCAAGTGCTCATGGTGTATTCTCTAGGATAGACCACATGTTAGGCCACAAAACAAGTCTCAATAAATAAAATGATTGAAATCATGTCAAGCATCTTCTCTGATCACAATGGCATTAAATTAGAAATCAACTACAATAGAAAAACTGAAAAGCATTCAAACACTTGGCAGCTAAATAGTTGTTATTAAATAATGAATGCTTAACAACAAGATCAAGGAAGAAATAAAAAATTTCCTTGAAACAAATGAAAATGAACATACAACAATTCCAAATTTATGGAACACAGCAAAAGCAGTCCTGAGAGGGAAGTTCATAGCATTCCAGGCATACCTTAAGAAGAAAGAAAAAGCTCAAATAAACAACTTAACCCTGCACCTAAAAGAACTAAAAAAAGAACAACAAATAAAGATCAGAAGAAGTAGAAGAAAAAAAATAATAACTATCTGATCAGAAATAAAGGACATAGAGGCTAAAAAAATAATACAAATGATCAATAAAACCAAGAGCTGTTTCTTTGAAAAGGTAAACAAGATTGATGAACCTTTAACCAGACTTATCAAAAAAAAAAAAAAAAAAGAGAGAGACCTCAATAAATAAAATTAGAAATGAAAGTAGAAAGTAACATATGACACTGCAGAAATACATAGAATTGTAAGAAAGTACTGTGGAGATCTCTTTGCCAAAAAATTGGACAACCTAAATGAAATGGATAATTTCCTAGAAACATATAATCTTCCAAAACTCAGTCTGGAAGAATCAGAAAACCTAAACAGACTGATTACAACAAATGAAATTGAAAAGGTTATAAAAAAGAACTCCCAGCAAACAAAAGTCCTGAACCAGATGGCTTCACAGGCAAATTTTACCAAATATTCAAAGAACTAACACCTACTCTTCTCAAGCAATTTCAAATAATTCAAGAGGAGGGAAGACTTCCGAGCTCCTTTTATGAGGCAAGAATTACCCTCATTCCAAATCCAGGTAAAGACACTACAAAGAAAGAAAACTATATATAGGAAAGTATCCCTGATGAAATTAGATGCTGAAATTCTCAACAAAATATTAGCAAACCGAATTCAGCAATACATGAAAAAAATCATACATCATGATCAAATGGAATTTATTCTGGGGAGGAAAGGCTGGTAAAATATTTGCAAATTAATAAATATGATTCATTACATAAACCAAAGGAAGGATGAAAATCATATGATCAGCCTGACCTGTGGTGGCGCAGTGGATAAAGCATTGACCTGGGAACACTGAGGTCGCCAGTTCAAAACCCTGCACTGGTCTGGTCAAGGCACATATGGGAGTTGATGCTTCCAGCTCCTCCCCCCTTTCTCTCTTTCTCTCTCTCTCTCTCTCACTCTGTGTCTCCTCTCTAAAAATGAATAAAAAAATAATAAAATAAAAAAAGAGAGAAAAAAACACATTAAAAAAATATATGATCATATTAATAGATGCAGAAATAGCATTTGATAAAATTCAGCAGCCAGTTATAATGAAAACTCTCAGCAAAATGGGAATATAGAGAAGATACCTCAACATGATAAATGGCATCTATGACAAATTCACAGCCAACATCATAATCAATGGGCAAAAGTTAAAAGTAATCCACTTAAGATCAGGAACAAGGCAGGGGGACCCCCTTTCACCACTCTTATTCAACATAGTTCTGGAAGTCTTATCCACAGCAATCAGACAAGAAGAAGAAATAAAAGGCATCCAAATTGGAAAAGAAGAAGTAAAACTACCTTTATTTGTTGATGATATGATACTGTACATAAGAAACCCTAAAGTATCAGTGAAAAAACTACTAGACCTGATAAGTGAATTCAGCAAGGGGCAGGATATAAAATTAATATTCAGAAATCAGTGGCATTTTTATACATCAACAATAAACTGCCTGAAAAAGAAATTAAGTAAACAATTCCCCTCACTACTGCAACAACAAAATTAAGTACGTAGGAGTAAATTTAACCAAGGAGGTAAAGACTTGTACTCAGAAAATTATAAAACATTGATAAAAGAAATCAAGGAAGATACAAACAAGTGGAAGCATATACCATGTTCATGGATAGAAAGAATAAAGATCATTAAAATATCTATATTACCCAAAGCAATCTATAAAATCAATGCAATTCCTATTAAAATACCAATGGCATACTTCAAAGATATAGAACAAATATTTTAAAAATTTATATGAAACCAAAAAAGAATAGCTTAAGCAATCTTGAAAATGAAGAATAAAGTGGGAGGTATCACATTTCCTGATATCAGGTTATATTACAAGGCCATTGTGGTCAAAGGAATTTGGTACTGGCATAAGAACAGGCATATAGATCCATGAAACAGAACAGAGAACCCAGAAATAAACCCACACCTCTATGGTCAATTGATATTTGACAAAGGAAGTAAGAATATACAATGGAGTAAAGACAGTATCCTTAATAAACAGTGTTGGGAAAATTGGACAGGTACATGCAAAAAAATGAAACTAGACCATCAACTTACACCATTCACAAAAATAAACTCAAAATGGATAAAAGACTTAAATATAAGTCATGAAATCATAAACATCTTGGAAGAAAACATAGACAGTAAATTATCTGATATCTCTCGTAGCAATATTTTTGCCGATTTATCTCCATGGGCCAGTGAAATAAAGGACAGGATGAACAAATGGACTATATCAAACTAAAAAGCTTTTGCACAGCAAAGGACACCATGAACAAAAGAAGACAATCCACACAATGGGAGAACATATTTGCCAATATGTCTGTTAAGGGGTTAATAACCAAAATTTATAAAGAACTTTTAACACTCAACACCAGGAAGGTAAACAATTCAATTAAAAAATGGGCAAAAGAACTGCATAGACACTTCTCCAAAGAGGACATACAGATGACCAATAGGCATATGAAAAAATGTTCAATGTCACTATCATCAGAGAAATGCAAATTAAAACCACAATGAGATACCACCTCACACCTGTCAGAATGATGCTCATTAACAAGACAACACACAAAAAGTGCTGGCGAGGATGAGGAGAAAAGGGAACTCTCTTGCACTGCTGGTGGGAATGCAGACTTTTGCAGCCGCTGTGAAGAACTGTATGGGGTTTCCTCAAAAACTTAAAAATGAAACTGCCTTTTGACCCAGCTATCCCACTTTTAAGAATATATCCTAAGAATACCAAATCACTGATTCAAAAGAAGATATGCACCCTCATATTTATGGCAGCATTGTTTACAATAGTAAAGATCTGGAAACCCAAGTGTTTATCAGTGGACGAGTGGATTAAAAAGCTGTGGTACATAAACACAATAGAATACTACCTTTTGTGACAGCATGGATGGACCTAGAGATTATTATGCTAAGAGAAATAATCCAGTCAGAAAAATACAAATATTATATGATCTCACTTATATATGGAATCTAATGAACAAAGTGAACTGAGGAATGGAATAGAGGCAGAGGTGGGGTCACAGGGAACAGAGGGACAGCAGTCAGAGGAAAGGGGGATGAAGGGATGAAATCAGAGAAGGTAAAGGGATTAGTGAGATTATGTAACACAGAAATATAGATAACAGGACAGCAAATCCTAGAGGCAGGCGGGGAGAGAGTTATGTGGAGGGGGGCAAAAGGGGTATAAAAACAGACACAGGGGTGGGGGGAGAGGGAGTTACATTCAGTGGGACACTTGAATCCATGTAAATACAATAAATTAAAATTAATTTATAAAAAGAAAAGATGTAGAACAACAAGAACTCTCATTTATTGCTGGTGGGAATACAAAATGGTACAGCCACTTTGGAAGATAGTTTGGTGGCTTCCTAGAAAACTAAACATACTCTTACCACACAATCCAGCAATTGAGCTCTTTGGGATTTACTTAAAGAAGTTAAAAACATATGTTCACACAAAATATACACATGAATATTAATAGCAACATTATTCTCAGTTGCTAAATCTTAAAAGCAACCAAGATGTCCTTCAGTAGGATAAGCAAGCTGTGATACATCCAGGCAATGGAATATTAGTTTACACTAAAAAGAAATAAGCTGTCAATCATTGGAAAGACATTCATATTATGTATATTTTACTAAGCAAAAGAAGCCAATCCGAAAAAGTTACATACTGTCTGATTCCAACTTTATGACATTTTGGAAAAGGCAAAACTATGGATATAGTAGAAAGATCAGTGGTTGCCAGGAATCGTTATAGTCCAAACAGAAGCAGCACTTTCTTAATCCATTAAGGATTGACTAGACAAGAGAGTTGATAAACATAGAAAAGTTGGGAGATAGAGTCTAGGTGAAAATTCTTTGTGGTTTTGACAAGTGGTTCTTAATTAATTTTTTTATACAATACACATAACAGTTGGCATTCATAATGGACTGTGACCAGGTACATAAGATATAATTAATTGTAACAGAAAATCATCCTCCCTATCTTTATTTTGATCTAGAAGTCTGTCTCTTATTTCTAGAATTCAAGGCTAGAATGAAACATCATTGTTGGGACTGAAAAATAAACAGGGTATTTTGCAGTCTGGATTTTGGAAATAGAGGTGCTGGGAGCTGGCTGTGGGCTGATGGTCTGTCCAGCCCCCCACCTCACCTGCCTAATTAAGTTAACAAAGGGCTGTGCTTCAGTGCTCCTCCTGCCCGCCCATGTTCCCTGGAAGGACTGGAAGCTAGTTACTTCTTTGTATAAAGTTAAGATGGTGGGTTTTTTTCTGCACCTGGTGGTTTTCTTGTGTTGCCTTGGAAATGTGATTGCTTGCTAATGGTTCACCTTGCCCAGAAAATAAAGACGGATGTCTTTCTGGGGGCGGCCATGTTCTTGTGGCTCAGCCAGGACAGTAGTGACTGTTGGCAAGGAGCTGTGGCATCCTCCTGAACCCATCCTGTATATATCTTTAAGTCTCTATTTTTTATTCAATATCATATCATTTCCCACTCGAGACCCTGAAATAGACTTGTAGCGTGGGTTGTAGCACATCATGGTCATCATTAACCCAGAGTCTATCTATCTTTTTTTTTTTTTTTTGAGTCTATCTATCTTTATACTCTACAATCCTGGAGTGTAGCTTTTATTCTAAGGTCACCTCATGATACCAAATGCCTGCTAGAGATCCAACCATTACATCCATAGTGCAGGCAACAGGAAGAAGAAATCCAAAGAGTCAAGGGTTTCTTCTCAGGTAAGTCAGTCCCCTTTAAGCAACCCAACCTTTCTGGAAGTCGCAAACACTATTTCATTGGCCAGCTTAGTCATATGGCCAAACTTAACTGGAAGAGAGCCTGGGTATATTGCCACCCCAAATAAAAGAGAAGTTTTGGTTAAAGGAGAGGAGATAAGGGGAAGCAGCTAGGTTTGTTCCTGCCAGGGTTACATATAATTCCCAGAGCACTAACACCAACTCTACTTCTTTCTCTTCTCCTCAGGTAAGTACATGAACCTGAGAGAAACATTATTATAAGGCCAGCTTTGAATCTACTTTACTTGGCTCTTTAAATATAATAAACCATTTGCAAACTTTGGGGCTTAAATATACTACTATTTTTTGGATATGTTTCAAAGCCCATTATAATTTATCAAGGTTTTATAACATTAAGACTGAGAACACTACTCTATAAAGAGGGTAGCTGTGCCTATGGAAAGACAGAATGGACTTAGAAGATGTGGAGGAAAAAGTGATAGGATGGATTTTGCAGCCAATCTATCTTTTAAACATGAAGAGAAACGACGAGTGAAACATTATTTAGAGGCTTCTTCTAGGAACGTCAGCAATGTGGTTGTGGTGGTTGTTAACAGAGAACCTGTGGCTAAATACTCTTGGTTTTAGAACCTCTCACACTTATGAAATGCCCTCCCCACCATGGTAGTTCGTTAATTCAGTAGCCTCCAATGGCCATGCCTCCTGGACTTCATGCCTTTGTGTAATCCCCTCCCTTGAATCTGGGGCTATCCTGTGACCACTGTAACCAGAAGTGAAGCTGTGCCAGTGGCCAGACTGGTTTTAAGGATCGGCAGCCCTGGCCAGCAGGTCAGTGAATAGAATGTTAACTCTGCCTACCAAGTCATGGGTTCAATCCTCATTCAGGGCACATAGGAGAGGCAACCAATAAGTGCACAACTAAATGTAACAACTGAGTGGAACACTGAGTTGATGCTTCTTTCTTTCTCTCTCTCTCTCTCTCTCTCAAATCAATGGGAAAAAAATTTTAAAGTAAAAGGACTGGCAGTTTCTATTTTTGCTTTTTGAATATTGTGCATTGCCATGCCAGAAGTCTGGCTACTTTGCTGGCGAGCCATGTGGAGAGATTCAGTGGAGAGGCCACAGAGAGAAGGGGAAGCCCCAAGGCTACCTGAAGAGCAGGAGTGAGTCCAGGCTGAGTCCTAGCACCCAGCAAAGTCCAGACCCCAGTCTCTCTGCCACCTTAAGGCAGACATGACTATTGGCAAGCTCATACTAAACAATCGTGAGCAAATAAAATGGTGGTTGTTTTAAACCACCATTTGGGAGTGGTTTGTACCTAGTAATAAATAATCAGAACACCACCACCTCCCCAAACATATGTACATGCTGGAACTAGGATCCTGGCCAATGTGGCTGCCATGGCTTGTGCTGCTACTGCAGTGGCTGCCACAGCAGCCCAGACTGGCTCCTTACAGCAGCCTAGGAAGTCCGTGCCCTATGGATCACTCCCTAATCCCTCAGCCCTGAAATTCACCTTCTTCCAGGTCCCTCCTCCTGACTCAGTCAGGCCTGCTGGAAAGATTACTGACAGGAGCACCGCTGGTCCCATCTCCTCATTCCAGCTCCCAGCAGAAATTGCCCCCCGCCCCCGCCTTTGGAACCCCATTACAAAAGCCAGGCCAATGTGTGGTGGGTGTGTGCACGCATATGGTGGAAGGGGGTGCATCCAAACTGCATATGGGTCAGGGTCTGTCCTGGAGTTGTGGCCAGAAAATTGAGTTGCTGGCATTTTCTATTGGAATCTGGAACACATTTTCCCATAAAAGCAATTACTATAGATGATTTTAGGTTCTGACGTACTATTAGAACTATAGTTTGGTTACATTGCTGGCTAAATAGACATTTTAGGGGCTGCCTGGGAACATAATTACCTTTTATAACATTGTCCTAATGAGAAACAAGATCCAAACAACTGACTTAAGATTGAACTTTTGAAAGCACGTTGATTATAATTTAGAAACTCTCATCCTATATTGAACACCAATTATACAGTAGATGCTGGGGGCTTAACAGAAGAAAAAATGAGATTGTGGCCTCTTCCAAAGAAGTATAGTTTGTTTAGGAGACAAATGACCAGCAGGCAAGGCGGTTTGCAGGTAAGTCTGACATTGTGTTAGACTAACCAGTGAGTGCCTCAGAGTTGCAGAAGCAAGTCAGTGAGTTACCTTTTGCACTGTTTATGTACACCAGCTTCCAGATACCTATTTTGCTAGGTCTTGAGGACCCATGCTGTTCACAATTGCCCACATGCTTTTTCTGTTCATGGAAAAGGGTTGGGCCAATAAAGGAGGCATTTGTATTCACCGGCTGTGTAGTTACAAGAACAGGTGGGTCCTAGGGCTTAGAGCTAACTATAGGGGGAAACATCCAGGTGGCTAGAGAGAAACCCAGGATCCCTATCACGGGCCTCACGGAGGGCCACCAAAGAGGCCCCACCACTATTATTCTCAACATGGTGTATGGGAAAACCTAGATCAGAAAAATGCCAATTCTTGGGCTGCACCCCATGTCTTGGGGCAAGGCTTGGGAATCTGCATAGTTAATAGACTCCCCTGCTGATTCTTATGCTGGTGAAAATTTGAAATTGCTACCCCAGAGATGGCAGAGTCCCACGAAGAAACTCAAGTGCATTTCCCCCAGGAAGCTATCAGGGATCCAGATGCAGCACCAAGCCCAGCTCATGCCCCACTTTGGTAACCATGTTGCCACCAGCCAAGTTTCTAGGAGAAAACAAACGTGGTCCAAGAGCCTGGTGTGGAGCAGGGGCTTTCACTCCCTCGCCAAGAGCCTGGTGTGGAGCAGGGGCTTTCACTCCCTCGCCCAGCTCTTTTTGGTTCTATTTTCCATTCCAGCCAGAGCCCGGTGCACACACTACAAACATGTCTGAGGCATCTGGACTGAAAACCAGCATCTGTTGTAAGAGAAATGAGGTTTTCAAGCAAGGACTCTGTGAAGTGGGAGGATGCCAAGTGGGATGGGGCCTCCCAGGTAGATTCCATCACGTGGAAAGATATGAGCAAGTTTACCCTAGACTAGAAAGTGTGCTTTTGAGTGAGTTTCCGGAACTCGTCCGAAAATATGTTGCACCCTTTGCTTGGGTCTCTTTCTACAGACTCCTGCCATCAGGGCTACCAGCTTCCTTTAGGCTGGTGGGCTCCTCACCAGTGACATGCAGACACACAGGGCAAACTCCATGGTATACTGGGCATTGAGCTGGTCTTATCACTGGGGGTGATATACTTGAGAAATCATCTTCAGAGTGAAGTGAATGTGCCCACATGGCAGGATAAATCTAAGGTGACAGTTGTTGGTCTGGGTGCTCCCGCATTAACTCACCTCCACCCTGGTCTGAGCTGCTGGACATTTTGTCCCTGTTGCCTCTGGGAAGGGACACTGCTGCCCAAGTGAGGAGAATGAAGGTGTCAGAATCCCGGCTTCTCTCCTGCAGAAGCTTATGCCTAGGACATAAACAAAAGATTTGGATAAATATGTAATTAGTTAGAGCTATTTTCCATTCTCCCCAGTGCCGCCCCTCACCCCTGGACTAGGGAAGGCCACTCAGACCACAGGAAGGAAGATGCCAATCTAGTGATCACTGCTGGGGGTCCCTTCACAGCCACTGGTCAAGCCCCAGCTGAGTCTGAGGAATGCCAGTGGAGGTGAGACCTGCACCAGGTCCAGGCCAGGGATAAGCAAAGGAAATAGTGAAGGGCCTTGAGCAGCCCTACAAGCTCCTCAGACCCCCAAGTATCCTGGGAGGACAACCAAATATTTCCAGGAGCAAGAGAAATGGCTAAGAAATAAACTGATGGATGCAATATGTTTGGATGGAACAACAGAGAATATCAGCCTGAAAAGATGACTCGGATTAATTTCTCCCCACCCCCCATGCCTTAGTACCATGTAATCACCTGGGTCTTGGACACAATTCTGAAAAGGGGGCCAGAAAACCTGATTTGACTAAGATTTTGGTTTTTCCACTCAGTAGAACAGGGGCTCAAAATGGAAATGAAGCTCAGGGAGTCATCAAAAGGTTGAAGAAACTTACTTTTTTTTTTTTTTTTGCATCTCTACATTTCTGGTATATTTTTTTACTAGCTTTAAAAAGTTTGTAAAAGGCACATAGGACATGCTAAAAAGGATTTAAGGCCAAAGTTCTGAGGTTGGAAAACCTTTCCTGTTCAGAGTTCTAACCTGCCCTTTTGGTTCTTACAAGAGTCCAGAGAAGAGGTCGTACAGTTCCTCCTAGATTCCTGATAATGTGACAGGAGGGGAATGGATGATTTACTGACAAACTTTGGATGAGTTGAGTAACTGTTCTTCACCTTCTCCCCATCGGAAAGTGACCCAGAGCACCTTGCTAAGGTGAATATAATATGGAATGGCCTCATCCTATACAAAGGATGTTTTGATTACTGCCTGAAAAATGGTGTAAAATGCCTTTAAAAATAGAAAAATACACACACACACACACACACACACACACACGTTATCAAGTGACTTACTGGAGTATGATGTGGTAATCTTGCTATTCCCAATCAAGCCTAGAATTTCCTATTGAAATTCAAGGTTTTGATCATGATATTCACCTTGTTTCTAAGATCTAAATATGTACATTGTAAAAACACATTCCAAACAGACATGAGTGCTCTAAAACTTATCATGTATTTATCAAGACTATGATTTGGTTATACTTTGATGAGACTGTTTTAAAATTGTGTATTATATTTGCATTTTATTTTTATTTTTTTTGGCAGAGACAGAGAGAGTCAGAGAGAGGGACAGACAGACAGGAAGGGAGAGAGATGAGAAACATCAATTCTTTGTTGTGGCTCCTTAGTTGTTCATTGATTGATTTCTTCTATGTGCCTTGACCGGGGTGGGGGGTGGGGCTACATCAGACCAAGTGACTCCTTGCTCAAGCCAGCGACCTTGGGCTCAAGCTGGTGAGCCTTGCTCAGACCAGATGAGCCTGCGCTCAAGCTGGCAACCTCGGGGTCTTGAACCTGGGTCCTCCACATCCCAGTTCGATGCTTTATTCACTGCGCCACTGCCTGGTCAGGCTGTATTTTCCTTCTTTTCCTCCACTGTTTTATTATTTGTATGTTTTCACTTTCACTGTCTACATAATTCTTTCTTTTCCTCTCCTTCTTATTTAACTATAATTTCCTTTCTCATTTTCTCTTCTTTTCCTATGTTACTTTTTCTCTCCAAATTAATTCTCTTTTTCCTTTCTCTTTTTCTTCTCTTAACTTCCCCCTAAATTTTTCATATTTAAAAATTATATTTTCTCCTTTCATTTTTTTCCATATTCAATCCTATTGCTCCACAGTAATAGCAGTTAGCATCTATTGGGTACTCAGTATATGCCGTGCCCTCTGCAAAAACACTTGTATCATGACACTATATTTTAGAGGAGGAAAATGAGACCCAAAGAAATTGAATAATTTGCCCAAAGTCACATAGCCAGGAATGGGGAAGCCAGGACTCAGATGAAAATATCTGCTCCCAGAGCCCATGCCCCCAGTATATATCTCCTCTACCCATGTCCCACTCCCATGTTCCACTTTGTACTTCCGGACCTCTTTTAGCTGGGTTACCCTCTTCTCCCCTACCCTATGCTCCACATGCTCAGGATCTCACCTCTACCCAAGTCTCTTGTATTCCTCCTCTGTAGAGGGTGTTGCTAACAGGAATGGCATATATCCCAGCTTTCTCATTCTCCTATCTTATATCTATCTAGGGAATGTGCTCAAATGCCCCCTTTCAAGTCATTCTTTGGGCCAACAACATTCCTTTCTTCCCATGCTCTGGCATTTTTGCTTTCAATGGTCAGAATTTTTCCATAGTGGCATTCTGATCTTTCTTTTCTCTTCTGTGTATAAGTGTGTGTGTGTGTGTGTGTGTGTGTGTGTGTGTGTGTGTGTGTTAGAATATACCAGTTTAATGTTTTTCAGAAGCCTTCTTTGAACACCACTTTGATTCTGGCTAAGTTTGTTAAAACTGAATGACTTCCTTGGGCCCTTTGCACTGCCTGGCAGTTGTACTTTTTCCCCATGGTCCTTTCATTCTCCAAGACAAATAGACTCCATTGCCACTTTTACCCTCAGCTGAAGACATTGCTACTTAAATAACTAAGCAAGGGGAAGCAAGGAGAATAGTACTTTCGTGACCCTCACCACCACATCCACGCACCACCTACATCTGGCCCAGGTAAGCCTCTTTTCCGCTGTGACTGAGCAGATCCCATCTTCCCCATTGTAATGCTGGTGTTTGAGGCCAGGCAGGTTTGTGTTGAATTCAGGCAGACAGTAGAGGAACTGTGGAGCCAGAATGCATCAGACCATACCCGTTTAATGGAGGCTCGCAGAAACAGGGAAGTGAATAAACAAAGGAAAATTGCTTTTTGTAGTGGAGGGCAAGGGATGAAGAAAACCACCCCTCATGGTGGCAGCTGAGGGAATCAGGGAACCTTACCTCGTAGTGGTGGGAGAGCTATCTCGGAGACTCGCCCCTTGTAATGCCAGTGACTGAGGCCAGGCAGGTCCACACTGGATTTGGGCAGATGGTAAAGAAACTGTGGAGCCGAAAAGCGTTGGACCATTCTGTTTAATAGGGCTTCACAATGGCAGACAAGCACATACGCTGGGGAAAACTGCTTCTCAGGCAAATAAACAGCAAGAATGGCCCCTCACAGCAGAAGGCAGGCAATCTGCCATCCACAGTTCCCCATCTCTCTCTCTCAAGTGCCACCACCCATAGCCTTATATAGGCCATACACACATGGCACTGCCACACACTGACGTACCAATCAGGCGAAGTGCTTGCAGCCAATAATCCCACAAGCAAGCCTAACACAGCTGCCCCTGAAGAAAAGCACCCATAGCTTTTCATAGAGACACGTGGCTTTCTGCCATGTGCTCATGCCGTAATTGTGCAAAGTGCTTGCAGCTGGAAAAGCAGTGAGCAAGCCTAACATAGCTGTCTTCCTTACACCTACCTACTCAAAGACATTGCTCCTGCAAACTTTCTCTTCTGAATTTTCATTCATTCCTCTGCACCTCCCTTTTTAAGAAACAAAACAAACAGGCCTTGGCTAGTTAACTCAGTTAAGAGTGTCATCTGGAAATGACAAGGTTGTGGGTTCCATCCCTTGTCAGGGCAAACATGGGGAGCAACCAAAGAATGCACGACTGAATGGAACAAAGGAATGCTTCCCTTTCCCCTCTCCACATCTCTTCCTTTCTCTCTGTCTCTAAAAATCAATAAAAGTTAAGCCTTGGCCAGATAGCTCCACTGGTTGAAGTGTCCTCCTGGAGCATGGAAGTTGCCAGTTGGATTTCCCGGTCAGGGCATATACAGGAGCAGCTCAATGTACTTGTTTCTTCCTCCCTGCCTCTCTCTCTAAAAAAAAAAAAAAAAAAAAAAAAAAAAAAAAAAAAAAGAAAGGCTCTTTTCAACTCAATGTTTTCTCTCCATATACTGTCAATTATTATCATTTTTACTGTTGGGAAAACAGCTGTGTTAGGCTTGCTTGCTGGTTTACCAGCTGCAAGCACTTTGCTTGATTAGTGCATGAGCATGTGGCAGTGCAATGTGTGGATAGTCTATGTAAGGCTATGGGTGCTTGTGCTCAGTGAGGATTGTGGATGGTGAATGGTGGATTGCCTGCCTGCCATTGTGAAGGGCCGTTTTGCTACTTGTTCACTTGCTGCCATGAGAAGAGGATTTCCCCTGCCTCTTTACTCATCTGCTGTTGCAAGAATCTAATAATCAGTAATGGCCCAATGCTTTCTGGCTTCATAGTTTCTCCACCATCTGCCCAAATCCAATATGGATCTGCTTGGTCTCAGCCACCAGCATTACAGCTGGCATAGTGGGTAGGATTCAGATAAGTATAGAGTTGCCAACACCCTTGAAGGGTTGAATAGAGGAGTGGCTGTTCCTGGTGGCTGCCCTTTGGGGGACTATAGGTGGGTGTTTTTTATGGCCCTGCAAGCAAAAACTGAGTGCTCTGTGAGAAAGGCTACCTGAGTTTGAGACCTCCAGGATGAGCTTCAGACTGAGCACTGACAGCAGCAGGAACTGCAACAGTTGCTAGAAAAGGAGAATGACCACTCTCAAGAGCTACAGTGTGTGGTGCAGGCTGATCACCAACAGTGCCTGGAACTGGAACAGTCTCTAGAGAAGCAATTGTGGTTTTGTGAGCTGCAGTTTGCCCTGGAAGCTGAACATCGGCACTGGCTTCAAGGGCAGAGCAGCATTTGTACCAGTGGAATGGCTCTGAGTTGGCAGAAGTAGGTGTTTCTGACTCTTCTGAGGAGGAGGAGGCTCAGGCTGAAGCTGCCATCGACAGACTCAGCCCAGCCAGTGGTTTCAAAAAAAGTAAAGACTCAGCAGTCAAGAATTCCTCAGGGGCAGGCAAATTCCCCTCCATAGATAGTGGAGCACTCTGTGGTCCAGCCCTACACCCAGGAAGAGCTGATGGAGTTAGGGATGACATTCAGGCGGAAACCCACCAAGCCCCTGGCAGTCTGGTTGCTGTGGTTGTGGGACACAGGGGTAGATGGCATCATGCTATCTGGAACAGAGATGAACCATAAATCTGTGAAGACTGTTGCCTGTGCTTCACCCCTGACTAACAAGAGGAATGGGCCTGTAAAGTTTACCTGAACACAGATGTGGGTAGATTTGATTGTGGCCAGGGCAGGTAGGGAGAAATTAGATGGCAAGCTTAATAAAGTTCTGTTAGTACTTCAGCAGAACCTTGAACCAGGACAAAGATTCCAGCCAATGAAATAGCAAGGGAAGCAGGCAGCCCTGGTATCTGCCAAGAAAATGGCTGGTGTTCAGGTTGCATGGTTGCAGAATTACTTGTTGGAGACAGCTATGGAAGAGGAAGATCCCCCAAGACCTGTTATGCCAGTATTAATAGGGGGAAGGCTGAAGGATCCCCCCAACAGGGATGGGCAGGGGGCTGAAGAGCCCATGTGAAATTGGCAATCCACTGGTCCCCTTCTAATTTGGAGAAGGTTTGGTGTTAGAAGATAATAAGTGCTTTTTGTGCAGCAGCAGCAACTAAGAGAATTGTCAAGGTGGCACAGCCTTTGAATGTGTCTGACCCTGCCAGGCCTTGTGAACTTATAGCTCTGAGGGATTCTGATAGGGCTTGTGACAATGGCTTGTGATGAACCTTTACCTTGGTGATTTGTACAGACCGCTGGGTTGTCTACCCCTGTAATATCCAGTAACAAAAAATAAAGTACCTAGGATTAAATTTAACCAAAGAGGTAAAAGACTTGTACTCAGAAAATTATAGGACATTGAAGAAAGAAACTGAGGAAGATATAAATAAGTAGAAGCATTCACCATGTTCATGGATTAGAAGAATTAACATCATTAAAATGTCCATACTACCCAAAGCAATCTATTGATTCAATGCAATTTGTATTAAAATACTAATGGCATATTTCACAGATCAAGAACAAATGTTCTGAAAATTTATATAGAAGTAAAAAGCACCCCATACAGCCTCAGCAATCTTGAGAAAGAACAAAGTTGAAGGTGTCATAATATCTGATATCAAACTATACTACAAGGCCATTGTAATCAAAACAGCTTGGTACTGGCATAAGAACAAGCATACAGATTAATGGAACAAAGCAGAGAACCCAGAAATAGAACCACACCTTTATGATCAATTAGTATTTGACAAAGGAGGCAAGAGCATACAATGGAGTAAACACAGTTTCTTAAAAAAAAAATAGTGTTGGGAAAAATTGGAAAGGCTAATGTAAAAAAAAAAAAAAGAAAGAAAGAAAAAAGGGAACTAGACTACCAACTACATTGTGTCTAAGAATAAACTCAAAATGGGTAAAATACTTAAACGTAAGTCACGAAACCATAGCAATCTTAGGAGAAAACATAAGCAGTAAAATCTCAGACAGCTCTTGCAGCAATAAGTTTGCCAATACATCTCCTTAGGCAGTGGAAACAATGGAAAATAAACAAATGGAACTACATCAAACTAAAAATTTTTTGCACAGCAATAGAAACCATCAACAAAATATAAAGGCTAACCACTGAATAGGAAAACATATTTGCCAATGATACATATGATAAGGGGTTAATTTTCAAAATATTTAAAGAATTTATACAATGTAACACCAGGAAGACTAACAATCTAATTTAAAAAATGATCAAAAGACCTGAATAGACACTTCTCCAAAGAGGACATACAGACGACCAATAGACATATGAAGAAATGCTCAAGGTCACTAATCATCAGAGAAATGCAAATTAAAACCACAATGAGATATGACCTCACACCTGTCAGAATGGTGCTTATAAACATAATAAGTGCTGGCAAGGATGTGGAGAAAAGGGAACCCTTGTGCACTATTTGTGGGAATACAGACTGGTGCAGCCACTATGGAGAACTGTATGGAGTTTCCTCAAAAAATTAAAATTGAAACTCCTTTTTACCCAATAATCCCACTTCTGGTAATATATCTTAAGAATCCTGAAACACCATAATTAGAAAGAGGATATGCACCCCCATGTCAATTGCAGCATTATTTACAGTAGCCAATATCTGGAAGGAGCCTAAGTGCCCATCAGTAGATGAATGGATAAAAAAGCTGCGGTATATTTACACAATGGACTATTACTTGAACATAAAAAGAAGAAGGTTATATCTTTTGTGATAGCATGAATGTACCTGAAAATTATTATGCAAAGTGAAATAAGCCAGTCAGAGAAAGACAAATACCATATGATCTCACTCATATGTGGAGTTAATAAACAAATTAACCTGATGAACAAAATAGAAACAGAGACATGAATACATGGAACGTACTGACATCTGTCAGAGGAGAGAAGGTTTGGGGGATGGGATGACAGAAGGAGAAGAAATTAAGCAAAAAAATACATATAAGTACACAGATGCAGACAGCAGTGTGGTGATAGAGGGGAAGGGGGTTGAGGGAAGGAGGAGGTGAGTCAAAGGGGAGAAAATGGGGACAAAAAAAGGTTTTGCTTGGGGCGATGGGCATGCGATGCAGCGTGTAGATGTTTGAGTTGCACACCTGAACCTGTAGACCAGTAAATTTCATTAAAATATATATATATATATATATATATATATAAATATACAATTTTAAAAAAGGATTCTTTGTCTTTAACCCTTTTTATTTTAATTATGATGTGTCTTGGGGTGGGCCTCTTTGGGTTCATCTTGTTTGGGACTCTCTGTGCTTTCTGGATTTGTATGTCTAGTTCTTACACCAAGCTAGGGAAATTTTCTGTCATTAGTTTTTTAAATAAAATTTCAATTTCTTGCTCTTTCTCCTCCTCGTGGCACCTCCATGGTACAAATGTTGGTAGGCCTGAAGATGTCCCACTCCTTACACTATTCTCATTTTTTTTGGATTATTTTCTTTTTGCTGTTCTGATTTGGGTGTTTTTTGCTTTCTTACATTCCAAATTGCTGTTTTAATTTTTGGCTTCATCTACTTTACTGTTGATTTCCTTTAAATTATTCTTTATTTGAGTTAGTATATATGTCATTTCTGACTGGTTCTTTTTTATGGTTTCCATGTCCTTTATTTATGCTGTTGAAGTTCTAAGTTTATCTACTCTTCTCGTAAGTTCAATGAGCATCCTTATAACTAATGCATCTAGTAGATTGCTTTTCTCCATTTTGTTTAGTTAATTTTCTGAAGTTTTGTTTTGTTCTTTCATTTGAGATGTGTGTCTTTGTCTCCTCATTAAGGCAGCCTGCCTGTGTATGTTTCTATGTATTAGATAGAACTGCTACATCTTCCAGGCTTGGTAGAGTGGCCTAATGTAGTACTTTTCCTATAGAGTCCAGTGGCAGAGCCTCCCCATCACCTGAGCTGGGCACTCCATGTGGGCACTCCCCAACCCCATGTAGGCTGTGTCCATTTTCCTATTGTACTTGAGCCTTGATTGTTGTTGGCACATCAATGTAACGAATTTAATCTCAGGCCTATTGGCTGCAAGAGCTGGCTGTAACAAATTAACTGTGCAGGGGTCCACAGAGCAGGACTTAATTCAGTGGGGCTCTGGTGCCTGCTGAGTCTGTCTTTTTTATTTTGTGACAGAGACAGAGAGAGAGAGACAGAGAGGGACAGGCAAAAAGGGAGAGAGATGAAAAGCATCAATTCCTCATTGCAGCACCTTAGTCTCCTCAGTTGTTCACTGATTTCTTTATTATATGTGCCTTGACTAGGGGGCTATAGCAGAGCAAGTGACCCCTTGCTCAAGCTAGTAATATTTGGTCCCAAGCCAGTGACCATAGGATCATGTCTATGATTCCATGCTCAAGCCAGAAACCCTACACTCAAGCTGGTGAGCCTACACTCAAGTCGGATGAGCCCACACTCAAGTCAGTGACCTTGGGGCCTTAAACCTGGGTCCTCCGTGTCCCAGTCTAATGCTCTATCTACTGTGCCACCACCTGGTCAGGCTGCATCGGCATCTTGAGTGTGCTGTTTGTAGAAGTAGTTGGGTGGTGCTTTGACAAGGTTGGAAACTGTCTACTAGATGTGCTAGCTCTGGGGCCTTCCAGATAGTGTAGGCCAAAGTTAGGCAGTTAGGCACTGCCTGTATTCTGTCCGAGACTACACAACATGAGCTACAAAGTAATCTGCAGATGGCTGCTACTTGTGCTGGGCTTGGAAGTACACAGGAAAATCTAAGCTAGTAACTAAGCAAAGCTGGCTGCCACTACTACCAGGCCTGTGGCCACTTAGCAAGAGGTATGAAGCTTGTTTGAGAGATTTTAGAAAAGTCTGAAACATGAATGAAGACACATAATTCATAAGTAAAAGCCACTAGAAACAGCCTGGGTGGGCCTGTAAGTTGGTGGGGCAGGGTCTTAAGGAATCACCAGGGCAAAGTGAACAATGTCAGCCAAGTTGATGGAGACTCATGAGGCATCTTCCTGCAAGCTCTGTGAGAGGAGGGCTTAGAAAAGGAACAATGGCCTCTGCCAGCACTTAGGTCTGGGAGAAAGTTGCACCTCCAGCATCTTGTTGCCAGACATTTCAGTTCTTCCTGTATGTTCCAGGGGCCTTTTGAGCTGCTGCCCCAGCACTGAGCTCAGTGAGGGTGAGTCTGAGTATGTATATGCATGGGCCCTTTAAGAGTAACTGCCTGGGACTCCAGCAGGCTTTGTCTCACTCAGCTGTGATCCCCATTGTTTTTTTTTTTCAGCCAGAAGTTATAAGGACTTTTTTTCCTGGCACTGGAATCCTGGGATGGGGGGCCTGGTATGGACACATTGTCTCTCAGGGGAGACCTAGACAGCTGAGATATTTCTCCATATTTTTATCTATGACATGTGGCATAGGGCCAACCAGCCTGTTCTGCGTCTCCCCCTCCACACACCCCAGCGTTGATATGGCTTCTTCTTTATATTCTTAGTTGTAGGACTTCCATTCAGCTAGATTCCAGGCAGTTCCAAATGATGATTTTTATGTGGTTTTAGGAGTATCTGAGTACTATGTTCAACTACCCTGCCATCTTGACAGGAAGCCCTAATAATCATTTTTAATTGGTCTCTCATCTTCTACATTATTTACAATATATTCTTTTATTTAATATATTTTATTTATTTACTTTTTTATCAAGTGAGAGGCAGGGAAGCAGAGAGACAGAATCCTGCATGCACCCTGACCAGGATCCACCCAGCAAACCCCCTACCTGGGCAATGCTCTGGTGCCATTGTTCCATTGCTCTGCAACTGAGCTATTTTGGTGCCTGAGGTGAGGTCATGGAGCCATCCTCTGCATCTGGGACCAACTTGTTTGAACCAATTTAGCCATGGCTGCAGGAAGGGGGGGAGGGAAGAGAGAGAGAGGGAAGGGAGATAGAGAGTGCATGCTCAAGAGGGAAACATCAGTTCATCATTTCATTTAGTTTCCATTTGGCTGTGTACTCATTGATTGCTTCTCATAAGTGCGCTGACTGAGGGTCAAACCCACGACCTCTGCTTTGCTGAGTCAATGCTTTATCCACCAAGTCACCCAGTCAGGGCTACAATGTATTCTTAATAAAGCACTTGGAGTGATTCAGGTGGGCCCAGGCCCTCTTACAACATCATCCTAGGGAGCTCCAGAGATGAGGGGAGGTACTTCCTGGTGCCACTACAGCTGGAAACATTATGTCCTCACTTTAGCTTTTGCTGCAACTGCATTTGTATACAGTGTTTTGTGGTTTTGATTTTTTAAAGTGACCATTACATGAATAATGTACTAGGTATATAGAAGTAACAAGTTCTATCGTAAAAAGACCAACAAAGCATAATTTCTATGTCACTGTGGTTGGGCATAGTCTTTAAATGAAACTTTTTCACTATCATAGAATTCGAACTTGGGCCTAGTAGATAAGAGTATGCACTCTGAAGACCACTAGAGGGTTTGTGCTTCTGCTCTGCTATTACCTTGGGCATCGTATTCTCAACTAGTTTTTTCATATCTTTATGAGGTTATGGGTTAATTCATATAAAGGTCTTAGATAGTAGCTGGCACATAACAGTATTGCTCAATTATAGTTGTGATGGTTAGCAATTGGTCAGTTCAGGATACTACAGAATTACTTACTCATTTTTTACACTCTGTTCTGCGGACCAGAAATTTTTTGGCTTCCCTTGGTCATAAGGGAGATTTGTAGTTGAACTTAACCATGAAGAATGTCGTCAGCTCAACAGAACAAGTTTACAGGGACAGAAAGTTATTTGTAAGTGAGGTGCTAGGTGGGAAAATGAAAGGTCTTCCCTTTTATTTGATGCCATTTCTTATGTATTTTCAAATGTTTCTTGATGTTTTACAGATTTTCTTCTCTGACAGTTCCTTTTATGCCTCCCTGATTTCTGGATGTGGAAGACTGTCCTTCTGTCTGAAAGATAAGCAGTCACTTTATATCCTGGGCCAAACATTCAAAAAGGCTGTGTAAACATACTTAGCACAGTCATGACAGTGTGTGGATATATCTGTGTGCACAAAAAGAAAAGATGGAGCTTTCAAAATAAGCACTACTGCCTACATGGCTAGAGCCCCCCAGTCAAGGCACATAAGAAAACAACCAACAACTCATATCTTCTTAGATGTGCTTAGATGTTTAAACTCATGTTTACAGGCCGTTGGGAAGCCTGACTCAAGTAAAGCGGGTCCTCAGAATCTTGGGGCTTTGATGGTACATGGCCGGCACCTTACCTGGGCTCACTTTACTTTTAGCACGAATTTGATTGACAGTTACTACCAAGATAGTTTTTACCCAGGCATATGTTTGTTTCATGGATTAAGTGTTCAAAGTCACTTCACCCAGCAATGTCGAACGAAGCTGCAGAAATGATCAAGAAGATACACAAAAAGCTTTGCTCAATCCCATAATAACTAGGCCTACTTCTTATCACTATTTTTTAAAGGGTGGGCTGAGGTTGAACTGAATTTAGTAGCTGACTTTGGAAAATTCACTTTTCTCTACCTAAAATCTATGTAGCTTTTTTGCCATTTCCAAATCATACTAAACAATTATAAGTACCTCATTGACTGGTAGTTGGATCAGTCTGAGGCCACAGGCCCAGGGCTGGGATTGGTCAAAGCTCTCTGGGAAGCAGAGTAACACTCTCCTAAAACTGAGCATTCTTTTTGTCTTCCTTCCTTCCTTCTTTTCTTCCTTCCTTCCTTCTTTCCTTCCTTCCTTCCCTTTCCACTATCCCTCTCTCTCTCTCTTTCTTTCCTTCTTTCTTTCTTGAGACAAAGAGAGACAGGGACAGACAAAAAGAGAGATGAGAAGCAAGTGTAGGTGCAGCACTTTTAATTGTACATTGGTTGTTTTCATATGTGCCTTGACTGGGGGGCTCTAGCCATGCCAGTGACCTCTTGCTCAAACCAGCAACCTTTGGGCTCAAGCCAGTGACCCCACGCTCAAGCTGGATGAGCCCGCCTACATGCCAGTGACCTCAGGATTTTGAACCTGGGACCTCAGCATCCCAAGTTGATGCTCTATCCACTGTACCACCACCTATCAGGCAGATTATTGCTTTCTCAGACAGCAATATAGCCACATCCATAAACATGCTTGAAATATGTAATGTATATTCTATTCCATACAGATCCAGTTAATAATAATAATAACAACATATTTATTGGCTCTGTTTGCCTCAGTCATTATACCAAGGACCGGGTTTATGGTGTGCCACCAGTACAGTTATTCAGGGTCCTTTGCTGAGAAGAATCCTATTCTTGGGTTTAATCATATGCATTTTTTTTGAAATTTTTAATAATTTTATCTTTGAATTTGTATTTTGTGAGGTCAGAAGAACAAAGGAACATCCATGAGGGGCTAAGAGACTCAGCTGGAATGTCTGCCTCCCATTGTCTCCCTGCTGCCCTATCTATGGGATCTCAGCCACTGATGCCCTGAGCCTTGGTGCCCAGGACAATGCTCAGCCTCTCCACCTCACACAGCAACCACTGAGGCCTTCCAGTTCCGGGCATGAGGAGGACAGCAGTCAAGTGCATGTGCCCATTGTTTCTTGGGGTAGAGCATGACATAGTAGTAATTGTCCCCACCCTGAGCAGGCAGCCCCATGAGCATTCATGTGCTAGAGAGAACTTCTTGCCCATGCCAGATACAGGTACTAAATGGGTCCCTTTGAAGAGGTTATAATTTGCCTGCCGTGGATTGGACAGTGGGCCCATGAGAAAGGGAGATACCTAGTATGATTTCATGGCCCCAGCTGACAGCTTATAGGAGGGCAACCTGACAGCCAGTAGGCCAGGTACAAGGGCCAATTTACAGGGAGAGGTCCTCAGGCATCTGTGAGAGCCTATAGTCAGTCACCCAGCAGTGTCTTATACTCAGAACCACAGGAGAAAGAAAAAATGTTTATATTTTAGTAACTTAGTGGCACTTTTTTTCTGATTTTTGAATAAGGGGTCCTGCATTTTCATTTTGCATTGAGCCCTGCAAATTGTGTAGCCATCCCTGTTCCTTTTAATTTAATGTGACCAGCAATGGTGGTATTCAAGCCACATAGACCCACTAGGAACCTGCTGTTAACAACTTTGCTGCACTGTTTTCAACTCATGGCTCATCAGATTGTACAATAGTCTCCTCATTTGTCCTAACCCTGACTCTTTGCACAGCTTGAAGTGTCTTCTAATTTATATACAACATAAAATCGATTCATGTATCATTTATAAATGGAGACTAATCGAAGAGAGCATTTGGCAAGGTGATAAAAGAATTAAGACTGCATTTAAGCCATAGGAATAGAGGGGAGAATAATAAAAAAGGCACCATGATATGTGGAAAGCAAGAGAGAAGGCCCTAGGAAGTTGTGTTCTTTAAATTGCACCCCAGTGCATTGCCAACTGTCAGCAGCACTGCCTGAGCAGATGGGCAGGTGCAAAATCGTGATGGTGGGCGACGTAATGACAGTTTGGTGCCAGCCCTATTTTTTCTCACAAAGCGTCCTATTCATCTGTTAAATAGCTAAGCACTTTTATTAAGCATTTTAGAGGTTTTCTAATCTATTTAGAGCATTACAATTTTACATTTCTGAACAGATGGCCCAAAACGAAGTGAGTGTGCATGTTGTAGGATATGTGTGTGGAGGCACGGTGCGGGGCAACGAGAAAATGGAGGTTTTATGATTTGAGCACAAGAATGTGAAGGTGCAGCAGTGAACAAACAGCTTTTCTTACTCCCCTAATGCTTCATTTATTCTTTGCCTGTGTCTCATTTATCAACTTAGTGAAATACATATGAAGCATAAAAATTTGAGCTCTAAATGTAGATTCACAAAGATATTAATTATCATTCTGGAGAACTGCTGATGGAAGCAGGAACTCTTGTACTCTGGGTGCATAGCTTTCTTACATCCTTCATTGGAAAATGTGGGGTAGGAGGGAGGGTAGGAGGCAGAAGGACTTGCTTGGTCTGTGCTCTTTTATGGCAAGCAGGTGAGGTTGCTTTCGGGGAGATTTTGTGATACTGGACAAAACTAATACAGTCCTCTCAGAAAGGATAAATTCAGCATGCTTTGTTTCATAAACATGCTTATGTTTACATGGGCTCCTGTTTATAAACATTTAAAAAAATCAATGTCTATTTATAACCAAACCTCTTGGCAAACTAAGAAGAGAATGAAACTTCCTCAATCTGATAAAGGTATGTACAAAACTAGAATTAACATCATACTTAAGAATGATTTATATTGAATGCTTCCTTCTAAGATCCAGACCGAGGCAGTAATGTCCGGTTTCATGATTTCTATGCAAAATTGTACTAGAGATCTTAGCCAGTACATAAGATATAAAAGGCACATAGATCAGAAGAGAAAAAGTAAAGCTCCCTTTCTTTGCAGATGGCATCATTGTTTATGTAGAAAAGCCTAAGGTATCTATGAAACACCTACTAGAACTAATAAGTGAATTTGGCAGATTACAGAACATAAAATTGAAATGCAAGAATCAGTTTTATTTCTATGTAATAACAATAAACAAATGGTATATAAAATATAAAGAAATTACATTTATAATAGCTTCAAAAAATTAAATACTAGTATAAACTTAACAAAAGACATATAATACCTTTATATAGAAAAGTATAAAACATTGCCACAGAAAATAAGACTTACATGAATGGAAAAAATTAATGTTTTTGTGAATTTGAAGACTCAATAATTTAAGATAAATTTTTCTCATATTATTTTATAATTCAATGTAATACAAATCAAGTCCTATGGATTTCTGTAAAGAAATGGAAATGTTCTTTCTAAAATCTATAGGAAAGAGCAAAAGACCTAGAGTAGCTAAAACAATCTTGAAGAAGAAAAATAAAACTGAAGGACTCACTGTCTGATTTCTAAACTTTCTATAGAGTTACAATGATCAAAATATTCTCACACTGGCCTAAGGATAATCCAAAGATTAACAGAACAGAATAAAGGATTTAGAATTATGTCCTCATATATATGGTCAATTGATTTTTACAAAGTTGGCAAAGCAAGTCTATAGAGAAACTTGATTTTTTTTCAACAAACAGTTCTAGGAAAACTGGATGAATATATGGATAAAATTAACATTTATCTCTACCTCATATGATCTACCAAATTAATACAAACTGAGTCACAAACTAAACTATAAAGTTGAAACTATAAAACCTCTATAAGAAAATATGGGAAAGTATTTTCATGATTTTAGGTGTTAAGAAAAGATTTATGAAAAAGACTGAAAAAGTCTTTATAAAATGAAAAGACAAGCCATAGACTGGGAGAAGATATTAACAGATAGACCTCTGACAAAGGCCTTATACCCAGAATGTATAAAAAACTATGAATCAATAACAAAAAAGACAAACAACCAAATAGAAAATGGGCAAATGACTTCAATAGACATTTCACTAATGAAGAAACTCAGATAATTAGTAGGCACATGGGAAGTTCTCAACATCATTAACCAGGAAAATACAAATTAAAACCACAATTTGAAACCGCTGCACACTCTCAAGAATGGCTGACATTAAAAAAACTAACACTAAGAGTTAGTGCATAGGTGGACAAACAAAGTAGGCTCTGAACACTAAGCTGCCTTTTTATTCAAGTGTGTTTGTCCTTCTTTACGACATCCCCCCCCCCATCAGTGAAAATTTTGTATCACCTATTAGCAGTGTTTCCCTCTTACCTGTATGTGAAGGGTGCAAAGGTGGGAGCTTGTGGAGATGAGAAAAATTTCAAATTGAAACTTTCAACTTGAACCTTCAAGTTTATTGATGATTTTAGGGTTCAAATATGGGAGCAAAGCTTTTCCCATCTCACCCTGATCTGCTGTAAACTCGGCGGAGTTCACTCACCTTGCTGACCTGCTTTGGGCTGAAATGAACTTCAGGCAAGTTAGCATCTGCCTCTCCTCTCCTGAGACTGTTGGGCCTAACTCAAATTCAGTGGGATTTGGAGACCCTTTTTTTGCCATTTGATAAAAGGTTGGCCCAGATGAACGATTTAGTGTCCAAATTCAGCACTCGTATTTGTCTTTGACACCTTAATTACATTTGCAGAGAACTATGGACCCTTTCTCTTCCTCATCCCCCTTAGGAAAACGTCTCATGTTTTGTGGCACTGAGTCGCATGTGTTTAAAAGTTGGCCAGGGCCTCATTGCCTTCCTCCTGACTAAAGCTGTGAGGGTCACTCAGCAACTCAGGTGCTGGAGGAGGAAAATAGTACCCCCCAATTACCTTCCCTCCTCTTGCCTTTGCATAATTAAAATCCCACATTCTCAGATTGTAAGATTATACTACATATATATTTTCTGGGGGAGGATAATTGGTCATTTTAATTACCTGAAGAAGAATGTCATGTCTGGTTTTTTGTTTTGTTTTGCTTTGTTTTGTTTTTTCAGAGACAGAAAGAGAGTCAGAGAGAGGAATAGATAGGGACAGACAGACAGGAATGGAGAGAGATGAGAAGCATCAATCATCAGTTTCTGTTACCATTGCAACATCTTAGTTGTTCATTGATTGCTTTCTCACACGTGCCTTGACCACGGGCCTTCAGCAGACCAAGCAACTCCTTGCTGGAGCCAGCGACCTTGGGTCCAAGCTGGCGAGCTTTTGCTCAAACCAGATGAGCCCGTGCTCAAGCTGGTGACCTCGAGGTCTTGAACCTGGGTCTTCCACATCCCAGTCTGACGCTCTCTCCACTGCGCCACCGCCTGGTCAGGCCCATGTCTGGTTTTGAAAGTATTTTTAAGAGATTTTTATTTCCCTTTGTAACTGAGAATGTGTAAGTGCCTTTACTTGTCTTTCTTTTTTTTTGAGAGAGACAGACAGGAATATCAGTCTGCTCCTGTATGTGCCCTGACTGGGGATCAAACCTGCATAGGTTCTGCTCTCTTCTGACTCCTTGGATTGCATTTTAATTTTTCTCTGAAGTCAGTAATATCTCCTTGAAAACAACAAGTCCAGTTTCTTCCATGGGTGTGGAGTTGGCAAGAGGACCTGAGAATCAGAGTAGTTCTCTAAAAAGTGAGGCACATCCAGATTTTTCTGGTTGGAGTCTTTCTATGGAATTCCTGGCTCCTCTCTATCTACACGTGTTTAGAGGACAATTTATGACAGTCGGTAAGGCAGCCAGGAAAAGATTCAGGCTTTCTCTCCCATGCATGATCACTTGGATTAACTAAAGACTTTTTTTTTTTTCCTTTTGGCCAAACTCAAACACATAAGAAAACCAAACAAGTGGGGAAAAAAAAATCAGTGACCAAGTCAGCAAGGAAAAATAGCCTTCAGGCAGCAGGCTGGTAGGCTGCCCTGTTCCAGGCTGCGTATCTGTAGGGACTGACCAGGAGGCAGCTGCCAAACTGTTACCCAGCATGGGGCAATCTAGAAAGTAAGGTTCCACTAGTTCCTTTGAATATTAAGCAAAAGTCCTTAAGACTCATTATGTAATCTATCGCTATACTTTTCATTGGGCAAGAGAGGAAAATGGCTCCCTCAGAATGCATATTCATATGAATCAAACATAACTGCATTTATCCAGAGGCCACTGTCTCCTACATTGAAACATCTGGCACACTGCTGAGAAACCAGAAGAATTTTCAGTACCTAAAAATTCATATTGCCCTGGCCGGTTGGCTCAGAGGTAGAGTGTTGGCCTGGTGTGTAGAAATCCTCTGTTCAATTCCCGGTCCAAGGCACACAGAAGAAGCACCCATCTGCTTCTCCACCCTTCCCCCTCTCCTTTCTCTGTCTCTCTCTTCCCCTCCAGAAGCCAAGGCTCCATTGGAGCAAAGTTGGTCCAAGTGTTGAGGATGGCTCCATGGCCTCCACCTCAGGTGCTAGAATGGCTTCCGCCACAATGGAGCATCACCCCAGATGGGCAGAGCATCGCACCTAGTTGGTATGCCAGGTAGATCCCGGTTGGGCACATGCGGGAGTCTGTCTGACTGCCTCCCCACTTCTAACTTCAGAAAAATAGCAACAAAAAAAATTCATATTGTATCATATATGCACTGAACTTCGTGAGATGAGTTATGGATTAGACCCTTGCACCCTTGTTCAGAGCTTATTTACTCATGTTGTAAATATAATTCTATTTAGTTTTAAGTTTCATTGGTCTAGAAAAGTGGTCCTCAAACTTTTGAAGTTGGGGCACATTTAAAATCCTACAAATAATTGTAGGTGCACTATATACAAATTTCTGAGAAATATGATATAATAATTAATTCAGGTGGCACAGTGAATAAAGCATCAACCTGGAAGGCTGAGGTCACTGGTTCAAAACCCTGTACTTGTCTGGTCAAGGCACACATGGGAGTTGATGCTTCCTGCTCCTCCTGCCTTTCTCTCTCTCTCTCTCTCTCACTCACTCACTATCTCCTCTCTAAAAATTAATAAATAAAAATATATATTAAAAAATAATTAAGTCAAATATTAAAGAAAAAATATAAAGTCCAAGCATGCTTTTATGGTAATTAAATGAAATAAATATGATAAAATTAAATTTATTCTGACATTAAAAAACATTATTATGTTACATTTTTTGAATTATGCTTTTTAGAATTTGTAAAAAAAAGAGCAATTAAAAAACAAAAAAAATATCTTTTTATATAAATAGATACATTCTTAGTAAGATTTAGTAAATTCGGCAGGCCCCAGCACAAATGTGTTAAGTTTTTTCATTCTTGTGTTTATGAAAAACATGAGCCTGATGTGTCTTACCAATTTCTTCAATGTTTGGGCATATATTTGAATGGCAAACTCTCATTTTCTCATCAATACATTGAAGAATTCCTCTCTTTTTACTCTTAATTGTGTTGAGGGTAGAAAATCCTAATTCACATTAAATACTGTAAGATGTTGTAAATTGTAGTAAAATGTTCAAAGCTTTTTTAGATATTGCCACATATTCTTCTTTTATAGAAATCCACAAGGCTTCAAGAGACAATTCCTTATGTTTAATCATCAATCCACAATCAGTGGATGTAGCTGCCAGTTCTTCTTCTTCTGTTAATGTTAAACCAAAATCACTTGAAGCTTCCAAGAATGGGTTTCTAATCCAAACGTATTGTTCAGTGTTAAGTGATGGAAAATGCTATGAATTAAATTCTGCCTATCAGCCTTCAAGTCCTATTTTATTTACACTTAACTTTTGCTCACTTCCAGAATCGGATTCTTCAATATCACGCTTCTTTTTGAGAAATCTATCCATATTATTTGAGTGTATTTATCTAAAAATAATATAATGATGTGCTAATAATAAATATAATAATAATGTGTTAACAAAAAGAGCTGTATTTCTGTAATGAAATGATATAATAGAGTAACTATATTTTATTTTTATATCTGGGCACATGCCATGAACCAGTGCAGCTAGTAATTCCAGGTCCCAGGTGGGAACAGTGCAGAATTAAGAAAATACATGGAATTAAGAAAATATGGGATTGGGAGGACCCTGTAATTGCTGCTGGCAAGAAAAAAGCATGCCCCAAAACCACATCTTGCTTTATTTATAGGGCAAAGTGAGGCCATTAACAAATCAGTGGTCTCTGATCACATTTCCAAGGCAACACAAGAATTTTACCAAGTGCAGAAAACCCCCACCATACATATCTTTTTAACTTTACACCAAACAAAAGATAGAAGAAACTTGCCTCCAGTCTTTCCACGGAACATGGGGGATAGTGTAAACAATTCAGCACCACAGCTTAACAGCCTTTTGCAACCTAATCAGGCAAGTGAGGTGGAGGGTTGGGCAGACTGTCAGTTTACAGCCAATTCCCCACACTTCTGTCCTTCAAAAACGCTGTTGGTTTTTTGGTCCCCAACAGGCACATATTTCTCTGGAATACCATAAGACGTACCTGGAAATCTTCTAGGGCACACCAGTGTGCCCTTGCGCACACTTTGAGAACCACTGGTCTAGAAGATGAGAAGAGGACATGGAAAGGGAGAAGACTAAAAAAAATAGGTAGGCATTATCTTTCAGAAGATACACTCCATGAAGACAAAGTCCTGGTCTGTTTTGTTCACTGTCAAAGATTCAGTACCTAGAATAGTATTATGCTTAGAGTCTGTGCTAAGAAACTATTTGCTGAATGAATTAATGACAACAATGGAAAGCATTGGCTTTTAGGGACAGTCTGCTAGGGAGTAGCAGGAGGAGGAGGAGGAGAAAGAAGAAGGGAGGAAGGGAGAAAGGGTGGAAACAGAAAGAGGGGACCTCATAAAGCACACTAACTGGTCTAAGATCAGTTTAAGAGAGCATCAAATGATACTTTGAAAATTCTTGAGAACATCATTGTCTTATAGCTTTGAAGATAATGATATGATGGCTGTTTATCATGATAACCCTAAATCATTAAGACATCAAAATAAATAGAAATTAAAATACACAGAAAAAATTCAAAACATCTAAAAAATATTTTCCAAAAATTGGATCATAATGTTTTAAATTTTAAAAAATTTTAAATTTCTATATTCAGATGTAGAGTACAATTTACCTCAAAGACAACAGATTAACAAAGTTAAAAGAAAAGTTATTATGTTAGCAAAGGTACACAGAGTATCTGTTATTACTCCACTAACATCCACTTGCACATAGCTTAAAGAATCACATCCTCTGACATTAACATACTCTGGTATTTTATGATACATATTTATAATATGTTGATTCAGCTCAACATAATAGTGAGCTATATCAACACACTAAGAGAAGTGAACATCACTGTATTCCACATGCAATGGCAGAATTCTCTGAACTTTTCTTGTATAGAGAAACTTCCTGAATTTTTTCTTTAAAGCAAAGTGGAAAATCATGTGATTTCAAGGCCAGAGCTCTAGAAATGAAGGAGTCTACCCAAAGTTAAGACTCAGGTTTGGCTGGTTTTCTCATTGCTTTGAGCTTTGCTTGCTGAGAAATGCTGAGATACTTGAAAGGAATTTTGAGGAAAAATTTTAAAGTTACAAAAACGTATGACTGACTCTGAACTTCTGGAAAGAAAAAGAGAAAATTGGAAGACTAAGAAAATTCAGGGTTCTTCATAGAACCCAAAAGGGCAAAGACCATATGTGTGTATTGTCCTCTGATGAACAAGTCTCTCTGTTGACTCACTTACCATTGACTCTTGGAGAGTCAGCCAACAGTATTGTGTCTCATAGAATCACAGAGCAAAGTGAGGGAAAAAGCAGTCTTAAAAATTCTCCTGAATAGTTAAATCTCTTCTTAACTCTGTGTGTAGTACAAGGGTGCCCACACTTTTTCAGCTTGCGAGCTACTTATAAAATGACCAAGTCAAAATGATCTACCTACAATAAAAATGCAAAACATAAATTTATTTCTTCTATATTATCATTATTTAAGTTACTATTATTACTATTTAATATTGTGCATTTTTCTTTCACCTTTCTCCTTCTCAGCTCTCTTTTCAGAGGAAAGTCAATGTCATAGTTTTTATGAATAGTCCGAAAAAGTCACACCACATTTCCCTTCTTTGGAATAGCAATGGCACACAGACAGATGAGGCAAACGCACTTAGAATATGACATAGTGAAAAAAATCCCCTCCCATTCTGTATGAAAGTGGTAGGTTTTAGTCTTCTTACTCGGACCAGCTACGGCACTCATTTTTATACCCTTTGTTGTATTTAGTTTAAATAAATTGAAGGCTAACTACGCAACAATGTAACTGAACAAGTTAGCGCGGTTTAACGCGCATGCATAGGGTGTCAAAAGTTCAGACGTCAGATTGGCTACCCTGTATGCCAATCAAAAGACAAATGCCTTTTTTTTTAAAGTTTTTTTTATTTATTCATTTTAGAGAGGAGAGAGAGAGAGAGAGAGAGAGAGAGAGAAGGGGGAAGGAGCAGGAAGCATCAACTCCCATATGTGCCTTCACCAGGCAGCCCAGGGTTTTGAACTGGCGACCTCAGCGTTTCCAGGTCGGTGCTTGATCCACAGCACCACCACAGTTCAGGCCAAGACAAATGCCTTTTTAATGTCATGCGATCTACTCACACTTCCTTCGCGATCAACCAGTAGATCGCGATCCATGTATTGAGCACCCCTGGTGTAGTAGTATCATGTTGGGAGCTTCCATTCTTTTAGGATAAGAGTAGAAATTGCAGATGCTACAAATTAGGGCTTAAATTATTGTGTTGTCCATTATTTAGACTTAAGAATGTGATGAAAGTATTAATAATGCAAATTAAACTTAAAAGTGTGTTATGTTCATAGCTATTACATTGTGAATAGCTCAAAACAAAATTTTGGAAAGCCATCATCTGATTCAGCAAAGAAGTCACTCATATCATTGACCAGAGTGAAGTTCCAACATGTATTTCTTGTTTTACTTTCATCACACTCAACATACATGAGCATATCACCCAACATTTATGTAGGACCTTTTCTTATTTGTTAATTGCAAGCAATTGAGAAATTGGTTATCACCATAGGCTGATAATAGATTTAATGAAGGTTCAGCAAAACCAAAAACCTCTGTGAGAATTAATTGGCTTTATGAATTTTAGAGAAAAAAAAATAGTATATTTTCTTCTTCTTCTTAAACAGTATGTGACATGTTCTTCATACCAGTAAAATTTAGAAGAAACTTAAGTGCATTTGCACATATATGCATTTTTTTTGACCAGCACAGCACTAAGGTTGGGACACCATATCTCCTTCTCTAGAGTGTCCTCCAGAAAGCCAGCCAAAGGAAAGAAGGCTGCTTACAAAGGGTGCTCCATTTCTGCCCAGCATCGAGTGTCTTTGTAGAATAAGAACATTAAAGTATTTAGAGTGCATATATGAAAACCAGGATAGGTGAGAGATGCAACAAATGCGGGACTAACTGTAGCAAAGGCCTGCCACTGCGCCCCACACCTTACGTCTGCATACTCCCCAGCCTCTAGGTTTTGCCTTTGTGCTTTTAATTCAAGTCACATGTGTAACTTGAGAACCTATGAATTACAAAATGTCTTTCAAACAATGTTAGTATGTAAATGTAATATATAACATTAAATTCCCATCATTAATATTGAAGAGCAAGTCAATATTTGATAAAAACTGCCTCAGGGGAATGTGCCTTTCAGCCTGGTTTTATGCCTTGCAGACTTATTCAATTATTATTTAATTACCCAGTTAAATGTCATGGCTTACAAAGCAGGGATTATATTAATAATAACAAGAGGTTCGTTTTAAACCAGCCCACACATTAGATAGAGCTGATTTTCTTCTACTGTCTCACAGAGCACAGAATTGTCATTATTCTTCTGCACCTGGTTTTGAATGAATTGATTCTATTTAAGCTTTTTCTTAGCCCCTCTCCCCCTTTTCGAAAATCATCTTCCTATATTTGTTTTATTTTTCCAGTCTTTTATCTGTCCTCCACCCTACCTCTCCTCCCGCTGGGAGTCTTAATTCTACAGTTAAATCAAATACCTTCACAAAAGGTTGTGCCTGAAACAGTGACTCAAAATAGATGTTTGGCCACAGAGAACAAACGGCCTTCAAAAGAAGGTGGTGGAGCCTGACCAGGCGGTGGCGCAGCGGATGGAGCATCGGACTAGGATGCGAAAGACCCAGGTTCGAGACCCCCAGCTCGCTAGCTTGAGCGCGGGCCCATCTGGCTTGAGCAAAAGCTTGCCAGCTTGGACCCAAGGTCCCTGGCTCCAGCAAGGGGTGGCTCGGTCTGCTGAAGGCCCCGGGTCAAGGCACATGTGAGAAAGCAGTCAATGAACAACTAAGGTGTTGCAACGGCAACGAAAAACTAATGATTGATGCTTCTCACCTCTCTTCCTTCCTGTTTGTCTGTCCCTATCTATCCCTCTCTCTGACTCTCTCTCTGTTCCTGTAAAAAAAAAAAAAAAAAAAAAAAAGGTAAAGAAGGTGGTGGATCACGCAGAACAGTTTCGGAGCCGACACTTTCTGACTGGTTTGCTGTTTAATTCCTAGCTATACAGTTGCTATAGCAACCGTTCTATCAGAAGGATTTGTTGGCACCTAGATGGACTTTATTTCTCTATTTCGCTGACATTTGAAGAAGATGATAAAGTCTAATGAGAAGACTGAGTGACGTTAAATGGCTCCCCTTTCGGCCTGCCCGTATTTGGGGTGTTTTGAGCGTGGCCTTTTTGTCAGTCTGAGAGTGGTGAGGTGCTCTCCAGAGACGAGGAGCAGAGAAGGGGGAGAGGGAGCAGACCCTGGAGAACTGGGGAGAAGGCTGAGGGAGCAGCTGAAATGTGGTGGGCCACTCAGGCCTTTTGTTCTCCACCATCTGTGCGTTGTGGTTTTGGGAGCGGAGCCAAAGAAACGTAACCTGTATTGTGCCTCCCAGAGCTGGGGCGTCGCCGCCAGTCCCGCCTCAGACACGAGGGCCACACATACAATGATAGGGTCGTAATAGCCTGGGCAATGAACTATTGGAGCAGTTGGCTTTATGAATATTGAAAAAAAAATATTCAAATAAATTATGAAAATGACTAAGTGAACAGGCATCTGAATCTCATTGCAAGCCGAAGGTCACTGATTTGTAATGCTAAATGTAATAGTAGTTGTATAAACGAAGAATACTTTTCAAAACAACTGGTAAGCTTCAAAAACAGGTACACTAAAGAAGTGCTAATTCTGATCACTCCTAGAGAATGCCAGTGCCTAGGCCATCCAGCTCTGTAAACATATTTTATCAAATGGAAATGATAGTATACTACTGAAGGATAAAAACAGTTGCAAAGGTATATGACTAATTCTATTTTTAAGAGCATATATACGTTTAAAAAACTATTGAGAGATAATAAAATATCAATGGCTGTTATCTCCATGCAGTAGAATTATAGCTGATGTTATTATCTTTATTATGCTTACTTATATTTTCTGGCTTCTTAATAATGAATATGCTTTCTTTCTTGCTGTACTAAAACAAAGAAAATGTATTCTTTTTACAATTCTGTCCACTGATTACTTATATAATTTTTACCTAAATTATTTTATTTTTTATTGATTGATTTTTACAAGGGAAGGGAGAGAGAGACAGAAATATCGATCTGTTACTGTATATACCCTGACTAGGGATCTAACCAGCAACTTCTGTGCTTCAGGACAATGCCAACTGAACTATCTATCCAGGGCCTTCCCCAAGTTATTTTAGAAGGAGAAGGAAAATTCTAGCCCAATGCTTCAGCCTAATGTGTTTTTGATAAGCTCACATGTACTTTAAGAACAACCAGGACACAGATGTCTAGGTTATCCTGAATGCAGGGAGGTGAGTTAGCAGATCTCTATCTACACTGGTAGAAATTTTGGGTCTGAGACCTGTAATTCAGGAACTCCCATGTTTTCTGGGAGAACCAAGTTGCTAGAAGCAGTGACTTGGGAAGTCAGGGGCAGGGAGAAATGCAGGTGTTTCTACAAACAAGGCAGAGAATGATATAAATATTGTGCAATTATAAAATAAGAAAATTGGTCTTATTGCTAGCTTAGAGAAAACAGCCTATTTTACAGTCACACCTAATGCAGTACAGAAAGAGCCAGCTGAAACCCTGCAGGGCCTCACCTTAGGGCAGAAAGACTGCCTTAAAATTATCTCCCTTCTTATGTCCCTGGGCTTTCCCAGGAGCCAGAACATTACAAAGGGTGCTTGTCCTCCTCTCTTGATGCCCTCCCATTTCAGCATGGTGGTCATTGACAATAAATCACTTGGAGTTTACACTAGAGCAGGGGTCCTTCAGCCATTCCTGACCACATTAGATTTTCTTGAGTATCATTGCAGAAGACTAACTTACCAGGTTTGCTCTCTAATGTGACAAATATAATATGTAGTCTGGAACACCTTTACAAGTCAGATATTTTAATACACACACACACACACACACACACACACACACACACACACACCAGTGTATCCATTGTATTTCTTGTTCTCAGAATAAAAAGTCATATAATACATTGATCCTAACTTCTTACAACCACCAAATAAGAAATATAATGTGTATCAAGTATTTTTATGGGTCTTATAGTGCGTTACATGTGCTTATAGTAACCTTGGCAGCACTTTCATAAACTTTACATTAATAGAGTTACATGAATTTGACTTAAGAAAAAAAATAATCTATGCTTGGAAGGAGAGTGTCATCACCTCCATGTACACAATGTTCTTCTGTAAACAATGCCCTTTATTTTGGCAACGTATCTTTCCTGCCATCTGCCTTGCAAAGCACTTGCCAGAGTTGCAATAATAATTGAGTTACAGAGGGAATTAGGTGTAATGGAGGGGAAGGAAATTGATTGCTTAGTTTTTATTAACAGAAAGGGAGAAAATTGTGTTGCCCTGCTGTGATGTGGAAGGGAACAAAGGAAAACTACAGAGAGGTGACTCCAGGTAGCAGGAATGCTACTACACCAACATTAGTAATAATCTGATGGGGAGGCTGAGAAGAGGCCAACAATTCTGGTTGAAAAGAGAAACTGGAAAGGGAGTAAAAGGACACCAGTAGCCTGAGGCTAAAGTAGTGTGGCTATACACACCAAGAAAAGGACACGGCCATCTGGGGGACCACATGCTTCTGCTGGAAGAGGCAGTTTAACTCTTGCTGCATTCTGCCTGTCTGCATGTCAAAGAAACACATCTTGGCCCAGTTGTAGTTAGAGCTGGGGTGAGTAGAGGGGTGTGTGCAGAATGAGTGATGTCAGATTCTTGACCTCCCCAGAGGCCACTGTGTCTCTGAGGGGACTGAAAGCCTATATAACATTGGACAAATTCCTGGGGGGCATTCAGACCTCACCAGGACTAGCCTGCATCCTCTGAGCGATTATGTTGCACAGTCTGCCTGAGTTGAGTTGTGTTCCCTTCCCCTCCTAGATGGAGACCCACACCACTTCCCTGGGAAGTCTGTTTTCTTCCTCTCGCAGGGACAGCTACTGGGCTGCTAACCTGCCTGTGACTCTCTGAAGCTAGCTCTAATATGGATATCAGTTTCACATGTTTGGTCTGCAGGTTCTGGGAGGGAAGTGGACCTCCTGAATGTTGAGTGAGAGAAGCAATGGGCCTGGGAAGAGAAGCTCCGATGATAATCTCGGTAGGTAATGCATTAGTCTGCTTCATGCTGTTGCACACTGTCAGCTACACAGTGGATGTGGTGGTGTTCAGTTTCTCCTGTGAGGAGAAACTCTCCTGCACTGGAGAGCAGTGAGAAGAGTGGCACTGTACCCGGCCCCTCAGCATGCCAACCTCCCTGACCCTCTTCCTGGCTGACATCTTGATTCTGGGTAGCAAGTTTATGGGCTTTTTAACCAAGAACTCTATAGTAAATAGATCTTACCACAATTGTGAGCAGACATATTTGTGATAAGAAAAGACACAAATCACAGTTTTGCCTCCCTTCAGAGAAAACAAGAAAAAAGGTACACAGTTACATTCTATACTAACTAATAAGAGTAATTTTCATATGTTTAAATTATAATTTGGGAGAATCTAACTGATAATATGGAATCCAGAAAGCAGCAAGGTAGATAATACTATCACCCGTAATATTGGGTGGAGAGAAATTAAATAAATTGGACACATCCATATGATAAACAAAAATGCTTCTTTTCAAGTCTATTTAAATGAGGTGGTTGAAGATATTCACAATATAAAAGGAAGTTATGATGAAGACTTAAATGGCTATTATGCAGTATGACTCCAATTACCGATGCTCCTTGACTTATGATGGGGTTATGTCCCAATAAGCCCATTTTAAATTTAAAATATCATGAGTTAAAAATGCTCTTTTGGGTATTCACACCAAAAAAACTTGAAAACATTGGTACGTAAAGACACATGCACCCCCATTTTCATCGCAGCATTATTCACAATGACCAAAACATGGAAACAACCAAAGTGGCCCTTGATAGAGTACTGGGTAAAGAAAATGTGGTTCATATATACAATGGAATAACACTCAGCCATAAGAAATGATGACACATTGCCATTTATGACAACATCGATGGACCTTGAGAACATTATTCTAAGTGAAATAAATAAATCAGAAAAAGCTAAGAACTATATTATTTCACATGTAAATGTAATATAAAACTGAGACTCATGAACACAGACAAAAGTGAAGTGGTTACCAGGGGGAGGGTGATGTGGGGGAGTAAATGGGGGAAGGGAACAGAGGGACAAAAATACAGTGACGGAAAATGATCTGACTCTGGGTCATGGGCACACAACACAATCTACAGTTCAAATGCTATAGAGATGTTTACCTGAAACCTATGTACTCTTGTTGATCAATTGCCTCATTAAGTTTAATTTCTAAATTAAAAAACAAGAAAAATGCTTTTAATACACCTACCAAACATCAAAGCTTAGTCTAGTCTACCTTAAGTATGCTCAGAACACCTCCTTTAGTCAGCCGACAGCTGAGCAAAATGATCTTGCTGCCTCAGCCAAGCATCACAAGAGAGTATCATACAGCATATTGCTAGTCTGAGAAAAGACCAAAATTCCATATTCGAGGTATAGTTTCTATTGAATGTGTATCACTTTCACATCATCAAGAAGTCAAAAATCATAAGCCAAACCATCGTCAAGTCAGGGATCGTATGTATAGACTCTGTGAGGGAGAGAGATGAATACCAAGATGACTGTGAGAAAGCTACCAATAAATAGGCTAACAGAGCTAACTGTGTATGATGGGACTACGGTGTTGTTTTCTTCTTTATACATTTCTTAGGATCTAATTTTGCTCAAGTGATTTTGCATTACTTAAGAGTCAGAAAACACATTTTTAATGTCATTAGGTCAGAGAAATTTTATATATATTACCATTTTGTGAAAAACAGTGTGGGGACAAGGGAAGAAAGAAAAAATTAATTTATGAAATCACAATAACTTAAAATATGTCCTTGTTTCAGGTGGTCATGTGTATGGAGCCACCATTTACAGTGCTTTTCTTCATACTCTGGCTCTATTGGTTTTGTTCTGTTTTTCTGAATGCAGTCCGCTATGTAACTGGATATTTTCCAAAGACTAAAAACTATTAGAACATCCTTTGTTTATGTAGTTCTATCTTGCAAGCTATTTTGTAACTTAAAATATGTAGCTTAAAATACTGGCCATTCAAGGCTGCTTGTAGCCCAGCCTTCCCTGAAATGCTTGCTGCAGAAAACAACACTGAATTTGTGGTCACAACATTTTACCTCAAACTGTAATCTGCAGACTCCAAGATCCCCATCCTCTATGTCATGAAATGTGAGTGATCTAGGCCATTAATTATAATGTTCCTGATTGTCTCAAATACTTTTGGTTGTAACACAGTCTTCTCTGTGTTACAGAGAAGAGACCAACAAGATTTTTGGCTACAAGAAGATCTCAGGCACCCATGATATATTTGCTAGCATCTCAGGACATGAGCTGACCCATATTCCTTCCCACCTAGGTCTCTTCCTATAGCAACTGTCTGAAATGAACTTGGCACTGTAAGCTTCCCAATACTTACTGACTTTACCTGCCAACCCTAAGGTTAAATTGAGGAGAGACAGGGGTGGTCATGCTAGAATCTTAATTACTCAGCACCTAAGGTGAGGCTTTACCAAATTCTTTTTAAAAATTAAGGCATCCAATGGCTCAATTGGAGTGAGTTGGCTCAGATAATGAGGATGGCTCCATGGCCTCTGTCTCAGGCGCTAAGAAGAGCTCAGTTGCTGAGCAACAGAGTAACACCCCAGATGGGCAGAGCATCGCCCCGTAGTGGGCTTTCTGGGTGGATCCTGGTCTGGGTGCATGCGAGAGTCTGTCTCTTTGCCTCTGCTTCTCTCACTGAATAAAAGAAAAAAAATAATGAAGGCACCTAACTACTCACAACAGCCCCCAAATGAAAACTTAAATGTGCATCAACTGAAGAATGGATAGAAAAATTCTTATGTACACACAAGGGAATACTTGGTAGCAAGGAGAATGAATGAACTACAACTTCATGCAATTCTATTGGTGAATCTCATAAATGTGATGGTGAGCAGGAGAAATCAGACATAAAGGAGCACCGATATATTAGTCTACTTATAATTACTTACAGTGTATTTACAAAGTGCAAAAACAACCAACCTGATCTATGATGACAAAAGTCAGGAAAGTGGTTATCTCTGCAGATGGGGAATATACAGAGGTTTCTGAGGTGTTACTAATGCTCTATTTCTCAGGCTGGATGCTGATTAGGACAAAAGTGTTCAGTGTATGAACAAAATTGTCAAGCTGCATACTTAGGATATATATGTTATATACTTTGCATATATATGTTATATTTTAGTTAAAAGTTACTTAAAAATATGAAGACTGATGGGAAAATTTAAATTGAGAAAGCAGAAGCTGAGTCAGAGTAGGTACAACAAACACTGGTTCATTCCCACATAGAGCATTGGCCCCAGCTCCACAGGGGTTTCTGCGCGCCATGGGGGTATTTTGGGTAGTGAGGAGCCCTTTCTGGAGAAGATCAGCAGCTTCATTTGCAGGCTCCTTTCTTCTCCAGCACTGGACAAGGTCTAGCAGCCCTCAGGTTACCTCTAATAGGAGCTTGATGAGCACTTCCAGAGGTGAGTGCCCCAGGGAGTGAGTAACCAGTGCAAGGCATCTCCACATGTCCTGTGTAAGGACAGCAGCTTTCTATGAAACAAGAGTCTCCACGGTCCATCTGGGGCTGCAGGGACTGTCTGCTGATTAAGCACCAGCCCCCATCATGGGTACATTCCCTTCTGGCTTCTGAACTAGATTCGCTCTAATTTAAATTCCAGTTTTGCCATTTATAAGCTTGGTGGTCTTGAGAAAGGCATTCCTCCTGGTCTCTAGTTTTCTGATGGCTAAGATGGCGATAATAACAGGTATGTTTGACATATAAGACGCTCAAACAATAGTATTTTTACTGCTATTACCATCCACTTCACTTTTCCCATCAGAGAAAGCAGAATCTGGGCCAATGGACCTGGACTTGCCAATAACTTCCTGAAGCATCTGCCTTTTTGGTGTATTTATGGGAACAGCAATACACTACCACAAGGGTATCCAAGTCACAACCATGGGCATCATCATGGTGTTAAGAGGATAGAACTGCATCCCAAACATTTTCTGAGAACAGTTGAGTGATTATACTACATATAGTTGGATGCTCTGTAAGCCAGCTGTACACTTGCCTAAGAGGGGGGTGGGGAGAGCCCTTTGCTGAAAAGAACAGTTGGAGCTGAATGCTGGACCAGGTGGCTGTGCCATGAGCTCACTGTCATTGGCAACCCTCAGACACAGGGCTCTCAGAGCAGCAGCTACCAGGAAGCACCACCCACAGCATCTGGATAAAGCTAGCAGGGTCAAGGTGGGCTCACAATGGGATACTGAGCCTTGGTGCAGCTAAGATCCCCTTCTCTTGTTTGCTTTGTGCTTCCTTTGGGTCTAAAGATGCCCAGAGCAGTACTCTACAGTCACCTGCAGATACTTGTGAAATTAAAATCTCTCCTAATTTAATAAGATTTTAGAGTCCTTAGAAGGGGCCATTTCCCCTCTCTAAAGGGTCAAACCATGGAGTGTTCACATAGGAAAGTAACTGTGAGGTTGAATAAGCTTGGTCCTGCACTGTAGAGATGGGAGAATGAGGGCTAGAAAGTTGTGTGATTCTTGGTACCCGGTAACAGGGAGGGCATGGAAAGGACTAAAAGCCAAAGCTGATTACTGATCCAGTTTATACTCTATTATTCCCCACTGCTTCTTTCTCACTTAGCAAATAAAAAGCCTACAATTAAAATATTGATTTTAGGGAGCAAAAGTCTTTGGTGCAGATGAAACCTCTGAGTATGATGGGCTGTGGGAGCAACAGAGCTGAGTCGGCCACTCCCTCTCCCTCCCAGCAGGGGTGCGTTATTTCACCTCTTGGAGCCTCTACTGGAAAGCAAATATGCCCTTGAACCGTAGAGGAATAACTGGAGGATTAATAAGCTAATGTGGAGGGCGATGAATTCGTGGTGTGTGGCTTTGTAAGTGAGCTAAATCAACATCAGCAGGCACTGCAACCGCAGAACATGAACCCTGATGAGATAATTTCCTTCTTCACAGAGAAGGCCCTCCAACCTAATGAAAAGCTATATATCCCTCTTGGAGACAGCGTAGTCCACAAAAATGCTGTAGCACTTATAAAATTTGTAGTGACTCTGTACACATTTACTAAGAACATTCCTTCTCCACCCCCACTCACCCCTCCTATTCAGAACAGCATGTCATGTTTATTAAGTGTAATTATGTCTCCGGCACTGCCTTAGGGATTTCTGTGCATTATCTCATCTAAACCTCCCAACAGCCCTGTTAGGGAGGTAGCGTGTTATGTACAAATAATTCAATGAAAGAGTAGGAAGCATAAGCAAATTCCCAAGGTCACTGGGCTGCTAAGTGAGGACACATGAATTTGAGCCAGGTTAACCCTGCCCTCCCATCCCTGACTCTCCATGCCCTGCTGGCCATGCCCTTCCAGGACCCACAGTCTAACGGAACAGAGGCCTCATGGCATTCTGAGCCTCTTCAGAGAGATGACACTGGGCAGAAAGGCTGAATCCCCAAGTCAAATGGAAGGGGTTTGCAAATGGCCTCTGGGCTTTTAAATTTTTAAAAAGCTGAATGGGAGATTTAAAAAGAAGTTCAACTAAATAAAATAATCACAGAGCACAAGGACATGGGAAGGCAGTACAAAGAGGTAACTCAGGAGTTTGGAAATTTATGTCCTGTTTCAAGTCAATGTACTTCAAGCATATTTTGTGGTATTAAAGTTATAGGACAAAAAATTAAATCACTCTTGTGGACAATTGGATGAAATGAACAAAAGCACAGCATATTCCCTGAACAAACATTCCCCACATGGTGTGGTTCCTGTGGAAACAATAAAAATAATCCAATTCAGTTAGGCAAGGTTCACATTCCCCTGCCTGTAATTAGTGTTGCTACAGTGGGGGCAAGGAGGGCACCCAGACAGACTGCCAATATGGAGTTACATCTAGTCCCCAGTGAAGACCAATTCTCCCTCTTGTATTCACCTTCCAAATTCTATCTCTTATATAGCTATTTATCTACCCTGCTAAGGTTCCTCACAACCAACCCTAGATTCTTTCTTCATTTTTATTCCATAGTCTAGTGTGTGAAATAGGTGTTCAAAATATATTTGCTCATTGGTCTGACCTTTGTTTATTTGCTTATTTGTTAATTCATAAGAGGTCTCTGTCTCTACAACAATAATGGCTGAGGCATCACCCTGCAGGTTTTACTAGCAGCTGGCAGAGTGTGGCCTACTATCATCAATCAACTATCCCTCCATAACTCCCATTGAAAAACTGGAAAGAGAGAGAGTTACTTGAAACCTAAATGTGGGGGCGGGGCATGGATGTTTGACAGAGTCATTATTTCCCTTCCTTAATCCAAATGGGGTGTGGGGAGCCCTAAGAGCATTATTTGTAAAGACTTTGGAGCACCTGCGAGAAGTGACTGGCATTTCATGTCCTAATTTGGACATCAACTTAGCCAATGGGTTGAATGCCCTGTCTCTGTGCCATCAGGATTGGGATGGCCAAGAGGGAGGAAGGAGCATTGCTGGAGCTCTCTGCACTCTCACCTATGAGCTTCCTGGGGCACATACATTGTCAATCTCTCATCTGCTAGGACTATCTGCTCTCTAGGTAATCTAGCAGCAAAAGGCTGGTGGGCGGGCTGCCGGTGTGGGGAGCTGAAGAAGGCGGAAGTGGTCTTCCTGGAGCTAGATCTGTCATGTTCTAGAAAGGTCTCACAGGCTTCTGTTGAACTCACTATGCCACTCCATGATAGAGTCAGCCTCTGGACACTGCCTGTGAAGACAACTGGTAACAAACCAGTTACTCTGTTTCCACCCCAACTGAGGTGTATTAAACTCCAATTCTCACACTAACCACCCTGAGTTAACATCAGACTCCACAAGATTAAAGGCATGGTCCCCAGCAAAATTTCCCTCATTTCAGATAACAGCTGTATATAGGATCCCCAAGCCTTCTATAATTTTGACTGATTGGATGCAAATACGGTGGTTCCCACAACCCCCTCAGATTCAATAATTCACTATAATGGCTCACAGAACTCAAGAAAGCACTATAATTATGACAATAGTTTTATTATAAAAGGTACACACAGTGTGGGTTCAGGGAGGGAATGTAGAGATTCACAGCCTCTCTGCCTGAAATCAGGACACAGCACCCCACCAGCACATCAGTGTATTCACCAACCATGAAGCTTCACAGAGCTTTTATTGGGTTCTCATTGAACAGCCATGGTTGATTAAATCATTGCCACACGATTTAACTCAATCTGCAGCTCCTTCCCTCTCCCAGAGTCAGGCTCGACAGAAGTTCCAATTCTCTAATCATGTGGTTGGTATTTCTGGTGACCAGCCTCCATCCTGAAGCTATCTAGGAACCCAGTAGAGTGATCTCATTAGCATACCAAAGACATTCCTATTTCTCAGGGGATTTCAAGGGTTTCTGAAGCTCTGTGCCAGGCACTAGGACCAAAGAGCAGATATATTCTTCATTATATCTCAACAGTGATAGCTGGAAAAGCATCCAACAACCACCAGAAGATGATTGTGAGCTCATATAACTAAGTAGTAAGACATTTAAAAAATTCTATCCTTCTTTTCTGCCCCCAAACCAGAACCTATACAACGGAGGAGAGGGTTTAAAAGAGCACATGCCTCTCCTCTCCAAACCTCTCAAGCCACAAGACTCCTCTGGACTAAAGGGAAAGAACTCTGAATCAGATGATAGGAGCTGAAATTTTAAAATGAGTCAAACTAAATTTCTAGAACTAATAGGACCTAAAAGTTATGGGAATTTCCCAAGATACCATTTAGTGATGAGAAAGTTGGTTTTGACAGCATGATTGAAAGCAGAGGCTAGAAAAATAAAATTGTTTCATGTTTAAACCACATCAAGCTTAACACTCACTTATAGCCATTTATAGCCACTAAATGGCCAATATAAAAAAGATGGAAAATATTAAGTGTTGGCAAGGATGTGGAGCTATCAGAACTCTCATATACTTCTGAGTAGTGTAAATTGCTGCAACCACTTTGGAAAAATGTTTTACAGCACTTATGAAAGCTAAATATAAGCATAACATATGATCCAATCATTCTACCTAACAGAAGTTCAGTCATATGTTTATCAGAAGACATGCACTATAGCGCTTGTAACAACACTATCCACAATAACCATAAACTGAAGATTACCCAAATGCCCATCAAGAGTAGAATGGATAAAAAATAAGTTGTGGAATGTTCATAAATGGAATATTATATGATCTAGAGTTATCTGCAACAATGTGAATGAAGCTGACAAACACAATACTGGTATAGAGATCAGTCTTAGCAGATGAAATAATGTCTCTCATTGCAGCAAGAGGAGTATCTGTTTGTAACCCACTATAGTGATCCAGGTTTCCCAAGCTCAAAATTCCTCTACTGCAGAACAACCCACTGCAGGTACCCAGGGCCTCCTCATGTCACCCCCATGGAAATTGGAGCTCGGGGAACTGACATAAGAAAAGAAGGATCCCCTAGCTATAGCTATTTTGTAAGTAATATCTTTCATCTCTGATCCAGAAGTCTCTGTGTCCTCTGCCAGCATCCATGGAACTGGCAAGCTAACTTGCTAACTTATAAATAGAATAAAATCCCAGGATTCAAGGTGGTGGTGGAGTAGGCAGATATTCCAGCTGCCACCTCCCAGGACCAAATTGGATTATAACTTAATTTAAAAACAATCATCTTGAAAAACCAACTTTGGACTAAATGAAGAGAAGTCTATAAGCAAGGATCACTGAAGAAGCCACACCAAGACTAGTGGGAAGGGCGGAGACGCGGAAAGGGCTGTCCCACTCACAGGAGTGAGTGGTAGCTGAGGGTCTGGAGGGACTCTCACTGCGGGGATGGTCACCCTGAGAGATGTGAGTCCTCAGCCCCAGGACCGGAGCCCAAGCCTAGAACCCCAGAGCCTAGAAGAGGTGTCCAGACAGCATTTGGCAGTGAAAAAAGCCAGGTTTCTGTCTGCAAAAAGAGACAGAGCTCTCAGAGGAGCAGGCTCCATCTTAAAGGGCCCACACAAAAAATATAGTTCACAGCCACTTACCCAGCACTTCGGTGAAGTGAGAGCTGAGAGGACTAGAGTTGCAGGAGGAAAGTATAAAGTTGGAGGCCCAGAAAAAGACACTGTGGGGGATGACCACTGGAACCCCTGTGCTGAGTCATTCTCTGGTACTGCAGTCACCATCTTTCTTGGGTAGAGCAGTCCCCTCTGAGTGGCACCAGCATGGGGGAAGCAACTGCTCCACTTTTGGGAGTCTCTCCTGCTCCAGTCATGGCGACTGGGTCATGCTGAGAAGCCAGGAGGCAAAGGCATGTCAGTGACTCGGTTTTCTGGTGCTGAGGCTGGAGCTTCACCTTCTCCCCCACAACCCATGATACTGAGTCCAAGACTGATAATGCCAGATCACAGGAGACTCAGTGGAAACTGTCCAGAGTGCGGGCAGACCACACCTGTGGGTCTCAAAGGCCATATCCACTGAGCCCCTGGGATCACACCCTATTGATAGCTGTAGAAAAAGTCTGGACAGACTGACACCTGGGGCTAAATCACACCCACCACCTTTAGAGCATGGGCATTTGAAGTGTGGGTCCCTGTGAGTCTATTGTTGGATCTGGTTGAGGGGCTTAGCCCCTTTCTGGGGGGGCACAGCCAGCCCCAGGAGGGGACTCTCACAGTCTTCCTCCTTGAGACTAAGGTCTCACCAACTGTAAGAACCTCTGCAGAAGGGACTGTTGACCCCACTTTGATTTGAACATGCTGCTCACTTTGTTGGGGAGAAATAAAATTTGAGCATCCAGCAGTGGCTGAAGGATTAGGCTCTAGAGTAGGGGCCACATTCTCCTTGCTGAGCTACTGACCAAGAGACCCCTGAAGTAAGGAGTCCCAGTAATGTTATATTCCCAACATTACCTGCCCTGACCAAATGATATTGCAAACTGCAGAAGGGTTTGTCAGGTGAGGTCAGTCTGGGCCTACATTAAAGTCTTTCTACAGAAAACTCTGTGGGAAGACTAGGCAGCTGCAAGAGGAGGTAAAGCAGCTGAAAACTGTAGGCAAATCTTATAGAGTTTGAGCTTTTATGGAGCTGCTCTCATCTCTAAGCAGGAGAAAGGTGATCCTTATACACAGATTGGCTCCTCTCACACTACCTAGGCCAGAAAAAGAAGACACAAACAGTAAAAAGAGTAGTAGCTGTAGACAAGTAGCCCACAGCAGGTTACAAACAACAGCTGATGCCAACCCAAGAAGATCTAGAACCAACACTACTGCTAGTGTGTGGCAGATAGCACCAACCCTAGACTCAGCTAGCTACACAAGCAGCATGCCCAAAGGAGGAATCTAGCAGGCACCAGACACTGTAGAATAAATATGCCCAACAGGATGGACATTGCACAGAATGTAACACACATGATCAAGGTTGATCCATAGAGCCAGCAAGCCCAAAGTAAGAACTGGACCCAAGAAAGAACCAACTGCCTGACCAGGCGGTGGTGCAGTGGATAGAACATCGAACTGGGATGCGGAAGATCCAAGTTTGAGACCTCGAGCTCGCCAGTTTGAGCGCAGGCCCATCTGGCTTGAGTAAAAGCTCGTCAGCTTGGACCCAAGGTCACTGGCTCCAGCAAGGGGTTGCTCGGTCTGCTGAAGGCCCGCGGTCAAGGCACATGTGAGAAAGCAATCAATGTCCAACTAAGGTGTTGCGACGGCAACAAAAAACTAATGATTGATGCTTCTCACCTCTCTCTATTCCTGTGTGTCTGTCCCTATATATCCCTTTTTCTGACTCTCTCTCTGTCCCTCTAAAAAAAAATAAAAATTAAATAAAGAAAGAAAGAACCAACTGAATTCAATACTCCCAGACAATGGGAGGAAAAATAGTACCCTCAAGAAGGATTCCTAGAACAAGAAAAACAGGTCACCTGGAGGTCAGTACCACTTAGCCCATTTTCCTCATAAAGACACCACAAAAAGGTCAATGTTAGAAAATGCTACCTAATACACAGACAAAATGGGCAGACAAAGAAATGTGACCCAAATAAATCAACAAGAGATATCCCCAGAAAAAGAACTAAACAAAATGGAAGTAACTAAACTACCAGATTCAGAGTTTAAAATAATGGTTTTTAGGATGCTCAAGGATCTTAGAGCAACAATGGATGGGCATAATAAGCACCTAAATAAAAAGATAGCAAGCATCAAAAAGGAAATGGAGCCTGACCTGTGGTGGCGCAGTGGATAAAGTGCCGACCTGGGAACACTGAGGTCGCCAGTTCAAAACCCTGCACTGGTCTGGTCAAGGCACATATGGGAGTTGATGCTTCCAGCTCCTCCTCCCTTTCTCTCTTTCTCTCTCTTTCTCTCTCTCTCTCTCTCTCTCTCACTCTGTCTCCTCTCTAAAAAGAAAATGAATAAAATAAAAAATAAATACAAAAAGGAAATGGAAATAATAATAAAGAACCAGTCAGAAATGACAAATATAATACCAGAAATGAAGGTAGCACTAGAGGGAATCAACTGATCAGGCTGGATGAAGCAGAGGATCCAATCAGTGATTGAGAAGACAAGATAAACATAAGCACAGAAGTAGAGCAGGCAAATGAAGAGAGGCTCAAAAAGACTGGAGAAACTCTAAGAGAGCTCTGTCACAACATAAGGAGAAAAAACATCTGCATCATATGGGTTCCTGAAGTAGAAGAGAACAAACAAGGGATAGAGAACATGCGTGAAAAAATCATAGCTGAATATTTTTCTAAATTGATGAAGGGAAAAGTCACATAAGTTCAAGAAGCACAGAAAACCCCATTAAAGAGGAACCCAGAGTCATACACCAAGACACATCATATTTAAAATGCCAAAGTTAAGGGACAAACAAAGAATACTAAAAGCTACAAGAGAAAAGCAGTTAATTACCTACAGAGAAGCCCCTATAAGGATGACATTCAACTTCTCAACAGAAATGCTTGAGGCCATCAGAATTGACAAGAAGTATTCAAAGTGATGAAAAGCAAAAACCTACAACCAAGACTACTTTGTCCAGCAAAGCTATTGTTTAAAATTGAAAGAGAAATAAAAATCTTCCCAGACAAAAAAAAAAAAAACAAAAAACTTAAGGAATTTATTACAACCAAACAAGTATGGCAAGAAAAGGTAAGGGGCCTACTGTAAAAGGAGCAAAAAAAAAAAAAAAAAAAAAAAAGGATTGTAGATTTAAAGAATAAAATGGCAGTAAATAAGTAAATGTCAATAATAACCTTAAATGGAAATGGATTAAATGCTCCTATTAGAAGACATAGCATAACAACACCAATAAGAAAACAGGACTCGTACATATATTCTCTACAAAAGACTCACCTCAGAACAAAAGATACACATATACTGAAAGTGAATGGATGGAAAAAAGTATTTCACACAAACGGAAATGAAATAAAAAGCTGGGGTAGCAATACTTATATCTGACAAAATAGACTTTAAAGCAGTGGTTCTTAACTTGGGTTCTATCGAACCCTAGTGGTTCCATGAGTTGGTCTCAGGGGTTCAGAAAAGCCTCTGCCATGGAGGCCAGAATAAAGTAATACCATAATTTGTTGTGAGTTCATGCACTTTGTTGGTTTTGTTCTTTGAGCAAGGTGATGTTCATGCATGGCTCATTTTGTGCACCAGTAAAAAAACATATACCTATGTCTTGAATTTGGAAAAAAATCATATTTTATTTATCACTAAAGAAGGGTTCGGTGAGTGTGCATATGAAACTGGTGGGTTTGGTACCTCAAAAAAGGTTAAGAACCACTGCTTTAAAGCAAAGGCTATATAGTAAGGAATAAAAAAGGTCACTATATAATGATAAAAGGAGCAATCCAACAGGAGGATATAACCACTAAATATTTATGAGCCTAATATATAAAGCAGGTTTTGATGGACATAAAGGGGAGATAGAAAGCAATACTATAATAATAGGGAATTTAAATGCCCCACTAACATCATAGATCCTCCAGACAGAAAATTAACAAAGAAACAGCAGACTTAAATGACACACTAGATCAACTGGATTTAATTGATATATTCAGAACCTTTTACCCCCAAAGAACAGAATGTACATTCTTGTCAATTGCTCATGGTACATTATCTACAATAGACCATATGTTAGAACACAAAATAAGTCTCAATAAATTTAAAAAGACTAAAATCATATCAAGCATCTTCTCTGATCACAATGCTATGAAACTAGAAATCAACTACAATAAAAAAAACTGAAAAACATTGAAACACTTGGAAGCTAAATAGCATGTTATTAAATAACGAATGGGTTAAAAACGAGATCAAGGAAGAAGTAAAAATTTTACTTCAAACAAATGAAAATGAACATACAACAACTCAACATTTATGGGACACAGCAAAAACCGTACTGAGAGGGAAGGTCATAGTATTACAGACATACCTTAAGAAGGAAGAAAAAGCTCAAATATACAACTTAACCCTGCATCTAAAAAACTAGAAAAAGAACAACAAATAAAAGCCAGGGGAAGTAGAAGGAAGGAGATAATAAAGATCAGAGCAAAAATAAATGACATAGAGATTAAAAAAAAAAAAACAATAGAAAAATCAATAAAACCAAGAGCTGGTTCTTTGAAAAAGTATAGAAGATTGAGGAACCTTTAATCAGACCCATTAAGAAAAAAAAAGAGAGGATTCAAATAAATAAAATTAGAAATGAAAGTGGAGAATTAACAACTGACAATGTAGAAATACAAAAGATTGTAATAAATAATATGAAGATCTGTATGCTAAAATATTGGACAACATAGGTGAAATGGATAAATCTCTAGAAACATACAATCTTCCAAAACTCAATCTGGAAGAATCAGAAAATCTCAACAGACTGATTAAAACAAATAAAATTGAAACAATTATCAAAAAATCCCAGTCAACAAAAGTCCTGGACTGGATGGCTTCACAGGTGAATTTTACCAAATATTCAAAGAACACCTATCCTTCTCAAGCTCTTTCAAAAAATTTAAGAGGGCTGAAGACTTCCAAGCTCTTCTTATGAGGCAAGAATAATTCTCATTCCAAACCAGTTAAGACACTACAAAGAGAGAAAACTATAGGCCAATATCCCTGATGAACTTAGATGCTAAAATTCCAACAAACTATTAGCAAACTGGATCCAGCAATACATGAAAAAAATCATACATCATGATCAAGTGGGATTCATTCTGGTGAGGCAAGGCTGGTACAATATTTGCAAATCAATAAAAGTGATTCATCACATAAACAAAAAGAAGGATAAAAGTCACATCATAATATCAATAGATACAGAAAAAGCATTTGATATAATCCAGCACACATTTATGATCAAAACTCTCAGCAAAGTGGGAATACAGGGAACATAACTCAACATAATAAAGGCCATCTATGACAAACTCACAGCCAACATCAAACCCAATGGGAAAAAATTAAAAGCAATCACCTTAAGCCTGACCAGGCGGTGACGGAGTGGATAGAGTGTCGGACTGGGATGTGGAAAACCCAGGTTCGAGACCCCGAGCTCGCCAGCTTGAGAGCGGGCACATCTGGCTTGAGCTAAAGCTCACCAGCTTGAACCCAAGGTCGCTGGCTCCAGCAAGGGGTTGCTCGGTCTGCTGAAGGCCTGCAGTAAAGGTACATGTGAGAAAGCAATCAATGAACAACTATGGTGTCGCAACGGCAATGGAAAACTAATGATTGATGCTTCTCATCTATCTCTGTTCCTGTCTGTCTATCCCTATCTATCCCTCTCTCTGACTCTCTCTGTCCCTGTAAAAAAAAAAAAAAAAAGCAATCACTGTAAGATCAAGAACAAGGCAGGGATGCCCCCCTTTTACCACTCCTATTCAATGTAGTTCTGGAAGTCTTAGCCACAACAATCAGACAAGAAGAAGAAATAAAAAGCATTTAAATTGGAAAAGAAGTAAAACTATCGTTATTTGCTGAAATGATATTGTACATAGAAACCCTAAAGTCTCAGTCAAAAAACTACTAAACGTGAGAAATGAATTTAGAATGGTGGCAAGATATAAAATTTATATTCAGAAATCAGTAGCATTTATATATACACCAAGAATGAACTATCTGAAAGAGAAATTAAGGAAACAATCCCCTTCACAATTGCAACAACAAAAAATAAAGTACCTAGGAGTAAATTTAACCAACGAGGTAAAACATTTGTACTCTGAAAATTATAAAATATTTTAAAAAGTAATCAAGGAAGATACAAACAAGTGGAAGCATATACATGTTCATGGATGGGAAGAATAAACATCTTTAACATGTCTATATTGCCCAAAGCAATCTATAAATCCAATGCAATTCCTATTCAAATACCAATGGCATACTTCAAAGATATAGAACAAAGATTCCAAAAATTTATATCAGACCAAAAAATAACATGAATAGCTTTAGCCATCATAGAAATGAAGAATGAAGTGGGAGGTATTACACTGCCTAATATCAAATTATACTACAAGTCCACTGTACTCAAAACTATTGGTTCTGGCATAAGAAAAGGCATACAGATCAGTGGAACAGAACAGAGAACCCAGAAATAAACCTATGCCTTTATGGTCAATTGATATCTGACAAAGGAGGTAAGAGCAAATGAAGTAAAGACAGTCTCTTTAATAAATAGTGTTGGGAAAATTGGACAGGTATTTGCAAAATTGAAATTAGACCACCAATTTACACCATTTAAAAAATAAACTCAAAGTGGGTAAAAGACTTAAATGTAAGTTGTGAAACCATAAACATCTTGGAAGAAAACATAGGCAGTAAACCCTTTGATATCTCTCATAGCAATATTTTTGCTGATTTATCTCTACAGGCAAGTGAAATAAAGGACAAAATAAACAAATGTGAACAAAATAAAAAGACAACCCACACAATGGGAGAATGTATTCACCAATATGTTTGATAAGGAGTTAATAACCAAAATTTGTAAAGAACTTCTAATACTCAACACCAGGAAAGTAAACAATCCAAATAAAAAATGGGTAAAAGAACTGAATAGACACTTCTCCAAAGAGGACATATAGATGGCCAATAGGCATATGAAAAAATTTTCAACATCACTAATCATCAGAGAAATGCAAATTAAAACTACAATGAGATACCACCTCCTACCTGTCAGAATGTTGCTCATTAAGATATCAATGCACAATAAGTGTGGAGGAAAAGGGAACCCTCCTGCACTGCTGGTAGGAATGCAGACTTATGCAGCCACTATTGAAAACAATGTGGCATTTCCTCAAAGTATTAAAAATGAAACTGTCTTTTGACCCAGTTATTCCACATTTAGGGATATATCCTAAGAATACCAAATCACTGATTTAAAAGAAGATATGTACCTCCATGTTTATTGTAGCATTGTTAACAATAGCCAAAATTTGGAAACAGTTTAAGTGTCCATCAGTGGATGAGTGGATTAAAAAGCTGGGGTATAGGTCCTGGCTGGTTCAATGGTACAGCATCGGCCCAGTGCAGGGAAGTCCCGGGTTCAAACCCAGCCAGGGCACACAGGAGGAGTGCCCATCTGCTTCTTCTCCCTTCCCCCTCTCCTTTCTCCTCGCCTCTTTCTTTCCCTCCCACAGCCAAAGTTACATTGGAGCACAGTTGGCCCGGGCGCTGAGGATGGCTTTATGAACTCCACCTCAGGCACTATAGTGGCTCCAGTTGCAACAGAGCAATGGCCCAGATGGGCAGAGCATCATCCTAGTGCAGTGGTTCTCAAACTTTTTGAAGTCAGGGCACAATTAAAATCCTACAAATAATTGTAGAGGTACTATATACAAATTTCTGAGAAATGTTATAATAATTAAGTCAAATATTAAAGAAAAAATATATAAAGTCCAAGCATGCTTTTATGGTAATTAAACAAAATAAATACAAAAAAATTAAATTTATTCTGACATTACAAAACATTATTATGTTACATTTTTTGAATTATGCTTTTTAGAATTTCTAAAAAAGAGGAGTTAAAAATAAAAAAATGACAAAAAGTTATCTTTATATATATAGATACATTTTTAGTAAGATTTAGTAATTCGGCAGGTCCCGGCATGAATGTGTTAAGTTTTTTTATTCTGTGTTTATGAGAACACGGATGTGTCCTAGCAATTTCTTCAATGTTGGGGCATATATTTGAAAGGCAAACTCTCATTTTCTCATCAATACATTGAAGAATTCCTCTCTTTTTACTCATAATTGTGTTGAGGATAGAAAATCTTAATTCACATTAAATACTGTAGGATGTTGCAAATTGTAGTAAAATGTTCAAAGCTTTTTTAGATATTGCCAGATATTCTTCTTTTATAGAAATCCACAAGGCTTCAAGAGACAATTCCTTATGTTTAATCATCAATCCACAATCAGTGGATGTAGCTGCCAGTTCTTCTTCTTCTGTTAATGTTAAACCAAAATCACTTGAAGCTTCTAAGAATGGGTTTCTAATCCAATTGTATTGTTCAGTGTTAAGTGATGGAAAATGCTATAAATTAAATTCTGCCCATCAGCCTTCAAGTCCTATTTTATTTACATTTAACTTTTGCTCACTTCCAGAGTCAGATTCTTCAATATCACGCTTCTTTTTGAAAAATCTATTCATTTTATTTGAATGTATTTATCTAAAAATAATATAATGATGTGTTAATAATAAATATAATAATGATGTGTTAACAAAAAGAGCAGTATTTCTGTAGTGAAATGGTATAATAGAGTAACTATATTTATTTTTATATCTAGGCATATGCTGCAAACCAGCACAGTTCCAGGTCTCGAGTGGGAACGGTGTGGAATTAAGAAAATACGGGGTTGGGAGGGCCCTGTAACTGCTGCTGGCAAGAACTAAGCGCCCCAAAACCACATCTTGCTTTATTTATAGGGTAAAGTGGGGCCATTAGCAAATCAATGATCTCTGATCATGTTTCCAAGGCAACCCAAGTATTTTACCAAGTGCAGAAAAACCCCACCATACATATCATCTTAACTTTACACCAAACAAAGAATAGAAGAAACTCACCTTTAGTCTTTCTGGGGAAAATGGGGCGTAGGATAGACAATCCAGCACCACAGCTTAACAGCCTTTTGCAACCTAATCAGGCAAGTGAGGTGGGGGTTGGGCAGACTGTCAGATTACAGCCAATTTCCCACACCTCTGTCCCCCAAAAATCTAAATTCTAAAAACCCTGTTGGTTCTTTGGTCCCCAACAGGCACATATTTCCTGGAATATCATAGAGTATAACTGGAAATCATCTAGGGCACGCCAGTGTGCCCTGGCGCACACTTTGAGAACCACTGTCCTAGTGTGCATTCCGAATGGATCCCGGTTGGGTACATGCAGGTGTCTGTCTCTCTGCCTTTCTGCTTTTCACTTCAGGAAAAAACCCAAAGGCTGTGGTACATATACACAATGGAATACTACACAGCCATGAAAAAGAAGGAAATATTACCTTTTGTGACAGCATGGATGGACCTGGAGACTATTATGCTAAGTGAAATAAACCAGGCCGAGAAAGACAAATATATGATCTCACTTATATGTAGAATCTAATGAACGAAGTGAACTGAGGAACAATATAGAGGCAGAGGCGGGGTCACAGGGATCAGAAGGACAGTTTTCAGAAGGAAGGGGGATGAGAGGATGGATGGGATCAGAGAAAGTGAAGATATTAGTGAAATTATATATACATAACACAGAGATATAGATAACAGGACAGCAAATCCCAGAGAGAAGGGGGAGGGTGTTGAGGTAGGGGGAAAGAGGATATAAAAGGGATATGGGGATGGGGGCTGAGGGTGTTATATTCAGTGGGACATGTGAATCCATATAAACACAATAAATTAAAATTAATAAAAATTTTAAAATAATAATAAAATCCAAACTTTTCAGTTCTTGACATCCTCATGTTTCCATGTGTATACATTGGAAAACTAATGCTTCTGATTCAATCTAGATAATATGGGTGTTGAATATCTACAGAGTGTAAAACCTTCACTTATCAGCCTTCTTTTCTCTGGACCAGGTATATGCATGTATTTAATTTTCTCTGAATATCCATACCTTGAATGTTTTGTAGTGTCAGCTGTTTTCATCAGGTCATTCCAGGTGAAGCCTGAACAGCCTAGCTAGAGTCACCCGGCTGTCCCTCTCACCAGAGGTGTATTAAAGTCTGTTGAGGCTCCAGGTGCAGAAGAAAATATTGGGCTCCTTACATTAGAAAAAAGTGTAAAGTTGGGGTTTTGCTTGGTCCTTCAGAAGTTAAGGCCCAGGGTGTGTGCCTAGTGTGCCCCCCATCAAATCCGCCTCTGCCACAGCAGCCGCCTGGGAGACCACAGTGCTCACGTGTGTTCACCACGCTCTCACATCTTCCTGCAGAGCCTCGCCCACAGTGCTCGGCTGCAAAGCTGGCTATCTTTTCATTAACATTGCACAATTTGTCTCTCTGTCACCTCAATTTACAGGGTTCAGCTCCCACTCTGATTTATCAAGCTTCAGCTGTATTTAACCTTTTCTTTCACTGGACAAGTCTCTCTCCAGCTATCTTCAGAAAGGCTCACTGCATTCTTGTTCCAGTTAGATTTCTGTTGTTTGGAAGGACACTAACTGGGCTATTGTAGGCTGCCATTTAATTCTTCCAGTTGACAACACATTACTGCTGTCTTCCTGATCAGTTAACACTCACTCATATCTCATTTCCTTAGGAGGTTGTCACAGGACAAAGAACCACCATTACAATTCACGTGATAGCTAGTGTGAAATTGTACCAATGGAAAGTAGTTGATGTTTCCCCCCAATCCCTGATCCTTATTTTGTTGATTCCTTATTTTTCTATACATTTTTCTAATAGTAGTGTTCTAGATTATTTTTAAGGTACATTGCTGGTTACTGAGGTTCTTTTCCATATATTTTTTCTGTCACCACTATAATTCTACTCTTAAATTTCCCACTATGCAAAAAAAAAAAAAAGTAACAATATCAGGATGATGACTTAGTTTCCCCTCAATAAAGTGAGCAATTAATCTAACTATACTTCATATGAACTGAAATTTTATTTTAGAGAGACAAGAAGGGAAGAGAGATAAAAACAATGATTTGTTGTTCCACTTATTTATGCATTCCTTGCTAACTCTTGTATGTGCCCTGACTGAGAATCAAACCCACAACCTTGGCATTACAGGATGACACTGTAATGAACTGAGCTACTTTATCAGGTCAGGGTTGAACATTTTTTTAGGCTGAGTCAGATAAGAATAATTCTTTTCTTTAACAGACTTTTGCAATACAAGGTAAAGATTTAATGTAATTCCTGAGTTTTAGACATGAGTTATACCCAGTTAAAGAAATATGTATTTATAAACTTATAAATTATATCAGACTTCTAGAAAAGATATGACCCTTCCTCTTGCCTACCACCTCAGTAGAATTTCACATATATTTATTACACAACCTCATACAAGTGAAATTCTCTCTTCAGGAAGTCAGCTTAATTAGATGGTGGGTTTAAGAGACCTGGCTGCAGTACATGGTGGGGTCCAGGCAAGTGGATTTGGAGCTGAGCTCTAGAGCCTGCAGTCAGTGTGCTGGGCTAATTTATACCCAAGGGTAAAAATTAAGTCTAGTTCTTGGTGGCTGGCCAGGCCATTGTACAGGATTAAATCTGTGGATGCAGACTGCAAAATTGAAATATGCTTAATGTGTTCTTCCTCTTCATGCTGTGTGGTATGAAGATTGCCTTCGAGGCCTCTCACCTGCACATTTTTATCAACTGAGCTTATGTTACCTTTTAGCAAAAAGTCTAATCATGAAATCAAGTATCAATGACTATTGCATTTGAGCTCCAAATTAATAGATGCTTATTTCTCCACTCAATTACATGTCAACGTGCTATATATCTTGTTCCTCTGTGAGTCTCTTCTTTAACTAAAATTGCCAGTAGTTAGCTTTTACTATAACCTCATAGTATACAGGATCCCATGACAATATACGAAATCTCTAAGTAGTCAAGCATCAGCCTGAGAGAAGGGTGGAAGAATTTTCTTCTCGTAATTCTCTTAGCCTTTTTTTATTTTTTATTTTTGTAATGTGAGAGGCAGGGAGGCAGAGACAGACTCCTGCATGCACTCCGACAGGGATGCACCCAGCAAGCCCACAAAGGGGTGATGCTCTGCCCATCTGGGGCCACTGCTCAGTTGTTCACAACCAAGCCATTTCAGTGCCTGAGGTGGAAGCCGTGGAGCCATCCTCAGCGAGCCATGGCTACAGGAAGGGGGTGGTGGTGGTGGAGGGCTGGAGAAGCAGATGGTCGCATCTCCTGTGTGCACTGACCAGGAATCTAACTTGAGACTCCCACATGCTGGGCCGATGCTCTATCACTGAGCCAACCAGCCAAGACCTCTCCTAGCCTTTCTTATGTCCAAGTTTCTGGGGTCCAACCTCTCCTACAATATTCTTATGTCTTCATGTGCAATTGAGTCATGGGAGGACCCTGAAAGATGTCTTTTTAAGAAAGTTCTCTAGGTGCCCAAAGAGATACAGTAAAGTCAGGCTCTGTAATCTGAATTGTGAAGAGGCAAAGTCACATACACCAGCATGATGCCATGTTGTACCTGTTATGTGGGGACACTACTGTAGCAGCACTGTGATTACTTACTTGACTCTTTTGCTGGTAATTTAACTGGTTGTCAGAGGCAGATTTAATGGCAGATGCACCAGGCACACACCCTGGGCCCTGACTTCTGAAGGGCCCCGCAAAACTCCAACTTTACACTTTTCTCGAATGACACCAAGTTTGGTTTCATATGTGCAATTTTCTTTATTATTTTTAATAATTTTAATGGGGTGACATTAATAAATCAGGGTACATATGTTCAAAGAAAACATCTCCAGGTTTCAATTGTCATTCAATTATGTTGCATACCCATCACCCAAAGTCAAATTGTCCTCTGTCACCTTCTATCTGGTTTTCTTTGTGCCCCTCCCCTCCCCCCTCTCCCTCCCACCCCACCCTCCACCCACACCTTAACCACCACACTCTTGTCCATGTCTCATAGTCTCACTTTTATGGCCCACCTATGTATGAAATCATGTGGCTCTCAGTTTTATTTTCTGTTTTACTTACTTCACTCCGTATAATGTTATCAAGGTCCATCCATTTTGTTGTAAGAGATCCGATGTCATCATTTCTTATGGCTGAGTAGTATTCCATAGTATATATGTACCAAAGCTTTTTTAATCCACTCGTCCTCTGATGGACACTTGGGCTGTTTCCAGATCTTTGCTTTGTGAACAATGCTGCCACAAACATGGGGGCTCATTTCATCTTTTTGAACGGTGCTATGGTGTTCTTAGGGTATATTCCTAAAAGTGGGATAGCTGGGTCAAAAGGCAGTTCGATTTTTAATTTTTTGAGGAATCTCTATACTGTTTTCCACAGTGGCTGCACCAGTCTGCATTCCCACCAGCAGTACAGAAGGGTTCCCTTTTCTCCACATCCTCGCCAGCACTTAATCTGTGTTGTTCTGCTGATGAGCGCCATTCTGACTGGTGTGAGGTGATATCTCATTGTGGTTTTAATTTGCATTTCTCTAATGATTAGTGATGTTGAGCATTTTTTCATATGCCTATTGGCCAACTGTATGTCATCTTTGGAGAAATTTCTATTCATTTCTTTTGCCCATTTTTTGATTGGGTTGTTTGTCTTCCTGGTGTTGAGTTTTATAAGTTCTTTATAAATTTTGGTTATTAACCCCTTATCACACGTATTGTCGAATATGTTCTCCCATTGTGTGGTTTGTCTTTTTATACTGTTCTTATTGTCTTTAGCTGTGCAAAAACTTTTTAGTTTGATATAGTCCCATTTGTTTATCCTGCCTCTTCTTTCATTTGCCGGTGGAGATAAATTGGCAAATTTATTGCTGCGACAGATGTCAGAGAGTTTACTGCCTATGTTTTCTTCTAAGATGCTTATGGTTTCACGGCTTACATTTAAGTCTTTTATCCATTTTGAGTTTGTTTCTGTGAATGGTGTAAGTTGATGGTCTAGTTTCATTTTTTTGCAGGTAGATGTCCAATTTTCCCAACACCATTTGTTAAAGAGGCTGTCTTTACTCCATTGTATGCTCTTTCCTCCTTTGTCAAATATGAGTTGTCCATAAAGCTGTGGGTTTATTTCTGGGTCCTCTGTTCTCTTCTGTTGATCTATGTGCCTGTTCTTATGCCAGTACCAGGCTGTCTTGAGTACAATGGCCTTGTAGTATACCTTGATATCCAGAAGAGTGATACCTCCTACTTTGTTTTTTCTTTTTAAGATTGCTGAGGCTATTCGTGTTCGTTTTTGGTTCCATATAAATTTTTGGAATATGAGTTCTATATCTTTGAAGTATGTCATTGGTACTTTAATTGGTATTGCATTGAATTTATAAATTGCTTTGGGTAATATAGACATTTTAATGATGTTTATTCTTCCTAACCATATGAGCACGGTATATGCTTCCACTTGTTTGTATCTTTCTTGATTTCTTTTATCAATGTTTTATAATTTTCGAAGTACAAGTCCTTAACCTCCTTGGTTAAATTTACTCCTAGGTACTTTATTTTTTCAGTTGTAATAATGAAAGGGATTGTTTCCTTAATTTCTTTTTCTGACAGTTCATTGTTGGTATATAAAAATGCCTCTGATTTCTTTTTTTTATATTAATTTTTTTTATTTTATTCATTTTAGAGAGGAGACACAGAGTGAGAGAGAGAGAGAGAGAGAGAGAAAGGGGGGAGGAGCTGGAAGCATCAACTCCCATATGTGCCTTGACCAGACCAGTGCAGGGTTTTGAACTGGCGACCTCAGTGTTCCCAGGTCGACGCTTTATCCACTGTGCCACCACAGGTCAGGCTCTGATTTCTGAGTATTAATTTTATATCCTACCACCTTGCTGAATTCATTTATCATGTCCAGTAGTATTTTGACTGAGACTTTAGGGTTTTCTATATACAATATCATATCATCTGCAAATAATGACAGTTTTACTTCTTCTTTTCCAATTTGGATGCCTTTTATTTCTTCTTTTTGACTGATTGCTGTGGCTAAGACTTCCAGAACTATGTTGAATAAGAGTGGTGAAAGGGGGCACCCTGCCTGGTTCCTGATCTTAAGGGGATTGCTTTTAATTTTTGCCTATTTAGGATGATGTTTCCTGTGGGTTTGTCATAGATGGCCTTTATCATGTTAAGGTATGTTCCCTGTATTCCCACTTTACTGAGAGTTTTGAGCATGAATGGGTGCTGGATTTTATCAAATGCTTTTTCTGCATTTATTGAAATTATCATGTGGTTTTTGTCCTTCGTTTTGTTTATGTGATGAATCACATTGATCGATTTGCGAATATTGAACCAGCCTTGCCTCTCCAGAATAAATCCCACTTGATCATGGTGTATGATTTTTTTCATATATTGCTGGATCCGGTTGGCTAATATTTTGTTGAGAATTTATCAGGGCTATAGGCCTATAATTTTTTTTCTTTTTATTGTCTTTGCTCAGTTTCAGAATCAGAATTTTGCTCACCTCATAAAAGGTGTTTGGAATTCTTCCTTTCTCTTGAATTTTTTGAAATAGCTTGAGAAGGATAGGAGTTAGTTCTTCTTTGAATTTTTGGTAGAATTCACTTGTGAAGCCATCAGGCCCAGGACTTTTCTTTGTTGGAGTTTTTTTGATAACTGTTTTGATCTCATTTGTTGTAATTGGTCTGTTTAGGTGTTCTGATTCTTCCAAATTGATTTTTGGAAGATTATATAATTCAAGAAATTTGCCCATTTCACCTAGGTTGTCTAATTTTTTGGCATAGAGTTCTTCATAGTATTTTCTTACAATGCTTTCTATTTTTGTTGTGTCAGTTGTTATTTTTCCACTCTCATTTCTAATTTTATTTATTTGAGTTCTCTCTCTTTTTTTCTTGGTGAGTCTGGTTAAAGTTTCATTGATTTTGTTTACCTTTTCAAAGAACCAGCTCCTGGTTTCATTGATCCTCTGTATTGTTTCCTTAGCCTCTATGTCATTTACTTCTGCTCTGATCTTTATTATTTCCTTTCTTCTACTAGTCCTGGGCTTTATTTGCTCATATGTGCAATTTTAACATTTATAGTACATAATATTTTTTATTTATTTAAAAATATGGTTAACATGTGTTTTGATTTTCTCTGTCTCTCTCTCTTTTTTTAAGGGGTCCAATATTTTCTTCTGTGCCTGAAGCTTCAACCGACCTTAATTTGCCTCTGTTGGTTGTAACTTCTTGTCTTGTACTAATTCTTCTGAAACTCTAGACAGCTCTGGTGACAGCTGAGACAAATAAGAAAGCAGATGATGAAAACACCCTCCATGAGCTATACCCAGCCCGTATATCACAAATTGCTAATAACAATAACAACATAAACAAATTTGCATATCTGAGTCGAGCAAAGTATTAACAATAACCAGTAATTAGCTGATTTCTCCATCAGGGGACAAGATACCCACCAAAAAAAATATTCTTATTAAATGAGTTTAACTCATTGAAAGAAAAATGTAAGGGCATCTCAATGGTAATTTTGATTGCTATTTATGACATGTTCTTGTAAATTGTTTTCAGGAACAGGAAATAATTAATGAGCAGTATTATGTCAATAGATATGCTATGAATAAGTATGAAAATTTTGACTAGTTGTGAGAAAGTTTTTCATTGTGTGGAAGATCATATACTCCCAAGGGTTGTAGAGTGAGGGCTTCATTTCCCACCGCTGGAAATATTGAGAAATAGCTGCTAAGATAAATGCCATGCCACAAGAATTAGCTCTGGCCTAGATTATACAGTCAATAAATATTTGTTGGATAAATCTAGAATGAGGAAACACACAGATGTCATCAATTATGAACATAAATTACAACTACTGGTCTCTGGGACTAACTTCCTCATCAAACTTTTTTCTTTGCACTCAGGATTCCCATTGAGAAGGGACACCAGGACTGACTCCCAGCTGAGCTTTGCACAATGCAGAGAAGAGGAGTTCTAAAGAATTTTTTGAAAATTGTATCATTGCAAGGTGGTGCTGATGGTAAGTCTTATCTGCCTTCATTTTAGTTGGATAAAAGGGAGTTTGTGACCAAACACTGACTCTCATCATGCCAGGAAGGTGAATCTTGGCAAAGGTTAGGCATCAACTTTTTTTAGCTTTGAATTCTACTGAAATCACACATCAGCTTGCCCTAAGTGCCATAAGTCATAACCGTGTGTCTGTGGCATTCCTCTGTTATATGGTCCCATTCTAGGAGGTAATTAGTAGCTGTCTTATAAATTATAACTGAATATACTGCATAGCCTGAGCCATTTTAGTCAAGTCAAAATTATAAAGCAAATGTGGATAGGCTGTATTATGAGATTATGCCTTGCTATGAACAACTGTTATTTATTCATGAAGATGGGTTTGCACAGTGATTCAGGTACACTTTCAAACCTCTTCCTCTAATAAGCAGTTTACTTATGCAAGGTGATTGGCTTGATTTAAGGGTATTTTCTGTGGTCATAATATGTAACTGGTCTGCACCATATTTGCTCTCAATATCTTTTCTTCCTTAGGACAACGTCTAAACCAACCAAAATCTTGGGCCAACAGAACCAATTGCTACTAGGTAATAAATACCCCAGTAACCTGTGTACTCCCAAGTCACAGTGGTTGAAGATAGAGAACTTGGAGAAATAATTGTTGTGGTTAATTCTATAATTTGATTTAAGTTTCAAGAGTCATCTTTTTCATTAGCTGAATCAAAAGCTCAAGTATTATTAAGCAGAGAGGTGGCTCCCTCTGGTTCTCTGGCCCATTGGAGAAGGGTCTATGAGCTGCAAACTGGGAGAGCTGAGATCATGTGTTGGTAAGGCAAAAAGCTTGCATTTGAGAATTATTCAGAGTTGACTTTTCATTTGAAGAACATAGAGCAGAAATGCTCCCTATCCTTCTTAAGAAGGGTGCAGTGTTCAGGGGGTATTGCCTTCTCTTCCTCAGTAGGATCTCGGATTCTGAGGTAGCCTGCTGCTCTCACCTCTGGAAGAAGCGGACTGGCCGGAGCCTGCTGAGGCTGCCACGCAGCAATTGCAGCAGCTTGAGCCAGATTTTCTACTTGTCAGGAGAAATCTTAACTTTTTGATCATGTCAGCTAAGTTTTAAAGGCTGGCAAGTAATTCAAAAACATTTTGAATGTTCTCTGGGCCAGATAAAACACTAGTGCTGAATGGATGCAGCCATGGGCCACGAGCTTGCAACCTCTGCCTTAACACGTCCCTGTGATTTCTGCTGAAATCGATGTTTCACATTTATTGCTATAATGTTGTTTTTAATGTGAATAAAATGAAATCTATTGATCCCATGGTAGCCTTAGCATTTTCAATAATGAGTAGAGATGATTTGTATTTAAATACTGTTAACTAATATGAAATTCTATGAGTTGAAAATGTATAAAATTACTACTTTTTTAGAAAAAGCAAGCTATTCTGTTTCAATCTGATCCAGTATAGAATCAATCTTAGAAGCATTTCTGATTCAAGAGTCAGAAACTTGATCTGTAAGCATTTTTCCTTTAATTTTAAAACCTGTGTACTTCTAAAGGAAACACAATATAACCATTTCTGGTTCGTATATATTCAATCACTAAAATGTTTTATAAAAAAATGTTTTATGTAACCCTTTTGATGTCTAAGATGCTTTTGGAAGTCATTAAAAATATTTTTTAATTCTTTTCCCCCCTGTAGTCACATTTTTGACCAAAATAAACAAGTTCATATACCAGAAGATTGAGTCTACTTCTAAACTAGAACCCCAAAGCTGCATGTTCTGTAAATCCTACATAGAAAAATAAGTAATTCTTTTCTTAATTACCACTATATTTATTTTACCCCATAAAAATGATGAAATAAAAACTTCATCAAGTAAAGAAAGAGTTTCCATTTACAATTGCTAGACATAGAATCTATCTATTTTAAATATGATTCTGAAATAAAGTCAAACCCTTAGATTCTTATAACAACATGACATTGGTCATGCAGCTCAAAGCTACTGCTTGCAATTTTTCTGAATGCTCACATAACATGGGCTGAAAAGATGTGTCATATGGGAAAGGAGTATGTATTTATAAGATGATTCTTTATGCAGAAAGGACATACATTGCTTTGCATTCACATTCAAGAAGACAGAATAGATCTGTGAGAGGTGGAGATATCCCCACATTACTAAGAGCTGTCACTTAAAATACAATTTTGATTAATATCATTTGCAAATAGAAGACTGACTCAGTTCCTTTCCTTCCAACAGGAAATGCAGATCTCTAGAGATACAGGCAGAGAACATATGTAAACTCTTGGGAATGGACAATGATGAAATGACCTAAAACATGATTATTCCTTGCTACTTCCTGAAATCTGTTCCTTAAATCCCCAAACTAACAGTTTTCTGAATTTATGGTTTACAAAAGTGTTCAAGGGTTTTCAGACCACTTGCCCAGCTCCACAGAAAGTGCAGAAGGGAGGGATTTCAAAGATGTGCAAGAGTGGGTCAGCCAAAGTTCATTCTTTGAGATCTTCCAGATATTTATTAGGAGTCCATGGGAAGGGATGTTCATTCTGTAGACACAGAATGGATTTTCCCAAGCATAATGTGCAGGTACTTTAAAGTCTACGGCTAGACTGAGATAAGCTTGTCTGCTCATGATAGGATTGTTCAAATGTAGCATGTTTAGTGGACCCGAAGGCCACCACGCAAAAGAAGAAGGGAAGTGAGAGGCATGCCAGGAAGTTTTAAATCGAAGGGAATTTCCCAGGCTAGAGAGGCAACAATCTGGAGAACCCATTTCCTCCCGAAGGAGGGCCTCCTGACCAGTGTAAAGCTGAGCACCAAGAGAGAGGAGCTACTCTGAGCTCTGCACTGAGGAGAGCAGTCACTCCAGGGGACCTTGTGAAGTAAGCATGGGATCCTTCCTGCAATTGTACTTGCTTCCTTTGGCATTAATGGGGCTGGTCTGCTTACAGACTTAGTCAAAAATTAGCAAACATTTGTTTGCTATTATATGTGTAAAGCACTATGTTGGGCACCAGGGTTCTCCAGGGACCTGACTGGTGTTTTCTTCTTTCTCTCTTCCACCACCTACCCTGGTATATATATGTCTCTTCATATGTAGCAAAAAAGGACAAATGTGGCCTCTTCTTTCATAGATTCTCTTATTTGTGGATTTTCTCCCAATTAGTCAGTCAGAAGTACACATTTCTTGAAGAAGAATTAAAATTGTTATAAGAGAAAAAAAGGAAGACAAAAATAATTGATGTTTATCTTTTAAATCTCCCAGACAGACTCTTTTCCCCATTTTATTAAGTTGAAAAATAATATCTGTACACTAAGTACACTCATCTCAAGTACATGATTCAGTGGATTTTTACAAATGTATCTATGCATGTAACCACCACCCAGAGCAGAACATCAGCATTCCCACACACTCCAGGTGCTCCCTTGGCCTCTTCCCAGTCAGCACCCTCCCTGGTTCTCAGAAAGTAACTTCTTACACCATAGACTTGTTTGCCTATTCCCGAATTTCATATTAAATGCGACCTTCGAGTATATACCCTTTTTTGTTGGCTTCTTTCACTCAATATAATATCTTTGAAATTTATCTGTGTTGTTTGGTAGAGCAGTAGCTTATTCTTTTTTTATTGTTGTGTAGTTGGTGCATGTGTGTGTGTGTATGTGTGTGTGTGTGTGTGTGTGTGTGTGTATATATATATATATATATATATATATATATATATATAATTACATTTCTAGGTCTTTTACTTGAAGTCATCAAAATATTATCTCTAGTTTCTGACTATTATAAATAAAGATCCTGTGAACATTCTTGTGAAAGGTTTTGCTAGATGTAAATATTTATTTCTCCTGGGCATATGTCTAGGAAAACAATGTGTATTTAGCTCAAGTAGGTATTGCCAAGAGGTTTCCAAAGTGACTGTACCATTTTATACTTCCAGCAACAATGTGTGAGAGTTTCACTTGCTCACAGCCTTGCCAATCATTGGGTTTAAATATCTAAACAATCTCAGTATTCTGACAGGTGTGCAATAGTATTTCATTGCGGTTTTGACTTGTATTATCCTCATGACTAATAATGTTGAACACTTTTCCATGTGGTATTGGCCCTTTGTATATTCTCTTTTATGTAGTGCTTGTTCAATTCTCTTTATATATTTTTAAACTCAGTAATTTTTCTTTTCCTTATTGAGTCATAGGAATTATTCATATATTACAGATGTCAATCTTTTGTCTGACATGTATTGCACATATCTTCTTCGCTCTGTGGCTGACCTTTTCACTCTCTTACTGGTGTCTTCTGAAGAACTTAAGTTCTTAATTTAATGAAGTCCAATTTTGTGGCCTTTTCTTCTGTGGTTAGTCTTTCTGTGTCTTAATTTTTACCTGTGCCAAGGTCATAAAGATACTCTCCTATGTTTCTTTTATAATATTTATTAACTTATTTCACACTTAAAGCTATTGCTCATCCTAAATTAATATTTTATTGCAAGGTAGGGGTCAGGTTAATTTTTTTTCATATAGGAATGTAATTGTTCCAATATGACTTATGAAAAAGATCATCTTTTCCTCATGGAATTGTGCCTCTGTCATAAATCAAGTGACTATAAATTGTGGGTCTGTTTCTAGAAATACTTTTAGACGGAAATATTTGATGTGCAGTTTTTGACTTCCCAATTAAGCTCTTAGAGCCCACACCAAAAACAATTATTTTGAAAGCCAACAATTTTTATTTGTCAGAGTCTGGTTTGGTCAAGAGAAAAAAAAAAAACCGGAGGACAGAAAGGAAATTGGGCATTGTGTTAGTTTGAAATGGGAAAGAAGACAGAGAGAGGCCTTGCTGATGCCCTTATCCCTAGAGGCTTACATTGGACTGGAGGTGGGAAGAGGGAGGAGAGTAGGATGGTGCACAGGCACATAAAGACTGACAGACTGGACCAGAGCCCCTAGCAGGGAGGAAAGAATTGGCATGAAGAGAAATCAGCATAAATCGCACAGGGGTCAGATATTTGTTTCCAGATGACCATTCCAAGGGCTATAACCCACCACTAGGGCTGAAACTCCCTGAGCAGTGACAGTGTGAGTACTTTCCTCTGACTGCTACTCATACATCACCCACATGTGTATCATCTGACACACACAATAACAACCGAAACCCCAAGATCTTCTGAGACCCAGATAGATATCGTCCATTATATGAGCCCAACTATCATAAAGCTTATTCTCAGACAGCATCTATGAGAAATTTAATGACATTAAGATGCTGACAAAGGGCCCTGGCCCAATAGCTCAGATGGTTAGAGCACTGTCTCAACATGCCGAGATTGCGGGTTCAGCCTCTCCCTTCCTCTCTTCCTAAAAAGCAATAAGTAAACATTAAAAAAAATGATGGTGACAAAAGAAAAATGTTCAGCTCTTTTATTTGGGTAGAACTAGACAACGGTGACACCCATTCCCATTAAATAACATTTAGTCTCCTAGATCTGATGAAAAGCGTTATCCCATTATTAAGCATTTTACAAATCAATGAGAGAAATACTGTGTAGTATTTATCGATTCTTAGTATTCTTGCTCTTCTAAAGCTTACTCCCTGAATCTGAGTTAGAAACCCAGAAACTACATTTTCCAGATTCCTTGACCAGCAGAGTCTCATTCAGAGGCAGCCAGTGAAAGACACTCGTCTGAGATCTCCATGGCGGAAGAGGATCAGCCATCCTACTGCCCCTCTGGAGCTGCAGGAAGACTTGTGGGAAGACATGGGTGTGGTTTGCAGGGACTTCCTGTGCTTTGCCTGTTTCAGAACTACTAAAGGCACTCTGTGGTTTCCTAAAAGCATCAGAGCATCTCTGTGACTTTTGCTTCCAGAGCCCTTCTAATAGTTTAATGGTACATAGTTCCTTGCATTCAATTTCTTTCTGCTAAAATATTTAGAAACACTTTCTGATCAAACCTGGACTGATTTAAGCCACCTTTTAAAAAAAAAGTTTTTTGTTTTTTTTTTAAAGACAGTTAGTTGATCCAATCCACTATTCAATTTTAACAAATTTGAGACATATGAGGAATAAAACTCTCAGGTAAGTGACTATAAATTAGTTTGTCTCTGAGTTTTTTTGTCGGTGTTTATTTCTCCATCACACCGAATTTCACTTCACTTGTTTCAGTGCCATGTCAGAACTCAATACTGATCAAACAGATCAATAAAAATTGAGGCACCTAGCTATAATAGAAAGTGTATAAAACTTGGTGGCAAAAGGCCTTAAATTTAAGTTTTGACTCTACTTACAAACTCTACGATCTTAGACAAGTTATTAAATCTTTCTGAGCACCCTTTATTAAGTATAACAAAAACCTCTGTTTTGTCTATTTCACAGGATTTAGTGAAATTTTTGAATGTACTGCCTTAAAATTATAAATTGTTTAACAATTGTTAGCTATTGTTAGTAAACACCGCTCAGAAATGATAGAACTTAAATTGTGGTATAGATCACTGTTATGGAGTGAATACCTTTCCAGTATTAAAATTGTAATAGATAACACATATAGGTCAAGCATTATTCTAACTTTTTAATGTATATTAATAATTTAATTCCCATAATCATCCTATGGGATAAGGACTATTATTATTCCATTTTAATAGGTAAAATACCTGAGGCACAGAAAGGTTATGTAATTTGCCTAGTTTTCACTTAGCTTATAAAACGGTGGAGATGAGACTTGAACTCACATAGCCTTGCCTACTTACAAGGGTCTGTGCTCTCAGCCCCTAAGAGAAATTTGAAAGTGGAAATGATAATATTCTTTATAAAGTTGGGATAGTTCAGCTGCCCCCTAATACGTTCCATTCAACAAGAAGACAAAGAGGCAGTCAGTGTCAGCTGCTCTTGATACTGGCGTGAAAAAGGACCATGGAAACAGGCTGTGAGCAGCAGCAGCTGCAGCCTCTTGCTTAGAGATATTGGGGTGGGAGAAGCAAAGCATGGCCTGAAGAGGACTGGGAAGCACAGAGCATGCTCAGACTTCAACGGAATGTGCTCAGGGCTGGCCAACTACAGCACTGGCCTAAGCAAGTCTGTGAGCAAAACCCCGAGATGGACACTGCAGCAACTGTGAATGCTGACATCATCTGCATTCTTAGTGTCCATCTGCACATGCCCATGCCAGCTGGTAACACTGCATTACATCCAAGAGAGGTACCACACCCGCAAGCCTCTCCCCTGGGATGCTGGGAATGTGCATGCAATGGCGTTGGACTGCTGACCTAGTTCTGAAATGGCATCTGGGGCTAGAATGCACTTACCATCTCAGCCAATAGGGATGGTAGCTTCCTTCCCTCACACCTTCTCCTGCAGCCACCATGTTCCCCTGCTTGTCATTCAGCTTTGCTCCTTCCCTCAGTAAAACACCAAGATAAATGGAAACACTTCTGCCTCAGTGACAAGAAAAAAGTTTTTTTTAAAAGTCTTCCAGTTCTTTAAAAATGTTTTTTATATAGTAACTAAAATTATGAAATAGAATGATAGACTGAGTGGGCAAGTCTAAAATAAAACTAGTTTGGGAAAAAAAAGAAATTAGTGGATTTGGTTTTAGACCTTAGCCTTTCCAGAGAGAGGGAAGGGACGTCTAAGAGTGGCTCTGGGGAACTGCGTATCCAAGTTCAACAGAGATCAGGACTGGAGATACAAGCTGGAGACACAAATCGGAGCATCATTCACGTGTGGTGATAGGTAAATACATAAGAGAAAACAAAACCTAAAGGCAAGAGTGTAGTGGGCCAAAGCAAACCATCAAAGCTCAAGTCTAGGTAACTCTTCCCAGGTCCCTAAGCATTCTAGAAAAGCTTTCCCTGCCCGGAGGAAGACAGAGAGCAGACAAGATGCTCGAAGACTTCAACATAAATGTTCTATTCTCTCACTAATTATTTTTTCTATAATTTGTAATATAATATATATAATAATATTTATTATAATATTTTATAATATAATATATGTATTTTCTACAGCTCTCTTGGAATACTCTTTAAATAAAGATTTGAGAAAGTGAAGCAAACTTGGAATTGAGACCTTTAGAAAAATATATAGAAATAAACTGTATTATTGCATTATTTTATATATTATATTATTCACTTTCTGGTCCTTGGAACTATTTGAACTAAACAGTAATCTCATGTGAAAGTGTCATTTCTCATAATTTTCAATTTAAAAAAATACCCTTATTATCTTAAAGAAAAATATACAAAATATCATCCCAATACACTTGGGTTTTCTCTATTTGTGCTCCTAGATTAGAAATTTCTAAGTAGTTGAACTTGTGAAGTGCATGACCTCACTAATGTAGACCAATTGACAAAAATTCTCAAATGAATTCATATACAACAAAAGCCTTGGCAGGCTAAAGTATGAGGTTATTAAAAATGTATTTGATTCTGGAAGTGCTGGCTCTCACTCCAGTCTTTTTACCCCCATCTTATCCTACAGCTCCCAAATCTGTTTGTAACAACTGTAACTGTGGGGATGGGGTGAGTTGGTGCCTGAAGCATATTTTACACGGGATTCAAGTGTTTGTGTACATGTTTGGAGGAGAGGTGGTAGGAGATGTGTGGGGAGAGGGAAGAAAAAGCAGTCTCCTTAAGGGAAAAGTTGCTTTATGGAATAAAAAAGTAAATATGACCTGGCCAGCCAGACCAGCATCAGGGTCTGCCTGCAGTTCAGAGTATGTAGATATTCATAGAATGAATGTGCACTGCCGTGTCTTGGTATGAAACCCTCCAATGCCGCCCGCCCTGATGGCATCTGTCCATTCCTTGAAGAGTAGGAACTGGGTGTGTAAACAAGTATTGCAATAAACCTTGCAATAATCTGAGGCCGGAGGAACCGTGCAGTGGGACCCATCCCACCTGAAGGTTACATAGAGGGAGTGATATTTTCCTTTCTAATTTCCAGGAGACTGTGAAGCTGTCATGGTTTTATGGTGACTGACAGCACTGGTGGTGGCCAGGGTGAGTTAGCTGAACCGTGGCCTGGTGGAGGTTAAAGGCAGGAATGTGACTCTGGGAATCCGGTCTGCAGGTCAGTGCAGCTGCAATAGCACAGGCCAAGGCAGGGTGGCTGAGGTCAGGGCAGGGGACAACGGGGACCCTCAGAGCCTGACCATGGGTAGCAGAGGCAGGGAGAGGCAATGTCCCTAAACCAATTCAAGATGGATGCAAGTCACTCTTTGGGAAGTTCTATATACATTGGTGGGAGTCGAGTGTGGGGGCAAAGGGGGACATCACAAGGTACTTTATAAACAATTGGCGGCTTAGATTTTCTAAGACAAGAGCAATAGTAGTCATGTCATTTCATGGTTTCCTGAGGGTGTTTGAGATATAAATGAACAGGTGAATCATAAAACAGTTAAAAAGTAGCTGCTTCCATATTACAGCTACATGTACAAATATACATCCATATAGGTCAATGAAGTATGGCCTGGTAGAATAGCTATGACGTATTTGCAATTAATTTAAATTACTGAAGTATTAAAGGATGCTTTTTAGATAAATGAACAGTTTGTCCTCAGGCATTTTAACATTTAAATCCATTCCTTGCCTCTCTCTAATCTTATTTACACTGTCAATTTGCTTAGCAAATATTCTCTAGGTAATGTTATGTTGGTAAGTGCCCCAGTTTACGTAACTGTGGAAACTCAAGCTCTGCTCTAGAGTACATACCAGACACCTGCAGACCAGAAGAACAGGGCCATCTGGCCTCATGGAGGCCACAGTTTCTTAAAAGAGACAGAATGTTCATCTGGAAGAGACTGGCAAAGCATTTGTTTAAATGAGAACACAACTTCTGCTGAAATGGGACCATTCTGAGCATCCAAGAGCCTTTAACCTGTAGTTCTCAACTCTGACCATACATCAGCATCACTGTGGAGTGTTAACAGGTCTGCTCATGTGTCAGGAGCCCTGTGACATTACCGTTGGTTCAGCTGCAATGTGATAATGCTTCCTTTCGTGAACATGCAGCCTTGGGAACATGCCATCAGAAGCACACGGTACTGCCAGCTGGGACCACTCTATGCACACCAGGTCATTTAAACATGGTAGAAGAAGGTGAAGAAATTAAACCATTACATGTTCTTCAATCTACATCTTACTCATCCTCGTGATAATTCTGGCATGCTAGCTCCTTAGTACTATTTCTGTTTATAAAAAGAGGAAGCCTGCCTCTCAGGGCTAATGGGAAGAAAAATGTGTAATTGGGTGTCATCTCTGTCAGTCATCTTCATTATTGATAACAGAGGCCACTGTTATCAATGTCCTCAGGCATTTTGCTGGCCACTTTGCAGAGAGAGAAATTGCACTGAGGTTGTGTCCACAGAGCATTGGCCTAAATGACATATTTCTCCAAAAACCTCCTTAGAAGAGAGGACTCTCTGGATCTGCTCAAACCTTTGAGATTATCAAGAAAAGGTGTTTCGCAGGCAGAAGACTGAGCAGTTTTACCAAATGGTGTCCTGAGTAGAAATGTGAGGAAAGAAAGGTGGCTGAAAATTCCTTCAGCCTGATACCTATTTCTTAGAATTCTGAATCTCTTCACTTTGCTGCCTAATAAAAATTTGTTAGTTAACTTGGAGTCTGGCAATGATCAGGGAATATCCCCTGATCTTTGGCCAAAGCTTCCTTTAAAAAGGGTCCTATCCTTGATCCAGCAAGTCTGGAATGATTCACTTCCCTAAGATATGAATGTGCTGTTAAAAGAATCAACAAAGGGGCACACCGTATTTTAGATATAAAACTGTCTGAAGCACTTATTTTGTGGTAAATATTATGTTACTGGGCCACTTACATATCTAGTTTGATTACTTAACAACCCCATTTTACCAACTGAAAAACTGAAACGGAGTAGTTTGCAACCTACCCAAGGTTGCCCAACTGTAAAGCAATTTAGCTGGGAGTCAGGCTAGAAGATGGGGGCACCTACTGAGGTCAGGCTGTTAGCCACACCCCCCTCGGGGGAGTCAGTTCATCAGCCCACTCCCCTCCCACTGCACCCGCTGTGTATTGAGCAGCTGCTATGTTTGAAACACTACAATGGACATTTCCAAAACACTGTCCTTTTCATTCTTAGAAAAATCCTCTGTGAGGATTGCTATTCCCATTTTAAAGGTGAGAAAAGTGAAGCAAAGCTGTGACTCCAAGATCTGCAGTTAACAACTTTGCTGAAAGCCAGGCTCTGCAGGCACACAATCCACCCCAGTCCTATTGTCCTCTCCAACTAGTTATACCACTGGGCCTTGGCTCACAATGGCACAGTTGTGGAGGAAGCCTTCAGAAGAACTTAGGTCAAGAGAAGTAACTTCATCTAGAGACCCTCATGGGAGACTCATAACACTCATAAGTTTATACTGATGAGACAGGACAAAAATTATCAATATACAGATATTTATATCTACATATCTATTATACATCAACTTGGCAGGGCCACAGGGTACCCAAGCATTTGGTCAAATGTTATTCTGGTGTGTCTGTGAGGCATAATATGTGACTTGGTAACTGAGTAAAGCAGATTGCCTTTTCTAATGGGGGTGGGCCTCAACCAATCAGATGAAGACCTAAATAGAACAAAAAGGCAGAGGGATATCTTCCTGTCTGACTGCTGAGCTGAAACACTGGTCTTTTCCTGCTTTTGGACTCAAACTGAAAAATCAGCTTTTATTGTATCATGAACCTGCCAGCTCTCAGGTTAGAACTTACACCATCAGTTAGTTCTAGTTCTCAGGCCTTGGGACTCAGACTGAAACTTACATGGGCTCTACTATGTCCACAGCTTCCATACTGCAAATATTGGGGCTTCTCAGCCTCTGTAATTATGTGATACAATTCCTTATTATTTATATGTTATCTCTTATTGGTTCTGTTGATTCTGTGTCTCCAGATACTCATGATTAATTCGATATCTATACTATCTCTATCTATCTATATATCTATAGCTATATATCTATATCTATCTTCTAAAGGGAATGTTGGCCTTGTTCCAAGAGATTCTTATCTCTTGTGCCTTTAAGGAAAGGCTGATTCTTTTCACCTTTTATGACACAAAATTGAGAATAACTAGTGAAAAATACAAAAGGCCTGAAAGTTAAGGCTGATGAAGGAATTGAGGGGCATTTGCATCAAGAGAAGGAAGAAACAAGTATGTATATAAGAAAAGGAAAAAAACAGAAGTTTTGCTTGTTTTCTTTTTCAAATATTGTTGAGTTCTATTCTCTTTCATGGCGTTCAAGAAATTTTTTTTTATATATATATATTTTATTATTATTAATTCTAATGGGGTGACATCAATAAATCAGGGTACATATGTACAATGAAAACATCTCCAGGTTATCTTATTCAATTGTGTTGCATATCCATCACAAAAAGTCAAATTGTCCTCTGTCACCTTCAATCTGGTTTTCCCTGCGTCCCTCCCCTCCTCCCTATCCCACTCTTCCCTCCCTCCCCCCATCCCGTAACCACCACACTCTTGTCCATGTCTCATACCCTCACTTTCATGTCCCACCTATGTATGTAATCGTGCTGTTCTCAGTTTTTCTTTTTTTCTGATTTACTTATTTCACTCCGTATAATGTTATCAAGGTACATCCATTTTGTTATAAAAGATCCGATGTCATTGTTTCTTATGGCTGAGTAGTATTCCATAGTATATATGTACCATAGCTTTTTAATCCACTCGTCTTCTGACGGACACTTGGGCTGGTTCCAGATCTTCGCTATTGTGAACAATGCTGCCACGAACATGGGGGCGCATTTCTTCTTTTCGAACAGTGCTATGGTGTTCTTAGGGTATATTCCTAAAAGTGGGATAGCTGGGTCAAAAGGCAGTTCGATTTTTAATTTCCTGAGGAATCTCCAAACTGTTTTCCACAGTGGCTGCACCAGTGTGCATTCCCACCAGCAGTGCAGAAGGGTTCCCTTTTCTCCACATCCTCGCCAGCACTTATTCTGTGTTGTTTTGCTGATAAGTGCCATTCTGACTGGTGTGAGGTGATATCTCATTGTGGTTTTAATTTGCATTGCTCCAATGATTAGTGATGTTGAGCATTTTTTCATATGCCTATTGGCAATCTGGATGTCCTCTTTGGAGAAATTTCTATTCATTTCTTTTTCCCATTTTTTGATTGGGTTGTTTGTCTTCCTGGTGTTGCGTTTTATAAGTTCTTTATAAATTTTAGTTATTAACCCCTTATCAGATGTGCTGTCGAATATGTTCTCCCATTGTGTGGTTGTCTTTTTATTCTGTTCCTATTGTCTTTAGCTGTGCAAAAACTTTTTAGTTTGATATAGTCCCATTTGTTTATCTTGCCTTTTATTTCAGTTGCCCATGAAGATAAATTGGCAAATATACCGCTGCTACAGATGTCGGAGAGCTTGCTGCCTATGTTTTCTTCTAAGATGCTTATGGTTTCACGGCTTACATTTAAGTCTTTTATCCATTTTGAGTTTGTTTTTGTGAATGGTGTAAGTTGATGGTCTAGTTTCATTTTTTTGCAGGTAGATGTCCAATTTTCCCAACACCATTTGTTAAAGAGGCTGTCTTTACTCCATTGTATGTTCTTTCCTCCTTTGTCAAATATGAGTTGTCCATAAAGCTGTGGGTTTATTTCTGGGTTCTCTGTTCTGTTCCATTGATCTATGTGCCTGTTCTTATGCCAGTACCAGGCTGTCTTGAGTACAATGGCCTTGTAGTAAACCTTGATATCAGGAAGAGTGATACCTCCTGCTTTATTTTTTCTTTTTAAGATTGCTGAGGCTATTCATGTTCTTTTTTGGTTCCATATAAATTTTTGGAATATGTGTTCTATATCTTTGAAGTATGTCATTGGTATTTTAATTGGTATTGCATTGAATTTATAAATTGCTTTGGGTAATATAGACATTTTAATGATGTTTATTCTTCCTAGCCATGACCACGGTATGTGCTTCCACTTGTTTGTATCTTCCTTGATTTCTTTTATCAATGTTCTATAATTTTCCGAGTACAAGTCCTTAACCTCCTTGGTTAAATTTACTCCTAGGTACTTTATTTTTTTGGCTGCAATAGTGAAGGGGATTGTTTCCTTAATTTCTTTTGCTGATATTTCATTGTTGGTGTATAGAAATGCCTCTGATTTCTGAGTATTAATTTTATATCCTGCCACCTTGCTGAATTCATTTATAAGGTCCAGTAGTTTTTTGACTGAGACTTTAGGGTTTTCAATATACAATATCATATCATCTGCAAATAATGACAGTTTTACTTCTTCTTTTCCAATTTGGATGCCTTTTATTTCTTCTTCTTGTCTGATTGCTGTAGCTAGGACTTCCAGAACTATGTTGAATAAGAGTGGTGAAAGTGGGCAACCCTGCCTGGTTCCTGATATTAAGGGGATTGCTTTTAATCTTTGTCCATTTAGTATGATGTTTGCTGTCGGTTTATCGTAGATGGCCTTTATCATGTTAAGGAATGATCCCTGTATTCCCACTTTACTGAGAGTTTTGAGCATGAATGGGTGCTGGATTTTATCAAATGCCTTTTCTACATCTATTGAAATTATCATGTGATTTTTGTCCTTCCTTTTGTTTATGTGGTGAATCACATTGATTGATTTGCGAATATTGAACCAGCCTTGCCTCTCCAGAATAAATCCCACTTGATCGTGGTGTATGATTTTTTTCATATATTGCTGGATCCGGTTGGCTAATATTTTGTTGAGAATTTTAGCGTCTAAATTCATCAGGGATATAGGCCTATAATTTTCTTTCTTTGTGTTTTCTTTGCCCGGTTTTGGTATCAGAATTATGCTCGCCTCATAAAAGGAGTTTGGAAGTCTTCCTTCCTCTTGAATTTTTTGAAATAGCTTGAGGAGGATAGGAGTTAGTTCTTCTTTGAATTTTTGATAGAATTCACTTGTGAAGCCATCAGGCCCAGGACTTTTCTTTTTTGGGAGTTTTTTGATAACTGTTTCGATCTCATTTGCTGTAATTGGTCTGTTTAGGTGTTCTGATTCTTCCAGATTGATTATTGGAAGATTATATGATTCAAGAAATTTGTCCATTTCACCAAGATTGTCTAATTTTTTGGCATATAGTTCTTCATAGTATTTTCTTACAATGCTTTGTATTTCTGTTGTGTCAGTTGTTATTTCTCCACTGTCCTTTCTAATTTTATTTATTTGAGTCCTCTCTCTTTTTTTCTTGGTGAGTCTAGTTCAAGGTTCATCAATCTTGTTTACCTTTTCAAAGAACCAGCTTCTTGTTTCATTGATCCTCTGTATTGTTTCCTTAGCCTCTATGTCATTTATTTCTGCTCTGACCTTTATTATTTCCTTCCTTCTACTTGTCTTGGGTTTTATTTGTTGTTGTTTTTCTAGTTCTTTTAGATGCAGGGTCAGGTTGCTTATTTGAGCTTTTTCTAGCTTCTTATGATATGCCTGTAGTGCAATAAACTTCCCTCTCAGAACTGCTTTTGCTGTGTCCCATAAATTTTGAGTTGATGTATGCTCATTATCATTTGTTTCTAGAAACTTTTTTATTTCTTCTTTGATCTCATTGTTAATCCATTCATTATTTAATAACATGCTATTTAGTTTCCAAGTGTTTGAGTATTTTTCAATTTTTCTTTTGTGGTTAATTTCTAGTTTCATGGCATTGTGATCAGAGAAAATGCTTGATATGATTTCAATCTTCTTAAATTTATTGAGACCAGTTTTGTGTCCTAACATGTGGTCTATCCTAGAAAACGTACCATGAGCGCTTGAGAAGCATGTATATTCTACTGCTTTAGGGTGAAAAGTTCTGAAGATATCTATTAAATCAAGTTGATCTAGTGTATCCTTTAAGTCTGCTGTTTCTTTATTAATTTTCTTTCTTGAGGATCTATCCAGTGTTGTTAGAGGGGTATTGAAATCCCCTACTATGATAGTATTGCTGTTAATCTCGCCCTTTATATCCATCAAAGTCTGCTTTATGTATGTCGGGGCTCCTATATTTGGTGCATAGATATTTATAATAGTTATATCTTCCTGTTGAATTGTTCCCTTTATCATTATGTAGTGTCCTCCTTTATCTCTTACTACAGCCTTTGTTTTAAAGTCCATTTTGTCTGATATAAGTATTGCTACCCCTGCTTTTTTTTCATTTCCATTTGCATAAAATATTTTTTTCCATCCTTTTACCTTCAGTCTATGAGCATCTTTTGTTTTAAGGTGTGTCTCTTGTAGACAGCATATGTATGGGTCCTGTTTCTTTATCCATGCAGCTACCCTATGTCTTTTGATTGGATCATTTAATCCATTTACATTTAAGGTTATTATTGATATGTAGTTGTTTATTGCCATTTTATTCTTTAAAGCTGTATTCTTCTTTTGCTCTATTCATTCCTCCCTTTAAACTGTTCACAAGAGGCCCCTTAGTATCTCTTGCAGAATTGGTTTGGTTTTTATGAATTCCTTGAGGCTTTCTTTTTCTGGGAAGCTCTTTATTTCTCCTTCAATTTTAAACGTTAGCCTTGCTGGATAAAGTAGTCTTGGTTGTAGGTTCTTGTTCTGCATTACTTTGATTATTTCTTGCCATTCCCTTCTGGCCTCAAGTGTTTCTGTTGAGAAGTCCGATGTCATCCTTATGGGGGCTCCTTTGTAGGTGATAGTCTTTTTTTCTCTAGCAGCTTTTAAAATTTTTTCTTTATCCATTAGCTTTGGTATTTTAACTATGATGTGTCTTGGTGTAGATTTTTTTGGGTTTCTCCTTAATGGAGTTCTGTGTGCTTCTTGAATGTGTGGAGTGTTTCCCAGCCTTAATTTAGGAAAGTTTTCTGCTATGATTTGATTGAACAAAGTTTCCATTTCCTGTCCTCTCTCCTCTTCTTCAGGCACCCCTATGATGCGAATGTTGTTTCTCTTCATGTTGTCACAAAGCTCCCTTAGAGTTTCCTCACATTTTTTAAGTCTCTTTTCCTTTTTCTTCTCTGCTTCTGTGCCTTTGTTTATTGTGTCCTCTAACTCGCTTATTCGATCCTCAGCGTCATCCATCCTGCTTTTAATTCCTTCCATTGTGGTCTTCAGTTCTGATACTGTATTTGTCATTTCTGTCTGATTCTTTTTTATTATTTCAATTTCATTTTTTATACTTGTTATCTCTTTATTTAGGTGTTCATAATGACTATTCATTGTTGCTCTAATTTCTTTGAACATCCTAACTATCATTATTCTAAATTCTGCTTCTGGTAATTTGGTTATATCTGGTTCATTCAGGTCCTTCTCTGGGGATTTCTCTTGATTCATTTGGTTTGCATTCCTCTGCCTGCCCATTTTTTCTGTGTATAAGCAAGTTGTGGCCACTGGAGTCTAGTAGGTGTTGCCTTTGTGTTCTCTAGGTGTGGTCTATCTGCAGGCCCCCCACCCCCTCTGCCGGTGCCTAGGGTGGTTGGGTATGAGCGTTTCCAGCGCCGGCCCACTGTGGCTTTTGCTATGATTTCTGCCTCTCCTCCGTGGGAGGGGCTGTGACTGAAGCCACAAGATTAGCACCAAGTGTAGAGGTGAGCACCTTTCCTCAGCTGTGGACCCAGCCTATTTCCGGACTTCCGCCCAGAACCAGCAGTCGGAGCCTGCTTGCTACAGTTCCGCGGGTTAGGCGGGGCTTTTGACGTGCTCTGAGCTGTAAGCTTTTGCCAGTCCGGAGCGTTAGCCCCGCCCTCGAGGCCAGGGCCCTTCTGCGCAGGATCGGAAACCAAGGTTTATTGGGGCGGGCGTGTTTGCTGGCTTCCGCTCGGCTGCGTACTTCTGCTCATCCCGGACTCTACCCCGCCCCCGCGCTCGTAGCCCACTCGCGCACGTATACTGGCCAACCGCGGTTTCTCCGGCCCTGGGGGGGGTGCGGGGGGGGGACTGGTAGCGTCAGCTCAGCCACGAGCCCCTGCCCGTCCCTGGTCCTAGCCTGGTCCCCGCGGTCAGGGCCAGCTTGCGCAGGGCCTGCCCGTTCCTGGCCTCCCGCTTTGTCCCAGTAAGTGGGATTAAAGGCGGGCCCGCAGCTTCCGGACCGCTTTCGCGGTCCCCTCTGACCCTCTGGGCTAGACCGATCTCCCACCTGCTTGGCCTCTGCCCACGCTGACAGAACCGCCTTTCAGCGTCCTGCCGCCCCAAAACCTTAAGCAGCCCTCAGCAGAGTAGGAAGGGACCTAATACTCCACACTGTAGGCCTAGGAGCTCCCTCACTTGTTTCACAGCTCAATACTGTCCAAACGCCTCTTCTAGGCTCTAGGACTGCAGGCTGGGGCTTGGCTCCTGGGACCCAGGTCCCTCCCTCTCCGCCAAACTCTCCTCCCGCCCCGCGGGTCTCTCCGGGCTGCTGTTTGCTCCGGGGAGCTGGGCAGCCCTCTTCGCGTTTTCGCTATTCCTACCAGTCTCAGTGTGGCTTCTTCTGTGTTCCTTGGTTGAAGGGTCCACTTAGTTTTGTTCAAAGTTGGTTTATCCAGGTGATGGTTCTTAAAATTGAGTTGTAATCCACTTTGGTTCTGGGAGTTGGAAGTTGGTACGTTCGCCTACTCCGTTGCCATCTTGCTCCCCGTTCAAGAAATTTATGTTCAGAACTTGAGTACCTTGGGTGATTGGATGGTGTTATGTTGGCTGCGACTCTGTGTTAAGACTGGTCCATTAGGGCCATGACTTTATAAAAAGCTCCTCTGAATATTCTCCAACTGAATAATCCATGCATTCCATAGATTTCTGTTTTTCCAAAGTTACTTAGTTAGACCTCAAAGAGGGCTACAAAGTGCAGGCAACCATTTCAGATACCTCTTTTCAAGAAAGGAAGGAAGGGAGAAGGAAGGGAGGAAGAAAGAGAGAGAGGAAGAAGGAGAGATACAAAATCGTGAGATCTGACTTCCCTTAATCCTTGAAGCAAGGTAGGAGCACAAGTAGCTGTAAATCAGGGTTCTGGAAAATAATTAAGCTGAAATTCCCTAAAGCACTTATTGTATATAATTAATCAACTTATCTCCAATGCATCTAGTTTAGTACTAGGTATGTACCATCCCCTGGGAGAATTGGGAAAATAACCACAGAAATAATTTCTGTGTTCTGTGAATCAAATGAGAAATGCTGGTTGAGAAAGGCTAAATTGGAGTTTCTCAACAGTAGCAATATTATTAATTTGGGCTCAATAATTAATTCTTTGTTGTGTGGGCCATACTGTGCATGGTAAGATGCATTGCAGCATCCCTGGCCTATATCTACTAGATGCCAGTAACAGCCCCCATTCCCTAACACACCCAAGTCATAACAACCAAAGATGTCTCAAGTCATTGCCAAATATCTTCAGGTGGCAAAATCACCCCAAACTGAGAGCCACCAGTTTAGATCTTTGCTACTCAATGTATAGCAACATGAGCATCACCTCTAAACTTGTTAAAATGATAGAATCTCAGGATCCACCTAAATTTTCTTAATTATATTCTGTGTTTTAACAAGATTGCCAGGTGATTGTATGCATACCAAAATCTAAGAGGCTTAATTAGAGCACTACTGGACATCTAACAAGAGCAAGACAACATTTCTTGACCTGGGAATAAACTGATAAAGTAGACATAATCCCAATTTCTTTGACCACCCATTCAATAGCTATTCAGCTAAGCTAGGTGTATTATATAATTGTTCTCATTCATGTCTTGCAATCAAATAAGATAGAGCCAAAAATTATAATGCCAATCTGTATTTATTTACATGTATTGATGTTCAGAATGTATCTTGTTGAGTAAAAAAGCAAATTGCAAAATAGTATATACTGTACAGTGTGATCTCAGTTTTGGAGACACAAATTAATTTAAATTATATACTGCTCACAAAAATTAGGGGTTATTTCAAAATGAATATGAAGCTATAAAATATCCCCTAATTTTTGTGATCAGTGTATGTACATAAGATACCAATCAGCATATACAAACAAACAAAAAATTAGCATCTCTTGGGAAGAGAGATCATGGGTGGCTTTTGTGTTCTTCCTTAAAATGTTTTTGGCACTTTTCTAAATTTTTACAATTAGTATATTTTATATTTATAATTAGAAAAGACAAGAATCCTTTTTTAGTTGTACAAAGGATGACCTTAACAGCTACATCTCAGCCTCACAGTCTGTCCTCATAATAAAGTGGTCCAAGATTCATAAAATGTGTCTGCACTATGCCTCTTCTGACCAAAATTCATCTGTTCATTCCTCTGGGGTCCAAGGTTAGTATGGAGGGAAGACATGATTTTATTACAGTTTCTGTACTGGAAGCCCTTATCATCTCTCGGGTGAGAATGGGGAGTGCTACAAAGCTAAGCATTAGGGCTAAAGCTGATGTGGGGCAGAGACAGCTCATGATTTACAAATTCCATTTTCTCTTCTTCTTTTGTGGTTCTTCATGGTTCACCTTGTTCTTATGGCTAGAGCACAAGTGGTATATGAGGCTCTAGGCCTGTCCCTCAAACACTTCCCAGATGTGATTTGCCATACTCTTTCTTCTTGTCCTTGGTTAATGCAGATGGTCCATGTGAAGTACATAACAGAGCCACCCTGAGCCTCTGGGTTACACATTGAAGCACTGCAGCCTACAAATTGGGAACATAGTTTGGACTTTATAGAAGAAAAAAATAATAAACCTTGATCACATTGGAGCCATTAGGCAATTTGAGGTTGGTTTGTTACAGAATCTTTACAGTTGGTTTTGAATGAAGTACTGTTGGTGTGCAGAGGAAAAAGAAGCCAGAAGCAATTAATATGGGAGTAATAACCCTCTTAAGGAGGACTTATTTAACTGAATTGCTGTTTACTTGGGCCTCAAATAGAGTTATGGGAACGTTCATTAGCACAAATGAGATAAGTGAATGAGGCTGATGTTTGGGACCTGCCTGGTGACTAACTGAAGAAGAGTGAATTAAAAAGAAATCTGTCTTCTCTAGGAAAATGATTGGCAGCCAGAATCTGAGTTCCCTGGTCGCTAAGCAGAGCTATACTGTCATTATTGCAGCAGGTTGCAAGGGAAGGGCTACCAAGAAATTCCATTAGAAGCCTGAGTCTTCTGGCTTGAGTAAATAATAGCTCATCCATTTGAAGTTGCATTAGATTAAAACTTGGTACTGGGTCTGTCAGCTGAGATGTGAAATTTTATTGTCAAACAAATAGACCAGAAGTTTAAAAGATTCCGGTGATCTCAGACTATTATGGTTTAGGGTTCTTTCAGTGGAAAATTGAGTCAGTAGATAGAAACTTCCCGTTGAATGTAAAATTTTACAGTTACTACATTAAAAAATATATGACTCTATGTATACTTTTCAAGAGCCTTTGAAATAACAGCCAATAACAAAAGAAAACAAATGTGCTTATTAACAAACTATTTGGGTGGGCATGCGTATGTTCTTTTCCTGTCTCTCCAGTTAAACAAAACCTTGACACTGAATAAACAAATCTTGACCTACAAATGATTTTTCTATTTTTCATGGTTTCCTTTCTTGGCCTTTTACTAGGCAGGAAAGTAGCACAGCCTGGGTATTATCTGAACAACAGCACCTGCCTTTGGAAGAGAAAAACAATTGTTATTACGAGGGGGGATAACTTGTAAACAATGCCATGCCCAGTTACAGGGCTGAGATTCAGCATCACAGGATGTTGTGTTAACTAAACATCTGGATGAACCAGAGAAGCTAACACTTTAGGATAAAGGGCTACCTAGTCAGAACCAGAAAGCACTCAGACCACCTAACACCAATAACTTCGCATCATAAAAATGAGACTCAGAGTGGGCATGGACAATGTCACAAGGGAAACAATTAGAATGGCATCAGAATCTGGCACACCATGAGAAGATGGAGTGTAAGTAAATTATAAATCCTTTCTGGAACATAAGCAGAGACTAAGCTCTTGACGAAGCATGACTACTCTGGGAGACAAATACACATGCCCTGGAATCCACTGCAGACAACCAGGGAGGCCTGGACCACCCCTAGAGGACCACTGAGCTGGAGGGTAACTCTGGGAGCACAAAGGCAACACTCTCTCTGGCCCCAGATCTTTTTATTGCTTAAAAGATACAATGCTACTAATAACCCATTTTGGGAGTCTGTGGGGCTTAATAAGTTCATGTGCATAGCCACTGAGAAGCTGGAGAAAAGACTGAAATTATATTATTTCTGGCTGGGAATGTTCCCTTTAAACTACCTTATAATTACAGTGCTACCCTTATAGACACAGACCACTGTGAGGTCCTAAGCTATATCATAAACTTATTCCCACCTAATAAACCTCCCCTGTTGGCATTTTCCTCCCTAAAGCATTTGCTTTTACCCCAAAGCCTTCTCTGTCCTGGCCTACCAACCTCAGTGGGAATCTCAGAAGGCTAAAACTGGATGAGGACCAACAGAACTTCCAGTCTAATCCACTCTGTATTACTGACGAAGAACTGAGGTTCAGAGAAATGACACTGCACAGATTTGGGGCTGCAAATAACACTCAAGAGGTCATCTGAATGACCCGCGGGCTCAGGCATTTTCCAACGCTCTCAGACCTTGCTCCTTCAAAACCCTAGTATGCATGGGTTTTGTCCACCACACATAGGCATGTCTGTAACATGGTCATTTTTCCAATATCAATCTCTCTGTCTCTATCTCTTTCTCTTACACACACACACACACACACACACACACACACACACACACACACACACACTTAGTGAATTGAATTGTTTCTATTGTAAAGAGTTTATGTATATATACTTGTGGTTATGTGCTTAAATATTGGTGTCTGCTAATACTTGTCAGGATGAGAATCCAAGATGATATATTATTAAGCAAAACATAGTGCTTTACTTAGTTATTCTAAGTTTAATTAATCAATGACTCACGAGTTTCCACCTAAACATGTGAGGGCCTCTGTGCTGCAGGCTTCCTCTGTCTGCTGTGGGCTCACAGGAAGGGAGTATCTTGCTGGACGTGATGAACAGACATTATGCAATTCAGGGCACACAAGTGTTGCTTCAGGGGCAGTTGACATGAACATGTTGGCTATGGGGTCATTCTTTTGATCTCTTCAAAGGGAACATCTCAGTCTTCAGGCCCTTGGGTCTGGAAGCTTTAGGAGAACTAAGAGTCATCATTTTTATTTTCCTAAAAGGCACCATTAGCAGCAGCAACAGTACAGTCGCCCCTAACAACTACTTGCACAGTAGAGGCTGATAATGAAAAGCTGTAACAGATTAAAGCTATGGATAACTTATGATGGCTGATGATGGACTTGCCCTTGGGTCTAAGATCTATGCAAACTGATCTTTGAGAACTTCAATTACTGGTGTGTGTGTGGTGGAGGCTAAGTAAATGGAGTGGTGGTTGGCTTTCTTTCAGAGGCTACAAACTGGGACAAAAGCAGGCAATGGATCCTTAATGTGTTTTTTTTTCCTTAAGGGAGAAGTGGGGAGGCAGAGAGACAGACTCCCACATGAGCTCCAACCAGGATTCACCCAGCAAGCCCCCCTACCAAGCAATGCTTTGCTCATCTGGGGCTGTTGCTTGGCAATTGAACTAATTTAGCACCTGAGGTGAGGCCATGGAGCCATCATCAGCGCCCAGGGCCAAGTTGCTCCAACTGAGCCATGGCTGCAGGAGGGGAAGAGAGAGAGATAGAGAGAGAAGAGAGAAGGGAGAAGGGAAAGTGGAGAAGCAGATGATCGCTTCTCCTGTGTACCCTGACTGGGAATCAAACCCGGGATGTTTGTATGCTGGGCTGACACTCTACCACTGGCTTGACTGGTGAAGCCTGGGACATGTGAGTAATACAGGTTCCCCTGTTAACACAGAATAGTATCTCAGGTACTAACAGTGCTAGGTTCATCCTTACAGGCCCAGCTTAAAGTAAAGAGTGACCTGAGCTCCAAAACTTTAGTCCAACTGATGCATGCAGAAGTAATAATTTGGTGTAATAAAAAATCCTGACTCTTTTTGCTGTGTGATTTGGGCCCAATTACTTAAACTAATCCTCTATTTCCCATCTCTTAAATGAGCATTATAATACCAAACTCACAGGATTTATGAGGAAGCCATTCATTTATTTACTCAACAAATATTTACTGAAAACCCACAATGGGTCAGGAACTGGAGATATGATGATGAATAAAAAGATGCACTGGCTTACAGAGCTTATCATCTAGTAGAACATAGGAAACAATACATAAAAACCTCACTGACACAATATTTTGGAATAATAGGTATTGAATAGACACTTTTATTGGTAGTTTTCTTTGTTGGTATTTCATGCCCACAGTTAGGAGCCTCATAATGGCAAGGGTTTTATTTGTGCATTGCTAAATAGCATGTAGTAGGCAACCAAGAAATAGTTACTGAATGAACAAGTCTGAACATTTTTCATAGCTTTTAAAAATCTCTCTTAGTTCCTGCATAAGTAAACATGTTTTGAATTGCAAATGCATCTATTTCCCCACATGCTGCAACAGACTGATTTGTTAAAAATGATATTTGCCTCTGAAATATTTTCCTTAAAATATTATATACACATACACTTATTTACATATTCACACTTAACACTCTAATTTAGTAATTGTTCACATATATTTTCCCTGGGCTCTGAGGACCAGAATAAGCTCTGCAACCAGGCAGAAGCCCCAGCACTGACTCCCACCTGCTCTCAGACATGAACATGTGCTCTCTCCCTTGTGCTCCCTAATCAAGAGTACCGTGTGTTGTTTGCTCCACTGTGATCTCCCTCTCAGCCCTTCGTCTCGGGTTCTAGGGGAACAGTTTTGATGCCAGAGGGCTGACAGAAGATGCACAAGTCCCGGAGCCATAGCTGACACATGACAGCAGAGGGTGTTCTACTGGCTGGTAAATGCAAGTTTTATGGTGCCTTCAAGGCAATGATGGTGGAAGTGGGAAGGAAGAGCAGAAGGCTATTGGGGGCTGGTAGATATCCTCAGACATTTTCAAGGAAAATATCACAGCAGATGGGAGCTCTGACAGACCACTGTGGAGCTGGTAGCTTTAGAGACCATGGTTGGGGCATGCCCTACTTCAGAGGGACGTGAAGCATGGAAGAGTCAGTACTAATGATAAGAAAGTATCTCTCCAAAAGAAGAATGTTCTAAGGAGCAAGGCAGTGTGGATTCCCAAGTGCTCCGGCCTCCTGAAAGGTAACTACTATGGAGATGCAGGGAGTTGATAAATGACTTAAGCTAGTTTAAGCCAGAAAAGAACTTATCCCCCAGTGTTTCAAAAAACTCAAGGGTAAACATGCAGCAGACCTCAAAATACACCAGAATTTGAGGTACAAAGGCCATAACGAACTGACTTTTCCATCTCTTCTTTCTAGTGAGTCCACTTGCTTCTCTCTTTTTATACCCTAGCTTTCTCTGCTTCTGTGGGCAGCAACATTGAAAACATAACCAATAACAGAATGGTGTCTGTCAACCTGGGAAAGGCTAACTCTTCACTGCATTCCTAAAAGAGATATTCCTGATGTTCCAACCTGGGCCAGGTGACTACTCTTGGACCTGTGACCATGGTTAATTCATATACTATGAACATGGTCATTCCAACAGCTATGATGGGGGGCAGATGAGAATGGGAGGAAGGGTAATTCCAAAAACAGGTTGGAGTGAAATAGGGCAAACTTGCTGGACATATAACACAATGGGTTTCTACCACTGTTCTTGAATTAGGACATGGCCTAGGAATATGCCTGCTTGTAGTGTGAACTTGGGCCATAGGTTCTTAGTTTGGACACAGAATGAAGTAAACGAAGTTGGCTTCATGGTTGGAGACCTAGGTTCTTGTTTCTGCTTTGTGGCCTAAGTCAAGTTCCCCTTTTATAACTTTTTATTTATTTATTCATTTTAGAGAGGGGAGAGAGAGAGAGAGAGAGAGAGAGAGAGAGAGAAAGGGGGAGGAGCAGTAAGCATCAACTCCCATATGTGCCTTGACCAGACAAGTGCAGGGTTTTGAACCGGCAATATTTATTGTCCATTAACAATAAGGCTGTTTGGCTTACACCTAATTAGAATGGTCTTTACCTTTCACCAGAGTTACAGCAACCAATTTCTCAGATGAGAAGCTGTGACGTTTCGGAAAACTACATGATAGGAAGAGCAACATGTTAACTGTTCATAAATGCAGTTTCATGGGCAAACTCTTTCAAAATAGAATCCATTCAGGAGTGAATAATACCAACAACAATAATAATAATAGCTACCATTTTCTTAACTAATAATGGTGTTTTCTGTTTGCCAGACTCTGGTTAAGACTTGATTTGATATTTCATTTAGCTGTCATGCTGCTACAATGATGTAGATACTATTTTTTAATCCTTCTTTTACAGATAAAGTAACTGAGCTCTGGTTGAACAAGGTCATCCAGGAAGAATGTGGCAGAGCCAGGTTCCAAACTGTGTTTTTTGTAAAAGATTGAAAACTATTGCATTAACTGATCTCTGCTCCTTAATTTAAACTTATGTCAAATATAGTGAAATTAATAAATTATACGATATGATGTGTGTATTATATATATATTGTGTGTTTTCCCTTTCATCTCTGATATTCCACACGCTGGTGCACTTGTCACAAGGGTATAGGGGCAGATGAATGTTTAAATAGAACCTATTTTCTCATCTGAAAGGCATGACTGTTTCCATCACAGAGCCAGGCACGTGGGGGATCATTTGCAAGCACAAACCCAACTATATGAGGGTGCAAAGTCAGGTTTTTATTGGCCTGGGTTGAGTGATTCAAGCCTTGATGTTTTACTGCTGGGGCCATGTGGTTTGAGAGGTGCTGTTGTAGGGGGTGTGCCTTTGTGATTGCTCACGTGTGTGACTGCACGTGTGTGTGCATGGTGGGGTGTTTTCCAGAGTGGAACAAAAAAAGGATTAACTTTCAGCATTTGGCTCACCCTAACCTATAGCAGTTGGGCATTGGCTTTAAGTTCTCATAAAGTTAACCCCTGGAGACTTGTTAAATAATTTATCCTTAACTTTGGAAGAGCAAAGGAATAAGGTGACTAAGAAAAAATAGAAAGCCACATGACAAGGTGCCACTGACGAAGCGGGGTTGTGCTTCACTGTGGCACCCAGGGTGTGGTAGGGACTGAATTGGAGGGCTGGGGGAGTGGAGCATGAGGACTTGGACGGGGAGCCTTTGGAGCTGACAACTTCTGACTTTATCCCCAGCAGCTGTGTCAGAGAAAGTGAGAAAAGCCTCCGTTCTCCACTCACTGAATGGCCCCAACTTTAAAACTTACAGAACCATGTTAATTTTAAGGTCTCTCAATATAACCATTTTATTTCATCCAGCTGTGGGGCCTGACTTTTGGCTGGAAAATAGAGCCTGAGACAGAGGGAGGGCAGAGTTGGGAAAATAAATCCACGGGATGCCTGTCAGTACCTGTTTTTAAGTGGAGGGTGTGGGAGCCATAGCAAAATCACATGGGTGATTTAACATAGACCACCACCTCCTGCTGGCTTTAAATGACCTTCTTTCCTGTCCCCACTGCCAGCAGCTGGAAAGGTAGAAGTTCTTCGAGCCTCAGTCATGAGCCTCTCATGCTCTCCCTCCCTTTCAATAAGATACTGTGAGTGTAGCTCACTTATCCAATACTCACCCATCTATTCAAACAAATTTAAGGAGGTTGAGCCAGTCAGGATTTGTGGTTGCAAACCACAGTAACTATTTCTGGCTAACTTAAACAAAAAAAGGAATTTATTGCAAGGAGATTGGATAACTTGCAAAATTGATGAGAAGGCCTCATGGAGAACGAGGCTTGGTCTATGTACGTACAGGTGATAGAATTATAGCCAAGGTCGTGTCACAGAAGGTCTGGATATCACAGTGGCTGCTCCCAAGATACCCAGGATTAAGCAACTCTTCATGTCTCTGGCGCTGCCAGGGAATTCATATGTATTCTATATCTCTCTGCATTGCTCACTTCAGAATTCAAGGCCAGGACAACTGCATCCAACTCCATGTGCCTGCAGCCAGGTCGCTGAGACAGGAACTATCTGACCTGCTTCTGCTTTGAGGTGAGAGACAAGTCCTGTCTCTAACATGTCTTGGGGGATTCAGGAGCTGGGGAGGCAAAAATGCCAGATATTTACAAGAGGGCTTTCTTTAAAATTCCCTCTTCCCAAAGAGGGCTACAGAATGAAGAATTCCTAGTACCATAATGAGCCCACAGACTGGTATAGATGGTTTGCATCTTGTGCTTTCCAGGAGGTTTGTATTTCTCTCACCCGGGTCAAACAAGAATCAGTTTTGAGGTGGTTGGTCTAGAAAAGCCAGCAGGAAGCTCTTTTGGCACCTGCAAGTGTGGGCCCTGTTGCTAAGACACCCTTTGAAGTAGAGAAAGGAACAAGAGTTGGAGAAGTTATGTGCCAATTAAATGATAGTCCCCTCTTGACAAGTAGCTGGGTGATTTGATCCCATGAAGAAAATCAAAAGCAAGTGTTTGTTTCTTTGAGCTCCTCACCAGATGTGGCATGTGTTAGACTGAAGATTTCTAAAATGGAGCCCAGCGTGTGGTCTGCTTGGCGTCTCTGCTCAGCAAGTATTTACACTGAATCTATGACAGATAAAACAGGCTTCCTCACCACTCCTTCCATTATTTCGGGGGACTCTGTTCCTGCCGTTGGTGTGTTGGTCTGCTTCCTCCATTAGTGTTACTGTCCTACTCCTCTGGGGAGCACAGATGAGCAGGGGGAAAGAAACCACTCCAGGAATCGGAGACTCTTCCTCAGGTGAGCAGTGTGATCTTGGATGTATCACCAGACCTCTCTGGGCCTTGGTTGGAGGGGTGGGAGAAGAGAAAAGTCCTTCCAGTCTTAAAGTTAACCACAGGACTGAACTTTAAAATGCAGCATAGATTCTGCAATGGCTAAAATACTTGGGTAGCTTTAAAGGAAAAAAATGTCAACTCTCAGAGCATTGCCCTGTGGAGACCCGAAGCTTCCCATCTCCAGGGTAAATACGCATTTGTTCTCAACTGCTGAAGTGTGTCTGACATGGCAAATGCCCCCAGTGCCACTCATTTGGAGTTAATTAATTTTGTGGGGCATTTCTTCTCCTCCAGACAAAGAATTCACATGAGATCAATGGTTCATATACAATAAGCATGCCCAGTGTGGCCTGATCTAATAATAAAGAAGAAAACCAGTGGGGGAAGTAATAAGAGTTCACTGAGACCAGTGAGCTTCACGTGTGACTGCATGTCAGAGGAAGGTCAAGGAAGCGCAGCTCATGGTCAGTTCAAGAACAGCAAACATAGCTTTTTAATCCACTTGTCTTCTGACGGACACTTGGGCTGTTTCCAGATCTTCGCTATTGTGAACAATGCTGCCACGAACATGGGGGCGCATTTCTTCTTTTCAAACAGTGCTATGGTGTTCTTAGGGTATATTCCTATAAGTAGGATAGCTGGGTCAAAAGGCAGTTCGATTTTTAACTTTTTGAGGAATCTCCAAACTGTTTTCCACAGTGGCTGCACCAGGTACATATATACTATGGATTACTATTCAGCCATAAGAAATGATGACATCGGATCATTTATAACAAAATGGATGGACCTTGATAACATTATACGGAGTGAAATAAGTAAATCAGAAAAAAAGAAAAACTGAGAACAGCATGATTTCATACACAGGTGGGACATAAAAGTGAGTCTATGAGACATGGACAAGAGAGTGGTGGTTACGGGGTGGGGGGAGGGAGGGAAGGGTGAGATAAAGAGGAGGGGAGGGACACAGGGAAAACCAGATAGAAGGTGACAGAGGACAATTTGACTTTGGGTGACGGGTATGCAACACAATTGAATGATAAGATAACCTGGAGATGTTTTCATTGTACATATATATCCTGATTTATTGGTGTCACCCCATTAAAATTAATAGTAATAAAATATTAAAAAAAAGAACAGCAAACAGTGAAAAAGGCAGCTAACTCCCACTCCTCTCAATGCACTTCCTCCCAACCACCACCACCCCCACCGCCTCCAAATGAGAGCTCTCTTGAACATTTGGTTGGAAGCAATGCAGATCCATTCTGGAGAACAGAATCTCCCCTAGGCCTTAGAAGAGTCTCATGAAAACAAAACAAAAAACACGATTAATGTTAATGAAAGCCAGGGACAAAACCTGTCATTTGACCTGGCCTCTGAGTTGTCCCCCACCCTCCCACACACCACACATCCTGGCTAGGGTGGCCTCTGTGTTTGAGAAACAATGATTCCTTGTAGTTATTTGAGAAAACAAGCTGTATTGCAGTTTTACACATAGCAAGACTCATACAGGGTCCCTTGTCTTTAGTCACGACCTCCTTTCTAAGGAAATCTAAACGAATTCTAGGGGTGATTTGGCAATTCCAGTGGTCTGGTTTAGAGTTGGGCTGCAGTCAGGTAGATCTCATTTGAATTTGGCCCACGTAGGACACATGACCCTCCAAGCCTCACAGAAATGAGAGTAATAATAGTGTCTATTCTATATGATTGCAAAGAGTTTTAAATAGGTTAATGCATGACAAGTGTTTAGCGTAATTTCCTGATACATAGAAAATACAATATTCACAAAATGTTAAAGTGTTATTTCATAGTTGTTTACTGTTGTAATTTTATTCATTTTTATACTTTGAGCCCAGTGACCTAGCATTACAAAAGTCTACACTATGAGCACACCGACCTGCTCTACATAGAATAGCCAGAATCACACATTTCTTTGCTCAAGCTTTAGCTGGATCCTAATATCTTACATGTGACCAGCACTGTACTGTCTATGAAACACCCTTTACACCCATTAGCTCATTTTGCTCCATTATTTTGTTAGTAGAATCAAGACCATCTTGCTTTTTTAAAAGACAGGTTCAGAGAGACCGAGTGTCCAGCCGTTACTAAATGGTAGTGCAAGAATCCCCCATGTCTTTTAAGCCTCAGTTCAGTAACCTTTTCGATATGGCATCCCACTTCACTCATAGACAAGCGACCTTATTGAGCCCTTCCTGGGAGGGAAGGCTAAGGGTTGGGGACACTGAGCCAGTCAGCGTGCAGAGTGCAACCTCAAGAAGCATATAGTGTCATAGGAGGGTCATTACAGAAATAGGCAGTGGGGTGAGTGCTGGGGCTAAGGAGTTCCTCTGCGGGTATGTAGGAGGGGCACCAGAGACAGATTTAACAGCCGGCGCACTGGGCACGAGCTCTGGGCCCCGCCTCCTGAACGGCCCGCCAAACCCCAACTTTACACATTTTACTAATGACGCCAAGTTTAGTTTCATATGTGCAATGTTAACATTAATAGTACGTAATATTTTTTTATTTATTTAAAAATACAGTTAACATGTATTTTTATTTTCCGTCTCTCTCCTTTTTTCTTTTGTGCCTCGGGCCTCAAACGACCTTAATCCTCCTCTGAGTGGCTCCGATCCCAGAACTGGCAGAGTCAGGAACGGCTTCCCAGGACCCCCGAAGCTCTCACACTGCCCTCACGGACCTTCAGCCAGCAGTTCCTCCAAAACTTTTTCCCGGAGCACCAGAGCCCCAAACCGACCTCTTTACTCCCCCAGTACAATCACACCCCAACTGATTTTAACCATGCACAGGAAATCGAGTGATCTGACTTCAGTAAGCCACAAAGACCGGGTGTTTGCCTGAGTGGGGATGAGTTGCTGCCTGAATCTCCACAAGTTAAAATGGAGGGTAGACAGGAGTGGTGGGACGAGAATTTTGAAGGGTAAGACTAGGGCCTGGAGAAGACAGCTATTCCCGTCGCCCCTTCCTGCTCTTTTTCCCTTATCAGATTCTCTAGGAGAACGAGGAGCTGTGGGGTCAGGCTGTGATCTGCTCTCTGATGGGAGAAGAGGGCGGTAAAAGACTTTTAAAATAAGCAGAATATTTGTGTTGAATGCTTTCTTCCTCTCCAAATCCTGCCTACCTCCCAGCACCCCTCCCACCCAGCACACACCAGGGGAAATATTTTGCAGGCAGATGGAGATAGATGAGGGCCATCATAGAGAACTAGAGAGGCTAAGGGGGTGGAAGATGGAGGAAATTGAAAGAGAGAAGTAAGGGTTCCATTCTTCCCACCACCCAGACACCCCTAGGAAATCCCAGAACCACTCTGCACCCAGTTTCTGCAGGCCTCCAGTCCCTCCCAGAGCCTGCTGGGAGAACTAGGTAAGTTACTAACTACAAAATGCAATTGTTTGCTTTGTGATTCAGAGATGTAAAATGATACATACTGCAGTTTCATTAAGGTATAATTTTTGAGTAAATATTTTTAATAAAGCTCTTTAAATCTACTTCAGTGTTTGAATTTAAATCATCTCTTAAAATTGAATCTATGTGATAAATTCTAGTCACAAGTTCCACAATTTTTCATAAGCCAACTGCTTCTAGTTACAGGGTTTTAAGTTACAGGACATTTTCAGCACTGCTTGGAGTTGGAACGCAATTTCATTTTACAGCATGAGAACTATTACATATAGTAAATACTCTTCAAATAAATCTATATAATGAATGAATGTTAGAAAAGCAAGAAAAGTTTTAAAAGGCAGGTGTGGTAGAGCAGGGGAAGAAGGGGGTAAAGCCTATGCAGACATTTCTGGGGATATCTGAAGGGGAAAATGCTGGTGGGACAGACAGCCTAAGTCCATTTGCACTGCTATAACAGAATATCATAGACAATGTGTGGCTTAACCAACTGACATTTATTTCCCACAGTTTTAGAGGCTGTGCCAGCAGATCCAGTGTTTGTTGAGAGCCCTGGTCCTGGTTTGCAGATGGCCATCTTCTTCACATGGCAGGAAGTGGAAAGAGCAACCAGGCTCTCTGTCACTTTTAATAAGGGCACTAATCTCACTCATGGGGCTTCACCCTCATGACCTAATCACCTCATAAAGGCCTCACCTCCTAATACCATCACATTGGTAGTTAGATTTCAACATATGAATTTGAGGGCGACATAGACATTTAGTCCACAGCAAAGACCATGAGAGTCTTAACCTCCTGAGAGCGAGAAGCCTTGAGGGAAGAAACAGATACAGCCAATGGCACCTAACGCAAAGCCTCAGCTGTGAGGAGGGAAAGGTAGTTCTGTGCATACTGAGACCATCACTTAGTTTTGCTATTGTACTCAAGGTGGGACTCAATGGAGAACAGTATGGGCAAAAAATAAAAGTGAAGAAAACATTTTCTAAAACCCTGAAAAATATAGGGCTGTACAGTAGTGGGATTCAGCCAGTTTGCACCAGTTTGGCAGAACCAATAGATAATTTTTTGTTAAGTTCAGCAAACCAGTTGTTAAAATAGCGCCTGATCAGGCGGTGGCTCAGTGGATAGAGCGTCGGACTGGGATGCAGAAGACCCAGGTTCGAGACCCCAAGCTCACCAGCTTGGACCCAAGGTCGCTGGCTCCAGCAAGGGGTGGCTCGGTCTGCTGAAGGCCCGCAGTCAAGCCACATGTGAGAAAGCAATCAATGAACAACTAAGGTGTTGCGACGGCAATGAAAAACTAATGATTGATGCTTCTCACCTCTCTCCGTTCCTGTGTGTCCCTGTCTATCCCTCTCTCTGACTCTCTCTCTGTCCCTGTAAAAAAATAAATAAAATAAAAATAAAATAAAAAAAATTTGAGGATTTGGTGTCCTCATTTAAACAATAAATAGCACTTATAATCAGGGTTCTCTCTAAGGTGGGCTCCTGGGTAACTGCCCAATGTGGAAATCACAAATTTACATTTCTTATTCTTTTTTTATTTTTATTTATTTTTTATTAAGTGAGAGATGGGGAGGCAGAGACAGACTACCTCATGTACCCCAACTAGGATCCACCCAGCAAGCCCCCTTCTAGGTGATGCTCTGCCCATCTGGGCCACTGCTCCGTTGCTTGGCAACTGAGCTATTTTATTTTAGCACCTGAGGTGAGGCCATGGAGCCATCCTCAGTGCCCAGGACCAACTTTGCTCAAACCATTCGAGCCATGGTTACAGGAGGGGAAGAAAGAGCAAGAGAGATAGAGGCAGGGAGGAGAAGTGGGGAGAAGCACATGGTCGCTTCTCTTGTGTGCCCTGACCAGGAATCAAATCTGGAACTTCCACATGCCAGGGTGACACTCTACCACTAGCCAACTGGCCAGGCATTTCTTACTCTTTTTTAACATTCATCTGTGCAATAGCATATTCTAAATAGCTGTAATAATGTTCTCTGCCTGTAGATGAAAAATATTTGACTATGCTTGTAATATTTACTTATTCATTTCATAAAACACATTATACCTTTGATAAAATACATTTTAATTCCCTCACATTTGTTACTTCAGTAAACAAATATATAATGTTAAGAGAAAAGTGCCTCTTTTATTGTTCTTATTTAAGTATTAAATGCATGAAATAATAAGCTGTCTTTTTTGGTATATTGTTTTTTATACTTAAAACAGTCATTAGGGCAGAGAACCAGTTGTTAAATTATTTGAATCCCACCACTGGGGCTGACTTGCTGTGACTACTTCAACTGAGTGTGATACAGATAGGAAGTAAGAGAAAATATGGCGTACATCTGTTGTGCATGCAATGCCTGGGGTATGACCCGGTACAGGAAGAAGGTGGCAGAGGAGTAGCAACACCCACTGACACAGCCCAAAACACTGGAGGGACATTTAACAGGAGCCAGGCTCTTTATGGACAAGTGGGATCAAGAGACGGTGAACTTGGGCAATTTTGCTAATGTGTCTTAGGCTTAGAAGATTTGAGTCACACAGAGAACTGCTAAACTGAACTCCTATGCCTAGCACCCCATTTTCATCCTTCTCTCTCCCATTCCAAAAGCTATCATTCAAGCTGGTTTTATTTATCAGAATCACACGCACAAAAGCTTGTGAATATACAGACCATAAATTAATGCAAACCAAAAGTTCTGTGAGGTTAAGGATTATGTATTTACAATGCCCTGAAGAACAAGGACAGATCACAACTGCACAGAGCTTTGCAGTGGTTTTAAACTTCATTATGCACGTCTCATTTGGTCTACATAATAAGCCGGTGAGGTAAGCACTAAGCAAGAAAGTTTGATGTAAAACCAAACATAACTATAGCCACGTAGTTAAAAATCTCTCTGTTCAGGCGTCTCAGCCTCCCACTAGCAACTACCAGCTTCTTAACAAAGCAAGGCCTAGCTCCTCTTATGAGCCAGGCTGATCTGATGTGGTTATTTGAGATCTTATCAGTTCTGGAAGGGGAAAAAGTAAAATTCATGTAGCCTTCTGGAATGGATTAAGTATTGTTTCTTCTACCTGGAGATTCAATTCTTCTTGACTAGGGGATAGACTCGATGAGCTAATGTAAGGAACTAGTTCTTACAGACTTTGTTTGTTTTGAATTGTATTTGTGAGGTTTGTTTTAAGATATGTCTACCTGTCATAATGACATATGCCAGTGCATATGTGCTGAAGAGCCCCCCCCTTTTTTTTTACAGGGATAGAGAGAGAGTCAGAGAGAGGGATAGTTTGGGACAGACAGACAGAAACAGAGAGAGATGAGAAGCATCAATCATTAGTTTTTCATTGCGACACCATAGTTGTTCATTGATTGCTTTCTCACATGTGCCTTGACCACAGGCCTTCAGCAGACCGAGCCACACCTTGCTCAACTCAGCAACCTTGAGTTCAAGCTGGTGAGCTTTTTGCTCAAGCCAGATGAACCCGCGCTCAAGCTGGTGACTTCGGGGTCTCGAACCTGGATCCTTCGCATCCCAGTCTGACGCACTATCCACTGCATCACTGCCTGGTCAGGCTGAAGCAGCCCTTTTAAGAACCTTCCTCCCTCAACCCCAAAGGGCCTGAAAACTTTGTAGTTAACCTCTGCCCCTATAGATGAAGATACCCTACTGTGTGCCTCCAACCACTGTCACCCTGACTTTTTAATAGGAATAGCACAAAGCCCCAGAAAAGTATTACCCTTTAACCCTCAGAAGCCTCCTGAGCTCTCTGGGTCTAAATTTCCCACTTCTGAAGTGAACTCCATGATTTCTAATGTCCCTCACTCATGCAGTGATTCTGTCATTCAACGGAGCTGGCTCTTAACCAAGAGCTTTCTAAGGAAAGGTCACCTTGGGCAAAAGAGATGCTGAAAATCTCAGGAAGCCCGAAGACATATCTGGTAGTCACCAGAATTCCTCCTATTTCGGTCCCATTTAGTGAATGTCTTTGGGTGTCAGTGGGACCCATTTTGTGGTTTTGAAGCTCTATTTTTTACTTCAGTTCCCAGGTTTGACTGCATCTCTTATTATTCATTCATTTAATTTATTGGCTCAGTACACATTTCTTTAAGTAACTGCATTCCATTCACCAACTACTCTGAACTAGATACTAATATTTAATGTGTGTGTTAAGTGGCTGCTATTATGCTGAGCATTTTACCTATGTCATCCCATACTTCTCCTAACAATCTATGAGGCAATCAATTACTATTACTATCCCCCTTTTTAAGGTGAGAAAATGGAGGCTAAGGGAAGTTAGAACAAGTACTAGAGCAGGTATCCTACATTAGACAGTCTGACTCCAGAGACCAAGATCTTGATCATAACACTCTTTGGGCTCCGGAAAATTCAAAGGTGAGTCAAGCATGGTTCCTACCCTCATGAACTCATAGTTCAGAAAAGGAGGACGAATTGTAAAATAGGCACAATAAAAGATAAATGTTATCCTAAAGGAATGTGTCCCTAAATTAGCATGGGAAGAAGGAACATCTCAGCACACCTGGTCATGAGGATGGGAATCAGGAAGATCATAGCTGGGTAGATGGAAAACAAGAATTTAGTTTGAACATAAGGCTTCAATTACATTCAAATTTTCTCTAATAAAATATAAAATAAGTTAGAATCATTGCTAACAGGCTCATATCTATCATGGAACATGTCAACCCTCACTAGCAAAAAAGACATGAGCTGCTCCCCAAGAATTTGTGATGGAAACCCTCCTTCAGAAACTATAAGAACATAAATAGTGTCTCAGTCTGTTTGGGCTGCTATAACAAAATGCCATAGGCAGAGTGGCTTATACACAACAGAAATTTATTTCTCACTGTTCAGGAGCCTGGGAAGTCAAAATTGAGGTGCTAGCAGATACGGTGTCTGGCAAGTGGCTTTTTCTGGTTTATTGATGACTGTCTTTTTTGCTAAAACCTCACATGCTGCAAGGGGTAAGGAAGCTCTGGGGGTCTATTTTATAAGGGCATTAATCTTATTCATGAGGGCTCCACCCTCATGACCTAATCACTTACTAAAGGCCCCACCTCCTAATACCGTGATGGCAAACCTATGACACATGTGTCAGCACTGACACGCGTAGCCATTTTCAATGACACGCGCCCGCATGTGGCCACATACCAGAGAAGTATGGGGCCGCATGCCGAGAAGGACATTTCATCCTCGGCTCTTGCATGTCCAGGTGCAGTAGCCGAGGATAAAACATTTGCTGTAGTGTAGACACTCTGTGCCGGAGGTCTGCAGGCCAAAACAACACAACTCCTGCACAGAGTGTCTAGTTCTGGGACTTCCAGTTAGGCCGTTTTTCTCAAAGTGACATACCACCCAAGTTATGCTCAGTTTTGGTGAATTTTAACACACCAAGCTCAAAAGATTGTTCATCACTGTCCTAATACCATCGCATTGGGGGTTAGGATTTCAACATATAAATTTGGGGGGACACAGACATTCAGTTTATAAGAAATAAGAATATGTAATGTCCAAGAAGCTCTAGTTCCCTTGCAGGGCCAACCTATCTGAAAGTGTTAAAATAGATAAATAAGGGACACAATAACATGGAATGATTGTACACAAGGAAAAATTCAGAACTAAAGATTCTAGGCACTATTTAGGAAAGAATATGGCCTTTTAGGCCAAAGCTAGCATCCCAATGTTTCCACCCACATCTGGCGGTCTATTCCTGAATACCACATTAAATATTCCAACAGTAGAACAAACTTCCTTGTTTCTGATTGTGTAACTTTGCTTGCCCAGGATCTTGTCTGTAAGGAGAGAGTACTTTGGCCTGCTGATTTGTATACCTGCTTGGACTTGGCAATGATATTTTTTTAGTGTAAAATAATAAATAAGCCTTCTAGCCTCAGTGTAAAATAATAACTTAGGCCTCTCCATCAGCTAGTTGTAAAAACTGAGGCACAGAGAGGTACTAAAAATTCTCAAGAATGTTTTTAGTACCTTCTTAAATTATAGAAACATCAACATAGGCAGGACATCCCCCAGAGTGCATTGGGTCCTTATCTGTATAAACAATTTGATTAAAAGATCTATTACAAAATTCATGAGCTCATGAAAGGTACAATAATTTATGAATGGACATATGAAATGATGGATAGAAAAAACATACTTATGCATTTGCTTATTGTCCAATGAGTGCACACAAATCCTTTTTTTATTAATTTTAACTTATTGTGTAAACAGGGATTTAAGTGTCCAACTGAATATAACACCCTCAACCCCTACACCCATGTCCCTATTCACACCCATTTTGCTTCCCTCCCCTAACTCCCTCCCCCTCTCCCTCTGGGATTTGCTGTCCTGTTATCTGTATCTCTGTGTTCTGTATATATAGTTTCACTAATCCCTTTACCTTCCCTGATCCCATCCCCTGATACCCCTTCCCTCTAACAGCTGTCCCTCTTGTTCATCTGACCCCACCTCTGCCTCTATACCAGGGGTCCCCAAAACTACGGTCCACAAGCAGCATGCGGCCCCCTGAAGCCATTTATCTGGCCCCCACCGCACTTTTGGAAGGGGCACCTCTTTCATTGGTGATTAGTGAGAGGAGCACAGGATGCATCCGCACCCATAGTTCCCATTGAAATACTGGTCAGTTTGTAGATTTAAATTTACTTGTTCTTTATTTTAAATATTATATTTGTTCCCATTTTGTTTTATTACTTTAAAATAAGATATGTACAATGTGCATAGGAATTTGTTCATAGTTTTTTTTTATAGTCAGGCCCTCCAATGGTCTGAGGGACAGTGAACTGGCCCCTGTGTAAAAAGTTTGGGAACCCCTGCTCTATACCATTCCTCAGTCTACTTTATTTATTAGATTCCACATATAAGTGAGATCATATGGTATTTGTATTTCTCTGCCTGGCTTATTTTACTTAGCATAATAATCTCCAGGTCCATCAATGCCCTCACAAAAGGTAAGATTTCCTTCTTTTTCATGGTTGCATAGTATTCTATTGTGTATATGTACAGACCAAGATTTGGAAAAAGACCAAGTGTCCATCAGTGGACAAGTGGATTAAAAAGCTGTTTTTACAGATCTTGGCTATTGTAAACAATGCTGCAATAAAATGGGGGTGCATATTTTCTTTTGAATCAGTGGTTTGTTGTGCTTAAGACATATCCCTAAAAGTGGGATAGCTGTGTCAAAAGGCAGTTCCATTTTTAATTTTTTTTAGGAAAGACCATACTCTTCTCCACAGTGGCTGTACAAGTCTGCATTCCCACAGCAGTGCAGGGGGTTCCCGTTTCTCTACAAGCTCGCCAGCATGTATTGTGTATTGATTTATTAATGAGCACCATTTTGACAGGTGTGTGGTGGTATCTCTTTGTGGTTTTAATTTGCTTTTCTCTAATGATTAGTGATGTTAAACATTTTTTCATATAACTATTGGCCATCTGTATGTCCTCTTTGGAGAAGTGTCTATCAGTTAGTTCTCTTACCCATTTTTTTTAACTGGATTGCTTACCTTCCTGCTGTTGAGTTTTAAAAGTTCTTCATAAATTTTAGTTATTAACCCTTTATCAGACATATTGGCGAATATGTTCTCCCATTGTGTGGGTTGTCTTTTTATTTTGTTCATGGTGTCTTTTGCTGTGCATTTGTTTATTTTGTCCTTTATTTCACTTGCCCGTAGAGATAAATCAGCAAAAATATTGCTATGAGAGATATCAGAGAGTTTAATGCCTATGTTTTCTTCCAAGATGTTTATGGTTTTACGACTTACATTTAAGTCTTTTATCCACTTTTAGTGTATTTTTGTGAATGATCTCATGTATGTTGGTGGTCTAGATTTTTTTTTTGTATGTACCTGTCCAATTTTCCCAACACCATTTATTAAAGAAACTGTCTTTACTCCATTGTATGCTCTTACCTCCTTTGTCAAATATCAATTGACTATAAAGGTGTGTGTTTATTTCTGGGTTCTCTGTTCTTATCTATTGATCTCTATGACTGTTCTTATGCCAGTACCAAGCTGTTTTGATTACAATGGCCTTGTAGTATAATTTGATATCAGAAAGTGTGATACCTCCCACTTTATTCTTCATTTTCAAGATTGCTGAGGCTATTCGTGTTCTTTTTTGGTTCCATATAAATTTTTGGAATATGTGTTCTATATCTTTGAAGTATGCCATTGGTATTTGAATAGAAATTGCATTGAATTTATAAATTACTTTGGGTAATATAGACATGTTAATGATGTTTATTCTTCCTAACCATGAGCACGGTATATGCTTTTACTTGTTTGTATCTTCCTTGATTTCTTTTATCAATGTCTTATAATTTTCCAAGTATAAGTCTTTTACCTCCTTGGTTAAATTACTCCTAGGTACTTTATTTTTTTATTGCAATATTGAAGGGGATTGTTGCTTTATTTTCTCTTTCAGACTATTTGTTGTTGTGCAAAAATTGCCACTGATTTATGAATATTAATTTTATATCATGCCATCTTGCCGAATTGATTTATTAGGTCTAGTAATTATTTTGAGTGAGACTTTAGGGTTTTCTATGTACAATATTATGTTATCAGCAAATAGTGATGGTTTTACTTCTTTTCCAGTTTGGATGCCTTTTATTTCTTCTTCTTGCCTGATTGCTGTGGATGCCTTTTATTTCTTCTTCTTGCCTGATTGCTGTGGATGCCTTTTATTTCTTCTTCTTACCTGATTGCTGTGGATAGAACTTACAGAACTATGTTAAATAAGAATGGTGAAAGGGGGCACCCCTGCCTTGTTCCTAATCTCAAGATAATTGCTTTTAATTTTTGCCTATTTAGTATGATGTTGACTGTGGATTTGTCATAGATGGCCTTTATCATGTTGAGGTATATTCCTTGCATTTTAACTTTGCTGAGAGTCTTGATCACAAATGGATGCGGGATTTATCAAATTCTTTTTCTGCATCTATTAATATGATTATGTGATCTTTATCCTTCCTTTTGTTTACGTGATGAATCACATTGATTGATTTGCAAATATTGTACCAGCCTTGCTTCCCTGAAATAAATCCCACTTGATCATAATGTATGATTATTTTTATGTATTGCTGTATTTGGCTTGCTAATATTTTGTTGAGAATTTTAGTATCTAATTTCATCAGGGATATTGGCCTATAGTTTTCTTTCTTTGTAGTGTCTTTACCTGGTTTTGGAATGATGGTAATGCTTGCCTCATAAAAGGAGCTTGACAGTCTTCTCACCTCTTAAATTATTTGAAATAGCTTGAGAAGGATAGGTGTTAGTTCTTCTTTGAATATTTTGTAAAATTCACCTGTAAAGCCATATGGTCCAAGATTTTTGTTTGATGTGAGTTTTTGGATAACTGTTTCAATTTCATTTACTGTAATCCTGTTTAAGTTTTCTGATTCTTCCAGATTGAATTTTGGAAGATTGTATGTTAATAGGAATTTATTCATTTCACCTAGGTTGTCTAATTTTTTGGCATGTAGATCTTCATAGTATTTTCTTACAATCCTTTGTGTTTCTGTGGTGTCAGTTGTTACTTCTCCACTTTTATTTCTAATTTTATTTATTTGAATCCTCTCCTTTTTTTTCTTGATGAGTCTAGTTAAAGGTTTGTCAATCTTGTATACCTTTTCAAAGAATCAGCTCTTAATTTCATTGATCATTTTTATTGTTGTTTTTGTTTTTTAGTCTCTATGTCATTTATTTTCACTTTGATCTTTATTATCTCCTTTCTTCTACTTCCTCTGGGTTTTATTTGTTGTTCTTTTTCTAGTTATTTTAGATGCAGGATTAAGTTGTTTATTTGAGATTTTTCTTGCTTGTGTAGGTAGTTGAGTTGGCCACCTACTACCAGTAGTATTGGTTCTAGATCTTCTTGGTTTGGCATGAGCTGGTGTTTCTAATCTGCTGTGGGCTACTGGTCTGCAGCTACTGCTCTTTTTGCTTTTTGTATCTGCATTCTCTGTGCCTGGGTAGTGTGGGAGGTGTCAACCTGTTTATAAGGATCAGCTTCTTCCTGTTTAGAGATGACAGCATCTCTGTAAAAGCCCCAAGTTCCTTAAGATTTTTTTCCCACTTTTCAGCTGCTCAACTTCCTCTTGCAGCTGCCTGGTCTTCCCAGAGTCTTCTATAAAAAGACTGTAGTGTGGGCCTAGACAAGTCATCCAACCAACCCCTCTACAGGTTGGTAGCTTGTTGGGTTAGGGCAGTTGAAGTTGGGAATACAACAGTAGTGGGACCCTCTACTTTATGGGTCTCTTGGTCAGTACCTCAGTACAGGGATTATGGCCCCACTCTAGAGCTTAATTCTTAACTGTTGGATGATAAAATTTTACTTCACCCCAACCAGGTGAGCAGCAGGTTCAGATCAAGCAGGGCCAACAGTCCCCTCTGCATAACTTCTTACAGCTGATGAGACCCTGGTCTCAGGAAGGAAGACTAAGAGAGTCCTCTCCTAGGGCTGACAGTGCTCCTCCTAGATAGTGGCAGAGCCACTGAACCAGATCCAACAATGGGCTCACAGGGACCTAAACTTTAAATGTCCATGCTCCAAGTCTCTCTCCCTTCCCCCTTTGTAATTTAACCAAGCAAGGCAGGATATCCAGCACCCAAGTCACCTGACTGTGAAGCTCCACCCTAACCAATGCACATGAACAGCTGTGCCAGTGCCGATCACAGAGAGTGTAACATGCCTCATCTGGGCCAGGTGTGAGAAGCTTTTTTTAAGGATATCACTCTAGCAAGATTTGTTAGGTCCTGAACTGATGCTTTCCACAGCTGACCCCTGGATGTGCCAGCCCTGGGCCTCCCTGGCAGGAACCTAGCACAGAGCAGTGGAAGACATTGCCCATGATTGGCCCTCAACAATCTTCTTAGAGCTACATGCAATCCAGAGTTTTGGGCTGCTTCTGCTGGGCCCAGGGGCACATGAAACTACCAAGCTGCACACCTAGAAAGGCTTTTATCTGCTCTGGCCCTGGGGGAAGGTCCATTTAAATGGCCAAAGTTCCCTGAGTCCCACCTCCTGCAGCCTCTGTCTGCTCGCTGCTGGTTGGGGTCAGCCACTGAAAAAACCTCTGCTAGAGTCTAGAGCCTGTGGCAATTCAGGGATTAGGAAGGGTGGTGGGTGTGGCTCCACCCCTTGTCTCCAGGTGTCAGTCTGTCCAGACTTTTTTCACAGACATCAGTAGGGTGTGGCCCCAGGAGTCCAAAGGGTATGGCCTCTGAGACACAGAGGTGTGGTCTACCTGCATTCTGGACAGTTTCTATTGATTCTCCAGTGAGGTGGAATTATCAATCTCAGACTCGGGAGCATACTGGGGGAAACTCTAGCCTCAACGCCAGGAAACTGAGTTGCTGACACTCCTCTGCGTCCTGGATTCTCAGCACCACCCAGTCAGTCACCATGAATGGAGCAGGAGAGATTCCCTATGATGGGGCAGTTGCTTCTCCCCAGGCTAATGCTGCTCAGAAGAAACTGCTACACCCAAGAAAGATGGCAACTGCAGTATTGGAGAATGACTCAGCATAGGGGTTCCCATGGCCATCTCCCACAGTCTCTCTCCCTTGGCCTCCAACTTTACACTCCACTCATGCAACTCTAGTCCTCTCAGCTCTCCCCCACCAGAGCCCCTGGTAAGTGGTTGTGAATAGGGTCTTCTGCACTGGCTCTTTAAGATGGAGCCTGTGTCCCTGAGAGCTCCCTCTCTTTCTTGCAGACAGAAACCCAGCTCTTTCACCTCCAAATGTGTGTGGGCACCTCTTCTAGGCTCTGGGGCTCTAAGCTTGGGCTCCAGGCCTGGGGATGGGGACTGACACTTCTCAGGGTGACCCTCCCCACAGCCAGAGTTCCTCCAAACCCTCAGCCACCACTTGCTCCTGAGCACAGGGCAGTCTCCTTCGCATCTCCACCCTTCCTACCAGTCTTGGTATGGCTTCTTCTGTGATCCTTGGTTATAGACTCCTCTTCATTTGGTTTTTCAAGATGATTGCTCTTAAATTAAGTTGTAATCAGTTTGGTTTCGGGAGGTGACCGTTGGAATGTCCACCTGCTCCGTGGCTACCTTGGAATCATCTGGCTCCATGTCAGCACTTTCTGAAGAGTCAGCAGGGTCCTTGGGCCAATAGATCTTGGAGGATGGGGTGGGATACTTTCTACTGATCAAGTGTGGAAAAAATCACTAGCCCTCCCTGATTCTCAGTTTTCCCATTGTGGCTGCAGACTGCCACAGCCAGGGAAGCAGGGACGAGGGAGACAAGGCATCTCCAGTGTCTCCTATAGCTCTCAGTGGCATCGTGCCTAGGTTCTGCAAGCCCAAAGTGGGTGCCCAGGAAGCAGATCCTGCCCTGTGCTCAGCTCCAGCAAGACCACCAGTAGCTCCTACAGGAAGCGTAGCCCCAGTGAACTGCCTGCCCTGCACGCACAACTGGCTCCTGTTCCCAGCCGCTCCTGGCTGGCATCTCTGCTAGTACTGCTGCCCTACATGAAACAGCTGCAATCTCAAGGCTTCTCACATACAAATTCTTTATAGTGTCCAAGCACCATATCTTCCTATTCAATCCCAGGATGTAAACTAGCTCTTTGTGTTCTTCATTGTCAAATGCATTGCTTCTGGCTAATTTCATATCTGTTGCAACAAAAAAAGATTGCAATACTGTTATTACTGACAATGTTCAGTTCTCCAGAACCTGTTTGTATTGCAACAAGTTAGACCTGCTTGCCTCTGCCATTCTTAGCACTGCTGATTTAATGCCAGTGACATTTTCATTCATTACACTACATCATTATCCAATTATTTGTGAATATTGGCTGCCAGTGACATTGTCAAATATTGTTACTGAGCTTTATTGATGATGACCATAAATGCAAGTCTTGCTCAGAGTATGTAGGAATAGATGAACAATAATTCTTTTTCTGGTCATGTTAAATTTACCATTTAGAAATTTATGGCATCAATGTAAAATAGCACATCATCCAAGCATGTCTTCTCTTGAACTCTTAAGGCCACAAGCTGTGACTTTATAGATTGTGATCTATTTAATGTTGACAACACTCCTGCCTCCATATACCTCCATCAGTAGGGAGGATGGGTGTGGGGCCTGGGCAGCTAGAACACTTGTCCTATTCACACAAACAATGTCCATCATTTATCTGGCAGGGAATAAAACCCACTCAGGAGAGCATGAGGTCATTAGTTGGACAAGGTCTGTTGGCATAATGGAACAAAGTCTTTGAAAGCCCTTATGGACACAGGTGTGACCACGCTGAAGAACTACTTGACATGTGGCACAGTCTTTCGAGGGGTAGGGTGGCTGCCCTGTGTGTCAGTACAGAGTGTGCTGTTATCCCTACAACCTTTGAATGCTGCAGAAAAGAGGTGGCATCATGGTCAGAACACAGATGGGTGAGAGAAGAAGCATTAGTTCACCATGTAGGCCAAGGGCTGATGGTGTACCTTTGGTAGCTCAGAGGGTGAAACCCTTATGAATGTAATTACTGCCCTTATCAGAAAACAGACAAGAGCTTGCTCTCACTCTGCTCTTCACCATGTGAGGACACACAAGACAGCCATCTACCAACCATGATGTGTGCTCTCATCAGACATCAAATCTGCTGAAGACTTGATCCTTAGACTTCCTAGCTTCCAGAAATGTGAGAAATAAATTTCCATTATTTAACACAATACAACTTTTGGTAGTTTGTTATAGCAGCCAGACTGACTAAGGCAGTTATGACATATAAATGCAAAACTTGAGGGTCTTAAAAGATTTTGGTTCCTAAATGTATTAAAGTGGCCTCTAGTCTGGAAGTCTGGAGCCTGTTTTTCTATACTACCGTTTATTTTGATATTATTTTAAATTTACAGAAGAAACACGAAAACAATACATAGAACTCTAATACCCTTTACATAAATTCACCAATTGTTTACAGTTTTCCTCATTTGTTTTATCATTCTATCTATCAATCTGTTCAAAATATGTAATATACATTATATAAATGTATGTATGTAGATAATATGCATATTAATATGTACTATACAAATGTATTTGTGTGGGTATATAAACATACATTTTCCCCTAAACCTCTGTTTTTCAACCACTGGTCTGCACTGCAATATTATCAGCATTGTTAAAAAGATTAATATTGATAGAATACAATATCTAAGTTACAGTCCATTTAAAGTTTTGTATCTTCATTTTGATATTTTTTAAGAATATAGGCTACTTTCTAGATTGCCCCTCAGTTTGGGTTTGTCTGATGTTTCCTTGTGATTATATTCTGGTTGTACATTTTTTTCCAGGAATACCCCAAAAGTAAAATTGTATTCTTCTCAGTGCATCATGTCAGGTGGGACATGATGTCAGCTTATTCCAATATTGTTGATATTTATATTTGATATTCATCCCAACTTTGGTGTATGGTTATTGGTGCTCACTAGGTTTGTTCATTATAAAATTACTTTTATCCCCCTTGTAATTAATAAGTGATTTGTGATGAAATTTTCTTAAGACTTTATAGATAATGTATTTTTCACTCAATTGCAGTTAAAAAATTATTTATATAACCATAATTGTAATTAATCAGTCATTTTAGCATCCATTGCCTAACCTGTGGTAGCACAGTAAATAGAGCATTGACCCAGTGTGCCAGGGTTGTCAGCTCATATCCAGGGTCCCTGGCTTAAGCCCCGGGTAGTCAGCTCAATCCTGAGGTCAATGGTTTGAGACCAAGGTCATCAGTTTAATCCCTGGTCAAGGCACGTATGAAAAGCTATGGATGCCAGCTATGTGGAGCAATGAACTGATGCTTTCTCTCTCTCTCTCTTCCTCTAGAAAAGAATGGTTGTAACAATAATAATTCTAGTGTCCACTGAAAATTTTATAAATCAATCATTTTGTCTATATTAGTTGTCATTCTAGTTAAAACATTTTTCTTTATACATGGAATCTGGATTTTTATTTTATGGGTTATAAGGTGGTACTATCACTTATTATGATATTCAAATTGGCCCAGATTTAAAAAACATGAATTCTTTTTTTTTTTTTTACATCTCTTTTTTTTTAAATTAATTTTAATGGGGTGACATTAATAAATCAGGGTACATATGTTCAAAGAAAACATCTCCAGGTTATCTTATTATTCAATTATGTCGCATACCCATCACCCAAAGTCAAATTGTCCTCTGTCACCTTCTATCTGGTTTTCTTTGTGCCCTTCCCCTCCCCTTCTCCCTCCCGATCTTCCCTCCCCCTACCCCGTAACCACCACACTCTTGTCCATGTCTCATAGTCCCGTTTTTCTATCCCACCTATGTATGAAATCATGCAGTTCTCAGTTTTATTCCGTATTACTTATTTCACTCCGTATAATGTTATCAGGGTCCATTCATTTTGTTGTAAATTATCCAATGTCATCATTTCTAATGGCTGAGTAGTATTCCATAGTATATATGTACCAAAGCTTTTTAATCTACTCGTCCTCTGACGGACACTTGGGCTGTTTCCAGATCTTCACTATTGTGAACAATGCTGCCATGAACATGGGGGCACATTTCTCCTTTTCAAACAATGCTATGGTGTTCTTAGGGTATATTCCTATAAGTGGGATAGCTGGGTCAAAAGGCAGTTCGATTTTTAATTTTTTGAGGAATTTTCATGCTGTTTTCCACAGTGGCTGCACCACTCTGCATTCCCACCAGCAGTGCAGAAGGGTTCCCTTTTCTCCACATCCTCACCAGCACTTATTCTGTGTTGTTTTGCTGATGAGCACCATTCTGACTGGTGTGAGGTGGTATCTCATTGTGGTTTTAATTTGCATTTCTCTAATGATTAGTGATGTTGAGCATTTTTTCATATGCCTATTGGCCATCAGTATGTCCTCTTTGGAGAAATTTTTTTTTTTTTGAGTGGTGGTTTAAGCCATAGGGCATTTAATTATTTCAGGTAACAAGAGTCTTTTATATATATATATATATATATATATATTATTTTTTATTAATTCTAATGGGGTGACACCAATAAATCAGGGTACATATGTACAATGCAAACATCTCCAGGTTATCTTATCATTCAACCGTGTTGCATACCCGTCACCAAAAGTCAAATTGTCCTCTGTCACCTTCCATCTGGTTTACCCTGTGTCCCTCCCCTCCTCCCTATCCCACCCTCTCCTCCCTCCCCCCACCCCGTAACCACCACTCTCTTGTCCATGTCTCATATTCTCACTTTTATGTCCCACCTATGTATGAAATCATGCTGTTCTCAGTTTTTCTTTTTTTTCTGATTTACTTATTTCACTCCGTATAATGTTATCAAGGTACATCCATTTTGTTATAAATGATCCGATGTCATCGTTTCTTATGGCTGAGTAGTATTCCATAGTATATATGTACCATAGCTTTTTAATCCACTCGTCTTCTGATGGACACTTGGGCTGGTTCCAGATCTTCGCTATTGTGAACAATGCTGCCACGAACATGGGGGCGCATTTCTTCTTTTCGAACAGTGCTATGGTGTTCTTAGGGTATATTCCTATAAGTGGGATAGCTGGGTCAAAAGGCAGTTCTATTTTTAATTTTCTGAGGAATCTCCAAACTGTTTTCCACAGTGGCTGCACCAGTCTGCATTCCCACCAGCAGTGCAGAAGGGTTCCCTTTTCTCCACATCCTCACCAGCACTTATTCTGTGTTGTTTTGCTGATAAGTGCCATTCTGACTGGTGTGAGGTGATATCTCATTGTGGTTTTAATTTGCATTTCTCTAATGATTAGTGATGTTGAGCATTTTTTCATATGCCTATTGGCCATCTGTATGTCCTCTTTGGAGAAATTTCTATTCATTTCTTTTGCCCATTTTTTGATTGGGTTGTTTGTCTTCCTGGTGTTGCGTTTTATAAGTTCTTTATAAATTTTAGTTATTAACCCCTTATCAGATGTGCTGTCGAATATGTTCTCCCATTGTGTGGTTTGTCTTTTTATTCTGTTCTTATTGTCTTTAGCTGTGCAAAAACTTTTTAGTTTGATATAGTCCCATTTGTTTATCTTGCCTTTTATTTCAGTTGCCCGTGGAGATAAATCGGCAAATATACTGTTGCTACAGATGTCGGAGAGCTTGCTGCCTATGTTTTCTTCTAAGATGCTTATGGTTTTACGGCTTACATTTAAGTCTTTTATCCATTTTGAGTTTGTTTTTGTGAATGGTGTAAGTTGATGGTCTAGTTTCATTTTTTAGCAGGTAGATGTCCAATTTTCCCAACACCATTTGTTAAAGAGGCCGTCTTTACTCCATTGTATGCTCTTTCTTCCTTTGTCAAATATCAGTTGACCATAAAGGTGTGGGTTTATTTCTGGGTTCTCTGTTCTGTTCCATTGAATTATGTGCCTGTTCTTATGCCAGTACCAGGCTGTCTTGAGTATAATGGCCTAATAGTAAACCTTGATATCTGGAAGAGTGATGCTTCCTGCTTTATTTTTTCTTTTCAAGATTGCTGAGGCTATTCATGTTCTTTTTTGGTTCCATATAAATTTTTGGAATATGTTTTCTATATCTTTGAAGTATGTCATTGGTATTTTAATTGGTATAGCATTGTATTTATAAATTGCTTTGGGTAATATAGACATTTTAATGATGTTTATTCTTCCTAACCATGAGCACAGTATATGCTTCCACTTGTTTGTATCTTTCTTGATTTCTTTTATCAATGTTTTATAATTTTTGAAGTACAAGTCCTTAACCTCCTTGGTTAAATTTACTCCTAGGTACTTTATTCTTTTGGTTGCAATAGTGAAGGGGATTGTTTCCTTAATTTTTTTTTGCTGACAGTTCATTGTTGGTATATAAAATTGCCTCTGATTTCTGAGCATTAATTTTATACCCTGCCACCTTACTGAATTCATTTATCAGGTCCAGTAGTTTAAAAAACATGAATTTTAATAACACTTCTGACTCTAAGAAGCTGTGTGAACTAGGGAAGTCACTTTGCTTTTTGAGTTCCAATTTCTCATTTTGCATGACAAGGGAACTACACTAGAAAATCTATAATTTTTTTCTTTGTTTAGGTATAAAGAACAAAAAACATAATTTTCCTTGTGTTCCTTTATAAAATCCATTTCTTTTTCATTATTTTTGTTTTGAGAGTATTCTTTACTCAATTGCATTTAAAACATCATTTATATAGCCATAATCAGTCAAAAGCAACACATGATTAAGTTGCTTCACATATTTTTTAGCATGGGGAGAAGGAGGAGCAGAGTATGGGTCTTTTGTATCAAAAAGGATGGAATAAATTGAAGACCTCTGACCCTCAGCAGGAAACATTTGCAGCTTCCTCTGACAATGGCAGCTCTTCTCAGATGGGGCATTGTTCTGAGAGCTAATGGCCAGAGAAGAAGTAATTCACACTCCACTCTTCATCTGCCCTCATTTCCCCCATGATTTCTCCACCTACTGAGATGCCAAACACCTAAAGCCCCATGGTTCTCCCTCCCTTATATCCTTAATGACCAGGGTGGATTTGGTGTTATTAATGAGAATGGGCGCGGTGACTGGGAGACAATAAAGGTGCATGTGAGGCCCATTCTGTGCTGTCCTATGACCATTACAGACAAGCAGGCCGAAGGCTCTGTTCACAACTGCATGATTAAGCTGTTATGTAGGTTGTATAGGTGTACAAACATGCTCATACACATACACTGCATGAAACGTCAATTTGTAACTAATTTTTTTAAGTTTTTGCTTTAAAAACTTTCTCAGATATTGTGGAATATATATATATATATATATATATATATATATATATATATATGATTGAGTTATAATTCTTTTTTTTCCCAATGCTGATGAAATTATTGGGAACATTTTTTTTTAACTAGAATTAAGGCCAGAGGTAAAAAAATGGGGAGCATCTATATGACCTTAAAAATGTCTCTTTTGGTCATTTAATATCATGGTTTCTAGAAGCTTTGCATTGTCACTTTCCTATCTTGCATCCAGGTCAATGATGAAGCTGACCAAATGGACAGAGTTTCTTCTCTGTTTTTTTGTTTTTGATATTCCTATTGAAGTGTAGAAAAGAAAGGCTCTTAACATGAATAATTTTTGGCAAAACTTACTTTCTCTAAAACAGAGACTTTTAGCAGAACTTCATTTTTTTAAAAACGAATCCCTATTCTTGGCCTTCAGGCTGGTCTCCCAGACTGTGGCCTTGGGCTAGCTTTGCAAAGTTGCAGGTGTTCTCAGAAAGTTTCTCCCTGAATTAACCCTATAGATAAACATTGTAAGAGAGCTCATTTCATTGTTTTGTTTTACTGCTATGCTTCCTCTCCTCCCCATTCCTCAGTCAGTATGTAATTTTCCCTTTAAAGGCCAGCCTCAAACTGTGTTCCCCACTGCATTAATTTCAACAACTTAGGTCTCCATGCAGTCCGTGCAGCCAGCTCATTAAAAGACTCCTTAATTTCTTAATTTGGCTAGTTGATTGATTGTGTGGCAAGACGTCTTATCTCGCTGTTCCGATACAACACTGTCAGCTTCTTAGTGAAATATCAATCCCATTATCGAAACAGTTCTTACTTCATCTCTCCAAAGACTATAATTTAAGGAAAGAAAAAGAGAGCTATTACTTCTAGACCAGAAGTCAGGAACCTTTTTGGCTGAGAGAGCAATCAACATTACATATTTTAAAATGTAATTCCGTAAGAGCCATACAATATGTTTAACACTAAATACAAGTAAATGTGTGCATTTTAAGTAAGACCTACACTTTTAAAGTACACTCTGAATTCTTCTTAATAACATTGTTATGCTGTTGCTAACCAAGGATGAATAAAGTACTTCTTACCGTTAATGTGACTTCTGGTATTGCTGATGGCTTTGTAGTCTGGTTGATACGTGGTGAGGTTAAGCTTCATGCAGGTGTTAAGACTTTCATCCATTAAACGTGATTGTAGGTTGGTCTTAATGTTCTTTAGATGTGAGAAAGATTGCTCACATGCATATGTAGAGCCAAACATTGTCTGTACAGCAATACTCACACGCTGTGTGTGGTATGTGACGGGAAGCGCATTCCAAGTTTTGACAATCAGCTGATCCGCGGGTTGAAGTTTTTCATTTCTCCCCATTTGTGTTTGCTCACCAACTCTGCTTGCTGTCATGCAAGTCTTTCCAAATCTTCATTCAGTGACTTGAACTTATTCACCCACATGTCTGAGGCCTTCAGGTCAGCAGCTTGTAGCTCAAAATCTCTGACGAAGACACCGGGGTTGTAACTCAGGTCGACGCTGTCCACTGCACACTCGTGTGGATGGGTGCTGAATTTCAAAAGACAAGTATGCTCACAAAATTCTCCAAAGCGCATTTTGAATGTCTACAGGAGATTAAATGTGAAGCCTGCTAGCTGCTGGAGATCAAGATGTTGAGCAGGGTCACTTGCTATGCATGCATCTTTAAACTCTCCCAGATTTTCAAAGTAAATGACCTGTTTCAATGTTGGTGATGAAATGTTCCAGCTTGTTTTTAAATGCAAACACTGCTTGTTGAAGGAATAAGACTATATTTCCAATGCCTTGCATTTTCACATTGAGCTGGTTCAGATGTTCAGTCATGTCCACAAGATAGTAGAACTTCAGGAGCCACTCAGTGTTAGCTAACTCAGGATGCTCGACGTTTTTTATTTCAAGAAATGTCTGGATTTCGCTCAGACAAGCCGTGAAATGGCTGAGCACCTTCCCTCTTGACAACCAACGCACATTGCTGTGGAGAAGCAGACCAGGAAAATTATTCCCAACTCATCCAGCAGTGTTTTAAGCTGGCGATCATTTAAAGCTCGACCAACAATAAAGTTGACCACCCGAATGACCAGCAACCTCACCTCACTAAGCTGCTCACCACACATCTGAGCACAAAGCACCTCCTAATGTAGGATGCAGGGAAAACTTAGGATGGGTCTCTTTTCATGTTCACAAAGAAGAGCTATGAGTCCTCTGTTTTTCCCCACCATGCACGGAGCACCATCAGTACACACCAAAATAAGTTTATCTATCGGTAGATTTTTTCCTTAGCAAACTCAGTGAAAGACTTGAATATATCTTCCCCCTTATTGTCTCTTTCATTGGCAAAACAGCAAGGCTTTCCTCACATAGTGTGTCATCAACAGCATACCTTGCAATCACTCTGAACTGAGATAAATGGCTTATATCTGTTGACTCATCCAAAACGAGAGAAAAGAATGGTGCTGCATTTATGTCCTTCATTTGTGTTGTCTCAATTTGATTTGCCGTCATGATGGTATGATCGTGAACAGTTCTTTCCGACTGAGGCATGTCTTTTATACATTTGAATATCTTGTCTTTATTCAGAAAGTCGTCAAAAAGTTCATTGACAACATCAAGCATGAATGTTTTGGCATACTCCCCATCTGTGAATGGCTTTCCATTTCCCACAATTGCTAAAGCACCAGCAAAGCTAGCCAAATTCTAGTCACCTTGTTGGGTCCAAACATAGAGTTGCTGCTGACTAGCTTGCACTCTGCACAGTAGCTCTTGACATGCTTTTTACTTGCTGTCCGCACTGGATATTACAATGCAAATGTAGTATGGTGTGTGTCAAAGTGCCGCTTTATATTTGACCGTTTCATTGATGAAATTTTATCATTGCATATTAGACACACTGCAGAACCTGCTCTCTCCACAAAGGCGAATTCCTCTGTTCATTCCAGGTCAAAAGTACAATATTCTTCATTTTTTTTCTTTTACCCATCTTCTTCATCAAAAGGGTTTCTGCAATTAGCTAGCTGACAACTTGATTAAAAGGAAGGAAGTTTACTTCCTGACCTCACAATGACCCGTGTATGTTACACATTATCCAATAAAAATTTGGTGTTGTCCCGGAGGACAGCTGTGATTGGCTCCAGCCATGCGCAACCATACACATGAGTGGTAGGAAATGAATGGATTGTAATACATGAGAATGTTTTATATTTTTAACGTTATTATTTGTTTTATTAAAGATTTGTCTGTGAGCCAGATACAGCCATCAAAGGAGCCATATGTGGCTCATGAGCCATAGGTTCCCGACCCCTGTTCTAGACCTTTAATAATATTTCCAGGCAACAATAAGCCCAATAGAGATTTTCCTTCAACCAGATTCCCAGTTGTTTCGAAATACATACTTCTTCTGTTGGTAACATCCCTTTCTTTTAGAATTCCATGGAGCAACCTATGTTAATCTAAATATCAATTGTACACAAGACTTCAGATTAACCTAAATCAGAAGTTAACTACAAATCAAAAATCAAACAACATCTTCAAAGGTTAAGAACATAGCAAACACAGAGCTTTATTCATTTACAGCATTTTAGTGTAGCAGATCTTCTAACTATGCCAACGATCTGCAGAGACCCTTCTGAATGGAGAAACTTCTAGAATCTAATGACTTTGAGAAAATGAGTTATTCTTGTTATCAGTTGGTAATAGCAACTGCCATTCATGCTACAGAAGAAAGCAGACCTATTGCAGGGCATGAAATTAAAATTTTCAGGTAGCAGCAAGTAATTGATATGGTGGGGTGACCTTTGCCCGTGGCAGCCAATTTTAATCTGCAGAGAACAGCAATAGTGCCAGCTACCCTGTCTGACACCCTCCCCCAAATTGAGCTTGGAAAACAAGACACCTGAGTAACTTCAGCTTCTTTCTCATAAATGCTCATTTTTGTTACCTTTGTTCTCTCAGACTTTGTTCTGATACAAATTTCCTTGATGGACTTATATATTTTTTATGAAATTATTTATTTATTCACACGAGACTCCGAGACTCAGATTTATCCATTTGCTCTGTGGTTCAGGCTTTTCCCTCCCCTTAGATTTTTCTTTTTAGCTTTTTTAGGGGGTTAGGGGGTGATTGCAACCTACCATTAACTTTTCTGGGTTTTCAAATTCTACCTTTAAAAATGTGTTATGAGAAAGTATTTTGGAAAACAGAAAAAGGTAAGCCTAGATAAGTCATATCACCTTTTTTTCTTCCTGAATACTCACTAATATTTTTAAATTAATCAGTTTCTTCTGGATTGTGACAGCCCATCTATCCAGCTAGAATAGTTTTAAGAAGAGCATTGACTTTATTTAAATAACAAGTTAGAAAAGAAAAGGCAACCAACAGCAAAGAAATGGTATGCCTGTCTTTTGGAATTGCTCCAAAATTAAATCATTTTGGAAAATTACTCTATAACCTACCACTAGTATTGAGATTCTTGACATTGGATATGCAATCGTTCCCAAACTAGGATTATTTGGTGCAAAGCTCCAGACCTTTTTAAACCCTTAGGTAAAGAAAATGGACTCAAAGTCCTAATGTAGCAATTTGGGGCATAAATTATGTAAGTGCAAAGAGCAGACCAGAAGATCACAGCTCCTTGAAGCAATTTAGATTTTAATCAGATTTTTCATTTTAGCTTTAATTAAAGTGTTTGACTTAGAAAAATGGCTATTAGAAAAACTGACTGCCAGGAAAACAAAAGAGAAAAAAAATAATTGGAAAAAAATGTACCCACTGCTATGAAGATTCATAGCATATGTTAGGAAAGGGAGCAGAGGCTGCTATAACATATAGCAGTAATTCTCTCTCTAGAAGAATAGAAAAATGTGTGTCATGTTTTTTTCCTATGCAGACATAAGTAAAAATAACAAAAGTTTCTTTTTTCAATTTAAAATCTAATGGTATCCTCTAACTAAAAGGTTGTAGCTTACCATTAACTTCTGCCAGGTTTGGCCAGGCTAATTTCTGTAGCAATGAATCAGTCAGCTTATATTTGTTGCATCTTTGCTGGCCTAGGCACTAGGAGGATTATTAAAGAAGTAATGAACAGGCTCTGGCCACTTGGCTCAGCAGTAGAGCATCAGCCCAGCATGTGGATGTCCTGGGTTTGATTCCCATTCAGGACACAGATTTGTTTCTACACCCCTGCCCCTCTCGCATATCTCTCTCTCTCTCTCTCTCTCTCTCTCTCTCTCTCTCTCTCTCTCTCTCTCTTCTCTCCCTCTCCTACAGCCATGCCTCAATTAGACCTTCCCGAGCGCTAGGAATGGCTCCATGGTCTCCACCTCAGGCGCTAAAATATGGCTCCAGTTGCAATGGAACAAGGGCCTCAGATGGGCAATGCATCGCCACCTAGTGGGCTTGCTGGGTGAATTCCAGGCAGGGCATATGCGGGAGTCTGTCTCTGCCTCCTTTCTCCCACTGAATTAAAAAAATAATAATAATAATAAAAGAAGTAATGAACATGGTTCCTGTCCTTGGAAAGTTTGTAGTGTTGAGGAAAGAGATGGGGAAATCCTAAGACAATCAGATCTCAAGCCTGAAAAATTGAATGGCATATCTCTTATGCTTATAACCATTGAGATAAGGGCAAACCTTATATAGTAAGTCCACTAGCATCTATGAAGGCAGGAAATTGAATAACGGATAGGATTTGAATAGGTACAGGGCTGTCCTGGCTTACCGCAATGCAGGGGCCAATTGAGCAGGGTCACACAGGAGAAGGGAGAGTGTATGGCTGCGTACAGATACAGGAGTTAAGCAGATCTGGACCTTGACTACCAAAGAAAGGCATTTACATCAGCTATGATCTGATGCAATTTAACATTTATTCAGCACTCTTACTGTTTGCTGGATTTCATGCATTTATATTATTTCTATGCTATACTATCTCTTCTATAGGTGCTAGAGATCTAGGGGTGAGAGGATGCCATCCTAAAAAGAGCAGCCTGATGGTTTAGGCAGATTGCATTGTCAGGAGGAGACTGTATCAGGGAGGCGAAAGGGCCACTGTCCTGCTTAGAGTTGAGGGGGCCTGTCTGGACTGAAATAGATGAAACAATGACAAATGTAAAAAGGAGAACTCAAACCCCTTCATCCAGAAAACATCATTAAACACCTTCTATAGGGAAGTCCTAGGGATAAAGAAAAATTAGTAAGACTTGGTGAAGGAAGGGGAAACTCACAGTATCCCACTAATAAGAACACAACATCAGTACTCTAGGAAGCAGAGATGTGCACTCTGCACATCTGGCTTGAGGTAGCATCGGGTAGCATGGCAGATGTGGGCAGAAGTTTTACCTGGGGTTAGAAGGATAAGTCGAATTTTTTCAGGCACAGAAGAAGGAAAACACAAAAGCAGAGGATCAAAATTAATTAGAAAGTTAGGTTAGCAAATTTAAGAGAAAAATTTAAAAATTGAATTAAAGAGCTGCCACCACCTTCTTTAGTCTAATACATCCCATCTTTGAGATTTTCTGAAGGATAAAAAGCAAAAGAATAAGAAGGAGAAGGAGAAGAGATCACATTCTTTGGCAAACACCAACACTTTTATAGGTAAAGAAGCAGAATGCGTGGAGCTGTTGACCAAGGTGAAAGTGCTCACACTTTGTTGCTAAGGATAATCCCAGGAAGCAGGAGTGAGGGAAAGGACATGAGGAAAGGATGGGGAGCAAATGTGAGGGAATGCAGTGTTGCATTGACTTCTGCATCACAGTAAGCCAAGAAGCGTCACAATCAGTGGCTTGACAGATGCAGGATATCTCTGGACAAGCTATACAAAAAATCAAACTCACAAGATACATCAGAGGGAGGAACAGAGAGAAACTCCTACTGCTGCCTCTCTGCTGCCTCTCCTCTTTCCCATCTATCCAAATGAACCCCATGGACATTCAGCCCTATATTTCTGGGTTAGGTCACCCAGCCTTTATTGGGGAAGCACAACTTATAATGGTGTGGCATTTTATGGTATCAGAAGTCAGGGAAGAGCTGACAACATAGGAGGAGCCATGAGGCCCAGCATGGAATTTTTTCCCTTGGCTGTTGGTTTAGGAGGTAAGGGCCCAGGAGACAGGCAAAGCCAGGAGAATCTGACAAGGCCTATAGGATGCATCCTGTATAAGACATTATTATTACTACACATATATCTCATTCTAATTTTGAGCAGTTCTTCCTTTATGCCAAGAAATTTCAAGACCCATTGCTTGTTTTATTTCTCCATTCTGTATCTTTACTGTGCCCAGTTATTTAGATAGTCTATAAGGGTAACATAAGGAAAAGGGAAGCAAAACCCTGTCAGTTAATGCTGTCACTTAAAGCTCACTGGCAAAACTGGTTAAGCAAGACAGAGATAAATAAGAACAGATGGCATTAAATTGAGAGATGAGGGAAATAAGTTTCTGATCAAGTTTGCTTAAGATTAATTTTCAGCAAAATTTCTTCTTTCTTTTAAATTGAGGACATAAGGAGCTGACTGTGTCCCATTTCCTTGAAACTTGGTCCTTTTCTCAGGGGAGGAGCAGGAAGAGAAGGTAAGACTTACCAGGATGAAGAGGCTCATACCTTTCATGAAACACAACTATTCACCAGCAATGTAATTGGGAATCATACAGAAAGCTGCCATGAGGCGTGTAGACCTGGAATATTAACAGTATTGTCCTTGCAGTCTGATCTGACATATTCATAAACTTGAAACTACTTTTGGATAAACACTTTAAAAGAAAAGAGATGACAACGACAACAAAAAACATCAACACTTTGGATTCATATACATAAATGGTGTAGGTGGAAACCAGCCCATGAAAATGTTCACAAGCCTTCTCTGCAAGGTGGCTCTTACGTTGAAAATAATGATATTATCAGCAATTCACAAGAAGAGGTGGGTCCCTCTGAGCTGTGGCTCTGCTGGTCCTCTCCTCATTGCCCTCCGCCTGCTCATGGTGTGGCTCAGCAGGGTTCTCCAGAGGCTCCTCCTCTCACCCAGGCTATCTGCTGACTTAAACTAATCCTCACAACACCCTGCAAAGAATGAAAAGGGAAAGATTAGCTGTTCCTGAAGCTACAAATGAGAAGGCTGTGTGGGTGGAAAAAGCAGCATTGTTTCCCCCTTTTTGTCTATTTGAGGCCCCTATTGTTTAAGCTGTCCAGCGTAACTAATTACAACAGGGAATTCAGAATGTACCTTCTTGTCATGCATACAGCCAAAACACCAATTTAATTATTTTTTGTTTTTCTAAATGGATTTGATATCATGTAAAATGTTTACCTCGTGTCTATACCTTTTCTCAAAATGCAGTCATTTTCATTCCACCCTTATAATTTTTGCTTATGTCTCTGCATCTCATTTAAATTGGCTCACTTTGAGGAGAGTAAATAGCTCTTGTAGCCTTACTAAAGCAATGATATTGTGAAATTCCAATTTTGATGTGTTCTGTATGTGTATGTGTGTGCGCATATATCATTTTTTCAATGTATAATCTCATCAAATTTCCTGGGGAAACCAAGTGTGGGCGTGGCACTCTTTAATTAGAGCACTGAAGCAATAATATGGAAAGAAAAACAGTGGCAGAGGCCTTCAACCTTCCTGAAAATGCAGGGGAGTCTACACTGATTTGTTTACTTGTTTTTGAAAAGGAAACAGTGCACTATTTGCCACCTGCCCTGAATCATGAAGCTATCACTATGTTAAGAAGCACTCTCTCTATAAATCTATACCTAATATTCACATATATTCATCTTTTCATATAAATTTTTTCTAATAAACCTATAAATAACCAACTAAAAAAGTTTAGTCATGTACTATAAAATCATCTCATGTTGTACAATTTGTAAAAATGGTATATGAATTTAGGTTAATTAGGAGGGAGTGGGGGTAGAGGGGCTTCTGATGTGTGACCTCAGTCAAAAGGGTTGTGATCACTGAAATCCCAGCCTTGCTGCTCCTCCTTCCCCAGAGAGCCAATCACTGAACAGGGTACATGGATGATATTATGTAGACAAAGCAGAGCAGTCTGGTTAGACACTGCAGAACTTGGACTCAGACCTCTCACCACTTTCTTTCTGTAGGGAATTTGGCCCCAGTTCACTTTCCTTAGAGACTGCCATACAGAAAATATGGATTCATATCAGGCTCTTAACACCAGGGAGTTCATGAAAATAAAGAACAGTTTAGATTCATGGCCAGAATACAAGAGGCGTTCCACTTTCAGAATGGTGGTGAGGAGCTCCGTGGAGTTATCCCCAGCAAAACAACCATAGCTAGGAAAATCTATTTTAAAAAAGAATCATATAAACTCTCTAGAAATTATCCCAAGGTCAAACAGAAAATTGAGAAACGTTTATTCAAGAAACTCTACTAAATCTTGGTAAGAACAGTAAGAGTCTGTGGCACCTGAACCACAAGCCATTGTCTCCCTCCCCCCACCTCCCAGAAGCTCAGAGAGATGGAAGCTCCACTCTGGGAAGATGTGGCCAAGAAAAAGGAGATCCTCTTTCCTCATCTGTCAGGCAAATGATACAGTATCTCACTAAGAGGGAATGGTCACCCAGCATTTCTCAATACCTTTACCTCCAGCTTGTAAGAAATAAGTTCCTGGCAAGTGTGGCTAAGAGATTACTCCCTTCCTTTCCCCAACTACTGTATGGCCAGTAGTGGCAGCCATCATGGCCATGCACATGCAGGTTCTCATTAGATTCAGACAGATGGTAAAGAAACAGCAGAGCCAAAAAATGATGGGCCATTCCTTTATTAAAGTCTCGCACCAGCCGATGAGCAAACAGGCAGGAAAACACTTCCCTTTCACTCAGGGTTCCCAAAGCCACTGACACATTCTCTTAGAATCAATGATCCCACCATTCTTAGTGGAGCTTGCAAAACCCCTCAGCTCTAGTTCCCCATCCGTACACCTTCTCTTTCCCTGCCAACATGGCTTCTCCTCATCACTCTGTACTCTCTCCTCTCTCACTCTGCAAGCACGGCTTCTTTCTCCTTCTCCTTCTTCTTTCTCTTTTCAAAACTTCCTGGCATGAAAACCTCTCATTATCAAAACAGTGGCTCTTCCCAAGCAGGAAGGTAATTTGCAATTTCACAGACCATATATACGTGGAGCTGCTCAGCCCCCAATGCAAACTATAAGTGAAAAAACATAAAGATCATATTTTACAAACTTATTTGACCAACATCCAACTATCCACTCATAAGGAAGAGGTCCTAACTCAAGTATGGCAGTCCAAGAAGACTGAAGCCCCAATTACCCTTGCCTTGGCTAACTTTTAGGGTGGAGATTCTAAGCTGGAAGAAACATACCAAGAAAGACAAAGGCCAGCACTCTGCTCATAAGGCAGAGGCATTACCTTCCTCTTCCCAATGCATCATAAGTCAGTAGCTCAGAGATTTTGCCATGGGGTAATGCAAACCACAAGAACAGAGAGCTCTGAATATCTCCCCAGAGGAACCAACTTTATTTGATTTGAAACAGAGTGTGGGTAAGTTCAAGCCTAAAGATGCTCTCAAAAACATTGGCGATTTGGTGGCAAGCAAATTAAGGAAGAGCTGGTAGCTCTATGAGAACAACAACTAAACAGTAGGCCAGCTAGTTTCATAGAGAATAAGGGAAAGAAGTAGCCTAGAAAAGCCCACCTGGGGTCAGAACAAATCTCAAAGACTGGCTGGCCCTGCATATGGAGATAGATTTAGTAGGATCAAAGTGAGGAGAAATTCATTCCCCAAGCATTGTCAAAAACAATAGTGTATCAGCCAGCAATTAGAGAAAACTATCATCTGGGTGGGATATCAAGTGAGACACACACCTTAACAGATAAACCAGGGGTTAGGGGGAACAGTGAAAGAGAGATCTGCTTAAACCACTGTCATCCCAGTGTGAAGGTGTGCTGACCAAAGCTCTACCCATTGAAAAGCAACACCATAAGGCTCACACTATGGGGAAAATAGACATCACTATAATTGACGAGCCAAACAAACAAGTAAACATCAAAAACAAGCCTCACATAAAATTCTGAAATATTGTTTCTAATTTTTTGAAATATACCACTGGTATCTTGATAGCAATTGTGTTTAATCTATAGATTGTGTGGGTAATATGGACATTATAATGATGTTAATTCTTCCTATTCATGAACATGGTATATGCATTTACTTATTTTTATCATCTTCAATTTCTTTCTTCAGTGTCTTATAATTTTGTAAGTACAGGTCTTCTACATCCTTGGTTAAGTTTATTCCTAGGTATCTTATTGTTTTGTTTTGTTTTCATTTCCCTTTATGATAGATCATTACTGGTGTATAGATATGAAACTGATTTCTGGATATTATTTTATATCGTGCTACTTTACTGAATTCGTTTATCAGTTCTAGTAGTTTTTTGATGGAATATTTATGGTAGTGGTTCTTAACCTTTTTTGAGGTACCAAACCCACCAGTTTCATATGTGCACTCACCGAACCCTTCTTTAGTGATAAATAAAAAATATATATTTTTAACAAATTCAAGACATAGGTATATGTGTTTTTAATGGTGCACAAAATGAGCCGTGCATGAACATCACCTTGCTCAAAGAACAAAACCAACAAAGTGCATGAACTCACAACAAATTATGGTATTACTTTATTCTGACCTCCACGGCAGAGGCTTCTCGGAACCCCTGAGACCGACTCATCGAACCCCTAGGATTCTATAGAACCCAGGTTAAGAACCACTGGTTTAAGGTATTCTACATACAATATCATGCCATCTGCAACTGACAGTTTCACTTCTTTACCAACTGGATGCCTTTTATTTATTCTTTTTGTCTGATTGCTTTGGTTATTTGAGTACTATATTGAATAAGATTGGTGATAGCAAACATCCTTGTCTTGTTCTTGATCTTAAGGTAAACACTTGTAGTTTTTGCCCATTGAGTATGATGTTGGCTATGGATTTGTCATACATGGCTTTCACTACATTGAGGTATGTACCCACAATTCCCACTTTGGTGAGAGTTTTTAACATAAACACGGGGTTAGATTTTATAAAATTCTTTTTCTGCACATATTGACATGATCATATGATTCTTATCTTTCATTTTGTTTACACTGTGTATCATGTTTATTGATTTGCAAATGCTGTACCAACCTTGCATCCCTGGGATAAGTCCCATTTGATCATGACATATGCCTTTTGTAATGTACTGCTGGATCCAGTTTATTAATATTTTGTTGAAGATTTTAGCATTTATGTTTATCAGGGATATTGACTTATAATTTTTTTTCTTTGAAGTGTCTTTATCTGGTTTTAGAATTAGGATAATATTTGCCTCATAAAATGAGCTTGGGAGTATTCCCTCCTCCTGAATTTTTTGGGAAAGTATGAGAAGGATAGGTATTAGTTCTTCTTTGAGTATTTTGTAAAATTCACCTGTGAAGTCATCTGATCCAGGACTTTTGTTTGTTGGGAGTTTATCTTATTACTACTTTAATTATTTGGCTGTAATTTGTCTATTCAGATTCTATAATTCTTCCTGATTCAGTTTTAAAAAATTGTTTGTTTCTAGGAATTTATCCATTTCATCCAAATGGTTCAATTTGTTGGCATATAGTTGTCTATAATAACACTTTCTTACAATCCTTTGTATTTCTTTGTTGTCTGTTGTTACTTTTCCTCTTTCATTTGTAATTTTACTTATTTGGGTCCTCTCTCTCTCTCTCTCTCCCTCTCTCTCTCTCTTTTTGATGTGTCTGGTTAAAGGTTTGTTCATCTTATTTAACTTTTTAAAGAACCAGCTCTTGGTTTCATTGATCTTTTGTATTTATTTTTTTAGTTTATTTCGTTTATTTCTGCTCTTATCTTTATCATTTCCTTCCTTCTATTCACTTTCGGCTTTGTATGCTGTTTTTTTTTTTTTCAAGTTCCTTTAAGTGTAAAGTTAGATTGTTCATTTGATATTTTTCTTATTTTTTGAGGTAAGCCTGTAATGCTATAAATTTCCCTCTTAAAAGTGCTTACACTGTATCCCATAGATTTTGAGTTGTTGTGTTCTTATTTTCATTTGTTTCAAGATATTTTTTAATTTGTTCCTTGATTTTATTGTTAATCTATTCATTGTTTAGTAACATATTTTTTAGCCTTCATTTTTTCATGTGTTTTTTGGTTGTTTTATATTCTGCTGCTTTGGGGTAAAATGCTCTGAAGATATCAATTAAATCCAACTGATCTTATGTGTCATTTAAGGCCACCATTTCCTCATTAGTTTTCTGTCTAGATGATCTATCCATTAATGTCAATAAGGTGATAAAACCCTCTACTATGACTACTGCTGTTGATCTCTCCCTTTATATCCATCAGGATTTGCTTCACAGATTTAGGTTCTCCTATACTGGGTGTATAAATGTTACCAGAGTTATCTCCTGTTGTTGGGATTACTCTCTTTATCATTACGTAGAATCCTTCTTTGTCTCTTACTATACTTTTTGTTTTAAAGTCTAGTCAGATATAAGTATTGCTATGTCAGCTTTTTTTTCACTTTCATTTTCATGAAATATCTTTTTCCATCTCTTTACTTTTAGTCTGGGTGTATCATTCATTCTGAAGTGGGTCTCTTGTAGACAGCATATATATGAGTCTTGCTTTCTTACCCAGTCAGCTACCCTATGTCTTTTGATTGGAGCATTTAAGCTATTTACATTTAAAGTGATTATTGACAGTCTGACCAAGTGGTGGCGCAGTGGATAGAGCGTCAGACTGGAATGCAGAAGACTCAGCTTGAGCACAGGCCCATTTGGCTTGAGCAAAAGCTCGCCAACTTGGGTCCAAGGTTGCTGGCTCCAGCAAGGGGTTGCTCAGTCTGCTGAAGGCCCGCGGTCAAGGCAAATGTGAGAAAGTGGTCAATGAACAACTATAGTGGCACAACAGCAACGAAAAACTAATGATTAATGCTTCTCATCTCTCTCTGTTCCTGTCTGTCTGTCCCTATCTATACATCTCTCTGACTCTCTCTCTGTCCCTGTAAAAATAAATAAATAAAACATTAAAAAAATTAAAGTGATTATTGACAGATATGTATTTATTGCCATTTTTTCTCTTAATGATGTTCCTTTTTTTAAATTTTTTCCTAAAGAGAGCCCTTTAACATTTCTTGTAATGTTGGTTTGGTGGTAACAAACTCCTTTAGCTTTTTCTTGTCTGGGAAGCTCTTTATTTCTCTTTCAACTTTAAATGATAGCCTTGTTGGGTAAAGCAGTCTTGGTTGTAGGTCCTTGATTTTCTTCACTTTTAATATTTTGTGTAATTGCTTCTGGTCTGAAATGTTGCTGTTGGGAAATGAACTGACATTCTAATGAGAGCTCCCTTGTAACTAACTACCTACTTTTCTCTTGCTTATTATAGGAAAGCAACCCAATGAAAGATTGACACTCAAATAACTATAAGAGGAAAAGAGAATTTATTAAAGCTGGTGGAGCACACAGGGCCTGTGGCTCCAAAGACATGTACTCCTTCAAATTAGATTTCTTACATCGTATATACCCTTTACAGAACACAAGTTCACATACATGGATCTCGTGATCCCTTTGTCTAGAGGTACATATCACACAATTTCAGGATGGAAGGGGGTTAGATGATATCAGAGGATAAGCATTTGTAAATCACCCATTAAGGAGAAAGAAAGGGGAGAATAAAGGGCTACTCAAATCTCCCTTCTCTCTCCAGCATTCCTGGCTGCTTACCTTCTTCTTCACAGGTGTGGAGAAGGGAGGGGGTCCGAATCTCCTCCCTCCTCCCATTTGAAACCTTCTAGTATGAAAACCTCTCCATTTACAATATGCAATCGGCCATCTTGAGCTGGTGTAAATCACACACAAGTATAAAAATCATATTTACAAAATCTTTCTGAACACTAGGCCTGAATCATAAAATGCCTTTTAAGCCTCTTAGTAAAAGGGGGATTTTTTATCTCATTATAAAATCATTCATTTTATCAAAATTACTAATAGACTTCTCATTAAATATGCCATATTGACCACATGTGTTTATATTATTTCCTTTCCAAAACCCATTTAAAATAAGAGTGAAGGAATTTTAAAAGTATGCAATTATAGGAACAAAGAGAATGACAGACAGACAAAAAACAAAAAACAAAAAAAACCCTGCAACAAATGTTTAGAAGATAGCAGATAGAAAGCAATGTAATGAATTTTCAGAGTGGAGGAGATTACAATTCCAAGGCCTGCTGTAGTAAATATCCCAAGGACCCTTTACCCTACAGAACATGGGCAAGCCAGTTCTCAGTACCAACATTTATTACTGAAGGGCAGAGTGAGATGCAGAGCTGGAAACAAGAGGCTTGAGTGAAGTCTCAACATGGGGTTGTTGGATTCTTAGCTCTGCCTCTCAACCTCTCCTCACTCCTACAAGAAAGCTCGGGTTCAGTTAGCCTCTGGATAAACTGAACCAGAGAGAATCTGGACTTGAAGATCAGATACAGAAGGAATAGGAGTGAAGCATGAACATCAATTCAGGAGAATTAGTGAAATTCTGGGTACGAATTGTGAGAACCCCAGAGCTCTCCTTTCCTTCTTCTTCAAAATGCTAATAATCAGGCCTGCACCCCCAGACAGATAAGTGGAGGATTATTTCCTGCAAAAAAGCTTCTGCCTCGGGGATGAAGGCCTTCAGACACTGATATTTGAGGTTCCTCTGACAAAAACACCAGCTAGCTACTATGTCATCTTCAGTAAAGAAAGGACATGTCCTGCCTACATACAAATTTTTCAATGCTCCACTATTAAAAATAAACAGATAACCAGGGATCACCAAACAATAAGGCAATCATCTGTGGAAGAGACTGCTAATGTACTCTTCCTGGATGTTCTGCTAGATTACACTGCCCAGCCCCTTGTAGCTCATGGAACTATATGGCTAGTTTTTCTCAATAGAATGTGAGCAGAGCTCTGGCCAATTGGTTCAGTGGTAGAGCATTGGCCTGATGTGTGGATGTTCTGGGTTCAATTCCTGGTCAGGGCACAGTCATCTGCTTCTCCACCCTTCTCCTTCTCCTTTACCTCTCTCTATCTTTCTCTCTCTCTCTTCTCCTCCTGTAGCCACGGCCTGATTGGAGCAAGTAGATCTCAGGCGCTGTGGATGGCTCCATGGCCTTCCCATCAGGTGTTAAGAAGAGCTCGGTTGCTGAACAATGGAGCAACGCTCCAAAGGGGCAGAGCATCACCCTCTAGTGGGCTTGCGAAATGGATCCCTGTCAGGATGCATGCGGGAGTCTGTCTCTGCTTCCCCTCCTCTCACTGAATTAAAAAAAAAAAAAAAAGTGAGGAGAATAGTTGGCGTTACTTCCAGGCCTAGGAGTTAAAAGTTCCCCACATCAAGAAGATATAGCATCAGCAAACACAAACAGAAAATTCAGGAAAAGGAAAAAATAAAGAACAGGCGTTCTTGGAAATTAGAAATATGAGCTGAAATGCAAAATTTAGTGAATTCAAGAGAATTATACAATGAAGTCAAGAGAATTATTATGGGCTGAATGTCTGTCCCCTCCTGCCCAAATTATATGTTGAAGTTCTAGCCCCCAATATGATATTATTAGGATATGAAGCCTTTAAGAGGTAATAGGGGCTATGTGTGGTCATGAGAGGGAAGCTCCCAGGATGGAATTAGTGCTCACATAAGAAAAAGAAGAGATATCAAGGTTCCTTCTCTCTGCCATGTGAGGAAGGACATGGTTAGAAGGTAGCCATCTGCAAGCCAAGACAGGGTCTTTGCTGGGGAACTGACTAGGCCAGAAACTTGACCATGAACTTCTTAGTTTCTAGAACTGTGAACACTAAGTTTCGATTATTTAAGCCATCCAGTTTATAGTATTTTGTTGTGGCTGCCTGAGCTAAGAGAAAAATTTCTCAGAAACTTGCATTTAGAGGCAAATAAATAAAAAAGAAAAGAGAAAAGAAAATTAGAGTATTGATCCAGGAGTCCCAATGCTTAATTAATTGTACGTTCAGAAAGATTAGTAAACCACAGGGGAGAAACATTCGAAGAAGGTATTCCAGGAGAAAAGTGAGCTAATATCAAATAGTTTGGGTTTTGGGGGAATAAAATGATAAAATGCTGGAATTTTGTTTTTTAAAATATAAGTAAGACACATAGAAAACTAAGCAAAAGAAAGGCAATACAATAATTAACTCAAAAAAATTTCATAAATAAGAAAATGTTTACCGTAACTCTATAAAGACTGTAACTACTGAGAATAACAAGAATCAACTATTTTTAAATAATGTATTGTTTAATTTGTTTGATTTGGGTTTTAGAAAAATGGTATGATACTCTATGTAATCTTGTAAAACTTGGGTTTTTTCTTCTGCTTCACACAATATTGTGAGATTCTGCATAATGTGTATAGTTCTGATACATTCATTTTCACTGCTGTATAGTACTCCATTATCACTATTTTTTTTTTTTTAACTGAGAAGAGGTGACATAGTGAGACACACTTCCACATGTGCCCCAACTGAGATCTGCCCGGCAACACCCCTTTCTGGGGCCAACGCTGGGACCAACCAAGCTATCCTCAGTGCCCTGGGCCAATGCTCAAACCAATCAAGCCTATTACTATCTATTCTTAAATTTTCCTATTGAACTTTTGGGTGGTTTGGGTAGTCCTTAGTACTAAGACCTTTCTTGTGGATCTGTTAGAAGTTACTTAGGGAATATGTCCAAGAGTAGAATTACTAGGTGAGTCAATAAAGCCAAATAATTTTCCAGTGTGTGGTACCAATGTACATTGCTCCAGAGTCTATTAGCAATCCCTCCATCTGTAACCGCATCAGTATTTGATGGTTGAGAAGAGACTTCTCAACTGTTAGCCAATATGACAGATATAAAACAGTTTCTCATTTGGGTTAATTTCCATTTCCTGCCTACTTGTGAAATTGAGCATTTTTACTGTGTATATCCATCATTTGTGTTTTCTTTACCATAAGATATATCTATTTCTGTCACTGACCTAGTTTTTCTATTGGGATATTTATTTTTCTTTTGTGATTTTATGCCTTTTAATTCTTTATCTATTCCTGATACTAAACATTTGTTGGTTTATATGTTGGAAATCTCTTCTATAAGTTTGGATCTTATCTCTTTGCCTTCTTTATGGTCTCATTTGATAAACAAAAATTGTTAACTTTATTTCCCAGTTTCCAGCACTTTATTCCCATTCTGCCTTTTCTGTATGATTACAACATAGAAATGACAACACAGACCAGTATTTCTACCACTATGGCTCCCTAAGAATGAATTTAAAGACAGCCCTCTGGTAGGAAGACCATCACAGTCCCAGGGCTCGGAAGAAAGGAACACTTACTTGGCCCCAATTTACCAGAATAGAAAAATATATTTTATTTTTTAAAAAATATTAAATCAGATTAGCAAGCTCAGCTCTGTAGCTAGCTACCTTCAATGACCCCTAAACCTCCAGTGTTAATCACCTAATTCAGCTCCCCAACTGGCTTTCTCATTCAGATTGCTCCCTGCCTGTGTGATCACTCCCTGCTATCTTTTTCTTAGGACTTTACTGATGAGGAATAAATCTGGTCAATCTGGCTCTTTTCAGTTTTTAAAGTTCTTTATCATTGTTATGCCCATAAATTTGTCACCATTAAGCTTTCCAGTGCTAAGGAAAAGAGCATTCTTTCTCACACTTACGTAATCCTAATTTCCAGTCATTCTTCACCTGTATGTGCTAAAAGAGAAAATTAGATTATTTTTCCACCTGCTTGACTTAAGGTTTTCCTAGAATTTATAAGTAAGCTGCCCTCAAAGAAACTTAAAAAGAGTAGGGAAAGTAGGCAGGCCGAGGGAAGGGTCCCTCGGAGGAAGAAAGTCCCCTTACTTGTGATTCCTCTCTTCCCCTTTAATGCAGTTTACTAAGGCAATTGTGAAGCCAGGTGTAAAACCATTCCTCCTGTCTGATAGTTGTATAGTTCCTGTCTGCTCAAAGATGTGTCGATGAGCTTGTCAATTAACCTGAGAAGGGCCCTCAGTATTCCTGAACTTTAGGTATTTGGAAAGATTTGCACATAGTAACAAGGATGCTGAGAAGAAAAAAAAAGTTCACCTTCTGGAAGAAAACCTGCTATCTGGGAGGGTGCTCCTTTTTTTGGCTGCTTGGTGAGCTTGTTTTTAGAGGCACAGCCTTTGTTTTACAGAAGAATAAACCATCCCTAGTTCCCTAATATTCTCTTTCTTTGGGAACTCTTATTTATGGTCTGGTGTATTAAAACAATAAACATGGGTTTGTGGCTGGAATTGTGGATTGGGGGGCAGGGTGCGGAGGCCAGGAAAGGGGTTTCCCAGCTTTGTGTGAGAAGCGAAAATGAGGTGGCAGCTTTAGCAGACCCATTCTGCGCCCTTTTCTTCCTGCCAGAATGCAAGTGCCAGCTGAGGCCCGACACCTTATTTCATTGTGTGAAGACAGGAAAGAAATCTCTCAATTATCTTCAAATTAACTGCCTCTTGCCATTATCTGTTCCCTGAGGGCCAATCAGAGAGTGTGTCTGAAAAAGCTGGGAGTTAGCCTACCCCTTCACCCACTCTGTGAGATCTCTTCCCATCCCACCCCCTTGCATAAACACGCCCAGTCAAAATCATCTGTGGCTGCCATTTCTCATGACAAACTTTAATGCTTTAATTAGGAAGCATCTGCGTGTCCACTCTTCACAAACACCATATGGTGCTCAGTACAAAATATGTTTCATTTTCATGAAGGCAAAGCCTTAGGAAAGGACAGTATTTTGAATATCAATTGTCATTCCCACATTGGGTAAAGAATAAATTTACTGTGCTTCAAAAGAAACACCAGTGTTTGAAAGAATGAAGGGGTTTGTTTTCTACCTGGCAAAACTTGGAGGAAAAGATGTCTTACGTTAGAATAAAGCAGAATTCTGCTTTTAAGCCTCACCAATTGAAAGCCCTTTAGAAGTATATTCCAAGAATCTCTAAATGGTCTGAGGATTTAAGATAAAAAATGTCTTGTAGTAACACTTCACATTTTAAACAAAACAGTAAAATAACCATCTCTTACATAGCTAATCTAGAAAATCTGGGTTCCAGTCTTAGAATTAGAATGTTGAAAAGGCACCACTGACCAAAGCATTTTGCCTATCCTGCCCTGGAGAATGGCTGTTCAAGGGCACGCTACAAGAGAAAAATCAGCTACTTTGCTTCTTTGACAGTGGGCTGACTTGGGAAATATGGCCCAATGGAATACAGTCTTTGGGTTTGTTTTCCTTTGTAATTTTGTGTCCTTGAAATAACAAATCTAAGCTTTCCAAAGTTCACTTTCTTTTTTTTTTTTAATTTAAGAGCTTAAATAAGGCCAAGTTTCTAGATCTTTTTTCCAATGAGGATCAGGGAGAGATATGGGCCAAATTCCAACATGTGCCTTTTCCTGCTTTTATGCAAATCACTCAGCATGTAAATGATTAAATAATTAAACCATTATGGTATTTAAATAAGCCATTTATATTTTCTTCATTGCCCAGGTCAGCTACCATTCTTTTGTGGGAGGCAATAGGATAGGGTTAGAAAAAGTCCCTCCGGAGGATGAGGGATTGGACTGGGAAGGACTATAATTACTCATTTTTGTTTTAAAATAAATAAAGCAGTGTAGGCTGTGGAGTGAACACCATCCCCCTGTTCCCAAATGAGGGACTGGTTTCTTTCTTTCTTGTCACCAGCACCCCTGGTCCTCACACCAGCACTGGTGTCAGTCACCTCAGTTTCCTCTTAGATTCTACTACATAATTATGAGCTACCACATGTGGCTTCTGAGACACAACTTTAATTATCCAAACTCAGAGCACACAACAGACTCTGAATTGACTGAACAAAAGCCTATTAGAAGGTGATCCCCTGTGGTCACATTGTAATTACTGTCAGGGGACATTGAGGTTCTGAAATTATTTCTGTAATATCTCGATAACATTCTATCCTGGAGTCACGTGAATAATGATTTGTGCCATAATCTTATTTCCTTTAATGGTGTGACAGTGAAAATAAAGGAGGAGGGGGTTGCCTGACTCTGGCCTATAACTCAATTCAGAAGGCCGCCGCAGATGTGCAAACATGGCACCTCCAGCAATTATTGCTATGATAGCCTCTGTCTTCACGCCCAGTAAGCCCGGAGCTGGGAACTGAGGGGTGTTATCATTCACAGTGTTGGACACTGAAACATCTAGCCAGAGCAGCAGGTCCTGTAAAGGGAAATAAATAGGAAACATTCAGTGAAGTAGTTCAATGTATCTTTTCCAAAGAAGGCTTTCACAGAAGCATAAAGAATCATTCCACTGCAATGGAATATCTTGAAATAAAGGGCATTAATGGATGCTCATGGGTGATCTCTTTGCTGTAACTATATTTTATACTATGAGTCCATTAGGTAGTTATAATGCAATTCAGCACAGATTTTTCACTTCTAACAGTGTGAATTAGATTATTCAGCTTCTGTTAAAAAATCTGAGCTCAGTTTGATCATTTAACTTTTAATGTAACATATAAAGAAATGGCATGAAGTTCAAAAGTTATTGCTGTTTTCATTGCTTATTTAACACATTTGTTTTAATTGCTTTCTTTGCATTTTATTGCCAGGATAGATATAGTGATTTAATCACAATATAAATTTCTAGATTACAAACATAAAAAAATTCTGATCTCTCATCACAGAACTTAATGATAAGTTATATCAACATATTATCACAAATCTTTTTTCTCTGCTCAAGTTCCAATCTTAGACCAGTTATAATTTTGGAAGATGTGTTGATGCAAGCTGATCTTCCTGCCCCACCCCAACCAGCTTCTCTTCGGGCTCTATCTGTGTCTGTTACCACTTCCAAATGAGCACATCAAGCCATTCATGTATGCCCGTGATGTACACCCTGGGTATGAAGCTCATTGACTTTCCCTTACTCACCTGCACATTCCATTTAAGCTACTGAAACTAAATTCTTTAAAGTACTCATCATTTCCCTCCCACCTTGCTGTGTTCTTGTACTCTGTTCCTTTAGGCTAGAATGTCTTCACTTACTCCTCATTTCACTCCTATTATGGCATCCTATCCATCCTTCCTGAACAGTTTCAAGGGCTGCTTATTTCTGCTTATCTTCACAGGGGCTGCATTCTCAGCTAAAACTAAATAGCACTTTTTTTTTTTATTTTTTGCATGCTCACTTCTAGTGGTACTGACTTCATCACAGCAGGCATTTTGATCATTTGTGTGCTTCTCTGTGCCTCTCTACAGAGAGTGCAGTCGCCTTAAGAGCATAATCAAGAATTACTCGTCTATTAACTTATTCATTCATTCAACTCTCTACCTATTCATTAATTATTTGTCTATTTGTGGTAGGCAGTGAGACAGGCATGAACAAAGAAAGGACAGAAGGTCACCAAAGCAAGGACAACAGGCTAGACCTCAGTTGTGTTGCAGCTCCAGGCCTAGAAAAGCAGCAAAACCAGACAAGTGACTCCACAGCTGACTTCAGGACCAGCTGCTTTGATTAAGGACCCCCTGCGCTGGTGCCCACAAATCAGTGAAAACCATCACCCTGTAAGACACATCTGGAGAACTGACAAATATTCCTTCTATTGAGATCCTCCCCTGGAACCTACTCTAAAATTTACACTCTTTTTTTTTTTTTCTTTACAGAGACAGAGAGAGAGTCAGAGAGATTGATAGATAGGGACAGACAGACAGGAATGGAGAGAGGTGAGAAGCATCAATCATTAGTTTTTCATTGCCGTTGCGACACCTTAATTGTTCATTGATTGCTTTCTCACGTGTGCCTTGACCACGGGCTTTCAGCAGACTGAGTAACCCCTTGCTGGACCCAGCAACCTTGGGTCCAAGCTGGCGAGCTTTAGCCAGATGGACCCGCGTTCAAGCTGGTGACCTCAGGGTCTTGAACCTGGGTCTTCCACATCCCAGTCCGACTCTCTAGCCACTGCGCCACTGCCTGGTCAGGCTAAAATCTTCACTCTTAACAACCGTTAGGGTGGAGGACCCACTGTGCTCTCCCACCTGGAAGCACACTTCTTCTTTTCCCCTCCCCCTTCCCCTCCCTCCAGGCACATTTCTCTCCTCCTAAGTTCTCCTTCTTTTGTCTCTAACTTATTTCTTGAGCCCATTGCTTCACCTCTGTGACTTTCTAAATGAACTTTCTCTTATGAGTCTTGGCTCTGATTTTTTTTCCTACCCAGAACTCAAGTACTGAAGTTGCTGAACCAAGCTCTAGTTTGACCCCACCAATCTGACACCCAGTGCTGTTTTCATTCACACCACTGCCAATATATTAATGATTCAATAATGCTATTGAGTAACTAGATATTGGGTGACTATTTCAGCCATTGAAAATATGAGGATGAGAAAAATTAAATAAGACACAGTTCTCTCAGTCCCTACCATCCAGGAACTTAGAGTCTAGTGCACAGAGAAACAGAAAAACATCCTGTGTATCAGTGTTTCCATTGTTAAAAAGAACTGAACTTTAATCCACGGGCTACATAGAGACACGAAGGCAGGTTACAGAAGAAATTTTAGAAGGAGCTTTATTAATTAGCTGGCTAGCTATACGGGGCACAATCCCAAATCATGTGGGGTCTAATACAGTTCTGAGCTGCTTTCATACAAAATCAAGTACTGGTTGGAATGGGTAAGGAGGGGCTTGTGATCCCTTTGTCTAGAGATATACCTTACTCTCATGACTTTAGGGTGAGTCCAAGTATAGGAATTCTTGAATAAGGTACATAAACATTGTTTCCTAAGGCTTTCAGATAAGTTCTATCTTCTTTGCTCTGTGTGGCAAGTGGCCCCAGGCACCCTTTCAGAGAATTCTAGGAATCAGCTAAACTATGACTAGATGACCCAGTTGTCCTTATAAGCCAGGAAGCTCCTGCATTCTTCTCTTTCCTTTCTCCACAGAGAGGAGGGAGTAAGATGCCTGACTTTTCCCCTTTAAAATGGTGTTGCTAATAATGCACAGTGACCAGATTTTAAAATTGGTAAAGCGGGACACCATTGACAGGGGGGTTCTTGATTAAAAATTTGGTCTATATGGAGCAAAAAAAAATTTTTCATAGAATGCAGAAATAGTATTGTAATATATTTTTTTAAATTGGGACTTTTAAAAAATGCCGTGGGACATGGGACAGATTGTTAAAAATCGGGACTGTCCCGCCAAAAGCGGGACATCTGGTCACCTTACTAATGGTAAGTTTTATAGTTCCTTGGCACCTTATCAGACCATAAGAGTGACCCTCAGAGCATGCTTAGAACAGTGTCAAATCCATGGCAGTTGCTCACATAATATTCACCAAAAGTCAATAGTTAACCGAGTAACCCAATTCCCACCAAATGAATTTGAGAGCATGAGTACCTTTACCTAAATATGCTAAACATATTACCCCTGGTGACTCTTAAACTACATTTTTGTAGAACCAGTAGCTGCGGCCACCATGACAACCGCCTGGCCCAGCAGGTTTGCATTTGATTTGGACAGACGGTAATGAAACAACGGAGCCAAAAACAGGTGGGCCATTAGCTTTAATCCTAGCTTGCACCCGGCGGGCAAGAAATACACACAGTGGGAAAACACTTCCCTTTCCATTCAGGGTTCCCAAAGCCACTGACTTATCCAAGTTTCCTAGAATCAAAGGTTTCTAGCTCACCAGAGCTTATTCACTTCTGTTCCCCATCTCCTTCTTTCTGCACAAACTCTGCACAAACTGGCTTATCCTTCAGCACTCAGCCATTTTTGGCTGCTTCTTCTCTCTTCCACATGGCCTTTCTCTGCTCTCCTCTCTAATGCTAATCTCAGGAACCAAGAGAGAGAGAGAGAGAGAGCAAGCTCCTGGTCTACCCCATTTTATAGTGTAGAAATCAAAACCTTTAATTCAATATTCAGACAAGGAAGTCTCTGATACAAAGTCACTTAGGGTGGAAAAGGTTTAGTCTTAAAACTAAACCTTAGGCTATAATGACCCTGCCTTACAGCCTGTCCCCCCCCCCCAATGCAAACTCTAAGCGAGCAAACATATATATCATATTTGCAAACTTATTTGACCCACAATTATCTTTAGAGATATATAGCTCCCTGATAAGTAAAATAGCTATTCAGTCACCATCTTTCTTAAGCACAACGCAGTCCTAAAGGAGGAAGAAGGACTTGCTTACTCAGTAATCCAGCTCAGGCTGCTCTCCATTGCAGCTGGATGCTGATAAAGGATAATTGGATTAGAGAGCAGACAATTTTGAGGAACTGTGGCGCCACTCCCAACCACAAACAGAAGAAGTGATCTTGCAGCTGCCTTTGCCCAAGGCCTTTTGAGGAATCCATATAACCCCTGCCCCATCCCTTTCTCAGGGCTGACACCCTTTGCTGGTCTCAGCCCACCTGCACCCATGAGTTTTTAAAATAAATTTTCCTTTTGGAACACGCTGACCTTGTGTTTTTGGTTCAACTTGCGGTTTCTGCCTTTCACTCCCTTCCAACAATTCAAAAGGAAAAGGACCCTGTTGGGCAGATAAAATATATTATGCTCACTTTGTTAAAGATGGCGCTGCCCACATGGAAGTTCATTGATATTAATGTGTGTTCTGGAACAGGCTGTGGGCAGGCCGGGTCGTTATAGCCTAAGGCTTGGTTTAAGAGTAAGCTCTTCCCCACACCCTTGACTGATTGGATGATGTAGGGTGGTGCACTCTCCTGAGGAATCCCATTATACAGAGACTTCCTTGTTTGTATAATTGGATTAAAGGTTTTGAGTCTGCTATAAAGTGGGAGAGACCAGTAGCTTGATCTCTCTCTCTTGGTTTTTGGCTCCTGTGTTTCATTACCGACTGTTCGAATCCAATGTGAACCTGCGTGGGTCAGGCTGCTGTGATGGCGGCCTCGACTACTGGCTTTACAAACCCAATGCAAAGTCTTCATGCATAAAAACTTCAGAGCACCTTTCTGAAGGCACATTTGCTAACACAGATTGGGGGGGAGGGGCGGGGTGGAAAGAAGCAAGGGAGGGAAAACTGTAATAATTGCTCCTTGAACACTCAGGTCTCTTTTTTTCTTTCAGCTAGCATTTGAATATCTCTTAGGGCCAGGCAATGCAATGTGGAAAGTGTTAAGAGGTTTGTTCTCCAGAGTTAAAACACTAACTTCCGGTGTAAGATGGGAAAGTCTTTATAAGGAAGTGGGCTTTGATTGGATTTGAATAAAAGCTCATCTGCTTGTCTGTGCTAGGAAGTCAAGTTCCTAGGTTGATGCCATCACTTTGTCTCTTGCATCCTTCGTTTCTATCACTCTTCTCTCCAAGATAGGAGTTATCTTGTTTTTTAAATAAAGGTCAAACAGTGTTTTTATACTTTGTTTTTTTACACAATTCTTCCTGCTGAGATTTTCTGAAAAGTCAATGTCAAATCTAGGGGCTAGTTAATAGCAATGTATCAATGTGAATTTCTTAGTTTTGACAAATATACTTGCTTATGTAAGGGGAAATTGGGTGAGGGTGTATGAGAATTCTGTTTATATGTTTGTACCTTGGGTGAGGGTATATAAGAATACTGTGTATATGTTTGCAAATGCCAACCAAAGAAACGTCCAAACCTGTAGAGAATTTTTATGAGTTTATTTGAGCCAAACTGATGACAATTTCCAGGAAGCAAAATCTCAATGAATTGAGAAAATGCTCCAGAAAATGGCAGTTTTACCACTTATTTTATATACCAGTATCAAGGGTGTTGGGCAGATAAAATATATTATGCTCACTTTGTTAAAGATGGCACTGCCCACATGGAAGTTCATTGATATTAATGTGTGTTCTGGAACAGGCTGTGGGCAAGCCCGGTCGTTATAGCCTAAGGCTTAGTTTAAGAGTAAGCTCTTCCCCACACCCTTGACTTATTGGATGATGTAGGGTGGTGCACTCTCCTGAAGAATCCTATTATACAGAGACTTCCTTGTTTGTATAATTGGATTAAAGGTTTTGATTCTATGGTATAAAGTGGGAGAGACCAGTAACTCTCTTGCTCTCTTGGTTCCTGAGTTCCTGAGGTTGGTATTAGAGAGGAGAGCAGATTAAGGCCATGTGGAGGAGAAGTAGCCAAGATGGCAGAGTGCTGAGGAAGAAGCTAGTTTGTTAAGAGTTTGTGCAGGAGGAGATGGGGAACAGAGGTGAATAAGTCTGGTGAGCTAGAAACCTTTGATTCTAGGAAACTTGGATAAGTCAGTAGCTTTGTGAGCACTGAATGTATGGGTTTTGGAGCCCAGTGTGTGTTTTTGCTTGCCCGCCGGGTACAAGCTAGAATTAAAGCTGATGGCTCACCAGTTTGTGGCTCCTGTGTTTCATTACCGACTGTTCGAATCTAATGCGAACCTGCGTGGGTCGGACAGCTGTGATCCTGACCCCGGCTACTGGCTTTACAAAGGGGAAGTGTAAAGCCAGTAGTCGTGGTCAGGATCACAACCGCCTGGCCAGTGCAGGTTCGCATTTGATTCGATCAGTCGGTAATGAAACAATGGAGCCAAGAACTGGTGAGCCATCAGCTTTAATTCTAGCTTGCACCCGGCAGGCAAGCAAAAACACACACTGGGCTCGAAAACCCACACATTCAGTGCTCACAAAGCTACTGACTTATTCGAGTTTCCTAGAATCAAAGGTATCTAGCTCACCTCTGTTTCCCATCTCCTCCTGCACAAACTCTGTACAAACTCGCTTCTTTCTCAGCACTCTGCCATCTTGGCTGCTTCTCCTGGCCTCCATGTGGCCTTAATCTGCTCTCCTCTCCAATACTAACCTCAGGAACCGAGAAAAGAGAGCAAGCTCCCGGCCTGCCCCACTTTATACTGTAGAAATCCAAACCCTTAATCCAATCTACAAACAAGAAAGTCTCTGATACAAAGTCACCCATATGAGGCATAATGGGATTCCTCAGGAGAGCGCACCACCCAACATCATCCAATCAGTCAAGGGTGTGGGGAAAAGCTTACTCTTAAAACTAAGCCTTAGGCTATAACAACCCGGCCTGCTTACATTACAGCCTTTCTCCCACACCCATCCCAAGTATAAGGGCAAATAATATCACCTGGGTGACGAGCTTCCATGTGGGCAGTGCCATCTTTAACAAAGTGAGCATATTATATTTTATCTGCCCAACAGGAAGACATATGGGGGTTACTTGAAATGTGTTGGTGGTGGATTAGGGAAGTGGGAGAAAGATAAGCAGGGAAAACTCTGAATTTGGATAAAAAGTAAAATAAAGAGACTCATACTTCTTTTACATTGGTTAGTACAGGAGAGTTAACAGTGAACATTTATAGCACATGGAGATGGTATTCTATTCGGGGAATAGGATAACAATGAGCGGTCCTATGGTCTGCTCTGGAAGATTATGCCCTGAGGGGTCTGGACAAAGGGGATTACTCTGACATTCCAAGGGTGTGTTATTTTAGATGCAAGAAGACAGTAGGCAGGCTCAGTTAAGGCAGGATTGACCTTTGTCAAGAAAGATACCAACCCAGGTTATGACTACCTGCCATGACCAGCTTTTAGTTTGAAAGTTTTCATTTCACACTGTCCTATGGGGTTAGTTTAGGTCTCTGAGTTTGTAAGGCTGCCATGTAGGCCTCCCCTGAGCTTGTCAGAGAGGCTCCTTTTTCATTCACATAAGTTTCCCATAAGTTATTTCAAAATAAAAATATATTTAAATAATAATTATTACAAATAAATACAGGGTCGGTCAAAAGTAGGTTTACAGTTGTGAGTACACAAAACATACAACTTATTCTTGTATTATTATTTATTAATTTTTGCATTATCTTCCATTCGAGCAACTGTAAACCTACTTTTGCTGTAACCTAAATGCCCCCATGAAGTAGTCAATGACCAACAAGAATCTCATTTGGAAGTTTTGCCCTTGCCCATATCAATCTGTTTATGCTCTCAAACACCCTTTTTTTAGGCTGACATGATGATGCAAAGCATGGATCCATTCACCCTCTCTGTAACCTCTTGAGCTCTTGAACTCTCTGAATCCAATTATAGGTCCATGTGTTCTTGACTGGATTGGCTGTGATGGCCTGAGTGACATTTTGCCTTGAGGCGCTAATGGTGACATAGGTTATCCCTGGGGTTCTGACCACAGCTCTGTCATTAGCTAGCTACCATTGTTTGGTTAATATAATGAATGGTTCCATAGGAAATAATGGTGTAAAGCCTTATTAAAGATGAAGGCTTCATCCATTAAAATGCTTTCTGTCCTTAATGAAGGTCAGTGGAAGACTGATTGCACGAGTAAATTCTGCTTTATGCTCACCCATATGTCTCAATTAATCTCTAGGGCAAACAAGACCTCAGACTAAATTTGTGTTTGCCTTTATTCTTTAAAAATTGTTGAAAAGGCTATTACTGAAACAAGCTTAGCATGTCCTGTTATCAGAGAACTGTGTGTAACATAAGGCATTCTCCAAATTGTTTTATTTTCTGAGATAAAATATTATCAAGTATATAATTTTTTTAATCTCTAATATCACTAAAACTTTTAGATTTATAATACCCAATATAGTAACCACTAGTTACCTATGTTTACTGAGCACTTAAAATGTAGCTAGTATGAACTCAGATGTAAGTGCAAAATTTACACACTGAGTTCCAGAGACTTAGTCCAAAAAAAAAAATGTAAAAGAGCTCACTGATAATTTTTATATTGATTACATGTTGAAATGATATTTTTAATTATTGAGTTAAATAAAAGATATTATTAAATTTTATTTCTCCTGCTCTCTCCTTTTTTAATGCAGCCAGTAGAAACTTTAAAAGTGCACGTGTCTCAAATTACATTGTTATCAAATAGTACTGCCTTAAACAAGATAGAAATGTTCAGTGCCTGCCTCAGCCTACCTCTCCTCAAGTATATGATTTTCAGGCCGTGGTAAGGTGATGGATAACGTGGTTTTCTTCAATAGAATAAATTAATCTGTTTAGGCCAAGCAGTTTTGCTTTGTGCACAATGAAATATAAATCTTACGTGCAATTGAGAATCTCCTGTCACAAAACTCTTACCAAGGGCTAGGAACTGCCTGTCTTTGGCACTGGGAATATACATGTGAGATGCCATCTTTGCCTTGTAGTCAATTAGTTTCTGTCCCTGCTTGCTCCTTTCTTCCTCTGTGAGCTCTGTTTGGCAATCCCATCCCCAACAGTTACCTACCATCTACTTTGACAGCTGCTTCCTAGGTCTTTCCAAATTATCTTTATCATCTAAAAAAGAGTTTCTGCAGCTTGACGGAGGCTCCTTGAGAGCAAGGTTCATTTTATTAACTGCCCTGCCTCATCCCTTCCTCAGCACTGGGCGCATACTACTTGCTTCATCGATGGGTCAAAAAGGAATAATAGCCATAATAAATGCACTCCTTATTGAACACATAATAGGCATGATTTCTTTTTTCTAAGTGTATTTTTTGTATTTGCTCATGGAACCCTCTCGGCAATCCTATAAGATAAATACTAAAATTACCTATAAGTAAGGTGACCAATTTTTTTACAATAAAAAGGAAGGCAAAAATAAATTGAAGAAAACAATATCGTAAATAAAAGAAGCATTTTATTCATTGCAAAAATAATACACTATAATATGATACATGCATAATAAAACATTTGTAATGTTTTATGTTGTAATTATGCTTACATGCCTATTAATTTTTAATAATTGTAAGAAAAAAGTACTCATTTAGATACAAATAAGTCACATCACAGACAATAGATCAACTCTGCATTGATCGAATACGGACATTTACCGATTAGTCTTACAATATCAAAAAGGAGGACATGTAGGAGGACACTTTTTGAGGGAGGACGGAACTTACAAAAGAAGGACTGTCCTCCCTAAAAGAGGATGATTGGTCACCTTACTATAAGTTACAGATGAAGAAACCAAGACATAGAGGGGCCTAAAAAGTTACCAGTTCTTACACAGATGGTAAATGATGAAGGTAGATTTACATCTAGGCAGTCATTGTGCAATCAGAGTGAGGTGGCATCAAACAGTTTAAAAGCTGACTCAGCCTGTATGAAAGCATCGAGAGGGTAGAAATGGCTGTGGAGTCTCCTTGCAATAAGGGCACTAGACCCTAGAACAAAAGGCCAGGTCCCAGCCTCTCCACCTGCAACTTGGGTTCTGGGAAGATGGCCAATGAACACCAAATTATTTTGATTTAGATAACAATCTGTCCCATATATTCACATCTGAGAAAACACACAGCAGTTGCTGGAATATTGTAGTGGAACCTCATGCTCTGTGGTGAGAATAGGCAAAGGTTGCCCTTGTGCTTGTGCCCAAGGTGCTAATTGTCTGGGTTGGCCAAGGCAGGTCAAACTGTCATCAATCATCCCAACAGGAGAGCAAGTCATTGTTCTTCAAGGAGCATTATTACTCAGGCCTTTCTATGCAGCTAGAGGTTGATGCTTCCACAATCCACCAGGCACCTTGGAAGAACGTTTGGATAACAGATAGCTGGCATTATAAAAACATTCCCTCTGTTCTATTTTAAAGAGTTATAGGCAAAAGGTGGGTAGTGGTGGAGGGTGGAGCATTTTGAGAAAGAGTCAGAATGAGAGGCAGGCTAGGAGCATATGGTGAAATAGAAAAGCACCTAGCTGGTGTCCCAGGCAACTGTGATTCTAGCTCTGCCTTTGATATTGCTAGTTGTAAGACCTTAACCAACTTGCCTTAACTCAGAGTCTCAGTTTGTTCATCATTAAAATGAATAAGATGATTTTGCCCTGTTTATCAAACAAAACATGTTGATAATTAAATTGTATTGTAAACACATTTTCATTTTATTTATTTATTTATTTTTAATTCAGTGATATAAAGGGAGGCAAAGAGAGACTTTAATATGCACCTCAACCTGGATTCATCCAGCAAGTCCAGTAGGAAGCAATGCTCTGCCCATCTGCAGCATTGCTCCATTGCTCAGCAACTGAGCTCTTTTTAGTGCCTGAGGTGGAGACCATGGAGCCATCTTCAGTGTAAGGGACCAATTTGCTCCAATTTAGCCATGACTGAAGGAGGGGAAGAGAGAAAAAAAGAAGTGAGAGGGGGAGGAGTGGAAAAGTGGGTGGTCACTTCTCCTGTATGACCTGACTGAGAATCAAACCCAAAACATCCATACACTAAGCCAACACTCTACCACTGAGCCAACTTGGCCAGGACCTCCATTTATTTATTTATTATTTATTTGTTTATTTATTCATTTATTTATTTATAAAAAAGGAGCAAATGCATAAAATCAATTCATTTCTGCCAACCCCCTTCTCTAGAAATGGTACACGGAGCAAGTTATGTCAAGAAAATCAATTTGAGGTTTAGAACGCGTAGTGTCTACATGTTTATACTTCTACCAAGTGTCATAAGACACTAACAAAATGACTGGTTCAATCTTCTAAATTGTAGAAATGGCTTCACCAGGTGGTGGCACAGTGGATAGAGCATCAGACTGGGATGCGGAGGACCCAGGTTCGAGACCCTGAGGTCGCCAGCTTGAGTACAGGTCCATCTGGCTTGAGCAAAAGCTCTCCAGCTTGGACCCAAGGTCACTGGCTCCAGCAAGGGGTTGCTTGGTCTGCTGAAGGCCTGCAGTCAAGGCACATATGAGAAAGCAATCAATGAACAACTAAGGTGTTGCAACAAAAAACTGATAATTGATGCTTCTCATCTCCCTCCATTCCTGTCTGTCTGTCCCTGTCTATCCCTCTCTCTGTCCCTGTAAAAAATAAAAAATACAATAAATAAATAAATAAATAAACCGTAGAAGTGGTTTTCTGGTTGCTCCTGAGTTACAGTGTGATACAATCTCCAAAATTACTTTAGGCCTCTGAGAGTCATTCAGCATACTAGCTTTTGAAAATTTCTTCTTCTAGTTAGCAATAAAATTTTATACTGCATCTTTTATGAGATATTTTCTTTGCATTGATGAATCTTACTAACCATAGAACACAGAAAGACCTTGTTTGTCAAAAGATCTGAAATAATACAAGGCAATTGTCCCAGACTTTCAAACAACTGCTTGCAAGCAGCATTCGTACAATATTTCTTTCCGGTCTACATAAAATTTCAATTTGAATTTTCTGGAAGAGTATACATCTCTAGGTCTCATGGGAGTAAAGATGAGTTTGGAGAATATACTACATGAAGCACTACATTGGACTTGTCTGGGATAGTCAGTTCTTTCACAAATCATTGCTATTTATAGATGTTTGCCTCTGCCTAATTTTAGACTTGCCCAATTTTTAAATAGTAAGCCCTTTAGGCAACAACTATGACTAATTATATGTTTTGAAGAGTACTTGACGCATGGTTGCTGCTCAATAAATGATAAATAATTGAAAATGTTAACAATAATCATATTTGTAAGCACATTGAGCAAGACTGTTCCTAAATATGTTTCAGTGGAGAGCTCAGTGTATTGTTGGCAGGCAAACAACACGGAATGATAATAACACCAAATGGTCCTCTTGTTTTTTTTCCAGAAATAAAGGGAAATATAGTGACAAACTGATTTTAGGGTCTCTAGTGGGCAGAAAATGGCCTCTCAAAATGCAGGTGTTCTCATCCTTGGAACCTATAAATATATGAGGTCCAAGAGGAATCAAAAATGCAGATGAAATTAAGGTTGTCATCAACTGGCCTTGAAATGGAGATTGTCTTAGGCTATTCAGGTGGAAGGGGCTTACATTTTTACCTCCTAATAAACTTGGAAAGGAGCGGACAGAAGAAACAGAGATTTGAAGATGCTACATTGCTGGTTTGAGGATGAAGGAATCTGGAGTTCTTGCAGGAATTCAAGCAGAGTGTTCAGCACAGACTGATCTCAGGAACGCCAACTCCTTTTCCCAGGACTCTCACTACTTCTTATGGGCAATATAATTTCTCTTCTCTGGTTTTTTGTTTGTTGGTTTGTTTTCATATCTGTCTCACTGTTGGTCAAATAAGTTTGTAAATATAATATATATATTTGCTTGCTTATAGTTTGTATTGGGTGAGGGGGACAGGCTGTGGGCAGGCAGGGTCATTATAGCCTAGAGCTTAGTTTTAAGACTAAGCTTTTCCCCACAACCTTGACTGATTGCATGATGTGGGGTGGTGCACTCTCATGAGGAATCCCATTATGCCTCAGATAAGTGACTTTGTATCAGAGACTTCCTTGTTTGTATATTGGATTAGAGGTTTTTGAATCTACATTATAAAGTGGGGCAGACCAGGAGCTTGCTCTCTCTCTCGGTTCCTGAGATTAGCATTAGAAAGGAAAGCAGAGAAAGGCCATGTGGAGGAGAGGAGAAGCAACCAAGATGGCGGAGTGCTGAAGGAGAAGCCAGTTTGTGTAGAGAGAAGGACATGGGGAACAGAGGTGAATAAGGCTGGTGAGCTAGAAACATTTGATTCTAGGAAACTCAAATAAGCCAGTAGCTTTGTGAGCACTGAATGAGTGGGTTTTGGAGCCCAGTGTGTGTTTTTACTTGCCCACCAGGTGCAAGCTAGGATTAAAGCTAATGGCCCACCAGTTATTGACTCCATTGTTTCATTACCTTCTATCCGAATCAAATGCAAACCTGCAGGAACCAGGCAGCTGTGATGGTGGCCGCGGCTACTGGCTTTACATTCACTCATCAGAAAAGCTTTCTCTAACCACCCACCAGGGCTCAGACCTGAGTCTACACAATCTTTCAGGTCAGCCGCCCATTGATCACTGTTCCCAAACCAAGAAGGTTGTGATTTATTTAGCTCAGATAAGATGTCTACACCTAATCCAAACAACTGTGACTTGGATGAATGAATGATCCATTTATGTAGTACCATCATCACTGCGGACAGAAGAGATAGTTGATGAAAACAATTCTCAAAGATGGGGCTGAGCAGGCAGGCAGCCACAAATGCATCATCTGGACTCAGCAATAATAACAACTCACACTGCTATAGCTCTTAACCATTGCCAAGACCATGCTAATTGCTTCAAATATATTCATCTAATCCTCAATGTAATGCTAGGAGGTTGGTATTGACATACACATTTTACAGATAAGAAAACAGAGGCACAAAAGGCTTCAGTAAATTGTCCAAGGTCACACATTTGATAATTGGTACAGCCTGGGTTCAAACCCATTGAACTAAACTCCTGAGCAATTTTATCTTTTTGTACCTAGACTTGCTAATGTCAGTGATAGGCAGAAACCATGGGCCAAACCAAAAACACGAAGCTAGTGTGTTCCAAAAAGAAAGTTTATTTTAAAAATGCATGGGTACAGGCGGGCTGAGACCAGCAAAGGCTGTTAGCCCCAAAGTAGGGACGGGGCAGGGGTTATATGGACCAGTAGCTTGCTCGCTCTTGGTTCCTGAGGTCCTGAGGTTAGTATTAGAGAGGAGAGCAGATTAAGGCCACGTGGAGGCCAGGAGAAGCAGCCAAGATGACAGAGGACTGAGGTAGAAGCCAGTTTGTGCAGACTTTGTGCTGGAGAAGGAGATGGGAAACAGAGATGAATAAGTCTGGTGAGCTAGATACCTTTGATTCTAGGTAACTTGGATAAGTCAGCAGCTTTGTGAGCACTGAATGAGTGGGTTTTGGAGCCCAGTGTGTGTTTTTGCTTGCCCGCTGGGTGCAAGCTAGAATTAAAGCTGATGGCTCACCAGTTCTTGGCTGCGTTGTTTCATTACCAACTGTCCAAATCTAATGCAAACCTGCACTGGCCAGGCGACTCTGATGGTGGCCTTGGCCACTGGCCCTATACTGGTCTTCCAACGATCTGAGGGACAGTGAACTGGCCCCCTGTGTAAAAAGTTTGGGGACCCCTGCCTTATTTGTTTATTGATTGCTTTCTCATATGTGCTTTGACCATAGGCCTTCAGCAGACTGAGTAACCCCTTGCTCGAGCCACCAACTTTGGGTCCAAGTTGGTGAGCTTATGCTCAAACCGGATGAGCCCGCGCTCAAGCTGTCGACCTTGGGTCCTTCCGCATCCCAGTCTGATGCTCTATCCACTGCACCACCGCCTAGTCAGGCACCAAAAGGCTTTAGAAGGAAGAGAGATCACGTTGTTCTGGGAGAAGAGTGATTACGTTCTAGGAGGACCCCATGTAGGAGAACAGAGTAAGGCCACGTGAAGGTGGCCGGGAGAAGCGGCCAAGATGGTGGAGTGCTGAGGGAGAAGCCAGTTTGTGCAGAGTTTGTGTAGAGAGAAGGATATGGGGAACAGAGGTGAATAAGACTGGTGAGCTAGAAACCTTTGATTCTAGGAAACTCGGATGAGTCAGTGGCTTTGGGAGCCCTGAATGGAAAGGGAAGTGTTTTCCCACTGTGTATATTTTTTGCCTGCTGGGTACAAGGTAGAATTAAAGATGATGGCCCACCAGTTCTTGTTTCCATTGTTTCATTACCGTCTGTCTGAATCCTATGCGAACCTGCATGGGCCAGGCGGCTGTGATGGTGACTGTGGCTACTGGCTTTACAGGCAGACAATAAAGAAACAGTGGAGTCAAAAAATGGTGGGCCATTTCATTTATTAGAATCTCATACCTGCAGACAAGCAAACAGGCAGGGAAGACCCCTTCCCTCTCATTCAGAGCTGCCAAAGCCCTGACACATTCTCTGGATCCACAACCCGGAAAATATTTTCTGGTTCCTCTTGGAATCAAAGGCCCCTACCAGCCTCAGTGGAGCTCCCAGATCCCCTCAGCTCCAGTTCCATATCTGCACTCCTTCTTCTCTTCCTGCAAAACCAAGGCTGGGGAAAAACCTCTTCTCCAACAAACGTTAGCAGTACAATGGCCCCTCTCAAGCAGGAAGGTAATCCACAATTTGCAATCTGCCTCTCTGAGGGCAAGCATCACAGCCTTTCACAATCTACATACCCATGGTGCTGCCCAGGACAATGCAAAATATAAGCGAGCAAACCTAAAAAAAAAATTTTGCAAACTTATTTGCCCAACAATAGTAACAACTGATATTTATCACATGACTAAAAACAATTGAATATTTTGGGAATTAAGAGGCAAGGAAAGAGGAATATTTTTAATACTTTATTTCAGGTACTTTGTATACACTATGATATTTTATACACACTATAATTCAAAGAAGTGAGTATTGAAACTGCATTTTACTGCTGGAGAAGGAGTTCAGAAGATTGTGTCACTTGTCCAAAGTCTCACAAGTAGGAGGTAGCAAAGCTAGAGTCCTAACTCAGTTCTGACACCTGGGCCTGTGGTCTTTCCTCTGAATTCCTCTGCTAAGTTAGTGTCTGTGAAGCCAGTGCCCACGGCCACCATCACAGCCGCCTGGCCCATGCAGGTTCTCATTAGATTCGGACAGTTGGTAATGAAACAACAGAGCCAAGAACTAGTGAGTCATCAGCTTTAATCCTAGCTTGCACCCAGCGGGCAAGCAAAAACACACACTGGGCTCCAAAACCCACTCATTCAGTGCTCACAAAGCTACTGACTTATCCGAGTTTCCTAGAATCAAAAGTTTCTAGCTCACCAGACTTATTCACCTCTGTTCCCCATCACCTTCTCCAGCACAAACTCTGCACAAACTGACTTCTTCCTCAGCACTCCACCATCTTGGCGGCTTCTCCTCTCCTCCACGTGACCTTAATCTGCTCTCCTCTCTAATACTAACCTCAGGAACCAAGAGAGAGCAAGCTCCTGGTCTATCCCACTTTATAATGTAAAAATCCAAACCCTTAATCCAATCCACAAACAAGGAAGTCTCTGACACTAAGTCACTTATCTGAGGCATAATGGGAGGATTCCTCATGAGAGTGCACCACCCCACATCATCCAATCAGTCAAGGGTGTGGGGAAAAGCTTACTCTTAAAACTTGCACGTGGGCAGCGCCATCTTTAACAAAGTGAGCATAATATATTTTATCTGCCCAACACCAGACTTACTCACCTCTGTTTCCCATCTCCTTCTCTCTGCACAAACTCTGCACAAACTGGCTTCTTCCTCAGCACTCTGTCATCTTGGCTACTTCTCCTGTCCTCCTCCACGTGGCTTTTCTCTGCTCTCCTCTCTAATGCTAACCTCAGGAACCGAGAGAGAGCAAGCTCCCTGTCTGCTCCACTTTATAGTGTAGATTCAAAACCTTTAATCCAATATACAAACCAGGAAGTCTCTGATACAAAGTCACTTATCTGAGGCACAATGGGATTCCTCATGACAGTGCACCACCCTACATTAAGTAGGAAAGGCTACATTACTGGGAAAGGCTTAGTCTTAAAACCAAGCCCCAGGATACAAGGATTCTGCCTGCCCACAGCCCGCCCTCAACACACATTAATATCAAAGGGCTTCCCAGTGGGCAGCGCCATCTTTAACAAAGTGAGCATAATATATTTTATTTGCCCAACAGTGTCAAAACAAATAAGTTGCCATGCAAGGTAGAGGATAATTTAGTCAATCATGAAACAAACTATAGTAAGAGTCAACTTCCTCAAAGCAAAGTCATTTTTCAAAATTCACTTACAGATATATGTCTGATTAATTTGATTAGACATACTTACTCTCTATTTCCTTTTGCCTATACAAGCATTAATATAGCTGTCCCTTAACTCTCTGTTGCAGGTATTGGAGTTTCTACTGAAACAAGGAAGAGCTGTGGTAAATTCTCTGCCCAAGATACAACTGCATGATAAAGTTTATTTTTGCTCTGCCCTTCCTTGTAGCTAATCCTTTGCTTGTTGACTTAAAATGAACTCTCAGGGGCTCACAGAATAAGAATTTTAACTCTTCAGAGGCAAACTCTAAAGGCAGGAACAAATCTTTATATTAGTTAACCTTGGTACACTGTGGGAGGTTGAGATGACAAGCAGGTCCCGTTAGGCCCTTTTCAGTGCTAAGAAACCATCTTGCCATATTCAGCCCAGTAGTCACTGCAGAAATAACATGTCATCTTTGAATGGAATCTGCGCCCAAGGTACTTTGAAAACATTTCTGAAGTTTACTTATCCATTGTTGTTGTTCAGTCTTGTGTTCGTCCAGCTCATACTATATCTGCTCCACTGCAGTTGAGAAGGCGACGTCTCACCATAAAGGCAAGATGGGGATTCAGACACTAGGTTTGAATGTAAAATTGGAAGGTGATTTGGCCCATCTGTTATGAAGAACCAGGTGGCTCCTGATCCCCTGGGCTCTATCTGCACCAACTGCTTTCATAGAACCACCTTAAAGTGGGAAGGGAGCTTACATGTACTGGGGGCTTTCTATGTGCCTGATGCTATGGGAGGGTCTTTAGCCATGTCCTCTCATTGAATGTTCCCCTCTCAGCTATTCTTTGAAGAAGCTTTATTAAACCACATGTTCCCAATAAGGAAACCAAGGCTGAGAAGGTGGAAGAATAATCTGCTGTGAGCAACACACCTAGGAATTGACCTAGCTAAGAGTCAAAGCCAATCCTGAACTCCAAAAACCACATTCTTTTTACTTTACCATGAGATTTCTATCAGTGCAACTCTCATGGACTGTACAGAGTAAGTAACAGGCAACTACGAGTTATTAATTAGAGCTTCCTAGACGAACCTGCTATGATGTGTTAAATTGTATTTCACTAGCTGAGAAGCAAATCATTCTGCTTCTAGGCCTAGATTCACAAACCCATCTTGTACACAGTTGCTGGAGTATCTCCCCTCCCCAATGCCACTGTCACTGTGTTTCTCCCCTTCAGAAACCCTATCACTTATGATAATATTGTAGAGCCTTACCCTACATAGGGGAGGAAAGAGATTGAGGAGGCTTAGGAGAGAATCACTGAGAGTACAAGGATCTGTCAAGGAGGGTCATGTCAAAGGACAGGAAGGAAATTAACCTGGGAAAAGAGAAGGGAACTTTCTTCCTCTGAGATATGAAAGATGGATAAGAAAACAAGTTTAAAGCTAAGCTCTTGGAGTTGAAATGTTCTTAGAAGGGAATTTCATGCAAGAGATAATAAATGTGGAAACCTTTCAAAAAGATCCTCCACAGACATAAGATATTTGGGCATCTGCCAAGAGTCATAAAAGGAAATCTGGCTCAAGAGATGAAAGTAACATTCTGCAGTAATGAGAATACTTGCATGTGGGGCTCCTGTGCTGCCAGAACACTCGTTCTGAAGTAATATTCATGTGAGGACACTGTGCTACACCATGCAGATCTCTCAAGATAAAAGACCTGCTGCCCCAGCTTCTGCGAGTCTGTCAGTGGACAGCCTGCAGCTGTTGGCCCCTTCAGGGAATGCCTCAGTTGCAATGAGCCATCTCACTCACCCGAGGTCGTGCCTTTTCCTGGGCAGCTCATATCTAGTGGCCAAGTCGTAATGGAGTATAAAGGTCTGACTACCTGGCTCAACTTGGGGCAACATAAAAGACCATCCTAGCTCAAGAGCTCCCCATTGGGCTGGCCAAAGCTGTCCCTGGATCTGCATCATATCTCCACTTCTTCCTCCATCCAATACTGCTGCAGCCCCTCCATTTCATAGGTGTGGATCCCAAGGACAGTCCGTCATAAATATCCCACACACTAAGTACAATCCCAGAGTCTGCTTCTGCAGCAATCCAACCTTCAACAGGAGCCAAAAGCAAAACAGAAAATTGGCATTTTTTTGCCACACCACAAGTCCACTCACAGTATCACAAAATGGCACAAAATCTCTCACTGTGGGGCTTGGGCTACTAACTGCTTAAGGAAATCTGTTGGTTAGGTGAATTAGTACCAAAACAGCCTCCCATGTTGCAATATTCTTATTTTCAAAAAACTCGCAATTAATTATTCATAATACTTTGTAAAGTTAGACAGTTTCTTCTTTACTATAAACATATTCACTCAAAGCAAGATTTATTAAACACCCACTCAGGCATTGCACTAGGAGATGGGAGCAGAATACTTAAATGGTATCCCAGCCCTTACAGGTGAGTGGAGGTCACGTCCTCTAAATTAACACGAAGCAGCTGTAGTGAAGGCACAAACACCATCTTCTTCCAGTCCAGTATGACTGGAGTCTCAAAAATAGCAGAAAGAGGCATGGCTGGAACATGTGGAAGCCTTTGCCTTTATCATAAGCAATCAACCATAATAGTGGAAAATGCAGACCCTGGAGTCACACTATGTGGGATTGAATCCTGTCATCTTCTTTCTATTTCTTTACTAGATAAGCTACTTAACCTCTCTTGGTCTCAGTTTCCTCCTCTATAAAATGGTGGTTGTATTAGTCAGCTCAGGCAGTCATAACAAAATAACTTAGACTGTGTGGTTTACATGACAGGAATTTATTTCTCACAGTTCTAGAGGCTGGAAAGTCCAGGATCAAGGTACTGGCCAATTGACACCCTGGAAGGGGCTCTCTTCCTGACTTGCAGATCGGCACCTACTTGCTGTGCCCTCACATGATAATGAGGGGAAACAAACTTTGGTGTCTCTTCTTATAAAAACACTAATCCCATCATGAGGCTACACTCTCATGGCCTGTAAATATAATTGTGAGGTCAGTGGGCAATGGGGGAAGATCACATGAGGAACCACACATGCCCATGACCGCCAAAAGAAATGGCCACACTCATACACGCCAAAAGAAACAGACCAGGAGCATTTTGAAAAAGAACAACTGTCTGTCAGCCAATGAAATTTTGCCACCCAACACCACTTCACCAACACTATAAATTACCCCTAGGTGGGAGAAGCTGCACGACTTCCCTGGCCCTGCCTTGTGGACCAGTGAACCTTTCCAGGAGCACTCTAAATAAAGCTTTTGCTTGTCCACACTTGGTGGCTACGTCCTTCTCTCTTCCTCTGTGGAAAATACCTTACATTTGGTGCCGAAACCCGGGAGGAGTTTGAGCTCGCAAGGCCTGCTCCTCTCTCCTTCCCTTCCAAAGAAGACCAGGACCTCCGACCTCCCACTCACTTCGGCACGTGGTGCAGTAAGTCCCCTGCCTCGGGCCTACCCTCAGTTCTTTCCAACTCCGAGACTCCCTGTCCATAATTGCAGCTGTGTCAGGGACCTCCTGCCTTTCTGAGTGTGCCCATGAAGATGTCCTGGACACTCCCACTCTGCCTGAATGTTCAGTGGCCAGAGATTGAGTTGTGGGATGCCAATTCTCATCTCTGATTACCCCAAGGTTGAGGGTGGACATAGGGACACAGGAATCAAAACCTGGCTCAAAAACACCCCTAGGGTGCCTTATCTGGAATCTCTCAAACATAGATTCCTCCCTAAAGAAGAAGAAACTGATCTTCTTCTCCTCTGTGACCTGGCCATGATACCCACTGGATAACCAGACCAAGTAGCCTCCTGAAGGGACTTTCGACTTAAATACCCTCTCCGATTTACAGAACTATTGCCAGAGAACTGGGAAATGGTCGGAGATACCTTCCATTCAGGGCTTTTGGTATTTGCACTCCCGTCCTAATCTCTGTGCCATCTGCTCTATGGCACAGGTCCTTTTAGCCAGAGAAATCTCAGCTAAACCCTCTGCTCCTGATCTTCCCTCCTTTGCCATCCCCCTTGAGGAACTGTCTCCCCATCCTGCATCATCCCATTCATCCTATCAGGGTCCTTTCTCCATTCCCTGGATCCTGTTTCTCATCTGCCTGCAGATACCAGTCCCTGTCTCTCCTCCCCTTGTCAGTGCCCACACCAGATCTTGCTCCGAGCCATAAAAGGGAGACAACCTTCTCTGCCCTCTCCATGAGGTGACCAGAGCAGAAGAAATTGTTTGGATTCATATTCGTTTTTCCCTCTCTTATCTGTCTGCAATTGAAAAGCATTTAGGCTACTACTCTTCTAATCTTACTGCCTATACCAAGGAATTCCAATATCTCACTCAGGCATATGACCTCACTTGGCATGATATCTATGTTATTATGTCTTCTACCCTTACCTCTGAAGAACGGGACCAAATCCGGATGGTGGCACAGACTCATACCGATCAGATTCACTTCACAAATGACCAAATGCCAGTTGGGGTACAGGCGGTCCCCAACACGAACCCCAACTGGGATTACCAAACGAGACAAACAGGTAGGAGATGATGAGACCAAATGATTGAATGTCTCATAGCTGGCATGCAGAGCGCAGCACAAAAGGTAATTAACTATGACAAATTGAGAGAAATCACTCAAAGACCTGAAGGAAACCCAGCCCTCTTTTTGAACCGTCTCACTAATGCTATGGTTCTCCATACCCATCTAGACCCTGCCTCTGATGCTGGGGCCAATGTATTAGCTACGCACTTTATTTCCCAATTGGCCCCGGACTTTCAGAAGAAACTTAAAAAGGTGAAAGAGGGCCCCCAAACCCCGATTCGAGACCTGATAAATATGGCATTTAAGGCCTGACCTGGGGTAGCGCAGTGGATAAAGCGTCGACCTGGAACATTGATGCTTCCTGCTCCTCCCCCTTTCTCTCTCTCTCTCTCACTCTATCTCCTCTCTAAAAATGAATAAATAAATAAAAAGTTAAAAAGAAAAACAAACAAAAAAAAGTTTTTAATGGTCAGGAGGAAAAGGCCAAGGCTGCTCACCAGGCCCGCATGCAGCAAAAGACAACACTCCAAAACCAGGCTCTTGTGGCAGCCCCGAGGCTGGCAGAAATAAAGGGGCAAGGTATAAGAGGTGCCCGACTGTTGGGCAGATAAAATATATTATGCTCACTTTGTTAAAGATGGCGCTGCCCACATGGAAGTTCGTTGATATTAATGTGTGTTCTGGAACAGGCTGTGGGCAGGCCGGGTCGTTATAGCCTAAGGCTTAGTTTAAGAGTAAGCTCTTCCCCACACCCTTGACTGATTGGATGATGTGGGGTGGTACACTCTCCTGAGGAATCCCATTATACAGAGACTTCCTTGTTTGTATAATTGGATTAAAGGTTTTGATTCTACACTATAAAGTGGGAGAGACCAGTAGCTTGATCTCTTGCTTGGTTCCTGAGGTAGAAGAGGGGAGAGCAGATTAAGGCCACATGGAGGCCAGGAGAAGCAGGCAAGATGGCACAGTGCTGAGGGAGAAGCCAGTTTGTTAAGAGTTTGTGCTGGAGGAGATGGGGAACAGAGGTGAATAAGTCTGGTGAGCTAGAAACCTTTGATTCTAGGAAACTCGGATAAGTCAGTAGCTTTGTGAGCACTAAATGTGTGGGTTTTGGAGCCCAGTGTGTGTTTTTGCTTGCCCGTTGGGTGCAAGTTAGAATTAAAGCTGATGGCTCACCAGTTTTTGGCTCTGTTGTTTCATTACCGACTGTTCGAATCAAATGTGAACCTGCACAGGTCAGGCGGCTGTGATGGCGGCCTCGACTACTGGCTTTACACCGACTTAAGTCCAGGCCGCAAAGAGGAACCCCACCAGGACCTTGCTTTAAATGTGGCAAAGAGGGTCACTGGGCCCGGCAGTGCCTCTGCCTGAGGCCACCCACTAAGCCCTGCCCTGAGTGAAATCAGCCTGGTCACTGGCAAAGCAATTGCCTCTTTCGGGTAAAAGGCTCTTCTTTGACACCTCCACACGAAGGACAAGCCACCCAAATGGGAGGCCAATCCAGCCAGGTGGGCCCATTGCTCCAACCTTTTAGCCTCATGGATGACTGACATGGCCTGGACTTGGAGACCCACATCACCCTCACTGAGCCCCCGGTAATGCTGCAGGAGCGGGTAAGTCCATCTCATTTCTTGTGGACACAGGGGCTACCATCTCTGTTTTGCCATCATACTCTGAACCTTTAGTTCCTTCACAGGTCTTGGTTATGGAAGTTGATAAGACCCCTTCTTTTCCTCTTTGCATGCTCCCCCTGACATGTAGTTTGGATGGATTCCCCTTTTCACACTCCTTCTTAGTTATGTCCTCATGCCCTGTACCCCTTCTGGGTTGGGACATTCAACAAAGTCTTGGAGCCACTATCCAGCTGACAACATCTTCCCACTTACTTCTACCACTTCTTACCGAAGGCTCTCCCACTACTACAGATTACCCTAACCTGATCACACCCCCTATTCCACCAGACATTGTCAGCCCCCAAATTTGGGACACCTCAACCCCAGTGGTAGTGACCCACCACCCACCTGTACACATCTGCTTGAAGGATCCCTCTGGATTCCCATATAGGCCCCAATTCCCTATTTCAGCAAGTCACTGCCAGGGCCTTAAACCAATAATTACCTGCCTCTTGAACCAAGGCTTACTCATCCCCACAGACTTTCCCTGCAATAACTCCATCCTTCCTGTTCGAAAACCTTCAGGGGCTTATGGCCTCGTATAAGACTTAACACCTAATCAACGAAGTGTTAGTTCCCCTCCATCCAGTAGTCCCTAATCCCTACACATTACTGTCACACATTTCCTCAGACATCACTCACTTCATGGTCCTAGACCTCAAGGATGCCTTCTTTACCATTCCTCACCCTGACTCATACTTTCTGTTTGCCTTTACTTGGACTGACCCGGACACTAATGCAGCCCAACAGCTTACATGAACTGTCCTACCCCAGGGGTACAGGGACAGCCCACACCTATTTGGGCAGGCGCTAGCTGGAGATCTGGCTACATGCAACTTCGAGATAAGTACCCTCTTGGAATATATAGATGACCTACTCCTCTGCAGCCCCTCCCTGTCTGCCTCAAGGAAACACACCACCACCGTTTTTAACTTCCTCACCATGAAGGGATATTGTGTCTCCTCTACTAAGGCTCAACTTCACTCTCAGTTCGTAGTCTCTCTGGGTATTGCCTGAACCCCTACCACTTGAGGTCTCACCCTAAATCGAACTCGGACCCTCCACAGTCTCCAACCACCTACCACCCCTGATCAAATTCTTTCTTTCCTCAGTCTAATGGGCTTCTTTAGACACTGGATTCCCAATTTTTCTCTTTTGACTAAACCCCTCTATGAGGTTACAAAAGAGACCTCTCACATCCCCCAACGCCATTTAAAGGGCTTTTTCTACCCTTCAAGATGCCCTCATCTCCTCTCCCCCTCTCACTTTTATGACCCCAGATGCCCCTTCCACCTTTGTACTGACGAAAAACACAGCAATGCTGTTGGTGTGTTAACTCAACCTGTGGGGCCTACATATCTTCCCATAGCATACTTCTCTAAACAATTGGACACCACCGTCAGAGGTTGGCAGCCCTGCCTCTGGGCACTGGGCACAGCAGCTGAACTCACCAAGGAGGCTACTAAACTCACCCTTTCCCAACCCGTCATCGGCTTCTCCTGCCACAGGCTCACTGACCTCCTTTCACACAAATCTCTTTCTCTATTGGGTCCTTCCCACCCACAAGAATTTCACCTCCTGTTTATTAAAAACCCTTCAGTCACTCTTTTGCCCTCTCCCTGATTCAACCGAGCTGCTCTACTGCCAGGTCCAATGACACTTCCAAAACCCACCCACTCTTGTACAGAGCTAATAGATTTCCTCAACAGACCCCGAGATGAATTATCAGATTATTTTTTAAAAGATCCAGATATAATACTCTTTGTAGATGGGAGCTCTGTACAGGAACCTGACAGATGATGACAGGCAGCCTATGCAGTGGTCACCACCTCCTCCACCCTAGAAGCCCAACAGCTGCCAGAGGGTACCACCTCCTGGAAAGCAGAGCTAATTGCTCTCGCGTGGGCACTCACTCTGGCCCAGGGAAAATGTAACCATATATACTAACTCTAAATATGCTTTTCTTATCACGCACAGCCACTCTGCCTTCTGGAAGGAAAGGGCTTCCTCACTACCAAAGGCTTCCCCATAATCAATGCTACCCTCATTTCTAAACTTTTGCAGGTATTACCACTTCCCACTGAGGTGGCTGTGGTACATTGTAGGGGCCATCAAACCTCTCAGGACCGGTGGCCTTGGGAAATGCTCAGGCTGATACGGCAGCTTGAAACTTCATTCTGGGAGCCTCCTCCACTCCTATCATGTTTCTCTCCACCTCCTGAAACCTTCCTACACTCCTGAGGAAGAACAGACCCTCCTCAGAAAAGGTGGAGATGTGTGCAACCAGGGATGGATATTTCTCGGAGATAGAATTGCCTTACCAAAAAAACAGGCTAAAACTCTCCTTTCTGATATCCAATGTTCCTTACACATAGGACTAAAAGTTCTCTATCGATTCTTGCAACCACTCTTTTTCTTCCCAGGTCCCCAGCAAACTATTGAAAAGGTACACACGGCATGCACAATATGTTCCCAAACCTCTACGCAAGGGGGTCTTCGCCCCCACTTCCCAATCATCAGCTGAAGGGCACTTACTGGATCAAGATTGGCAAATTGACTTCACTCACATGCTCCCTCACAAAAAACTCCATTATCTCTTAACTCTTGTCGATACATTTTCAAGGTGGATAGAAGCCTTTTCCACCTCTCGAGAAATGGCAGACACCATTGCCTCCATTCTTGTTGAACATATCATCTCGCAATTTGGATTGCCTACTACTATCCAGTCAGACAACGGCCTGGCCTTCACTGCCCAAATAGTCCAGAAGTTGCCACCTCTCTCAACATTACCTGGAGAATTCACATACCCTAATCACAACTTACCTATTAACCCCCCTCCTCTTGACACATATCTCCCCTTTCTATCCTTACTCCACCATCTTCTCAGGGAACACACAGACCAGACCCTTCCTCCCATAAGGGTTCCAGATGAAGCACACCCAGTGGTCCCCCTCCAGCCAGGAGACAAAGTTCTTCTGAGAGAGCTCCAGCTTGGCTCCCTACAGCCAGGTGGACAGGACCCCATGCGGTAATACTGACTACTCCTACTGCAGCCAAGCTTCTAGGGCAAACACCTTGGTACCATGTCTCTCGCCTCAAGCTTCATGGTCCTAGAACCACGAGGCCCCACCCATCTCCGGCTCACCAAAAGGTTGGGTACTGCAGATCCTCCTGTTACTCCTGTCCCTCCCACCAGGAACCTGCCACCAGAGTGAATTAAAGCAGGGAGCAATGCTATTACTATATCAATGAAACTGGCCTGGTGGAAGAAAACATCAATGTCCTCAACCATCTGCAAGAGAAACTGCTCAAGGACCTCTCTTCTTATAACCCGCTTAACTCCTGGTGTCAATCACACATCCTCACCTGGGTTGCCTCTATCCTGGGTTGCCCCTATCCTACATCCTCTTCTAATTATCAGCATATTACTCATGTTTGCTCCTCTTTTTCTTAAATTCTTACAGGGTTGCATCCACGAGGTTTCTCAAGACACAGTCAACCAGATGCTCTTACACCCATATACGCAACTCCCTTCAGAGTCACCACCTTCCAAACTCCCTTCCCCATGACACCCCTAACCAGCAGGAAGTAGCCAGACGAATAGCAGTGCCCCTATCTAACATAAAAGGTTGGAATGTGAGGTCAGTGGACAATGGGTGAAGGTCACATGATGAACCACCCACACCCATGACCACCAAAAGAAATGGCCATACTCATGCCCACCAAAAGAAACGGCCCAGTAGCATTTTGAAAAAGAACAACTGTCTGTCAGCCAATGAAATTTCACCACCCACCATGACCCTACCAACGCTATAAATTATTCCCAGGCAGGAGAAGCTGCGCAACTTCCCTGGCCCCTGTCTTGCGGACCAGTGAACCTCACCCAGGAGTGCTCTAAATAAAGCTTTTGCTTGTCCACCCTTGGTGGCTACATCCTTCTTTCTTCCTTGGTGGAAAATACCTTACAATAATTATTTCCTAAAGGCCCCATCTCCAAATACTTTTGTATAAAGAGGTTGGATTTCAACATCTGAATTTGGAGGGCATACAATTCAGTTCATAGCAGTGGTACAAATAGTGATTTCCTCATAAGATTGTTGTGAGGATTAAATGAGCCAATATACATAGTGTACCGAGACCAGTGACTGCCACATAATAAATGCTATATTGTAAGTGCTAGCTTATTAAAGTCACAAAAATTAGAAAACATTTAATGCATCTAGGCCCTCCTTGCTAGAGCTCATTTCCTTTGCACATAAGGTCTCTCAAAGGAAAAGAGAAAATGAGCTTATTCTTGGGAATTAAGAATGGTCTATTTTCATGCAAATGTTTGTTCAGAGAATCCTTACCAATCAATTATTACTGAGTGAAAATCTCCAGCCTCTCTATTTTTTTCACTTTCATACCCCTCCTTTCTCTTCTTTCCTTTGTGATCAGATGCCTCACAATCTCAGAAACATGTCAACTCAGGGGATTACTCTTGTTAAAGAGTATTTAGCTTTTAATCCCACAGGGCACAAGAAGGTTGAAATATAAGATGTTGGGCAGATGAAATATATTATGCTCATTTTGTTAAAGATGGTGCTGCTCACGTGCAAGTTTTGAGAGTAAGCTTTTCCCCACACCCTTGACTGATTGGATGATGTGGGGTGGTGCACTCTCATGAGGAATCCTCCCATTATGCCTCAGATAAGTGACTTAGTGTCAGAGACTTCCTTGTTTGTAGATTGGATTAAAGGTTTAGATTTCTACACTATAAAGTGGGGCAGGCCAGGAGCTTGCTCTCTCTTGGTTCCTGAGGTTAGCATTAGAGAGGAGAGTAGAGAAAGGCCATGTGGAAGAGAGAAGAAGCAGCCAAAATGTCTGAGTGCTGAAGGAGAAGCCAGTTTGTGCAGAGTTTGTGCAGAGAGAAGGAGATGGGGAACAGAAGTGAATAAGTCTGGTGAGCTAGAAACCTTTGATTCTAGGAAACTCGAATAAATCAGTAGCTTTGTGAGCACTGAATGTGTGGGTTTTGGAGCCCAGTGTGTGTTTTTGCTTGCCCGTCGGGTGCAAGCTAGAATTAAAGCTGATGGCTCACCAGTTCTTGGCTCCGTTGTTTCATTACCGACTGTCCAAATCTAATGCGAACCTGCACTGGCCAGGCAGCTGTGATGGTGGCCTCGACTACTGGCTTTACATAAGACATCATAGAAAAAGAAAAATCAAGCAGGGTTAATTTAGAGGTAAGAGGTGAAAAGGAGTAAAATGGAACCAATGTAAACCCATCTTGATGAAAATGCCAGTTTACTTTAAAAGAGACAGGCAATGGTTAATTTTTCTGGCTATCAGTAGTTCTGGAATAGAGTTCAAAAATAGTACCTTTAAAAAAAATAGTACCTTTTATTTGGCTTTCATACCTTATTTACCTCCATAGGGTTTCAATATATTTTCTACTGGAGTTGTATTAGGTTTTTCTTCAGAAAATGTGGTATTAATGTCTTTAAGTACATAAGCCAGTGGTTCTCAAACCTTTTGAATTGGGGGTGCATTTAAAATCCTACAAATAATTGTAGACACACCATATACAAATTTCTGAGAAATATTGTAAGGCCAGTAGCCACGGCCACCATCAGAGCCGCCTGGCCTGTGCAGGTTCACATTTGATTCGGACAGACGGTAACGAAACAATTGAGCCAAAAACTGGTGGGCCATTACCTTTAATCCTAGTTCGCACCAGGCGGGCAAGAAATATACACAATGGGAAAACACTTCCCTTTCCATTTAGGGCTCCCAAAACCAATGATTTATCTGAGTTTCCTATAATCAAAGGTTTCTAGCTCACCAGCCTTATTCACCTCTGTTCCCCATCTCCTTCTCTCTGCACAAACTCTGTACAAACTAGCTTCTTTTTCAGCGCCCCACCATGTTGGCTGCTTCTCCTTGCAATGCTAATTTCAGAAACCAAGTGAGAGAGCTCCTGTTCTGCCCCATTTTATAGTGTAGGAATCAAAATCTTTAAACCAATATACAAATAAGAAAGTCTGTGATACAAAGTCACTTATCTGAGGCAAAAATGGGATTCCTCATAAGAGTGCACCACCCCACATCATGCAACAGTCAAGGGAGTGGGGAAAAGCTTAGTGCTGAGAAGATTTTAGGATTAAAATGGTGGGAAAGGCTTAGTCTTGAAACTAAGCCTTAGGCCATAAGGACCTTGCTTGCTTACAGCCTGTCACCCACACCCAATGCAAACTATAAGCAAGCAAACATATACATCATATTTACAAACTTATTTGACTGACAAATATGTTATAATAATTAAGTCAAATATTAAAGAAAATAATATAAAGTTCAAGCGTGCTTTTACGGTAATTAAACAAAATAAATACAACAAAATTAAATTTATTCTGACATTAAAAAACATTTTTATGTTACATTTTTTGAGTTATGCTTTTTAAAATTTGTAAAAAAGAGGGGTTAAAAATTAAAGAAAAACTACAAAAAAAGTTATCTTTATATATTTAGATAGATACATTCTGTTGGGCAGATAAAATATATTATGCTCACTTTGTTAAAGATGACACTGCCCACCTGAAAGCCCGTCTCCCAGGTGGTGATATTAGTTGCCCTTCTTGCTTGGGATGGGTGTGATTATATTAATGTGTGTGCGGGACAGGCTGTAAGCAGGCAGAGTCATTATAGCCGAAGGCTTAGTTCTAAGACTAAGTCTTTCCCACCCTTTTTGATGTGGGTGGTGCACTCTCATGAGGAATCTTATTGTGCCTCAGATAAGTGACTTTGTATCAGAGACTTCCTGGTTTGTATATTGGATTAAAGGTTTTTTTCTTTCTTTTTCCTTTTTTCTTTTCTTTTTTTTTTTTTTTTTACAGGGACAGAGAGAGAGTCAGCCAGAGGGATAGATAGGGACAGACAGATAGAAACGGAGAGAAGTGAGAAGCACCAATCATTAGTTTTCCGTTGCCGTTGCAACACCATAGTTGTTCATTGATTGCTTTCTCACATGTGCCTTGACTGTGGGCCTCCAGCAGACCGAGCAACTCCTTGCTGGAGCTTGGGTCCAAGCTGGTGAGCTTTTGCTCAAGCCAGATGGGCCTGTGCTCAAACTGGCGACCTCAGGGTCTTGAATCCTGGTCTTCCGCATCCCAGTCCAATGCTCCATCCACTGTGCCATCGCCTGGTCAGGCTGGATTAAAGGTTTTGAATCTACACTATAAAGTGGGGAAGACAGGGAGCTTGCTCTCTCTCGGTTTCTGAGATTAGCACTAGAGAGGAGTGCAGAGAAAGGCCATGTGGAGGAGGCCAGGAGAAGCAACCAAGATGGCAGAGTGCTGAGGAAGAAGCCAGTTTGTGCAGAGTTTGTGCAGAGAGAAGGAGATAGAAAACAGAGGTGAAAAAGTCTGGTGAGCTAGAAACCTTTGATTCTAGGAAACTCAAATAAGCCAGTAGCTTTGTGAGCACTGAATGAGTGGGTTTTGGAGCCTAGTGTGTGTTTTTACTTGCCCACCGGATGCAAGCTAGGATTAAAGCTAATGGCCCACCAGTTCTTGGCTCCGTTGTTTCATTTCCATCTGTCTGAATCCAATGCGAACCTGCACAGGCCAGGTGGCTGTGATTGAGGTTGAAGCTACTAGCTTTACACATTCTTAGTAAGATTTAGTAAATTCGGCAGGTCCTGGCACGAATGTGTTAAGTTTTTTTATTCTTGTGTTTATGAGAAACATGAACCTGATGTGTCCTAGCAATTTCTTCAATGTTGGGGCATATATTTGAAAGGCAAACTCTCATTTCCTCATCAATACATTGAAGAATATTTTACTCTTAATTGTGTTGAGGGTAGAAAATCTTAATTCACATAAATACTATAGGATGTTGAAAATTGTAGTAAAATGTTCAAAGCTTTTTTAGATATTGCCACATATTCTTCTTTTATAAAAATCCAAAAGGCTTCAAGAGACAATTCCTTATGTATAACATTAATTCACGACCAGTGAATATAGCTGCCAGTTCTTCTTCTTCTGTTAATGTTAAACCAAAATCACTTGAAGCTTCCATGAATGAGTTTCTAATCCAATCGTATTGTTCAATGTTAAGTGATGGAAAATTCTATAAATTAAATTCTGTCTGTCAGTCTTCAAGTTCTATTTTATTTACACTCAACTTTTGCTCACTTTCAGAATTGAATTCTTCAATATCACGCTTCTTTTTGAAAAATCTATACATTTTATTTGAGTGTATTTATCTAAAAATAATATAATGGTGTGTTAATAATAAATATAATAATGATGTGTTCACAAAAAGAGTGTATTTCCTTAACAAAATGGTATTATAGACTAACTATATTTATTTTTATATTGGGGCACATGCCACAAACCAGTGCAGCTAGTAATTCCAAGTCCCAAGTGTAAATAGTGCAGAATTAAGAAAATATGTGGAATTAAGAAAATATGGGGTTGGGAGGGTCCTGTAATTGCTGCTGGCAAGAATAAAGCACATGAAAACACCACATCTTGCTTTATTTATAGGGCAGAGTGAGGCCATTAGCAAATCAATGAGATTTCTGGTCACCTTTCCAAGGCAACCCAAGTATTTTACCAAGTGCAGAAAATCCCCATCATACATATCATCTTAACTTTACACCAAACAAACGATAGAAGAAACTTGCCTCCAGTCTTCCCAGGGAACACAGGAAGGGGGGGGGGGGGTAGAGTAAACAATCCAGCACCATAGTTTAACAGCCTTTTGCAACCTAATCCAGCAAGTGAGGTGGGGGCTTGGGCAGACTGTCAGTTTACAGCCAATTCCCCACACCTCTGTCCCCCAAAAATCTAAACTCCAAATACCCTGTTGGTTTTTTGGTCCTCAACAGACACATATTTCTCTGGAATACCATAGGGTGCACCTGGAAATCTTCTAGGGAACACGAGTGTGCCCTGGCACACACTTTGAGAACCACTGATGTAAGCCAAAGGGGACTTCAAAATCCATTCAGCTGAGAGAAATGAATTTTTCATACCTTTTTGGAGTTTTTTTAGGTCTCATTCCTGCCTGGCTGTTGAATTCACTGGCAATTGCTGGCAACTTAATTATTTTGATTGTTGACATCTTAGTCATTTCCATTGATTTCAGACTGTACAGTTGACAGCCCAAATTCTTAAATCCTTGGCTGACCCTTGAGATCTTTCTATTTATTCTCTACTTGGTCCTTCTTCTTTATGAAGACTGGAGAAAGACTTCTATAATTAGAATGAAAACTGATGAAAAGGTATGAACAAAAACTACCAAGGGTAAGGGAGAAACAGGTGCCCTTGTAGATTTTTTTTTTTACAGGGACAGAGAGAGAGAGTCAGAGAGAGGGATAGACAGGGACAGACAGGAACTGACAGAGATGAGAAGCATCAATCATCAGTTTTTTGTTGCGACACCTTAATTGTTCATTAATTGCTTTCTCATATGTGCCTTGACCAAGGGCCGTCAGAAGACCAAGCCACCCCTTGCTCGAGCCAGCGACCTTGGGTCCAAGCTGGTGAGCTCTTTGCTCAAGCCAGATGGGCCTGCGCTCAAGCTGGCGACCTTGGGGTCTCGAACCTGGGTTTTTCCGTATCCCAGTCCAATGTTCTATCCACTGCGCCACCGCCTGGTCTTTTTTTTTACAGCTTTATGGAGATATAATTCACTTATAAAATCCACTCTTTAAAAGTGTACACCTCAGTGTAGGTTTTAATACCACCACTAAGTTGTGCATCCATCACCACTAAGTTCAGAACATTTTCATCACTCCAAGAAGAAACCCTATAGCCATTAGCAGTTACTCCCTAATATACCCTATCTTGAGCCCCTGGCAACTAATAATCTACTTTCTATCTCTATGAATTTCCTTATTCTGGACATTTTATTATAAATAGAATTATATAATATGTGGCCTTTTAATGACTTGCTTCTTTCACTTAAGATAATATTAAGGTCTCATAGATTCCTTTTGTTTTTATGTGTGTGACAGAGACAGAGAGAGAGACAGAGAGAGGGACAGATAGAGACAGACAGACAGAAAGTGAGAGAGATGAGAAGCATCCATTCTTTGTTGTGGCTCCTTAGTTGTTAATCATACATTCTGATACAGTATAAATTGGCTCAAATTTTGGAGGAAATGTGTCAATATCAATTAAAATAAGAAATGCATATAGTCTGACTCAGAAATGTTATGCCCAAGAATTAACCCCTCAGAAATATTCCCACATAAAGAGAGTTGTATGAAGATATTTGTTGCAGCACTGACAAAGACTGGGAAAAAATCTAAAGGGTATCAGTTAGAGGCCTGATTGAACACATTAAGGTTCAACCCACCAGTGGAGTGCTGTGCAGTCAATCACAGGGTGAGTCTGATTCTGTATGGACTGGTGTATGGCCAGTGGCCAAGGCCACCATCACAGCCACCTGGCTCATGCAGATTCACATTTGATTCAGACAGTCAGTAATGAAACAATGGAGCCAAGAACTGGTGAGCCATTAGCTTTAATCCTAGCTTGCACCCGGCAGGCAAGTAAAAACACACACTGGGCTCCAAAACCTACTCATTCATTGCTCACAAAGCTACTGACTTACTGAGTTTCCTAGCATCAAAGGTTTCTAGCTCACCAGACTTATTCACCTCTGTTTCCTATCTCCTTCTCTCTGCACAAACTCTGAACAAACTGGCTTCTTCCTCAGCACTCCACCATCTTGACTGCTTCTCCCCTCCTCCACGTGGCCTTAATCTAAGGTGACCAGATTTTAAAATTGGTAATGTGGCAAACCATTGACCGGGGGCTGGGGGGGGACTCTTGATTAAAAATCTGGTCTGTATGGAGCAAAAAAAATTTTCATAGAATGCAAAAATAGTATTGTAATATATTTTTTTAAATTTCAACGTAAGTACAATTTACAAATATAATACATTAAAAAACTATGTATAGTATTATTTTATTCTTTGGCATATTTCTCATTTGAGTGAATTTTTTTAGTAGATTGCTGTCATTGTTTAAAAGGTCATGAAATTTTTCACAAGAATTTGTTAAATTATATTTCACACATAAAATGGCTTTGAAAGTCTCAACATTTAATTGTGATTTTTCTGATGTCCACACTTCTTTTATCGCAGAAAAAACGCGTTCAGTCGCAGCATTAGTTCCTGGTAAAGACAGCATGTATTCCACAATTTTTAGTGCATTATTGTATGGAACATGGTTTGTTTCAAAATGATGAAATATTTCTAACCATTTGTTCTCTACTGTGATTTTTGCTGATGCCCAAGATTTAACCTCTTCCTTATCAATATATATTTTTAATAATGATACCTCATTAAAAAGATCATTTTCAGAAATATTACTATATAGACAATTTTGAGTGAGTCAGAGGGATCGGGTTTCACAGTCCTGAAACTGATGCTGGAGTTGCACAAGCGGGCGGGAGCAGGCAGGGCAGCGCCCCGGGCAGGCACGCTTGGTGGCCCCGCTCCCCATGTCCAGCCCAGCTGCCCGCTGGAGACCGAGCACCTTGCGCCTGGTGGAGCCCAGAGCCGCACCCCGGCATCCAGCACACGGGCCTATGGGTAGTTAGGGGACTTGATAGCCACCGCCCCAGCAGGTACGGCCTGCCCGAAGTTCTTTGTTTCGGGACCACGCGGGGCAGCCAGCTCTTGTGGCAGTGCAGGCGCTTCCAGGTGGAGGCGCGGTCTCCCCGCCAAAAGTGATATATTCCCATCCCGTTCTCCCGCTGTTCCCTAGCTTTTCGTCCATTCTTTCCAAAAATCGGGACTTTTTTAAAACACTGCAGGACACGGGAAAAATTAAGAATTGGGACTGTCCTGCCAAAAGCGGGACGTCTAGTCACCTTACCTTAATCTTCTCTCCTCTCTAATGCTAACTTCAGGAACCGAGAGAGAGCAAGCTCCTGGTCTGCCCCACTTTACAGTTTTGAATCCAAACCTTTAATCCAATCTACAAACAAGGAAGTCTCTGATACAAAGTCACTTATCTGAGGCATAATGGGAAGATTTCTCATGAGAGTGCATCACCCTACATCATCCAGTCAGTCAAGGGCGTGGGGAAAAGCTTACTCTTAAAACTAAACCTTGGGCTATAACAACCCAGCCTGCTTACAGCCTGTCTCCCAACACACATTAATATCAACGGACTTGCACATGGGCAGCGCCATCTTTAACAAAGTAAGCATAATATATTTTATCTGCCCAACAACTGGTGTAGAATTATCTCCAGAATTTATTGATAAGTGAACATTAGAGAATACAGTGAGATAGAGAGCAGTGTGTAAAGTTGACTTGTACCTGTGTAAAACAGTATGTGTGTATGTGTATGTGTGTGTGTATTTAATATAGTTATATATTTACATGTATACACATGTGTGCTTTTTACATAGGGGTGGAGGGCAAAGGAGAGAGGGAGGAGAAGGAGAAAACCCTTCTAGGGCAACATCTAAAATGACTAAATGTATCCAGGGAGGGAAATGGAAAATGGGCTTTAAGAGACAGAGAGAGGAATAGAAAAAGGCCTGCTCTTCATTCTATACCTTTGGTGTTGTTTGACTTTTATTTACCACCTACATATATGTATCCTTAGAAATAAAAATGGAGATATTGATAAAGCTTACTAAGTCACTGCATGGACATTTTAAAATCAAGGGATTATTACACAGGGAATTCCACAGCCTCTGCCCTCAGGGTTTGGGATCAGTAGCAGCTGAGACTCACACCCCAGGTAGAGAGGACCAGTTTCACTGAAGCATATAGGTCACTGATTTGAAGCTCAACAATTTCTGTTATCTTACCAGTGGCCTGTTGTCACCTGCACAGCACTTTTACCTGCCAATTATGACAGACAAATGCACTTTGATGTTTAAGACTGGCTGAAAGGGTAACTTCAGTCATTCACTGAATCCCTCCCTCCTCGCACTGTCTCTTTCCTGAATGCTCCTGACTTCATGGTGCCTTTTGGGAGCTGTTCTGAGTCCCTATTTACACTGCTGATCCCCTTTGAAGAGGGCTGTCAGCATTGGGTCTGGGATGCAACCATTATCTTAATGCTCCCTTGACCTTTGGTGAAAGCGCTATTTCCTGTCCTGTTTCCTGGCTTCTCTTGCATCTACTGAAACACTGACCCCAAGTGGGAGAGAAGATATAGTCACGTTCCCTTCCTTCCCCACCTCCAACCTGTTGCTCTGTGCAAAGTCAAGTCACTTTTAAACTTCGACTCCTACCAGAGTTCATTTCCAACTTCTCATGCTGGAATAAAAGGCAAAGTTGAAGTGAAAGACAGATTGTGTAACTTCTGCTTTTAAAGGGGGTGATTAATTATGGAAGGCATGATTAATATTTTAACACTGCTTATAATGGATTTCATTTATTTTTTCAGCCAATAAGAAACAAGAAATCCTGTCGCTATAGCTAGAATCTGATATAATTTCTCCCCAGTTATACAGAAGTCCTACTGTTGCTTGATAGAATAAAAAATGTCAATGCACATCATATATTAAAGTTCACCTGTATTTACTTGACACCTTTTAAGATATCTCTCCAAATTGCCTCTGTAACCTCTCTCATCAAAAACTGGTGAGAATATGTGGCGTTTTCCTTCCTGTTTGAGTAACACCTATTAAGAAAGGTAGTAATTAGAAGCAAATCATAATTTTTAAACCTGAAGGGAAGCTATTGCAGCATTGCCGGAAACATCGAGTTACTGGAATGCGAGCTAGCACCTACATACGTTGCAATCAGTAATGAAACAGCAAAGTTCAAAACAAAACCTCTCCTCAAAAATCACACATAAATAATTGTCCCATTCACATGCATACATGGAATGTCACCCTTTCTCAGCTCTGCTCCCGCTCTCTTGCAGTACCAGCACACCTGAGCACTGACTGCTTGCATGCAGGGCCTGGGTGACCTCTTCTGCAGCACATGGGGTGAATGGATGCAGCCTCCAGTGCCTCACACCAGCCTCAGCTGAGTCCAGAGAGACCAAAAGAGGCCTTTTCCTGTGCCCTTGCATTCCTCAGCAATACACTTGGCCTTGAAAGCTACCGTATTTCCCCATGTATAAGACATATCTTTTTCCGAAAATTTTGGGGTCTGAAAACTGGGTGCGTCTTATACAATGGTTGTAGATATTTTACTTGCATTTCCTGCTTTTTTGTGCTCATTGTTGAAGACAGTGATTAGTCATCAGACACAGATGAGGACAAGCTAATGGATGGGAGTTTTGACAGTGAGGAGGAGTGGTATGAATTTTATGATGAATAAAACTTGAGTTCAATAACTTTATGTAATACATTTTTTTTTCAAATTTTGGGCCCCCAAATTAAGGTGCGTCTTATATATGGGAGTGTCTTATACATGGGGAAATACAGTATATAGAATGAAAGGAAACCCACTAAAGCTAGCTTCATGGGTATGTTATGATTAATATCCTTTTTAGAGATCCTGCTCATGAAACATCAAACCCTCTTCTCCTTTCTGATTGTCACTGTCCTAGAGCAGTGATTATTCAACCCATGTTGAAAATTTTTAATACATGCAATACCTGACTACTTAGTCAGGGGCACTACCTCTTTTCTCTTAGACCGTCAAATGACAACAGCCAACACAACAATAGCCTTCTGGTGTGAATACATCAAAATTATACCCACTTTTTTTTTTGGTCAGATCAGCAAAACATATATATTTTTGGTGTGCAGCAGAATTTTAAAAATTAGTTTATGTGTGCCATGAGATGAAAAAGGTTGAAAATCATTGCCCTAGAGTGTAGAGGTTGTATCTCTGTGTATTTTAGTCACCTGGGTGAGGTGAGTGCAGAGGCGACAGCACAGAGGTTAAAACAAAGCAGTGTCAGGCCCCACTCTAGAGACTCCAAATTAATTAGTTTTTATTGTGCCCTGGGACTAGTATTTGTAATGCCTCTCTAGGTGACTCTAAAGCTCAGCCAGGGCTGGGAACCACTGCAGCCAACAACAGCCTTTTTCACTTCTTACCTGAGTTATGGCAAAGCCTCCTGTATATCCTTGGTCCTCTGCATCTAAGGTAGGCATCTTAGAGGGTTACAGAAATGATTTATTTTCTCTATTAATCCATGTTTGATGAAAAAACAATGAGAAAAATACAGGCAGAATAAACATATCTATACCTATATGTAGACATGTTAGATAGATAGATAGATAGATAGATAGATAGATATAGATATGTTATATACACATCTCTCTCTCTCTCTCTCTCTCTCTATATATATATATATATATATATATTAAAATCATAACAACATGGAACATTTTGTCATTTCTTCCAGATTTTTTTCTTATGTAAGTGTACATAAAAAATGTATTTACAAAAATATGATCATGCTACAATTGTTCTCTATGATCGTCTATTCTCCTTTAACAATATATTGTGAGCAAATATTCATATCAGTAAATAAAGAGCCACATCCTTTCTCTTGGCTGCAGAGCATCTGAATATGAGGCTATGCCATTGTGTTTAACCAATCCTTTATTTAATGGTGGAACGTTTACATTGTTTTCCTGTGGGTTTGGTGTTGTTGTTACTATTGGGGTTTTTGTTTTAGTTTTAGTTTTGTTTTGTTTTGCTATTATAAACAACATTGGAATGAACCATTTGGAACAAAGATTTTTGTGAATTAACTTATTTTCTTAGGATACATTTCTAAAAGTAAATTTCTTGAGTCAGTGCAGTTATTCATTCTGATACATATTACAAAATGCTCTTCTAAACCACATTTACACCACTGGTGCTTGAAAGTATATCTTTCTCTAGTTCTTCACTAACACTGGGCATTAGCATTAAAAAAAAAAATCTTTGTTTAACCTGTTAAGTGAAAAAATTATATATACCTATTACAATTTGTTTAGATTACTTGTGCAATCAAACATTTTTCATTTGTTTAATTGGACATTTGCATGTCTTCTTTTGCCCATTTTCTAGAGATTTATTTTATGTGTATGAGCCATTTGTATATCAAAGCGATTAATATTCCCCCAATTCATTTTTCTTAAGTTATTCAAAGCTTTAAAAAGCTTTTGTCCTTTCATCCTTTGTCTTTTTAACTTTTAATAGTTGTTTGGTGGTATACAACTTTTAAATTTTTACATTTTTTTATTTATTAGTTTTTTTCTACATGGTTTTAACTTTTTCATTATCTACCTGGAAAGCTTTTCTACAAGTTAAAATTATATAAATATTTACTCATGTTTTTTCTAATACTTCCATGGTACTTTCTTTTTAATGTATATAATTAAATTATTGTGGCTAATTAACTTTGAAAGTACAAATCTGATCAGGACATGCCCCTCCTTAAATCCTTCCCTGCTCTCTGCTATAGGATTAAGCTCAAGTTCAAGTTCTTTTATGCTTCTCACATTATGTGGTCATTCTTTAGCTTCTATGCTCCTTTCATCTTTGCTTACAGCTTACAGCAGGGGTAGTCAACCTTTCTATACCTACCGCCCACTTTTGTATCTCTGTTAGTAGTAAAATTTTCTAATCGCCCACCGGTTTCACAGTAATGGTGATTTATAAAGTAAGGAAGTAACTTTACCTTATAAAATTTATAAAGCAGAGTTACAGCAAGTTAAAGCATATAATAATAAGAGTCTGACCACTGTCCTGATCTTGACTGGTCAACAGTTAGTTGATTAGTATGTAATCACGGCATTGTTTGGTTGCCCCACTACCACCCACCATGAAAGCTGGAACGCCTACTAGTGGGCAGTAGGGACCAGGTTGACTACCACTGGCTTGCAGGAATCACTTTTTTTCTGCAATGCACTCCAGGAGTCCTCTTCTCCCTCTATGCCAGTGGTTCTTAACCTTTTTTGAGGTACCGAACCCACCAGTTTCATATGTGCATTCACCGAACCCTTCTTTAGTGATAAATAAAATATGATTTTTTTCCCCCAAATTCAAGACATAGGTATATGTTTTTTTTACTGGTGTACAAAATGAGCCGTGAATGAACATCACCTTGCTCAAAGAACAAAACCAACAAAGTGCATGAACTCACAACAAATTACAGTATTACTTTATTCTGGCCTCTGCAGCAGAGGCTTCTCCGAACCCCTGAGACCGACTCATCGAACCCCTAGGGTTCAATAGAACCCAGGTTAAGAACCACTGCTCTATACATAGCCTCTTATTTCAGGTTCCATGAGAGTAAGGACTAAGATTGTTTTTGTCATCCCAGCATCCAACCCAATGCCTGGACAAAATATATATTTATTAACTATTTGTTGAAAAAATTAAAAAAAAGTTAGCTTTCCTGGGAAGCCTCTTCCCATGCCTCTGGGCAGAATCTGTTCTTTTATTATGTTCCTAAAACATACTGCTCTGATCACTGTTTTTCTATATCATATTGTGTTACTATTGTATTATAAGTCAGTGGACCCCCACCTATCTATCAATCAGGCTCTTGGATGTGACAGGAAGCAGGTACTCAAAATATGCTGTTGAATTCTAATAATGAATTCTAATGTAGTTTCCTTGGTTTGCAGTTCTGTGTGCCTAGACATGCCCTGTATTTAGAAGTAAAGACCCTGCCAGTCTCTAAAGACAACTAAATTATTAGCTGACAATGTATGAACCCAGATAAAAGCTGTGATCATCAATATGGGGTCAAAATAATGCACCATGAAGTTAGTGTCTCAGAGTAATGGTTAAGTCATGATAGTAAGACCTTCAGGCACCCCCTGCCATGTCATCAAGGGTCAGAGCATCATTGCTGGCCCCAGAACCCTTCCCTTGGTGGATTAAAAAGCAAAACAAATAAGAAAAAACCTCTAGAGTTGGTGGGAAATGATAGTGAGCTAACCAACTTTTCTCCAAGAGTGCTGTACCTGAAAAATTAGTATAGTATGTTTCAACAGATGAGAAATGAGTTGCTCTTACTGTTCCCATTAGCTGTCTTTAACTGAGAAGTTTGATATAATTATTTCCTCATATTTTACATTTTTTCTTTTTTAAAATACAGTAATGCCTTTATTACATGTCTCCATTTTATTACTGTAAAGCCAGTGGCCAAGGCCATCATCACAGCCACGTGGCCCATGCAGGTTTCCATTAGATTTGGACAGTCGGTAATAAAACACCGGAGCCAAGAACTGGTGAGCCATCAGCTTTAATTCTAGCTTGTACCCCGTAGGCAAGCAAAAACACACACTGGGCTCTAAAACTCACTCATTCAGTGCTCACAAAGTTACTGACTTATCCAAGTTTCCTAGAATCAAAGGTTTCTAGCTCACCAGACTTATTCACCTCTGTTCCCCATCTACTCCTGCACAAACTCTGCTCAAACTGCCTTCTTCCTCAGCACTCTGCCATCATGGCTGCTTCTCCTTGCCTCCACATGGCCTTCATCTGCTCTCCTCTCTGATACTTCAGGAACCAAGAGCACGCAAGCTTCTGGTCTGTCCCACTTTATAGTGTAGAATCAAAACCTCCAAACCAATTACACAAACAAGGAAGTCTCCAATACAAAGCCACCCTTTCGAGGCACAATGGGATTCCTCAGGAGAGTGCACCACCCTACGTCATCCAATCAGTCAAGAGTGTGAGGAAAAGCTTTCTCTTAAAATTAAGCCTTAGGCTATAACAACCCAGCCTGCTTACATTATAACCTTTCCCCTACACCCATCCAAAGCATAAGGGCAAATAATATCACCTGGGTGACGGGCTTACATGTGGTCAGCACCATCATTAACAAAGTAAGCATATATATTTTATCTGCCCAACAATCCACCCCTATGCTCACTTTACTACCCACAATTTACACTGCTGGCATTCCTGTACAAGGAAATTAGGCACATTACACAAATTACAACAGCATGACAAATCATACAATTTCAACAATTACAAAGGTACACATATTTTGCCAGTCTCTGAGCACTTTGCCAAAAGCGCAAAATGTCCTCAGCCTTCTCTCTTGCCATTGGAAAGGCTTCTGGGGCAGGGGAAGAGCCTCCATCAAAGCCACCCCAACCCCCATCAGGGTATTTTACATTGTCCAAAATCCATAAGTCCATTCAACAAAGGAGCCTGTGCCCATCTGGTCATAGTCCAAGAAATCAGTCCACAAACATAGGGCTTTAGCCTCCCCGCCCATTCCTGCCATCATGGCAGGTCTCACACTGTCCTAAAGAGAAGCATGTGGCAATGGCAGTCTCTGCTCTGGGGAGCATGATGGCATCCACCCATATGTCCCCAAATCGCAGACCTATCAGCAGCTTGGCAGGCACTCCCTGCCGTTTCAGTGGCCACTGAGCAAAGCATGCCTGGCTCCCGGGATGTCTGTTCATCCTCCCGCCGCAGCTGCCACCGTTTACCTTCTGGAGTCTGCGGATTGCAACTCCTGCTCGATTCTCCTCATTCTCCAAAGAGGAACTGAAAACATCAGCTCCTGCTGCTAGGCACGAGCTCTGGGCCACCGCTGCCTTCTGCTCAGCAGGCCTTGCAGATCCAGCCCCGGCCTCAACCTCTGCCTCCTGCCGCTACTGGCTCTCCACAACATCCAGGGCAATCTGCAACTCACGAACCTGTGATTCCTCCTCTAGCAGCTGCTCCATTTCCAGGCAAATCTCATGAATCTGGTCAGCCTCCTTCTGTGCTTGCTTCAGCTCCAGGGTCAGCATCTCTTTCTCCCACGTTTCCTCCAGCTCCTTCCACTGCTCGGTTTGCAGGTCCCGGGCAGCCTCATCCATAGAGCTCTCAGTTTCCTCACACATGGCTGTAAAAGTCAGCCAGCCTACAGTCCCCCAAAAAACAGCTATGGGAAACCAAAACAGCAGCCTGTTCTCTACACCACCGATCAAAAGGTGGTGGTGGCTCCATGCCGATCTGTATTGAATCCTCCCACAGACTACGTCAAATGTAAAGCCAGTAGCCAGGGCCACTATCACAGCCGCCTGGCCAATGCAGGTTCACATTAGATTCGTATAGTCGGTAATGAAACAATGGAGCCAAGAACTGGTGAGCCATCAGCTTTAATTCTAGCTTGCACCTGGCGGGCAAGGAAAAACACACACTGGGCTCTGTAAAGCCAGTAGTCGAGGCTGCCATCACAGCCGCCTGACCCATGCAGGTTCACATTAGATTCGAACAGTCGGTAATGAAACACAGGAGCCATGATCTGGTAAGCCATCAGCTTTAATTCTAGCTCGCCTGGTGAGCAAGCAAAAACACACACTGAGCTCCAAAACCCATACATTCAGTGCTCACAAAACTACTGACTTATCCGAGTTTCCTAGAATCAAAGGTTTCTAGCTCACTAGACTTATTCACCTCTGTTTCCCATCTCCTTTTGCACAAACTCTTAACAAACTGGCTTCTTCCTCAGCACGCTGCCATCTTGGCTACTTCTCCTCCACATGGCCTTAATCTGCTCTCCTCTCTAATACCTCAGGAACCAAGAACCAAGAGAGAGAGATCAAGCTACTGGTCTTTCCCACTTTATAGCATAGAATCAAAACCTTTAATCCAATTATACAAACAAGGAAATCTCTGTATAATGGGATTCCTCAGGAGAGTGCACCACCCTACATTATCCAATCAGTCAAGGGTGTGAGGAAAAGCTTACTCCTAAAGCCAAGCCTTAGGCTACAACGACCCGGCCTGCCCACAGCCTGTTCCAGAACACACATTAATATCAACGAACTTCCATGTGGGCAGCGCCATCTTTAACAAAGTGAGCATAATATATTTTATCTGCCCAACAGGCTCCAAAACGCACACATTCAGTGCTCACAAAGCTACTGACTTATCCGAGTTTCCTAGAATCAAAGGTTTCTAGCTCACCAGACTTATTCACCTCTGTTCCCCATCTCCTCCTGCACAAACTCTGTTCAAACTGCCTTCTTTTTCAGCACTCTGCCATCTTGGCTGCTTCTCCTGGCCTCCACGTGGCCTTCATCTCCTCTCTTCTCTGATACTTCAGGAACCAAGAGCACGCAAGCTTCTGGTCTGTCCCACTTTATAGTGTAGAATCAAAACCTCTTATCCAATTACACAAACAAGGAAGTCTCCAATACAAAGCCACCCATTCGAGGCACAATGGGATTCCTCAGGAGAGTGCACCACCCTACGTCATTCAATCAGTCAAGTGTGTGGGGAAAAGCTTTCTCTTAAAACTAAGCCTTAGGCTATAACAACCCGGCCTGCTTACATTACAGCCTTTCCCCTACACCCATCCCAAGCATAAGGGCAAATAATATCACCTGGGTGACGGGCTTCCATGTGGGCAGCACCATCTTTAACAAAGTGAGCATATATATTTTATCTGCCCAACAGTTTCCCATCTCCTTCTTCAGCACAAACTGGCTTCTACCTCAGCCCTCTGCCATCTTGGCTGCTTCCCCTGGCCTCCACGTGACCTTAATCTGCTCTCCTCTCTAATAACTCAGGAACCAAGAGCAAGCAAGCTAGTGGTCTGTCCCACTTTATAATGTAGAAATCAAAACCCTTAATCCAATCTACAAACAAGAAAGTCTCTGATACAAAGTCACTTATCTAAGACATACTGGGATTCCTCATGCCAGTGCACCACCCTACATCATCCAATTAGTCAAGGGTGTGGGGAAAAGCTTACTCTTAAAACCAAGCCTTAGGCTATAAAGTCCTGGCCTGCTTACATTACAGCCTTTCCCCCACCCCCATCCCAAGCATAAGGACAAATAATATTACCTGGGTGACGGGCTTCCATGTGGGCAGCGCCATCTTTAACAAAGTGAGCATAATATATTTTATCTGCCCAACAATTACAAACCTCTGCAAATTCTTTTAGACAAATAACAGAGTGCCCATTTTTGGGTCAAATAAGTTTGTAAATATAATGTATGTGTTTGCTCGCTTATAGTTTGCATTGGGTGTGGGAAACAGGCTGTAAGTAGGCAGGATCTTTATAGCCTAAGGCTTAGTTTTAAAACTAAGATTTTCTTCACACCCTTGACTGTTGCATATAGGGGGTGGTGCACTTTTATGAGGAATTCCATTTACGCCTCAGATAAGTGACTTTGTATCAGAGACTTTCTTGTTTGTATATTGGATTAAAGGTTTTGATTTCTACACTATAAAATGGGGCAGAGGAGTCCATGCTAGAGGAGAGCAGAGAAAGGCCACGTGGAGGAGAGGAGAAGCAGCCAAGTTGGTAGAGTGCTGAAGGAGAAGCCAGTTTGTGCAGAGTTTGTGCAGAGAGAAGGACATGGGGAACAGAGGTAAATAAGGCTGGTGAGCTAGGAACCTTTGATTCTAGGAAACTTGGATAAGTCAGTGGCTTTGGGAACCCTGAATGGAAAGGGAAGTGTTTTCCCGCTGTGTGTCTTTCTTGCCCACTGGGTGCAAGCTAGGATTAAAGCTAATGGCCCACCAGTTCTTGGCTAAATTATTTCATTACCGTCTGTCCGAATCAAATGCGAACCTGCATGGGCCAGGTGGCTATGTTGGTGGCCGTGGCTACTGGCTTACACCATTATAAATAATAATTCTTTTGTGTGTGTGACAGAGAGAGACTGAGAGGGTCAGATAGGCACAGACAGGAAGGGAGGGAAATGATAAGCATCAATTCTTTGTTGCAGCAACTTAGTTGTTATTGGGCAGATAAAATATATTATGCTCACTTTGTTAAAGATGGCGTTGCCCACATGCAAGTTCATTGATATTAATGTGTGTTCTGGAACAGGCTGTGGGCAGGCCGGGTCGTTATCACCTAAGGCTTAGTTTAAGAGTAAGCTCTTCCCCACACCCTTGACTGATTGGATAATGTAGGGTGGTGCACTCTCCTGAGGAATCCATTATACAGAGACTTCCTTGTTTGTATAATTGGATTAAACATTTTGATTCTATGGTATAAAGTGGGAGAGACCAGTAGCTTGATCTCTCTCTCTCGGTTCCTGGGTTCCTGAGATTAGTATTAGAGAGGAGAGCAGAGTAAGGCCACATGGAGGAGAGGAAGCAGCCAAGATGGCAGAGTGCTGAGAAAGAGTTTGTGCAGGAGGAGATGGGAAACAGAGGTGAATAAGTCTGGTGAGCTGGAAAGCTTTGATGCTAGGAAACTCGGATAAGTCAGGAAGCTTTGTGAGCACTGAATGTGTGGGTTTTGGAGCCCAGTGTGTGTTTTTGCTTGCCCACTGGGTGCAAGCTAGAATTAAAGCTGATGGCTCACCAGTTTTGGCTCCTGTGTTTCGTTACCGACTGTTCAAATCCAATGTGAACCTGCGTTGGCCAGGTGGCTGTGATAATGGCCGCTACTACTGGCTTTACAGTTGTTCATTGACTGCTTTCTCATATGTGCCTTGACCAGGAGGGCTACAGCAGAGCGAGTGATCCCTTGCTGAAGCTAGCAACTTTGGGCTCAAGCCAGCAACCTTTGGGCTCAAGCCAGCGACCATGGGGTCATGTTTATGATCCCATGTTCAAGCCAGTGATCCCGTGCTCAAGCTGGTGAACCCACGCTCAAGCCAGATGAACCTACGCTCAAGCTGGCAAACTCGGAGTTTCAAACATGGGTCCTCTGCGTCCCAGTCCGATGCTTTATTCACTGCATCACTACCTGGTCAGGCTAAATAATAATTCTTTTAAAAAGCCTTCTTCTGCCTCACTCCTTTTCCCAAGAGGGCTACATGCATGAACAACATTGTAAAGCCAGTAGTCAAGGCCACCATCACAGCAGCCTGACCCATGCAGGTTCGCATTGGATTCGAACAGATGGCAATGAAACACCGGAGCCAAAAACTGGTGAGCCATCAGCTTTAATTCTAGCTTGCACCCGGCGGGCAAGCAAAAACACACACTGGGCTCCAAAACCCATTATCCAAGTTTCCTAGAATCAAAGGTTTCTAGCTCACCAGACTTATTCATCTCTGTTTCCCATCTCCTCCTGCACAAATTCTTAACAAACTGGCTTCTTCCTCAGCACTCTGCCATCTCGGCTGCTTCTCCTCCACATGGCCTTAATCTGCTCTGCTCTCTAATACTAACCTCAGGAACTCAGGAACCAAGAGAGAGAGGGCAAGCTCCCGGGGGCTGCCCGGTTTATAGCATAGATAATCCAAACCTTTAATCCAATTATACATACAAGAAAGTCTCTGATACAAAGCCACCCATCTGAGACTTAATGGGATTCCTCCCTACATCACCACCCTACATCATCCAATCAGTCAAGGGTGTGGAGAAGAGCTTAGTCTTAAAACTAAGCCTTAGGCTATAACGACCCGGCCTGCCCACAGCCTGTTCCAGAACACACATTAATATCAACGAACTTCCATGTGGGCAGCGCTATCTTTAACAAAGTGAGCATAATATATTTTACCTGCCCAACAAGCATATACTGAGGCTTATACCGAGATATAGCACTGAAGAGCTTTAAGAGAGCTATATTACAAATTGGTTACACTTAGTAGTTTGGGATAGAATTGAAGTTTTCTTTGGGTAACAGGCCTGATCATAATCTCTGACATTTAACTAACCTTGGACATGTCATTTTATCATTCCAGGGTTCAGTTTTCTTATCAGCAAAGCAACAACTTGGGTGGGTCTGTATGCTCTCTAAGGTTCCTTCCCACCCCATAATTGTATCTAATCACCTTTTCTAGGGAGATAGAAGCAAAGAGACCACCCAGGCAGAGAAGAGAGAGCATTCTCTCCTTCTGTCTGGCCCTGTAACCCTATCTTCTGTCAGTCACCCTGCTACAGATAAGGCATAGGAGAGTAAACCCCCAGCCCAGCCATACAAACACACCCGGAGGTCCCCTGTGCTATGCTGCTTCCTTCAATAAAGGAGCCAGACTGAGCCAACTAAGTGTCTGCTAACGGGATAGAGTATGCAAGACTGTTTTGTAACAACACTGTACTTTCATTTATATGCTCTAGTGACTATTAGTGATGGGTTGGTTAATTTGGTGCTTTTACAAAGGAAAGTCTTTTTCCTTTTGCTGGGCAGATAAAATATAATATGCTCACTTTGTTAAAGATGGTGCTGCCCACATGGAAGCCCCTCACCCAGGTGATATTATTTGCCCTTATGCTTGGAATGGGTGTGGGGGAAAGTCTGTAATGTAGGCAGGCCGGGTCATTATAGACTAAGGCTTGGTTTTAGGAGTAAGCTTTTCCCCACACCCTTGACTGATTGGATGATGTAGGGTGGTGCACTCTCCTGAGGAATCCCATTATACAGAGACTTCCTTGTTTGTATAATTGGATTAAAGGTTTTGATTCTATGGTATAAAGTGAGGAGACCAGTAGCTTGATCTCTCTTTTGGTTCCTGAGTTCCTGAGGTTAGTATTAGAGAGGAGAGCAGATTAAGGCCACGTGGAAAGGAGAAGCAGCCAAGATGGCAGAGTGCTGAGGAAGAAGGCAGTTTAAGCAGAATTTGTGCAGGAGGAGATGGGAAACAGAGGTGAATAAGTCTGGTGAGCTAGAAATCTTTGATTCTAAGAAACTCGGATAAGTCAGTAGCTTTGTGAGCACTGAATGTGTGGCTTTTGGAGCCTAGTGTGTGTTTTTGCTTGCCCGCTGGGTGCAAGCTAGAATTAAAGCTGATGGCTCACCAGTTTTTGGCTCCTGTGTTTCATTACCGACTGTCCGAATCTAATGGGAACTTGCACGGGCCAGGTGGCTGTGATGGTGGCATCAACTACTGGCTTTACACCTTTTCATTTCAAACTTTGTCTTGAGTTTTAATCATTCATTTGGGTTCTATTTATTTATTTATTTTAAAACATTTCTATTTTATTTATTTATTTATTTATTTATTTATTTATTTAGTGACAGAGAGTCAGGGAGAGGAACAGACATGAAGGGAGAGAGATGAGAAGCGTCAATTCTTTGTTGCGGCACCTTAGTTGTTCGTTGATTGATTTCTCATATGTGCCTTGACCAGGGGGCTACAGCAGATTGAGTGACCCTTTGCTCAAGCCAGTGACCTTGGGCTCAAGTTGGTGTGCCTTGCTCAAACCAGATATCCCGCTCTCAAGCTGGCAACCTTGGGGTCTTGAACCTGGTTCCTCTGTATCCTAGTCTGATGTTCTATCCACTGCACCACCGCAGGGTCAGGCTCATTTGGGGTTGTAAAGCCAGTAGTCGCGATCAAGATCACAGCCGCCTGACCTGTGCAGGTTCGCATTAGATTCGAACAGTCGGTAATGAAACACAGGAGCCAAAAACTGGTGAGCCATCAGCTTTAATTCTAGCTTGCACTCGGCGGGCAAGCAAAAACACACACTGGGCTCCGAAACCCACACATTCAGTGCTCACAAAGCTACTGACTTATCCGAGTTTCCTAGAATCAAAGGTTTCTAGCTCACCTCTGTTCCCCATCTCCTCCAGCACAAACTCTTAACAAACTGGCTTCTTCCTCAGCACTCTGCCATCTCGGCTGCTTCTCCTGGCCTTCACGTGGCCTTACTCTGCTCTCCTCTCTAATACTAATCTCAGGAACCCAGGAACCGAGAGAGCGAGATCAAGCTACTGCTCTCTCCCATTTTATAGCATAGACTCAAAACCTTTAATCCAATTATACAAACAAGGAAGTCTCTGATACAAAGTCACCCATCTGAGGCATAATGGGATTCCTCCCTACATCACCACCCTACATCCTCCAATCAGTCAAGGGTGTGGGGAAGAGCCTACTCCTAAACCAAGCCTTAGGCTATAACAACCTGGCCTGCCCACAGCCTGTTCCAGAACACACATTAATATCAACGAACTTCCACGTGGGCAGCACCATCTTTAACAAAGTGAGCATAATATATTTTATCTGCCCAACAATCCACCCTTATGCTCACTTTACTACCCACAATCTACACCACTGGCATCCCTGTATCAGGAAATTAGGCACATTACACAAATTTCAACATGACAAATCATACAGTTTCAACAATTACAAAGTTACATTTCACCAGTCTCTGAGCACTTTGCCGAAAGCGCAAAATGTCCTCGGCCTTTTCTCTAGCCATGGGAAAAGCTTCCCGGGGCAGGAGGGCCTCCAGCAAAGCCATCCCCACCCCCATCAGGGTATTTCACATTGTCCAAAATCCATAAGTCCATTCAACAAAGGAGCTTGTGCCCATCCGGTCATAGTCCAGGAAATCAGTCCACACACATAGGGCTTTAGCCTCCCCCCTCATTCCTGCCATCATGGCAAGTCTCACACTGTCCTAAAGAAAAGCATGTGGCAATGGCAGTCAGCATTTCCCTCTCTGCTCTGGGGAGCATGATGGCATCCACCCCTATGTCCCAAAATCGCAGACCTACCAGCAGCTTGGCAGGCACTCCCTGCCGTTTCAGCTGGGCTCTCATCTTCTGGAGACTGCGAATTGCAACTACAGCTTGATTCTCCTCATCCTCCAAAGAAGAACTGAAAAGACCAGCTCCTGCTGCTGGGCTTGATCTCCGGGCCACCGCTGCCTTCTGCTCAGCAGGACTTTCAGGTCCAACCCCGGCCTCAGCCCCGGTCCTGGCCTCAGCTCCGGCCTCAGCCTCAGGCCCGGCCTCATGCTGCTGCTGGCTCTCCACAACATCCAGGGCAATCTCCAACTCATGAACCTGTGATTCCTTCTCCAGCATCTGCTCCATTTCCAGGTGAATCTCACGAACCTGGTCAGCCTCCTCCGGTGCTTCCTCCAACTCCAGGGTCGGCATCTGTTTCTCCCACGTTTCCTCCAGCTCCTTCTGCTGCTCATCCTGCAGGTCCCGGGCAGCCTCTTCCATAGAGCTCTCAGTTTCCTCACACATGGCTGTAAAAGTCAGCCAGCCTACAGTCCCCCCAAAACAGCTATGGGAAACCAAAACAGCAACCAGTCCTCTACTCCACCACTCAAAGGTGGTGGTGGTTCCATGCCGATCTGTATCGAATCCTGCCACAGACTATGCCAAATGTAAAGCCTGTGGCCAAGGCCGCCATCACAGCTGCCCAACCCACACAGGTTCACATTGGATTCAGACAGATGGCAATGAAACACAGGAGCCACAAACTGGTGAGCCATCAGCTTTAATTCTAGCTTGCACCCGGCGGGCAAGCAAAAATACACACTGGGCTCCAAAACCCACACATTCAGTGCTCACAAAGCTACTGACTTTTCCGAGTTTCCTAGAATCAAAGCTTTCTAGCTCACCAGACTTATTCACCTCCGTTTCCCATCTCCTCCAGCACAAACTCTTAACAAACTGGCTTCTTCCTCAGCACTCTACATCTTGGCTACTTCTCCTCCACATGGCCTTCCATGTGGCCTTACTCTGCTCTCCTCTCTAATACTAATCTCAGGAACCAGGAACCGAGAGAGAGAGATCTAGCTACCGGTCCGCCCACTTTATAGCATAGATAATCCAAACCTTTAATCCAATTATACATTCAAGAAAGTCTCTGATACAAAGCCACCCATCTGAGGCATAATGGGATTCCGCCCTACATCACCCTACATCATCCAATCAATCAAGGGTGTGGAGAAGAGCTTACTCTTAAAACAAAGCCTTAAGCTATAACGACCCGGCCTGCCCACAGCCTATTCCAGAACACACATTAATATCAACGAACTTCCACGTGGGCAGCACCATCTTTAACAAAGTGAGCATAATATATTTTATCTGCCCAACAGGGGTTTTTAATTGTAAGTGTTTTTGGAGCTGGAAACCTGTCTTACCCAAGAGGGGACTGTGGATCCAAACTGAACCTACCAAAGACAATTTTCTATTTTTAAAAGATAGTGTATGCTCTCTAGCCTTCCCAAGTGCCTGGTTACCCTAAGTCCACCACAGAAACAAAATAGAGCAGGCCAATAAGACTAGGACTATACCACTTCTGCCTCTCCCTGACGAAACCTGCGCTGGTACCAAGGAGAAGTTACTGGAGTGGGGCCAGGAACTTGGGCAAGAGTGTGGGCATACAGTAGTCTTCTCTCCCTTCCATGCCGGGCCAAGACAATCAGCCCAGGGGAGGGGACAATGGAAGTGGGCATCCAAGGGGTCACTCAGCTCATGTTCTACCTTCTGGCTATGACAGGACACACAGCACAGGGCTTCTATCCCACATTATGTGGCTGTCCTGCAGTCTAGAAGCCAGCTCTCCTACCCTACCACACTGTCTGGTGCTAGCTAGTGCTACTGAGAACTTATTACTTTAATTTTATTTAATTTTCATTAGTTTAAGTTCATACAGTACATGTGGCTATTGGCTACCATCTTAAACAGATATAAGAATGTTTCCACTCAATTCTCTGTAATGATATAAAAGACTACAGCTAATCTTTGTTGAATAAAAGTCAAAATTGCAAATACAAGTTAATATTTCTGTCACAAATCTACACCTAATTTTTTAAAAGTTTTATTTAGACAATTTTAATGGGGTGACATTAATCAATTAGAGTACATAGATTCAGAGAAAACATCTCCATATCATTTGGACATTTGATTATGTTGTATATCCATCACCCAAAGTCAAATTGCCCTCTGTCACGTTGTATTTGGTTTTCTTTATGCCCCTCCCTTCCCCCACCCCCTCCTTCTCCTGCCTTCCCCTCCCCTGGTAACTACTATACTCTTATCTATGTCAATGTGTCTCTATTTTGTGTCCCACCTACGTATGGAATCATACAGTTCTTAGTTTTTTCTGATTTACTTATTTCACTTAGTATAATGTTATCAAGTTCTATCCATGTTGTCGTAAATGATCCTATGTCATCATTTCTTATGGCTGAGTAGTATTCCATAGTATATATGTACCACATCTTCTTTATTTAATCTTCTATTAAAGGGCATTTTGGTTGTTTCCATGTCTTGGCCACTGTAAACAATGCTGCGATGAATCTGGGGCTGCATGTGTCTTTACGTACCAATGTTTTTGAGTTTTGGGGTATATTCCCAGTAGAGGGATTGCTGGGTCATATGGTAGTTCTATTCTCAATTTTTTGAGGAACCACCATACTTTCTTCCATAATGGTTGTACTACTTTACATTTCCACAAACAGTGAATGAGGGTTCCTTTTTCTCCACAGTCTCTCCAACACTTGTTATTACCTGTCTTGTTGATAATAGCTAACACTGGGGAAAATTTTTCTTTTTCATTTTTTGTTGCATGAGGTTTTAGAACTTTTCTATACATTTCTGCATCGCTGATTCCAAATCTGAAATCCATTTGGGGTGCATGCTCTAGTTTTTTATGCAATTTTAATTTCTTTTTGTTACAGTTAATGTCATGCATTGGTTTTTAAATTGGAGTTAAAGGGCAACGACTCTTGGATTGACCATAACCACAAGGCAATTAATGTTTTACAAACATCACTTTTACCTAATTGTAGTTGTTTTTAAGTGTAAAAAATTATTATCTGATAAAAACATCCTCTTATTTTGTTTTAAGATTGAATCATGGCTTCTTCGAGTAGACATAAATGTAAGAATAGTCCTGAAACCTTCTATTATATATGTGGCTGTTACACACTTCAACATCAATGGTGCAATATTTCATCATTTGTAACACATGCATATATTGCCTATTTTCAAGTTCCACTTGGCGATCAAGACAAGAATTGGGCTCCTCATATTGTGTGTCATAATTGTGAGAAAATGCTTTATGACTGGACAAAAGGAAAATGCAAAGGAATGCCTTTTGGTATTCCCATAGTTTGGCGTGAACCTAAGGACCACAGCAGTGACTGTTATTTCTGTCTGATCCATACAAAGGACATCGACAAGAAAAAACAGCATATGATCGCATATCCTAATATTCCTTCAGCAATACAACCTATTCCACACTCTGAGACACTCCTGGTTCCAATTTTCAATGGTTTTATTTCTTCTAAGGACAAAGAAAGTGAACATGGTGATCAAGTGTATTTTGATAAGATGCGTGAGGAAATGGTTGCAGAATCTGAAGGGTCTTTTTCTGATGCCAAGCAGTCATTAACCTCTCAGCAGTTTAGCCAACCCAAATTGAATGACTTAGTGAGAGATTTGGACCTATCAAAGAAAGCAGCTGAGTTATTAGCCTCTAGGCTTCAAGAAAAGAATGGGCTTCACTTGTCAGCTAAAGTATCCCATTTCAGGAAGGTGAACAAATTTTTGTGGACTTTTTTTTCAAAGACAAACACTTTGTTTACTGCCATGATATCAGTAGTCTTCTCAGCCAGCTAGGTGTTACCACTTATAGTCCAACAGAATGGCGGCTATATCTTGACAGCTCTAAACAGAGTCTGGAATGTGTTCTCCTACACAATAATAATGTTTATGCAGCGGTTCCAATTGGTTATTCAACTCATCTCTGAAAAGATTATAATGAAATAAAAATTGTCCTTGACTTACTGAAGTATGAGGAGCATAACTGGATCATTTGTGTGGATCTTAAAATGGTAAATTTCCTTCCAGGACAACAGAGAGGTTTCACAAAGTATCCTTGCTTTCTGTGTTTGTGGGACAGCCGAGTTCAGGAGAAACACTGGACACAGAAGGAGTGGCCGAAATGTGAAGCTCTGGAAGTAGGGACACAAAATATTGTGAATGAACCTGTAGTTAATTGAGACAGGATTATTTTTCCCCCATTTCATATCAAACTTGGCTTAATGAAGCAGTTTGTTCAGGCTTTGAATAGAGAAAGTGAATGCTTTCAACATATTATTTTTACTTTTCCTGCTTTGTCTTTTGAGACAATAAAAGCAGGTGTATTCGATGGACCTCAAATTTGAACCCTCATACATGATGAAGAATTTGCCAGGAAGATAAATAAGGAGGAGAAAGTAGCATGGCAGTGTTTTGTGGCAGTTACAAAGAACTTCCTTGGCAACAAAAAAGCAGAAAACTATGAACTTCTGGTTCAAAGGATGCTGTTGGCTTTCTGCGACATTGGATGTAACATGAGTGTTAAGATTCACTTCCTGAACAGTCACCTTGATAAGATTCCCAAAAATCTTGGAGCTGTTAGTGATGAGCAGGGAAAACACTTTCATCAAGATCTAAAGATGATGAAAGAGTGTTATCAGGGGCAATGGGACAGAAATATGATGGCAGACTACTGATGGAGCATCAAATAAGATTGTCCTCAACAAGTACACAAATGCAAGAGCTACAAATGCAAATTTTTGCCTGAATAGAATTTAAATAAGTTTTGCACAAATTTTATGATTAAAATAAGTGTTTTAATATGTTCAATTTTGAAATTGTAGACAAATTCTGATGAAATAATATGTTTTAGTGTATTAGTGTATTTACTGCATTCTATAAATTATTATATTTTCATAAAGATGATGCTCAAGAAGACATTCTACTTCATTATGTTAAACTAAATGTTGAAAATTTTACAATAAGATGAAAACCTAAAATATTGAATTGCAAAAAAACTGTAGCTTACAGAGAAGAACTAATGTCACATTTAAGATTGGCACACTCGAATTAGGTAAGAACAAGTGTTTTTGTGGATGCAACAAAAATTTTGTTCCCCAGTTGAAGAGGCATGAGGTGATATCTTATTGTAGTTTTGATTTGCATTTCTCTAATAGGTGGTAAAGATGAACATATTTTCATATATCTGTTGGCAATTTGTATTTCTTCTTGAGAGAAGTGTCTATTTCTGTCCTCTTCCCATTTATTTTTATTGGATTCTTTGCTTGTGTGTTGTTGAGTTTTGTGAGTTCTTTGTATATTTTGGATATTAGGCCCATATCTGAGCTGTTGTTTGAAAATATCATCTCCCATTTAGTTGGCTGTCTGTTTTGTTGTCAGTTTCTCTTGCTGTGCAGAAGCTTCTTAGTCTGATATAGTCCCATTCATTTATCTTTGCCTTTACTTCCCTTGCCTTTGGAGTCAAATTCATAAAATGTTCTTTATGGCCAAGGTCCATGAGTTTAGTACCTGTTTTCTTCTATGTAATTTATTGTTTCAGATCTTATATTTAGGTCTTTCATCCATTTTGAATTAATTTTAGTACACGGGGAAAAACTGTAGTCGAGTTTCTTTCTTTTGCATGTGACTCTTTAGTTTTTTCAGCACCATTTATTGTAGAGGCTTTCTTTACTCCATTGTGTGGTTTTTGGCTCCTTTATCAAAGATGATTTGACCATATATATGTGGTTTTATTTCTGGGCTCTCTATTCTGTTCCATTGGTCTAAGTGTCTATTTTTCTGCCAATACCATGCTGTTTTGATTATCGTGGCTCTATAATATAATTTGAAGTCAGGTATTGTAATGCCCCCAGCTTTGTTCTTTTTCCTTAGGATTACTTTGGCTATTCAGGATTTTTTATAGTTACATATAAACCTAATAATTTTTTGTTCCATTTCTTTAAAAAATGACATTGGAATTTTGATGAGAATTGCATTAAACTTGTATATTGCTTTGGATACTATAGTCATTTTAACTATATTTATTCTTTGTATCCAAGAACAAGGAATATTTTTCCATTTTAATGTATCTTTTTCGATTTCCCTTAACAACGCTTTGTAGTTTTCATTAAGTGGGTCCTTTATATTCTTTGCATGTTTACTTCTAGGTATTTTGCTGTTGTTGCAACTGTAAAAGGGATTATTTTTTTGAGTTCATTTTCTGAAGTTTCCTTATTGGCATATAAAAAGGTTATAAACTTCTGTATATTAATTTTGTATCCTGCGACCTTACTGTATTGGTTTATTGTTTTTAGTAGTCTTTTTGTGAAGTCTTTGGAATTTTTGATGTACAGGATTCTATCCTCTACAAAAAGTGAAACCTTTACTTCTTCTTTCCCAATATGAATGCCTTTTATTTCTTTCTCTTGTCTGATTGTTCTGGCTAGAACTTCCAGCACTTTATTCAATAAGAGTGGAGAGAGTGGGCAACCTTGTCTTGTTCCTGATTTTAGAGAAAAAGTTTTCAGTTTTTTGTCATTTAATATGATGTTAGCTGATGGTTTGTCATAAATGGCCTTTATTATGTTCAGATATTTTCTTCTATATACATTTTGTTGAGTGTTTTAAACATAGAATAAAGTTGTATTTTATCAAATGCCTTTTCTGCATCTATTGATAGGATCATATGGTTTTTTTTCTTTGTTTTGTTGATACGATGTATTACATTAACTGTTTTTTATGTATGTTGAACCATCCTTGTGATTTTGGGATGAATCTCACTTGATCATGATGAATTATTTTTTTCATGTGTTGTTGTATTCGATTTGCTAGTATTTTGTTTAGAATTTTAGCATCTGTATTCATTAGAGATATTGGTCTGTAGTTTTCTTTTTTTGTGCCGTCCTTGCCAGGTTTCAGTATGAGGGTTATGTTGGCCTCATAAAATGTGTTTGGAAGTATTGCTTCTTCTTCAATTTTTTGGAAGACTTTGATTAGAATAGGAACCAAGTCTTCTTTCAATGTTTCATAGAATTCACTAGTATAGCTGTCTGGCCCTGGACTTTTATTTTTTGGGAGGTTTTTGATAGTTGTTTCTATTTCCTCCCTGCTTATAGGTTTGCTAAGGCTATCCTCTTCTTTGTGACTCAGTCTAGGAAGGTTGTATTGTTCTGGGAATTTATCCATTTCTTCTAGATTGTTAAATTTGGTGGCATATAGTTTTTCATAGTATTCTACGATAATTCTTTGTATATCTATGATATCTGTGGTGATTTCTCCTCTTTCATTTTGGATTTTGTTTATATGAGTCCTTTCTCTTTTTCCTTAGTGAGTCTTGCCAAGAGTTTGTCAATTTTGTTGATCTTTTCAAAGAACCAGCTCCTTCTTTTAATGATTTCTTCTGTAGTTTTTCTGTTCTCTATTTCATTTATTTCTGCTCTAATTTTTATTATATCCTTTCTTCTGCTGCTTTTGGGTTGCTTTTGTTCTTCTTTTTATAGTTCTTCAGGTTGTTAAATTGTTTACTTGGGCTCTCTCTTGTTTGTTCATATAAGCCTGTAGTGATATAAACTTACCTCTTATTACTGCTTTTGCTGCATCCCAGAGATTCTGATATGTCATGTTGTCATTTTTGTTTGTCTGTATATATCTTTTGATCTCTGCTTTTATTTCTTCTTTGACCCACTCATTTTTTAGATGTATGATGTTTAATTTCCACATTTTTTGTGGGTTTGTTTGCTTCTTTTTAGCTGTTGAATTCTAGTTTCAAATCTTCGTGGTCATAGAATATGCTTGATATAATTTCAATCTTTCTGAATTTGTTGATGTTAGTTTTGTGGCCCAACATATGGTCAATTCTTGAGAATGTTCCATGTACACTGGAGAAAAATGTACACTCTGGAGTTTTTGGATGAATTGTCCTTTAGATGTCTATCATATCCAATTGTTCTAGTGTTTCATTTAAGGCCAATATTTCTCTATTAATTTTTTGTTTGGATGAATGATCTAGTGCCAACAGCGGTGTATTGAGGTCTCTAAGTATAATTGTATTTTTGTTGGTTTTTATTTTTAGATCAGTTGGTAGATGTCTTATATACTTTGGTATTCCTTGGTTTGGTGCATATATATTAAGAAGTGTTATGTCTTCTTGATTCAATGTTCCCTTTATCATTATGAAATGACCATCTTTGTCTTTGATTACCTTTGCTGTCTTGTAGTCAGCATTGTTAGATATGAGTATGGCTATACCTACCTTTCTTTGGATATTATTTGCTTGGAGAATTGTTTTTCAACCTTTCACTTTGAATTTGTTTTTATCCTGTAGCTTAGATGTGTTTCTTGAAGGCAGCATACAGTTGGATTTTCTTTTTTGATCCACTCTGCTACTCTGTGTCTTTTTATTGGTGATTTCAATTCATTTATATTTAATGTAATTATTGACATTTGAGGGTTTTCTATTGCCAATATATACAGTGTGTCCGTAAAGTCATGGTGCACTTTTGATGGGTCACAGGAAAGCAACAAAAGGTGATAGAAATGTGAAATCTGCCCCAAATAAAAGGAAAACTCTCTCAGTTTCATACCTATTCAGTGCAGTTAGATGTGGGCTCCATTTGTTGCCCTACACACATCCAAATGATAGTGAAGTTCTTGCCTCACACGGGTAAGGACGTCTGGTGTAACAGAGTGAATAACGTCTGTGATTCTCTGTTTTAAGTGATTAATGTCATTGATACATTCAATGTACACATGTTGTTTCACATAACCCCAAAAGTAAAAGTCTAAGGACATTAGATCTGGGAATAATGGTGACCATGGCTTGACAGAACCCCTGCCCATCCACCACCGGAGAAATGTTCTATCCAGAAACTCACGAACAATGGTGGCGTAATGTGGAGGAGCATCGTCCTGTTGAAAGATGACACCTTCTGGAAATTGTGGCACTGCATACAATTCCAACATGTCAAGATAGGTGTTTGCCGTCACAGACTGCTCCATGAAAAATAATGGGCCTATCACCTTATCATGCATCAGGCCACACCACATGTTCTGTTTAGGGGTGTTACATTTGTACTCAACGTAGGCATGAGGATGTTCAGCAGCCCATATTCGGACGTTATGGCGATGAACATGTCCACAGATATGGAAGGTCACCTCATCACTAAACACAATCTTCTTCAAAAATCTTGCATCATTTTCGATCTCATGAAGCATATCTGTAGCAAACACGCATCGTGTGGGTTTATCCACCAGTTTGAGAGCATGCAACAGCCGCAATTTGTACCCCGTAAAACAGAGACGTTTCTTTAACACCTTATGAACTTAGTCTTGCTAAGATGTAATTGTCGAGCATATGCACGCACAGATTTTTTAGGGCTCCTTAGGTAGCTATCCCATATAGCCTCTACAGACTCGTCACTGATTGATGGCCTACCAGAACGGGGTTTGTCTACCAAACTGCTGGTTTCCTTCAACTGCTTATCCCACCGAGTAATGTTATTCCTATGTAGTGGCACTTTGTTATAAACGCGCCGATATTCACATTGCACTTTGGTCACGGATTCGAATTTAGCGAGTCACAGAACACACTGAACTTTCCTCTGTACCATCCACATCTCGACTGGCAAGGCCATGGGCTGCTCTGCTGTATACACGGTGTTACGTCATCATCTGCACATGCGCACATGCTGCCACGTAATCCTACAGAAACTGGGAGGGTTTTCCTTTTATATGGTGCAGATTTCACATTTCTATTGTCTTTTGTTTCTTTCCTTTGACCGGTCAAAAGTGCACCATGACTTTACGGACACACTGTATATATAGCTCTGTATCTTGTTTGTTCTTGTCTTTTGTTTTTCTGTCATTTGTTTTTGTTTGGTTGTATTTCACACTTTTTTCCTCTTGTTCATTTTTTAAGCCATGTGTTTTTGTAGTGTTTTCTTCAGGGGTGGTTACCATTAGGTAATAAAAAGGATATATATCATATTCATTGTAGTACATTATTATGAGTGCTTCTGTACTCCATCCTCCTTTGCTACTGTTAATCTTTGTCCTCTCCCCTTTTTTTGTTTTTGTTGTCACAGATTAATCCTGTTTTTATTGTAATCTTTTTGGAGCTTTTATTTGTGATTTTGTTTTGCTTTGTTTTTTGTATCTGGTCAGATAACCCCCTTTAGTATTTCCTGAAGTGGGGGTTTTCTGGTGATAAATTCCTTCATCTCTCCTATATCTGTGAATGTTTTTATTTTCCCTTCATATTTGAAGGATAGCTTTGATGGACATAATATTCTTGGCTGGAAGTTCCTCTCTTTTAGTACTTTAAATATTGGGGTCCACTCTCTTCTGGCTTGTAGAGTTTGTGCTGAGAAATCTGATGATAGCTTAACGAGCCTTTCTTTATATGTTGCATTCTTCTTTTCCCTGGCTGCTTTGAGGATTTATTCTTTGTCATTGTTTGGTGATAATTTCATTATGATGTGCTTTGGAGTAGGTTTGTTTGGGTTAAGGTAACTTGGTATTTTGCTTGCCTTTTGGATTTGAGGCTCTAATTTTTTCCACAGGCTTGGGAAGTTCTCATCAATTATTTTTTTGAATATGTTCTCCATTCCATTTTCTCTCTCTTCTCCTTCTGATTTAGCCATTATTTTTATGTTGCTCTTTCTGATGGAGTTAGACAATTCCTATAGGGCTTTCTCTCTTTTATTTAAATTTGTGAGTCTCTCTGCTCTTCTCTCTGTAGTATCTCCAGTTGCCTGTCTTCTATGTTACTAATTTTCTTTTCTATCTGGCTTGTTCTATTAACTCTGCTTGTTATCTCATTTTTCAGTTCATATATTGAGTTTTTCATCTCTGTTTGTTTCCTTTTTATAGTTTCAATTTCCTTGGTGAAGTATTCTTTTTGTTCATTAAATTGTTTTTTGAGCTCTCTAAATTGCCTTTCTGTACTTTCTTGTATTTCCCTGAGTATTTTTAAGACTTCAATTTTTACCTTTTTTTTTTTTTTATAGGAACAGAGAGAAAGTCAGAGAGAGGGATAGATAGGGACAGACAGACAGGAATGGAAAAAGGTGAGAAGCACCAATTATTAGTTTTTCATTGCCGTTGCGACACCTTAGTTGTTCATTGATTGCTTTCTCACATATTCCTTGACCGCGGGCCTTCAGCAGACCAAGCAACCCCTTGCTGGAGCCAACAACCTTGGGTCCAAGCTGGTGAGCTTTTGCTCAAGCCAGATGGGCCCGCGCTCAAGCTGGTGAGGTTAGGGTCTCAAACTTGGGTCTTCGCATCCCAGTCCGACACTCTATCCACTGCGCCACCGCCTGGTCAGGCAAGACTTCAATTTTTAATTCTCTGTAATTTAACTTCAAGGTTTCCAAACAATTGGCATTATTTTTCTATTGACTTTTCATCATCTATCTGAGCTACATCTCTGTCTTTTGTATTCATTATATTTTATTTCTTTTTCCTTAATGGCATTTGAGAGTGGTATTGTTAATAACACTAATAAGAGATAATTTAAAAAATAAAATAGAAATTGAAATGATATAGTGAAAAAATGAAAATTCTATAATGATAAGTGTAACGAAAAGTACAGAGAACAAGGAGCAGGAACTGAGGAAAGATGACAAAAGAGATAAAAAATGAAGTAAAAACATAGAAAATGCCACAAAGGAAAATATGAATCCAAAATATGATAATTTATGGATAAATGACAATTGAGTGAGAGAAAAAGAAAAAAAAAGAGGAAAAGTTTTTGAAATGAAACCCTCATAAAAAAAAACAAGAATGCACAATGTAATAACTATGGATAATGAAGTCCTAAAGGAAAAGGAAAGATTAAAAAGGAAAGAAGTGAAAATGACCAAAATGGAAAAAAAAAAGAAAAAAGTGTTATAAAAATGTAATTTTTTCCTGATTTTGAGAGGTAGTTTTTTTCTATTTTTCAGCAGGTGGTGCTGTACTACAGTTTTTACCCCAGTGGGGCTATTGGGCAGAGGTTTGCTGTTGTGTCTCTTGGAGGCTCTGACAATGGGAGACTCAGTTTTCCAGGTGCCTCTCCCCAAGTCTCTCCCACCTGAGCTAGCAGCCTGGGGACTTAGCTGTGAGGTTTGCCCCAGCCACTGCTTGCAGAGCAAGAGGCCCTAAGAGCAGCCAGGTTCTTTATCTAGTACTTCTCAAAGCACAGTTCTGGGTAAGGCTGTGCCAACCAAAGCCATCAGCAAGAACAGGCAGGGCTGGGAGCCAATTACAGATCAAGTGCCTTTCTAAGGGCCCCTGGGTATGTCTAGTGTGCCTCAGCACTCCAGAGGTTTAATCTCCACAGGCTTCTTTCTTGTGCACTGTTTGGTAGCCCACAGCAAGCCACGTGTGCGCCCAGCCCCCACGACTTCAGCAGTGCACATGGAGGCTTGCACCTGCCCACTTGGACAGAGAGCTCCTGTGATCTCAGTTAAAGCAGGGAATGCAGGCCTGCAGAGGTGCCTTGCCTGGACAGTCCAAGGCCTGGGAATCTCCATGTTTTCACTGGTCCCGTGCTGGTGGTGGAGCTGGAAATGCACAAAGACACTGGCATCAGCCCACACAGATGTCTATCACTGATAATCTTGGGCTATTCCCTTCAGCCCACGAGCACATGCACACCCATGCCAGTAGTGCCAGGTGGAGCCACTCACACACCATCTGGGATCATGGAGTAGGGAGCTGTTGGCACCAGTGCTGGCTCCCATGGGCACCCTGTACCAGAAACCTTTGTCAGAGCCTGTCGCCTGTGCTTACCCCATGTCTTTCTTCTGCTTGATCATCTTCCCTAATGCAGCTTCCTCCCTCTGCCTCCGACCCTCCACCTGGCTCAGCTCCAGACAAAAGCGTTCCTTCCTCAGGTCAGTGAGGAAAGCGAAAAGAAAAACCCGTTCTCTGTTTTATTTCCTTCAGAGTGGATTATATATTCAGCCACCTTTTCACCCAGTCATACTTTTGTCTGGTGTGTGTATATTTCAGGTACTCCTGAGATATTTTTCTCTGCCTTTGGTTGTTGAATTTGTTGAAATTTCAAGGGGAGATATTGAGAGCATCCTTCCCGGTGCCATTTCTCTGACGTCATTCCCTCCAGATTTTTTTAATAGACAGCAAGCCTATCACCCAAGATACTCAGTTTTCAACTTCTTCTTCAAGACCATAAACATGTTGAGGAAAGAGCTAAGCTTAGTAGAGAATTTTTCCTTTGTTTTGAGTGCCTACAGTTCTCTGATGTCAGATTGACTTCGTCCATGGGCTGGTTTTTTAGATCAAACTGTTCAAAATGAACATGCAAATATATTGTCAATGATTTCAATCCAGGAAGAAGCACCAGCAGAATCTCATTACTCTGAATGACACAGAAGAATCCTTTTACACAATGACCATTCTATATCTCTTTTCTGCTTCAAGAACTGTGAATCCTATTAACAGATTTTCTTTCAGTCATCTAAGCAGTCTACGAGTGACTCGCTGTTTTGAACATTTTACTGTTGAGCTACTCTGAAGGGTAAAATATTGGACTACGGCAAGAATGGGCTGAAGATGGAGGCATAGCTAATATGTGCTTTGTTTGAATCATTTTCAATTAAGGAAAGGAATGGGGGTCCTGACTAGATAGATTTCAATTCCCCCCTTTTATTGGATTCAGAATATGAAGAAACATAAGGGCAATCCATCATTGCATTTACTGCCATTACAGGGTTGTCTATATTTTAGAGAGTGTTTGTTTCCTTCACTCGGAAGACACAGAGCTCTGTGTGTTGATTTGGGTGCCAAGATTAAAAAAAGATGAAAGCAAATAATTGGAAGCAGCAGCTCTCAGATTAACACTGAAAATTTCTGCTCTGTATTCCACAGGTCTTTGCTTCTTTTGAGTCCAGACAATGTCAGACTATGAGACTGTGGGTGGCTCTATTTTTAGGATTTCCAAGCTCATTTGACCCTAAACAAACCTTGGTGCTTTCTAAGGGCCAGTTAGGTGCTGGACTGAAGAGTGAAAAATTGCTTTCTAACTAATTAATGAGCCAGGGTCCTTTGATTCTATGAGAGTGTGGATAGAGCTTACTGTGGCTATAAGATGAGGAACACCATATCATGGGATGCGGCAGACCATGCATAAACTGCTCACAGAGAGTGAAACCATCAATAATGAAATGGTTTTGTAGTTGACATTATGAGTCATCAATATGGATGCCAAGTAGAGGCCAGTGCTGGACCTTCAGTGGTACAGATATAAAGAATGTGTTTATAAGCATGGATTTGAGGATAATTCTACAAAATAATGCTAATCATTTATTGAGCACTTGGTGAGCTTTGTGCACATTATCTCTAATCCTCCCTATAACTGCTTTTAATGGGTTCCATTATTTCCCCTTTTTCAAGATAAAGGAATTGTGGCTCAGAGATGATTAAAACAAAAACAAAAAGGAAAAAAAAACAACACATGACCAAGATGACACAGATAGAAAATGACTAAGCTAAGATGGGAACTCAGGTCTTTCTGGCTTTCTCTCTCTCTCTTTTTCTGTGTCTCAATCTGTGTGTGTGTTCCTACTTCTTTAAGACAGATCACAGAGGGCTGCATGTCTTAGGTTTGTTTCCCAGTATGTGTTTATGGAGAAGAGAAAGAACTTCAAAAATATGTCCAGCTTCCTAGCCTACAACCTGCCCTCAAAGGAAAGAAATCTAAAGGTCAAAGGTAAGAAAGAATCCTGGAGTTATTGCTACAAATAGCAGCCAGGTAGTCAATATTACCTGAGTAATATTGGTCTGGTAATCAATTACCAGTGATCTGGTAATAAATAAGAGGAACTCATCTGGAGTCTTTGTTAGCAGACTGTGAACTTGGAAAACTAACTATGAAAATACAATATGATGGATAAAAGTGCTTGTATCTTGTTTTAGCCTCATCAAAATATACACACTCACATATTTTCTTTTCTCAGCAATTCTATTTTCAGAAATATAATCTACACATATACTTGTATAAGTGCTAAAGGGTGAATGTACAAGGTTACTCCTTGTAGCATTTTGTAATAGTGAAAAACAGGGAACAACCAAAATTTTCATCAATATAGCACTGATTCAACAATTTACAGGACATCCATAATGGAAATCTATACAACTGTAAAAAAGAATGAGGATGTTCCCTGTAAAATGATATAGAAATATCTCTAGCATGTAGTTAATTGGAAAAAAAAGGAAGGTATTAAATGATGTTTATAATATATAACTTTTGTGTGAAAGCAAGAAGAAAAGAATCTAATATTTTTCTTATAGAACATGAAGAGTTTATGGAAGAATACATAAGAAACTAATATCTGTGGGCACCTATGGGGTGTTGGACAGATAAAATATATTATGCTCACTTTGTTAAAGATGGCGCTGCCCATGTGGAAGCCCGTCGCCCAGTGTTGGTCAAATAAGTTTGTAAATATGATATATATGTTTGCTAGCTTATAGTTTGCTTTGTGTGTGGAAGACAGGCTGTAAGCTGGCAGAGTCATTATAGCCAAAGGCTTAGTTTTAAGACTAAGCCTTTCCCACCCTTTTTGATGTGGGGTGGTGCACTCTCATGAGGAATCTCATTATGCTTCAGATAAGTGACCTTGTATCAGAGACTTCCTTGTTTGTATATTGGATTAAAGCAGTGGTCCTTAACCTGGGTTCTATCGAACCCTAGGGGTTTGATGAGTCAATCTCAGGGGTTCGGAGAAGCCTCTGCCGCGGAGGCCAGAATAAAGTAATACCGTAATTTGTTGTGAGTTCATGCACTTTGTTGGTTTTGTTCTTTGAGCAAGGTGATGTTCATGCACGGCTCATTTTGTGCACCAGTAAAAAACATATACCTATTGAAAGATTGCCGGGTGCCGCCGATGAACGAATGAAGAGCCGAAACAGCCAAATGAGCAAAAGTCAGGCTTTACTGGGAGGACTCCGGGCGAGTTCACCGACCCTGGGATGTGAGTCTGTGAAGGCGCGCCCGGGGAGGGTTTTTGGGTTTTTTATATCTGCAGAGGGGGGAGGATGGTAACGGTCGACCGGTTTGGTGGGGCGTGCAGTTCATGGAACAGCCTTGGGGACAGACAGTTTCGAGAATTTGGGTGTGTGCGGTTTGAGCTCAGGGCAAGGGAGGGTTTCACTACCCAACCCAGAGGCAACTACCGGACATTCCTGGCTCTTTGGTATAGGGAGTGGGGTGACGTGGTCTTTCTGGCTGCTTCCTGCTGTATGGGGGCGTCGTTAGGGGAGGGGTAGGAAAGAGCCAGAGCAGTCCGTATCCGCTATGGTGGGCAGGGGTTGGTACTGTTGCAGCATCATCTGGTTGACTGCTATCCTGGTGATTTCCTGAAATTGGGTCTGCAGGAAGTGAAAAAGACAAGGGGTAATTAGTAAGATTAGTCTAATTATGAACATGGATCCTATGAGTGGAGCTAGTAAAGAATACATGAAGGAGTTCCACCAAGATGAGGCTTCTGCTGAGAATTTTTGCTTCTGGAGATCAGAGCTGAGTTTGTGGAGGGCTTCTACCCTGGTCTCTACAAGGCCGGATTCGTTGATGTAGTAGCAACATTCTTCCTGCAGGAAGACACAGGTGCCCCCGTGCTTGGCCGTAAGCAGGTCCTGGGCTTGCCGGTTCTGTAACGAGACTTGGGCGAGAGAAGTTATTTGTCTCTGTAGGGAGGCTACAGTGGGGGTATCCATATCCCAGACCTTAGGGTCGACTCCAGGTAGAAGCTGGACTCTGGGGTCCGAGTCAGGCCCGAGGTCGGGATCTGGCACCAGTGCTAATAGGAAGGCTTGCCTGGGGGAGAATGAAATGCTTGCCCGGAGTTTGGACAGAATGTCTCTCCCCAGGAGGGGAACTGGGCAGGAGGGTATGACTAGGAAGGAGTGAGAGAATGGGTGACCCTCAAAGAGTAGTTAAGGAGGGTCGTCCGCCATGGGGTTGAGGGTGATTCGTCGATTCCCATGACCGAGACCTGGGAAGGAACTGTAAGGCCCGAATAAGAGGGAAGGACAGAGTAGATAGCCCCCGTGTCTATTAAAAAGGAAACAGACTTACCCGCTACCTGGAGCGTAGCCCTGGGCTCGGTGAGGGTAACTGGAGTCGAAGAGCCAGGGCCCCCTCAGTCGTCCATCAAGCCCAGCAGTTCTGAGACTGGAAGTGCCTGGTTCTCAGCTCCCCAGCATTGAGGTGCCGTAGGCTGAGCCAGGGTCGGGCAGTCCGACTTCCAGTGGCCCATTAGTTTGCACTGTGGGCAAGGCTTGGTGGGGGGCCTTGGTTGCGGACAGGCCTTGGCCCAGTGGCCCTCTTTGGCACATTTGAAGCAGGCACCCGGTGGCGTGCGCTGTCCTCCCTTGGAGGCTGGCTTCTTTATCAGTTCCCCTACCGGCCGGAGGGCCGCTACCAAGGCTTGGGTCCGTTCCTGGCGGGTGGCTTCAGCCATTTCATCTTGGGCGTTAAACACTTTAAAAGCCATTTTTACCAGGTCTTGGATGGGAGTCTCAGGGCCCTCTTCAGCCTTTTTAAGTTTCTTTCTAATATCTGGGGCTGACTGGGAGATAAAGTGAGAGTCTTAACTGTGGCCCCATTGCGGGACCGCGGGTTTAGGCAGGTATAATGAACAAGGAAGGGCCTCTTGAAGGCAGTTCAGGAAAAGGGCTGGGTTTTTTTCGGGGAGTTGGGTAATTTCCCTCAGTTTATCATAAGTTACAACCTTGTTAGAAACTGCATCCATACCTCTGATTAAGTATCGGAGCATAAGGTTTCGACGAGGGATGTTGGACCCTTGGCCGGGCTGATAACTCCAATTGGGGTCTTCCCCGGGGACCGCCTCTGTGCCAAGGGGAATTTGGTCATCCACTAGATGGTCCCTGTCTGCCTGCTGTCTGGCGGCAGTGAGGATGCATTTATGTTCCTCAGGGGTGAGAGTGGAGGTACAAATTACTTTAATGTCATGCCAGGTCAGGTCATATGTCTGAGTCAAGTACGGGAATTCCTTAATGTAGGTTGAGGGGTCGGCCGAGAAAGATCCTAGCCGTTTCTCAATCTGTGAAAGGTCTTGGAGGGAAAAGGGGACATGTACCCGAACTAGGCCCTCTGCCCCAGCTACTTCGCGGAGAGGGGCAAGGACAATGGATGACGATTGGGGGCTGTGCGACCTGGTATGAGCTGCAATGGGAGAGGTGAGAGGGTTGGTGGGAGGTGGGGCAGAAGGAATCAGAGGGGCAGAAGGAGCTGGAGGGGCGGAAGGAGCCGGAAGGGCGGAAGGAGCCGGAGCCTGGCCCGGGTCTGGGGGGTTCTCCCGGGGGAGAGCCAGAGGAGGAGATAGGTGGTCAGGAAGGTCATCGGGTTGAGAGTAAGGAGGGGGTTCCTGGGATGAAGCCTTGGGAGGAGAGGAGGTCTGGGCTAGAAGAATTTGGAGAGTGGAGCAGTAGGAGCAGAGATGGGGCAGGAACGGAGATCCCAGAAAGCCTGAATATATGGGGTCTCAGAGTCTTTTCAAGTGTGCTGGCAAAAAATTGTCTAGGTCCCGGAGGACGTTGAAGTCAAAAGTACCCATAGGCGGCCAGTGAGACCGGTTATCTAGGGTGTATTGAGGCCAGGCGACCTGTGACAGGAAGATGAGTTTCTTCCTGCGAAGTGTCTGAGTGTATCCCAATTTGGAAAAATTTTTAAGAAGACATCCTAGAGGAGTTGGGGGTCTATTTTGGATTTGGAGTTCCCCATAATTTGGCCGACTTTTTGGTCCTAGGCGTCGGAGGAGAGAGAGAGTATAAGGGAGGCGATCCTTCCAGATACCCGTCTCCCGACAGGAGACCTAAATGATAGGTCTCAGGACAGAGATAGGAGAGCAGCCAAAAGGCGTCCCTTCCGATTGAACCCCTATAAAGACTCCAGGAGTCGGCGGATGGAGGGGTTCTCGGCTCGGCCGAGTCTAGGACGAGAAACCCCGGTGGAGACGCAGGACCAGAGAAAGCGGAAGAGAAACCAGGTTACTCACAATTGGCGATCGAGGTCGTAGGGAACCCAGAGTCCAAAACGACGGGCGTCACGAGGCAAGGGGGAGAAAGGGGGGACTCCCGCCTCAGTCAGAAGGCCGAGGTGAGTCACAAAAAGCCCCTCTCCCGGGTTTCAGCACCAAATGAAAGATTGCCGGGTGCCGCCGATGAACGAATGAAGAGCCGAAACAGCCAAATGAGCAAAAGTCAGGCTTTACTGGGAGGACTCCGGGCGAGTTCACCGACCCTGGGATGTGAGTCTGTGAAGGCGCGCCCGGGGAGGGTTTTTGGGTTTTTTATATCTGCAGAGGGGGGAGGATGGTAACGGTCGACCGGTTTGGTGGGACGTGCAGTTCATGGAACAGCCTTGGGGACAGACAGTTTCGAGAATTTGGGTGTGTGCGGTTTGAGCAAGATTAACAACTGCCAGACGGTTTGAGTAAGATTAACAACTGCCGGACAGCTCAGGGCAAGGGAGGGTTTCACTACCCAACCCAGAGGCAACTACCGGACACCTATATCTTGAATTTGGAAAATAAATCATATTTTATTTATCACTAAAGAAGGGTTCCGTGAATGTGCATATGAAACTGATGGGTTCGGTACCTCAATAAAGGTTAAGAACCACTGAATTAAAGGTTTAGATTTCTATACTATTAAGTAAGGCAGACCGGTGGCTTGCTCTCTCTCAGTTCCTGAGATTAGCATTAGAGAGGAGAGCAGAGAAAGGCCACGTGGAGGAGGCCAGGAGAAGCAGTCAAGATGGTGGAGTGCTGAGGGAGAAACCAGTTTGTGCAGAGTTTGTGCAGGGAGAAGGAGATGGGAAACAGAAGTGAATAAGTCTGGTGAGCTAGGAACCTTTGATTCTAGGAAACTCTGATAAGTCAGTAGCTTAGTGAGCATTGAATGAGTGGCTTTTGGAGCCCAGTGTGTGTTTTTACTTGCCAACCAGGTGCAAGGTAGGATTAAAGCTAATGGCCCACCAGTTTTTGGCTTTGTTGTTTCATTACCGTCTGTCCAAATCTAATGCGAACCTGCATGAGCCAGGCGGCTATGATGGTGGCCATGGTTACTGGTTTTACATGGGGCCAGGAAGAAAGAACTTGGCAGATGAGGAGTGTAAAGCCAGTAGTCGAGGCCGCCATCACAGCAGCCTGACCCATGCAGGTTCACATTGGATTCGAACAGTCGGTAACAAAACACAGGAGCCAAGAACTGGTGAGCCATCAGCTTTAATTGTAGCTTGCACCCGGAAGGCAAGCAAGAACACATACTGGGCTCCAAAACCCACACATTCAGTGCTCACAAAGCTACTGACTTATCCGAGTTTCCTAGAATCAAAGCTTTCTAGCTCACCAAACTTATTCACCTCTGTTTCCCATCTCCTCCTGCACAATCTCTTAACAAACTGGCTTCTTCCTCGGCACTCTGCCATCTTGGCTACTTCTCCTCCACATGGCCTTAATCTGCTCTCCTCTCTAATACCAACCTCAGGAACTCAGGAACCAAGAGAGAGAGCAATCTACTGTTCTCTCCCACTTTATACCATAGAATCAAAACCTTTAATCCAATTATACAAACAAGGAAGTCTCTGTATAATGGGATTCTTCAGGAGAGTGTACCACCCTACATCATCCAATCAGTCAAGGGTGTGGAGAAGAACTTACTCTTAAAACCAAGCCTTAGGCCATAACGACCTGGCCTGCTTACATTACAGCCTTTTCCCCACACCCATCCCAAGCATAAGGGCAAATAATATCACCTGGGTGACGGGCTTCCATGTGGGCAGCGCCATCTTTAACAAAGTGAGCATAATATATTTTATCTGCCCAACAGGGAGCAAGGATGATAAAGACCAAAATAGTTTGTTCTATGCTAAAACACACACACTCTCTCAGAACATATTTACAGCAGGGCTTTGTTTTTTTCTCTAATAAAGAAGAACTGACTCAGGCAAATGGCCAGGGTCCAAATGCTGACTTTCCCACTTCCTAACTGGGTTTTCTCAACCTCAGTATTCTCCTTTAAGATAAAAAAGGGAGGAACTAACAATATCACTGTGATAAGGATTGACCAAGATAACGTGTAAAAGTGAAAGTTTAACTCTATAATAGTCCCAATATATAGTAGTTTTTGCCATTCCAGAGCAGTGGACTCTGAGCACCTGGACCATGGGTCTGGCTAAATGCATGAACATGAGCTCCAGATCACACCCCCATTCCCTTTTCCTTGGCTTAGAATTTTACCTTCTCCAAGAAGTCTTGCTAGGATGAACTTGAAACACTTAGACATGCTTCTTCTGTATCTCCCATCCCAGTGAAGCACCCAACCCTACCATCTTACCTCCATATTTACCCTGGCCATTGTTCTACCTTTGTCACGTGAGTGAGTCTGGTAATAATGCAAGTCAGTGTCAGATTCTAAGTCTCAGGAAGCCAGGTCTTTACCTACACACCGATGTCTCAAACTTACATGGAGTAAATAATGTGGGTGACAGAGACACATTTTTCAGGAGAAAAACTATTGATGAAGTGGATGTGACACAGTGGCAAGTTGAGACATAGGTAGGTCTCTGGTTTCCTGACCATGAGATGTTAAATGGAACAGAATTTCTTTGAGGTTGCATTTGGATTGATGAAGCTGAAACTCCCAAGCTCAGCTTCCTGTTTTGACTGTCACTTCTGGCACTTACTGCCACCTCAGGCTTGTGGCATAGCTCTTTAGAGGGGCTATGTTTCTGCAACATGGCCCCCTTAGCTCTTTGCAATGGGTTTCCCCTATAGCAACACATCCTAGGACAGAATATTGACTGCCTTTCAATATTATTTAGCTTAGCAGTTAAGTTTTACTCTCTCTGTCCACTGTCTTAAATCTACATAAGTCGTTTCTCTCCCCTGCTATATGCAAGAAGGGTCATAACTTTCTGACAGTCAAAGTTCCCTTCCTCTCTTCTCCTTTCTTCCAATACTGAGAGGAAGTTCTTTAGTCTTGATTATTTGAACAAAACAATACCTCAGGTCTGGTTATCCCAAAAAACTGAGCCCCAGGTTTAAACCTATTCTCTGTCTTTCAAGAAATGAACAAGAGGACCATGTCCAGCTGACTCAGTGGTAGAGCATCAGCCTGGCATGTGGATGTTCCAGGTTTGATTTCTTAGTCAGGGCACACAGGAGAGGTGACTATCTGCTTCTTCACCCCACCCCCTTTCTCTCTCTTCCCCTTCCACAGTCATGGCCCAATTGGTTTAGGCACATCGGCCCTGGATGCTGAGGATGGCTCCATGGAGCCTTAGCCTCAGGCACTGAAAATAGCTCAGTTGTGAGCATGGCCCAAGATGGGGGTTGGTTGCCAGGTGGGTCCCGGTCAGGGCATATGCAGGAGTCTGTCTCCCTATCACCTCTCCTCTCACTTGGAAAAGGAAAGTAAATTAAAAAAAAAAAAAAAAAGAAAGAAATGAACAAGAACTAGACTGTTTCTCCTTCTGAGTCATCGCTGCTTTGCCTTCTCCCATGCCATATTCCCCTTCACTGTTATAGCCCTTAAGCCCTGGGATCTAGGCCACCTGAGACTCCACCTGCTCATCAGATGTGGAGCTGGGCCTGGCATGCCCCAATCATGTTCACCTTTGATCCTTGCCCTGAGCATTCCCTGCTACCTCTTTTACTTGCCTATTTTAGGCACTCAAGCACAGCCATCCAAAGAAACAATTTAAAAGACAATTGACTGTGGAAGCACTTGTCTTTTTAGTTCTCATGACAAATTTGCAAGTTGTTTAGTTTTAACTCTCCTTCAGTTCATATATCTCATTTAGACCAAAAAAAAAAAGTGATTGAGTTCAATCCCTAATAATTGCTAACATTTATTGAATAAATACTAAGTGCCAAGTATTCTTTGAAGTGCTGGTCTCAGGTTGAGTTCCCTAGTACAGCCTGAGGTGGGATTCCTGTGCAAGGGGGGGGGGGGAGCACTGTTATTGAGGGAAACCCATAAAGGAGCGAGAGAAGCAGGACAGGGCAAGGAAAGGAGCCAGGTCAAGTGTGTTTTCTACAGAAGTCTAGCCTTAGCCTGATTCCATGGGAGCAATCAACGATGAATTGTACCCCAGCATGATTCTTTCCAGAAGCTCTTATATCCATGAAACAGCAGGCTATTGGCTGTGGGTCACCCCAAATGGTGTGGGATGGGTAGAGCCCATAACAGGCATCATCAGCAAGACAACTCCTACCAGCCAGGGCAAGTCTCCTGGGAAGGGTGGAGGTGTGAGCTATTAAGTATCCTGAACCTGCAGCAGGTGGAGATGGATGTGGATGTCTGTGAAGGATCTGTGTGGAGTAGGAATGACATCTATTACAGTACTTTACAGATGTTAAATTAATATTTGTTCTCTACACCATCTGAGGTAAGATACTGTTATTACTATCATTATTTACCAAAATCAAAAATAAAACAAAAAAATTGAAACATGGAGAATAAACAAATCGTTGAAGGTCACAGCAAAAATATGATTACAACCAAAACCCTTAACACCTACACTTAACCTCCACACAAACCTGCTCTTCCCACAGGAAGACTACAAGTAGCATAAGTGGGCAAATTCTTCTCCTCACGTACTTACCACGACACTTGGGTTAACCATCACACCCTTTCAGGCTAAATGACTACAATATTCCACGGAGAGATAATAACTATCTTTCATTACTGCACCTTAAAGATTAAGACCAGCACTTCCAGAAACAGATAGCAATGCCATTGCATCAAAAGCATTCATCTTACATGCAACAATATATGTTGCAATTTTCATTTCACAGCACAGTTCATTACATTTTACTAAATCTGTATTTCTCATAACTTTAATCAATATCTTAGTTTTAAAACAAATTTAAAGACAGTAAAGAATAAACTTTTCATATATGTGTATGACAACATTTTTAAAATGTCTTGGTGAAGAAGTTCCTATCCTACTGGTCATACTTATAATCATGTTTGGCCATTTTCTTTTTTCTGACATCTTCAATTTAACATGAAAGATGAGACAAAATTACAGTTTCCAGTGCTATGGTTATATAAATGGTATGCAACAGAATTTTTTTTTTTTTTGACAGAGAGAAAGAGAGAAAATCAAAGAGAGGGACAGACAGGAACAGACAGACAGGAAGGGAGAGAGATGAGAAGCATCAATTCTTTTATTGCGGCTCCTTAGTTTTTCATTGCTTTCTTACATGTGCCTTGACCAGGTGGCTACCGCAGAGTGAGTGACCCCTTGCTAAAGCCAGTGACCTTGGGCTCAAGCCAATAACCATGGGCTTCAAGCCAGCAACCTTGGGCTTCAAGCTAACGACCTTTGGGTTCAAGCCAGAGACCATGGGGTCATGTCCATGATCCAACACTCAAGCCAGCAACCCTGTGCTCAAGCCAGCAACCTCAGAGTTTTGGACCTGAGTCCTCTGCCTCCCAGTCCAATGCTGTATCCACCGCCTTGTCAGGCATGAACAGAACTTGATGTTTAAAAAAGCGTTTTAAGAATGCAGACTAATGTACTTCTATGAAGGGTACAGAACATGTTTCTGTCACTCAAACTAATGACGTGTCCCTGAAAAATCATTAGCGTGTAGAGCAAGGCCAAGGTGAGTTGGCCACTCCCTCCAGGCAAACAAAACGGGGAAACGCCTTTGGTAATATCATTTTGACAAACAGCTCCTTGCTTGCCTCATAATTAACAATGCCTTAATGCTATCTTAAAATAATACAAACTCTAAGAAACAGACACATTTTGTTTCTCATGCTTAGAATACTTACCAAAAAAAATTAGGGGATAAAAAAAGAGAACTGTTTAAAATAAAACCCTAAAGCCTCCTATTGCAGACAACTTTGTACTCTGTCTGTTTAGCATTATTCTTTGAGATCTAGAAACTCTCTCTGGGAACCCCAGCTTATGTGTTTCCTGCAGTGTCTTGGCTGAGCTCAGCAAAGCCTAGGATTTCACTAGGTGTTAGGTAGTAAGATCTACTGTGACAGTGTGGAGTTCCCCTCTGGGACCTATTAGTAGGTCAGAATGCCTAGCAAACCTTCCTAAAAATGGTCCCAGAGGGGCCAAGAAGGTTAGCCCAGAGTCACTGTGGCTATAAGGGACCAGCTGAAATAAATCAGCTGGAAGCTCCCGTGGGGTTCATAGCTTAGATAAGCAAAGGCTAGGAAGGAAAGGAGAGAAACAAGGTCTCTTTTCTGACCCTCAGAGGGGAAGGAGGAAGTTGGCTAATTAAATTTGGAGACCCAGGTGAGGATAAAGACTCCATGGTTTGGCTAACTCAGGAAGGAAATAAATTTATTGGAAAATTAGAACATTGAAACTCTAATTTAGCCTTTGTTCCTCTGTGAATGCTTAAAAGTGGAGCTTGGTCTTGGAAAAAGCAGACTGCTTTGTATTTGAGATTCTCAGGGCTGCCTTGGTGCTCACTTTAGTAAAGGAGAGGCTTGCTTGGAGCCCAGCCAAGGTAGTCTAATTGCCAGAACACCCAGAGGATCTTATTATAAAGTGGTCCTCTGTCCCATGGCTTTCCGTCCCACTCTCATCTCCTCTCAGACCCTGCGACATCAATCATTTCTCTTTTTTGCCTCTTTAATCTTTCTCTTTCCACTGGCTCCTTTCCCTTGGCCTCCACACCAACTCTGGTCCCCCAGACCCTAAAACAACAGCCAGACCCTCGTATGAACATGTTTCCCTCTCAAGTTTCGGTCCTATTTTCTTTCTGCCACCACTCAACACCCTCTCCCTCTACTTCCTTACCTCCTGTTTTTTCTTGACTCACTGCTGCCTGGATCCTGCCCCACCTTGGAAAACACACTCTTGAAGAAGCTCCCAGTTGACACAGCAATAGCCTTTCCCGCTCAGCTTCTCTAGTGGTTAACACTATGAGTCACACCCATCCTAAAATCGTCTTCATTATCTTCCAATGCTTTCATTGACAACACTCAACGGCCTTTCCAGACCACAGTCTGCGTCGTCTTTGCTGGCACTCAGTGTGGACATTCCCTAAGGTTCCACTGCTTACATCTTCATCCCTTCACTCCATGTGTTCAGCCTTGATGAAGTCATCTATTTTCCTTGTTTCCACAATCGTCTGTATGCTCCACCCCAACATAAATGCCCAGACCCAGCCTCTCTTCCAAACCCAGGCTTGCATTGCAAACTATTAGATAACTTGTAGGTACAAAACCAAAGTCATTATCTTCCTGGTTAATTGTTTCATTTTCCTAAAGCTCCTAACTCTGCTACTGGTATCAGTACTGAGGCTGTCTTCTTTGAGGACCACTTTTGACTTGTTCCTCTCCGTCATCTACCACATGCAATTTAATATTAAAATCCTGCTGATATTATCTCAACTTTGTCTTTTATGTCCAAATCTCCCTTTCTATTCCTCTAGCCTTGTTTTTAGGTTTCCAGACTGTCCCCTGAACACTTAAAGAATTTCTAAAAAGTTAGCTAGCCAGCTGGTCTTCCCATTTCTCATCATTTCCTTTAATTTGTCTCATACACAAACATAAAGCATCAGGTCATTGAATTAATGATATTATCTTCAAAAACATCTGGTGGCTCCCTGTTCTTTACAGAATAATCTAACCTCCTTAGCCTGAATACTCAGGTCTGCTAGAAACTAACGTCCAACATTTCCTCCTATCACTCTCCCTTCCCCAACACATACGCCTCCTATTTTTTAGCTTGCTGAATATACTCTGCACTTTTTCTAACTTTTTAGTATTTTCTCTATGTGAATACACTTCCTCTAGTTACAGCTTGCTTAAGTTCTACCCGTACTTCTAGGCTTTGCTTAAATACTACATCCTCCATGAAGTTACTCCAGAAAGTGCCCTTTCCTACTCCACCCTATCCTCAAAATAATTTATTACTTTCCCCTCCTCTATAAACAACTTCATAACTTTTGACTACTATTATAATAGTGTTATTCAAAAGTGGTCCAGAAGTCAGCACAATCAGCATCATCTAAGAAACTGTTAAAATGTAACTTCATGGGCATGATCCATGACCTATTGAGTCAGAATCATTGGAGGTTTTAATAAGGATTTGTGTTTTAACAAGCTTACCAGACGATTCTGAAACAGGCTAGTTCAAGAACAACTGCCTTAGAACCTTAGTCCTAGTGTCAGCATGATGGTTGAATGTCTCCCCACCTAGACTATCAAATTCTTGAGGACAGGGCTTGCCATATTGCAAGTTAATGCAAGCTTGTTGAGTAGCCACCAGTTATATCTTGGTGGCCTCCTGAAGTACAATGAATCTGTTAAGAATTTGCTGCACATCAGCGAAAGAATCAACCCTCAGCTGGAAGGAGCTCAGTGAGGAGATTTGAGGCTGCAGGTCCCACTCTGAACCACCACAATAAATCCTTCCATGGTTTTATGTCTACTGACTAGGTCTGTGCTTCTTATGGAAGTCAGACAATTCTCTGCTGGTCTCATGAGATCATTCAATTTCTCAACCTAGTTATGAAACCAGGTTTTACTGTGCCCTGGCTTTGCTTCTGCTTTTCTCAAGCACTGTAAATGCCAAGGCTACAATAGCATTTTTCTTGCCAGTTTTTAGTGAACTCAAGGTCAAGGCAATTATCATGTAGGCAGAGCCTCCCTCCTGTCTTCAGACAGTAGAGAGTGGAGCTGCTCCTGAAACCCATTAAAACCTGCCTGGGAGTGATCTGAGTCATAAGCGCTGTGAGTCATGGAGCCCTCTGAGTTGGAGTAGGCAACAGTGCCATTGGTTTTTATGGCAACATACTCTGTACTCTCAGAATATTGTTAATTAGCCTTTTAAGGCCCTGGAAATCTACAGTTTTGGCATGGGGATGGCTATTCACAATTGTCCTCTAGATAGATTGATTTTGGACAAAGCTCGTGGTCTGGAAGGCTCTGCCTGCTGGAGCTTATCCTCAATACACCAAGGGAACGCCCCTGTCTAGAGCTCTGGGTCTGGTTTTATATCCTTGGACTTGAGAACTGAAAAAAGGTAGGTCAGACTCTAACTCCTCCCATGGGCTTTTCTCAGGCAGTTTTACCAGAGGAGTAAGGCAGACATATGCATTTGAAACTTAGCACTCAGCAAGCTGGCTTGGTCCCTGAAAGTGTCCTAATTTACCTTTTATTATGGGAGAGAGGAAGGAGGAGACAGAGGGGAAGGGAGCAGGAAAATTACTCTACTTTGGCATACATTTCCATTCAGTATCCAGAAAGAGACTCTATCTACTTGGCAAGTTAGCTTGTAAGCATTTTTACCATAGTGTTTAAAGAGAAAGTTAATAGAAAAATACCAACTGTTTTCATTCTTCATTCATTCACTCATTCACACACTTAACAACCACCCATTCAGCACCTACTGAGCCTCAGGTGTTGTAAAACAGCTGGGATGATGTGCAAAGACACCACAGTCCCTTCCTTCAAGCACTTCCCAACCTAACAAGGTACCTGTATTAGTCAAATAATTTAACAACCAGTTCTCTGCCCTAATGACCATTTTAAGTATAAAAAATGATATACCAAAAGGTAGTTTATTATTTCATTAATTTAATACTTAAATAAGAATAATAAAAGATACACAAAACTAGATTATAAGAGTTTTAAAATATTAATGAAAAAAATATTAAATAATACCTGACAAAAAACAATAAAACTGTTATTTAAGATATGTCTATATTGTTGCTGCTATTTCTTCTTTCTTCTTCTTCTTTTTTAGAAAATTAAATTTAACAGGGTAACACTGATCAACAAGAGTACATAGATTTCAGGTAAATATCTCCATGTCATTTGAACAGTCAATTTTGTTGTAAACCCACTACCCAAAGTTCTATCATTCTCTGTTACCTTATATGTGTCCCTCTTTATACCATCCTCCCAACCCTCTTCCCACCATTTCCATCCCCCACATTCCTCTCCCCCTGGTAACCACTGCACTCCTATCTATGTTCATGAGTCTCAATTCTGTATTCCACCTTTGTGTGAAATCATAGTTTTTAGCTTTTTCTGATTTACTTATTTTGCTCAGTATAATGTTCTGAAGGTCCATCCACGTTGTTGTAAATGATCCGATGTCATCATTTCTTATGGCTGAGTAGTATTCCATAGTATATATGTACCACAGCTTCTTTATCCAGTCATCTATTGAGGTGCACTTCGGCTGTTTCCGTGTCTTGGCCACTGCGATGAACATGGGGCTGCATGTGCCTTTATGTACCAATGTTTTTGAGTTTTGGGCGTACATACCCAGTAAAGGGATTGCTGGGTCATACGGTAGTTTTATCCTTAACTTTTTGAGGAACCACCATACTTTCTTCCATAATGGTTGTACTAAATTACATTCCCACCAACAATGAATGAGGGTCCTTTTCTCCACAGCCTCTCCAACACTTGTTACCTGTCTTGTTGATCATAGCCAATCTAACAGGTGCAAGGTGGTATCTTCTTGTAGTTTTGATTTGCATTTCTTGAATAACTAGTGAAGATGAGCATCTTTTCATATATTTTTTGGCCATTTTTATGTCCTCTTGGCAGAAGTGTCTGTTCATGTCCTCTTCTCATTTTTTAATTGAATTGTTTCCTTGTTTGTTGCTGAGCTTTTTGAGTTCTTTATATATTTTGGATATTAACCCCTTATTGGAGCTGTTGCTTACAAATACCATCTCCCATTTAGTTGGCTGTCTGCTTTGTTGTCAGTTTCTTTTGCTGTGCAGAAGCTTTTTGTTTATTTTTATTATATTTTTATTTTTCTGAAGTTAGAAGCAGGGAGGCAGTCAGACAGACTCCCACATGCACCCAACCGGGATCCATCTGGCATGCCCACCAGGGGGCAATGCTCTGCCCATCTGGGGCATTGCTTCATTGTGGCCAGAGCCATTCTAGCGCCTGAGGTGGAGGCCATGGAGCCTTCGTCAGTGCCTCGGCCTACTTTGCTCCAATGAAGCCTTGGCTGCAGGAGGGGAAGAGAGAGACAGAGAGGAAGGAGAGGGGGAAGGGTGGAGAAACAGATGGGTGCTTCTTCTGTGTGCCCAGACTGGGAATAGAACCTGGGACTTTCATACAGCAGGCCAATACTCTACCACTGAGCCAACCTGCCAGGACCTATGAGGAAACTTCTAGTTTGATATAGTCCCAATCATTTATTTTTGCCTTTATTTCCCTTGCCTTTGGCATCAAATTTATAAATTGTCTTCTATGGCCAAGGTCCATGAGTTTAGTACCTATGTTTTCTTCTATGCAATTTATTATTTCAGATCTTATATTTAGGTCCTTGATCCATTTTGAATTAATTTTTGTGCAGGGGGATGAACTATGGTCAAGTTTCATTCTTTTGCATTTGGCTTTCCAGTTTTCCCAGTACCATTTATTGAAGAGGCTTTCTTTTCTCCATTGTGTGTTTTTGGCTCCTTTGTCAAAGATGATTTGACCATATATATGTGGTTTTATTTCTGAGCTCTCAAGTCGATTCTGTTCTATTGGTCTGTGAGTCTATTCTTCTGCCAATACTATACTGTTTTGATTACTGTGGCCCTGTAGTATAATTTGAAGTCAGGTATTGTAATGCCTCCAGCTTCGTTCTTTTTTCTCAGGATTGCTTTGGCTATTTGGGGTTTTCTATGGTTCTATACAAACTTGGTGATTTTTTATTCTATTTCTTTAAAAAATGACATTAGAATTTTGATGGGAATTGCATTAAATTTGTATATTGCTTTGGGTAATATGACCATTTTAAATATGTTTATTCTTCTTACCCAAGAACATGGAATATTTTTCCATTTTATTGTGCCTCTTTCAATTTCCTTTAATAATGCTTTTTAGTTTTCAGTATATAGATCCTTTACATTCTTTGTTAAGTTTATTCCGAGGAGTTCTATTTCTTTTGTTGCAACTGTAAAAGGGATTATTTTTTTAGTTCATTTTCCAAAGTTTTGTTGTTGGCATATATGAAAGCAATAGACTTCTGTATGTTAATTTTGTATCCTGTGATCTTACTGTATTGGTTTATTGTTCCTAATAGTCTTTTGGTGGAGTCTTTGGTGTTTTCTATATACAGAACCATGTCATCTGCAAAAAGTGAAACCTTTACTTCTTTTCCAATATGAATGCCTTTTATTTCCTTCTCTTGTCTGATAGCTCTGGCTAAAACTTCCAGCACTATGTTGAATAGGACAAAGAGAGTGGGTAGCCTTGTATTGCTCCTGATTTTAAAGGAAAATCTTTCAGTTTTTTACCATTTAGTATGATATTAGCTGATGGTTGTTGTATATGGCCTTTATTATGTTGAGGTATTTTCCTTCCAAACCCACTTTATTGAGTATTTTACACATAAAGGGATGTTGTATCTTATCGAATACCTTCCCTGCATCTATTGATAGGATCATACAATTTTTGTTCTTTGTTGTGTTGATATGGTATAATACATTAATTGATACATACGTTGGACCATCCTTGTACTCCTGGAATGAATCCCACTTGATCATACTGTATTATTTTTTTTTTAATGTGTTGTTGTATTTGATTTGCTAGTATTATGTTTAGTGTTTTTGGATCTGTATTCATTAGAGATATTATTCTGTAGTTTGTTTGTTTTTTGCATTGTTCTTGCCAGGTTTTGGTATGAGGGTTATATTGACCTCATAAAATATGCTTGGAGTTATTACTTCTTAAAATTTTTGAAATACTTTGAGAAGGATAGGAACCAGGTCTTCTATGAATGTTTGGTAGAATTCACTAGTGGAGCCATCTGGTTCTGGACTTCTATTTGGGGGAGAGTTTTATAATTGTTTCTATTTCCTCTCTACTTATGGGTCTATTTAGGCTTTCCTCTTCTTCATGACTCATTCTAGGAATTTATCCATTTCCTCTAAATTGTTGAATTTGGTGGCATATCATTTTTCATAGTATTCTACAATGATCCTTTGTATATCTATGGCATCTATGGTAATTTCTCTTCTTTTATTTTATATTTTGGTTATATGAGTCCTTCCTTTTTTTCCTTAGTGAGTGTAGCCAGGGGTTTGTCTATTTTATTAATCTTTTTAAAGAAACAGCTTTTTGTTACACTGATTTTTTTCTATAGTTTTTCTGTTCTATATTTCACTTATTTCTGCTCTAATTTTCACTATTTTCTTTCTTCTGCTGACTTTGGGATGCTTTTCTTTTTCTTTTTCTAGTTCCTTAAGATGTGACATTAGATTGTTCACCTGGGCTTTCTCTTGTTTCTTGATATAAGCCTCCAATGATATAAACTTCCCTCTTATTACTGCTTTTGCAGCATCCCAGGAGTTTTGATATATCGTGTTGTCATTTTAGTTTGTATATATCTTTTGATCTCTGCCTTTATTTCTTCTTTGACCCATTCATTTTTTAGAAGTATGTTCTTTAATTTCCACATTTTTATGGGGTTCTTTTTCTTTTTTAAAGTTGAATTCTAATTCTTTTTTTTTTTTAACTTTAATGTGGTGACACCAATAAATCAGGATACATATGTACAATGAAAACATCTCCAGATTATCTTATCATTCAATTGTGCTGCATACCCATTACCCAAAGTCAAATTGTCCTCTGTCACCTTCTATCTGGTTTTCCCTGTACCCCTCCCCTTCTCCATATTCCACCCTCCCTTCCCTCCCCCCATCCCGTAACCACCACACTCTTGTCCATGTCTCATAGTCTCTCTTTTATGTCCCACCTATGTATGAAATCATGCTGTTCTCAGTTTTTTGGGTTTTTTTCTGATTTACTTATTTCACTCCGTATAATGTTATCAAGGTACATCCCTTTTGTTGTAAATGATCCGATGTCATCATTTCTTATGGCTGAATAGTGTTCCATAGTATATATGTACCAAAGCTTTTTAGACCACTCGTCTTCTGACGGACACTTGGGCTGTTTCCAGATCTTCGCTATTGTGAACAATGCTGCCACAAACATGGGGGTGCATTTCTTCTTTTCGAACAGTGCTATGGTGTTCGTAGGGTATATTCATAAAAGTGGGATAGCTGGGTCAAAAGGCAGTTCGATCTTTAATTTTCTGAGGAATCTCTATACTGTTTTCCACAGTGTCTGCACCAGTCTGCATTCCCACCAGCAGTGCAGAAGGGTTCCCTTTTCTCCACATCCTCGCCAGCACTTGTTCTGTGTTGTTTTGCTGATGAGTGCCACTCTGACTGGTGTGAGGTGATATCTCATTGTAGTTTTGATTTGCATTTCTCTAATGATTAGTGATGTTGAGCATTTTTTCATGTCTTTTGGCCATCTGTATGTCTTCTTTGGAGAAATTTCTATTCATTTCTTTAGCCCATTTTTTGATTGGATTTTTGTCTTCCTGGTGTTGAGTTTTATAAGTTCTTTATGAATTTTAGTTATTAACCCCTTATCAGACATGCTGTCGAATATGTTCTCCCATTGTGTGGTTTGTCTTTTTATTCTGTTCTTATTGTCTTTAGCTGTGCAAAAGCTTTTTAGTTTGATATAGTCCCATTTGTTTATCTTGCCTTTTATTTCATTTGCCCGTGGAGATAAATCGGCAAATAAATTGCTGCTACAGATGTCAGAGAGCTTGCTGCCTATGTTTTCTTCTAAGATGCTTATGGTTTCATGGCTTATGTTTAAGTCTTTTATCCATTTTGAATTTGTTTTTGTGAATGGTGTAAGTTGATGGTCTAGTTTCATTTTTTTGCAGGTAGATGTCCAATTTTCCCAACACCATTTGTTAAAGAGGCTGTCTTTACTCCATTGTATGTTCTTTCCTCCTTTGTCAAATATCAGTTGTCCATAAAGGTGTGGGTTTATTTCTGGGTTCTCTGTTCTGTTCCATTGATCTATGTGCCTGTTCTTATGCCAGTACCAGGCTGTCTTGAGTATAATGGCCTTGTAGTAAACCTTGATATCTGGAAGAGTGATACCTCCTGATTTATTTTTTCTTTTTAAGATTGCTGAGGCTATTCATGTTCTTTTTTGGTTCCATATAAATTTTTGGAATATGTTTTCTATATCTTTGAAGTATGTCATTGGTATTTTAATTGGTATAGCATTGAATTTATAAATTGCTTTGGGTAATATAGACATTTTAATGATGTTTATTCTTCCTAGCCATGAGCACAGTATATGCTTCCACTTGTTTGTATCTTCCTTGATTTCTTTTATCAATGTTTTATAATTTTCCGAGTACAAGTCCTTAACCTCCTTGGTTAAATTTACTCCTAGGTATTTTATTTTTTTGGCTGCAATAGTGAAGGGGATTGATTCCTTAATTTCTTTTGCTGACAGTTCATTGTTTGTATATAGAAATGCCTCTGATTTCTGAGTATTAATTTTATATCCTGCCACCTTGCTGAATTCATTTATAAGGTCCAGTAGTTTTTTAACTGAGACTTTAGGGTTTTCTATGTACAATATCATATCATCTGCAAATAGTGACAGTTTTACTTCTTCTTTTTCAATTTGGATGCCTTTTATTTCTTCTTCTTGTCTGATTGCTGTAGCTAGGACTTCCAGAACTATGTTGAATAAGAGTGGTGAAAGTGGGCAACCCTGCCTGGTTCCTGATATTAAGGGGATTGCTTTTAATTTTTGTCCATTTAGTATGATGTTTGCTGTGGGTTTGTCGTAGATGGCCTTTATCATGTTAAGGAATATTTCTTGTATTCCCACTTTACTGAGAGTTTTAAGCATGAATGGGTACTGGATTTTATCAAATGCCTTTTCTGCATCTATTGAAATTATCATGTGATTTTTGTCCTTCCTTTTGTTTATGTGATGAATCACATTGATTGATTTGCGAATATTAAACCAGCCTTGCCTCTCCAGAATAAATCCCACTTGATCATGGTGTATGAATTTTTTCATCTATTGCTGGATCCGGTTGGCTAATATTTTGTTGAGAATTTTAGCATCTAAATTCATCAGGGATATAGGCCTATAATTTTCTTTCTTTGTGTTGACTTTGCCCGGTTTTGGGATCAGAATTATGCTTGCCTCAGAAAAGGAGTTTGGAAGTCTTCCTTCCTCTTGAAATTTTTGAAATAGCTTGAGGAGGATAGGAGTTAGTTCTTCTTTGAATTTTTGATAGAATTCACTTGTGAAGCCATCAGGCCCAGGACTTTTCTTTTTTGGGAGTTTTTTGATAACTGTTTCAATCTCATTTGTTGTAATTGATCTGATTAGGTGTTCTGATTCTTCCAGATTGATTTTTGGAAGATTATATGATTCAAAAAATTTGTCCATTTCACCTAGATTGTCTAATTTTTTGGCATAAAGTTCTTCATAGTATTTTCTTACAATGCTTTGTATCTCTGTTGTATTAGTTGTAATTTCTCCACTGTCCTTTCTAATTTTATCTATTTGAGACCTCTCTCTTTTTTTCTTGGTGAGTCTAGTTAAGGGTTCATCAATCTTGTTTACCTTTTCAAAGAAACAGCTTCTGGTTTCATTGATCCTCTGTATTGTTTCCTTAGCCTCTATGTCATTTTTTTCTGCTCTGATATTTATTATTTCCTTCCTTCTACTTGTCTTGGGTTTTTTTTGTTGTAGTTTTTCAAGTTCTTTTAGCTGCAGGGTTAAGTTGCTTATATGAGCTTTTTCTAGCTTCTTATGATATGCCTGTAGTGCAATAAACTTCCCTCTCAGAACTGCTTTTGCTGTGTTCCATAGATATTGAGTTGACGTATGCTCATTCTCATTTGTTTCTAGAAACTTTTTTATTTCTTCTTTGATCTCAATGTTAATCCATTCATTATTTAATATCATGCTATTTAGTTTCCAAGTGTTTGAGTATTTTTCATTTTTTCTTTTGTGGTTAATTTCTAGTTTCATGGCATTGTGATCAGAGAAAATGCTTGATATGATTTCAATCTTCTTAAATGTATTGAGGCCTTTTTTGTGTCCTAACATGTGGTCTATCCTAGAAAACGTACCATGAGCGCTTGAGAAGAATGTATATTCAACTGCTTTAGGGTGAAAAGTTCTGAATATATCTATTAAATCATGTTGATCTAGTGTATCCTTTAAGTCTGCTGTTTCTTTATTGATTTTCTTTCTTGTGGATCTATCCAGTGTTGTTAGTGGGGTATTGAAATCCTCTACTATGATAGTATTACTGTTAATCTCGCCCTTTATATCCATCAAAGTCTGCTTTATGAATGTCGGGGCTCCTATATTTGGTGCGTAGATATTTATAATAGTTATATCTTCCTGTTGAATTGTTCCCTTTATCATTATGTAGTGTCGTTCTTTATCTCTTACTACAGCCTTTGTTTTAAAGTCCATTTTGTCAGATATAAGTACTGCTACCCCTGCTTTTTTTTCATTTCCATTTGCATAAAATATTTTTTTCCACCCTTTTACCTTCAGTTTATGTGCATCTTTAGTTTTAAGGTGTGTCTCTTGTAGACAGCATATGTATGGGTCCTGTTTCTTTATCCACGCTGCTACCCTATGTCTTTTGATCATTAAATGGATCATTTAATCCATTTACATTTAAGGTTATTATTGATATGTAGTTGTTTATTGCCATTTTACTCTTTAAAGCTGTATTTTTTTTTTTCTATATTCTTTCCTCCCTTTGAACTGTTCACACTAGGCCCCTTAGAATCTCTTGCAGGATTGGTTTGGTTTTAATGAATTCCTTGAGGTTTTCTTTGTCTGAAAAGCTCTTTATTTCTCCTTCAATTTTAAATGTTAGCCTTGCTGGATAGAGTAGTCTTGGTTGTAGGTTCTTGTTCTGCATTACTTTGATTATATCTTGCCATTCCCTTCTGGCCTCAAGTGTTTCTGTTGAGAAGTCCGATGTCATCCTAATGGGGGCTCCTTTGTAGGTGAGAGTCTTTTTTTCTCTAGCAGCTTTTAAGATTTTTTCTTTATCTATTAGCTTTGGTATTTTAACTATGATGTGTCTTGGTGTAGATCTTTTTGGGTTTCTCTTTAATGGAGTTCTGTGTGCTTCTTGAACATGTGGAATGTTTCCCAGCCTTAATTTAGGGAAGTTTTCTGCTATGATTTGATTGAACACAGTTTCCATTTCCTGTCCTCTTTCCTCTTCTTCAGGCACCCCTATGATGCGAATATTGTTTCTCTTCATGTTGTCACAGAGCTCCCTTAGAGTTTCCTCACATTTTTTGAGTCTCTTTTTTTTTTTCTCTGCTTCTGTAACTTTGTTTATTGTGTCCTCTAACTCGCTGATTCCATCCTCAGCGTGATTCATTCTGCTTTTAATTCCTTCCATTGTGGTCTTCAGTTCTGATACTGTATTTGTCATTTCTGTCTGGTTCTTTTTTATTATTTCAATTTTGTTTTTTATACTTGTTATCTCTTTATTTAAATGCTCATAGTGACTATCCATTGTTGCTCTAATTTCTTTGAACAATCTAACTATCATTATTCTAAATTCTGCTTCTGGTAGTTTGGTTATATCTGGTTCATTCAGGTCCTTCTCTGGGGATTTCTCTTGGTTCATTTGGTTTGCATTCCTCTGCCTGCCCATTTTATCTGAGTGTAAGCAAGTTGTGGCCACTGGAGTCCAGTATGTGTTGCCTTTGTGTTCTCTAGGTGTGGTCTGTCTGCAGGCTTGCCACCCCCTCTGCCGCTGCCTAGGGCGGTTGGGTGTGGGCGTTGCCAGCGCCAGCTCACTGCAGCTATTGCTGTGATTTCTGCCTCTCCTTTGCGGGAGGTGCTGTCACTCAAGTCACTAGCCTTAGTACCCAGGGCAGAGGTGAGCACCTTTGCTCAGCTGTGGAACCAGCCTTTTTCCGGAAGGCTTACGCCCAGCCCCCTCATTCAGAGATTGCTCGCCACCGTTTCGTGGGTTGGGCTGGGCTTTTGACGTGCTCTCAGCTGTGAGCCTTTGCCCGTCCAGAATTTAGCGCGGCCCTGGAGGCTAGAGCCCTCCTGCGCAGGGACTGAAACCAAAAACCGGGGGTTATTTGGCTGGGCGTGTTTGCTGGCGTGAGCTCAGCTGCTAGCTTCCGGTCGTTCCGGATCCTACCCCGCCCCCAAGCTCGGAGCAAGCTCGGGCAGGTAGGGTGGTAATCCGCAGTTTCTCCGGCCGGGCGGGTCGAGCAGTGTGAGCTCAGCCGCAAACTTCTGCTGGTCTAAGTGTTTCCCTCACCCCCGCGTTAGAAGCCTGCTCGTGCACACAGATGGCACACCGCAGTTTCTCCTTCTGGGCGGGGTTGGCAGCGTAAGCTCAGCCGTGAGCCCCTTGCCTGTCCCTGGTTCTAGCCCCATGCCCGCGATCAGGGCCGGCTTGCGCAGGGTCGCAGAGCTGATCTCTGCCCGTATTTTTCCCCATAAGTGGGGTCACAGGCGGCCCGTAGCTGCCGGACCCCTCCACCCCTGCTGGGCTAGCCTGAGCTCCCACCGGTTGTGCCTCCGCCCACACCGACAGGATCGCGTATCAGCATCCTGCCGCAATCACACCCTTTAGCAACCTCAGGGGGCTAGAAGTGCCCTAAGTCTCCACACTGTAGGCCTGGGAGCTCCCTCCCTCTAAGCAGCTCTGCTCTATTTGCCGTGGGAGAGCTTGTTTGGCTAGTGTCCTGTCTCCCTTTGCTGGTATTGCTAGTTCCAGGGGAAATATTCATTTTTGATTAGGGAAGTGACTTAGCCCATGGGTCGGGGTGGCTGTCCCTCAGAGTGTCTCCGTGCCTTCATTTCACTCTTTGTTCCCGCTGCTCTGTTCCTCTCCTCTGTCTCAGTTCCCCGAACCCTGAGTGCGTGGTTGTGAGAGAGGCTTTCTGAGCTGTCCCTTTAAAAAGATTTTTGGGTCTGAGAAAACTCTCTCTTTTTCACAAATAGTATCCTCACTTGCTTCACAGCTCGATACTGTCCAAACGCCTCTTCTAGGCTCTGGGACTGCAGTCTGGGGCTTGGTTCCTGGGACCCAGGTCCCTCCCTCTCCGCCAAACTCTCCTCCCGCCACGCGGGTCTCTCCGGGCTGCCGTTTGCTCTGGGGAGCTGGGCAGCCCTCTTCGCGTTTTCGCTATTCCTACCAGTCTCAATGTTGCTTCTGCAGTGTTCCTTGGTTGAGGAGTCCACTTAGTTTAGTTCAAAGTTGGTTTATCCAAATGATGGTTCTTAAAATCGAGTTATAATCCACTTTGGTTCTGGGAGTTGGAAGTTGGTACGTCTGCCTACTCCATCGCCATCTTCCCTCTCTGAATTCTAATTCTTATGGTCAGAGAATATGCTTGGTATAATTTTAATCTTCCTGAATCTGTTGATGTTAGTTTTGTGGCCCAACATATGGTCTATTCTTGAAAATGTTTCATGTACACTGGAGAAAAATGTATACTCTGAAGTTCTGGAATGAAATGTCCTATAATGTTTATTATGTCCATTTGGTCTAGTGTGTCATTTAAGGCTGATATTTCTTTATTGCTTTTCTGCCTGGATGACTGATCTACAACTGTCAATGGTATGTTGACATCTCCAAGTGTTTTTGTCTGTTTCTATTTTTAGATCAGTGAGTAGATGTCTTATATATTTTAGTGGTCCCTGGTTTGCTGCATATATATTAAGAAGTGTTATGTCTTCTTTTTTATTTACAGGGACAGAGAGTCAGAGAGAGGGATAGATAGGGACAGACAGACAGTAATGGAGAGAGATGAGAAGCATCAATCATTAGTTTTTGGTTGCCATTGCGACACCATAGTTGTTCATTGATTGCTTTCTCACATGTGCCTTGACAGCGGGCCTTCAGCAGACCGAGCCACCCCTTGCTGGAGCCAGGGACCTCAGGTCCAAGCTGGCAAGCTTTTGCTCAAGCCAGATGGGCCTGCGCTCAAGTGGCCCGGGGTCTCAAACCTCAGTCTTCTGCATCCCAGTGCAACGCTCTATCCACTGCGCCACCGCCTGGTCAGGTATGTCTTCTTGATACAATGTTTACTTTATCGTTATGAAATGACCATCTTTGTCTTTGGTTACCTTTGTTGTCTTGAAGTCAGCATTGTCACATATGTGTATGGCTATACCTGCTTTTCTTTGGGTGTTATTTGCTTGGAGAATTGTTTTTCAACCTTTCACTTTGAGTCTACCTTTGTCCTTGCAGCTTAGATGTGTCTCTTGAAGGCATTATATGGTTGGGTTTTGCTTTTTGATTCAATCTGCTACTCTGTGTCTATTGGTGAGTTCGATCCATTTACATTTAGGGTAATTATTGACACTTGAGGATTTCCTATAGCCATTTTATATATTGCTTTCCAATAGCTGTGTCTTGTTTGGTTCTTCTCTTTTATTTTTATATCAGTTGTTTTCGTTCAGTGGTATTCCATACTTTTTTCCCCTGTTTTTTCTTATTTTTTATTTTTTTGACAGAGACAGAGTGTCAGAGAGGGGACAGGTAGAGACAGACAGATAAGAAGGAAGAGAGATAAGAAGCATCAGTTCTTTGTTGTGGCACCTTAGTTGTTCATTAATTGCTTTCTCATATGTGCTTTGACCAGGGGGTACAGCAGAGTGAGTTACACCTTGCTCAAGCCATTGACCTTGGGCCCAAACCAGCAACCTTGGGCTTCAAGCCGGTGACCTTTGGGCTTAGGCCAGTGACCATGAGGTCATGGCTATCATCCCATGCTCAAGCCAGCAACCCTGTGCTCAAGCTGGTGAACCCGTGATCAAGCTGGATGAGCCTATGCTGAAGCTGGTGACCTCAGGGTTTTAAACCTGGGTCCTCCACTTCCTAGTCCAGTGCTCTATCCACTGCGCCACTGCCTGGTCAGGCTGTTTCATTTTTTTTCTCAAGCTACGTGTTTCAGTAGTGACATTTTCATGGGTGGTTACCATTAAGTTATTAAAAGAAAAATTTTTATATTTATAAGAATCTGTTACTCATGAGTGCTTCTGCACTCTATCCTCTTTTGCTGCTGCTGATCTTTTTCCTTTCCCCTTTTGTTTTTGTTGTCACAGATTATTCTTGTTTTTATTGTGATATGTTGGGGCTTTTATTTGTAGTTTTGTTTTGTATTGTTTTTAATTTTTAATTTTATTTTATTTTATTCATTTTAAAGAGGAGACACAGAGAGAGAGAGAGAGAGAGAGAGAGAGAGAGAGAGAGAAAGGGGGGAGGAGCTGGACGCATCAACTCCCATATGTGCCTTGACCAGACCAGTGCAGGGTTTTGAACTGGCGACCTCAGTGTTCCCAGGTCGACACTTTATCCACTGCGCTACCACAGGCCAGGCTGTTTTGTATTGTTTTTGTATCTGGTCAAACAACCTCCTTTAGTATTTTCTGAAGTGGGGGTTTTCTGGTGATAAATTTTCTCAGCCTCTTTGTCTATAAAAGCTTTTATTTCCCTTCATATTTGAAGAATAGCTTTGATGGATATAGCATTTTTGGCTGGTAATTCCTCTCTTTCAGTACTTTGAATATTTGGGTCCACTCTCTTATGATTTGTAGAGCTTTTGCTGAGAAATCTGCTGATAACATAATGGGCCTTCATTTGTATATTTTTCTTTTCCCTGACTGCCTTGAGGATTTTTTCTTTGTCACTGATTTGTGACAATTTCATTATGATGTCCCTTGAAGTAGGTCTGTTTTGGTTGAGGTAACTTGGTGTTCTGTTTGTTTCTTGTATATGAGGCTCTAACTCTTTCTACAGGCTTGGGAAATTCTCATCAATTATTTGTTTGGACAGGCTGTCCATTTCTCTTTCCCTTTCTTCTTCTTCTGATATAACCATTATTCTTATATTGCTCTTTCTGATGGAGTCAGATAATTCCTGTAGAACTTTCTCATTTTTTTAAATTTCTGAGTCTCTCTCTTCTCTCTGCTGTATCTCTAGCTGCCTGTCTTCAATGTCACTTATTCTTTCCTCTATATGACCTGTTTTAGTAGTTAAACTTGCTACCTCATTTTTCAGTTCATGTATTGAGTTCTTCATCTCTGTTTATAGTTTCAATCTCCATGGTAAAGTACTTTTATTGTTCATTAATTTGTTTTTGAGCTCATTAAATTGCCTATCAGAGTTTTCTTACCTTTCCTCTGAGTATTGTTAGAACTTCTATTTTGAATTCTCTGTCATTTAACATCAAGGTTTTCATGTAATTGAGTTTTTGTTCTTGTTTTTTTTTTTTTTTTTCCTGGAGAGTTTTTATTATCTATCTGAATTATGTCTCTGTCTTGTGTATCTATGATATTTGATTTCTTCTTCTTTGGTGGCATTTGAGAATGGTTGTGTTAAGAACTCTAACAAGAGACAACTAAAAAATAAAAATTGAAAAAATACAGTGGAAAAATAAAAATTCTAAAAATAATAAGTAAAGAAGAAAAACTACAGAAAACAAAGAGCAAGAATCAAGAAAAAAGAAAGGGAAAAATGAAATAAAAAACAAAGAAAACACCACAAAAAATAAGAGTAAGAAATATAATAATTTTTTAAAAAATTGAAATTCATATGAGAAAAGGAGTAGAAAAAGAAAAAGAAAAGGCAAAAAAGGAAAGAAAAACGTATCAAAAATAAACGCAAAAATAAGAATAAAACATATAAAAACTATGGATAATAAAATTCAGATGGGAAAAAGAGAAAGAAGAAAAAAAGAAAAAATATATATATTTTTTCATTTCTGACAGGTTACTTTTTTTCCAGTAGGTGTCACTGTACCACAAGTTTTGGCTTTGTGAAATTCTTGGGTAGAACTCTGATGAGGCATTGCTGTCATATCTAGGAAGGGCCACAATCGCATTGGTAGGTGGAGTGTGTTGTGAGGGCTTTACATTTTCAGCTTTATGGCTTTATGGCTTTGCAGTTTTATGCTGTAGCTATGGCAATTTCAAGTCTCTGGGCACTCCTCCCTACATCTCAATGGACCAGGGAATCAGACACAGAACACCTCTACCTCTCAGGGAAGAGAGTGGTCCCAGAGATTTATCTGTGGAGGTTCTGCCATGGCCACTCTTCCTACCACAAGGGGAAGGAGGCAGGACCTTGGAATCTGAGAGGACTGCACTTTGGTCCTTTCCATCACTGTGCAGAGTGCAAACTGTGGGTAGAGCATGGGCTGTGTGCTGTGAGCCAAATGCACTTGAGCACCACATGGGCCAAACTCTGGGCTAAGCGTGCACAAATCAAGCGTGCCTGAGTGCTCCGCAGCTGAACTCTGTGGGCAAAGTGTGCATTGTTGGAGTGAATGCTGCAGGTTATGTACATGCTGGTGTACTGGCTGATCATGATCAGAGCCAAGCAATGTTGAATTTGGCAAATCAAATTTGTTTAGAAATCAGTTTTTGGCAAATCTGTGGGCAGATTTGTGACCCTGTGCTCAATTGTGCCTGCCTTAATTCAGCTCCTTCCCCTCTGCCCCTCAATTTTTCCACCTCTCCAAGCTCAAAACAAAACCCAAGCCAAACAAACGTCCTCCCTTCCCTCAGTTCAGCAAGGAAAGGGAAAATTTCTGTCCTCAGGCTTCTCTCCTTTCCAGAGTCCACCATGAAAGTGTTTTATTTTCCACCTCCCTTTTCAATCTGTTCCACCTTCAGTCCCTTTGGTGCATGGATCTTTCAGGTGCTGCGGCAAGCCCAGCTGGAGTTCCTTTGTTGCATTATTGTTGTTCAATTTGTTGAAATTTTAAGGGAAGAGACCAGGAGTAACGCTCAAGCCACCATTTCTCTGATGTCTCAATATTGTTTCTTGATTGACGTCCTCACTTGCAATTTTTTTCCTCTATGGACAGAATGAACATTACTACAGGTACTTAGAATATGCCATTGCATAAATGAATGTTAAAAAAGAATAAGGAATGTAAATTTTTTATTTCTACATTCGGTGGCTGTCCAGGTGCCTACCTTAGAGAGAACCCCAATTACAAGTGCCAGTTTAACAACTGATTTGAATACCCTCCTCCAACTGCCCACCCCTGCAGTCACCACACTATTGTCCTTTTAAACTTTCTTTCTTTCTTTCTTTCTCTCTTTCTTTTTTCTTCTTTCTTTCTCTTTCTTTCTTTCCTTCCTTCCTTCCTTCCTTCCTTCCTTCCTTCCTTCCTTCCTTTCTTCTTTCTTTCTTCCTTTCTTTCTTTCTTTCTTTCTTTCTTTCTTTCTTTCTCTTTCTTTCCTTCCTTCCTTCCTTCCTTTCTTTTCCCCTTCCTTCCTTCCTTTCTTCCTTCCTTTCTTCCTTTCTTTCTTTCTTTCTTCTTTCCTTATTCTTTCTTCCTTTCTTTTCTTTCTCTTTCTTTATTTCCTTACTTTCTCTTTCTTTTCCTTCCTTCCTTCCTTCCTTCTTTTCTTTTCTCTCTTCTCTTTTCTGAACCAAGTGTTTTAGCACTCACCTACCTGTAACTCTGGGTTTGGTACCATTTCCTCAACTAATAAGCCTCTACTTTCTTTGCTGCAAACTGCTGCTCCCTTTGATACGGCTTTGATGGATGCAGGTGAATGCATCCCTTTAGTCTGGTAACATATGGGGAATTAGACATGCATACAAGCAGGGAACTAAACTGAAATTTCTGTCCAGATAGGCAAAATCAGATCCTTACTCTAGGACAGAGAAACCCTTAGAAATACTTGAGGTGATGTCAGAGGTCATAGGCAAAAAAGTGGGGTGCCCATAACTGTGGGGCCTGAGGAGCAAATAAGATTTCAATAGAAACAAGAATAATTACCTCTCGAAAACAATGGTCAGGGATTGAAAGGTGGAAATCAGAATTCCTACCTACTGCTGCTTGTCTTTCCCAGAAAATAGCAGCTGGAGTAATTTTTACTATCTGTCTTTACTTCTAATCTCCCCAGACTTTAGTAAGTTTTTCACTTGAAATAAGTATAGCAAAACTACTTTAAACTTCATCAACTTATTGCAGATATAAATGACATGCAAATTTCTTTCCTCCTTGTAATATAGTATTCAGTTTATTGTGCTGGTTTTTCTATTTAATCTTCTATCTTCAGATCTATCTCCACATTTAGCCCCTGACTCTGAGCTGGGGTCCAGGGAGCAAGTCTTATGTTTTGCTTCCCTGAGATCCCCTGGCCTCTGGCTTCCAGTAGGTGAATCAATGGGAGGCACCAGGAAGAGACGGGAGGGCAGAAGGAGTGAGATGAAAGTATGTGTTCCTGTGCTCCTGTCTTCTTCACTGTCATCGCTATAGTAATATAGCAATGGATGACTATATTTTCCAGAACTAGAGCTCCTATTGGGCAGCCTTTCTGGGATCCAGCCTTCAACATAGTTGTGAAACAATTTTCTCCCTTTACTTTCTAAGACCTGGAGAATAATGGGTCCCTAGAGGTGCTTCAAGTTCCCTTACTGGTTCCCTTCATTCTGCACCGGCCTCTGTAAATAGTCCTAATCTCAGCTGAGGGTGCTATCTCTTGATTCTTGCCAGGATCCTGCCTGATACACCCATGTTTTATGCACACATGCTTCTGATCCAACAGTAGAGCCATCCAATAGTTAACTGAGTATTTTAATTAAGTATTTGCTAGGGAATTTGAGAGTTTACATTGTAAATAAGGAAAACCTGAATAAATTTTTAAGTGTGGTATTTTTATTGGTTCTTGAGAGAAGAGACTAGAAAATACAATAGGAACAGGGAGAGCCAAATATCTTCTGTGTAAAAATAGTAATGACTTGCTTTTATTTTTTTTTCTTTCTTTTTCATAAAGGTTTTTATGTGCCAGGCACTGTGCTAGGTCATGGGATACAGAGATGTCTAAGATACAATCTCTGCCAATAATAGTAACAATAACTAACAACAACAATAACAATAATAATAATAAAGCATTCTATGGGGTATGTCAGAGTCATGCATTAGTCTGAGACAAATACAGAAGAGAGCACCTAAGCGGAGAATTAAAGAAGACTTCCTGGAGGAGGTAAACTCAAATATGAGCTTTACTGGGGAGTAGGAATTGGATAGGAGAGAGGTACATGGAGGGAAAATTTCTAAACAAGGATACTCCAGGCAGTGCTGTCCAGATCGCCATTGCTTTCACACTCATCCTCACCGTAGGATTCAGACTCTGCCTCGGGAGTCTCACACTGGATTGTGCATGCTGGAATCACTTGGGAAGCTTTCATAACTTACTGATAACTGGGAACCCCTAGATTTACCCTAAAACAATAAAGATAACTTTTAGGATCACTCACTTGTACAAGACCCCTCCGGAGATCCTGGAATGGGAGGGATCCTAGCCATGTGTTCACCAAATCACATTTTGCAAAATTTACAAAAGCAAGATATTGTTTTGTTCTTCTTCTTAACAAAGGCTCTCAAACTGTACGCTCTTCAGGACCCACAAACCTGGACCCACCCCTGTACTTTGGCCCCACCCAACACAATTCAAGCAGTATCTCTGCAGTGTGATCTGGACATTAATTGGCATGCTTTCAAAGCTGCCTAGTTTAATGTGCACAGAGTGGAAAACATTGCACATTTTGAGATCTCAGAGTTTCTGGTAAAATTTCCTCATTTTAAAGCTGTAAGCACAACCCAGGGAGGGGCTGAAAGTCCACAGTTTATCATTGAAGAGCAAGATTCAAACCTAATTCCCTTAGCTGCAAATCATACCCCTCCTGCTTAGATAGCTGGCTATTTCCAGACAAAAAGACCAGGTACCAAAACCCATGTGCTTGCCCTTTCTTCCATTAAAATCTGGGTTTCAGAGCCCCAGGGTGGTTAGCATCTCATGGGGCTTGCTGATTCAAGCAGGCCCTGCACAGCCACAGTAGTAGGGGCAGAGAGGGCAGAAGGCAGGCCTGGACGGTGGAGCTACAGTGATGGTGATGAGGCCCGAAGGGCTGACATCCTCAGGGAGCGCCTTTGACTAACCCCGCTGAGAGTCCCTTGGGTCAGAGAGAAGAGGCACAAGATTGTAGCTGTTTTCAAAGGAACATCCTGAGAGGCTTTTCTGGAGCTGGTTTTTGCCCAATTCAGTCTATGTAATTATTACTTGGGCAGAGCCTTCTCCTCTCAGACAACCCTGGATGGTGAGAAGCCCAGGGAGCCCCCTGATACACCCCCACGGACCCCACTGAGTCACGCACAATATTTTCCCCTGGGTCTGTAAAACCATCCATTTCATAACAGTTCACTTCCCAATGTTTTCATAATTAGTCTTCAAATTCAACTTAAAAATGCCTCTTAGAAAATACTCTTGTATTTTTTAAAAAAATCTCCAGGGAGATGGAAACCATGAGACAATTTTGGGAAATGAGGATAATCTTACTGGGAAATATAATAGCCCCTGGGTATTTTCAGATGGGAGACAATAAGAGAGTTGCAATTTCAGGTCCGTGAAGTGAAGGAGGTGGCAACCACCACTTAAACCTTCACAAGGAGGCTATGTTTAAAAAGCCTGTCTATTCATTTAATAGGTAGAGAATGTTTGAGTTGTTACAAAAGAGGCAGAATATCATCAAGAGGAATGAGGAACAGAGAAGCATATGCCAAAACACACACAATCAAAAGCATTTTCTGTCACCTTCCAACATACATATAGCAGGAAAACGGCAGGATGTTGGACAATGGCTCTTCGATGATAATTTGCTCTTCATCATTACTATGATGTTAATGAGATATGGATATCTAATAATTATGCTTTCAAATGCCTGGGCCTTCTGCTTCTTCCAACCCACCACATTCATGCACTCCCTTCCTGCTCATAATGGTCATGTGAGTGATTTGGGTAGCACCAAGGTGCTTGGGTCCAGGCCTGCTCAGCTGCTCAGGATTCCAACCTGGATCTCTCAGCTTCACAGCTTCAGACAATTATTCAGGAAGAAATATACTCACTGTTGTTCATGGAGAAGAGGAACAGCAGTTACTCCCTTGAAGAGACATTTTATAGATATTTGCTATCCAATGAAAAGTCCATTTAAGTTTTAAAAAGTAAAGATTTTTTGGGCCCTGACCCAGTTACACAGTGGATAGAGCATTATCCCAGCATGCTGAGGTCTCAGGTTTGATCCCCGGTCAGAGCATGTACAAGAAGCAACCAATAAGTGCACAACTACTTGGAATAACTAAATGGAGCAATGAGTTGATGCTTCTCTCTCTCTCTCAAATCAATGGTGGGGGGGGGGGGGGAGGCAAGAAAGAAAGGATCTCAGTCATCAGGTGTTATCTGGCCTCCTGCCATAGGTGGCTGATTTGGTTATATAGAATTAGTGCTACTGACCAAATGCTGGAATCCAAACAGGATGGATTTGGGGAGAAATATTGAGTACCTTAGCTTCAGAAAAGTATGGTCATCTGTGCTCCTTTGGTGTGAAATAAATCAGTCCCGGGAGCATCTAAATTGTTTTCATTGTTATATTTTAACTGACAAAATGTATAAATATATGTCTAGAAAAAGATTAAGACACAGTTTCAGGCCTTAAGAAACATCTTATCTAGGCAGAGGAGAAAAATAAACTCACAGAAAACACCAAGAAAACTAGACAGACAGTTATACTTGGACAAACCTCTACAACACAGATGAGTGCAAAGAGGAGATTTGTGCTCTTCATTTTACTAGTTAAAAAAAGGATGAGAATGGAATGAATTTAGGAAAATATAATCAACCTAAAGTTATTTTTTTTCACCTTTAAGTTTCTCATTCCCACTTTCTTTCCTTTCTTTTTCTTTTTATTATTTTTTTACAGGGACAGAGAGAGAATCAGAGAGAAGGATAGATAGGGACAGACAGACAGGAACGGAGAGAGGTGAGAAGCATCAATCATTAGTTTTTCGTTGCCATTGCAGCACCTTAGCTGTTCATTGATTGTTTTCTCACATGTGCCTTGACCGCGGGCCCTCAGCAGACCGAGCAACCCCTTGCTGGAGCCAGCGACCTTGGGTCCAAGCTGACGAGCTTTTGCTCAAACCAGATGGGCCCGCGCCCAAGCTGGCAAGCTTGAGGTCTCGAACCTGGGTCTTCCGCATCCCAGTCCGCTGCTCCATCCACTACGCCACTGCCTGGTCAGGCCCACTTTCTTTTTAAGGAAGTCATTTACAAATACATGTATTAATTTTTAGCATTTTTCAAAAATTATTCACAATGATCTTTTTTTCTTTCTGCTATTATAATTGAAGTTAATTCATGTAAATTGGTCAAATAGAATGAATATTTATATTTTTAATTATGTAAGAAGGAAATGCCATGTGCCATAAAATGTTTGGGGCACAGGGTTTCAACTATGCAAGGTAGAACATTCAAATTTTTCTTTTTTAATTGATTTAAATTTATTGTGCTTACATAGATTCAAGTGTCCCACCAAATACATTCCTCCCACCCCCTTGTCCCCCTCCCCCTAATGCCCTCCCTCCTTCCCTCCAGGATTTGCTTTTCTGCTCTCTATAACGCTGTGTTATGTGTATATAATTTTACCAATCTCTTTACCTTCTTTGATCCCATCCTCTCATCCCCTTTCCCTCTGTCCTCTTTTCCTCTGGTCCCTTTGATCTCTCCTCTGTCTCAATTCTGTTTCTCAGTTCACATTGTTCATAGGATTCCTCAAATGAGTGAGGTCATATGATATTTTTCTTTCTCTGCCTGGCTTATTTCACTTAACATAATAGTTTCCAGGTCCATCCATGTTGTCACAAAAGGTAAGATTTCCTTCTTTTTCATGAACCCATAGTATTCCAATGTGTATATGTACCACTCCTGCACTGCTGGTGGGAATGCAGACTGGTGCATCCACTGTGGAAAACAGTATGGAGATTCCTCAAAAAATTAAAAATGGAACTTCCTTTTGACCCAGCCATCCCACTTTTAAGAATATATTCTATGAATACCAAATCACTGATTTAAAAAAAGAAATGCACCTCCATGTTTATGGCAGCATTGTTTAGAACATTCAAATTTTAAAAGCATATGATCTCTTTTGAATTATAACTAACATCTATTGAAAGCTTACTATGTGTCAGACACTCTAACAAATATCTCTTTTAATCTTCACCACAACTTCATTAGGTAGGTACTATTATTAGCCTTTACCACATACACACACATACTCTATGGACAAGGAAACTGAGGCACAGAGATGGTAAGAGAACCACCAGTGTCAGAACCAGGCTTTGAACCAATCCTTTCTGGTTCCCAAAGTGAGAAGATGAACTCTGTGCTCATGGAAGTTATGGAGATGTAGCTTCCAAATCTTCAAGGAAGGCAGTGCTGCCTACCTGGAGGAGTACGGTCCAGACTATAGCTTTCAGCAACTCCTGGGGTTACCTCAGTTGCACTAAAAACCACCCCTCCTGAGGAAGCCATCTTTCCTGTGGGGGCATAACATCCAGCCATTTCGACCCAATGATGGACAACTATGATGGGTGCTACTGACCTCAAACTAACCAAGACTTTGTCAGTCTGAGTCATATTATGCTTTTTTCCTCTTCCAAGTCCCACTTCTTCCCACTTCCTTTCCCACAGGTGTTGATCGCTAATAAACATCTTGCAAGCACTACCTCAGCTTCTGCTCCTGGGGAACCCAGTCTGCAGCAATGTCATTCTTCCTCGCAAAGACTTTATGTGTATCAAGGCATACATACTCAAAAGTCTAGACATGTATACATGCTATCCTATTTCTCAGGCCATATCTTCCTCACAAAATCTCAGAATAAGCTTTTAGTACAATTTCTCTGGCTGTTTATAGAAGGCAATACTAGAGCTTAATGGTCAAGAGCATTAATTTGGGGGTTAAACTTGGCTTGAAATCACAGTCCTATCCTCATTTACAAGGGTTAAATGTGGTAATGTGCTTAAACATCTTACACAGTACCCACCTTCAATAATGGAAGCCACTATTATTGCCATCCAAAGTTCTCAAGACTTGAGTCCAGGTCAAACATGAACTAACAATTTCTTCCTCTCATGGTGGAACAATCTCTGCTCCCAGCTTCTCCTTCTTTCTCTGCTGATCTATAAGAATGATTTAACTTTCTGCCCACAAAAACAAAACAAAATAAGCATAAAGTCTTGTTCAAACCACATTATAATTTCCTTTGCCTATTGCACTTAGCTTCCAAACTGGTTTCCTGCCGATTGGACTAAAGTGTCTGTTTCCAAGTCATTCTCCACTTTACCCAGAAAGTGATGTTTCCAAAATGTAGATATGGTCTCTGCTTTCAATCTTTGAATAATTCCCATTTCTTGCAAAGAAAAAAATTTATGTAAAATATATAAGCAACTGAACATGGCTCCTGCCTTCTTTCTGACTACTTTATGTCCTAAATATTATCAATAACAAGAACAACTTGTAGTTCCTAACTTGCCATATTCTATGCTGTTTTGTGGTTCCTTGTTTTTGAATGCTAATCCCTCAGCCTTCACTCTCTACCCTGAATTCCCAGATCTCCTGGGAAAATATTTTTTCTTTAAACTCTTTAATATGGGCTAAATGTTTGTGTCCCTTCAAAACTCATTTGTTGAGCCCCTAATCTTGAATATCAAGGTATTTGGAGGTGGGGCCTTTGAGAAGTAATTAGGTTTAGATGAGATCATGAGTGTGGAGTCCCCATGATAACATTAGTGTCCTTATAAGAAGATACCAAAAGAGAGAGCTTTCTTTCTCTCTCTGCTATGTGAGGACACAGAAAGAAGGCAGCAGTCTGCAAACGAAGCAGAGGGCTCTCACTGGACATTAAATCTGTAGTAACTTCATGTTAGACTTCCCAGTCTCTAGATTAGAAAGAAATAAATGTTGCCTGACCTGTGGTGGCACAGTGGATAAAACATTGACCTGGAATGCTCAGGTCACTGGTTCAAAGTCCTGGGCTTACCCAGTCAAGGCACATACCAGCAGCAACTACTACAAGTTGATGATACTCGTGCCCTTCCCCCCTTTTCTCTCTCTCTGAAATAAAGAAATAAAATCTTTAAAAAATATTTGTTAAAAAAATAAGAAATAAATGTTTAAGCCACCTAGTCTATAGTATTTTAGTATAGAAGCTCAAACTGACTAGGATACTCTTCCTAGGCAACATCTTTTTAATGCCATTCACCATTCATTTATTCATTTGTTCATTCATTGTACCTCAACTGAACACCAAGCATGTAGCAGAATTTTGCTACATCTTAGGGATACAAAACCATATCTGCCCTCAAGATACATTTAGACTAGATGGAGAGACAGACAAATAAGCTGACAATTCCAATAGAACTTGCATGGGGTGCTGTCAGAGCACAGTTGACGGTTTAGGGAAAGCTCTCCACAAAGGGGATACTTTAGTTCATCCTTCTGCATCTTAGGTCATTCCTAGTCTCAAACCATAGACAAAATCACTCTCTTCACTGTAAAACTTCTGTGACCTTGTACATAATTTTATTGTACCTTCCTCTCTAGTAGACTGTAATTTAATTATACATCTGTCTTCATCCTAGAATGAACACTACGAACAAGAACTCTTATTCATCTCACTACTTCCAGACACTTTTAGAGTGTCTGCTAAATTATAGATATTCAATTGTTTGATAAATAAATGGATGGATCCATAAATAGATGTTGAATTAACATTTTCAAGTATTCAATGTGTTTATTATCTGAGTACAACTGATACTGGAGAAAGAACCCTTTTAAGTAAATTCACTTAAAATATAAATGACAAATAAAAATTAACTTGAACTTTATATTAGAACAAGATTTTAACTATTAAAATAATTCTTGTATTAAATATTTAGATTATATGTTTAAGTAGGTATTAATAATATTGGGAGGGTAAAAATTTTCAAAAAAACTGACAGCATCTAGGAAGACATTGTAATTTCAGATTGGATCACTATGCCATAAGTAAAAGAAATATTTTAGAAAGAAATTCAAGGTTTTATTACTTTGACCAGGATATCCCTGATATTTTGATATACAATGCATTACATTTAAGCATGCATTTTGTTCATTTCCCTTGGTCAGTTAATAACTTACCAAACTCTCTCATATCTTTACTGGTCACTAGTTTTGTGTATGTTTTGGTAGTAAAATATCACTTTCATCAATGTCATAAAATTATAAATCTTTTGAAAGATACAGAGTTTCATTCTACCTTTTATATACACTGAATTTTTATTTTCTTTTAGATATTTTTTAAATAGGCAGGAAGTGGTCCAGCAACAACATTGTTAAATACGCATGACTCTATCCAGTGGTTTGCTAGTAAATCTTTAACAACTAGTTCTCAGAAAAACAAAGAGCTCTGAGTTATAGTGTTTTCCAATTGCCTAGTGTAAATACTCCTCTATGACCAATTCTAAGTGACCAACATGTTATCACTGAATGCAGACTTGGTAAGAAATATGTACACTGAAAGCCTATATGTGCCAACTCTAACACATCACTGGACAGACATCAGTGTTAAGCAGGAAGTGGTGTTTGAGTGGTCACTAATTTTAAAACTGGTTAGTTTTTAGTGAATATTTCTGTTCTTTGATGATTTTTGTTTTCCTAGTAAATCTTGTAACCTATAAGAGTCAATAATTAAGTATCCAATGTTATCACTTAAAGATCCCAAGATTTGCCCTAATAAAGTAAATAAAGTCTGGCCCTGGCCAGTTGGCTCAGCAGTAGAGCATCAGCCTGGCATGTGGAAGTCCCGGGTTCAATTCCCAGTCAGGGCACATGGGAGAAGTTACCATCTGCTTCTCCTCTCCTCCTCCTCTTCCTCCTCTCTCTCTCTCCCCCACTCCCACAACCATGGCTCAAATAGTTCATGCAAAATTGACCCCAGGAGCTGGGGTGAGGATGGCTCCATGACCTCACCCCAGGCACTAAAATAGCTTGGTTGCTGAGCAACAGAGCAGTGACCCAGCTGGGCAAAGCATCTCCCCCTAGTGGGCTTTCTGGGGTGGATCCTGATCAGGATGCATGCGGAGGTCTGTTTCTGCCTCCCCTCCTCTCACTGAATTTAAAATTTTTAAAAAAATAATAATAAAAAAATGAAGTAAATAAAGACTTAGTGTTCCATATTACTTCTAGAGCAGACCCTGGATTCACTGTCTCTTCCCTGTGTCTTGGTGAGTTCTCTTGTTCACAAGGATGACACTTCTGCCAAACCCACCACTACTTCTCTATCCAGGGGTTGAAATAGCAAGACTTTCTCATCTTTTTCACAGTGTTCTTCCTAGTAACATCATGAGTCCTAAAACTAAGTCAATTCATCTGTATTTCTCCAGCCTTCCTCCAAAGCATAGGAACCTCTTTTCCAAGAGTTATGAACGAATTTTGCGCCCCCCCCCATTCATATGTTGAAGACCTAAGCCTCAATGGCACAGTCTTTGAAGATGGGATCTTTAAAGAGGTAATTACGGTTAAATGAGGTAATTTATTAGAAAAGAAAGAGGCACCAGGGAGATACACACAAAGAGAAAAGGCCACATGAGGAAAACAGCAAGAAGGTAAATTCTACAAGCTAGGAAGAAAGACTACACAAGAAATCAATTCTACTGGCACCTTGATCTTGTACTTCTAGCCTCCAGAACTAAAAGAAAATAAACGTGTGTTATATAAACCACCCAATCTGTGATATTTTGTTATGGCAGCCCTGGCATTCTAACACATAAATAAATTGCTGAAATAGCTTTGAATATCTCCTTGTTCTTCATGGTAAATGGCCCTGGGATAGGTGTGAATGCATTACTTTGACTTTTCAAATTGGTACACAGGTTACTTATTTAAGATTGTTGAGAAGTTTGGTACTGGACAGTCTGCAGATTATTACAGTTGATCTGCCAAATGAAATATAACTGTCAGTTTTATTCAAAAATATTTATTCATTTTTGGAATTGCCATAATTAATAGAAAATGATCTTGCACATACACATATGGACTTAGCATAATCAAAGACTTGAGGGCTATGAAAAAGAACTTCAAAGTTTGTTGAAGTGAACCTCGAGTTCCAGATAGCCATGTATCCACTTTGATCTATCTGCTTCTGAAACAGGATGATGGGGGACATCAACCAAATTATAAAGTGTTTTTTTTTAATGAAATGGGAAAAAAATAAATGAAACTTTATTGCAAATAGGGAGTACTATTTGGCCCCAGTAGACATTACAGATCAGGGGTTGACTAATCGCAGACCTGACCAACACAGCTCTCTTTGCCAAAACCCCACATCACTTCCACAAGGTTGGAATAAATCCAGGTTGCTGGCTACCACCTGCAAATACACACAAGCAGTGCACTGTTGGATGGGACTGTGAGCAGAGTTTGATTCTTGGAGTTTAATTACAGCTCTGTTTGCTGCTAACAAAGATCTAGTTAGTCTATGTTCAGGGTTAGGGAACTCTCTCTAGCCCTGAAAGCACTGGGGCTTCACTTCTTCATTCCTTTCCATCTCTCCCCTTGTTCCACAACCTCTCTGCATACAGAGCATCTTTCTGAAACAGAAATATAAAATGTTTGACTAGCCTCTCTTCCTTTGGTGCTGACTCAGCTCCTGTGAGTGCTACTTGAAATTAGTGAAAATAAGATAAATATAATGTTCTCAAGGTGAAACAAGTAAATTAGAAAAAGCTAAGAACTATATGATTTCACACATAGGTGGGATATAAAACTAAGACTTATGGGTATATATAAAAGTGAAGTGGTTACCAGGGGGAAGAAGAAGGGGACTTAAGTGAATGGGGAGGAGGAGGAGGTAGGAAGAAGGGAGTAAAGAGGGACAAATATACAGTGACAAAAAATGATTTGGCTTTGGGAGATGGGCACACAATATAATCAATAGTTCAAATGGAATAGAAATGTTTACCTAAAACCTATATACTCTTATTGACCAATGTCATTCTTTTAAATGTAATTTTTTAAATAAAATTCTTTTAAAAAGAAAATAAGATAAAGAACATGAACAGTAAAGGCCACCAAAGACAAAATGTGAATGGCTGATAAAGACATAAAAGTGCATTGTATTTCAATGATAATTAAAAGAATGTCATGCTATAACATATTTGCCATTTATCAAACTGACACAGTTTTAATAATAAAAGAATGGTCATTGAAGACACATAAACCTGATTCAACTGTTCTGCCATTTATTGACTAATGTTACTGGAGAGCAATCTGACAATATGTACAAAAACACCTTTAAAATGTTAATGTGCATGTGGATGTCCTGGGTTTGATTGCGACAGGCACACAGGAGAAGAGCTAATCTGCTTCTCTATTCCTCCCCCCTCAGTTCTTTCCCTCTCTCTCTCTCTCTCTCTCTCTCTTCTCCTCCTCTCCTGCAGCCAAGGCTCCATTGGAGTGAGTTGGCCCGAGGCGCTGAGGATGGCTCCATGGCCTCCACCTCATGTGCTAAAAACTGTCTCTGGTTGCAATGGAGCAAGGGCCCCAAATGGGCAGAACATCACCCACTAGTGCACTTACTGGGTGGATCCTGGTTGGGGCTTATGCTAGAGTCTGCTTCTGACTCCCCTCCTCTCACTAAATAAAAAAATAATTAATAGAATAGAATAGAACATTAATGTGCCTTTTGCTTCCAGCCAGGTTGGAATAAAAAGTATCAGAATTACTCTCCTGCCTGAATTTACCAGAAAGAATTAGGGGAAGATTCTAAACAAACTATTCTAAACAATTATTTTCAAAATACTTTCTGAAAAACAGGAAATAAATGAAGTGAGTCCTACAAAATTGCTTCAGCTGACTGCCTAGAGCGCTCCCAGACCATAGTACAGGGACAGGGAGCTCAAGGAGAGCCCGGAGGTTCCTGAGTTAAGGAGAGGGAGCTGAAATTCTGGGGAGACCAAAGCAACTAGAGTTCTCAGAACAGAGAACTGGAGAGGTAGGAGCTTTACAGATAGATCTGCATAGGGTCTCTCTTGAGTATTCAGCGGATCAGTGATCAGCACATGCATATAAAGTAACTACCCAAGGAGACGAAAGTCGAGTTAACAGGAGTAGAGGCAACAATGCCCAACACTCCCACAGGGCTGGATGTAGGGCATGTCCCCATAGACAATTCATTAGATGGATATATAGAAGCACAAGGATAAAACCATCTCTAACCAGCTTAACTGCATAACAGACAAAGCTCATGAATGTTAATAGGAATTCAAAAATAGTCAGTACCCAACAAAGTAAAATCCCCAATGTCTGGAATATAATAAAAAATTAACTGTCATACAAAGAAACAGGAAAATATGACCCATAAGGAGGAGGATGATCAATCAATCAAAACTAAACAAGAACTGTCACAAACTTTAGATTTATCAGGCAAGGTCATGAACACAGTTTAAATATATATAACTATATTCCATATGTTCAGAAGTTAAGTAGAGACATGGATGATTACCCCACCACCACCACCACAATTTTTATTGAGGGATTAGAATATTCTTTTTTTTTGTAAATCAGACTTTTAAAGATAAAACCTACAGTATGTAAATTGAAAACTATTCTTAATGGTATTAATGACAGAACATAGTAGGAGAAAAGTTAATGTATTTGGAGATGTGACAATAGAAACAATTAAGGGAAAATAATATATATATTTTTAAATGAACAAAGCATCACTGAGCTCTGGGACACTTCAAGAAACCTGACATATATATAACCAGTTTTTTAAAAATGAAGGAAGTATGCAGGAAAAAATGTTTGAAAGTAATGGCCAAAATATTACCAATAAACACTATAAACCCCAAATTTTAAGAAGCTAGACCAACTCTAAGCACAAGAATCAAATAAGCACAGGTTAGCAAAACTAGTGAGAGAAAATTCTTCAAAGCAACAAGAGAAAAATAACACATCACATACAGAACTACAAGAATAAGAATGACATCAGATCTCTCACAGGAAAAAGGACAGCAGAGCAACATCTTTGTGGTACTGAAAGAAAGAAGGCTGTCAAACTAAAATTCTATATCTGGGGAAAATATCTTTGAAAAAGCAAGTCAAGATAAATATTTTTTCAGATGTACAAAAGCTGAAAGAATTTATCACCATCAAATCCCCACTGAAAGAATATTAAAGTGTATCAATTAAGGAAAAGAAAAATAATATGAGATATGAATCCACACAATAGAAATAAGAGAACCAGAAGTGGTAATTACATTGGATAAATATATAAGATTATTTTCTTATTAATACAATATCATGAAATGATAATTCACTGTTCATATAATAATTAATAACAATAAATATGGGGTTATAACAGATGTACAAGTAAAGTATGTGACAATAATTCTACTACCACAAAGCTTAAGAGAGAAGACACAGAAGTATATACTTTTGTAAGATTCTTTTCTCTTTTCTTTCTTTCTTTCCTTTTTTTTTTTTTTTTTTTTTGAGAGAGAGAGAGAGAGACAGTGGTAGAGAGAGTGAGAGGGATAGACAGGCTGGAAGGGAGAAAGATGAGAAGCATCAATTCTTCATTGCAGCATCTTAGTTGTTCATTGATTGCTTTCTCATCTGTACTTTGACTTGGGGGCTCCAACAGAGCAAGTGACCCTTTGCTCAAGCCAGTGACCATGGGGTCATGTCAATGATCCCACGTTCAAGCTGGCAACCCAGAGCTCAAGCTGGTGAGCCTGCACTCAAGCTGGTGACCTCGGGCTTTTGAACTTGGATCCTCAGCATACCAGTCTGACACTCTGTCCACTGTACCACTGTCTGATCAGGCATTGTAAGATTCTTATACTAAATGTGAATCATATGATCTCACCTAAAGGTAAAGTATAGTAAGTTAAAGATGCATTCCATATACTCTAAATCAATCACTTAAATAACAAAACAAAAGGTTACAATTACTCAGAGAAGATAAAATAGAATCATTAAAAATATTCAATTAATCCAAAACAAGACTTAAAAAGAGGGGAAAAGGTCTGACCAGGTGGTGGCACAATGGATAGATCGTTGGACTGGGATGTGGAAGGACCCAGGTTCAAGACCCCAAGGTCGCCAGCTTGAGCACGGGTTCATCTGGTTTGAGCAAAAGCTCACCAGCTTGGACCCAAGGTTGCTGGCTCCAGCAAGGGGTTATTCGGTCTGCTGAAGGCTCGCGGTCAAGGCACATATGAGAAATCAATCAATGAACAACTAAGGTGTCACAACAAAAAACTGATGATTGATGCTTCTCATCTCTCTCCTTTCCTGACTGTTCCTATCTATCCCTCTCTCTGACTCTCTCTCTTTCTGTATCTGTTAAAAAAAATAAAAAATAAAAAAGAGGGAAAGAAGAACCAAGAACAAATGGGACAAATACAAAACATTGCTGAGATGAATTAAAGATTTAAAAATATGGAAAGATACATTGTGCTCATGAGCCATAAGTTTCATTATTAGCATGTCAACATTCCCCTTTAAGTCTAAAGACTCAACACAATCCTAATCAGAATCCTAGCAGTATTTCCTATAAAAAATCAAATAACTGATTCTTAAATTCATACAGAAATATAAAAGACCTAGAATAGTCTGAACAATTTTGGGAAAAAAAGAATAAAGTTGGCAGACTCACAGGAACTGATTTCAAGACTTTTTATAAAGCTACACTAATCATGACAGTGTGGGATTGGCAATGATCAAGGGAGCAGAATAGAGAGTCCAGAAATAAATCTCTATATAACAAGACAATTTTTGACAAAGGTGTGAAGGCAAATCAGTAGAGAGAGTATAGTATTTTCAATAAATATGATGGAACCACTGGATAGCCACATGCAAAAAAAAAAGGTTTTGATCTATACCTTACATCACATTAAAAAATCTACTCAAAATATTCAAAATTTAACTCAAAGGGAGCTAATTAACACAAAGGGAGCTAAAGTTAGTTAAGGTTGGGAAATACTCAATCATTAATTTGTGGGCAAGGGATATGCATTAAGACTGGAGGGGTGGAACAAACTTTTTTTAAGTACACTGACCTCCTAAAGAGATAGAAATGCAGAACCTACCAAAAAGTGGGGTGGAAAAAGAGTCACCATACTCCTGAAGAGGCCTTATGGAGGGCCAAGAAGGCCCAGAGGGCTCCAGAATCTCTTGAAACCATATTTTGTATGTGGAAACCTGAGTTACCCCAGAACCAATTAGGGGAGAGACTGAGGCAGCATTGGAAATCCCACCATTTTATGAAAATGTATTAAAATTTTTAAAAGACTTCATATGAACCCATAAATTGGTGAGGCACGGGAACATTTGGGTGACGCGGATACCATAGAAAAAAGCTCTGGAAGAAAATAAATTGATATTATCAATTATTATTTTTGGATAGTAGGAGTTCCAGGTGATTATTTTATTTGTTATTATTTCTATAGTGTCTGAATGTATTACAATAAACATATATTACTATTTTAGTCTTAAAAAAGCAATAAAGCTATTTTATTTAAAATCTTCAAAGATAATCAGAATTTAAAAAGTAGAATGATTTCATTTAGTGAAATACATACTCAGTATAGTGTATGTACTGCTGAAGTGAACACCAAACTCAATACAAATGTATGGAAAAGAACAACAGGCAATGCACCCAAATATTAATGGAACACAATTTAAGTGCAGAATTATAAAGTATCTCTTTTCACTTTGCTTTTCTGTTTTTTTTTCTCATTTTACTGCAATAAGCACTTGTTACTTTTAGAATCAGAAAGATTATAAAATTATGATTATTTAAAAATTTTTGTGAATACCAATGAAGGCTGGCTGGACTGTATATAAATCTATTCAGCTTTCTGGGTTCTCTCTTAACTTATAAAATCAGGAGGTTGCACTAGAAGAATTTTTAAAACCCTTTTCACTATAAAAATTAATCTATTTAAAATTTTTAAGGATTATACTTGAAGAACTTTGGCACTCTTACGTTTGAGCTTAAAAATAAGGAGAATAAGAGAGGTTTATAATTTCTCTAAAAGCTTTCCCCTTCCTCAGGTTGTCTCCTGAGCTGGGCATTCTGCCTTAGATTTTCTCCTTTGAAACTGAGTCTCATATTGCTTCAGATGAGATTAGTTCTAAAGTTCAAGATTGCTAGGCCTTCATGTTTATTTATAAGCTCCTTATTGAAGCACATAACTTGTACTTGTGGGAAAACTGATGCAGCCTTTTCTGTGCCATACTGCCCATAAATTATCCAAATACCAAGTTTCCAGGTTGATTTTTTCTTTCCCTCCCCCATTAAATCATCCTATTAATCACTCCAACATTTTCCTTCATTGAGGATGTTGATGAATGGGAAGTAAATTATCTGTCAATTGCATATTCACCAAAGTATGTAAGATTATTCCAGACTTCTTAAAAAGTAGCTATCCAAAACTGCCCACTAGAAATGCCAGGAGACTGATTTCTTTTGAGTTACAACAGCAGATGTGCTGGACTCCCCCTGGAAAAGCTAACGCTCAAGTAATCACATTGGTGCACGTGAATTTGATTTCATTAGTTGCCATAATTATTTATGGTTTGCTGGGGTGCGGTGATGCATAGTTCTTTTTGAGATCACATCTTAGCTCACTTACCACTAAAATACTGGATATAAATACCAGGATATATTTTTCTTCTACCAGTGTCTTGTCCTTAAAGCCAACATCAGTTCCCAAAATTCAAAATATAAAGATAAAGATAAAGATATGGAGCAAGTTTAGCATAAGATGCAATATTTCCTTACCCTTTTACATCTGATGACCTCCTGTGGGGGACACATTTTTATTACCTTTTCAATACAAGTACCCCAGAGATTGACTATTGGGACATACCACTCATTAACGTAAGAGGCAGATAGCGTTATGGTTACAAGTGTGACCATTAGAGTTACATAGATCCTGCCTCTGCCACTTATTAACTATCATCACATAGTTACTTAACTTATCAGGGCTTCTCTTTGCTAACTTTAAAATGAAAATAATAATAATACAGACCCCATTGAGTTATGCGTGATAATCAAGACAAATAATACATTATAGACCCCTTAGGAAAATGCTGACTACACAGAAAACACCCCAAACATTTCAGCAAGTGTGACTGAGAAACATGGGTACCTGCACAGGCTCACAGTGAATCACAGTTTGCTTTTACCTGTTCCAGAGTGGCAACCTGACTTCCCCAGGCTGTCAGGACAATATTTTGTGTCCCCTGAGTTTCTTTTTTTCTAGGCAGACCGTTTTTGTTCTTGGCTTTGTTTTCTGTTATTGTTTGGACAAGATCTCACGTGTTCCTTTGCATTGTATTCTCACTGCCTGCTGAATGCTTCTCTACATTTATACCTTTCTGGACACAAGTTGTACTGCTAAGCTAATGACTAAATGATCTGGCTTAACATAGTAAGCCTTAAAGCAACTCTTTCACTTCTAAACATTTTGAAGCCATTAAAAAGGGGGGCAGTAAAAGAAAAAGTCTTTTTCACTTGTGTTAGTGAGAAGAAAAAACATTTGAGCACCTTTTTCTTTTCATGGCTGAAAAGAAAACCACAATGAGGATAGCTTGCGTTTTCCTTGCCAAAGCATTTTGAAAAATTATTTAATTTTTGTAGAGAACCAAGGAGATGGGCAGAACTACAAGGTTCTGAAACCACTGGTTCATGGTACCATGAGCCACCTCATTTAATATCCTCCTCTCCTTCAGGGAGGCAAGAGGCTTCCAGTTGCAGTTTACTGGAGCCACTCTGATTGTCATCGTCATCATAACAATAATAACAGTAATGGTTAACACTATAGCACCCTTATTATATATCTGATGCTGTTTTTTACATATATTAACTCAGTCTTTCCACCACCCTTTGATATGGGTACAATAATTGATCCCATTAATAGCAATGAGAAAAATGTGGTACACGTCAGAGAACACACACTGATATGTAGTATATATATCTTGATCAAGAGCCTGAGACTGGCTGAGTTAACCTTGTTGAGCTCTCTGATCCTGCTGCTTCTCTCTTCACACCTTCCCACTCCTGCTCCTCTGCTAGTGTGAGCAACAAGCATGTCACTCTTCCACAGGCAGCCAAGTCAGACTCCAGGAGTTGACAAAAACTTTTTTAAGTGAGAGAGATCTAGAAAGAAAATTTGATGAAATCTTACTAGTTGTGACAGCATAGATGGACCTGAAGGGTATTAGCTGAGTGAAATAAGTCAGAGAAAGACAAATATCATATAATTACAGTTATATGTTGAATCTAAAGGACAAAATAAATGAAAACAGAACAGAAACAGACTCATAAATACAGAGAACAGACAGATGGTTGCCAGAGGGGTGGGAGGTTGAGGGATGGGGTGAAAAAGGTGAAGGGATTAAGAAGTACAACTTGATAGTTTCAGAATTGTCATGAGGATATCAAGTACAGCATAAGGACTGTTGTCAATAATATTGTAATAACTATGTATGGTGCCATGTAGGTGCTAGAAATATTGTGTTTGGGGGTGAACACTTTGTAAAGTACATGATTGTTTAACCACTATGCTCTACACCTGAAACTAATACAAAATTATATTGTATACTTTAATTTAAAAATAAAATAAAAAAAGAAAAACTATAAAAAAGAAAAGAAAAGTTCAGGACAGTAGCCCAAACCTCAGTTTCATTTTCAAACTCCTGCCATTACTTATCCTTTGTCGTGAGTGATTAGAAGAAGAAAGAGGGAGCATGAATAATGATACAGTCAACTTGAATAATGAAAGAAACAACATTTGTAAGACTATTTGACCCAATACAAATTATACTTTGAATACCATCCTTAATAAGCCAGACTTTTATACCACATCCAGTCTTAGAATTTCCTCAGTCTTTATCATTACATGGATGTGTTGGATGTCTTAGAGCTATGCAGAAGTCATCTCAACTCAATGATGTCCCATCACTAAGAGGAGGTCAGCATTCAACAAATTCATGCCAACATGAAAGCAGGGAGAGAGAATGGCTCTATTTCATTGAAAGTCACTGGCTGGGAGTGATTAAAATTATGACTCATTATCAAACCCCAAAGCCTGACTTACATTTATGAAATAAGGCCCCTTTGAGAAGAGCTCCTTTAAATCTCTTGAGGCAGGCCCAGGTCAGTTAGCTTAGTCAGTTAGAGTGTCATCCCAAAACACCATGGTCATGGGTTCAATCCCCAGTCAGGGCACATACAGGAAGTGACCAATGAACATAAACTAAGTAGAATAACAAATGAATGCTTCTGTCTCTGCATCTCTATCTCCCTTCCTCTTTATGTGTCTCTAAAATCAATCAATAAAAAAGAAGAATCCTTGAGTTCTGACTTGAAAAAATAAAATCTGTAAATAAAAGATTTGCCTTAGAACAAATCCCCAACCAAATAATGAACTTTCTCACTGATTCATCCAGACAGAAGAGGAAAAAGGAAACTTGAAGTCTCCTTTATCTTGAGGCCAGACAGGGGGTTAACTGTGATTTTAAATATTTATTTATTTTTCAGTGAGAAAACAGAGAGGCAGACAGACTCCCCACATGCGCCCTGACTGGTATCCACTCAGCAAGCCCACTATGGGGTGATGCTCTGCCCATCTGGGGTCATTACTCTGTTGCTTGGCAAGCGAGCTATTTTAGCGCCTGAGGTGAAGGCCATGGAGCCATCCTCAGCACTTGGGGCCAATTTGCTCCAACTGAGTCATGGCTGTGTGAGGGGAAGAGAGAAAGGAGAGGAGGAGGGATGGAGAAGCAGATGGTTGTTTCTCCTGTGTGCCCTGACTGGGAATAGAACCCAGGACATCTACATGCCAGGCCGACATTCTACCACTGAGCCAACCAGCCAGGGCTCAAATATATTTTTAAGGAGGAGAAAAAATAGGTTGGTGATAAAGCATTCAAGCAGGTGAAGAGAACATCACCATTTGGAAGATGCATGTCTACACACATCTTCTGGGTCATAGAGCCACAAAGATTCTCTACACATGAGTCTGGTGTTATAAGTGTCTCTTCCCTGGAGTATGTATCATGTAGAACATAAAGGGTGTAGAAAGAATAACCTGACTGGTGGTGGCAGAGTGGATAGAGCATTGACAGAGCAGATAGAGCAGAGTGGATGAGCACGGGGTCACTGGCTTGAGCGTATGATTATTGACATGACTTCATGGCTGCTGGCTTGAACCCAAAGGTCACTGGCTTGAAGACCAAGGTTGCTGGCTTGAGCAAGGGGTCACTGGCTTGGCTTGAGCCCTGGTCGAGGCTTATATGAGAAGCAATCAATGAAAAATTAAAGTGCTGCAACTATGAGTTGATGCTTCTCATCTTGTTCCCTTCCTGTCTGTCTCTCTCCCTAAAAAATAGCGGGGAGGGATATGGAAAGAACATAATGAGGCAAAGAGAGAGATTTAAAAGTTTGCTGAAGATCTGGGTTTCCTTGGGGAAGTCATTCAAGCATGAGCTTCTACTCTGTCAAAGAGATGAGCTGTTTACATTGTTCCTCCCCTGTGAGGGTTCTAAATTCATGTGAGGACACGAGGAAGGAAAGATAAATAAGGGAAAAATTCTAATACCTAAACAAAGTGGTTGAGGATTAGGTATTGATATATCCCAACTGTGCAGAAACAGAATAAATATATTTTTCATTGCAAGAGTCCTGTACCCCTACACAGTCCAGAAGAACAACCACTGCAAGAAGTCAGTGATGGGCGCAGAGGGGCAAAAGGGCAGTGGCACGACATAGAAGATGTCTCAGTAGCTGGGCAGAGAGAAGACCTGACCTGACATCTGGTCGGTACTCCAGAGTTGCTCACACACATCACTACTCTTCTATCTGTCCCACAGTTTTAATGGCATTCCTATGCTCACAAACCATCAGGTACTCTCCTGGAATTTATTTATTCATTTCAAGCATACTAAGATCCTAACATGTAAATAGAAAATTTATAAAAGAGCAAATATAATGAATTTTAAAATTGTGAAGTGAAACTATCAAAAATTTAAATTAAAACCACAGTGAAATAACATTTTTTCAGTTCCAAAATTAGCATAATTTAAATTACTGTGCTCAGAATAGCAGGAATGTTATAGGAGGAACCCTCTCTTTTTGACGATGATGATATATATCTACTTTATGAGGTCCTAACTGCTCCAGAATAGTTTCTTTATCTTACTGAAAAATAACCCCAAGGTAAATGACCTTGTCTCTCTTCACCTTGAAAATTTTCCCTGACCCTGGAAGAAAATGTAATGAGTTTTAGAATAGACTTGAAGTTCAAAGTGTGATTCATGTTCTTTGAGAGCAATCTGTCAAGAGAACTTTCAACAGTACAAAATGTTCTTTCCAGGAAGGCTTGGCTAGTGGTATGTTGGTTTAATGCAAACCCATTTGGTTCTATAAATACATAGATGAGCCAGAGAAGTGGTAGTGGGCTACCACTATTTGTTCATCTTGGGGCTCTTTCACTGATATTGGGTTGATCCCCCCCACACACACACAAAGAGTCTTCAGGACACACTTTGAATTTGAAAGAGATAAATGTGAGGAAATTCTCACACAGGAAGCAGGTGATTCTAGAACCATTAAAACTAGCCCTGGCTAGATAGCTCAGTTAGTTAGAGCATCATCCAGATGTGCACAGGTTGCCAGTTTGTTTGTTTTTTACAGGGACAGAGAGAGAGTCAGAGAGAGGGATAGATAGGGACAGACAGGAACGAAGAGAGATGAGAAGCAACAATCATCAGTTTTTCATTGTGACACCTTAGTTGTTCATTGATTGCTTTCTCATATGTGCCTTGACCGCGGGCCTTCAGCAGACCGAGCAACCCCTTGCTGGAGCCAGCAACCTTGGGTCCAAGCTGGTGAGCTTTTGCTCAAGCCAGATGGGTCCGCGCTCAAGCTGGCAACCTCGGGGTCTCGAACCTGGGTCTTTCGCATCCCAGTCCGATGCTTTATCCACTGCGCCACTGCCTGGTCAGGCCAGGTTGCCAGTTTGATCCCTGGGTGGGGCACATACAAGAACAGATCCATGTTTCTACCTCTTTCTCTCTCTCCCTTACTCTGTGTCTCTAAAATCAATAAATAAAAATTTTAATTAAAAAGGATATTACCAAAAAACAAAGACATAAAAATAATAAAACTAACTCATTCTTATAAAAGATGAGGAAACTGAGGCTTGCAGAGATTAAATAAATGCCACAAGTTAACTGGGCAAAATCAGAGCACTGAGAAACTAATTTCCAATCCTGGGTTTTCTCACATGCAAACGGTGTGGCTCACAGGATATGTCATGGAGAACCAGTTCTAAAAGACTTCCCAGGACATTTTCTGGGAAGAAGGGTGTTTTATGGTGAGATAAAGTCTTGGAGCAGTACATATGCACTACACTCTATCCACCCAAGCTCCTCCCATCCACCCTTCCACCTTGGGGTTCATAGCACACCTCAGCATTTAAAAGGCCCTGAGAAGACATGCAGCAGGGAAAGCTTTTAGGATTGTTTAAATCAGTGTTTCCAAGTTTATACAATCAAATTTCTGTTACATTTAATGACAGACAGGTCTATAGAATTTGTAGCATTCAGAGCACACTTTCAGAAATTATGAGCTGTAACTTCAAGTCTTTTCTCGCCTGAAACCAACCTCAAACAGGTGATAAAAATTCCTGCCAGGCCAAAGATGGGACCTTTAGAAATAAATACCTATTGCTCCCCCAGGAACTCTCTTGGCCTGGAACACTGAAAGGAACTAACAGATTTTCCCCTCTATTTTTATTCTGAAACTCTTACTCCTTCAGAGATATGGTGAAACCTGACCATTTCTTGCCTGAAATCTAAAGTCTACTAGCATTGTACTTATTCCATCTCCAATGATACCTGATGTGCTTTTACTCTTAGCCTGGGTAGGGCGGTATAGGTGTTGTGTCTATCCCACAATCCCTGCCCAGAAAGGTAGCCCTTCTTACGAAATTACTACAGTACTTAGTTACTGTTTGGTTTGGTTTTTCTAAACGCTGCTTCTTCAGATAATCAGAACAAGCCTGACCAGGCGGTGGCGCAGTGAATAGAGCATTGGACTGGGATGCAGAGGATCCAGGTTCAAGACCCCAAGGTCGCCAGCTTGAGCACGGGCCCATCTGGCTTAAGCAAAAAGCTCACCAGCTTGGACCCAAGGTTGCTGGCTCAAGTAAGGGATTACTCGGTCTGCTGAAGACCCGCGGTCAAGGCACATATGAGAAAGCAATCAATGAACAACTAAGGTGTCACAACGAAAAACTTATGACTGATGTTTCTCATTTCTCTTCGTTCCTGTCTGTCCCTATCTATTCCTCTCTCTGACTCTCTCTCTGTCTCTGTAAAAAAAAAAAAAAAAAAGATAATCAGAACAAGTTTTTTTGCATTTTTTGTATTAAATAATTTTCCTTTAGCTTTAACTAAAACATAAATAATTGAATAACATTCCAATGTCACTTTATTGGTATCAGTTATCACGGAACAGAAGTTGAAACCCCAAAAATGATGTCTTTCATAGCAGAGATTCAGAGGACTTTTTCTTAGATGACCCATTTCAGAGTTCAAAACTTACTACTAAAAACATTGGTCTTTCCTAAGCCTTATCCCTCAATTCTTTTTTAAGACTCCAGAAAGCATTTTAGCTCTCTTTGTTTTATTAAGAAGCATTGGATCAAATATGGGCTTTCTTTCTTTTCAGCCTAATCACCTCCCACTCTGGAAAGTCCCCTGACAGATCCTCATCAAACCAGCCAGGAGGTTCTTGCAGTTCATTGCTGCCTCTGCTCTGTGTGACCATCTTGACAGTTCTGAAAGGGATACTTACTCGAAATTGAGCATGATTGTAAATGGAGCAATTGTGGGTTTTTTTTCTGAGAACCCCAACCCTGCCTGAGAGAAGCACACCTATGGTATGGCTTGTACAAGGAGGGATGGGATGGCAGTTGGGAATAAACATACCTGGCAATGGGTACTCTCAGGGGAACTGGACTACAGAATCTGAATGAGAAGCTTAGCTTGGGAGGTAGTAAGGAGGCAGGGGAAGAGGGGACATGTGATTTCTGTCCCAAGAACATTTTCCAAAAGTAGTAACCTCTCCTAATTTCTTAAGGTAAGGTATAGATGTGCAGTTAATAAGATGCAAACCTTCCTGAAATGCACGATTAAATCACCAATAGATGAATCTTGAGACAGAGACCCTGAAAAATGTCGCAACTTTGTCACATGTTCTTTCCCCACCAATCACAGTCACAGTCCCTCACGCTCCAACTGCCTTGGATGGCTTTCTCAGACATTAAACCTGGAGAAGCCTCTGTGTGGGAAAGCAGGAAGGGTGTTGTCTTTGTTGCCTAACCACTCCAAATGGAAATGTCTTCTCTCTTAAGTTAAATGGGCGCTTGGTTGTATCTAAAGTAGCAGGAGGAAGTCCTCTGCTCCTAAAGCTTTCAGATCCCCTTCTGATACAGACTGTACTTTGTGGAACCCAGACATAATCTGAGAGTAAATTTGGACAGTTCTGTCCCCCTACTCTGGGTACCTGAGAAACAAGAAGGAAGTTGATAGATATGGATAGAGTGGAAAAGGAGTCATTGAATGATTTATAAAAAAAGATTAAAGCAGTTAAATGATAGTTTGGGCCAAGACCCTACTAAGAGTAGATAGAGAAGAAGGTTGAAAAGTTCATAAATATTTACATCGTGAAAAATCTTCTGTCACACACATGTACATGCACATGCACACACACATATACCAGTACCCCACAGATGGGGTGAGTTAGATGCCTGCCTTGAAGGGATGTAAAATATGTACACTGGTAGAAGTTTTATTGCATCCCTGAAAGGGTCTAGTGGCTCCTTGCAGGGGAAGTGACCATAGAATTTGAACCAGAGGTTTAGCTTAGGGGAGGCATAAGGGTATTAGGGGGTGAGGTTTCTATCCTAGGCACATTCTTCAAAAGTGGTATCCTCTTTTGTGGGCTGGCATGCTGGCAAGGGGCGCAGTGTATGTGAACTTTGGGGTTTATAATGATCTCTTCTCACTGTAATTTGCTGCTTTTTGTGCAATCAGACATGGAAAAATTCAAAAGAAACACCTGAAACAATAAATTGTTGCCATTGCTGTGTGCCTTGAGATAATGTCCTATAGGCTGGCATTATTGTATGCCATTATGAAGCCAGAAAACTTGATATGTTTTCATTGTTTCATTTGAGATTTACCAAACAGTATAAAGAGGGCTTTTGGTAACTTTGTTGTGTGCCCACCTTACAATACAGTAACTGGCTGCCATTCTTGCTTATAGTTTTATATTCCTCAGAAAATTGGGTAGCATTTCAAGTCATTCTCCAGAGGAATATGAACTCTCCCAACACAGGGGAACTTTGATAAATAAAGATGAGGCTTGCAAGGTTGTTGAAATCAGAAGAAAATTTCTTCTTGGTGCTTCCTAAGGACATCAGAGGAAGCCATGACTGGCAGGATGAAATTAAAGATAATGCACAAAGCCAGGAGTGATTAGTGGACTGGAACTGAGCCAGGAGAGCACTAATCAAAGTACTGCTTCTCCCGAACTTTGTTCTATCACCCATCTTTCTAAGGAACAATAAGATGTTTATTTCATAAGTACTACACATTCACAGTGAAGGGAAGTAGGAAACACATTTAAGTTATGGCAGGCTGCATTATACTTCCTAAACTTCACTCTCTGTATCCATGCCTGTTGCCATACCTTTGAAGATCTTTCCATTAGAAACAAAGTCTGTTTCGTCTCCCCTTCCCATCCCCCCCCCCCCGCCCCTGCTGATGCAAGCTTGGCCGTGTAGGCAGAACAGTGTGCCAACAGTAAACTAAAGCTAGAAGAGATAATGTTTCCACCCTGCAGTTTGAAAGTGACACCTAGCTAAGCTGAGCTCATCCCTTATTGACTGGCCCATAGACACATGGCTGTGAGAAAAAAAAAGTGATTGGTGTCTTAAGGTACTCAGTATAGAATGGTTTTTACACAGCATTACTGTGACAAAAGCTAAGTGCTACCATTACATAGAGGGGAAAACACACACATACACACACAGAGAATCCCAACATCTAAAGATAATCATCTTTTTGGTGTGTATTTTTTCCTAATATTTATTAATATATGTATATGTATGTGTTTGTGCTATGTATATGTTAACTTTAATAAAGCAATATATAGAACATAGTTCTTTGAAACTTTTTTTCAAAATTGGGAAACTTCTTCCAAACCAATATATTTTACAATACATTTTAACATAATTTAGTAACCATATAGCATTCTGCAATATTGATGTGGCACAAATATTTTTAAATTTTAGTTGATGAATTTGAGTAGCAACTAAATATCTTTTCTTTGTAAATAACACAAAAGTCTATAGACTAGAATGCAATTCTTCTTTAACATGCACACTCTCAATGTATATCACTCCATTCCCCAAAGAGAATCACTACTAAAAGTTCACAGTGTCTCCTTCAGGCCTTTTTTCTATGCTTCTATTGCATGTAAAAATATACCTGTGCATGTATATGATTTAATGGCATTACAATAAGTTTATAATCTATAACTTTGCTTTTTTTTACAAAACAGCTTCTTTTAACGATTTTTGCACACACATAGATTTACCTCATGATGTTAAATTGCCAAATATAGCACATTATAGATATTCTACAATTTTCTGAAGTTCTTCATCATTAGTAGACATGTGAATAGTATCCAAGTTTTTTTTGAATGTTCGGTGAACGTCCTACTTCGTGTCTCTTTGATTACATATACAAGTGTTTCTTCAGGATCAGCACCTTGAGGTAGAATTAAAATTTTTCACAGATACTGTTGAAGTACTCTCCAAAAGATTATGTCCAATTTACCCTCCACCAACAGCCTATGAGAGGACCCAACCTCACCAGTGAAGACCTCTGTAGGGTTTTTTTAAACATTATTTATTTATTCATTTTATAGAGGAGAGAAAGAGGGCTAGAGAGAGAAAGAGAGAAGGGGGGAGCAGCAAGAAGAATCAACTCCCATATATGCCTTGACCAGGTAGGCCCAGAGTTTTGAACTGGTGACCTCAGTGTTTCTAGGTCGACGTTTTATCCACTGCACCACCACAGGTCAGGCTGCATTTGTTTCTAACCAACTTTGCAGCCTGTCTCAGAATTTCAGTTTTCTAATCTTTAAAATGACCATGAACATTCTTATCTCATCATGTTACTAAAGGAAAACGTTTACCACTATTACAATAGCAGCACTGATCTAATTTTTCTTATTTTTGTCTCCTAGCTTTCTTCCATATGAGCCTTTGATTTCATCCATTCCAGCCCACTTTTTCTCACCCCAAACTTGGTTCATATGCTCCCCTAGGCCTCTCCCATTCTTCCTACTTCTCAAACACACATTCTCGCTATTTTTCAAGGTAAATTACAGGGCCTTCCTTCATCACATGATTCACTGGCCACTGTTTTGAATTCCCACACATGTCCTGTTTGTGTCATTTTTTAAAACTTTATCTAGAATCACCAGTCATTTAATAATAATGTTTAAATGGAAGCTATTTACTGATTCTTAACTCTGTATGAGCCACTGTGTCAGATGGCTTTGTAGACGTCTCATTTATCATCACTACACTAGTATTATTCTCATTTTACAAAAGAAAATCCAGAGGCTCAAAACTTAAACAATCTGCCCAAGGCCACACCTATGTGACAGAGCAAAGATGCAAAGCCACATCTCCATGTTGCATATCCTGTCATCATCCACTCTGCAGTAGGGTCCTTTCCCCTTCAAGGAAACCAGATGTTCTTGAAGGCAGAGGTAGAATCCTGCCTTTCTTTGTAGGGTTTCTGCAATGAAACACCATGCTCTACACCAGTCAATCAGTTGTATTGACTGGTTGAGTCTCTTCTCTCCAGGCCCACATTTCAGGCATGAGTAATCAATCACTCCTACTGTGTTTAAGTCCTAGGAAGACAGCTGAGATTTTGTTGAGTAAACACTATGCAACCACCCCTTATGCAAAAGCTCTTCGGACTACACAAGAAATAAATTACATAGCCCCTTTGCTTAAATAACATCCATTCCATATTGAAAGAATAAAACATAGACAATTGGAACAAACTCTTTTGAATCACAATTCCCCATAACATCTATCTAGAAAAAAAGACCTATACCAAATCAAGAGTTACATAGCATATGACAAGCGGCTGGGAAGAGAAATTCTTCAAGTTGAAGTTACATAAAATGTCCTTTCAAGAATGGGTGAAATAGACAAGTAAGAGGACATTGTCAAGGTGAAAAATAGCCAGAATAAAGTCTTGGGTTCAGATTTCTAACTCCTCCTTATTTCCCATGTTCCAGCCTTCTCTATTCCTCTTTCCTCTCTCTATAAAGTAGGGGTAAGAATATAGTACATCACTCATATATAACAAAAGTAATAAAAATGATCAAATTAGGCCATGCTTGTAGAGAATTTGAACTCCATTACAGAAGGGAAGTGACTATAAAGAGGAAAGTTATTATTAGTATGAATATGGGATAGCCCTACTTTTGAGAACCAGAGCAATTCTCTCATAATTAATTTTACTCCTAGAAAGCAATGGCCATACAGATTCCCACATAGAAAACCTTTTCTATTTCTAGGTTTTAGACAAAGACATTAAACTGAAAATAACAATTCCACCTTGAAAATGGAAAGAGTAAAAAATGATCAGGTAAAAGACACATATATAGGAAACAAACAAGCCAGGTGATAAAGGCGATAATGAACTATTGATTCAGCTGGTAACCTGAACTGCAGCCAGGCTGGTCATGGGCTTAAATCACCAAATCTTATACTTAGGCCCATTAGAACATGTTTGCACAAAACTGGTAAGCAATGATTATAGTTTATGTCCAAAAAACAGTCCACACAGTAAGTGCATTGTTCCTCACATAATACTAAGACCTGTCTTTCAAGATTGGAGTATTTTTCCTCTATGAAACAAATTTTGAAAACAACAAAATTGCCAACTATCTAAACCAGGTGTCCCCAAACTACGGCCCACAGGCCTCATGTGGCCCCTGAGGCCATTTATCCAGCCCCCGTCGCACTTCCGGAAGGGGGGCCTCTTTCATTGGTGGTCAGTAAGAGGAGCACAGGATGCATCCGCACCCATAGTTCCCATTGAAATACTGGTCAGTTTGTTGATTTAAATTTACTTGTTCTTTATTTTAAATATTGTATTTGTTTCCGTTTTGTTTTTTTACTTTAAAATAAGATATGTGCAGTGTGCATAGGGATTTGTTCATAGTTTTTTTTTTTACAGTCTGGCCCTCCAATGGTCTGAGGGACAGTGAACTGGCCCCCTGTGTAAAACGTTTGGGGACCCCTGATCTAAACAATGGGTTTAGGAGGTATCTCCCTTTTGTGGAAGAGGATATGGCAATGCTTCCCATTGCCAAACGACAGGACTGGTGTCAATTTGTAGATGTGGTTAGAGGGAGGCAGATTTCTGATTTCCCCATAAAGCAATCTGTAACACATACAGCTAGTGGAGAGTGTTACAGACTTCATCATAAAGCAGCGAGTGCCCCAACACTGGAGGTATTCAAATGCCAAGAGAGACTAGAAAAGGTATTCCCCAAACAGAGAAAACTGAACTAGATGACTCATAGTTGCCTGTTTAAGCCTATAATTAGGTATTTCTTCATAATCCAATGAGGCTCTGCTGAATATGAAATGGATCTGGAACCAAGAATGGGGTGAGGGATGATAAAAAGTCCCCTCTGCAAATCTTCTCCATCTGCAAATTATTCAGCATCAAATGTTAAAGACTGAATACAGCCGGGCTTCAACATTTCTTTAATGAAAATTAGCAGTTTGGGTTTTGAGAATTGTAATGCCAGTGGCCACAGCAAGGCAGGTCCACGTTGGATTTGGGCAGAGGGCAGAGAAACTGCAGAGCTGGAAAGCATTGAGCCATTCCTGTTTAATAGATTCTTGCAACATCAGACAAGCAAATAGGCAGGGGAAAACTGCTTCTCAGGCAAACAAACTGTAAAACAGCCCCTCACAGTGGCGGGCGGGCAATTCGCCATTCGCCCTCTTCAATCCACAATCTCCCTGAGCGCAAGCACCCACAGCCTTATGTAGGCCATACACACGTGGCACAGCCACGTGTTTACGGACCAATCAGCTTTAGTTCTTGTATCTGGTAAACCAGCGAGTAAGCCTAACACAGCTGTCCCACAAGGACCGTTTCTCCTGTTTTTAAACACCTAAGAAAACAAGTATGCCTGATATGACAGGAAATATAAAATGCCCTGTTCCAAACGGCTGCTTTTTCCAGGAATCTGGTAATTCTGGCATTATGATCATCCAAGGAGCTCAAGGTATTTTCTCAACAAACACACTTAAGAAAATAATAGTAATGTAATAGCAATAACAACAATAAAGATAATAAAAAGGGCAACACAACAACTACCACTGAGAATAGTGTGCCTGCTGGTCTTAATGCTATTCTAACTAGATAAATTTATTTAAACCCATTTTATAAATAAGTGGCACCAGGATTTTGGAGTAGGTATTTGGTTTCATGTCCAGGCATGTAACCGTTATGCTACACTCCTGACATTTTAAATTTTATTTTCTACCTAAATTCATCTGTTTAATGTGCTGTGTTTTCAATGTCTTCTCTTTGTCCTTTTTAGAATGATTGTTCTTGAAGTCCATAGCAAAAGCCCTGGTGTCCGGCAGATCAAGCCCTGCCATCTCTCATCTCTGTCACTTACCAGCTGTGTAACTGACTCACTCATCAAGCCTTCTCTCCCATATTTAAGTCACTGGCAATAAAATCCACCTCTCCTGACTATTGTGAGGGTGGAGAATGGCCGTGTCTGTACTCCCCCAAGCATGATGACTAGCACAGAGGACCCCTCAAGACACAAAGGAACACCCTGCAACTCCTGTCATGTGCTTCCACATGTGGAATTTTTCATGGGGCAGCATGTTGACAACAAAGGTGGTCATTCTGATCTGCGGCTACGGATCGCTTGCCAATATCTGGGCCTTCAGATCAGCCCCAGGCTGGGCAGGCAGAGCCCACCAGAAAGCAGTAGTTTGACTCAATAGTTAAAACATGTCAGAGCAGAGACCAGTCTCTGCGGTGTTTATTGCAAAAGCTGCCAAACATGCTCAGAAAGCAGGAATGACTGCCTCCCTCTCACCAGGGTCAGATTCTAGAGCCGTGGGAAGTCAGAAGCAAGTGAGATTTCATGAAATCCAGTCAGGATGCTCACAGGAAGCACAGTGCTTCTAAAAGTTATACATTAATTTAGGTGAATTCAGACTTATCTCACATCACTTGTAAATTGATGGGAATCAGAATCATAGGGCACTTCAAAGAACTCTGATAATCTTCAGGTGTTGGGAATTATTTACTAAAAGGTAACAGGAAAAAATAGGGCTATCAGCAAGTCTTTTCTCAAATAACAGGGCCATAGAATGACTCCACAGAGCCAGATTAGTGCTTGAATCTTTACGGACAATAGTTAGGCTCTGCACCAAAGTGCAAAGCAAAGGGAATGCAGGTCGTGAAAGCAGATATGTACATTTGTTCTACTAGAATTCAAATGGAAGGGAAAGTGTGTTTCCATGGAAGAGCCATGTGGTTTTCAGGTTTTATATAAAGAAAAGTTTTGCAGACAGATCCATTTCCCATAGACAGAGATTGTCATTTGAGAACTGCTGCCTTTACTTAACACTTGTGGTATATTAGGGTGGTGAACAGTCCCAGTTTGCAAGGATCTGAGTGGTGTGCCAGGACAGAATTTTCAGCTTTAAAATCAGGACAGTCCATAGCACACTGGGATGAGTTGGTTTACCCTTTGATGCTTCCTAATCCAGTTTAGATTATGGCCCTCTCCTCCCCTAGTCTTCCCCTTCCTCCACCAATCTAAATCAGTAGTTCTCCAGCTTGGCTACAAATTAAATCCATCTGGGGAGCTTTGGAAACTCCCACTGTGCTGGCCACACCTCAGATCCATTACGTGACAAGCTCTGGGTATAGGACCCAGGCACTGAGCATCGGGGTTTAGAACGCTGCTCCAAGTAGGCACCAAATTAACAATTGGTGAGGAAAGGATGGAGTTGCTAAGGCCCATTCCTATTTAAAGGAGATCTTTCTGTGAACCAAAATACCCATGTCAAGAATAATCTCATGCTAATTAATTTGATAATTTTGTATTTTTTTCCTCAGTGTCTTTTAAAAACAAGACCTACCAGTAGATGCTCATGTAGGCATTCATCATCGCTAAGCATTTTGAAAAATAATTGACATTTATAATTTTACAATCAAATAAGCTCAGACAAGAACAAAATTAATTGGATTTGGATATTACTAAATTACTCTTATCATTGACAATGTTAGTGATCTTCATAGCTCTTAAAATATTTCCCTTAACTTGATTCATTATTTGTACTTCAAGCCTTGAAGGATAAAAGAAGCTTGGGTACTAAAGGCAAACAGACCAGGGTCTAAATCTCTCCTCTGCCATTGACTCCCCATGGGAAGGTCAAGTCATTTCACCTTCCTGAACCTCACTGAGAGGTAAAATAATGGCATTAGTATGTTGAGTTTTACTCAGTGCCTGGCACCTGGTGGGCACTCAACAAATAGGAATATCTTCACCCACTTACAGGGAAAGTGAAGTGTGTAACTAACCTGATAAACGATTGCTGATTTTGTGGGAAGACCAATATCTGTGAAAAAAAAAGGCTTTGAAGCTAAGGGTCCCTTTTCTGAGCCAACAAAATCCTTCATCAAGAACAATAGGCAATTGAAACCCTTCCCAGCCCACTTCCACATAGCTTCTCTGGTTCTCTGGAAGATACGATATTACAATTAGATCCACAGGCTTTGGTCAGTGCCTCTCTGAGCTGTTGCTTTTGATGCAGACTTAGAATCTTGGGTCATTGGGAATAAAGCCTCATTCACCAGCAGAGAAAGAAGGAAAATAGCATGTGCTCTGGGCAAAGAATCATCTCAGAGTTTAATTCAGTCTGGTCCAGAGAGATGGAGAGGTGAGGGGGGTGGGGAGCATCTGCATGCAGATTAAATCTTCTAAGAGAACTGCTGACACCTGGCATGTAGGGGTTTCCAGAGAGAAGGAAGTACTTACATCATCTATTCTTAGGTGGTGCCTACAATCCAGCCATGCTCACCTCAGTCCCCACTCACTCTCTAATTCTGCACATTCAAGTGGTTCTGAGTTAATCCTGCCCACCCACTACCCTGATTTTATAAAATGTGAGGATTTTGCCCCAAAGCTTCTCATCTTTCACAGGTGAACAAATTAGGTTTCTAGTGTCAGATGCCCTCCTAAGAAAGGATAAAAGTTTTTCTCTAATCTCCAGATGTTGTCACCTTGATGAATAGTGTGTGCATACCACTGGTTCATTTCATGTTAATCTCCTTCATTCTATGGGAATTGAGGAGGTCAGATGGTCTAGATGAAGGTTATGTTCAGCTACTCGCTGTTTCCAAGATTAATTTCCATTTAGTTCCTTAGAGAAACAGATTCCAGAGTAGACCAGTGGATTCCTAATCTGGATGATTATATGAAATAACCAGGACACTTGTTGAAAATCCTGATTCCTGGGCTGCACCCAGATCTACTAACTCTGAATCTCAGGGTTAATATGAGTGAAGAATCTCCAGGTAGATAGTTTAAGGGTTGAACTGAATTTTAGGACACCTACCTGGTATCTCTGAGAATTGCTTGGTGTGTGTGCCTGGGGACCCATACATTTGAACATTTGATGACTAGGATTGTCAGCAGTAAAGTGTTCTGTGTGAACAGGAAAGAAGAGACACACAGGAGAAGGGAGTTGTTGTTTTTTTTTTAGAGTTGTACTGTACTCAGTTGACAGCAGGATTACTCATGTCCATTTTTTTCCCTAGAGGATAGGCCTCCAGGGTAAGGTGCAAGCTACATGCTCACAGTCTCCCTCAGACTTATCTAGCCATCGGCAGACCGGCCTTTATACTTACACTTCTGACCCCTGCAAAAACTGGTCTTTTGCAAAAGACTAAGCATTCCTTTTTTTTTTTTTTTTTTTTTTTTGCCTCTTTGTGGCGAAATGCCTTTTCCAAGAAAATGAGGATATGCCTAATGTTATTTTTGCTTTGTGTTTTGAAATTGGCTTTTGTTCTAAGCTTTAACCTATACATTGTATTTGGAACATTTGGGAGGCTACAGGAATCACAAACTAATATTTTTCACCTCTGGAGATATGCTTAATAAACTATGATCCTTGGTTGGTCAAATGGGGCCTTTTTTTGGTGATATCATAGTCCTGAAAGAACAACTGACACTTCCAACTACTTCTCAATTCCCTCACAAGTCATTCAAAGTCCACTCCACTGCCAGAGATGGAAGATGTAGGCACCTTAAAAATACATTTTCTGGACACACCTTCACAACCACATGCACCTCAATAACAAGATGGACAGACATGGAGAGAACAGAATGTGAAGCGAATTTTTAACTCTGTAAAGGACAGAATGGGCAGTGATACCTGCAAGGTTGAATCTCAAATCTGGATGCAAAATTCACCTTTACTGTCTTCTAATTCTCTATTTTGGCTTTGCTGTATCCCAGTTTCCTGAGTAACAGAGGTAGTAATAATGAGAATTAGTATTTTTTAAATTTATTTTTATTTATTTATTTTAGAGAGGAGACAGAGAGAGAGAGAGAGAGAGAGAAAGGGGGAGGAGCTAGAAGCATCAACTCCCATATGTGCCTTGACCAGACCAGTGCAGGGTTTTGAACTGGCGACCTCAGTGTTCCCAGGTCGACGCTTTATCCACTGCGCCACCACAGGTCAGGCGAGAATTAGTATTTTTTGAGGCATGGCCCTGGCCAGTGGCTCAGTGGATAGAGCGTTGGCCCAGTGTATGGACATCCCGGGTTCGATCCCTGGTCAGGGCACACAGGAGAAGTGTCCATCTTCTTATCTCTCTCTCTCTCCCTCCCTCCCTTCTATCCTTTTTCCCCTCCCACAGCTAGTGGATTGATTGGTTCGAGCGTGGCCCTGGGTGCTGAGGATAGCTCAGCCGATTCCAGCATAGGCCCCAGACAAGGGTCGCTGGGTAGATCCTGGTCATGGTCCATGCAGGAGTCTGTCTCCCGATCTCCCCTTCTCTTACTTAAAAAGAAAAAAATATATATGTGTATTCTGAGGTCTTACTGTGTACCTAGCATTGCTAAGGCTTTCAGAGGTGTGTTGTTGTATTTAATCACTACAGATATCTATGCGGTAAGCACTATTATAACCCTCCCCATTTTATAGATGAGAAAGGTGAGGCAGAGAGGCTTACTAAATTGTCTGAAGCCATTGGTACCAAACTTATGGGTCTGTGCCCTTGACCAGTGGACCAGGCTGTCCACAGCTTTCCCAGGCCTGCTGCCACATGTATAGGAAAGGGTCCCCTTTCATCTCCACCCACTCTCATGCAGGTGTCACCGTCACTTCCATTGCAACCCAGAGATGGCTCATGGGTTCACTTCAAATGTCATCACCCAGTTATTCCTGAAACTTAGAACTGTCTTTTTCACACCACTATTCCCAGTGCCAGACTTAACATGTGGATATAACATCTGGGACATACCCTTTTCTGCCTGGTCCCTCCCCTCCTCAGTTTCCTACATGCTGGAATCCAGTCATGTGATTCAAATCAGAACTTCTCTAAATGGGATTTACACTGACAGTGCCACGTTTTTTCACATTTCCTTCTTATTTTACCGGTTGTGATATAGCAAGAGTAGTAGAAGCAGCAGCTGCAGGTCCCACTGACAAGCACTTCTTATGAGTCATCCACTGTGCTCATCAAATCACAGCCTCAATCTAAGCTCTTCAAATACCTTGCAGGGTGGATGTTACTACAATATATCCATCTTAGAAATGTGAAAACAAAGACTCAGGGAGATTTTGCCCAATTTTACACTAAGTTACTGAGCTGAGAACTGAAATAAGTATATGTGATTCCAAATCATTTTGTCTGCTTCTGCCTTTTGAAACTAATGATGTCAAGAAGGCGTTTCAGATTCCACCCAGTGTCAATCCCTGGGCTGTGCTTCTGTTTTCTCCACCCTGTGTTTAATAGGCTTCTGTCTATTAGGACGTTTTCTGTTTACTCACTTACTGTCTGATTTCTGAGAGCGAACTGAGAAAAAGGTGAAAGAGTGTCCTGGCGTGACTTCTGAAGCTCCAGGACTGAGCTGTTTTCTTATCCAAAGGGTCACAGTAGCATCTCACAGAGGGTGCACTCTCTTACTCACGCTGGCTGTCTCTGTCTGCAGCTCATCTCCTTTTCCATCTCTCCCACCTCTGCCTCCACACTTAAGGTAGCTATTTACATAAAAGTAGACCTTTAGTTACAGCAGCTACCCAGGGCTCTCAAAAATTATTTCACTTTGTCTTGTAAACAAGGTAAGTTTTATTTGAGAAAAAAAGAGAGAGAACTGATGCTGAAGGCATTTGACTGGTTTGCCCTGCGTTGAAGCGGCAGTACCTGGCAAAATTAAGATTCAGCAAAGCGCTTTGATATCAAATCCATCAGAAAGGCAACCTAGCTAGTCAAGGCTGATGGGGCCTTGTTATTACTAATTATGAAGACTGATATTTATACATATAATTTAACTTTTAGAAAATCAGTCCTGATTTAAACCTAACCCTGAAATAATATCACTTTTCTTGCTGTCTGAGTAGAATAGGCAGAGAAGCCAAGCCTCAGTTCCAAGCCAAGAAATGCTCAGAGTCCTAAGAATGTCAGGGAGTGTCATGCATGTGAGTGGCATGTGTGAGTATCCTGACTCAAATAACAGCTAATACGTGTACACATTTATGACATGCCAGGCATTGTTCTAAACACTTTATACATATTAATTCACTTCATTCTCCACAGCATTCCTTTAAGTAAGCACTACTATTACCACCATTTTGTAAAGGAGGAAAACTGGGCACAGAGCAGCTAAATATGCCTTGCCTAAGACCACACAGTTAGTGTCAGAGCTGGGATTTTAACCCAGGCAGTCTGGCTACAAACTTCATCCTCTATTATTGTTGTGGTTAAAATACTTACCTGGCAGGGGTGATATGTTCTTGACTAAAGAACTAAAATTCCAACAATTGACTAATGAGCTTTAGTACACAACTGCTGTGTAAAACAGGGATCTTCACACTTTCTGCATTCCATTTGAAATTCCATTTGAATATTTATTTAATCGGATAAATCCCAAATGAAGTGTGAGCCTTTGGTTCCAGTCCCCCTGTCAGCTGGTCCTTGAGGAAGAACAAGAGCAGAAGAGCCCTTTCCCAACCTCAGTGTAGTGGGCAGAAATCTAAGGTGACCCCCAAAGAGTTATGCCTTCTTCTAGAGTACAAGTGGAATCCACTGCTGGCTTCTATCCAGTAGAAAATGGTAAAGGTGGTACATGTCACCTTTATGGAGAGAGGGTCTCCTGCTGGCCTTGCAGCAGGAAGCCATGTGTTGAGATGGTGCCTGAGAGGAGGTCGCATACAAGGACCTAAGGAGTAGCCCCCAGATGACAGCCAGCAAGAAAGTGGGACTCTCAGTCCTACAATTCAAGGAACTGAATTTAACTAACAATGCTGTGAGCTTGGCAGGGTACACAGAGATCCACAAAGAATGGTAGCCCACCTGCACCCTGCTTTCAGCCCTGTGAATCCCTAAGGACAGGACCCAGCTAGTTGTGCTCAAATTCCTGATCCGCAGAAACTCTGAGATAACAAGTGTGTTGTTCTAAGCCATCAAATTGGTGGCTATTTGTTACTCAGCAAGAGAAAATAAATATGCACTGCCTTTGTCATCATGCAGGTTGACAAATTGGACTTGACAGGACTAAATAATACCAGACAATTAAAAAACAATCTTTCTAATTAACTTAACTCCTTAATTTAGCACAAAGGGATGTCTTCCAGGCATTGAATTAAAAATATTTTAAAAATACAAAGAGAGCTTAAATGTTCTCACCAAGGAAAAACAAGAAGATAAATATGTGAGGTGATGGATGTGTTCATTAACTACATGGGGGAAGGTGTCCCTCCACAATGCACACTTTAAATATCTTACTATTTTATGTGTCAATTATATCTCAGTAGAGCTGAATTTAAAAGAAGAAGAAAAAAGAGGAGGAGGAGAAAAAATACAGGCAGATTCCCTAACTAGAATAAAAATATATATATATACCAACAGAAAGGTATTTCTTCCCTTAGAGTTAATTTTTTCCCAACGGGGCATTTTCCTTTGTTTGCAAGGTTGTAGACTCAAAGAGCAGAATGCTCAGAAGTCTCTCTCATTTATTCTCCTGGTTCCAGGATGGGCCTGACTTAAAGCAAATTTAATGAAGAGGCATCTGCTCTTAAACTTCTCCCTTGACATTCCAGTGACTTAAAACCTTTAACCTCAGAAAATTCTTTCTGCCCACTGGAAGGTCTCCTTCCTAAGCCTGCTTTGCTTTGGCCCCTTCTCTGAGGAGTAGAAAGCAGGCTGTCTGCATTGTACACAAAGTAACACTTCATATATTTGAAGGCAGATAAATCCCTTTTAATGCTTGTCTTCCTGAGGCCAAAATCCCCTCGCTCCCTCCCCATCTCTTCAGTTCCCTGATGTCTCTTACAATGGCTTCCTGTTACCTGCATCTCTCTCTTATTGGACTGTATGAAAACCCAACCACATGAGTCACAATTTTCTGTCACATGATTTGCGGGCGGGGGATCAGAGATCCGATTTGACCACAATATAGCTGAAGAGAGCCCCACAGATTAGATAGGGGTAAACAGATCAGGAACAAGAAACAGGGAAGTATTAGGGAATCAGGAGCTGGTGAAAATTCTAGGGAATTAGGCAGGTGCTGCGAAATGCAAGTAGGAACTATTCTGGAAAGAAAATTTAACATGGAGAGTGTAAGGAGAAACAGGAGTTGAAGAAAAGAGAAATGACCTGGTGAATTTTGATCAGTTTTCAAAGTGTGATTCCAAGGACAGCAACATCAGTATCTCTGGTATATTAGTTTCCTAGGGCTGCCTAAATGAATTAACACAAACTAGTGGCTTAAAACAACAGAAATTTATTCTCTCACAGTTCTGGAGGCTATAAGTCCAAAGTTGAGGTGTAAGCAGAACCATTCTCACTGTGAAGGTACTAGGAAAAGACCTGTTTCATGCCTTCCTCTTAGTTTGTGATGTCGCTGCCAGTCACTGGAGTTGTCCCTGTTGTCAGATGACCTGCTCCCCTGTGTCTCTATCTCTGGGTCTTATCTCTTTATTTTTTGTATAAGGACACCAGACAAATTGGGTTAGTGGTCCACCCTGCTCCAGTATAACTTCATCTTAAATAATTACATCTGCAATGACCCTATTTCCAAATAAGATCCCACCCATTCTGCAGCACTAGGAAGAACATGAATTCGGGTGGGGGGGACGCTATCCTACTCAATATATATAGGAACTAGTTATAAACGCAAATTATCAGACCTCACTCAAGACCTACTCAATCAGAAATTTTGGGTGAGGGGTTCAGCAGCCATTTTATCAAGTCCTCTTAATGATTCATTGATACTTGTAAGTTTTGAGAAGCACTGATTTTTATACAACTGAGGCATTTTCTGAAATGCACCGAAGTGACATTGACTCAGAATTCAGAAATTCATAGAAATAGGGAAGTGTCCTCAGTGACATGCAAAGTGAGACACTTCATTCTATGAGTTTATTTTGGTGAGGAATCATAGCATTTTGCTGTGAATATATTGAGAGGGTGCCTGCACTTGACCAGGAACCAAGGCGTAACTGTTTCGAGTCATCATGCACTCAGGGACAGTCCAGGGAAGGCCCTGCGTGGGAAAAGACTCAGATCACAGTTCATAAATGGCCCGTCAGCCCTGCGAAAAGGACTCATTCTTACCTTTTATAGTACAAAGGATCTTGAGGAAAGTAACTTCCAGAATTGAAACAAAGCGTCCCAACTGGTCTGAGGTCCAGAGTGGCAAAGCCAGGGATCAAGGCAGCCCCGGAGGAAAATACATCAGCTCTTTGTGCACAGGAAGCAGAGAAGCCATCCTCAAAGGAAACATTTCCAGCTTCCCCTCTGCTAAATAAACACACCTGCCTGGGATGCTAGATGAAGCTCCTGAATTTTAGTACTGTCAGCAGAACTTCCTGGTCATCTGGGAAGCGTCATGTTGTATCCTTCAGACTTGCTGGGTTTTTATTGCAGAGTGTGGCTCGGAGACCGGGACTGTCTCTCGGGGTGCAGTAAATGAAGGGACATGAAAAGAAAGTACGATAGCATTCAAAATTGTCCCTTTCACAATGTGTAATAGAAAATAATCACACTGAAAATAAATGGCAACGTGTCCTTTGGGGACTCTGCACTGCTGCCTTGTGCCTGGGTTTCTATTCTTCTGGAAGGAATTACGCAGTGATAGTGGCTTCTGCACAAGCTGTGGGCTCAAGTTTCCTAGACAATATCCTGACCTTGGACGCATGTGTCTCACAGCAAGATATATGTCTGCTGGCTTGGGAGAGTACAATAGCTGCTTGGTGGCTTGTTAAGAGGAGTGAATATATCAAGCATATCAAGCAAGGCAGTAGTTTTTATTTTTAAAATTTAAGCTCTTTCTGACTCAAACATGCCTGAAGGAGTAATTCTGCTTACTACCTTGACTTTATGCATTCTATTCTGCCTGAAAGCTTAAAAGCTTCTTAAAAAAGAAATCAGGCTGTTTAGATCATCAAGTATAGCCCAGATACTGCATTTATTCCATGGTGTGCTTTGAGATTTGAGGAATTCACGTGCAACATGGATTCTGTGTCTGAATAGTGTGGATGCCACTGGTTAGCTGCCACATCTGCAGACATGGCTTGGATACTTCAATAGGGGAAGCCCCACCACCACCACCACCACCACCACCACCATCACCACCATCACCACCATCACCAGAGGTTAAGACTAAGAGACAGCAAGACCTTACGTAGATGAGATCACCCTCTCTACATGACATTAATCTTGCTGGCCTCCTTCCCCTCTACCACCCCTCCCCCCCAGTTCTCCTCCCACCTTGTTCCCAACCCCCATTTATTTATTCATCCCTCCTCCCTCCCCTTACCTCCCTCCAAACCAACACACCAAGGGGGTCAGTGAGGGACTATCTAAGGCTTTGTACTCTACCTGCCCTATGACCACTGCTCATAGGCAACACTGTTTGGTGCTAACAGAGTTACAAGTTCCATTTCCAGCAGGTGGGCACACATTGGGACAGAAGGAAGAGCTCTTCTCCCCAATCCACTCCAGCCCTCACCCCTCACAGGAAGAAAAGGCACTCAGCAGAGCCAAAGAAGGAAACCAAGCCCAGCAGAAGTGTTTCTTGGAAAGTAAACAAGCCCTTCTGGGGAAAATCTTGTTTTGCTGCACCTACATATTCCAAGTATTTCTGCCCACCCCAGCTGACTCTAGGGTGGAATCCCCAAGCTGCTGTGCATTAAAACACAGAAGGAGGTTTCCCTGCGAGAAAGTCATTAAATCCATGGTTTTGAAATGCCTGGAGGATCTAGTGAGAGATTAGCCATCAATAGCCAATCAAAGTCAAGTAAAACAGAAAAAATTAAAGAGAGGGAGATGAAGGAAGGAAAGAAGAAAGGGAGGGAGGGAGGGAGGAAGGAAGGAAGGAAGGAAGGAAGGAAGGAAGGAAGGAAGGAAGGAAGGAAAAGAACCCAGTAGGATGCACTTCGAGCTCACTTCAGTTCCAGCAGAATAATCAGCCAAACTGAATGCAGGGTTGGAGGGAAGGGACATAGCAGAGAAAATGTAGCTTTGTTATGGTGTTATGTTGTGTCTGTTTTTTAATCAGTTTCATTAATGAGCAGATTTATTTAGATACCACTAAATTATGGTATAACACAAAAAGTGTTATGCAAACAAAATGCGAAGCACTTGAAATCTTCCTGGTAGCACTGCAAAATGCTCTCATACACTGTCAACAGCACAACACAGGAAATGCTCTCATAGGTACAGCGTTGAAGATAAGAAATTCCCTTCCTGCCTGACCAAGCAGTGGTACAGTGGATAGAGCGTTAGATTGGGATGCAGAGGACCCAGGTTCAAAACCTTGAGGACGCCAGCCATGAGCGCAGACTCATCTGGCTTGACCGCGCGTTCACCAGCTTGAGCATGGAATCACAGACATGAACCTGTGGTCACTGGCTTGAGTCCACGCTGGCTCAAGCAAGGGGTCACTCACTTTGCTGTAGCCCCCAGCTCAATGCACATATGAGAAAGCTTGAAAGCAATGAACAGGTGAGGGGCTGCAACTAAGAATTGATGCTTCTCATCTCTCCCCCTTCCTGTCTGTCTGTCCCTGTCTATCCCTCTCTCTGACTCTCTGTCTCTGTCACCAAAAAGAAAAGAAAAGAAAAGAAAAATTCCCTTCCTGGCTTTTATATACAGCTTGATGAATTTTTTTAATTTGAAAATCTGAAACATAATGCAAAATGTCCCAAAGAAGGTCCCACCTGAGGCAATGTTATGTGTGAACTTAAAAATAAAAGATATTTTTTGAGTTGCATGCTGTTTTCATGCATAATTATTTAATATCTTTATTAGCTTATTGTTCTAGTCCTGCAAACCTGTGTGTGTGTGTGTGTGTGTGTGTGCGCGTGTGTGTGTGTGTGTGTGTGTGTGTGTGTGTGTGTGTGTGTTTATGGGCTTGTCTCTCTTTCTCCCATTTCCTGTTATGGAGTAGGGGGATACAGTTTTATTTTGTAATAAGGTTGCTTAAATCTCTTCCTCAATCTCTCTCTGGAGAACAGGGTTTCAATAAAAACATTTCATGGGCTCTTAGATTGTCTTTCTTTTGTTGCTCACTGCTTGGGAGAGGGGAGAAAATGGAAATTATTGTCATGGCTTCGGGCCTAGCAATGAAAGAACATACTCGTCCGGAGAGATTAAGTACAGATTGAGAGGCTGGGGGGTGCTCCTCACTTTCAACAGGCCACCCTCTCCCTCCCTGGGGGCAAACAGGAAAGAGAAGTGTTAGGTTGCCTTCCCACACTCCCTTGCTGGCAGCTTCACTCCCTCCCAGGGACCATTTGTGTTCTGTCGGGTAGTGATAAAGCTTTTATCCCCCCTGAAAATATTTATGGTGAAACACTGGAAACTGTCCTGGGAAGTAGCCCTATAAATTTCCTTCTGACCCTCACCTTCCCCTATCTTGAAACTCAAGATGAATCGATCCTAGAGTAATAAAAGAGAGGAAGAACTTTCAAGGGTGAAATCCAATAGCAATTTTTTATCTTATTGGCAGTTCTCTGAGTCTACACGAGCCACTTTGTTTGGCAAGGGTGACTGACCACTGGCAGGGAATCTAAATTCCTGGAGAGGGGCTCCAAGCCTGAGCTGGAGATGGCTCAAAGACACTCGACCTCCTTAGAGAGAGAGAGCGACACCTTGTTCTGCAGGTATACGTGCCTGCAAGCCGAGCAGAGAAGGCGGCCACCCTCTCCAAAATGCTCTGAGGCAAGAAGTGAACATCTGGAAACTAAGTGGGGCTGCGGGACTTTGCTTGAATTCAGCGGCAAGGCCTCCTTTGCCATAAGTGTGAATTCTAGGAGACTCCCTCCCATTAGACCCATGCCAGGGTACTAAATGTCATGTAGGGTTGAGAATTCAGTGTGGCACTGTAGGGGTTCAGAGCTAGTCATCCCAAGATGTGCCTTTGTAGTATGTGAACTGCTTGGAGCTGCTAAGGGCAACTTTAGCTGAAGGCTCAGGAGAAACTTCGGCCCCTCCCTTGACCACATAGAAGAACTTGAATGAGTGAATGAGGGACCTTGCCCATCATGGGAGATCATTCAAGATAACTTTTCTGACCCATCTGTAGGGCAGGACAGATGTCTACTCACCGAACATTTGCTCTTCTCATCATTCTGAAATGAGCCTTTGAAGCCCAAGTGCACTGCCTCATCCCTCACTTAGGATGTCTTACATACCCATGTTCTCTTTCTATCTGTGAACCTCTCATGCATGTGGGGTCTCTGGTTCCTTCGTGTATGCAGGTTCTTCGACACAGGTATGTATTAAATTTGGTTCGTTTCTTTTGCTAATCTGTCTCAGGTCTATTGGATTACTGGATAAGAGGAAAGAGTCTTGAGGGTAGAGGGAAGTTTGTTCCTCCCCCACAGCACTCAGACAGGACTTACCATCAGAGTGGCTTTAAGAGTTCAGGGTGCCACTGTGGCTTCTCATGCAGCCTGGTGCTTCCCGTGAAGCCTCTGGCTCTACCTCTTATCAGTTGTGTGACCTTGGTGTTCTTTTCTTCATTTGTAAAACAAAAATATTAATTTACCATATAAGGTTGTTGTGAGAATTAAATAGGGCAATGTGCATAATCTTTTGCATGGTATCAGGAAAAGAGTAAGCCCTAAAGAAAAGCCAGTTATTATGTCATTGGCATGACGGTGTCACTGTGATGGGTTTTCAGTGACTCTGGGCTGTTGGCAATTTCAATCTTTTCACAGGCTGAGGGAGTCTGTGCTATAGCACATCCTGCCTCTGGTGCCTAATCCAGACCCAAGGATGGGCCAAGCACCCTGTTGTCAGGAAATGTAGTCCATTCTTATATATAAAACACCAAAGCCTCTTTAACAATGCTCTCTTCAAAGTATTTACATCATGGACAAAATGTCTGACATACAACAAGTAACACACATCGAGCACATAAATACCAGCCTTTCTGATTTCAGTGAAATCAAGTAAAGCTTGGTTTGTCTCACTCTATCGAGTGCCATCCATATGTGAGTGACCTTTACTGTGCATCCTAGTCATACACATGATTCTAATTGGCCTGAATTTCACACAGTAAAACTACAGTTTCCGTTTTATTTTCTCATCTTCCTAGTTCTTCAGGACATAAAATCAGTATTTGAAGTGACTTTTTTCCTGATTCTGGAGACATTTCAAAAAATGCTGAAACTCAGACAGTGCTTTCAAAATATTTAGGACTTGTAATTGCTCCTCTCTGTATCCAAGGCCAGCTGGGCAGAGCTTCCTGGCTCCATTCCTCACATCTCCTCTGACAGCAAGCTGAATTGCTTTTTGACCTTTCAGGGATTGCCTTGTAGTTCATTTCTACCTGACTACTTACAAAAGCTTCCATGTGTGTGCTTCAGGAGGGGCTTGCATTCCCCAAGAAGGATCCTGAACATTACCATATTTCCCAACATATAAGATGTTCCCATGTATAAAACACACCTTGATTTGGGGACCCAAAATTTGGGGAAAAAAATGTATTGCATAACATTATTAAACTCAAATTTTATTCATCATAAAATTTATACAATTCCTCATCACTATCAAAACTCCCATCCATTAGCTTGTCCTCATCTGTATCTGATGATGAATCACACTGTCTTCATGTATGGCCTCACCCTCAGTTCCATCTATGGCATTTGAAATGCTATACTTTTTAAATGACTTGACAATGATCTCAATCTTGATATTATCCCATAATGTTTGCACTCAGGTACAAACTTTTCTTATACTTGGTTTCTTTACTCTTAGTGCTGGCGTCTAATTGTCCTCAGAAGACTTCATCCATTGTTTCCATTTGTCTCTCATGGCAGCTTTGAAGATTTTGTTAATGCTGACATCAAGTGGTTGGAGCTGGGATGTCAAGCTTTCAGGTATGACAACAAGTTTTGTTTTATGCTCTGCAGCAATCTTCTTTGTGTTTTTTGTTACGTGTGTCCTAAACTGATCAAGCACCAATAGGGCAGAATTGCATAAGAGCCCACCTGGTCTCCTTCTCCAAACTTTCTCAAACCAGATTTTCATCCCATCCTGACCCACCCAACCCTTTTCACGAACGTGGATAATCATTCCTTGAGGAATGTCTAATTTTGGCATTGTTTTGCGTTTGAAAATCAGCATAGGAGGAAGCTTGGTTCCATCAGCACAACAAGAACAACTGTATAATGGCTCTTTTCATATTCACTTCTCTTCACAGTTACAGTTTTCACCCCCTTCTTATCAACAGTTCTGTTACTTGAGACATCAAATTATAAAGGGATTTCATCATATTTACACTCTGTCCCAACTCAAACTGATGTGTCTTCGACACTGAATGACAAAACAATGAAATTTAAGGACCTTCTGCTCATAGCATTCAGGTGTCTTTTGGGCATGTCTGGTGCATGTACACATGCTTAGTCCATTCCGTTTCATGAACCTGAAACACCAATTGTGTCCTCCTTTGAAATCAATAATTCCTTTTTCATCAGCAATTCTTCTTGCCTCATGCTGAACCATCTTTGTGGACACAGAAATTCCAATTGCCCTTTGCTCTTCAATCAATATCTTCAATTCCCTCTATAAATCAGGCTATTTTACTGACTTGCCTCTCATGGCCTTCTGCTGTGGCATATTCAGTAGAGTTTCTTCTTCCCGTAGCCAGTCTCAGATTGATTACACAGTTGGAAGAGGACCAAACTTACGTTCAGCAGCACGATTTCCATTTACTTTTGTAAACTGGGTTATTTTTAACTTGAATTCAGCACTGTACAAAAATCTTTTCTGAATTATTTTTGGGCAAAACGTGGCAAAATGTAACCTACCATAATATACCGGTAACATGTATGAAATAATGAACGCAAAGACAAGAAGCACAAAAAAGCGGAAAATGCAAGTAAAAAAATCTATAACCGCTGTGTCAGACACACCCAGTTTTTAGACTCCAAATTTTTTGAAAAAGGGTGCTTCTTATACATGGGAAAATATGGTATATGCTCTCCTTCCTTCCCTACTCATCCAAGGCTGTTCTACCTCACCAGAAAGAGCAGTCCCTTATTCTTCTCCATGCTACTTAAGGCATCTAGAACATTCTCTAGTCCCAACTGCTTTGGCCTCCAGGCACCATGGCTAGTGTTTGCAACCTACAGACCAACCTTGACCTGTTCCAGTCTGACTTTATTCACACCCAGATCTTCCATGTGCTCCCTCCACAACTGGTGACAATATCCTTGGCTTTACTGTAGCTCTAGGAGAAGCTCTAATGGGTGAACAGAAAAGCTGTGTGTTTAGTAACTTGAAATTAAGTATTTTAAGTCACAAGAAATAAAAGTATGTGGGGCGCTGTGGGGTTGCCTGCTGGCAAGTGAGAATGGTAACCTGCAGTTCCGCAGGCTCTACTCTTTTGTTCCTGAGCTTTAACCCTCCAAGGCAGGACCCAGATTTTTTGTAAAAAAATATAGGTCAATAAATTTCAGGCAATTTTTTCTTAATTTCCCATCCCTACCCATGACCAGAAATAAAATACTTCTCTAGGATCCCATCCCATTTTGAATGGCATGTGTTTTTCTAACACTATTTCAGTGGAATAACACTGAAAGACCTCCCTTTATATTTAAGGCCCTGGAGACCATAATTAAAATCAATTTATGATCAAAGAACATTACTCCTATTAACACAGAAATACACAATTTTTAAATCCCCAGACAGAGCAATCAACAATTACAATGCCCTCCATCAGAGCTTGGCCCCTTCCAGGAGGCTCTGGGGTCTGCCCCTCTGTTGGAGCCTCAGGACTGGCACAGCCAGCTAAGCATGTTTGTTGAGAATGCAGGGAATTGCCTAAAGATGTGTCCTCTGAGGGTAAAAAAGGTTTTATAGCTTTAACACTGTTTATATGTTGCTGGATACAATTTGCAAATATTTTGTTAAAAAATATTTTTGTCTGCAAACAGCAAAAAGAGCAGTAGCTGCAGACAGGAAGGCCACAGTGGATTATAAACAACAGCTGACACCAATCCCAAAAGATCTAGAACTAACATAACTGGTAGTGGGTGGCAGGCAGTACCAACCCTAGATTCAGCTAGCTACATGAGCAATAAGCCCAAAGGAGTCTAGCAGGCACCAGACACTGTAGATAATAAATACACCCAACAGGACAAAAAAGACATTACACTGTGTATAATACACATGACTAAGGTTGAGCCTTAGAGCCAGCCAACCTGAAGAAATAACCAAAAAAGGACCAACTGCATCTAATAATACTCACATACAACAAGAGGGAAAATAGTATCCTCAGGAAGCATTCCTAGAACAATGAAAACAGGTAGCCTGCAAGTCAGTACCACCTAGCCCAGTGGTCGGCAAACTGTGGCTCACGAGCCACATGAGGCTCTTTGGCCCCTTGAATGTGGCTCTTCTACAAAATACCACATGTGGGTGCTACCTTGATAAGGAATGTACCTACCTATATAGTTTAAGTTTAAAAAATTTGACTCTCAAAAGAAATTTCAATCATTGTACTGTTGATATTTGGCTCTGTTGACTAATGAATTAGCTGACCACTGACCTAGCCCATCTTCCTCATAAACACACCACAAAAATTTTAGTCACACAGTGCTACCTAATACACAGACAAAATGGGCAGACAGAAAAATGTGACTCAAATATATCAACAAGAGAAATCCCCAGAAAGAAAACAGAATGGAAGTAACCAAACTATCAGATTCAGAGTTTAAAATAATGATTTTTAGAATGCTCAAGGATCTTAGAGCAACAATGGATGGACATAATAAGCACCTAAATAAAGAGATAGCAAGCATCAAAAAGGACATTGAAATCATAAAAAAAGAACCAGTTAGAAATGACAAATACAAAAACAGAAATGAAGGCTGCACTAGAAGGAATCAACAGCAGGCTGGATGAAGCAGAGTATCGAATCAGCAATCTAGAAGACAATATAAACATAAGTACAGAAGTAAAGCAGCAAAACAAAAAGAGGCATAAAAAGACTGAGGAAAATCTAAGAGACCTCTGTGATAACACGAAGAGAAAAAACATCTGTATCATAGGGGTTCCTGAAGGAGAAGAGAGTGAACAAGGAATAAAGAACCTGTTTGAACAAATTATAGCTGAAAATTTCCCTAAATTGTTGAAGGAAAAAGTTACACAGGATAAAGAAGCACAGAGAACCCCATAAAAGGAACTCAAGGAAGCCTATACCAAGACACATTATAATTAAAATGCCAAAGTTAAGAGACAAAAAAAGAATACTAAAAGTTGCAAGAGAAAAGTGGTAAATTACCTATAAAGGAGCTCCCATAAGGATGACATCTGACTTCTCAACAGACACTTGAGGTCAGAAGGGATTGGCAAGAAATATTCAAAGTGATGCAAAACCAGAATCTATAATGAAGACTACTTTATCTAGCAAGGCTATTCATTACAACCAGACAAGTACCGCAAGAAATGTTAAGGGAACTGCTGTAAAAAGAACAAAAGGAAAAAAAAAGAAATCCAGAAAAAAAGGATTGTAGATTTAAAGAATAAAATGGCAATAAATAAGTACATATCAATAATAACCTTAAATGAAAATGGATTAAATGCTCCAATCAAAAGACATAGGGTAGCTGCATGGATAAGAAAACAGAACTTGTACATATGCTGTCTACAATATACCCACCTCAGGACAAAAGATACACAGACTCACAGTGAAGAGATAGAATAAAAAGTATTTCATGCAAATGAAAATGAAAATAGCTGCAGTATCAATACTTATGTCTGACAAAATAACTTTAAAACAAAAGCTACAGTAAGAGATAAAGAAGGTCACTAAATGATGATAAAGAGAGCAATCCAACAGGAGGATATAACCATTGTAAATATTTAAGTGCCTAATTATAGGAGCCCCTAACTATATAAAGCAGATTTTGATGGACATAAAGGGCGAGATCAACAGCAATACTATAATAGTAGGGGATTTTAATGCCCCACTAACATCAATGAATAGATCCTCCAGACAGAAAATTAACAAAGAAACAGTGGCTTTATATGATACAATAGATCAACTGGATTAAATTCATATCTTCAGAACCTTTCACCCCAAAGCAGCAGAGCACATTCTTTTCAAGATCTCATGGTACATTTTCTAAGATAGACCATATGTTAGGACACAAAACAAGTATCAATAAATTTAGGAAGATTGAAATCACATCAAGCATCTTCTCTGATCATAGTAGATTAAAACTAGAAACCAACTACAATAAAAAAAACTGAAAAATATTCAAACACTCGAAGGCTAAATAGCATGTTAAATAACAAATGGGTTAACAACAAGATCAAGAAAGGAATCAAAATTTTCCTTGAAACAAATAAAAATGAACTTACAACAACTCAAAGTTTATGAGACACAATAAAAGCTGTCCTGAGAGTGAAGTTTATAGCATTACAGGCATACCTTAAGAAGCAAGAAAAAACTCAAACAAACAACTTAACCCTGCATATAAAAGAACTAGAAAAAGAACAACAAATAGTGCCTAGAGGAAGTACATGGAAGAAAATAATAAAGATCAGAGTAAAAATAAATGACATAGAGGCTAAAAATACAATACAAAAGATTAATGAAACCAAGAAACCTCTTTGAAAAGGTAAACAAGATTGACAAACCATTGGAAAAGTAAACAAGATTGACAAACCTTTAAGCAGACTGATCAAGAAAAATAGAGAGAGGACTCAAATAAATAAAACTAGAAATGATAGTGAAGAAATAACAACTGACACTGCAGAAATACAAAGGATTGTAAGAAAATACAATAAAGATATATGCCAAAAAATTGGACAACCTAGGTGAAACGAATAAATTTCTAGAAACATGCAATCTTCCAAAACCCAATCTAGAAGAATCAGAAAACCTAAACAGACTGATTACAACAAATAAAATTGAAATAGTTATCAAAAAACCTCTCAGCAAACAAAAGTCCTGGACCAGATGGCTTCACTGACGAATTTTACCAAACATTCAACAAAGAATTAACACCTATTCTTCTCAAGTTATTTCAAAAAATTTAAGAGAGAAGACTTACAAGTTCCTTCTATGAGGCAAGCATAATCTTCATTCCAAAACCAGGTAAAGATATTACAAAGAAAGAAATCAATAGGTCAATATCTTTGATTAACAAATATGCTAAAATTCTCAACAAAATATTAGCAATACATGAAATCCAGCAATACATGAAGAAAATCATATATCATGACCAAGTGAGATTCATTCTGGGGAGGCAAGGTTGGTACAATATTCACAAATCAGTCAATATGATTCATCACATAAACAAAAGGAAGGGTAAAAATCACATGATAATATCAATAGATACAGAAAAAGCATTTGATACAATCCAGCCCCCATTCATGATAAAAACTCTCAGCAAAGTGGGAATACAGGGAACATACCTCAACATGATAAAAAAACCATCTACGACATACCCATGGCCAACACCATACTCAATGGGCAAAATTAAAAGCAATCCCCTTAAGATCAGGAACAAGGAAGGGGTGCCACCTTTCACCACTATTATTTAACATAGTTCTGGAAGTCCTAGCCTCAGCAATCAAACAACAAGAAGAAATAAAAAGCACACAAATTGGAAAAGAAGAAGTAAAACTATCATTATTTGCTGATGACATGCTACTCTACGTAGAAAACCCTAAAGTCTCAGTCAAGAAACTACTAGACCTAATAAATTTGGCAAGGTGGCAGGATCTAAAATTGATATTCAGAAATCAATGGCATTTTTATACACCAACAATAAACTATCTGAAAGAGAAATTAAGGAAACAATCCCCTTCACTATTACAGAAAAATAAATAAATAAATAAATAGATAAATGATAGATAGATAAAGTACCCTAGGAGTAAATTTAACCAAGGAGGTAAAAGACTTGTACTCGGAAAATTATAAAACATTGGTAAAAGAAATCAAGGAAGATACAAACAAGTGGAAGCATATACCATGTTCATGGATAGGAAAAATAAACATCATTAAAATGTCTATATTACACAAAGTAATCTATAAATTCAATGCAATTCATATTCAAATACCAATGACATATTTCAAAGATATAGAAAAAATATTCCGGAAATTTATACGGAACCAGAAAAGAACCCAAACAGCCTCAGCAATCTTGAAAATAAAGAATAAAATGAGAGGTATCACACATTCTGATATCAAGTCATACTACAAGGCTATTTTACTCAAAATAGCTTGGTACTGGCATAAGAACAGGCATACAGATAAATGGAGCAGAACAGAGAACCCAGAAACAAACCCACGCTTTTATGGTCAATTGATATTTGACAAAGGAGGTAAGAGAATACAATGGAGTAAAGACAGTCTCTTTAATAAATGGTGTTGGAAAATTGGACAGGTACATGCAAACAAAATGAAACCAGACCACAAACTTAAATAACAACATTCACAAAAATAAACTCAAAATGGATAGAAGACTTAAATGTAAGTCATGAAACCATAAACATCTTGGAAGAAAACATAGGCAGAAAACTCTCCAATATCTCTTGTAGCAATATTTTTGCTGATTTATCTCCATGGGTAAGTAAAATAAAGGACAGGATGAACAAATGGTACTATATCAAACTAAAAAGGTTTTGCACAGCAAACAACACCATGAACAAAATAAAAAGACAACCCACACAATGGGAGAACATATTTGCCAATATGTCTAATAAATGGTTAATAACCAAAATTTATAAAGAACTTCTAAAACTCAACAACAGAATGATAAACAATCCAAAGAAAAAATGGGCAAAGGAACTGAATAGACACTTCTCCAAAGAGGACATACAAGGCCAATAGTCATATGAAAAAATGCTCAACATCACTAATCATTAGAGAAATGCAAATTGAAACTACAATGAGATATCACCTCATACCTGTCAGAATGGCGCTCATTAACAAAACAACACACAATAAGTGCTGGTGAGGATGTGGAGAAAAGGGAACCCTCCTGCACTGCTGGTGGGAATGCAGACTGGTGCAGCCACTGTCGAGAACTCTATGCGGGTTTCATTCTAAAATTAAAAATGGAACTGCCTTTTAACCCATCTATCCCACTTTTAGGGATATATCCTAAGAATACCAAATCACTGATTCAAAAGAAGATATGCACAGTCACATTTATTGCAGCTTTGGTTACAATAGCCAAAATCCTAAACAGCCCAAGTGTCCATCACTGAATGAGTGGATTAAAAAGCTGTGGTATATATACACAGTGGAATACTACACAGCTGTGAAAAAGGAGAAAATCTTACCTTTTGCCACAGCATGAATGAACCTGGAGATTATTATGCTAAGTAAAATAAGCCAGGCAGAGCAAGAAAAATATACGATCTCACTTATATATGGAATCTAATGAACAAAATGAACTGAGGAACAAAATAGAGGCAAAGGTGGAATCACAGGGACCAGAGGGACAGAAGTCAGAGGGAAGGGGAATGAAGGGATGGGATCAGAGAAGGTAAAAAGATTAGTGAAATTATATATACATAACACAGATATATAGATAACAGGACAGCAAATCCTAGAGGAAAGAGGGTAGGGAGTTAGGGGGAAGGAGGCAAAGGGGGTATAACAAAGGACACAGGAGTGGGGGTGAGAGTATTATATTAAGTGGAACACTTGAATCCATGTTAACACAATAAATAAAAATAAAAAAATAAAATAAATGAATTACCAGAAAAACAATTCCCTTAAGCAATTGGGACAGTCATTTCCATCTTCAAATTTGGCTTTGGCTTTCTTTAGTTCAGGTAAAAGCTTTACCCTGGCTGTACATTATACTGTGAAACATTCTTACTCATGAATTTCTGCACAAAGTTAGGATTCTGTTAGGAAGAAATAGGAAGGATGGGGTTGAGAAGGAGGGGCAGGCCCCCTCTTGGCTTAGAAGAATGAAACAAAAAATTACAAGGGAAAGGAGCCAGCAGGGATAACTGAGTCAGCCAGTGATAAATGAACTATATCCCATAGTTACAAGACAAAGCAAAAATAGCAGGATCTGTATGTAACTATGGCCAATGATCTAGAAACTCCTTCCCCCTTGCTTACCCCACCTAAACTTTCCCTCCCCTCTCCTTGAGTCCTGGGAAACATTAAACAAAGAAATCATTTGCCCATTGCTTTGATACTGTAAATGTATATATATATAACCTGTAAGAAAATCAACTTTGTGGAGCCTGTGTTTTGGAGCTACAAACCTCACATGCTCTGCCGGCTTTAATAAATTCTCCTTCCTTTATTGATTAAGTTATCTGAGTGTCTATCCTCCATTGGATAGCTTCCTGCTACCGGATGGATATTAGGTAGGCACCCAACAGTGTCTATCTTATACGGGGAAACCAGAGCACTGATGTCATTCTTACTTAATCCTCCTCAAATCCCCATAAAGTAGAGAAAAAGATGAGTGGCTGCTAATTCTAGATGGAAAAATACTACATGGAAATGACTTATAATAAATTTCAAATTAATAACTAAAGGCCAAGACATTGCCTTCTACTCCCCACTTCATAATTTTCCTAAATAAGCTCTCACTAGATCAGGGGTCAGAACTTTTTTGGCTGAGAGAGCCATGAACATATTTTAAAATGTAATTCTGTGAGAGCCATACAATGTTTAACACTAAATACAAGTAAATGTGTGCATTTTATGTAAGACCAACACTTTTAAAGTACAATAAATCTCTGAATAATATTGTTATGCTGTTGCTAACCAATGATGAATAAAGTACTTCTTACCATAATGCGACTTCTGGTGCTGCATGGTTTTGCTGATGGCTTTGTAGTCTGGTTGATACATGGTGAGGTTAAGTTTCATGTAGGTGTTGAGACTTCCATCCATTAAACGTGATTGTAGGTTGGTCTTAATGTTCTTTAGATGTGAGAAAGACTGTTCACATGCATATGTAGAGCCAAACATTGTCAGTACAGCAATACTCACATGCTGCAGTGTTTGAGTATGAGACGGAAAGTGCATTCCAAGTTTTGACAATCAGCTGATCCGCGGGTTGAAGTTTTTTCATTTCTCCCCACTTGTGTTTGCTCACCATCTCTGCTTGCTGTCGTACAAGTCTTTCCAAATCTTCATTTAGTGACTTGAACTTATTCACCCACATGTCTGAGGCCTTCAGGTCAGCAGCTTGTAGCTCAAAATCTCTGACAGAGACACCAGGGATGTAACTCAGGTCGGTGCTGTCCACTGCACACTCGTGTGGATGGGTGATGAACTGAAAAAGATGAGTGCACTCACGAAATTCTTTAAAGCACACTTTGAATGACTGCAGGAGATTAGATGTGAAGCTCGCTAGCTGCTGTAGATCAAGATGTTGAGCAGGGTCACTTGCTGTGCATGCATCTTTAAATTCTCCCAGTTTTTCAAAGTGTAGTAAACGACCTGTTTCAATGTCAGTGATGAAGAATTCCAGCTTGTTTTTAAATGCAAACATTGCTGTTGAAAGGATAAGACTGTATTTCCAATGCCCTGCATTTTCACATTGAGCTGGTTCAGATGTTCAGTAATGTCCACGAGATAGTAGAACTTCAGGAGCCACTCACTGTTAGCTAACTCAGGATGCTCAACATTGTTCATTTCAAGAAAAGTCCGAATTTCGCTCAGACAAGCCGCGAAATGGCTGAGCACCTTCCCTATTGACAACTAACGCACATTGCTGTGCAGAAACAGACCAGAATAATTATTCCCAACTTCATCCAGCAGTGTTTTAAACTGGTGATCATTTAAAGCTCAGGCAACAATAAAGTTGACCACCCGAATGACCAGCGACTTCATCTCACCAAGCTGCTCGCCACACATCTGAGCACAAAGTGCCTCCTGATGTAGGATGCAGTGAAAACTTAGGATGGGTCTCTTTTCATGTTCATGAAGAAGCACTACGAATCCTCTGTTTTTCCCCATGATGCACAGAGTACCATCAGTACACACCAAAATAAGTTTATCCATCAGTAGATTTTTTTCTTTAGCGAACTCAGTGAAAGACATGAATAAATCCTCCTCTCTTGTGTCTCTTTCATAGGCAAAACAGCAAGACTTTCCTCACGTAGTGTGTCACCAACAGCATACCTTGCAATCATACTGAACTGAGATAAATGGCTTATGTCTGTTGACTCATCCTAAGCGAGAGAAAAGAATGGTGCTGCATTTATGTCCTTTACTTGTGTTGCCTCAATTTGATTTGCTGTCATGATGGTATGATTGTGAACAGTTCTTGCTGACTGAGGCATGTCTTTTATTTGTTTGATTATCTTGTCTTTATCCAAAAAGTCGTCAAAAAGTTCATTGGCAACATCAAGCATGAATGTTTTGGCATACTCCCCATCTGTGAATGGCTTTCCTTTTCTCACAATTGCTAAAGCACCAGCAAAGCTAGCCAAATTCCAGTCACTTTGTTGGTTCCAAACACAGAGTTGCTGCTGACTAGCTTGCACTCTGCACAGTAGCTCTTGACATGCTTTCTTCCTGCTGTCCCTCGCTGGATATTTCAATGCAAGTGTAGTATGGCATGTGTCGAAGTGCCACTTTATATTTGACCATTTCATCGATGCAATTTTATCATTGCATATTAGACACACTGCAGAACCTGCTCTCTCCACAAAGGAGAATTCCTCTGTCCATTCCTGCTGAAAAGTACAAAACTCCTCATCTTTTTTTCTTTTAGCCATCTTTTTCATCAAAAGTGTTTCTGCAATTAGCTAGCTGACTACTTGATTAAAATGAGGGAAGTTTACTTCCTGACCTCACAACGACCCGTGTACATTATGCATTATCAAATAAAAATTTGGTGTTGTCCCGGAGGACAGCTATGATTGGCTCCAGCCACCTGCAACCATGAACATGAGTGGTAGGAAATGAATGGGTTGTAATACATGAGAATGTTTTATATTTTTAATGTTATTTATTTTTTATTAAAGATTTGTCTGCGAGCCATATGCAGCCATCAAAAGAGCCACATCTGGCTCACAAGTCATAGGTTCCTGACCCCTGCACTAGATGAAAAACTTCACACTGTCCACTGTCTTTCATAACGTGAGGAACTTCTTCTGCCTATGCCGCCTCTATCTTGCTTTGGAGGGATGTGATGCCAATTAAAAAAAAATGGAAAGCACATTTTATTTCACTGTGCATCTTCATAATGCAAATGTTCCTTTAGAGATGACAAAGATAAAGTTCAAAGGATTTCAGGTAAAAAGGAAAAGCAAAGCTTTCTCTCTAATGAAGACTGGCTTAACTCAGTATAATGTGGCTTCCTGGCTGAAGAGCCAGAGGACTCAGATATAAAGGTCATGCACATTTCTGGCCTCTCTGACACTTACATCAATTGCAAAATGTTAATCCTCTTTTGTCTCTCTCTGCTCAAGAATGACTGAACTGTGATTGTAAGAACTCAAATCAGTTGCCAATTCAGTTCCCTAAACTAAAAAATGAGAAAGGAAGGCAATCAGCAATCAGGTGTGATTCATATCAGGTCTTAGCTCTATACTATGTCGTTCTCTTGGCTATAAATAGGTATCCATGGGTAATTTTTATTTTTAAGCTATTGGAGTTCTAGACCTTATGTCTCTGAATAACAATTTTTATTCTAACATCCCAGGCAACAGTTGTGAGATTAATCCTAATTGTATTATGTTGCTCACATGCTTCCCCCTGAATAGATGACCATGATTGGGAAATGGAATGTGTTTATTGTCTTCCTTAACTTGATTAACTAGGAATGATCTCTGGGCCATGAAATCATTAGTTGAACTATCTGAAACTGCTAATAGTCAATGGTATTTAACTTGTAAAATTGGTAATTTTATATGGTTCAATTTAACACATGGGATGTATATGGAAAAGAATGAAAACCCAAGTAGTTAGGAAAGTGAGTAGGAAACCAGTATGTCTAATGTATGATCATTGCCTGGGGTGCTGGCAATATTTCTCTAATTGGCTTTACTTTATACCAACAATGTGAAGTTAAGTACATTTTTGAATTTCTCTATGCCTTGGCTCTCACATTTACAAAGATGTAGATTATAATAGTGCCTACCTCAAAGGGTTGTTGTGAAATTTCAATAAGTTAGGATAGTACCTAACTCTCAGTAGATTATTGTTGTTGTTGCTGTTGTCTTGTTATTTCTATGCAAATGCAATGGCCTCCATTTGCCATCACCATGGTGCTTCATGCATACTTGGGTAATGTGCTATTTTATAACCAACAGCAATGGCTGCACTCCCAGAGTACTAATGCTTTGGTGGTTATTAAAAATAGCAGTCATCATTTCATTACATTTCACCACACTGAGAGGCAGGTGTTTTCATGTGTGCATTTACCCAAAGCAGCTCAGTTTTCACCCCATTCTCAAAGCCAATTAGAGTCAGTGAATTACCCAAAGACATAAAATTAATAAAATTTCCTGACATAACTGTCTTCTAGAAAGCACAGAGTGGCTAGAGAGGCACAGACTCAAATGAGATGAGTTGTTTCATGTGCTTCTCAACCCTAAGGGAAATGCCAGCTTGCTCACTCTTTCCCACTCTCTTAAAGGAGGTTTGTTCATGTGCATGTTTGTCTTTAAATCCTGGGCCTCAGTATTATCAATAGCCTCCTTGGAAAATCATCTTGGTTTATGCTTTGACATATAGCCAGAAATTTATGAAAACCATCATGAGCTAGATGGGAAGCCAGACTACCCTGGGGGAACAGTTCAACCCCTGCAGGAAGCCCACTCTCCCCCATTTCCTCTGCTCTACTCTGTCTCAGTGGGAACTAGGGCTGCATCGGGGGAGCAGTGGCAAGGGGAATGTTGGCTGCTGGAGGTAGGGATGGAGCGTTCAGGCAGAGGAAGAACTATTCTAAAAGATGAGTAACATAGCAACCACTCCCCAGGCTGCTGTTCCTGCCATCTCCAGTGTGTGTGTTAGAGCATGAGTGGAGGAGAGCAGATGTCTTCTTCCATAAGGTAAGGTGTTTAGACTGCATGACCTTTATTCATGCTCAGCTACAAACTTCTAGGACTCCAGGGTTTGGAGGCTCTGGTGACATGCCTCCTAATAGTTCTAGTTAAATTCACAGGGGCACCATCTGTAAACACAGTTTGCTCAGAGGCAGACACAGTGCCAAGCTCCAAAAATACAAGACCACAGCAGGCCATAGCCTTCCTTGTACCCACCAAGCAGAGGCTTTATCAGGAGTGCCTTTACAACACAGTCATGGATGCCATTCTATTTGATTGGATAATAAGGGCTTTGTATGAGAATCACCTTTAATTCATATTAGCCTTTTGAACAATACCAGGTTGTCATTGCCACAAAGATACCAGCCAGTCTTTAATGTGTAGGGACTCTCTATGGAGCAACTGAACTCTTTGTCTGCATTATCTCATGGAACCCTCTCAATAACCCTAAGAGGTAAGATGTACTCACCCTATATTACATATAAGGACAATGAGGTTAGGTTCAAAGAGGCTAAGTAACATGCCCAAGGTCATACAGCTAATACAGTGTGTTCGTAAAGTCATGGTGCACTTTTGACGTTTGACCGGTCAAAAGTGCACCATGACTTTACAGACACACTGTATATGATGTGATGGAGGTGGGACTTGAACTAGGTGTCTGCTTCCATAGAGAATTTTTTTAAATAAAGAAGAGACAGATGAAGGGGGAGAAAGAGGGACAGGAATGTCCCTATTAAAAGAAAGAGAGGGTCTGTTCCTATATAGGGATCAAACTGGCAACCTCTACACTTTGGGACAATGCTCTAACCAACTGAGCTATCTAGCCAGGGCAAGGATCTTCTTAATTTTTAAAATGCCTGTGTTGCAGGCTCCTGGGACCACCGGTCACTTACATTTTCTTTGGCCCCCTCACAGGATCCAACACAGAGCTGTACACCAACTAGAACCTCACAAACGTCTTTGATTTGCCTTCTCTATCTACTGAGGACAGCTAAACTCCACTGCGGACTTCTAACAACTTCTAACCTGTCCATTTCTGCCTTCCACCCCATCTTGTCATAACATCATCCATGACTATTGTGTACCAAACAAAAGAACTATTAGTTTTGGATGTTTTCGCAGGTATGAAATGAATTCAGAAAATTTGGCACTTGGCCTGCTGAAACTTGAGGAATCAAGCAAGCACATGTTGTTGGTCAAGTTTGGAGATTTTTCTAAAGATGCGTGGCTCCCTTAGCTTTTGTTCCACATTCTTTGGGTGTTTGGCTGGATGTTTGATATACAGCATTAAATTTAACTTCCCAGCCCTGATAACATCCCAGCGTTGTTAAATGCACCAAGGTACTTGGTAATTCATCTTACTCAAAATTTTCACAGCACAGTAAGCATGCATTCATTATCATAGAAATCACTTTAATGTTTAACAAACATATCTGGCATACTCTCAGCATTCACATTTTCACCTAACTTGTCATGAAACATGCTCTGTGTATACAAATAAACAATTTATGCAGAGATGATTTTTCACTCTAAGAAAATATGTTCAAGTTTCAGATTCTTTTAAGAAAGAGGTTTCTCATTTCTCCACAGATTCTGTGTTTTGACTGTGAATAGCTAATACCCCCAGCGTGGCAGGTTCTCCTTCCATTTAAGACCCAGATTAACTTGAGCAAAGGGTCAATCGCTCTGCTGTAACCCTCCCACCCCCCCCCCGACCCCCGGTCAAGGCACATCTGAAAAAGCAATCAATGAACAACTAAGGTGCTATACAAAGAATTGATGCTTCTCATCTCTCTCCCTGTCTGTCTGTCCCTATCTGTCCCTCTCTCTGTCTCTGTCACACACACACACAAAAGACCCAGATTAGCCTGGCCAGGCGGTGGCGCAGTGGATAGAGTGTCGGACTGGGATGCGGAAGACCCAGGTTTGAGACCCCGAGGTCGCCAGCTTGAGCGCAGGCCCATCTGGCTTGAGCAAAAGCTCATCAGCTTGGACCCAAGGTTGCTGGCTCCAGCAAGGGGTGGCTCCGTCTGCTGAAGGCCCACAGTCAAGGCACATATGAGAAAGCAATCAATAAACAACTAAGGTGTTGTGACGGCAATGAAAAACTAATGATTGATGCTTCTCACCTCTCTCCATTCCTGTCTGTCTGTCCCTATCTATCCCTCTCTCTGACTCTAAAATAAAAGACCCAGATTAAGAGTCACACCCTGCATGAAGGTTTCCCTGAGTAATAATAACACATCTACTTTTCATTCCTTCAGGATATATGTATGCAATTTGTGCAGCACTCCCTGTCTTGAGTTGATAGTCTTTGGCTTAGTGGGTCACATCAGTGTGGTCCCTTCCATTACATTGCAAAATTTATCACAGTTTCTTCAATTTCTCTTTTCTTTCTCCCACATTTGTGTTTCTCATGGTGTTGTGCCCTCTGTTAACACTCCATAAACGTGTCAATGTTGGACACTAGGATATCATGTTTCTTTGAAAATACCCTACAAAGACCCACCAGACAGCCACAGGAAGGATGTCTGAAGGCATATGACAAACTATAGCCTGCTCTTTTCTTTTAGATTGCCCACGATTGAGTTGGAGAGATAAGATGTCATAGATGAAACAAACAACATAAGTTAGCATGATAGGTTCTTGGTACTATATAATGTGCAATTTTAACAAGCTTCCCCATGACAGAAGATGCAAAGTGGCAACTAGCCACACTGTGCTGGCATACATGTATAGCTTGTCTAAAGACTGTTGGCTTACAGAGTATTTACAAATCTGTAAGTTAACGGCCAAAATTTTTTAAAATAAGATGCCACAAATATGTATATTAATAGCTTCTATTGAAAAATCAAATATGTTTCTCTTTTTGCATAACAGGCAATGTGGGGTCCATATTCCCATTCTAAGATTCCTTTGGATGGGGTGTGAATCTTCTACTTCTTCACAGTGCTCATAATTTCCTACTTATTCTCCAGGACCAAGTCAGAGGTCAGTTAACATTTATTCATCTTTTCACCTTAAAAAAAAAATCCTAGATTTTTACCTCTTCAAAAACAAAACAAAAGAAGAAAGAGAAACAGACTAAGAAGACTGCATATGTTCTTTCTTTTATATTTTTCAAAAAGGAGGGGCAGAGATGGCAACCGTTCTTAGGGAAAGGAAGACAATGATCACATGTTTAACAGGGTAAAGTATGTTTGAATGAAAGAACACAGCTTAATGTCTCCTTACGAAATAAAGTATGCTAAAAACTACAATCAATGAACTGGGCAGGAATACATTCAGCTGCAAGTAATAAAAGATTCAATAACATTGGCTAAAATAAGTATGAGGGTCAGCAGCTCCACAAAGTTGTCAGAAACACAGACTCCATCCATCTTTCTGTTTTACCATCTTTTGTGTGATTTTCTTGTTTGGGACTGAAAAGCATTTTGTATATTTCAGGAAGAAAGAAAGAACATGGACATGATCTCTGCCTGTGTCCCACTGGCCAGGACTCTGTCATGGGTCTGTATTGCAAGGAAACTGGGAAATCAAGATCCAGACTCTAGACATGAGAAAGACAAAGGAGAAGGGGTTTTAAATGACATTTCAGTGTCCCCTTCAGTGTTAGAGCCACGACTGACATATGGACAGCTTCGCTTAGAATAGAAAAGAACCCGAATGTCCATGGAGTGTTTTCATGAGCCTGTCCATCTTCGTACATTCCCAAGACCTTGAGGCATCTGAGGTTGTAATTTTTGGTCCATGACCTAATGTCACTTTCATGAATGCAAACTTGAATCCTTCAAGATGGAAGCCTGGTATGTATAAAAAGAACACTTAGATGAATGTTTGAGTCTAATGTAACTCACAGCATCCCCCCTCAAAACTGGGCTTTGCTATCCTTTGTCAGGATCCATGCAGTAATGTTGGTAAAATAATAAAATTTTATTTCTTTGTAAGAAATGACCCTAAAATGAAAACCAATCAACTTTATAAGTAACTTAAGTCCTATATTTATAGCCATTAAGGCTCTAAAGAAACACTTGAATATTTCTACCACATTTTATTGCATTGTGGAGGGGTATTAATATGTTATAATAATATTTGCAATTTTGAGGATTCACTAAGGCTTTAGAACATATCTGCAGTGAATTCTAGGGCTTTACTGTGTGTAATAAACTATTAACTGTGTGGTAGAGATCAAAGTGATAGCTACCCTTAGGGAACCTGGGGAGGAACTAACCTGGGCTGGACTAATGAGGAAGATTTGCGCCATTCACTGCAGGAGCTAACAGACAGACAAAGTTAAAGTGATAGATTCTTTTTCCAAGGTTACAGCAATATCTCAGTTACCTAGAATTCAGACATTTTGCAATATCCCCTATCTAGCACACCAAAACAAGCACAAAAGGCTATTATTAAAATAGCCAAAAAGCAATCTCACAAAGTCTATATACAGACATCTAAATGTTTTATTCCAAATATATATATATCTCCTCATTCAGAGACTATTTATTCTTGCTTCATTTAAAGTTCACTAAGATTCTTTGTCTTACCTCTTAGCCCAAAGATAAGTAGGCATGGCTGATTTAAGAAGAAAAAATAGAAGTGGATCTACTGACAGAAGCAAGAAGTTACACCAACAGAATGAGAACAAGGAAGAATATAAGAAATACTGTATTCTTAAGGTCAGAATTCAAAAGACAGGGTCACCCAGAGCCATCTAATGAAGAAACCTCATAACACTCAGGTGAATCTTGAATCAGTACAATAATAATGGTTTTTTGAGTTATCAAGAAAAGTTTAACTTGTGTTGAGAATGACTGTTTAGAAAGTCAGAGAAATAAGTTTTAGAATTCAAAAAGTATTTTCATTCAAATGATTAAAATAAATATGATCTCACTCTCAAAGAGAATAAGTTTCCATTACCTATAAAATTCTTATTGTGGATAACTTAAATCCCTAATAAGTTTGGAGAGATGTGACTATTGTAGCTATATAAATGAAATTGTATATACGTTCAATATGTAAGAATATAAGAAAATGATTAATGTTCAGTAGATAACTATCCTTTAATTATAATCCATTTTGAGTCAAGCTGTAAACATTGCCATGCTTGAATACAGAATAAAATAAACATTCTCAAGAATATTTACTGACCTATACTAACTTTTTCAGTCAATTTGATTCCAATACAGATTGCCTCCAAAGCACTCCCAAACCCCTTCCTCTCACATATATCACAGGCAAGACTGGACATTACAAGACAGAAAACAGAACAACTAAAGAAACATGATGTTCATTAACCACAAACCTATGGAATTCTCAAGCATGTTTTAATGAGTGTGATTCCACTGAACCACAGTACTGAGACACATCACTTCCAGTACATGGACATTAAATATTTCCCACTAAAGGCATATAAAATAACAGTTTCAAAATCATGCTCTTCTAAATTACTCTTCTGCTCAATAACCCTGCTAAGAGGGTAGGTTCATTATATGGTGTTTGATAACTCCATAGGAAGTAATATAGAGCCAATTTAACGTGCAGTTGGTTCTTCTCATATCACTTGGATAGCCAGAGTGTGCTTTCCCCTCCAACTCAAACGGAAGAAGGGGTTGAACTTTACTGAGTGCCTTCTCTCAGGTGGTCCCAGTCAGGACAGGATGCACCATCTGCCCCAGGAGTGGGATAAACAATAAGGGAAAGAACACTGCTCAGGGTACGTGAAAAAGAGAAAATGAGCATTTTGTCTGCATCTATGATTGCAGTGCGAGGCCCAAAATCTGCAGGAAAACCAAGGTTTTTGGAGAGCATCTAAAGATCAAAAGGTTAACTCTAGATGGGTAAAAAAGGTTTCTGAGGTGAAAAACAAAAGCATTCTTTTTTGCTACCAACCTGACACTCAAACTAGGAATCATCATCATCATGCTTATTACATCACCTACCCTTTTTTTAAAGATTTCTCATGAACGAAGCTCTGTGCCAAGCATTTTACACACATATACACTCTTACTGAATCCAAAGATGTAGCAATACTTCCCCCATTTTTATTGCTAAAAACCCAGAAGAGTGGGTAAAGAGATTTGTTTAAATGGTAGGAAGTGGTAGAATTAGAATTTGAAGCTAGGCATCTGACTTCAAACCCCCATCCCTTAAGTTACTGATCACTGTTCTTATATGCTCACATCACTCTACAACCTCCTACATAGAGTCAGTCTCAAGGAAACTCTCCCAGTCCTACTTGAAGAGCTTAGTCCAACAAGAATGTCAATGTAGAAATGGAGGTGTTCAAATCCTCCAGGGCTCACATGGACAGGCTCAGATTCTGGCCTTTGTTGCTTTTTGACCCTCTGTACCTTCCACTTATGATTTCTAGCTGCCATTATCCTCTAAGTCTCCTTTCATTGCCACACCCAAATTTTGTGTGACTACAACTGACCCATATAGTTATACTGCAGAAAGGGCACAAGTGATTGACCTGTAGAAAAAGGGCTTCCCTCATTGCCCTGATCTTTAAACATATCAGATCAATTGCCTAGTCTTAGAGCTGCCAGGTATTAAAAAGCACTAGGTAAGTTTACCCATCACTTATGGTTTCCTATTGAGCCACCTCCCAGTCATTCCAAATATGTTTACTATGATCCTTTTCATTCTTCCATTAAGTCGACTGGCTTCTCTCTGCTAAATTCTTTCAGAATTACTTTCCTCTGGGTCCTTGTTTCCAGATCTTTAAAATTTTTCATCCCTTTAATTAGCTGGCCCATGAGATGATGCCAAATGCTAGCGCTAGCCAGAAATGTTCCATAGGAAAGAAAGAGGCAGAACAGTTATCTCCCCTTCTGTGCGCCTTTCTGTCCCATTTCCAGTCACTACTTTTGCTTAAAGAAAAAGAAAGATGTAATACACTTTTCCTTAAAGTTAAACAGTGGGGATCAGCTTCTTCTCTCTTCCACCTCTCTCCTTAGAGGGCATCACCTGCTTGTGTCTTTTGCCTGGTTGTTGGTTTCCTCTGAGAACTAAGCTTTTAAGTGATGTTGACTACTTGGGTAGTCAACAGAACCCAACCCCTGGATTCCCCACCACCACCTTGCCCTTTACCATAGCTGTCACTGGCTTCTCGTGGCCTTTTGAAGAACTTTCTACTCATGGGAACCAAACAGAGCTTTCCTACTGCCTCCAAACTTATCGCTAGCACCTTCAAAGTCTGTCCTGTCCGAGACCACACACTGGCTTGAGAGAAAAGGAGGGAAGTTGGATCAGCTGGAGTAAAAAGTGGCTGGTGTGAAAAACTGGGAACTAAGGGAATATCCAGGTCAGCCCCAGGGTGAACCGCTGCCCAGGCAGGGCTATGCTGAGAGCAAGAGCCAGAAGCCACAGAAAGTTAAATTGAGAGCAAAAGTACAAAGGCTTAGAGTGAGGCAAGAGGTGGGAACCAAGAGAGAGGATGAGTCACATGGAGCAACCTAATGCCCAGGGCCAATCCAAAGAAGGAGCCAGGTCAAAATAAGTCATGACAGGACAAGCATGAGTCTGAGGTGAATCCAAGGACAGAAATCAAGAGGCAGAAACAGGGGAGAGCTGAAAAAAAGCAGAAGGAAATCAAATGTAAAACAAGATGGGAAGAGGGGTGAGGTCTGCTATCCAGTGGCTGAGTTTAAAGTCCACCACCTAGACACATCCCACCCATCTTTTTGTCTATTCATTATAGACGTATACGTAGGGTCATGCACTGAAAATCCACTACAAACGGTCTCTAATGGTTTATTACTCCCTGATCTGAGGTCCTGTTTTCTAATAGATAACAAGGACAAATAACTCCAACTTCACTACATAGACTATTTCTTTGCTAAGTGGTCAGGTGACAGACAGGGACTCAAGTCCCAGTTGCACTAGGTAAAATAAAGTTGACCTATATTTGATTGGTTTTGACCCACAAAATGGTCATTTTCTGTGCTCTGATCTAACATCACATGAGCTTGGGACAGGTCACACTACTTCTGCAAGCCTCAGTTTTCTTTTCTGTAAAATGGACTTGATGATACCAATCATGCTATAGTGATTAGATGAAGTCACATGTTTTAAGGCACTTGGTATAATGTCTTATACATAGTAAGTGCTCAATAAATACTAGCTATTATTATCTATAGTTTTCGAGAATAATAAATACTCTGGAATTGTATTTGATGATACAGCACTAAGAATGCCCCCTGAGTAGGAAGCCTTAGACAGACATAAATTGCTCTGGGTACCCTGTATACAAGGTCCACAGTGAGCCATTTTCTATATATCTAAGTCAAGTGGCAGTGGAGCATATGCTTAAAACCTCACTTGGGTTTTGGAGTCAGCCAGACAATGGGTGAATGAAACCTAGCTCTACCACTGAATGACCTTGAGCCAACACTAAGCCTTTCTGAGCCTCAGCCTACTTCTCTGTAATCTGAAGATAATAATACCTGCAGAAATACTAACTGTGATGTGGCAGCACAACACATGGCACATTGTGAGTGCTCAGGGGATGGTTGTTCCTATATGCTGACCAGACCTCAATTCTGACCCTGGCCTGGTCACTAATTTCAGTTCCCAGCATGAAGCCACACCAACTCTTGTATAGGATGGAGAATATTAATCTTGCTCTCCTATCCTTTCTCTATTTACCCATTTCCCACCCAGTTCTAGGACTTGACTTGCCTGGAGATCCTGGATTTACTGTGCTGCCTGCCAGTGACCACTGTTGTTAGGTGGCTGGTGGTTTCATCTCAAGCAAATCTGGGAGGTGGTTTGGCTTAGTCTTGGAACAACTCTTACTTTGCTTGTGGTTTTTGAGTTTCAGGTTGGAAAAGAATTCTTGGCAGGTAGAGACTTTCTCATTCAAACTAATCCAGCTTGTTTGTTTGTTGCTGGGTTGTTGTTTTTTTATGACTCATTAGGTTTCTGGGATATCAAATGGCTCTTGTGAAGGAGAATATTAATTGGTTTTAGTAGGAGGGTCATTCAGAAGCAGAGAGAGAACATTTCCTCTGTATGCAGATGAATTTCAAACCTTGGTGCAAAGACCTGGCAAGGACACACTAGGTGCAATTGAGGCCGAAATATCTGCAGGCATTTGGATGAGCCTGGTCTGCCTGCTGCTTTTCCCAGTGTGAAGATGAGTTATACCAACAGCACTGCGGCCAGGTTACATGTTGCTACTGGGAATCATGTTATGTCATCTCACAGAAAAAATCTGCACAAACATGCCAGCTTTTTTTTTTGTAAAATCAAAGGCCCACTCCTCTCTTTCATCTTGCTGGCTCTGTACCTCCCAGGCTCACTGTTTGCATTAAGACCAGCAGAGTTTATCAGCTCAGCTCAAATAGGGTGAGTAACCCATGCTGCGTAAACAGACCACAAAGGTCACATGGAAGCAGCTAACATACCTAAAGTAAACACCATCATAACATGGGCACAGTGGACAGAACTAACAAAGGCATGAGACAATTGCATTTTGGTTCAAGACAATGGGATCTATGGGCCCTATAACATAAAAGGAATGGTTCTGTTGGAATTACCAGCTTAGGAAAAGATACTGGGTTCAATTAAGGAGTCAATCAAGCTTTTTGTGTCTCTTTTCTTTCTTTTGATAATATATAACCTATGGATTCAAGATGGTTTTCTTTATGGGTTCTGTGAGAACAAGTTTAATCCCAAGAAGAAAATTAGAGCTGGACAGTTAGCCTCTATTTTAGATTCAGGATTTTATGCATCATTCAGAAACACATTACACTGGGCCCAAAAAAGTAGACCTGAGAGTTCACTGTGTCAGAAGACAGAACCAACAGGAATTCCTATGACACCTAAATATGGGACTTCCAGAGTCCCTACCCTTAGGAAATGACTCCTTCTTCTCCAAGTCTATTCTGGAATATGTCAACCTTGTCTCAGAAAAATAGAGTGACATCAAAATAGTCTTGGGAATGTTGTGTATTAAACTAATAGCCAGTGTCCCACTCCTATTGATTACATGTAATATACTGGGATTAAAAGGTCATATTCCTATTAAAATTAGCATCTTGCCTGAGTGGTAGCTTTTACCAAAGCAATGGCAAATGCCATTCTCTTTTGCTTTCTAGGTTTTTGTGTTAACTCCAGCAGCAGTTTCTGGGTGGAAAACCAAAAAACTCATTCAGTAATCCTCCTTACCCATGGTTTCACTTTCTGCAGTTTCAGCTACCTTCAGTTAACCTAGGTTTGAAAATATTAAGTGGAAAATTACAGAAATAAATAATGCATAAGTGCATGACGTTCTGAATAACATGATGAAATCTCATGCCATTCTGCTCCATCCACATAAGATGTGAATCATCTCTTTGTTTAGTGTATCCACATATATGCTCCCCACCCATCAGTCAGTTAGTAGCTGTCTTGTTTATCAGATCAACTGTTTTGGTATTGTAGCGCTTGCAGCGCTTGTGTTCAAGCAACCCTTATTTTACTCAATAATTGTTTGTTAATTTTTAAAGCACAAGATGCTGGCAATTTAAATATGCCAAAGAGAAGCCATAAACTGCTTCACTGAAATAAAAAGGTGTATATAATACAATAAGATATTTTGAGAGGGAGTGACCACATTCACATAATTTTTATCACCATATATTGTTATAATTGTTCTATTTTATTATTATCATTGTTAATCTCTTACTGTGCCTAATTTATAAATTAAGCTTTATCAAGAGTACATATGTATGAGAAAAAACATACTATATATAATGGTTCAGCACTGTCCACAGTTGCAGGCATCCACTGGGAGTCTTGGAATGTATCCCTGCAGATAGGGTGACACTACTATACCTAAGTATCTCTCAAGAAATGACAACATGAGGCTCTTCATTCTCTCTCTCTTTATCCTCCCTTTTTGGGGGGTGGTAAATCAGTCATCAGCACTTCCCAGATGAAGTCACTAAGTTCATGAAATGATAAAAAGAGAACCATGAAAGACCAGAGAACTAGCCAGCTAATCATGAACTAGGTACATGCAGCATCACTTCCCATCTCTGACAATGATGGACCTCTTTTCTTTTCCATGGTGGGATAGTGGCTTTTACTTGTTCTCTTATCTATTTCTTGATGATTTTGTGAGAATTAATGAGGGGTCTGAAATCCACTTCTAACTTCTCTGATAAAGGGACCTCTGTGACTCAGTCATTTACTTCAAGGGAGTGATAGGGATGGTGAATGCCATCATAGAAATATAGTATCTGAAAGTAGGCTCCAATAATGGTGATTAATATAGTCATGAAGGTTTACTGAAGGTCTTCTATTACCAGGCAAAGCTCTCTAAGAGGTTTATATATACCTCAAAATAACCTTATGAAGTAGGCATTATTATTATCCCCAACTGACAAATTAAAAACTGAGGCACAGAAAAGTTATGTAATAACTCACTTAAGGTCGTATAAGTAAGGTCATATAAATAGCCCTAGGCTTCAGTTCTAGGTTGTAGAACCCAGGCTCATGATCACTATTCCATATTGCATTTTGCAAATTCACCTGAGATCTATTAAGACCCCTGTTTGTACTGTATCCTATTTAAGCTATGTCTATGAAGTAGAGAAAATGACATAGAGTGTGTCCGTAAAGTCATGGTGCACTTTTGACCGTGAGACCGGTCAAAAGTGCACCATGACTTTACGGACAGATACTGCTGTAGTTAATTTTTTTCTGCAGGGCTAGGATTCTCTCTGGCATGTTCCAGCTAACCTAATGACTTTGGGATGTGTTAACCATAAATTACTTCTTCTCTGTACCCCCAATGCTTAGTTGGTACTTTCAAATTGCTCCCCCTGGAGGAGTATTATGGAACTTCAATATAAACTCAGTTGAACATATTGAAGGTGAAATGTCTCCATTGGCTGCATAAACCTTAACACTATATATAACCAGGGTCAGCAATGAAGCACTCTGCTCAGTGGAATTATTTCAGCCATTCCTAGATGTTAATTTGTAATCTGATGTTGCCTACAAGAGTCCATCAGCAGGCCTGTCATTCACAGTTGTTAGAATTCCACAGTCCCCTAAAGCCCTTTCTACCCTTGGAATCTGGACTGGAGCAAAGGATAGGGCAGTCATGTCCCAGTGGGCTACACAAGACTGCCAACCAGCACAGAGAGCCTCTGGTAATTAGCACAGTTCCTACAGTTTCTTGAACAATGTCAATGGACTTGTGTCTTTCATTAAGCTGCCTGAAAGTCAATCTCTTGATGGATCCCACAAGGAAAATCAAGGAGAGTTTATTTTCACAGCTTAACAGCAACCAACTTGAAAAGTACCTAAAAAGATGATAATTAAACATTTCTCTAAGGAGCAAGAATTATTCCACTGAAGAGTTATTCCACAATGATGTTTAGAAAATGTCCAATTAGGATATAACATGCATCACATTTCAAGGACCAAAGGAGGACTGTTTACCTTCAGTCCTCTTTTTGTCATTGTTGCTACACAAGGTTGCTACACAAGGTTTCTAAGGGAGTGATATTTTTTTTACGTGTTCAGGGGAAGCATATCTTCTCAAGGGAAGTACCAAGACCTGTATCTGGTGGCATAATATCTTGTCTCTATTTGGATTTTGAGAGGCAATGGCTTCTTAACAAGAGTCAAAACTGAAGTTATTTTGACCAATGAATGAAACCTGATAAAAAGGAAAACCTCATTGTGATTATATTTTGTGACTATTAATGAGACTCTTAGACAGCCCTCTTGTGCTTTTATCTACATTTACCAAAGAAAAAGAGCATCTAGTTTTTCTGAAAAAATATTAAGGGTTCTCTTGTCTTGTTTGTTAATTTTTATTAAGCTTCTAGAAGGCTTCTGTCCACATGGCTTTCCAGATAAATGTCCTTCACAGTGGTTTCATTCCAAAGAATTTAAAAATATCTTGGGATTGATCCTTGAGTTCAGGTCCTTGACAAGTCTCTTTTCATTAATCTTCAATGAAAGGGTAAACTTTACTATTAGATCATTTTAAGGATAGGGAAAACTAAGTATGAGAGTTTTAAGGCAATGAAGAAGGGCTCAAGTCATTGTGTCTTCCTACTCACAGCCTTCTGTCTATAAAGCTGGCATGTCTGAAGCACATTGGGAAATTTAAGAAAGCAACCAGTTGTGTCTGATATATGACATGTCTACCAGGTCTTTTTCCTGTTTGTTATCAAGATTAATATGAAAATATGCCACCAGGAGCAGAAGAAAAGCAGTATTTGAATAACTTTTAGTCTCAATGTAATGCAAATTTTTATAATTCAAATGCAGAAAGTGGCTCCTTCTCTTTGCTTTTCACCGGGAATAGATCATTTATTACCCCTCACCACAAAGAGCATGCAAGAGCCCTCATTATCTCACATTCATGCTTTCCAAATCAATCAGTCTCTGCTACACTGCTGGGCTTTCTCATTTAAATCAGCTAAAGTTAGAATGTTTTTATAAAAACGTCAGAGCCTCATTAACTGCGGTTTTCTGTTGGTCTTGTCTATCATTTTTTCTGTTTTGATTGACAATGTTAAGGAAATTATTTCTCTAAGAATGCTTGCAGTAAGACTCTTTTTGAATTTTTATGAAACTCTTCTTAGAAATCTGAGCTCTGGTTAAAAATCAAGATGCTTCAAAGGACTAGTATCTATAAATACTATAGTTACTTCTCAGAATGTATGCAAGGTTTCTAAATGCTTTCCCACCTTTGATTCACATGGTGAATAAATGAAATATTCTAAAAGCTGAAATTTGATCAGTGTTTCTCAGTGGGCTTTTGAAGTGTGACAACTGTTCCTGGACAGGACTGTCCCACTATAAAGTCAGTAGCCACGGCCACCATCACAACCGCCTGGCCCAAGCAGTTTCACATTAGATTTGGACAGACAGTAATGAAACAATGGAGCCAAGAACTTTAATCCTAGCTAGCACCCAGCGGGCAAGTCAAAACACACACTGGGCTCCAAAACCCACTCCTTCAGTGCTCACAAAGCTACTGACTTATCTGAGTTTCCTAGAATCAAAGGTTTCTAGCTCACCAGACTTATTCACCTCTGTTTCCCATCTCCTTCTCCAGCACAAACTCTGCATAAACTGGCTTCTTCCTCAGCATTCTGCCATCTTGGCTGCTTCTCTCCTCCATGTGGCCTTAATCTGCTCTCCTCCCTACTCTCTGCCCTCCTCCTAGAACATAATCACTCTTCTCCTGGAACAACGTGATCTCTCTTCCTTTTAAAACCTTTTGGCGCGAAAGCCCTCCCCCAGCACACATTAATACAATCACGCCTATCCCAAGCAGAAAGGGCAACTAATGTTATCACCTGGGCGAGGGGCTTCCATGTGGGCAGCGCCATCTTTAACAAAGTGAGCATAATATATTTCATCTGCCCAACACCCACCCACGGCAGGACCTCTAGCTTTCCCATACCCCCTTGCCACTAAATACCAGTAATTCTTCTCAGTTATTATGACAACTAAAAGAAACTTCCACACATTTTCAAATAGCTCCTGAGGCCTGGTCTTCCGCCCACTGAGACAAGATTAAAACAAAAATTTTTAATCCTTACACCAAAGTCTGTCTTCAGTCTCAGAGTTCTCCCACTTATTTCAACCTCTAAAACTGTATGCTTGCCTGTTCATTTTATTGTTGAGATTTCTTACTTGGTGATGCTGCTTGGACTACACTGTTCCTTCACTGCTGATAAAGGTCTTACTGATTTCAAATATGGTGACCCACCCCCAACCCCGAAGGAGATATATCTTAGAGTGTTAGGCAGTTATACAGATATGAATAGAGCAAGAATGATAAGCCAGGTACAGGAGGTCACCAGGGTAGAAAGCTCCACTGCCTAGCAACAGGCAAAACTAGGAAAGAAAGGACCTTGCCCCCAGGTAACCTTTTCTCCAGGAGCATATCACTGGTCATACAGTTTAGACTCCCTGACTTTTCATATCACTGATTATGTGGTTTGGACTCTCCCCTGACCTTCCCTCCCCAGATTGTTGCTAGTTGTGTGGTAAACTTCCCTGGAGGAGGAACAAGGGGAGGATGAATGGCCTAATTCAATTCCCATGACCTTTTATTTTATTTTATTTTATTTTACAGGGACAGAGAGAGTCAGAGAAAGGGATAGATAGGGACAGACAGATAGGAATGGAGAGAGATGAGAAGCATCAATCATCAGTTTTTCGTTGCAACACCTTAGTTTTTCATTGATTGCTTTCTCATATGTGCCTTGACCGCGGGCCTTCAGCAGACCGAGTAATCCCTTGCTGGAGCCAGCGACCTTGGGTCCAAGCTGGTGAGCTTTTGCTCAAGCCAGATGAGGCCACACTTAAGCTGGCGACCTCGGGGTCTGGAACCTGGGTCCTCAGCATCCCAGTCTGACACTCCATCCACTGTGCCACCGCCTGGTCAGGCCCAGCTTTCTTAAGCAGCAAGCCCTAGTCCACAAGCCCAGAAAAGCAGCAAAACCATACCAGCAACACCTAGGCTGATGTGAAGACCAGCTACATTAATGACCCCCTGCCCTGGTACCAGCCAATCACAATCTTGAGAAGACGAACCTGGAAAGCTGATGAATAGTCTACTGAGATCCTGCCCCATCCCTCACCTCTTCCCCCACCTGGACATGTTACCTTCACCCTTCTCTGTCTTAAGCTCTAAGGGCCTCCTTCTTTTGCCTCAGTAACTTGTTTCCTAAGCCCATTTCTTCTACCTCTGTGACTTACTAAGTAAACTTTCTCTTACAGTCTGAGTGTTGACTCTGAATTCTTCCTTAGCCAGAACTCAAGTGCCAAGGTTATTGAACTGAGGTCTGGTCTAACCCCACCAGCCTAACACTGGTGCCATTTCCACCACCACTAATCTCAGGGCAGACATCTCATTGTACCACCACATCAAGCAGAGTCCTGAACACAGTAAATATTCACTGACTACATCAGGGGTCCCCAAACTATGGCCCGCAGGCCGCATGCAGCCCCCTGAGGCCATTGATCCAGCCCCCGTCGCACGTCCGGAAGGGGCACCTCTTTCATTGGTGGTCAGTGAGAGGAGCACAGGATGCATCCGCACCCATAGTTCCCATTGAAATACTGGTCAGTTTGTTGATTTAAATTTACTTCTTGTTTATTTTAAATATTGTATTTGTTCCCGTTTTGTTTTTTTACTTTAAAATAAGATATGTGCAGTGTGCATAGGGATTTGTTCATAGTCTTTTTATAGTTTGGCCCTCCAACGGTCTGAGGGACAGTAAACTGTCCCCCTGTGTAAAAATTTTGGGATTGAAGGAATGGTTGATGAATGGATAAATAAAGAGGACATAAATTCTGGCCAAAGGCCAATAACTTAGTAAGAAAAACAATATACTCTGTCTTTATGCTTCTTACTTGTCTTCATAGCTTGTTAGGATTGTGGATTATGTCTATAGCATGGTGACTATTGGGTTCTTTTGCCTTCATACTAACATCTGGATGGACACAATAGAAAGAAAATAGTAAGTTTGTTGCTGGGGCAGCAGGTATATAGGATGAGGCAAAAGTAGGTTTATAGTTATACATGAAACATAGAGCTTATTCTTGTATTATTATTTTAACTATTGTATCACTTTCCATATGAAAACTGTATACCTACTTTTGCCCCACCCTGTACTAAAGTGACCATAAATAGTATATGTGTACACATACATCTGCAGACATACACAGAAAGACATACTAACATTTACTAAGAATAAAATCCTTTCTTAAAACTTAATGACATAGGAGAAAATTAGATTTTCCTCTTAAGTAAACTCCTTAACCTGACTCTATTTTTATTCGTTTCATGGTTTTCATTGTTGCTCTTTTACTAGGATATTTTAACAGCTGTCCTTCTAAAGGCATCAAACCACTGTTGTTTTTTTTCCTAGTCTAATATCTTTTTCAGAAAACAAATCACCCAGAATACATTTTCTCTTTTATCTATACATGTTGCAGAGAAGAAAAAGGCAGTTATATTTCTTCTTTTTAATTTTTATTAATTTTAATTTATTGTGTTAACATGGATTCAAGTGTCCCACTCAATATAACACCTCACCCCCCACTCCTGTGTCCCCCATCACACCCCTCTTGCCCCCGTTCCCCTAACTCTCTCCCCCATTCCCTCTGGGATTTGCTGTCCTGTTATCTGTATTTCTGTGTTATATATAAATAATTTCACTAATCCCATCCCCTCATCCCCCTTCCCTCAGAGTTATATTTCTTAAAGGACAACTTTTCCTATTAATGACCAGGGAGATAGAAATAAACCACAGTTGATTCAAAAGGCAAATACCCATCCTTTCTGTTTCTGTAGCCTCAGTAAGGGCTTTCTCTCATGAAATAAATGTAAATTATCCTCAAATAAGAGCAAAGGTGAAAAATACAGTACAACAGATTTAACAACCAAGCTTGAGGGTGAGTGAACCACAGTCACCTGTGCAGAAAGCAGTGCAGAAATGAAGATGCAAACATGAGGGGGTTTTCTACCCCCCCAGATGGTGATAAATTCACACTGATTCAACTTGTTCCTCTTTCCTATCTTTACAGCTCTCAACAGCACACAAGTGTAAGTAAGGTATCTGACCTCTAACATGTAAGAGTGCCACCTACAGTGAAGGAAGGAAGGAAGGAAGGAAAGAAAAAAGGAAGGAGGGAGAGGGTGGAGAGAAGAAGAAAGGGAGAGAAGGAAGAAAGGAAGGAAGGAAGGAAGGAAGGAGGGAGGGAGGGAAGAAAAGAAGAAATCTCTCCATTCATAGCCTAAAACAAGCTGTAATCAGTCGCACTGCAAAGGATTTGGGAGGTGGGGGGTAAGGGAAGGTGTCTGAATATTTGGGGGCATATGTGTACAATCAAACACCAAGCTCTGGTTGAGATAGCTTTGTCTGTCTGCCTTGCACCTGCCCCTACCCCTGCCCTTTTCTCTCCCAGGCCATACAATTCCTCATTACATCATTCCATTCTGACTACATGGTCTGAGGAGGAAGACGCTAACTTAGGTCACTAGGACACTGTCCCCCGGGAAACAAAGTACCATATTTTTTGCTCCCTAAGACGCATCTGACCATAAGAAGCACCTAGGGTTTTAAGGAGGAAAATAAGAAAAAAAATATTCTGAACCAAATGATGTGTTAAAATATTTAATAAAATATGCCACAATAGTATTTCGACAATGTAAACTCAACAGCAGTAACAACCATTAGCACTGTTATTAACAAATGAGAAGAGTTTACTGTTGAAATACCCTTCTAGTTGTCTGGGAACCCACAGCAGCTAAAAAAATGAACATTCACCCCATAAGACAAATGGACATTTTCCCCTCCACTTTTTGGGGAAAAAAAGTGCATCTTATAGAGTGAAAAATACAGTACCTCTGTGATGCTTTCTGATTCCTCATTTCAGACAACACTGCTTCCACGCCAAAGAAAAAATGATCGTGCTTCAAAAGCTACCAGTTCTAGTCAAACTGCTGCCAGTCCAACAGAAAAGTCTTAGGATGATTTCAACCCATAAACTCCTTCCTGCTTATCAGGGGGAGGCAAGATGGGAACATTATTCATTGGGGCCACTAAGCAGGAGTCAAATGGAACCTAATTTTGCTAAATTTGGGCCTAAACCTAATATTGATATAATTCCGGTGAAAATAGGAATACAATGTTTTAAAAAGCAACAGATTTAGTTCAAACTAAACAATCAAATAACCTCCAAATTAAACCTCATCTAGATTGACATGTGATTTATTTTCTAATCTTGAAGGTATTCCTATGATAATTTCTCTATGGCCTTGAGCAGCCAATTACTGTCTAGGCTACTGATTCAATGATGACAGGTTAGATAACAAATATACAAATATAGCTGCAGTCTGCGAACGTGGTCTCCTTGTCAGGTACAGTGTGTCTGTAAAGTCATGGTGCACTTTTGACTTTTGACCGATCAAAAGTGCACCATGACTTTATGGACACACTGTAGTTTAAAAACCACTCACACAGTTCAGTTTGGTTTTTGAATGTTCAGACAACCCACTGATTCAAGAACATATTTTTGTATATTCCTATACAGAATGGATGAACTGCTTGGCCATTACAAGCAATCATTTCATCTGTCAAGGGTGAAGAAAATGAAGTAGTGTTAGTTATCAGCAGTTATTTTTACTGGGGGAGATAGTAGGTGTCCTGTGCAACACGCATCTGTCTGACCGCTTTGTCTCTGGTTGTCTTGGTTTTTTCTCCTCCCTCACATACACACATACCCTCTTTAATTAATAGGAGAAAAGAGTGCATTTTGCACACTTCACAACATCTGTTCAGGCCTTAATTAATCCAACTCTCACATAGTCTCCATAGCAACGATGCTGAACAGGCTCAGTTTCTGCACTCAAAAATCTTCCTCAAAGTGAGTGACTGAAAATATGGCCATTACCAAAATATATTTCCATTAATTTCAGTGGCAGATATAATGAGAACTTTCCGCAGAGGGTGTTTGCATGGAGAGATCACATTCGTCATCACCATAGTAAAATCAACTGCCTCAAACCAAGAATACAGGTTAACACTAATTTTTCAAGTTATTGCAAAAAAAAAAAAATCTATTACTATCTATATGTTACAAGAAATTCCTGTTACAGAAGATTAATGACCACAGTTACCTTGATGGAACATAGTTATTGTCTGCAGGGAAGTTAGATGAAATGACGGTGTTAAAAAGAAACTCATCAGGAGGTCGCTTACTGATTTATGGCTCACTGGACCTTAATTAAAAGCCCATTGTCCTTTGCTGGCATCTGCCAAATCCTTACCCAAATTGAAGCTTGCCAGCAGCAGTGAGGAGAAGGAAGGCTTTCCAAGGAGGCTGTGAATGCTGCCAAGGGAAATAAATGCCAAGCACATTGCTGAGAGTCTGTTTGAGCTCCATGGCCTGCTTATATGGATGCTCTCCTTGATGCAGGCTATGTTTGTGTTTATATTTGAAGCTGTTATGTAAGAGGTTATAAAAATAAGCACTGACAACTATTCAGAAAACCAGCTCAGACATTACACATGGCATTGGGATAGTGGGGGCAGTAGTGGTCAAGAAAGCATAGAAAATGAAGCCAGGCATTTACCCCCAAATGCCATTTCAGTGCATCCTGGCTTCTGTCATTACTGTTTAACTTAGGCTGCTAACAAAAAGTAAACGATACATCAGAGTTCTAGCTTCTTTTCCCTTCACTGCTTCCTTCTTTACATAGGCAAACAACCCAAGACCAGTTGGGAAGAGAGAAAGAAAACAACTCAAACTTTTAGGTAAGTAAAAACATATTTTAGTAGAAAATTTAGATCCCTTTTATGATATAAAATGGGACAGTCAATTGTATCTCTGCACAGGGAGAGGACCTTCCCAAACCTTCCTCAGTGATTGGAATTCTGTGGAGCCTGGGAACAATTTAAGCCCAGCTTGCCTAGGGACAGACCCAAGAACCTGTGGGGATCCCCAGGCTTATGAATAAAAAACACATCATTGGTGGAGGTGATGGCTGGGGGGAAAGGGTGCTTGCAGAAATAAGGGCCAGTTCTCTAACTTGACCATAGCATCTAGTGGAGTTAGCAAAGAAAGTACAATTCTATTTTCTCACCAAGTTCATTCCTTGTCCTCAGCTAACTGTCCGTATGAGTCTCTGCTGCTGACAGGATCTAAAACTTCTGACTTTCCTCTTTTCAAAGAATTTTATTGGTAGGCAGACCACTAGAATTCAATTAATGGCATGTTGAAGTTTCTCAGCCATGAAGCTTCTACAGAACTACTGAACCATGGTCCCCCTTCAAGTTGCTTCACCCAAAATGATATTCAATCATCAACGTGAAGTGGCTGCTTTGAACTCACAAGCCAGAGGCAAAGAACGTAATGGCAACAGGATCAGAGCTCTAGTTGTTGTTCTGTCGCCTCTTTGATCTCAGATTTCCAAAGGCTCTTGTTCACCCACTCACCCTCTCATTCAATAAGGACCGTGAAGCTCTTCCTCTGAGCACAGCGACATAGCAGGCTTTGGTCTCCGACGTCTCTCCAGGCGAAGAAAATGGGCTGCGGAAAACTAAAACAATGATGCCCCAGCTATTTTAGCCCTTGAGCATGCCCCAGCTTACTCACCTTCTTACTACCCCTACTGCCAGCATGGAACAGCTGCAACCATTTTTACCATGGTCACTGTGTGGCGTTTACTGCATGGGGCTTAATTCATTGAGTTCTCACCCTGCAAGGCATGGCTGTTATTATCTCCATTTCAGATAAGCAAACTCCGCTGATAAGCGAGGTTGCAGGATTCTACAACTCCAAGAGATTCTACTCACGCTGGATTCCATGAACACGGATGCTCTGTGGAGGACAACTCCATAGAATGCATATGCTCCCCCTTCCTTCCCTCCCTGCCTGGCCTGAGCACCTCTGTGGCCCTGGGAAAAGGGGGTTAGCAAGTAAAGCCCAAGTTGGTTTAATTTTTTTAATATATATTTTTTGATTGCCTCTCTCACACTTGGTTTATGAAAGGCTGTTAGGAAAGAACATGGAGAACTCTTGGTATTGATCACAAGATTATTCTAGAATCTTCTATGTGTCCCCTCAACTTCTTAAAAATTTATTTTTTCTTTTCCATCCTCCACAAAGCTCTAAGTGGTAGATATAACAAAGGCAGGGAGGCTTCCAAGTTAGTAAAGTGGATAAAGCAAAGGCAATCCAGGACAGCGACATACGGAGGTCCCAGCTCACCTTTTCCCATGGACTACCACATTTCCCCATGTATAAGACGCACCCTTTTCCAAAATACCTGGGGTCTAAAAACTGTGTGCATGTTATACAGTGGTTGTAGATTTTTTTTACTTGCATTTCCCGCTTTTTCACACTTGTTGTATTTTGCACTTGTTACTGGTATATTACGGTAGGTTACATTTTGCCATGTTCTGCCCAGAAATGGCTCAGGAAAGATTTTCATACAGTGCTGAATTCAAGTTAAAAGTGATCCAGTTTGCAAAAGTGAATGGAAAGCGTATTGCTGAACATAAGTTTGGTCCTCCTCCATCTGAGCAATCAATCTGATACTGGCTACAGGAAGAACAAACCCTACTGAAAATGCCATGGCAGAAGAAGGCATGTCAGCAAAATCGCCTGATTTAGAGAGGAAATCAAAGAGCAAAGGGCAGTTGGAATTCCTGTGTCCAGAAAACTGATTAAGCATGAGGCAAGAAAGATTATTGATGAAAAAGAAGTTACTGATTTCAAAGGAGGACACAAATGGTGCTTCAGGTTCATGAAACAGAATGGACTAAGCATGCGTACACACACCAGACTTGCCCAAAAGATGCCTGAAAGCTATGAGCAGAAGGTTCCCCTTCAATTTGATGCCCCAAGTAACAGAACTATTGATAAGAAGGGGGTTGTTGGGCAGATAAGTTAATTTACACTCACTCTGTTAAAGATGGCTGCTGCTCTCATGTGGTGATGCTCTCACATGATACAGCTAACTGCCCTTCTTGCTTGGGAAGGGGCTTGGTTATGCTAATGTGTGTTGGGGGAGGGGCTTTCATGCCAAAAGGTTTTAAAAGGAGGAGCTAGGAGGCCATTTTGGAGGAGAGTGACCACATTCTGGTAGAGAGGAAGAGCCCATGTTGTAGCAGGGCAGGGAGGCCACGTGGAGGAGGCAGCCAAAGTGGCGAATGGTGAAGAAGAAGTCAGCTTGTGCAGGAGAATGAGATGGGGAACAGAGGTGAATAAGACTGGTGAGATGGAAGCCTTTGATTCTAGGAAAACTTAGATGAGTCAGTGGCTTTGGGAGCCCTGAATGGAAAGGCAAGTGTTTTCCCACTGTGTGTTTTTATTCGCTTGCCCAGTGTGAGTCTAGAATAAAGGAAAATGGACCACCAGTTTTTGGCTCCACTCTTTATGATCTGTCCGGATTAAATGTAAACCTGCACTGGCCAGGAGGCTATGATGGTGGCCATGGCTACTGTAGGCTTTACAGGGGTGAAAACTGTAACTGAAGACAAGTGAACATGAGAAGAGCCATTATACAGTTGTTCCAGCTTGTGCGGATGAAACCAAGCTACTTCCTATGCTGATTTTCAAATGCAAAACAATGCCAAAAGAAGACATTCCTCAAGGAGTGATTGTTCATGTTCAGGACAAGGGTTGGATGGGTCAGGATGGGATGAAGATCCCGTTTGAGAAGGTTTAGAGAAGGAGACCAGGTGGGCTCTTATGCAAACCTGCCCTATTGTTGCTTGATCCGTTTAGGGCACACATAACAAAAAACACAAAGAAGATTCCTGCAGAGCACAAAACAAAACTTGCCTCATATCGGGAGGCACTTGGGAAGAGAGCCTCTCTGAGGAGGGGCGGAGGGGTGTGTGTGTGGGGGGGAGAAGCTGAGACACTTTCTTGCCCCAAACCCTGCCCTGGCACAGTGACTCACAAACCTGGATTTTGTCCCTGAGGAGTGGAAAGGTCCTTCCCGCATCAGTTACCTCAGCTGTTAAGACCTGTGCCTGAGAGAGGAGACCCCAAACACGTGGTTTGGAAACCCGCCCTGCCTCCCAGAGCAGCAAGGGCCTCAGCAGCTGGAGGGCAGGCAGGCCAGCACTGAGGAGGCTGTGCAGAAGCGAGCCACGTTTTCTGTCCCAGATCCATTGCAGCTCTAAAGGCTTGGTCTAGGGGCCCGGACCTGTGGAGAGACCCCTCGGGGTACTGAGGGGGAAAGGTTCCATTTCCTCAGAGGTGCGGCCTTAGCCTTGCACACCCAGGAGCATGGCTTTGGGTACTATCCCGCTCTGCGGCCGCAGGCGCCATCCTCCCACTCGGAGACACAGCACTGGCGCCCAGCGCGCGCAGCGCCCCCGAGGGTGTGGGCCGGCTGTGCAACCCGTGGGACTGTAACAATCTGGGCATTCTGAGGAGGCTGCCACCCCAGGGCACTACGTGGAGACCAGTCTGAAACGCAACCCCAGTCTTTTGGGGAAATTGGCCTATGTGCTTGTCTAGGAGCTCCGGCCTGAGGGCCGGCTTCTGGTGTGGCACACACCAGGGACCTCAGTGGGGTCCGCTGAACGAACTGGGAGCCATCTTGGTACTCGCTGTCTGCCTTGCTGCTGCTCACCGGTTCATCCCGGAAAGGAACTTACAGACTCCACTGGAGCCCCTATTTTTGCGACTGTCGTCCAAGGGACTTCTTCATGACTCCTGGCCTGGTGGCCCTCCAGACTAGTGTTTAAAAGCTGCTGTCTGTCTGGCTTCCTGTCAGTCTGAATAAATCTAGATGCTGACTGACATCATCCCCCTTGGGACACTGACAGGTCTTTGCACACTCTTACTACTGGGAACCCTTAAAGAATAAAATAGGCTGCGTGGACAATGACAAAGTTCTGAGAGACAACCACGAGCTAAGGCAGGGGTGATGGTAAGGATCATCTCCTACATGAGGTCTTCAAGTACTTCAAGTCTGGGAGAGGTGGCTGTTTCACATAATATATAGAAACCAACACAGAGAGTCAAGCAAAATGAAGAAACAAAGGAGTTCTACCCACAGCGTGCAAGGGAGGTGGGGGACAACCCTTAATGAAATGAAGATAAAGCTAAAAAGCTGTGGGGCAGTTGTGTTAGACTAGCTTGTGGGTTTACCAGCTGCAAGCACTTTGCTTAAATTAATGCGTGAGCATGTGGCAGAGGCGTGTGTGTGTGTGTGTGTGTGTGTGTGTGTGTGTGTGGCCTATATAAGGCTATGGTGCTTTCCCTGGGCAGCGCTTCTCCAAGAGCACTCTCCCTCCACTATGAGGTGCGGTTCTCCTTGCTCCCTTGCCCTTACTGCGAATAGCAGGTTTTCCTTTGTTTATTAGCTCTTTCCCTTTTTGTTGTTTATTTGTGAGCCTCCAATAATCTGGTATGGCCTGACCCTTTCTGGCTCTGCAATTTCTCTACTTTCTGCCCGAATCCTTGCCTTGGCCACCTGCATTCCAAGAACAAAGTGAGACTGTACTTTTTTTCTCTTTATATCCTCTTAAAACTCTGCTTCGACTCATATAAGTCATCAGTTTGTTCCCCAGAAGCAACCTGGGGCATCCTTTTGGACCCTCTGTTCCAATAGCATCTTCGTGTAGATCCAGGGTTTCCTTTGCTCTTGGTTTCTTGTGGCTTGGGGTCAAGCAGGCAGCTATCCTGCTGGCCATCTGACCAGAACCCAGCTACTTTACAATGGAGTTGGGTGTGGAAGGATGAGGGAATGCTGAGGGGAGATATTCCTCCATATAGCCTGGTTTTACTTGCAACCTGATCAGTTACCAAGTTGAGAGATGGAGAAACTTCTGTGTTCCTGACAACATGTACAGAGCTCAGGAAAGAGGCAAAGGTAGATGGAGGTTCTCACCGGTCACCTTAATCCTAGGGGGAGGAACTTGCCTGCAGTGCCTCCAAATGTGTGCTCCAGTGACTCTCACGTCTTTTGTTTTGTGCCTCTAGACTTTTGTTTGGGTTGCTCTCCTTGCTCAGAATGTCTTTCCTCCTCTGTCTGGCTCTCCACATGTCCTTCAAGCATCAGGCATATGGTACTTTAGGACAGCTTCTTCCATTCCATGTGTTATTGGCCCCAACATGCTCTCCCTATGAGCTGCAGTAGTACTTCCTCATATCTGTTCGTGTGTCTCTTTTCCAACAACGGGCAGGTTTATTCATCTTTATTTCATTCCTAACAGATTATTTGGCTTTTAGCAGACAGTCAATAAATGTTTATTGAGTAAATAAATTGAGTAGAGTTTGGAGTTGCAAATAAGTTGAAAGCTAACCTTATGAAACCTTAGTCCTGTCTTAGACTAACTATCTCCAGGTATGTGACTTCTCTATTTGCTGTTTCTGGCTGTGTGGGTGTCATCTGCCTAAGGGCTGGGACCAGATTGAGCAACAATTAAGAAATATTTTTAAATGATATAACAATAGCTAGCATATATTGAGTGATCACAGTCCCAGGCTCTGTTCTAAGCACATTGCATATATTATTTAATTCTCACAATTCTATGAGGTAATCATCCCTGTTTTATAGATGAGGAAACTAAACCCAGAGAAGTGAAGTGGCATACTAAGGACACACAGCAAGATGAAGATCAGGCTCCAGAATTCATACTCTTAACTGCTATGCCTCTTAATGAGAAAGACAGAGATGGTTGAACCTTAATAATTTCAGGTTGATTCTGAGTTTGAAAGGTGGGCCTAGATCACAGGAAAACATACAAACTCCTTTCTACTTTTTTGTCTGTAACCCCATGATTTAATTAGGCTCACCTTCTTCACCTTAATAACTCTTACATGCATATACCCGGCCACTGCCACCACCTCTGCAGCAGTTATTTTTATTTTCCCCTTTCCTGAATGAACAGGGTTCTAATTGTAGGTGGAGTGAGAAGAGTTGCGAGACTCCAGCAATCATGCAGTCCCGATGAAATGCAAAGTAGCTTAGACTATAAAATGAGATGGTACATTAACTTATGAAACCCGGGATAGAACAAAAACATTCATTTCTTTCCACAACAATCTCTAAAGGAATAACTGTCACCTTTAAGCTCTTCAGTGCATAAGAAAAGTAGATCCTTTGGTGGGAAATTTACATATTGTGTTCACTGAAGGCTAGTTGGAATTTCCTTTGGAGCCACAGAGTGACCTCTATTGAGAGAAGAGCTCATTACATAGCGAAGCAAAGTGAAAAGGAAGAACTTATCAATAAACCTTTGAAACATAGTTATATTTAGTTTTAAAAAAATCATCAAATTAAAGAGGAACCTATAAATATATTAAAAATGCTAAGACTTCCCAGGGTAGCTACATAATTGCAGAGCTTAAAAATCAACTGAGCACACATATTTTAAAAGACCTCCATGGAGATATTGAACATTTTTATACATGTTTACATATGGATATTTCCATATCTACTGTCAGGAAAAAAAGGGAAGATATTTATAGTTACTGAAGCAAGGATTTAGACTTAAGCAGCTATATAGTTTTTATTTCAGAGACATGGGATTCTGGAATAGATTTTATTGGAGAGGAAAGATAGGTTTCTTTTTTCTGTAGATGTCTTTGGGAATCAAAGCTGCATCTTATAATTTGATAGGAGTTTAGCTTGAGGGTGAAGTGATTGACTAAAACTTCAATAAGCTATATGCATTCTGTGAAAATTAGTCTCTGCATTTAAAATAATATGATTGTGACCTAAATTGCCAAAAGCAACAAGAGTCAGGAAAAGAGTACTCTTCCAAAGGCAAAAAAAAACCATCCCTAAGATTTAAGATTTAACTTGCTTAAATGAAAGATATTTAAGTAGGTATTCAACTGACAACTTTAGGAAAAAAGCAAACAATGGAATCTGGATGAATTTTTTCCCCTTCCTATCATAGCTTCCTCCCGGTAAGTGTTGCAATTCTGGGTGAATTTAGTACTCCTCCTTTGTTTTCATTTTCATAAGGGGAGATTGTGTTTGTGTGTGAAATGTATATTTTACTATGGTCCTACATGATACTAAAATTTCAAAGTAAAAAAGACAGGTAAAGATATTTACTGACACTGACCAAAACATATACAAGTATTTCTGAAGAACAGGCTGAAAATGTTTCCTGATTTATTTTTTAACACAGAAACCCATATTACACTGAAGACAAAAGATGCCAGCTTTCCTTTGTGGAAAAGTGCATCACTGGCCGTAAGCTCTATCAAGAGAGCAGTTTTTGTCCTTAAAGAACTTCAGGGCAGAGATACTTCTAGTGAAAGGGTAGTTGATGCTCCCAGGTCTCGCAGAGTAAGGTCCATATGAGAGAAGTGAGAGTACTGGAGTTTACTATTTACATCAAAATTGCCTCTGGGCTCTGTTGAAAGATGTGGCTTGAAAAACAACCAGTATTAGGACTAAGGAAGTATATCCGCAAAGCATGTGGTCCAGGTCATAACCGTGTCCATGGCACAGCGGCCTCTTCTCAGAACAGTGCCCAGACAGCACACGTTGGTTGCATGGTGACCATGGCAGATCACCACCAGGAACAACTCCTTTGGTGTTCCAAAGGGAAATTAGCATGTAAAGCTAGCCAAGAAAAGGCCTTTCCCACATCCACTGCTGCCTTTGGGGCGCTGAGGCCACTCTCCATAGTCAGCCGCTGTGATTGAGAACATTTGCCCAGCATGAGTACCATTCTTTCTATTCAAATTGCTTCATCTAAGTCTTAAAAGGCATTTCAAAAACCAGATGATTCAGTAAAAAATGCAATATAGTCCAAAGTCATAACTTTGAAATTATTTCTGCTCATTCAAGTAAATTGTCTCCTCCAGAAATCTGAAATTAGGTGTGGTAAATTAACAATTATACAAACAGAGCTGCTTTCAATAATTTAATTATCAGACTCATGCCCAAAAAAAAGAATGGGCATGAAATATTAACTAATACTCTTAAAGTAGTTTGGACACAGTCACACACACATCAAGACAGGAAAAGAAATTCTCCCCAAAATGCCAGTTTTTTGTTATTTGAAAAATAATAACATGATTAGAGGTAAACAATATTTTCTTCGGCTCCATCTCCAGTTTCCCCATCTTGTCGGGTCACTGTCTGTAGATTTAGCTTTGCATCTGCTATAAGCATTTGCAGGTCAGGGCCGTGTGGATTTGAGTCACAAGGAGTTGGGAACTCAGTCTCAGAGATGTCCAAATCTGCAATAGAGAGACAGCACAGGTCACAGGAAAGTCAGCTTTGAGACCCATACGGAGGTTGAACTATGACTCACAGAGGAATGTGTAGAGTTCAGTGAGAAACAACAGATATCTAATGATTTAATCAGTATCATTAAGATGTATTTAGTTGTGAGTACAATGACTCCTGTGGCTAAAAATAACCTTTATAAAATACTCCTAGGGAAGTGTCAAATAAACAGATACTTGTCACCATTTGTGGGCTGTGGAAACACTGCTGCTGTGGAAAAAAGGGTACCCATGTATTTTTTTAAATGGGTCTAAGAGCTTAGGAATACAATATGTACTCTAGATATGTGCAGTTAACTATGTTTTCATCTGCATAGCATCTTTCCTCAGATATCTCAAAGTCAAGAATTGACTTCAAGACAAGAAATGTATTTGGGGTTTTGTTGATATGGGGAAGGGGCGGTGAGAAAGGAGCTGAGGGATGGGGACCCTTTCGCCTGCCCGTTATGCAAATCTGTTAACATTGCATACCACTTAGCCAGAGCAGCCAGGTTCCTAGGGAAAATCATTCCAATATCAAATATGACTGGATGTACTTTTTCTGTTACCTAGCAACAGCAAGGCACAGTCTGTTCTCTTCCCCCCCGTCCCCACTGGTAAACCCTCTAATAAATATATGGTTTAAAAGGGAGGCAAAGGAGGGTTCTGATTTGAAGAAAAGGCTCTTTCTGCAAACCATTTTCTCTGCGCTTGCTCCATTGACCATCCTCCCTAAGGCCCAGCTATACAGCAAAATTGCACATCCCCAGCTCCAGAGGGAGCAGACAGCAGAGCATGCATGGAAACACAGGCGGGGGAGACATGGAGTCAGAGGCCACCTACTCTTTTCCAGTCATTTTCAAGGAGTCATTCTAATCCTTGCCACATTTGATTCAAAGCCTCGATTATTTAGATGGATACACATAACTACTGGCATCCTAATGACAAAGGTGCTTGTGACTTTTGCCCTCTTGACAAGGATCTTTGGTTGTCAGGGAAAGTGGAAAGCAAGGCCTGGCAGGAATGAAGAGCAAGGCCCTCACAAGGCTCCATCTTGGGAGATACGGTACCCTTTGCTACATACCTCCTTTATCACTTCTGCAATGGGAAAAGGGCAGCCAGGGCCACAGGAAGGAGACACGGGTTACCTGGAGGGGCTGACCTGTGCCCCTGAAGCAGAGCAGGGCCCAGGAGAAGGGAGGAAAAGAGGAGGTGAGGAGAGGCTGCATACCACAGCTCAGCTCAAAGGCTTAGGTCATCCATGACTCTAGATGCCAATGGGGCACAAAGAAGAAAAAGCCACCCTGGCCAGTTGGCTCCGTGGTAGAGTGTAGGCCTGGAGTATGGATGTCTGGGTTCGATTCCCATTCAGGGCACACAGGAGAAGCACCCATCTGCTTCTCCACCTCTCCCCTTCTCGCTTTTCTATCTCTCTCTTTCTTTCTCCCCTCCTGCAGGCAAGGCTCAATTAGAGTGAGCTGGCCCTGGGCACTGAGGATGGCTTCATAACCTCTGCCTCAGGTGCTAAAATGTCTCCAGTTGCAATAAAGCAAGGGCTACACATGGGCAGAGCATTGCCCCCTAGTGGGCTTGCCAGGTCGATCCCGGTCTGGGCATATATGGGAGTCTGTCTCTGCCTCTCTGCCTCCCCTCCTACCTCCCCTCCTCTGACAAAAAAAAAAAAAAAAAAAAAAAATCCATTTTACTGACCTTGATTCCAAATCCTGCACCTCAAACACTAGGAACTCAGTACTGAAAACACATCTACTGAAGAGGCCTCGAGCTACCACCACGTATAAAGTGGCTTCTCTGGAACAGCTCTAGGTCTTACCTCCCTCACCTAATCAGGCAAACACAACTCTCCTGGGCAATGATCTCACTATCAGAACAATATAAATCAACCTAGAATATTCTATGTTCTGTTTCATCACAATGGGAGACAAAGTATGCCTGTGTGGTCATAACACAGTTTCACAATTTCAACTCCTTTTCCTCGTGGTTGAATGAATAAGTCCATTTCACCTCTAAAAACAAATATTCCCAGTTAAACTACTGATGTTTTGTATTACACAAATTAAAGAAAAATAAGAAACCTACACAAACCTCAAAACGTTCATCTAGCAGAGTTGGGCAGGTTGGAAAACAGTCCACCAAAGACACTACAGTGCTGCCTCCTAGCCAACACAAGGCCTGGTCAAGGCACAAGAACCACTGCACGGAGAAGGAACAACCATCCATTGAGTGAGGTAGTTGGTTTGTGACTACTGACAAATGAGACAATGCCAGGCACAATGAAACCCTTAGTCCATGTAAGTTTCCTTTCTCTGGGTGTAAAAACTTTGGCATAGAATAAAAAACACTGGTGAGTTTAGGAATCTGGGAAGTCTCCTTAATGGCTTCAAGAGAAGACTTACTTAAAAAGAGCCAAGAAACCAAATATATATCAGAAAGAAATCCTTGATCTGAAGTTAAATTGTAGGTCCTAGTTCAGGAAAATGGAAAACCAAGAATGAATTGGAGGGAAGGGGCAGTTAATGTGTGTGTGCATGTGTGTAAGGGGGTATAAAAGCTTTATCAGAATTTTTTCAAATATGAATAAGAATATATCTCTAGGTGATCGCTTGTTGGACCCTCAAGTGAATGGCGACGTTATAATCCCAGATGTCTTAATGGAAGTGTCACCTGGAGGCAAACTTAATTTCCTTCTTGGTTTCTACCTGAACTATATATTTAGGCAAGGTCAGACAGCCTGTCTTTGAAATTAAAAACTGTTCTGTGATTTCAGATTTTATTACTCCACTTCAACCCTGAAAGAACTCCAGCACAGAAATTGTATATTTTTCAAGTTCAGCCACCTTTTTCCACACTTTTTACCCTAGAGAGTATGATCATCATATAGAACCCTAAACTCAAAAAACATTTGCTAAAATAAAACCTCACTGATTCAGAAAGCAGAGTTCCTGGGCAAGTAAAGTTAATCATCCAATTTGAGTTGTGATCAAAATGCCTGTAAATTGCCAGACATAGAAATAGAATACCTCTTTTTATTAATAAGTAAAGAAATATTAATACAATCATAATTTGAGCAACTAAAAAACCAGATCCTACTGTAATGAAACAAAACTTCAGGCTACAAAGGACCTTCCGATCTAGTGTCTCAACACAATTTTCCCTCTTAGTTGACATACAAGAAATACCTTAGCATCCCTCTGGAAACTAAGCAGAGCAAGCACTGCTGATCTTAAAATAAGGACAAGTAGATGAAACACATAAAAGCCCAAAAGCCTGGTTAAACCAAGTAGAGAGGTAGAATATTACTGCAGGTTTTTTTTTTCTCTAGTTAACTCAACTTTTATTCATATCCTTCACAAGAAATTCCTTTAGACTCACTGTACCTTCTGCACTGATAGCCAGAGACAGCTTCCTAAATCTCCCTATTTTTTGCCCTAGTTGCACCCTATTGTTTGACATTCGCATTTGTCATTTTCACACTTTTCTCACCAGCTGTTGGAATGTCAAACTATTGGGGGAGCAAATCTTGGGTCTGGGATGACACATAACCATAGAAATCAGCTTCTGAAAAGCTGATACTAGCAGAAAGTAAAACTGGCCTTCCCTTCATCATTTCACCATCCTATTGTTCTTTTGTGCCAACTGAATCATTGGTTGTTTCCAAGACCAGTCTACAAACTCCATGTATTAAATGCAACCATGTGCCATATTTAAAAGGAACAAAGTGACTCCTAAACTGAGGAGTGAATGAAATCTTTTAAACCACCATAAACTGTAACCTTGGGCAAGTCATTTTCCTTCCTCTTAGCTTTAGCTCATGAAGAATCCAACTGAAATCATTATTCAGGCTTCTTAATCTTCTTATACTCTGTGTTTTGGCTCAGTGACTCACCAAATAATATTCTAGAGATGCAACAAACTGAATGCAGTTTTCAACTGCTTTATGCTCAAGAAATGCACATTTATTATCTTAAGTTGCCTTTAAAATAATGTTTTAGTGTGATTTCCAGACATATGGCCCATCCCTCTACCTTTATTCTCCCCAACAACACATACTTGAGTTGAGCCACGCACGTCCTACATGATAGGGTTTGGAAAGCTACCGAATGAGGGGAAAATAATGTCCACAGTCCAGACCTGGACTTGATCTTTCCTTCTATGAACAGCCAACTTGTCATAAAGAACAGGTTTGTGACGAGTCAGAAAGGGTTGTCTATCATTTAAAAAGTTAATGCAGTCTCTGCTTTTATCTGCATTTTCTGAAAAGCATTTGAAATAATAATTTTTAAACAAAAGCTTTATTGAAATTTAAAAGCACCAGTATAATTTTTATTATGAAGATCAACTCTCAAAGTCAGAATTTAGCTTCCCAATGTGCCCAGTGATCAGGCACTCAGTAGCTCAGTGCAAAAAAATGTATGCTGAGTCTACTGTTGAGATTACTGGCAATGCCTTGGTCAGCCATGTCTTATCCTGTTCCATTCTCCCCAACAAAACTCACAAAACAGAGGTTTGTGTCTTCTGGGTCTTGGCTCTGTTGTTATTTTAATGAAGCATTCTGAGTTGCACTTAGTATATCCCTTGTGCATGTTCCTAAAATCAAAATTTACACTCTCCTAAAATAACTCTCCCTCCAAAAAAATTTGTCATTAATGTTCCAAGTCTGCAAAATAAGCTGTATTCCCTATTTAATGATTGATTCATGCTTATACTATGAAACATTTAAAAAATTGTTTCCTGATGGCATTACTAGTAATCACTATTTTTTCTCAAGAGCATTAATACACAGCATTTTCCTTCTAATGGGAAACACTTATTGTATAAAGCTTGAGGTATCTTCAGAGCAAAGGAAAATCAGTCTCTGTCCCTTATTTTAACTCCACTTTTTATAGTGAGCCACAAACAGGATGTGAGCCTGTGGCTCTGGAGCCTGACCAGGCGGTGGCACAGTGGATAGAGCATCAGACTGGGATGCAGAAGACCCAGGTTCGAGACCCCGAGCTTGCCAGCTTGAGCGCGGGCCCATCTGGCTTGAGCAAAAGCTCGTCAGCTTAGACCCAAGGTTGCTGGCTCCAGCAAGGGGTGGCTCCGTCCGTCTGCTGAAGGCCACGGTCAAGGCACATGTGAGAAAGCAATCAATGAACAACTAAGGTGTCACAATGGCAACAAAAAACTAATGACTGATGCTTCTCACCTCTCTCCGTTCCTGTCTGTCTGTCCCTATCTATCCCTCTCTCTGACTCTCTCTCTGTCCCTGTAAGAATAAAAAAAATTTAAAAAAAAAAACGCTCTGGAGTTGACATCTGAAACCAATGACATCAATAAGTGTTATGAGTCCCCTTACTAATCCTCATGTACCAATATTGCACGTGAAGTGAAATAACTAAAGTATGCTCTGGGTGTGTGCACACACACCTGTGGTGTGCATGCATAAGTGTGTAATATAAGAAAGCAAACAATTATTTTTAAGTTGTGACTATTAGAGTTAGACTTTATTTTGTTATCAGTGATTAACATATTTGGAATAATCTGTTAATTATATAAGTAATGTTGACAAGAAACATGGCAATTGAAGCAATCAATACAACAAAGATGCAATTATATTAACACAAGACATGCTCTGATACTTCATTCTCTCTGCTGTCTGTACTCTCACTCTTCTTTCTCCCAGAAGGGTGCCAGTGTTACAGAATCATGACCTTACCCTCAGCAAGCTCCATGGGAGGACGGGGCAATTGCTTCTACCTTCCCCTCTTCTTTGAGATGTATTTCAAAAGCTGTGCTTCTTTTTATTTCAAAACTGTGTGTTTCTCTAAACAGGATGCTTAAAGGTATTAAAGTAAAAGAATACAGTGGCCAAATAATTGATGAAATGCTGAATAAATAAAGTTTCTTTATTGACAGGGTCCTTATAACTTGAACAGGATCACCTGTATTATTAATCTCAGAGGGAAAAACAATAAGTGGCATTCCCCAAACTCAGCAAGATTTTTAAGTGTACTTTGCAGTGTTGTGTTCCATGCAGCATACTTTGGACAATACTGCACTAGAGAATGATACACCTATCACAGACTAAGAGAGAGACAATAAATGACCAAGATGCCAGAATAAATCAGGGATGGGAAGCTGGAAATAGGTGAGGTTTCCCCAATTCAGAAACCCTTAACTCTTTATATAATATCGAGAGTGGATACAAGCAATAATCAACAATGACTGCTGGAATCACTAGGAGAAAAACTGATAGAATGTGCCGAGTGATCAGGCACTCAGTACCTCAGTGCAAAAAAATGTATGCTGAGTCTACTGTTGAGATTACTGGCAATGCCTTGGTCAGCCATGTCTTATCCTGTTCCATTCTCCCCAACAAAACTCACAAAACAGAGGTATGTATACTTTATAATGAGGTAGACCAAGCTGATAGCATCTGAATCCACAGATCAAACTTATTATCACAAAAAAGGCATAGTAAGTATCCTTTTGAGATGAAGACAGGAGCTGTACGACATAGACAACACAGGAAATATACAACCCCACTATGAAGATTTTTTTCATGTAAAAAATAAATAAACCCTGTATCTATTCAAGGAACAAACATGTTCCCAACTACCAGTTTATAGGAAATATGGTATGGGGTAAAATAATATGTTAAATGATACCACAGGGATAAAATCAACAAAATCCAGAATGTAAGAAAATTTTCAGAAAATAATTCCTCCCAAAAGAACTCTTTTAATTAATAACCCAGTCTTTTCAAGATATTGTAAGATTAAAATTTTAAATAAAAGAGACTTGAGAGATATACAAACCTAATATAATACATGAAATTATCTGGATACCAATCTAAATAAACCAAGGGAAAAAAATTGAGACAATCAGAGAAATTCAAGTATAATTTTAAGTAATGGCTGAATTTTTTAGTTGTAATTTTTAAGTGTTGATGTTATAAAAAGAAGAGAGAGAGAGAGAGTCCGTATCTTTTAGAAAGAGATACTAAGTTATTTTTGGATGAAATGACACAACATCCTGTATTTGCTTTAAGAGAACCCAACTCTAAAAGAGAGAAAAGGGCACTGAGTAACTAGAATTGACTATATGTTGATAATCATTAAAGCTGAGAGTTCATTAAATGATTCTCTCTGCTTTGGTATGTATTTGAAATGTTCCATGATACATTTTTTTTTTTTTTAACAGGGACAGAGAGAGAGTCAGAGAGAGGGATAGATAGGGACAGACAGGAATGGAGAGAGGTGAGAAGCATCAATCAATAGTTTTTCGTTGCCATTGCGACACTTTAGTTGTTCATTGATTGCTTTCTCACATGTGCCTTGACCGCGGGCCTTCAGCAGACCGAGCAACCCCTTGCTGGAGCCAGCGACCTTGGGTCCAAGCTGGTGAGCTTTTGCTCAAGCCAGATGGGCCCACGCTCAAGCCGGCGACCTCAGGGTCTCGAACCTGGGTCTTCCGCATCCCATCCCAGTTCGATCGATGCTCTATCCACTGCGCCACCGCCTGGTCAGGCCATGATACATTTTTTTTAAAGCCCATAATTAAACTATAAAATTATAAAGGGTTCTCTGTCATTACAACAGTATAGCTTCTATATATCTGACATAAATAGAACTCTTTAGCAATAAATTAGAGGCCTCCTCTAGATGCCAAGTGTGTTTAGGTTAATTTTACTGAAACTGCATGACAAGACTTTGGCAAGTGTCGTGTATGGGTTTATATCTCTAGAAAGATACACAATTCTTATGAACTAATCCCATAAAATAGATGAGGTTCATTTGAGTTTATAGCTGCCCATAAAAAATGATACAGATTCCAGAATTGTCTTTGCTCTTACCTAAAAAAATATAACATCTCCTATGTGAAATGTTATTCAGAAAAGATCTCATTTTATAGCCCAGGTGCATTTGACCATAGCAATTAATTACTGAGGTTGAGGTTCTCTTGGAATCTGGATTCTTATTCTTTAACCTTTTGAGTCCACTTAAAACTAAAATGTAACATTTAAGAAATAGGAAGTAAAAGTTGTGTGTCTAGTCCAAATATATCAAAGCTAATTTCAGTTCATAATAATAGTAGGTGTCAATATCTATTGTCAAAAGGATGAATGAATTAGTGACTACCTCATTCAAACGGTCTACCTACTCTAATTAGAGTTGTGGGAGTCACCAATTTGAAATTCTTATGTTTAGAAAAGACCTTAAAATTTTCTTTAGTCTAATCCCTGTCTTCTCAGAAGAATTAAACTGAAAATCAAGATAGTATTGCTTTGTAGAGCTCCTCTCTTTAAGCCACTAACATCCTTGAGTCAAACATTCAATTCAATCCTCACACCAATCCACAATGGCAGGAACACTGGAATATGAAAGAGAGCCTAAAACCAGCACAGAGAAAGGCCTAACCTGAAAGCAAACACAGCTCGGGAACACAAAAAGCTATTTCAGCTACAAAGCAAAAGCAAGATTCCATAAAATAGAAACTATAAGAGAACAAGAAACATCTTTTGGAAATTATAAATATTTTAGCTAAGCCTGCCAGGCAGTGGTGCAGTGGATAAAGTGTTGGACTGGGACACGGAGGACCCACGTTCGAAACCCTGAGGTTGCTGGCTTGAGCGCAGGCTCACCAGCTTGAGCGAGGGGTCACTGGCTTGAGCGCAAAGGTTGCTGACTTGAAGTCCATGGTTGTTGGCTTGAGCAAGAGGTCATTCACTCTTCTGAAGCTTCCTGGTCAAGGCACACATGAGAAAGCAATCACTGAACAACTAAGGAGCTGCAATGAAGAATTGATGCTTCTAATATGTCTCCCTTCCTGTCTGTCTGTCCCTATATGTCCCTCTCTCTGACGCTCTCAGTTTCTGTAAAAAAAAAAAAAAAAAAAAAGTATGTTAGCTGAATTTTTCAATGTAAGAGGTTAAAGATAAGAAAATCTCCCAGAAAGTAGAACAATATGAAGAAATGGAAATAGAAGGAAAAAAAATAGAAAAATCAGAGGATCCAAAAGGCCCAACTTATAACCAGAAACAGTTTCAGTAAGACAAAACTAAAGAGGAGCAATATTTTTGAGAAAAAGAAGATTTCTCAGAATCAAAAGAAGTTATGTCCCTAGATTGAAAGAATCCAGTGAAAAACTGTTAAAATGATTTTAACAAAAGACCACACTAAGGTAGCCTGACCAGGCAGTGGTACAGTGGATAGAGCTTCGGACTGGGATGCAGAGGAGCCAGGTTCAAAACCCTGAAGTCACGGGCTTGAGTGCCAGCTTACCAGTTTGAGCGCAGAGTTGCTGGCTTGAGCGTAGGATCATAGACATGACCCCATGGTCGCTGGCTTGAGTCTGAAGGTCGCTGGCTTGAAGCCCAAGGTTGCTGGCTTGAGGCCAAGGTCGCTGGCTTGAGCAAGGGGGTCACTTACTCTGCTGTAGCCCCCCGATCAAGGCACATATGAAAAAAATAATGAATGAACAACTAAGATGCCACAGTGAAAAACTGATGCTTCTCATCTCTCTCCCTTCCTATCTGTTCCTCTCTCTGTCTCTGTCAAAAAAAAAAAAGGCCACACTAAAGCATATTATAAAATTCATCCAGAAAGAGGTAAAAAGGCTTTCAAAAAGTGAGAACAGGTTACAAACAAAGGGTTAGGAATCAGAAAAGCATCAGACTTCTCAACAGCAACACTGGGAAGTGCAAGAATCAACTCTTTCAAAATTCTGAAGGAAAAGAATTTCTTTCTAGACTTCTAAGCCCAGATATATTATAATATTATAAAAACCAAGTGTAAAAGTAGCAAAAATTGATAAACAAAGTGAAAAGGGCATTTCAACAAATTTTGGGGGAAAATTGCCTTCATTACATCTTTTCTTAGGGAATTTGCAGATATGCTCCACCAAGTAAAGAAATATGTCATTGCCAGGGAGAAATGGGATCGAGGACATAGGATCCAGAATAGCACAGATGTGAGGGATACCTGCCAGCGGAGCGACATCTCAGGCCTGGAGAGCAACAGGGTCGGATGGGAACAAGAGGACAGAGGATCATGAAAGGAAACTTTCCTAGAAGGAAATGAAGCTGATAAAAACTGGATGTGTCCAGTCTGTGTGAAATATTGTTGAACAGTTATTGAAAGAGGTATAGGAGCTTTGGAGAAAAACATAGTGGAAGGTAGGAAAAAGATAAGAAAACGAAAAACTCAGGCAGATGGTTCAAGTCTTGGAACAATAGAACAACATTATTTTAAGTAGCTTCTGCCCATGCAATTAATTTTTCTCCATCTTGAAAAAACTCATCTCTCACAGTTTTTTCCCCCAATCTTTAAGTGCCTACATGTATTTTGTAAATATGATTTCTCTGAAAACTAATTCTCAAAGTACAAAATATATTGTGCTCATGCAAAAAGAATCAATGTGTCTGTGTAATTTAGAGTGGGCATTTTTGAAATTCCAGAATCTGCTGCTAGAAAAAAACATTCGTGAACAGGCAATTCACAGAAGAGGAAACCTAAAAAGACAACAAAAACAAAAAGGTACTGAATCTTACTGGTAATTAGGGAAGTACAAATAAAAAGAATAAGTTATTATGCCATACCCATGATATTGGCAAAAATTCGGGAACCCTAACAGTACTGTGTTGGGGAGAATCTGAGGAAACTGGAACTCTTGTGTGTAGCAGCTGAAAGTGATACTACACAACTTTACAGAGAAATCAGTAATACCTGGCAAAACCAAAGACATCTCTACCACTTCTAAGTATTACAGTCTATACAAGCTCTCATTGCTCTGCACAAGAAGGTGTGTCAAAAGGGATGGTTACTGAGAATCCTTTTTAATAGGAAATAAACTGGAAACATCCTACTGCTTACTAGTGGGGTAATGAATATACTGTTATTTATTCATGCAACAGAAGAGTATATCATAATTTTAAATGAATCTGTGCAGTATGTATGAATATGCACATTGAGTTAAAAAAAAAAAACAAGTTATGAAAGACCCATAGGTCTATATACCGTATTTCCCCACGTATAAGTGGCACACTTTTCTGAAAAATTAGGGTCTAAAAACTGGGTGCGTTTTATACAATGCTTATAGATTTTTTTACTTGCATTTTCCGCTTTTTTGCACTTGTTTTTAGGCTCATTGTTGAAGACAGTGATTCATCATCAGACACAGATGAGGGCAAGCTAATGGATGGGAGTTTTGACAGTGATGAGGAGTTGTATGAATTTTATGATGAATAAAACTTGAGTTCAATAACTTTATGTAATACACTTTTTTTTTTCAAATTTTGGGTCCCAAAATTAAGGTGTGGCTTACACATGGGAGCATCTTATACATGGGGAAATATGGCACATACATACACACGAAGAGAGAGGAAGGGAGGGAGGAAAGAGAAAGACAGGGCAGAGGTGGGGAGGGGAGGGAGAAAGGGAGAGGGGAAAATGAGGCAGGAGAAGAGGGATAGGTTATTTAAGTGTTAAAACTATATATATTATTTATATTTACATATATACATAGTGATAGCATTAAAACATGCCATGGAAATGATATTCACTAATCAAAGAATATTGGCGGTCTCTAAATAGGAAAAAAAGAGGAAGGAACATTATATCTGGAACATTTCTTTAAAAAAAGGCAAAGGGATATCTAAATCAAAAATGGAAAACTGTTAATATTTGTTAAATATATGTCTGATCATACTTTCTATAATTTTCTGTAAATTTGAAATTTTTCATAATCAAAACTTTCATACTAAAAAATGCATTAAATTACACAGTAACCAATTGCAACCTGTGGTCTTTATTTGGATCTTGAGTCAAAAAATAAAAAACAAAGTGGAAAAAGTACACACACAATTTACAAAATAACTGGAAATTTAAATACTACTGAGTATATGTTGATATTATGGAATTTTTGATACATTTTCCTTTGTGTGATAACGCTTGAAGAAATAGAGCCTTATCTTTTAGAGATATGTACTGAAATGTTTAGAGATATATACCAAAATGTTATGTGTTTAGACATGATTTTTACATATTGCTTCAAAATAATATAGGATGTGGAAGATAGCTGAAACAAGACTGTTTCTAAGTTCCTAAATTTTTGAAGTTGGGTGGTTGTTATATTTCTCTGTTTATTTTTGTACATGTCTGAAATTGTCCATAATTATATTTAGGTAGACAAAATACACACCAAGGTTAATTTTAAATCAAAATAAATTAAGATTTTCAACTTTTTAAGAATGCACCAAATAAAATGACACATAAGCCTCCAGCTACAAGGACAGGGCAGTATTTTCACGGCATAGAATTCTGCTGAAGGCTGTACAGAACAGGGTCTTCCAAGTACCATGCCAATAAAGTGCACTTTCTGGAAACTGCCTGCTGCATTGTAAGAGGTATGCCTCTCATTTTGCTGAGAGAAGAAAAACTGAATTTATTTCTCTGCCAGGTGAATAATGCAGGAAATCAACCTAGGAATTTTAATGCTGCATTTACATCTTACTGGTTCAGTAGAAGGAGAAGCAGCTGTTCCAGTTCTTAAGCACACAAAATCCAGTGTTTTTCTCTAAACCAGAAGAAGGCAAGCAATTAAAGCAGACAAACCCAAGCTAATTAGTTCTACCGAGTTCTTAATAATTATGTAATTAGCAGACTAAAAGTAATGGCATATAATTTTTGAAAGGTCTAGAAATGAGGGCATTTTTCTTTTGATCAACTATAAACTTGAAATGTCAAAGAATTTTCATGCCTTTTCTGTTCTGAGAAACTGATATTTACAGTGTTCAGATCAACATAAAATTCTCTTTAAAAATGAGAAAGATTATTTTTTTCATTTGTATTTGTTTGAAAAAACATTTGTCAAGAAACCAAACCCTGAAATAATCTTTTCCAACTGCAGGCCACTCAAAACTGATTATAACTTTAAAAGTACAACATAGAGAAAATGTTTTGTTCAACGCAGATTTTCACACTCTTGGTATTCTTTTCATGTTTATGCTTGCTCTCAGAATAAGATATTATATTCCCTTTCTAAAAATGAAATTTAAAGTAATTATTTTAATAAATTACACTATTAAAGAAGTAGCCAGCCTGACCAGGCGGTGATGCAGTGGATAGAGTGTCGGACTGGGATGCGGAAGACCCAGGTTTGAGACCCCAAGCTCGCCAGCTTGAGCGCAGGCACATCTGGCTTGAGCAAAAGCTCACCAGCTTGAACCCAAGGTCGCTGGCTCCAGCAAGGGGTTGCTCGGTCTGCTGAAGGCCTGCAGTCAAGGTACATGTGAGAAAGCAATCAATGAACAACTATGGTGTCGCAATGGCAATGAAAAACTATTGATTGATGCTTCTCACCTCTCTTCGTTCCTGTCTGTCTGTCCCTATCTATCCCTCTCTCTGACTCTCTCTCTGTCCCTGTAAAGAAAAAAAAAGAAGTAGCCAGTTTGCAGAGCAGAGGCAAAATGAGGACATTAAACTACCAAAATAACAATCAGAAAAGAAAATATGTATGATATGATAAATTGCTCTACTCAAGCTAGCTCTCCAAACTATGAATTGTCTTATGCATTTAAATGTCATGTGAAGCTCCTCGACTTGTTAATATCTTTGCTTTCTGCCATGTGACCTATGGCTAACACTGGACCTTAAAGAAGCTTGTTAATTTCTCTTTAATTATCTACCAGCAGACACAAATCCCAAGTTTGGCACAGTATCTTCTCCCTTTTAGACAGACCTCTTTCTTCTGTAAACAACTCTTCTCAAGAAGGAGCTATAACATTACCATGTAATTGAACTTTTCTTTAGTGGAATCAGCCACTAAAGAAAGGATCATGAGGAGTAGCCTCTGTTACTCCATTAATGACCAATGGCACTCATTCCTTCGAGACCACTGAGGGCCACGAAGCACACTGCCCTGAAGAAGCCTGTTCCCTCCTGGGGTAGAAAGATGCAAACCTACACAAGTGCAATAAAGACAGGACTTTCTGACCATGGTTAATAAATACTACCCACAACTGGACACCACATCAGACCCTTCAGAAGGAGAGCTTCCAGATGTGGTGGCCAGGACAGAGGCTCATCTGCACTGAATCTTGAAGGCTGACCAGAATGTCTAAGGAAAAGATGGCCTCTTGTGGAGGTATTCCAGGTGGAGTTCACCACTCTTGCAAAGGAAGAAACTGCTAGGTGCTGTAGAAAAAGAAGAGTTGTTAAGTTTGGCTGGAATATGAGTTTGTGAAGATGAATAAAGAAAAGTGGGTGCTGGAAAAGTAGATTGTGGAGGATCTTGAATGGGAGTGTTGAGTGTTTTAACTCTAAGGAGTAAAAGAAAAGTCAGCTTGGCAGCTACTGGTGATCAGGACCCTTCTATGATCCTCTATAAATCTACATACTTGGCTTCACCTGCACATACTGCTGCCCTGACACGAGAGATGCAGCTCCAGGAGCAGGGGGAAGGGAGCTTTATTGCTCCTGGTTATTCCTGTCTGGAATGAGTCCACATTCAACCAATTAAGTATTCATCACTTTAATGGATAAAGCATCCATTCTTTGTCAATCAATAGAGGGTATGTCAACATAAACTGGCTTGAGCTTCTTTTCCATTCATTCTTCAGTGCTGAGAGCCTAGTATATGCCCTGTCCTGGGCTGAACACCAGGACACCAAGTTGAACAAGATCTTGTCTCAGCACCCAGAAAGTTTAAAGTCCATATAATCACTTCAAAAACGGTTTCTGTTTCTTAGAAGTTAAGTAAGCACCTACTCTAGGAGCTATTCTACTCCTGGTATTTATCCAAGATAAATAGTCATCTACTTTCCATGAAACATAATTCACAAAAAGCCTTGTACAAGAATGATCACAGTAGCTTCATCCATAATAGCAAAACAAACAAACAAATAAAAAAACAAACAAAAAAGTAGAAATAAGCCAGGTGTCCATCAAAAGAAGAATGAATAAGTAAATGGTAAATTTATCAATGCAAGATTATTCAGGAATAAAAGAGAACCAACAATAGATTCACACAACAGCATGGATGAACCTCAAAAATAATATGCTGAGTGAAAAAAACACTAAACACAAAAAGCTACAGAGTGTCTGGTTACACTCCATTTCAGAATAAGCAAAATTAACCTGTGGTGATGGAAAGCAGATGAGTATTTGCTTTTGGGGATGGGGATTGGTTGGAAAGGGGAACAGGGAGCTTTCTCGAGTAATGGAAACATTCTGTGCCTTGATAGTCTTTCCACAAAACTGATTGAATAATAGAATTAATAGCTGAGTCTTTCACTGTATGGAAATTACATGTCAATCAATAATCTATATAAAGCATTTTGGAGTTTAAAGGGGGGGTGACAAAATATGGTGAAAAGTAATAAAAGGGCCTACTGGGCGCTTCAGGGTCACACAGGAGAGGCTTCTTATCCAGACTCAGAAGATCTGGATAGAGTCTGAAAGAAAGTGAGTCTGGAGTTAAGACTTGCAAGATGAATAAAAATTAATCAGATTAGGAATAAAAGACAGAGAAGAGGACATTCCCAACAGAGAAAAGATATGTTCAAAAGGTAAGGGGCCTGCCCTTTTGCATGACTGAGAGAACTTCATATGGTTGGACCACAGGGTCAAGATGGATGGAATAGTATAAAACCAAGACTGAGAGATTAGAGGCCAGGTCACTCCTCCTGTACTTCATCAGGGATGACTGACTTCAGCACATGGCATGTTAGAATAAACCCAAAAAAGTTGAGCCAGACAATCCCTAAGAGGGCTGGACATGAACCCTTAGCCACAGGTTCGAGTGCTGGCCTGGGGGTTAAACAAACTCTATCTTAAATACATCGTGTTGAATTTGGTTTTCTTTTTTTTCTTCTTTATTCTCTTTTATTCAGTGAGAGGAGGGGAGGCAGAGACAGATTCCTGCATGTGCCCTGACCATGATCCACCTGGCAAGCCCACTAAGGGGTGGTATTCTGGTTGCTCTGTTGCTCAACAACTGAGCTCTTCTTAGTGCCTGAGGCAGAGGCCATGGAACCATCCTTAGCACATGGGACTAACTTGCTCCAATTGAACCATGGCTGCAGGAGGGGAAGAGAGACAGAGAGAAGTGAGAGCAGGGAGGGATGGAGAAGTGGATGGTTGCTTCTCCTGTGTACCCTGACTGGGAATTGAACCTGAGACATCCACAGACCGGGCAGATGCTCTACCACTGAGCCAACCGGCCAGGGCTTGAATTTGGTTTTCAAAAGATAACCCATGTCATAAATTGTGTTGAGATATGTCATTTGGATTTCAACTGTTCCCAAGGGATAAAAAAATGTATATGAATGGCGTGCCACAGGCAATGAATTTATATCAACATCTACTTATGTCAGTGTGTTTTCCAGTGTATTTCAAGGAAGAGTAGCCTGGCGGACTGCTGGGCTGAAGGGGAGGATGCTGTGGTTAAGTAGGTTTGCGAAGTGAAAGTCTGGAGATCACAGTAGACATGAGCTCATTAAAGATGTTTAGTCCCCAAACCAGCAATGCTCAGTATTATCTGATTACAGGAAGCTTTTATCATGTAAAACCTAATAAGAGCCAGAGAGTAGCAGACATTTTTTGAGACATGCCTTCTTAGATAATACTCAAATGAGATAGAGTAAGCCTTTCGGGTCACCAGAGCAACCACTTCAGGAGTACACCAGTGGCTCATATGATCCAATGCTCTTTCTACTGATTTATTTCTTTTATTAACAAAAGGTATAGTGGTAACAGTGGTAACAACTATGTCTACTAAGTACTTCCAAAGTTCAAAGTCTTTTATGTCTTGTCTTATGCAATTCCCCTACCATCTACAACAAAGTATGTACTATCAGAAGTCCACTTGATAGCTAAGAAAGCAGACACACTAAGTAAGTTTAAAAACTTGTTTAAAATTTCTCAGATAATAAATGACAGAGCTGCAATATGAACCCAGACATAATTTCCAAGCCTTCTATGTGAACCACTATGCCAGTCAACCATATCTATTATTCAATATTAATCAACTGTATTCCTACATGCATTCATTTCTTCATCCATTCATTCAAATCCCTTACTTAAAAGTAAAGTACTAAAAAGTTCATGCAAAGTTTATTACACTGGAAAGTATGTTTTTTGTCTATTTTTGATAAAACTTGATTTAGGAGATGGTAGGAGGTGGATTCCTTATCTTCTCACCTTTGACTGACAGGGAAATATCACATTACCTACTTTCCTCACAGAAACATGTCTAGTCTTGGTCATTTTGATCAAAGATAGTATTTTCCAAGCAGTTTTCACCCCTCATAGATTTCCTGGTTCAGTCTTGATTCAGTTATTTATTCAAGCCTTTCATGAGACATGCTTTCTGAATTTTCCTCAACCATATATTCTCAAGGTTAGCCAATGGTATCCCTAAAAAAAAAAAATCCCTGAAAATAATCATCTATTAAAAAGCTGAAAATCAGCACCAATAACCATCACAAGAAGTGCTGTAAATTTGCAGAACTATACGTTTATAGTTTCAGAAAATAAAAAATTGTTTCAGAAAATAAGTATTTTGCCTTTAAGCCCATTTTTATTTATAAAAATAAAAAATTAATTGTGTCCCAATGTGGGTGGATGAGTGTGTCTAGGTGTGTGTATCTGAAGATCTTAAATACTGCATGCAGTAGGTAAAAGATTGAGTCTGACAAACACATCTGCCATATCTCTATATATTAATATATCTCTTATCTGATGAATACAAAGAGAAAACATTCTAATTTATTGGCAGCAGCATTTGCAAAAACATTTCCATATTCTTACCACCAGCAATGATAACTTCTTCAAGTAAAATAACTTTAATGTGATTTTCCCAAGTCCTTCCTTTGTTTTTAAACTCAGTCTGTCCTCCCATGTTCATTAAGACCTCTCAGAGCAGTGGGAGCTCATAAAAGACAAATTTAGTATCTGGTCTTTTACAGTGCTTTACCTCAGGCTACTTGTTCAGCAAAAAATCACTTTAAAAAGTTTTTAAAGCTGTGTAGGTAGTGGAGACCAGTACCCTAAGAGAAAGGTAAACACCCACCCCTGCGGTATTCCTGCATTCTCCTTTCAAGGGGGGGGGGTGCATCTAGCACACGCACGGTCCCTGGGGAGACATCAGTGTGCAACTGTGCTTTCTCACACTGGAGCCTAAATGCAAAGTATGATCTCATTCCTGCACACAGACCAACAGACCATCACATTTTGGCCAAAATTGTTCCTTGTGCTTTCTCCCTCCAACTTATGTGCCAATGAAAAGTAGTTTGCATATGCAAAACTTTGTGAGTGTATTTTAGAGTTCCTGCTGAACAGAAGCATCGAGCATCTAAAAATATAGGATGGGCTCTACTTGCCTATAATCTGTCATGCAAATCTGGATAAATGAACAAGTAATCAAATATAGCACTTTAGTAGGAATAAATTCATCAAGAGCCAGAAGTGTAACCTACTCGTTGGAAATAATATCAGCTTTGAAAACCTTTCCTTTCTTAAAAGTGGGCTCAATTGTAATCAGATGAAATATACATTAAGCTTCCACAGTTCTGTTATAAGAACATCCGCATTATAGAACCATATGGAAGCAAGTAAAGACTACACAATATACACACACACTTAAGCTTACATAATTAAGTATATGTCATACATAGCTCTATATTTACTATGCTAAAATAAGAAAAAATACCCAGCATAGCTAAACAGTTAACATTAAGGACGCATTTGAAATGACAAGAAGATAAGCCTAAGATCCTAAACACACAGATTCCAGAAGCTTTTGGCAAAGCCAAAGATGTGAAATCTCTACAACTTCTAATATCACACCATCCCATCTAATGCCATCTGCCTCTAGCAAATGTCATTGTATTCCCTGGATGGAAACACGCTTCCTTTCTGACTCATTCCTACAAAGACACCCCAAAATATGGCTTACTGCAGTTGAGCAGGACTGCTCTGAATTTGGGGGTGAAACCAAAACCATAGCCTTCTTCCAGTAATCTGGAAAAAAGAAAAATCCTCTCGTCTAAATGACCAGTGTCTAAACTGAATGAGGCAAGCATATACAGACGACGACACTGACAGCCCAGGAAAGGGCCAAGCCATATTTGGGAAATGGGAACTTCAAAACTCAGAATCTGTAAGCAAGTAGCAAGGACATGTTAGAAAACAGAATGTTAAAAACCACCTTCTTATTCTGGGTTTCACATGAAGAGGGCTTTGAGCATGTAATTCCTGTTTCTGTTGCTGGTGGATTTATGAGACTCAGAGTGCAATGCCCTTTTGCAGTGTTACAACATTCTGTATGATTAATTGATTGCAAATCACTGCTCAGGGTCCCAAGATCACTGGTAGGAAGCAGGTCATTAAACAAAATTAACTCTGCCAATGTTTTGCTTGTAAATGTTGCTCCCCGTGCCTTACAGCACCATTCCTTCCAAAATGGCCTCTATTCACCGGAGAAGCAGTCTCCTGTCCTTCTGGTGGATGATGCGAATATTCTATATTTTATCCAAACATGCTGCATGTTATGTTATAGGAAGAAAACACTTTCATGTAATGAAGTTTACACAAAGAGAACTGTGGAAAAGAGTCATTATGAAAATAATTCTGCACAGTCTTACAGTGAAGTTGTCCAGCAAAAGGCTCAGAGTCCTATCCTGCATAACTGGAAACTTTATAAGACTACATTTTTCCTTAGGTAAAATTTAAAATCAAGCATTAACATATCAAATTAAATTAGATTAATATTATCCAAAAAGAGAATGGTCCCTTATCCAAGAAAACTCCACAGTGATTTATTAAGGTAAATTAACATCTGCACAGATTAAAACTCAGACCCAGGTTTATTTATTATCTGGCTCGAAGTCTGAGCAAAACAACAGGACAAGACTTCTCCCCTCTGCCAGCTATGTGTGGGAACTGATCAGGTGAGAACACATAGGTGCCTTTCAGTCTGTCTGGGGAAAAGCAAAGGGATCTATTTCTTAAGATGCCACCACACTTAATTTTACAATTGCTGTAATAAATATGTGATATTTCAGGCGATATTTTAAAGTGGACAAGCAGAAGGTCCTGCCAGGAAAATTGGTTCACATTCTAGTAGTAGTGTATTTAACTAAACAAACACTAATTGTTTTGCTTGGGGAGATACACTGGGCTGTTAAACAGGATTGAGCAGAAGAAAAATGGTTTACGAAAGTAGTTCATTAATGTTGAGCTCGCTATCCATGTTTAATTTACTGGTGTTCGAGCTACTTTATGGTTAAAAAAGAAATGCCCCAGTTAACAAATAGGTTGACTAATAATAGTTACTGATACAATTAAATGCTAAATTGTTTAAGTGCCATCTTCCTAAAATGACAGCAATGAATGCATTTCTACTTGTTTAAAATAACTTAAAACATTTTACGGAGAACACATTTAAGTTTTTATTTGCTACACATGGTCATATGGAACTATCTGTACAATGATCTAAATGGAAAAATAACTCATATATAAAGAGTGCCTATACCAAAATGGTAAATAGAACCATACCTCAGTAAACAAATTTATTTCATCATTAGTGAGGAAGAAAAGTTGGTAATTAAACTTTTGCTTCCTAGAATCTACTAAGGTATTAAAAGCAAACAATCTTGCAGTTACCCTGACATTTTGAGAATGCCATCTAGTATTAGGCTAAGTAAAATAAGTCAGACAGAAAAAGACAAATACCATATGATTTCACTCATATGTGGAATCTAAAGAACAAAATAAACAAAACAGAAACAAACTCATAGACAGAACACACTGAGGGTTTCCAGATGGGAAGAAGGTTGAGGGACAGGGTAAAAAAGGTGAAGGGATTCAGATGTACAAATTGGCAGTTATAGAGTAGCCACGGGATGTAAGAGCCCATCTTGCGGAACACAGTCAATTATACTGCCATGACTATGTATAGTGTCCGGAGGTATTAGAATTATGAGGGGGATAACTTCATAAATTATATACACTGCTCACAAAAATTATGGGATACTTCCAAACAAATATGAAGCAATAAAATATCCCCTAATTTTTGTGAGCAGTGTAATTGATCGCTATGCTGTACACCTGAAACCAATACGAAATAATATAGAATGTCGAAAATAAGCAAAAAAAGAAAAATGGCATCTAACATACACCCATCTTACAAAGGTTTTGAAATTCACTCGATCCAGTGAGCTGGGTGCCTGTCTAGTGCGCCTGGGTAAACCGCCACCTCACTCCACACAGAACTCCAGCAGCTTGTCTCAACCTCTTTCAATGCCTCAGTCGAGCCAAACTGCATGCTCAAGTTCACAATTGCTTTTATTTCTGCTAAACAATGCAAACATTAACTCCTTCTTTCATGTTATAAATATTTGTCAAATGTTCATTATATGCCAAACACTATGCTTGGTGCTTGTAATGGATCAATTAAAGACACACATAGCTCTCTGCCCCCATGAAGCTTATTTCACTGTAGGGAAGACAGACGTTACGTCAATTATTGCACATGTAATTAATCCCAATTATGATAAGTGCTAATAAGAGATGCTTCTCGGTGATTCTGAACTTTGTTTCTTTTTATCAGTTTAACCAGGACTAACAAGGATAGAATGATCCAGGATAACCGAATTCAAAAAGAGATTAAGGTCATAAACCAGAACACAATTTTAGACTTTAAAGTGAGAAGTCTTTTAAACCAAAATGCTCCTGTTGACTGTTCTCAACATTTTCTTTCTAGTAGGAAAGCCCACTCAAAGAACCTACATACCATTAGTTTTCCAGGGAACATACTGATATACTGCGACCAATGAGGGTTGGGTATTCTGTAGATAAAGACACTCTACACCCCAAATTGAGATGTTTGCTCTTGTTGCCAGAAATTTCTCCCATTTCGTTCTAAAAATATGGTTGGCTGATGTAACTTCTTCCTCTACAAAGAGGAACAGATGAAGAAAAAGTGCTATGTTTTCAGTTCTTTCTCCCCAGGACAGTTCTGGTGATAATAACCAGTGCCTCCAACACAGAAAGGTAGTTAGTTGCCCTTTGTATTTTAATACATTTTCATTCTGAGTAAAACATTCCCCAATTTTCAGTTGTTTTTTAAATCATATTTTAAACTATTTTTCCTGCTGACATTTAGAAGACTCTCTCGTTTTTATCAGCAGGCCACCTCTGAATCACAATTAAAATTAGTTATTTCCAGAAGGTACAAAGTAAGAAAGTTGATGTTAATTGGTTCCCAGGGAAGGCTAGGCCTTCTTGTCTTCTTTCTTTTCCTTCTTTCCCTCCCTCCCTCCCTCCCTCCCTCCCTCCCTCCCTTCCTTCCTTCCTTCCTTCCTCACTCTCTTTCTCTTTCCCTCCCCTACCCTCCCTCCCTCCTTTCCTTCCTTCCTTCCTTCCTTCCTTCCTTCCTTCCTTCCTTCCTTCCTTCCTTCCTTCCTTCCTCACTCTCTTTCTCTTTCCCTCCCCTACCCTCCCTCCCTCCCTCCTTTCCTTCCTTCCTTCCTTCCTTCCTTCCTTCCTTCCTTCCTTCCTTCCTTCCTTTCTTTCCTTTCTTTCCTCCCACCCTCCCTCCTTCCCTCCCTTTCTTCCTTTCTATTTTTTGTTGGTTTTGTTCTTTTACCAATCCTTTCTCTTGTACAGACAGGGAACTGAGGCTTAGGAGTCATGCAGCCACCAGAGCCTGAGCTGGCATTTGAACTGAGGCTCTCTAACATCAAGTCCAGCCCTCCAGGTTGGCAGTGCAGGGATAGGTGCTAGGTGCTTTGGAATCACTTAAGGAGCATGTTAGATACAGAAACCTGCAGCCTTGGCCAAGCCCCACCAAATCAGAATCTCTGAAGAGAGGCATTCATACTATCATTGCATTCCCCCAGAAGCCCTGATGCATAGCCATTTCTTACAACCAATCCCATGCCTGGTATCTAACCTCTCATTAGCCTCATGATTAGTGGGTGCCCTCTATAACATACCACAGGATTTGGGGAGCTGAAGTTGGGGGAAAACGTCTCTGCAAGTTTTAAGTCACTGGTTTTAAACTCCATCCAATACATTTGATTCCATTTTTCTAAATTCATTGTTTTCACAGACTAAATAAAATGTGAAAAAGGTGCCTTATTTGAAAAACAGAGACAGTAAACATCATCTCACAAGATCATTGTAAAGAGCAAATGTAAACATAAAGTCAAATGTGCTTTTGAATGGCAAAGTGCCATATTGTATTACATTAATTCACCCAAAGGTGAATGATATTTCCAAACTAGAAATATAACCTCCTCAATCGAAGTGGAGAGATAAAAGTCAGACCACCTGTTTTCACCAGTAAAGTTTTACCAGAACACAGCTGGCCTCATTCTTTATGCATTGTCTGTGGTCATTTTCAAGCTACAATGGCAATGCTGACTACAGGCAAGAGAGACCAAATGGCCCAAAAGGCTAAAATATTCACTATGAGGTCCTTTAAGAAAAAGTTTGTCACCTACTGAACCAAATGGTCATATTCTTCATAGGGAAACATAATATGTGTCCTCAGCTGAACACTCTATATTTTAAGTAAGTCCTAAAAAATGGAATCTTCATGACTGAATGGACATAGAGGTAAGGAAAGAGAGAGTCCCCAGGTTTCGATCTGTGGACAGGGTGATGTTTCCTTCGGCAGTTTTGGGTCATTCTCCCAGGAGTCTTACCAACAGTTAAGACTCAGGTATGTTTGGTATATTAATAGTTACAAACTTCCCTTCCAAATCCAACCCTTCATTACTTTGAGAATGTAATACACACTGTACTAGAGTGGTCCAATATGTGGCCCACAGACTGCATATATGTGTGTATATGTGTATGTTTCTCATGTTTAAAGCTAAGGATAAAACCTAAGTCTTGGATAACCTGTGGAACCATCCATACTGAGTGGATTCCCACCTCAGCAGCTTGTTCAAACCGAGCTGGAACCCGAGGTAGGGATGAACAGGCAGCCACATGGCTGGCTGGCTGCCTCAGAATCCACCCACCTGCTGGCTTTGCTCTCCTGCTGTGTACTGGGCTCTGCGCTAAGGCAGGATGGCCCTGGCCCAGTTGGCTCACACAGTCAGTCTGCCCCCAGGGAACTATGCGATTGGGAAGTTGGCAGTCAGCACCCGTGGCTCACCAGGCTCTACAAGCAAATGGCATGTTTCCCTTTCCTGGTACAAAATCTGCAAAAGGAGAAAGTCAATCATCTACACCAGGTCAGTAAGAAAGATTCAAATTAAGCCTTTGAGCCCAATTCTTTATACCCTTGTCAAGAAATAGATTACTGAGACCAAGCAATAGTCCGGTTTTCTTTAAAATGCTACCCAAAGTGTTCATCAAGATTCTAGAAGAAAAAGAAGTGCCTAATGATTTTCCAATGTTGACTTCTAAAACTCCAAGTTACATCTGAATAACAGTTTGACATCATCACAAATGTTCCCAACCCTTCAGATTTGGTTTCATTTAAGCAATCCAATATAAAAGCATCTACTATTCTTCCCAATCACAAAGAGAGCTCAAAATTCCCAAAACTCCCAATTTAAGGCCTAGGTTTGGAAATAAGGCTTAATAAGTCCACATACTCAATGTTTTCTGCTCTAATTTCTATGAGTTGACACAGGCTTAATAACAGACACCTATAACTATAAATATATAAATGTATATATTTATCACAATTTTATGTTATGCTATTTTTCTAAAAATGTTTTTTAAAAACAAAGTTCAATTCACTTTCTTAACCAAATAAAAGAAAGTTCATAATGTAGGTAAATTATAGGTCAACTACAATGTATTCATAAAAAATCCTCATGACACCTAAAAATACTGCAATGAGAAAAATAATCATTTTATCCCGTGTTAAGATTAAAGTATGCTCCCCAATTCAAATATTAAAATCCTAACCCCCATTATCTCACAATATATTTGGAAATAGAGCCCTCAAAGAGCTAATTGAATGAGGTCCTTAGGGTAGGCCCTAATCCAGTATGACTGGCATTTTTAGAAGACAATGAAATTAGGGCACAGGCATGTATGGGAAAGACTATTTGAAAACAGAAAGAAGACAACCCTCTACAAGCTAAGGAGAGATGTCCTCAAAAAAACCAACTCTACAACACATCTCAGTCTTAGACTTCCAGCCTCCAGAACTATAAGTATATTAATTTCTGTTATTTAAGCCACCTAGTCAGTGGTACATTATTATGGCAGCCCTAGAAGATTAATACATCACCTTTTTTTTTCTTTTGTATTTTTCCGAAGTTAGAAGTGGGGAGGCTGTCAGACTCCCGCATGCACCTGAGCGGGATCCACCCGGCATGCCAACCAGGGGCCGATGCTCGGCCCCTCTGGGGTGTTGCTCCATTGCAGCCAGAGTCCTTCTAGTGCCTGAGGCGAAGGCCATGGAGCGGTCCTTAGCACCTGGGCCAACTTTGCTCCAACAGAGCCTTGGCTGTGGGAAGAGTAGGGAGAGATAGAGAGGAAGGAGAAGGGGAAGGGTGGAGAAGCAGATGGGCACTTCTCCTGTGTGCCCTGACCAAGAATTGAACCCAGGACTTCCAAACGCCAGGCTGACACTCTACTGCTGAGCCAACTGGCCAGGGCACCTTGCCTTTTCAAATATACTTTTGTCACTAAAGTTATAGTATCTCATGCCAGTTTCAGTTTTTTGTTTTGTTTAGTTTAATCTTTTTAAATTTTTTTATTTTATTCATTTTAGAGAGGAGACACAGAGTGAGAGAGAGAGAGAGAAAGAGAGAAGGGGGGGGAGGAGCTGGAAGCATCAACTCCCATACGTGCCTTGACCAGACCAGTGCAGGGTTTTGAACTGGCGACCTCAGTATTCCCAGGTCGACGCTTTATCCACTGTGCAACCACAGGTCAGGCCAGTTTCAGTTTTATGGAAAATTGCCTAAAGGTCTTTGGCAAAGCTTCCTTCCACACTAATGACACAAATAGGGTGCCACTTTTGAATTACAGAACACCCTCGTCTATCACAGGGGTTAAGTTCCAGAACCCCTGCAATAGACGAAAATCCACATAGAAGAGACCTTATATTTATTTTATTATTTATATATATTTTAAGGCTTTATAACCCCTCCCCATACTCTTATAAACCTTTCCCACACTGTTCTTAACCTTTCCCACACTCTTATAAATACTTCCTATGCTTTTAAACACTTCCTAAACTCTAGAAAATGCTTATTTTACCACAAAAATAATAAATATATAAAAATACCTATATACCGCAAAATCCCGCAATATAGCAAAATATTGGCAATACAAAATTAGATATATACAATTTAAAAATCCGCGATACAGTGAGACAGTGAAAAGTGAACTGCGATATGGCGAGGAACGACTGTATTCATAAAACAGTACAAATGATCGTATATTCACTTCCTAAAGACTTACTTAAATACTAACTACAACATTGTTTTTTATCTGGACATTTTCTATTTTCTTTCCACATCTAAAAAACTATGTCATTTAAAGTTCAACATGTCTGTCTGCATTTAAAAAAAAATATTGCCAAGATGAAATATTCTGAATATAATGCTTTGAATTTTGAAAATAGTTTAATGAGCACCAAATTCTAATATATGTAGTAAAGGGAAATATGCTTTTGGAATTCAAACACAGAGTTATCTTTTTCCATTATCAACATAGACTACCTCATAAAATCTGGCTCCTAGTTTAAATTTTATCATGTGCATGGTAAAATCATAATGCTTTAACTACATTGAAGAGAAACTTTTTAGGTAACCTGCATATACTGAGGTATAGATTAAAATGTAACTGAAAATGGGGACTAACAAGATAGCAGGTTAATTTTCAGACAATAATTGTTTTCTCTGCTGATTAGTAAAAACTGCAAAAATCAACTAATAGATGCATTGACTAAATAGTTCTGGAATTCTAAAGCTAGAAGAAAAAATACACCTCATAGGCATAAAGTATTCTTTTGTTTGTTTTGTCTTTTAGAAGAGTAATGTAGCTAAGTATTTCATGGGGCCAATTACATAGCAATTGTCCTACAGGGACTATATTGTTTAAAGAAATTCAAATTTTCTGTACTCTTGGCTAGTGTCCCTCAGAGGAGTGCAGATTAAGTTCGTAAGCCAACCATCTCTTCCTCTATGAATAAAACCAAATACCAGTTAGGATTTAATGTTCAAGCATCCAAGAATTTTGTTCATGAAACAACTTCCAAGACTAGAAAGTAAAGTTCTCTAAAGTGCTACCTCAGAAAATATTTACAAATAACATTGTCAGGCACAATTAGAGAAACTATTCCTAAGAAAAAGTGTCCTCTGGGAAGAGTGGAACTAAAGGTGGAGCCAAAGGGTGTTTATGATATCTGAAGAAACCATGCAAGCATTGCCCACTGCGACCCAAAAGAGCTAGAGGCCCTGGCCAGTTGGCTCAGCGGTAGAGTGTAGGCCTGGCATGTGGAAGTCTTGGGTTCAATTCCCAGCCAGGGCACACAGGAGAAGCATCCATCTGCTTCTCCACCCTTCCCCCTCTTCATCCTTTCTATCTCTCTCTTCCCCTCCTGCAGCTAAGGCTACATTGCAACAAAGTCGGCCCGGGCACTGAGGATGGCTCCATGGCCTTCACCTCAGGTACTAGAATGGCTCTGGCTGCAATGGAGCAATGCCCCAGATGGGCAGAATATTGCCCCCTAGCGGGCATGCTGGCTGGGTCCCGGTCTGGGTGTATGTGGGGAGTCTATTTCTCTGCCTCCCCACTTCTCACTTCAGAAAAATACACAAATAAATAAATAAATAAATAAGTAGAAGAGCTAGAAATACTTTCTAAATGGTTATATTAAAGGGACGGAGAAAAAGAACACCGGCCCTGCCACCACCACCACCACCCCTGGCTCTTATCTGTAAACATCCTGCAAGATGTGACAGCAGGAGTTATTCTACTTCTACTCTACCTTCTTTGAAAAGCACAATTCAAAACAGTTTTCCAGAAATCAGCAGTTTACAATGTAATGGTTAAGAGCATGGACTCCAGAGCCCGTCTTCCCAGTGCCAGCTCGGGCTCTGCTATACTAGCTGTGTGACCTTGGACAAGTCAGAACCCTCTGTCCCTCAGCTTCCCCACTCACATGGAGATAATAAGAGAACATCTCAGCGTATTGCTGTATTCAATGAGTTTCTCTGTGTCAAACCTTAGCGCAGCACTTGACATTTGGTAAGTGTGGTATAATTGCTGGTGGCAGCGGTGGTAACAGAGCGATTCAAAACCCAATTACAGGCAGAGCCCAAGGAGCTCAGGGAGACATCTGGTGAGGCTGGGCTGAATCAACTGATGAAAATTCCAATCTAGGTGACAGCTACACATATCTGAGAATTTTATTTACAGTTCATTTTTTGATGTCTGGCATATACTGTTCCAGAAATTCACATTTTCACTGACCAGAGTTGGTCATATGAACCCAGGGCTGGACCAGACAAGAGAGCAAGCCGATCTCTAAGGAGCTACCTGAAAACAGCTGACCCTGGGGCTGGCCGACAGGAAACCTTCAGTGTAGTGTTAATCAGATCACGGTTAAATCCACATTTAACAAAAACACCAGCCAAGAATATTAGAGACAAATTTTGTGAGCTTGAATATTGTCAGCTATGGGTCCTCAGTAGTAGTCACTGATGAACACTCACCCAAAGATTCAGCAGCAAGGTGTGAAAGCAGGGAAGATGGCCCTGCACTGTCCTCGATGCCAGCACACGGACTGTCCCCTCCACCGGCACACCCTGGGCCTGCCTCACCCAGCCCAGCACTCACCGCCCAGGAAAACACAGGGAAGCACGCGCAGGCTCTAGCGAAGACCAACATCAAGGCATTATTTTGTGCTACTTTCAATTACTTGAGCTCCAAAGCCTCTGGCTTGGTTCAAACAATTTTATCTGGCTCTGACAACCCTTTTAAGAATACATATCCAATTTTCATTCCACTTCCCTATCACCTCCTAATCTCTGACTTTCTTTCTTCCCGTAGGGAACTGCTATCATGCTTAAGTAAACAAATATAAATAGGGTGGCTTTTTTTTCCTACTAGTTGCAAAACTCCAATGCTTAACAGCACACACTGCATTTCTGATCTAATCCCTATTTACACACACCAGGGTGTTCAGTGAGCGATTTAGACCAAAATTGATTTTCCTGTCTGACAATGCCCTGAATGTCCTTGGCCTACACTGGACACATGCTATCTGAAGAGTAAGCACTTTCCTCAGCATTTCCCTTGGCTATACCTAATTCCTTACATGTGGAGAACTGGCTTTGTATATAACCACTGTTTATTTCCTGAGTACATTTTCTATCTCCTGCAAGTGTGCTGCCAAATGTTTAAAGTTTTCTAGTTTGAAGCACAAGGCAATAAAAAAGATGGGAGATATACAAATAGTATAAGAGAAATACTTCTTTTAAATGAAAGTTGAATGTGCTTTAACTCAAACTGAGTTTCTGGATTATACCACAGCCGGTATGCAAAACCACACTGACAAAAACATCTCAGGCACTGGAAATAGCAAGTTAATGAATCAAAACAGCAAGGCAACACATACCTAGAAAAGGCATTCTGCAGTATGGTCTCCATCACACTAATGTTGCAAAATAATATATTAAAGTTGTTACATTTTATAAATTCTTTCTGATTCTCCATTTTATTTAATTCTAATGAACTATTCCATTGTATCTTTTTCTTATTTAAAGAATATCTGAAATGATACTTTAAAGAATTATTTCATTCTCTCCTATAGGCTGACAAAAAATAAGAACATTTCGGCAGTGAGTCTAAAGAATTACACACTACAAAACAACATCTTTTGGGTTAGTAATAATACTTCAGAAAAGCTGACTACCTTCAAAACTTTCCATTGCTGAAAAATTATCCTACTGACAAACTAAGAATATATATCAAGCATGGAAACAAATCTGAGTTCAGTTCTGAAGAGCTCTATGCTGCTGCTTGTTTTATGTTTCTAAAACATTTTGCTGTCGGTGATTTATTTCTCATCCATGTGGCCAGCCATTTGTTTATTCTATTGCATGCCATCTGTTTTTTGGTACAGAAGTTTCAAGTTCTTCTCATTCCCTACCTCATATCCCACGGAAAACAATTTATAATAGACTTAGATTTAAATCATTTGGAGTCATGTGGAGTTGGTAACTTGAGCTGCCTTTCATTGATATTTGGCAAATACTTTAATGGAATTAGCAAATTTTGTTATTACGTGGTACCTTTTTTAAACAATGACAAATTATGTTAACAGTTTCATTCTGGGTGTTTAATAGCAGTACAGGTTTCACTAACATTACAGGAAATTGCCCTGATAGACAACGAAGTCCTACCACAAACCTTGTTCATATCTTTTGTTTCTGAGAGTCAACAAATATGTGTAGTACTTGGATGCAGTAGGGTCTACAATGAGGAACAAATACTAAGTTGCTTCACTTTTAAAAGAAAGTCATCATTTAACCCACGGGTCTAAAAACCCTGTCTGGTCCTAACTTCTTGCTGGAATCCTGTAAGCCCTCTAACCACTGTCGAACTTGTCTAGCTACTCACAAGTGATGGCAGTGCCCAGACTGCCCCAAAGAAAAGTTTGTGCTACTAACTCCAGCTCATCTGCACCAAGGTATTCACATTCTAGGACCCACTTTGATTTGATCTAAAGAAGAGCCAACCATTCAGAGACACAGCTTCTTGTTGAAACTACACAGATGATGCTTAAAGTGTTAATTACCATTTTTACAAGAATCCTCGCTGCTTTGGTGGAGAGGGGGTGTCTGATGACAGGACTCAGCAGCTGTCCACAGTTCATGGTTGACACCTGAGGGCTGAGAAACGTCTGTCTTGAGCTCTACTTGATTTTCGCTAGTCCTTACCAAATCAGAATTAGATATAGTCAGGGGGTAAGTGGCATCCTGGTGGATAGCTGATGGAGTAGCTTTGTTGTAAGTGTTAAATGACATTTGTAGTAAAGTTTCATTTATGAAGAATGAATTTTCATAACGTAAACTCTCAGATCGATTAAGTTCCATTACCTGTGTAAGAAAATACAAAAAAAAAACAAACAAAAAACACCCAAAAAACCAATAATTTTTCCAGGCATTTGAACAAGTTTTATAAACTATTTATTTCTAATAGGATTTAGCAGTCAATGTTTTATAAAAGTTAAGTCATGAAGAAAATTACCCTTGACTTCTTCTTCTCACCCCATTTTTAATGAGCTAGTACTGAAAATTTTAATTTGCTATGCACAGCATATCTTTAAAGGAAAACGAAAGAAAGAAAGAAAGAAAGAAAGAAAGAAAGAAAGAAAGATCAGTAGTACTCTGCCATTGAAATGTTCCATTTTAAGAATTTTACTTAACTTTTGCTAAATAAAAAAGTTGAAAACACTCATTAATACATACATGTATTGGCAATAAACGTAATTTAGCCAACTTGAAAGGAAAGTCAGATATGATAGATCGTTCTTATAAGCTTATCCAATTTTATAACTTTATGTACTGTCAATAAAAAGTACATATGTGCACATAGCACAAAAAAGTAAACTTCCGGGACAAATGGGATTGTCAAGCATGGCTAGAGAGGCTGCATGTGGAACATCTTCTAAAAGCTTCTACTCTGCCCAGTCACTAACTAGTATACTCCTGTTAACCAATAATAGTGAAAGGGATTTTGAACTTACTGTGTCAAAAAAAGCATAAACTTGAAATAACAGAATAGTATTATACTTGCTAAATTCAGGACCTATAAATGCACATTGATAGCTAATTGATCTACTAAAAGATATATATACCCTTCCACAAGTCTAAGACCAGATCACATAAAAAGGGGTCTTCAACTACAAGAAAGACAGCATTCTCCCAGAGTGTGCCCCTAAGGCAAACTTCATCTTACAGGGACAGCTGGAGTCTGCTCCTTCCCTTGGGTAAGGGCATCTCCATCTATAATAAGCCCATGAGCCAACAACACCTAGGCCAGTGATGGGCAATCTTTTGAGCTTGGTGTGTCAAAATTTGCCAAAAAATCGAGCATAACTCGGGTGGTGTGTCACTTCGAGAAAAACGGCCTAACTGGAAGTCCCAGAACTAGATGCTCTGTGCCGGAGTTCTGTTGTTTTGGCCTATAGACCTCCAGCACAGTGTCTACACTACAGCAAATGTTTTATCCTCGGCTACTACATCTGGCCATGCAGGAGCCGAGGATGAAACGTTCTTCTCGGCATGCGGCCCCATACTTCTCTGGTATGTGGCTGCATGCAGCCGTGTGTCATTGAAAATGGTTACGCGTGTCATAGGCTCGCCATCACGGTCCTAGGCTTTTCAAGTTCCCATATTTCAAATCAAGGTGCATATGCATTGTCTCTGAAAGTTCCCAGCTTCTGCTACTTGCATACTGAATAACTCTTGTGCGCTCTTACACATGAGGCAAAGCAACAGGACAACCGTAAACAAGCCTGTCTTTGAAGAGGCCGTTCTAGACACTAGACACGGCCTTGGCACACTCAGAAGATCCGTACCTCCGCGCTTCCTGGAGAAAAGGCTGCGGGGAGGCTGCTCTGGCGGCTGTGCTTCCAACCACACAGCAGGCTCTGCTGGGCGCGCATCCTCTCCCGCTCCCTCTCCACCAGGCGCTGGCCCTCCCGCAGCCGCTCCAGGTTCTGCTGGTACTCCTGGAGCTGCTGGTCCAGCTCCCCGCGGTCCCTCAGCAGCAGCTCCTCCTGCGACTGGCACTCCTTCTCACGCTCCTGCAGCCAGCTCTCCCTGGCCTCCTGCTCCCTCTGTTGCTGGTCACACCTGCGGTGCCAGCGCCGCTGGTCCTGCTGGAACTGGTGCTGGAGCTTGTGGATGTTGGCCAGCTCCTCACGCCGTTTCTCCAGGGAGCGGTGCTTCTCCTGGTCCTGAAAGGGGCTGCCTCGCAGGGAGGGGCCTGGGCCCAGGCTCTCCTGCTGCTGGAGGACCAGCCTGTGGATCTCAATGTGGCTGTCCTGGATGGTCAAGGCAGCCTGTCCGGAGAGAGGAAGAAAGGGGAGGCTTCCATGTTGTTTGCACTTTGAGTTGGAACTACCTCTCAGCACAAAAAGCGTGACCAAATGTTTTTTCTCTTGCTATTGCTGTCCTTTGTCTAAGTGACCAGCCTTGTGACCTCTAAAGACCAGCCTTGGCACTTCAAACAGGCTGGTCTACTGTCCCCAGTGGAATGACCGGGGAATTTATATACAAAAGCAATACTCATCCCCCACTTTTGGAAATGGGGTGCGTGGCTGGGTTTTGGTTCATATTTAAGCAAACCTTCTGAATAAGAATTCAGTACATAAATTCATAAGACTCCACATTCTTGTTCTATGTCTCACACTCTTTCAGAATTACTGAGAAGTTAAGAATCAGTGTAAACCTGGTAGTATCCTTTGAGTCTCAAACCAGAAATTACTTAAGTTACCTTACATATATGAAGACATAAAAATAAAAGTCAACCACTTGTAGATTTTCAGTAAATAATCTTTTTCTAGTATAATGCCCAGGAATAGCAGTTAATATCATATTTAGGATGTGTAAGCAGTAAAGCTAGTCTCGTTACTCTTATTTCTTCATATTAGAGCAGGAAGGCCATGCATAAAACACTAAGCTGGAATTCATTTGTTTAATAGATTGTTAACAGGAGGCTGGAATGATTAAGGAAACATAGATACTTTAAAGCCCAGAGGACATTACCAACTAGATTTTAAAAAAAAACATTTTGAGTTACAGTATCTGCCTATGAAAACTTTGGCAGCATCACAGGAAATAATTGTCAAGATCTGGAAGGATTCCACAAAACAAAAAAGTCTCTGTAAATGCCCTTGGAAGCTTTTAATTTTAAAAATTCCCACTTAAAGTGCAAAGAAGCACAAAGGGGACAAATTGAAAATGGCCACATACTGGGTATGTGTGTGTGTTGACTCCTTATGAGAAATTATTACTCTCCTAGGTATAAGATCACATTTTTCTTTCCAAAGAATTATTAAAACTGTCCATGCAACAGATGCTGGGAAGATTCTTTGTTAGATCAGAAGTTTCTTATACTTTTAAAAGTTAAAATCAAGGTATATTTGAAGTTGATAATTGTCTTAGAATAAGATTCAAAAATGTATTCACTAGGGTCTTTTGAAATACAATTCATGTTCTTAAATCTGAAAAGAATTCTTAAAATTTCTAAGTCACATAAATATTTGATTAATGCCTTTTAAAAGTTATTATAAAGAAAACAATAGTCATTGAAAAGAGGTACTAATTATTTTTATCTTTAAATATATAATAATAAGTTGCCTGACCTGTGGTGACACAGTGAATAAAGTGTCAACCTGGAATGCTGAGGTCCCCAGTTCAAATTTTTGGGTGTGCCTGGTCAAGGCACTACTATGAGTTGATGCTTTCTGCTATTTCCACCTCCTTGCCTTTCCCTCTCTCCTCTCTCTTTAAAATCAATAAATAAAATCTTTAAAAAAAGGAAATAATAAGACCTTCAGGACTCTCAGGATCTGGGTAGACAAACTGTAAACTGTACATCATGATTTAAGTCTAACAAATCCTCAGGGCATCAGTATAGTGAAACAAACAAGAATCCAATATTTTATATATCAAAACTACCATAGGCAGTGATAACTCTCATATAGGGGTTATGATTAGACTAAGTATTGCCATGAATATTCATCATACCTACTTAATAATTGAAATAAGACCATTATCTTCTTACCAGAGACGTGGAATTTGAAGATTGGATAATATTCATGTTCACACTTAAAGTTGACATTATATTAGGACAGAAAACAGCATTGGCTTTTCAAACAGAAAAATTCCCAAATCACTTCTTCTTTTCTTCGCTAGAGTAAGTCTGTGTCCTTTCCTTTCTGGTTTGCCTACACCTCATCTCTAACTCTTCTGTCCTGATATAGGGGTCAAATTTCATGTTCATCTGATTCAAAAATGTTCATGTAAAAACTTCAATCATACATAAGAAACTCAGCTTCAAAAGAGATGTTTATGCCATGAACAGATAGCTCTCAGAGCCCATATTCTTAGGCCAGCTGAAAAGCTTTGGTTAAGAGAAACCCATGTTGCTTCAAAGTAATGAGTTTTAAAAATTAGGTCACCTGGCTTTTCTTTTTTGTGGTTTTATTTTGTTTTTGACAGACATAGAGAGAGAGGCAGAGAAACAGGAAGAGAGAGAGAGAGAGAGAGGAGAGAGATGACAAGCATCAACTTGTAGTTGTGTCATCTCAGTTGTTCACTGATTGCTTCTCATACGTGTCTTGACTGGTGGACTCAAGCTGAGCCAGTGACCCCTTGCTCAAGCCAGCCATCTTTGGGCTTAAGCCAACAACCTGGGATCGTGTTGATGATCCCATGCTCAAGCCAGTGAGTCTGCACTCAAGACGGATGAGTCCACACTCAAGCCAGTGACCTCAGGGTTTCAAACCTGGGACCTCAGGATCCCAGGTCAATGCTTTATCCACTGTACCACCATCGGCCAGGCCACCTGGCTTGTCTGAACCTTGAATCCACATAGGGCTGCATTCAAGTTGAAAAGAAGAGATACGACTTTGCAAGTGTTTTCATCAGACAGCAAAAGCCAGGATGCGAAATGTTTTCATTGCCCCAAAGTCAATGAGCTATACTCAAACTATATCCCCTCTCAGTTAAATTTGAAAGAGAAGAATATTTGTTTTATATATTGAATTCAATCTCAAGAACATCTACCCCAGAGCAGCATATCTAATGTAAGACAGTAAAGGTGTTCCCACTAAATCTTGAACAAGGATGCTTACTATCACCATTATTATTTAATACATTTTCAGAAGTTCTAGCTGAAGCAGTAAGCCAAGAAAATAGAACTGATATAATTATTGAAAAATAACTATAATACATTATTTTCATTTTTACTTTCTATCTGGAATATTCCAAAGAATCAACAGAAAAACTATTAAAACAAAAAATAAAATTCAATGGCCAGTTAAAAAAATAAACATAAAAATCAATACCTTTATTATCAGCAAACACCATTGGGAAAACATAATAAAAAATATTCCATTCACAAAGGACCAAAGAGATAAATATCTAGGAATAAATTTAGCAAAATAATAATAAAAATAATAATAAATAAAAATAAAAAGTACCTATTTGAAGATAATCTTAAAGCTTCCCAGCAGATCATAAAATAAGAGATGACTAACAGCATGTTCTCAGACAAGAGGTCTAATTATGTAAAGGTGCCAATTCTCCCCAACTGAATTCATAAATATAGGGTGGGGCAGAAGTAGGTTTATAGTTGTTCATATGGAAGATAATACAGTAAATAATAATAAAAGAATAAACTATGTTTTGCATACTCACAACTGTATACTTCTGCTCTACCCTGTATAATGAGATTTTAATTTAATAGTCTTGGTAGAAAGGTAAAAAACTTGTCAGTAATTCAAAAGCGCGTATGAAAGGACATACAGATAAGCATAGAAAAGTAATAAGAGGAAACTAGCACTGTGATATATGTAAATATAATCCAAAACTTTATTAATTAAGATAGTGGTGCTAGAGCAAGACTAGGCAGATGATCAACAGAACATCAGAGAAGAAACCTTGATGCAGTTGAAGAACAAATAAGAAAATGTGAAATGTAACATGACTTTACATTTTTTCTCATAAAAACTTAAAATCAACCCTTAATTTTATTCTCTTTTAATATTCAACAGATATGAGATAGGAAGTAGGACTAGGTAATAAACCGGTAGAAAAAAAGTTTAATCTTAACATTAATCAAAAAACTAAAATTAAGATAATCAGATATCTTGACCAATTTTCAAATTGAGAAGTAGAGAGGTGTCTACATCACACCACTCTAAAAGCGTTTGATATTGTCTGATCTAAGCAGGTTAGTCCTTGGATGGGAGAAGTAGAAAGGGGTGTTGATCGGTTATTTTGGCAGTGTCTACTAGAAACCTTAAGAAAAAATTCTGGTACTTGATCCTAAGGAAATACTCAGACATATTCAAAGAAATTAGTGTATAAAGCTATCACTAGAGTATTATTAAAACAAAAGTATAAACTATGAGGAATTGTAGAAATTCCATAAACTGGAACATTATATAACCATTAACAATTGTGCTATAGAATAATCACTGATGACAAAGGAAGGGACATGTTGCAAGACTGTGTGTAAATGATTCTAACAGACAGGAGGAAAATATACCAACACAACTCTTTCTACAAAATTGCATTATTTTATTTGTATCCTCAAATTTTTCTACAAAATTGTCTATAGTACGACCATACCTTTGATATAATTTAAAAATACTTTGAGTCCACAAATTTGTGTGTGGCCTGAGGAATCATCCAAATCTATAATTCTAAACGCAAAAGCAATGTTTATGCCTCTTGCCTTGACAGATCGTGAGTCATTTGACACAGGCTTTGTGGTCCTTTTGCCTTTGTGTGTTCAGCCCTCTGCATAATGCTGGGCACACAGAGAGCACTCAATAGATGCTGAGTGGATGAATGCACAAAGGAATGAAGGAGCATATGAATTCTTTAACTGCTCTAAAGGCCTCTGGCCAAAATGTGGAAGTGAAAAAAGTTTAGGTGTGAATTTCAGTTTTCACCAGAAAATGTGAAGTCATGCTACACTCGCCTAAGAGTTTCATTGTAAACTTCAAGACAGGTCATATTCATCAGTATTTTGTAAAGATATGAGCTGTTTTATGGTTTCAGAAGAGAATGATATAAAATGCAGCAGTGGTGCTGCCTCGTGATTACAAAACCAGGTGAAGTCCAACACGTCTCGCTGAGTCACAGTGGGGTTGGCACTCTTTTAAGATCATTTACTACCTCGCAAATGGTCTAATTTTTAAAGTCTGGGAATCATCAAATAAAGTAAATTGCATTAGGTGAAACATTCACAAGGTCAAAAAATGAGAGGAGCATAGTTACCTGAAGGCTATATAAGAGACGGGTTAAATTCTGTATCACTTGTATAATCTGAAAAATAAGATCCTAAGTGTCAAATTCTTGAAAAAGCATTTATTATCCACAAATAAAGAGAGGACGGTGGTATATTTTAGGTATGCATAGCTCACCTCTGATTGTGAGGAACCTGGAAAACTTCTATATTCCACCTAAAATACACAAAAACATAAGAAAATGAATACTCACTTCTACTTCTGAAAAGCTGCACAGTAGTGTTCCCAAACATATGAACTTGGGTAAATCACTTCACTCTCTCTAAACTCTTTTACAGTGATGCTATCTCCTCGTCAAGAAATCAAAGCTTATAGGACTGAACAATCACTTAGTGAAAGCCCCCTCTGTTGCACTGGATATTTGAGATACATGGCAAATTTTCACCAACCATTCCTTAAAACAACAAGGGATGATGGTAAGGAAATGCTGCACAGTCTCAGTAAGTGACAATATTTACGTTGCACAAACCACACTGTAAATTAAGCTATCCTGTTCCCAGGTAGAAGTTGCCTCCCAGGCCAGGCTGGCTCCTTGCATCCTGGAGGCCAGGTTTGGAAGCTAGAGAGCATCATGCCTCGTCTCGAGCTCCCTGTCTCAGTGATTGAGATTCACAAAGTCCAAATAGCCAGTGGTGGGAAGAAGAAACCAGACCCAGAGGTGGGCCAATGGGGAGCACTTAGCTGACTACTCCAGATCCTACGTCTGAGAGTTCACTGGACCCTCCAAGACTGCCTTTATGGAACCACTATCAGCAGAGGCTATGAATGAGGTGACGAGGAACCATCTGCTCCTGGGGGGTGGGGTCTCTTTATCCACACTTCAAGGGAACAAGTAGATAGTGAGGGTTTCTGGTTCCCAGAGTTGAACTGAACATTTGTCTGTTCATTTATTGTCTGTCTTGTCTTACCAGGATGTGAGCCAATGAACAACAGGATTTCATCTGTGTATTTAATGCTATATCCACAAACCTGTCCAGCATGAAATGGACACTCACCCCATTCTATAAATAAATATCAAGCACCGAGTATGTATTCCCTACTTTATGTTATGGAAGGTCATCAGGTCCCCTGCCCACAAAGAGCCTACAGTCTCCTATTGCTCTTGTCTGAGCAGCTATAAGTTGAAACCATAAGGGCAATCATCTGGTAGTGCTCAGGTAATGTTGGACTTGTTAAGTTCAATTCGTTCAGGCTGATGATGGTGCCATTACGACCTAGACTTATCTCTTCCCCCACACTGCCAATTAAAGATTTCATGATTAACCAGTACCTCTAACTGGGAAAGAACAAAGGATAGAAAAAGAGATGAAGTTTAATGCCATTAGATTTTTTTCCCCAACCCTCTGGAAGATAGTGGGGTCTGAGAACTGCCATTCTGTAGTGAACTTCGGAATTCTCTCTGCATTTCTGGTTCTGTCCTGGCTCCACAGCCCATGGTTTTTGTAATTATAAGATTGTTTGATATACAATATCTATTTTCTATAAAAATTAGAAACATAGAGAAGAATTGAGTTATGCTACATGTGATTACTTATTTCCAAGAACCATATCAGGTTTGATACAAGACAGGAATGTTTAACATCATCTTTTTAATGGAGTTGCTCTGCCCCTGTGTGGTCAATGTGCATAGCTACACTCAGTGATTTACACACAGGATAGTTTGCCATTTGGGTCACAAATTTAATTCTTTTAAATTCTTTCAGAAAAAGAAAATTGTAAAACCTTACCTTATTAAGGCCTTTAATAACAAAATATCCAGTACATATTTTTTAACCCTTGATTTCAAGTGATCCAGCCCTATCTGTCAGTTCATTTAGTTTATCAAAATGCCTTATTAATGGCAAATTTTCCAGATAGGTTCATCCAAAGAGGAATCGGAACATTTTGTCTCACTTACCTGTGACTGAATCATGGAGGGAAAAGGCTTTACGGTGGGAACTAGCCACCACAGCTTTCCAGGCAGAGAAAATTACTAGTAACTGACCCCCAGCCCTCCCTCTCTCTAATAATGTAAAAGCATTTGGAAGCTACAAACTTAATAAAGTGAAGTCTTCACTGAAAAGAATGGGAAGTAGGAACATGTTTAAAAGAAATGTTAGGAAGCACACAGAGTAAGTGGAGTAAAATGTTGCACTCCTATTTTCACTCTGGCCTATGAAGTTTTAGACACTCAACTACAGCTATCCTTTTGTGTGGATTTTAAAAATATCTTTGGACTTGGCTTATCAGTCATTTGTATATTTATGCAAAAATATAATATACAAAATGCTACATATATCAAGATCTGACATATGTCATTTTCCCACATTAACACCTACTGGTATTTGACAATATACCTAATTCTATTTTAGATAAGGCTAAACTTTTGAGCCCAGAAAATCCTGGAGGAGCTACCTAGCCACCTCCCAGAATCATACAGACATATTCCTCTCTATTTCTGACATCCCAGTTTCATTTGAAGTTAATAGAAAGCTTCACACATTTGATTCTTAAAGGAGAGTGTTATAATTTGGGTGAACAGGATGTCGAAAATAAGAGGCCCCAAGCAAGATAAAAGAAAGGGAAAGAAGCAAGCAATAATCCAGTGTCAAAATTTTTTCTGCCGCGTGAACACCACGTGGCCGCACAAAGGCCCGCTGCTCAGGACTACCCCTGGGCTGAGAGCTGCTCAGTGCAGTGGGGAAGAGCTAGAGGCTCCAGCGTGGAAAGTGAAGGTGAGACCGAAAGAGAGCACAGACACACAAATAAACACTGAGGTTTTAAATCTTTTTAATAACTTTTCAAGTGTTTCTTTACACCTACATGATATAAGAAGAGCAAGAACATTTTAAGAAGAAATAATTTAGAAAGTTTAAATATGAATACTGAACTTGAGGACAATTCAGGAAAAGACATTCATACCACTGTCGGCCATGGACAGACCAGGACCTGCAGTTATTTTATTACACAAAGTAATCGGCGCTGTTTACTAACAAATCAGTTCACAATACCTTCTCCCCTGCATCAGAGACCGCCAAGTCGGCTCCCACACCCTGGGTCCCAGGATCCACATCCCAACAGCCTCTTCCTCCTGTCCCTTCTGTGACTAGTGCTGGAAGCCCGCCGTTGAGACAGAAACAAAAAGGACATCATCACACAACAGCCAGTGGACCATGCTCTTTTGCACAGAGCCGACACAATTTTCAAATAACAAACCCCATAAAGTCATACGTACCAAATACTCTCATATGAGGTGAGAAACAGTACAGAGCAATGCGGAGACCCTGCCCTCGGGGAGCTTACACACTAACAGACACCAAATTGACAAATGGCATCGATTATCACCCATCTTTTTTATTTTTCTTTTCTTGCAGAGAGGTGTTCATGGGATGGTGGTAATACTGAGGGTAGATTCTCCATCTCACTTTCACTTAATAGAAAAAAGCCACCTGGAGAGGGTGAAATTGAAAACAGGCACCCTGGAGCAGAGCGAGGGCTGGCAGGCCCAGACCCACAGACACAGGGTCTGCAGAAGGCTCCCTGGTGGCCCGTCCAAGAGCAGCAGACCATAAACAAGGCTTAGATGGAAGGAGCCATTCAACAGCAGAAGTGGAACGTCTTTATAAGCAGGTGATGGTGGCTAACATTTTATGACCTCATCTGTCCCTATCTCCAACTAATTGAGTTTTTAAAAATAACTTTCAAGTAGATTATTTTCCCTCACAACAACTCTTATTTGTGCACTAAATTTATAATACTGTAACTACCGTATAGTTAACCTATAAAACCACAAAAATATTTCTAGTCCAGAAATATTTTTAAGTACCACCTACAGATTTCACTCCATTCCTTAAATGTCTGTTGGTGGGATTTTATTTCTTTACCCATGTGAACTCAGTTAAACTTACACTGCGCTCACCTTGCACTGATTAAAACTAGACCTTTAACACCCTTTCACATGTAGAATTTTATTGGAAGCAGGTACAATCAGGACTCTGTTGAAATAGATATTCACGTTGTGACATTTTGTATTTTTCCCAGTGCCATTTTGAAATTTTATTTCTGACAAAGGAAATACATTTTTTCTTTGTTTAAGAGTCCTCTATTACAAAGAAATTTTTGTTTAAGCAGAAACTACTACAAGTTATATCTAAAATCAAACACATATTTCCCAAGCCAGTCAACATTTGTCTATGTATTAATAAAGGCACATTTTATAGACACTTTTCTGTCACTAAAAAGTTGGTTCCACTATTGGGCATTATTCTTAGCTCCCAGAGAGATGGCAAAAGCATCACCGAAAGAATTAGCCATTCTCTCTCTCTGGCCTCAAAGAAACAAGGACCATCAAATGGGCAAAGCAGCTGCTGGTGGCTCAAATGAAGGCAGAAGAACGGAATGGAGCTCAGGTCCCGCTGTTCCCATATTCATCAGAATGGATGAGAGGGTCTCCCGAATTTAATAGGGAGTAGGCGGTGAGGTATACTGAGGACTAAAAGTGAGGGTCTGGCTTGGTCTATAACCTCATATTGACAGGGGCCTGACTTAGAAGGGACATAGAGCTCATAAGTCAAACCCAGAATTGGCCCCTCAAGATATAGATCCTCATTTAGGAATAGTGTTTTCTCCTCATCAACTTTATAAAGAAAATCAAACTCCTATAGCACCATGTTCCAGTCCAGCCCAGAGCTAAACAGGTCTTCAGGGTACAGGACTCCACCATGTGACCCTGACCCTCCTCTACATGAATCCTGACATCAGGCCACTGTAAACAGCCTCACAGTTGTTCTAGCAGAAGTCCTGGGTGTCCCTGGGAACTCTCTTGAGTCACGGGAGATGTGAATATCGACAGGGAACCTTCCCTGCTGGGTCTGCAGGGAGGGAAGTTGTGGCCGTGAGTTCTGAGCAGCTGCAGCAGCCCAGTGGAGCCCCTCCCAGCTGTCTTGGGGTAAGTCTGAGAGCAGCACACCCCTACATGTATTTTTAGATAGAACTTTCTCAATGGCATAACGAGGCTCTTCTTTAAAAAGGAAATCACCCCGAGCAGCACAACTCCCCTGATGAATCTGGACTGTGTTGAAATGAAAAACATATGTGCACATTCTGAAAATAGAAACCCAGGATTAGATATGGCAGAACTTAAGAAGGAAAATAATTATTGGTGTAGTGAAACAAAAATGTATAGAATTTAAAAACTGTACTGCTTTCATATATCTTAATTAACCAAGATATATGTATGCTTGTAGAGAATTCTAAGACAATTTAATCCTCCAATTTCTAGCTACTAAAGACGTATATAAGACCCAGTGGAGGTAAGATTTTTACAACCTGAACATAATAAAAAAATATTTTTAAATATTGTTTTTATGCTCTCGTCTCAGTAACCTTAGGGGAATTAAATAGTTAGCTTACTACCATCCATGTAACAGTATAATTTGGTTCAGAGAAATGACCTAAATCAATTCTCTACATTCTGGTTCTCTGTAAATAAAAAATATTAAACAATGTTTTAAAAAATGAATTTGGGCCTGAACTAAAGTAAATGAACACCAATTAAGAATCTTTTGGAGCTTCTGCTTTTTTTTTCTTCTTCCAGTTTTCTTTTGAAGGTTTTATTTTTAATTGAATTTCATGGGGTGACGTTTAATAAAATTATATACGTTTCAGGTGTACAATTCTGATACATCATCTGCATATTGTATTTTGCGTTCACCGCCCCATGTCAAGTCTCCTTCCATCTCCATTTATCACCCCTTTACCTGCTTCTACCTCTCCCCACCCCCTTTCCCTCTGGTAACCACCATACTGTTATCTGTGTCTATGAGTTTTGTTTTTTTTGGGGGGGGGTTGTTTGTTTATCTGTTTGCTTGTTTTGCTTAATCACTTCACCTTTTTCACCCAGCCCCCACCCCTCCTCTCTGACAGCTGTCCGTCTGTTCTCTGTATCTAGGAGTCTGTTTCTATTTTGTTTGTTAGTTTATTTGGTTCATTAGGTTCCACATATAAATGAAATCACATGGCACTTGTCTCTCTCTGACTGGCTTATTTCACTGAGCAGAATAATCTCCAGGCCCATCCACTACTTTTAACCAAACCACCAAACCTTGGGTGTGTGTGTGTGTGTGTGTGTGTGTGTGTGTGTGTGTGCGCGCGCGCGCGTTTCTATTTCTCTGAGTTTTCTCCATTGATGGACAGGAGAATAAATGAAAGGACTTGTTCTCTACTAAACTGCAGAGACCCTTCCTCAAAAAAGAAAAACAGTTGAAAAGTTATTTCAAAACTGTATTCAATAAGTTATATTAATTATGAGACAGTAAGTTTGGGGAAGGTACAAAGCTTTTCTGGGCAACAGAGCAATAGAAATCACTAACTAACTGTTCTTTAAATACTTGTCCTTGGAAGAGCAGTGTCATCAGAGGCCAGCGTATTTATTCTCAGGTTTTTGTCAAATGTTAAAAAATGCATTACATCCTGTTCAAATACGAACAGAGTCGCTGCCTTCCTTTGATATAACCACTATACTGCAGGGCTCACGTGCAGGCTCAGCACAAGGGCCAGCACCTTCACTTACACAGGGCTGGTGATCTGGGCGCATCGCAAGAACTGGGCGTCTCTGTCAGGGCAGGTTCTCCACACCCTTCCTCGGATGACTGACAGGCATCGCCCACCTGGGAGGCCTTCACTGCAACCTGTAGGCTCTCAGCTAAGAAGTAGGAAACCAAAAGTAAATTAATAAATAAACAAACATATATACCTATATATGGATACGTACAGGGTGGGGCAAAAGTAGGCTTACAGTTGTTTGTATGGAAAGCAATACAACAATTAATAATACAGTAATACAAGAATTAACTGTTCGAGTACTCACAACTGTACACCTACTTTGCCCCACTTTGTGTGTGTGGGTTTAATCTATACCAGGAACTGGCAAACTATATTTGGCCTGTGTCTTCTTTTATATGGCCCAGGAGCAAAAAATGGTTTTAACATTTTTAAAGATTTTTCAAAATACATACACATGTGCACATGCATTCACACACACACATACACACACACATAGAATAATGTGTTTCAGAAATTATATATGGCCGGTAAAGCCTAAAATATTTACTATTTAGCCCTTCACAGAAAACGTTTGCCAACCTGCAGTTTAGACTAATAAAAAACAAAAACAAACAAACAAAAAAACCTGTATAAAAATACTTCAAGTGCAGCTTTCAGTAAATTAGTATTTCAATGAATTTAAGTATGGTATCAGGCATTAGGGTTTTACTTGCTCCTCTGGAATGTTACCTATTTTTCAAAAATGTGTTTCTCCAAACATGCTTTAAGAAGAGATTCCCACTCCCCCTGGGCAGACCTAATAGATCCGGTTCTCTGGGGAGAAATGGAGCATTTTCACTGTAAACAAGCACCAGAGGCCTCTTAAGATTTGACGTGAAGTTTTTTATTTACAATAAAAGGTTTTCAAGTAGCACATGGAACAGCACTATTTTGAGAACTCTATAAATATTTCTAAAACACTGTATATTTAAATTAGCACATTGATCATCTACTCTGTGATGACCTACCGGACAGTGATAAGTGGTGGGAGAGTTTGCAGACTACTGGGGAAAAGTGACACAGCATGTGTTCATTGCTCAACTCTATCACCTGGGTGTGAGCACATTACAAAATGCTGCAAACTCAATGATACAGAGAACATTTTGATGACTGCCAGATGGGTGAGGGGTGAGGATGTGGGAGAAAAAAGGGAAGGAATTAAGAAGTACAAATTGCCAGTTACAAAAACAGTCATGGGATGTAAAGTACAGCATAGGGAATATAGTCAATAATATTATAATAACTTTGGATGGTACCAATGGGTACTAGACTTAACGGGAGATCACTTCATAAGGTATATAAATGCCTAAACACTTGTTGTACATCTGAAACTAATATGTGTGTCAATGGTAATTGAAAAATAAAAAATGGTTTAAAAAATTCTCCAGTAGGGTTGCATTAGCTGATGGAATTAGGAAAAGGTTCTTAAAGGAGGTGAACACTTGGAAAAACCTTGAAGGGTGGATGGAAATCAAGAGGCAGAATCAGAAGAGGAGAAGGAAGGAAGGAAACGCAGAACACAGAGCAAAGATCTAGAGGTACAATCTGACATGTGTGACAAACCTGTCCTTTTCCCCAAAGATGACCTCACCCTGATAAGAATTCCTGCTCAATCTTTCAGTCTGAGTGTTGACGGTCAGTGACTGGGGTGGATCATCCAGCCTGTGGCTCCGGCAGAACCGCAACTGCTCTGGATTCTCGAGCACCGGGGTCTGCCTGCTGTTCCCCAGCACCTCTGTCCCTGATGGACCAGAGGAATGAAAGCCAATTAACTTAAAACCCAGCACTAGAGGCACTTTGGTTGGGGGAGGAAAGAAAAGCCACTGGGTAAAAATGAGAGTTGATTTTTTTCAATAAAGACATTATCAAAGATGCCCTGAGTGGTGTTGCAGTGGATAGAGCATCATCCCAGAGCACCAAAGTTGCCAATTAGATCCCGGGGTCACCTGCTCCATCCAAGGGTTTTGGCTTAGCGGGCAGGGCACTGGGCTCAACCTCCAAGGTCAGTGGTTTGAGCCCCAGTCAGGGTACATATGAGGAACAATCAATGGCACAGCTAAGTAGCACAATGAGTTGATGCTCTCTCTTTCCCCTTTCCTCTCTCAAATATATATATACATACATATATATATATATATATATATATATATATATATATATATATATGTATGTATGTATGAATGAATGCATAAATCTATCTGCAGACCTCACTTCAGAAACCTCTCGACAATCCTCCAGCTCATGTTCTGAGATGCTGAGCCAGAGTTTGGCAAACTTTTTTTCCAAGAACCAGATAGTAAATATTTTAGGTTGTGTGGGCCATACCACTTCTGTGGTAACTGTTCATCTTTGCCATTGTAGCAACACAGCAGCCGTAGATGGTATTTAAACAAGTAAGAGTGAGGTCTGACCTGTGGTGACGCAGTGGATAAAGTGTCGACCTGGAAACGCTGAGGTCGTCGGTTCAAAACCCTGGGCTTGCCCGGTCAAGGCACATATGGGATTTGATGCTTCCTGCTCCTCCCCCCTTTTCTCTCTGTCTCTCTTTCTCTATCCCCCTCTCTCTCTCCTCTATAAATTGAATAAATAAAAATAAAATAAATAAAAAATTTAAAAACATTACAGAAAAACAAAATAAGTGAGGGTGGTAGTGTCCCAGTAAAATGTATTTACAAACAGGCTTTGGGAAGCATTTAGTCTGTGTAATTTACCAACCCTTGTTCTGAACACCAGCATTCCCTGCCACGGTCTCAGGTGGTGGCTATTTTATCTCCTAAGCTCTTTGTCCCTATTTCACTTCCATCCCCACTCTCCCCATTAAAATTCCTTTTTATCTCAAAATTTCCCTTATTCCACTCACTACTGCTCCCTGTTGCCATTCCTCAACAACTCCGTGAACAATTTAAGTACATGATATTTACCCCCTCCCCACAATGCTACTCCTATCAACATTCTCAGTACTTCCAATACCCTGGCATTCTATGATCTTGTCTTCCACCGTACCTCAGCCAACAACTCCCATGGTCATACTGTGTCATTCTCCACACAGCATGGAGTTCCTTTTAAAACACAAATCACTCCTCTACTCAAACCTCTATAAATGCTTTTCATCTCACTTAGAATAAAATTCAAAGTTCTCACCTCCACTCAGGTAATCTGGGTCCTAGTTAACGTTGACTCATCTCCTGTCACTCCCTACCCCTCACTTCACTTTACCTGCACTGTCTTCCTTGTTGTTCTTCAAAGAAATCTGGTACTCACCTGCCTCAGGGCTTTGAATGTCTGGAACATTGTTTTCCTAGATACCTATCTGGATTTCTCAATTCCTCATATCTGCTTATATATCACTATATCAAAGAAGCCGTTACCGTCCACCCTATCCAAAATAGAACCTCCCCACTCCATTACTCTCAATCCTTCATATCTTGCTCATCTTTCTTTAGAGCACCTGACATAACCTGATACATTTATTTCCTTATATTTAGCTGTTTCAGGAATATAAATGCCAGGAGAGTCAGGACTTGACCTTATTCCACTGTCTCCTCAGCACCTAGAACATAGTGCATGGCTCATAGTAGGTACTCAATATTTTCTGAATTTGTCGAACCAAATCCTTTTGGAAGCGACTCACTTTCTTTCAGTGCTGCTGCCAGTAACGAGGCTGCCTGTGGAGGCTCTCCAGGGTCCGGTTTAATGAGAAGGTGGGGCTCCAGATGAACATCTTCAAATCCACTCAACTCTCCAAGTTCAGCATAGATATGCAGTTTCTCCTCCAAATATGTACAAATTTGTTGGTCTTGATTACAGAGTATTTCTATGGAATAGTATTTACCATAGAAAGTTATCACATAAATGTAACTAACATGAAAGTCCAAGTTACGAGACAAAGAAGTTGCTGATTAACAAGCAGTGTGATCTAATGGGTAAAATAAAGTTGTTGGGTGGGACAAATCCAAGTTCAAATCCTAACTATTCCATTCAGTGACTGCAGCCTTTAGCAAATGACTTACTTCTCTGAGCCTCCATTGTATTTTCTACTAATGGGGTACTCAATAAATGTCTGTTTCCTTTCCCATTCCCCTAATTCCAGAAAAAGTTGCACAGCTATTCTTTGTTGAGGCTGTTTTCTATTATGACTAAACATTAAGAGCAGGAACGAAACTAAGGTGGCGTGTCCACAATGAGTGAAACCCACAAGGAAAAACCTCAACGGCCTAAAATGGCTCAGGCTTCAGCTGGCCTTGGTCAAAACCAAACACAAGGGTTCATGTTTTTATTTCTAAACATTCAATTTCTTTGCTTATTTTTGCATGCATAATTTTCCTTTGATTTCAACATGTCACAGGGTTCTTCAAACTTAAAGGGACCTTAACCAGCATCTAATTGAGGGGTTCTCAGTCCTCTCTGCCTCAGAATCACCTGAGGAGAGTTCAAAATACTAATGCCTATAAACCACATCTGACAGATTCTGACTGAATTGGTTGAGGGTGGGGCTCAGGCATCAGAATTTTTAAAGACCTCCCCCAAGTGATTCTAATATCCGGCCAGAGATGAGAATCCCTAAGCTAGCCTCATTTCCATATTTCACAGACTTGGAAACTGAGGACTGGAGCTCCTATGTTCCTTGGTCACAGTCACACAACTCTGACCTGACAGGCTGGGCCTTAAACCTAAAACACTGGACAGCAGTTCTGAGGCCCATCTGCACACACCACCCACAGTTACTGTTTCATATATGTTATGTGCAGAATTTAAAAATATATATATTCTCTTTTTTACATTAAATATAATTTTGTATTAGTTTCAGGTGTACAGTATTATGGTAAGACAATCATGCACTTTATAGAGTTCCCCTGATATTTCTGATACCCACCTGTCACCACACATAGTTATTAGATTCTTACTGACCATATTCCCTAAGCTGTATTCTACATCTCTAGACTATTCTGTAACTGCCAATCTATACTTCTTATCCCTTCACCTTTCTCACTCAGTCCATCAACTTCCCTTCCCCCCAACCAACAAAATGTTCTCTAGATCTATGAGTCTGTTTCTATTTTGTTTGTTAGTTTATTTTGTTCTTTAGATTCCACATATAAGTGAAATCATATGGTATTGGTCTTTCTCTGACTGGTTTATTTGACTTGGCACAATACCCTCTACATCCATCTGTGAAATCGCAAATGGTAAGATGGCCAAGTACTATTCATTTTTTTATGGCCAAGTAATATTCTATTGTATACGTACCACCATTTAAATATATATATATATATTTTTTTTCTTCTTAATCACAAGGGAGTAAAGAGGGAGAGATACATCTTATTTAAGCACTTCCAGTACCAGTACATTGCTTTTGAAAGTGTTTAGGGTAGGCCTTGCATACACACAACTAGATTAGTCAGTCAGTCACAACTGTCCATTCAGGACCCCTGGGCTTCTCTCCATGTTCCAGGGACACACACAACAACCAGGGAACCAGAAGGCTAGCAGGGTACCTTGACATTGCTGAATTTTGGCCACTTTTGCTTCAGCTTTCCGCCTCTCTTCATCAGATTCACTTGTCCTTCCCCCTTCTTCTTCTGGGCAGCTTTAAAAGACAACAATCAGGAGAGACAACTGAAACCAAATGCAAGTATTTTTAAGTTCATTAGAAGGACATGGGAATTGGCAGCCAATTATTCAAAGAAAAAATCAGCATAAGGAGAATTCATCATGCCCCTGGACAAGAGGTTTGATTTTCTTGAGTATATAAAGTATTTTGCATAATATAACATAGCTCTCAAAATGAACAGCATAGAATGACTCAAATATTCCAACAAACATACATACACATTCACTTGTATATACACACACACAATACCAATACAAGCATCAGATACAACTAAATTTTACAACTGAAAAAATTTTTGCTTTCTACTACTGTTCAGCAGTTCTATTAATGGGGTAGAGTAGAGGAGTGGTAAGAAATGGAAGTAGGGTGAGGTACAGTGGCAGTGAAGGAATTTTATGTAACATCATTCAATATCTAATGAATAAAATTATCATTAAGAATGATCACCCTGGCCGGCTGGCTCAGTGGATAGTGTTGGTCTGGTGTATGGACATCCTGAGTTTGATTCCCAGTCAGAGCACACAGGAGAAGCTACATCTGCTTCTCTCCCTCTCTCCCTTCTCTGCCTCCTCCCCTCTCACAGCCAGTGGCTTGGCTGGTTCAAGTATCAGCCCTGGGCACTGAAGATAGCTCAATTGGTCTGAGAACATCAGCCTCAGGTACGAAAAAGAGCTCTGTTGACTCGCTGACTCAAGTGTTGGCCCAGTTGGGAGTTGCCAGGTGGATCCCAGTCAGGGTGCATGCAGGAGTTTGTCTCACTATCTCCCCTCCTTTCACTTAAACGAATAAAAATAAAAAAAAATGATCATCCCCACACTTCCACTTCCATTTATAAAAACTGCTCATGCATAATAATGAGTAAATTAACTTAGAACCCCTAGACCCAGTCATTTAAAAATGCCTATTGAATAATTCTTCAGAATTTGGCACACAGAAAAATATAAGACATGATCTCTGCCATCAAGGAGCTTCCCATCTAATAAATAAACAAATAGACATAAAAAATGGGAATAACTATAAGGCAGTATACGACAAACACCGAATAAATGCTTTAGAGAGCAGATGTTAAGAATTACAGGTAAGAAAAAGACCACTGGAACCCAAGAGGCCCTCACCAAGGAGGTGAGCCATGAGCTGTGCCAAGATAGGCAGGACTGATGTGAGTGGAGGGGAGATGGTGGTGTACATGCAGGGATGCACAGAGAACAAAGCTGCAGACAGGAGGCTGTCACAAATAGCGAAGGGGAGCAGACCACTCTGGCTAAGGCAAGGTTTTCATGAAAGGGAAACACAATTAGACCATTTTCCCCAATGGAACAAGGTCTTTCTCTAGGTTATGGACAGAAGAAAATGTTACCTCTCGACTGCCTGCTGGATCCGTCTCATCCAGTTATTTCGTTCCTCCTTGGAATTGGTATGAATCTCATACATCTCAGGACCAGCAGAAGAAGCACTGATCAGAAACATTCCTCGCTCCTCATTTGCAACTTCTCGAGCAATGAGCTTCTGAAGGGAAATAACGGATGGCTTCTGATCCTGCATAAGACAGGAGGGTGTGCAGGTGAAACGGAATCCCATCTCAAGTGAAGGCCCCACAGGACATATTAGCGAAGGGAAGCAACAGTGTTGGATAAATCTTAATATCACTTCCATCTTCTCGCAAGAGCTGTGAGCATTGGTAAGATTGCCATAGAAAGGGTATGGAGAAAAGAGGATGGAAGAAAAGATATAGGAGAACACTTATCCTTAAGAATTGGTGGTTTAAAAGAACAATGTTTGAAGGAAGAAAGATGGCGATGGAGTAGGAGGATGTTCCAACTACCACCTCATAGGAACAAATTGGATTACAACTCAATTTAAGAACAATCATCTTGACAAACCAACTTTAGACTAAACTAAGAGGAGTCTATAACCAAGGATCACTGAAGAAACCACATTGACTGGTAGAAAGAGTTGAGACACAGAAAGGGCTCCCCACTCCCAGCAGCAAGTGGCAGCCCGGAAGGGCTCTCACTGTGGGGTGGGTTGCCCTGAGAGATGTGGGTCCTCAGCCCCAGGCCCAGAGCCCCAGAGCCTACAAGTGGCACCCATGACAGCATTTTTAGCTGTGCAAAGAGCAGACTTTCTGTCTGCGAAAAAGAGACATACCTCTTGGACAAAGACACCTGTTTAAAGGGCCCGTGCAAAAAACCTCGTTCAAAGCCACTTACCCAGGGCTGTGGCGGGGGAGAGCTGAAAGGACTGGAGTTGTAGGAGGAGAATGTAAAGATGGAGGCACAGTGAGAACAGGGAGAGACATTGTGGGGGATGGCCACCAGAACCCCTGTGCTGAATCATGCTCCAGTACTGCAGTTGCCATCTTTTTTGGGTGGAGCAATCCTCTCTAAGTGGCATCAGCCTGGTGAAAAGCAACTGCTCTGCTCTCGAGAGTCACCAGGGATGGTGACAGGTAGTTGTGAGAGGCCAAAAAGGAGGGTGTGTGTGAATGACTCAGTTTTCTGGAGTTGAGACCAGAGCTCCCATACACACTCTTCCAAGTCTATGACTGGTGCTTCCACTTTACAAGAGACTCAGCTGAAACTGTCTGGAGAGGAGGCAGACTACACCTATAGGTCTCAGGCCATACCCACCAGACTCCTGAGGCCACACCCTACTGAGGTCTGTGAAAATAGTCTGGACAGACTGACACCTGGGGCAAAGGGCCAGAGCCCCACCTACCACCCTTCTTAATTGCTAAACTGCAACAGGCTCTAGACTCTAGCAGAGGTTTTTTCAGCAGCTGAGCCCAATAAGCAGCCAGCAGACAGGCTGCAAGAGGTGAGACTCATGGAAACTTGGCCATTTGAGCAGACTTTTCCCCAGATCCAGAGTGAGTAAAAGCCAGCCTAGGTATGCAGCTGATATTTACATGTACATCTGGGCCCAGGAAAAGCAGCCACAAACTCTGAATTGCTTGTAGCTCCAAGAAGGTTGCTGAGGGCCAGTCATGGACAGTGTCTCCCATTGGTCTGTGCTGGGTTCCTGCTTGGGAGACCCAGGGTTGGCAGATCCAGGGGCCAGCTGTGGAAAGTATTGGTTCAGGACTTAACAACCCTTGCTAGAGTGGTATCATAAGGAAAAGCTCCTCACACCAGGCCCAGCTGAGGTGACTTCTATTCTCTGTGATCAGCACCAGCACAGTGTCTCATGTGCATTGGATAGGGTGGAGCTTCATAGTCAGCTGGGCCTGGGTGCTGGATATTCTGTCCTGCTAGGATAGATTCCACAGGGGGAAGGGAGAGAGATTTGGAGCATGGACATTTAAAGTGTGGATCCCTGTGAGTCTGTTGTTGGATCTGGTCAAGGGGCTTAGCCAACTTCAGAAGGGGTACAGTCAGCCCCAGGAGAGGACTCTCTCAGTCTTCCTCCCTGAGGAAGTTGTAGGAGGAGAATGTAAAGATGGAGGCACAGTGAGAACAGGGAGAGACATTGTGGGGGATGGCCACCAGAACCCCTGTGCTGAATCATGCTCCAGAATCTGAGACCGGGGTCTTAAGAGCTAAAAGAACTTCTGCAGAGAGACTATCAGCCACAAAGTCAATCTGCACCTGCTGCTCACCTTGTTGGGGAGAAATAAAATTTGAGTATCAGCAGTGGCTAAGGAATCAAGCTCTGGAGTAGGAGCCACATTCCCTGTACTGAGCTCCTGACTAAGAGACTCCTGAAGTAGGGGGTCCCACAAATGTTGTACTCACAATGTAAGCTTCCCTAACCCACCAAGTGTGCAATTTGTAGAGGGGTTGGTTGGGTGAAGCCAATCAGAGCCTGCACTACAATCTACTACAGAAGAATCTGTGGGAAGGCCAGACAGCTGCAAGAGGAGGAAGAGTAGCTGAAAAGTGAAGACAAATCCTACAGAGCTTGGGGATTTTACAGAGCTCTTGTCAGCTCTAGACAGGAGGAATCTGATCCTTATACAAAGGTTGGCCCCTCCCACAGTACCCAGACACAGAAAACGCAGACACAAACAGCAAAAAGTGCAGTAGCTGCAGACTGGTAGCCCACAGCAGGTTAAAAACAACAGCTGACATGAACCCAAGAAGAACTAGAGCCAACACTACTGGTAGAAGGTGGCAGACTACACCAACCTTAGATTCAACTACCTATACAAGCAGCACACCCAAGGTTGAAGTCTAGCAGGCATCAGACACTGTGGAGAATAAATACACCCAAATGGAAAGACATTGCACAGTGTGTAATACACATAATCAAGGTGGACCTTTAGAGCCAGCCAGCCTGAAAAGATAAATGTACCCACAAAAAGACCAACTGCATCTAATACTTCCATAAAACAAGAGGGAAAATAGTACCTTCATGAAGCATTCCCAGGAGAAGAAAAACAAGTGGCCTGGAGGACAGCCCAACTTCTTCATAAGGACTACACAAAAATTTCAAAGTCAGACAGCACTACATAATACACAGACAAAATGGGCAGACAGAGAAATGCTACCCAAATGAATCAAGAAGAGAAATCCCCAGAAAAAGAACTGAATGAGATGGAAGAAACCAAAATACTAGATGCAGAGTTTAAAATAATAATTTTTAGGATGTTCAAGGATCTTAGAGAAACAGTGGATGGACATAAATAGCACCTATAGAGATAGAAAGCATCAAAAGGGCCACTGAAATCATAAAAAGGAACCAGTCAGAAATGACAAATAAAATGTCAGAAATGAAGACTGCACTAGAAGAAATTAATAGCAAGCTGGATGAAGCAGAGAATTGAATCAGCAATTTAGAGGACAAGATAAACAAAAGCACAGAAGCAGAGCAGCAAAAAGAAAAGAGGCTCAAAAAGTCTGAGGAAACTCTGTGAGAGCTCTGTGACAACATGAAGAGAAACAACATCTGCATCATAGTGGTTCCTGAAGGAGAAGAGAACAAACAAGGAATAGAGAACCTGTTTGAAGAAATCATAGCTGAAAATGTCTTTAAATGGAGGAAGGAAAGTCACACAAGTTCAAGAAGTATAGAGTTCCATTAAAGAGAAACCTATGGAGGCCTACAGCAAAACACATGATAAATAAAGTGTCAAAGTTAAGAGACAAAGAAAGAATACTAAAAGCTGCAAGAGAAAAGCAGTTAATGACCAACAAAGGAGCCCCCCATAAGGATGACATCTGAGCTTAACAGAAACACTTGAGGCTAGAAAGGATTGGCAAGAAATATTCAAAGTGATGCAAAACAAGAACCTACTACCAAGACTTCTTTATCCAGCAAGGGTTACATTGAATATTGAAGAAGAAATAAAAAGCAGTACTGCAAGAAATTGTTAAGGATCCTACTGTAAAAAGAGCAAAAGGAGAAAAAAAATGAGAAAAAGAGGATGGTAGATTTAAAGAATAAAATGGTAATAAACAATTACATATCAATAATAACTTTAAATGTAAATGGATTAAATGCTTCAATCAAAAGACAATGTGTAGCTGCATGAATAAGAACAGGACCTGTACATATGCTGTCTATAAGAGAACCACCTCAGAACAAGAGATACACATAGACTAAAAGTGAACAGATGAAAAAAGTATTTCACATAAATGGAAATGAAAAATAAGCCAGGGTAGCAATACTTATATCTGACAAAATAGACTTAAAACAAAGGCTATAATAAGAGATAAAGAAGGTCACTACAATGATAAAGGGAGCAGTCCAACAGAAGGATTTAACCGTTGTAAATATCCATGCACCTAATACAGGAGAACCTAAATAAAGCATATTTTGATGAACGTAAGGGCGAGATCAACAGCAATGTTATAATATTAGGAGATTTTCAACACCACACTAACATCAATGGATAGATCCTCAAGACATAAAATTAACAAGGAAACAGCAGCCTTAAATGACACACTAGGTCAACTGGATCTAATAGATATCTTCAGAACTTTTACCCTAAAGGAGCATAATATACATTCTTTTCAAGTGCTCATGGTACACTTTCTAGGATAGAACACATGTTAAGACACAAAACGAGTCTCAAATTTAAAAAGATTGAAATCATATCAAGCATCTTTTCTGATGACAATGGCATAAAACTAGAAATCAACTATAATAGGAAAACTGAAAAACATTCAAACACTTGGAGGCTAAAGAGCATGTTATTTAATAACGAATGGGTTAACAACAAAATCAAAGATGAAATCAAAAATTTCCTTTAAACAAATAAAAATGAACACACAACTCAAAATTTATAGAACACAGCAAAAGCAGTCCTAAGAAGGAAGTTCATAGCATTACAGACATACCTTAAGAAGCAAGTAAAAGCTCAAATAAACAACTTAACCCTGCATCTAAAAGAACTAGAAAAAGAACAACAAATAAAGACCAGAGGAAGTAAAAGAAAGGAAATAATAAAGATCAGAACAGAAATAAATGACATAGAGGCTAAGAAAACAATACAGAAGATCAATGAAACCAAGAGCTGGTTTTCTGAAAAAGTAAACGGGATTGATGAACCTTTAACCAGACTCATCAAGGAAAAAAGAGGACTCAAATAAAATTAGAAATGAAAGTGGAAAACTAACAACAGACACAACAGAAATACAAAGGCTTGTAAGAAAATACTATGAAGACCTGTATGCCAAATAATTGGACAACCTAGGTGAAATGGATAAATTTCTACAAACATATAATCTGCCAAAATTCAATCTGGAAGAATCAGAAAACCTAAACAGACCGATTACAACAAATAAAATTGAAACAGTTATCACAAAACTCCCAGCAAGCCTGACCTGTGGTGACACAGTGGATAAAGCGTTGACCTGGAATGCTGAGGTCACCGGTTTGAAACCTTGCACTTGTCTGGTCAAGGCATATATGGGAGTTGATGATTCCTGTTCCTCCCCTCTTTCTCTCTCTCTCTCTCTCCTCTCTAAAATGAATAAATAAATAAATAAAATCCCAGCATATAAAAGTCCTGGACCGAATGGCTTCACAGGCAAATTTTACCAAATATTCAAAGAAGAACTAACACCTATCCTTCTCAAGTTATTTCAAAAAGTCAAGAGGAGGGAAGACTTCCAAGTTCCTTTTATGAGGCAAGCATAATCCTCATTCTAAAACCAGGTAAAGACAATACAAAGAAAGAAAACTGATGAACTTAGATTCTAAAATTCTCAACAAAATATTAGCAAACTGAATGCAGCAATACATAAAAATAATAATACAGCCTGACCTGTGGTGGTGCAGTGGATAAAGCATCGACCTGGAATGCTGAGGTTGCCGGTTCAAACCCCTGGGCTTACCTGGTCAAGGCACATACAGGAGTTGATGCTTCCTGCTCCTCCCTCTCTACTCTCTTTCTCTTTCTCTCTACTCTTTCTTTCTAAAAATGAATAAATAAAATATAAAAAAATATTTTTAATAAAAAAATAAAATAAATAAAAAAAATAATAAAACAAGTGGGATTTATTCTGGGAAGACAAGGCTGGTACAATATTTGCAAATCAATAAATGTGATTCATCACATAAACAAAAAGAAGGATAAAAATTACATGATAATATCAATACATGCAGAAAAAGCATTTGATACAATTCACCACCAATTTATGATCAAAATTCTCAGCAAAGTGAGAATACAGGGAACATAGCTAAACATGATAAAGGCCATTTATGACAAACCCACAACTAACATCATGCTCAATGGGCAAAAATTAAAAGCAATCCCCTTAAGATCAGGAAAAGGCAGGAGTGACCTCTTTCACCACTCTTATTGAACATAGTTCTGGAAGTCCTAGCCATAGCAATCAGACAAGAAGAAGAAATAAAAGGCATCCAAATTGGAAAAAAAGAGGTAGAATTACCATTATTTGCTGATGACATGATACTGTACATAGAAAACCCTAAAGTCTCAGTCAAGAAACTACTAGACCTGATTAATGAATTCAGCAAGGGGGTAGGTTATAAAATTAATATTCAGAAATCAGTGGCATTTTTATACACCAACAATAAAGTGTCTGAAAGAGAAATTAAGGAAACAATCCCTTCATTATTTCAACAACAAAAAAAATAAAGTACCTAGAAGTAAATTTAACCAAGGAGGCAAAGAACTTGTACTCGGAAAATTATAAAACATTGGTAAAAGAAATCAAGGAAGATATAAACAAGTGGAAGCATATATCGTGTTCATGGATAGGAAGAATAAACATTATTAAAATGTCTATATAACCCAAAGCAATCTATAAATTCAGTGCAATTCCTATTCAAATACCAATGGAATACTTCAAAGATATAGAAAAAATATTCCAAAAAATTTATACGGAACCAAAAAAGAAAAAGAATAGCCTCAGCAATCTTGAAAATGAAGAATAAAATGGGAGGTATCACACTTCCTGATATCAAGTTATACTACAAGGCCATTGTACTCAAAACAGCTTGGTACTGGCATAAGAACAGGCATACAGATCAATGGAACAGAACAGAGAACCCAGAAACAAACCCACACTTTTATGGTCAATTGATATTTGACAAAGGAGGTAAGAGAATAAAATGGAGTAAAGATAGTCTCTTTAATAAATGGTGAATAAAATTGAAAAAAATGAAACTAGAGCACCAACTTACACCATTCACAAAAATAAACTCAAAATGTATAAAGGACTTAAATGTAAGTTGTGAAACCATAAACATCTTGGAAGAAAACATAGGCAATAAACTCCCCAATATCTCTCGTAGCAATATTTTTGCCGATGTATCTTCACATGCAAGTGAAATAAAGGACAGGATGAATAAATGGAAATATATCAAACTAAAAAGCTTTTGCACAGCAAAAGACACCATGAACAAAATAAAAAGACAACCCACGCAATGAAAGAACATATTTGCCAATACATCCGATAAGAAGTTAATAACCAAAATTTATAAAGAACTTCTAAAACTCATTGTATATAGAAAACCCTAAAGTCTCAGTCAAAAAACTACTGGACCTTATAAATGAATTCAGCAAGGTGGCAGGATACAAAATTAATATGCAGAAATCAGAGGCATTTCTATATACAAACAATGAACTGTCAGCAAAAGAAATTAAGGAATCAATCCCCTTCACTATTGCAGCCAAAAAAATAAAATACCTAGGAGTAAATTTAACCAAGGAGGTTAAGGACTTGTACTCGGAAAATTATAGAACATTGATAAAAGAAATCAAGGAAGATACAAACAAGTGGAAGCATATACCATGCTCATGGCTAGGAAGAATAAACATCATTAAAATGTCTATATTACCCAAAGCAATTTATAAATTCAATGCTATACCAATTAAAATACCAATGACATACTTCAAAGATATAGAACACATATTCCAAAAATTTATATGGAACCAAAAAAGAACACGAATAGCCTCAGCAATCTTAAAAAGAAAAAATAAAGCAGGAGGTATCACTCTTCCTGATATCAAGGTTTACTACAAGGCCATTATACTCAAGACAGCCTGGTACTGGCATAAGAACAGGCACATAGATCAATGGAGCAGAACAGAGAACCCAGAAATAAACCCACACCTTTATGGACAACTGATATTTGACAAAGGAGGAAAGACAGCCTCTTTAACAAATGGTGCTGGGAAAATTGGACATCTACCTGCAAAAAAATGAAACTAGACCTTCAACTTACACCATGCACAAAAACAAATTCAAAATGGATAAAAGACTTAAACATAAGCCGTGAAACTATAAGCATCTTAGAAGAAAACATAGGCAGCAAGCTTTCCAACATCTGTAGCAGCAATATATTTGTTGATTTATCTTCACGGGCAAATGAAATAAAAGGCAAGATAAACAAATGGGACTATATCAAACTAAAAAGGTTTTGCACAGCTAAAGACAATAAGAATAGAATAAAAAGACAAACCACACAATGGGAGAACATATTCGACAGCACGTCTGATAAGGGGTTAATAACCAAAATTCATAAAGAACTTATAAAACTCAACACCAGGAAGACAAACAACCCAATCAAAAAATGGGCAAAAGAAATGAATAGAAATTTCTCCAAAAAGGACATACAGATGGCCAAAAGACATATGAAAAAATGCTCAACATCACTAATCATTAGAGAAATGCAAATCAAAACCACAATGAGATATCACCTCACACCAGCCAGAGTGGCACTCATCAGCAAAACAACACAGAATAAGTGCTGGCGAGGATGTGGAGAAAAGGGAACCCTCCTGCATTGCTGGTGGGAATGCAGACTGGTGCAGCCACTGTGGAAAACAGTTTGGAGATTCCTCAAAAAATTAAAAGTCGAACTGCCTTTTGACCCGGCTATCCCACTTTTAGGAATATACCCTAAGAACACCATAACACTGTTCGAAAAGAAGAAATGCGCCCCCATGTTCGTGGCAGCATTGTTCACAATAGCGAAGATCTGGAAACAGTCCAAGTGTCTGTCAGAAGACGAGTGGATTAAAAAGCTTTGGTACATATATACTATGGAACACTATTCAGCTATAAGAAATGATGACATCGGATTATTTACAACAAAATGGATGTACCTTGATAACATTATACGGAGTGAAATAAGTGAATCAGAAAAAAAAAAAAACTGAGAACAGCAGGATTTCATACATAGGTGGGACATAAAAGTGAGACTGTGAGACTGTGAGACATGGACAAGAATGTGGTGGTTACGGGATGGGGGGAGGGAGGGGAGGGTGGAATAGGGAGAAGGGGAGGGGTACAGGGAAAACCAGATAGAAGGTGACAGAGGACAATTTGACTTTGGGTAATGGGTATGCAGCATAATTGAATGATAAGATAACCTGGAGATGTTTTCATTGTACATATATACCCTGATTTATTGGTGTCACCCCATTAACGTTAATAAAAAAAATTTTTAAAAAAGAACTTCTAAACTCAACACCAGGAAGGTAAACAGTCCAAATAAAAATTAGGCAAAAGAAATGAATAGACACTTCTCCAAAGATGATATATAAATGGCCAACAGGCAGATGAAAAAATGTTCAATGTCACTAATCATCAGAGAAATGCAAATTAAAACCACAATGAGATACCACCTCACACCTGTCAGAATGGCGCTCATTAACAAAACAACACACATAAGTGCTGGCTAGGGTGTGGAGAAAAGGGAACCCTCTTGCACTGCTGGTGGGAATGCAGACTTGTATAGCCACTGTGGGAAACTGTATGGGGTTTCCTCAAAAAATTAAAAATGGAACTGCCCTTTGACCCAGCTATCCTACTTTTAGGAATATATCCTAAGAATACCAAATCACTGATTCAAAAGAAGATATGCACCCCCATGTTTATTGCAGCACTGTTTACAATAGCCAGGATCTGGAAACAGCCCATGTACATGTCCATCAGTGGATGAGTGGATTAAAAAGCAGTGGTACATATACACAATGGAATACTACGCGGCTGTGAAAAAGAGTGAAATCTTACCTTTTGTGACAGCATGGATGGACCTAGATATAATTATTCTAAGAGAAATAAGCCAGGCAGAGAAAGAAAAATATCATATGATCTCACATATATGTGGAATCTAATGAACAAAGTGAATTGAGGAAGAGAATAGAGTCAGAGGCGGGGTCAGAGGGACCACTTGCTAGAGAAAGGGTGATGAAAGAATGGGATCAGAGAAGGTAAAGGGATTAGTGAAACTATATATACATAATACAGAGATATAGATAACAGGCCAGCAAATCCTAGAAGAAAGAGGGGAGGGAGTTAGGGGGTGGGGGGTAAAAGCGGTATAAAAAGGGACACAGGGGTGGGGAGTGAGGGACTTATATTTAGTGGGACACTTGAATCCATGTAAACACAATAATTAGAAATTAATAAAAAATTTTAAAAAATAATAACTTTTTAAGAAACCAACAACTAATTGACTCATAGTGTATTTTAACAATGGATAAGCCTCCTTTGTGGAAGGCAGAGCTTTGGATATAAATTTTATCTCCTTTACTTCCTGCAAGTAAATAAAACTACCTTGCAATAACAACAACAAAAATAAAATAAATAGAAGGACAACATTTTAAAGGAGAACCATCAGAGCATTAAGAAAAAAATTTCAAAATGCCATAGTCAGGGGTGAAGGTCTTTTTCTAGAAGGGTAATGTATAGGAAATAGTGTATCAGATATTACAAGAGAATGAGAGAGATGGAAAAACTAAAGAATCTATTGGATTTGACAGGCATCAGCAACACTGTTCCAATAAGGTGCTGGGTACAGAATCCCATGTACCAAGAAGTGGAATGTAATAATGAAAGGCAAGAATGAGGAGGCGAGTGTTTAGGTTCCCCTAGCATAACCACTAACCCTGCTATTGTAGGGGTGCAGCAACGCAACTTCTATTGTTCTACCTACAAATCTTCCTTCCACCAACCAGGGGAGCCTTCGTGGGCAGCAATGGGTCTAATTCATCTTCATATATCCAACACAGTGCTTTGCAAAGAGCAGGCACCCAATAAATGTCTGCAGAACTAGATTTCATCTAACTCCATCAGAGGGGAACAGGAAGAAAGTCTAAAATTTGGCATCCAAGTTGATTCAACTCTTCTCCCAACATTCACTGTGAACAACATTTCCTTCTAAGTCCTGGGGATTCAAAGATGAGTAAGGTAGGCAGCTATTGTTGAAAGAATAGTCAAAAGAATCCCTGCTACTGTTTTGGGGGTAAACATGTAGACTCTCCTCTGGTTTGCAGCTTCCACCACTGTTTATAGAGTTGGTTGCAAAGTGTCGTTATGCTTCTCCCTCATGGACTGAGCAACACCTTTCTGCAGGACATGCCACTCTGTCTCTCACTGCTGACTCCTTAGTGCTGGCCTTGCTCTCCCAGCGTCACACCACTCTATCACATCTAAAGACATGTGCAGGGGTTTACCAGAGTACCTCTTCATCCCATTCCTCTTAGAGCAGGGAAAAGAAAAATAAAAAAAGGGTCTACCCAGTCTTGTGCTTGGCCTCTGCAAATGGAAGCAAAAGCAGCCTGTGGCAGTGTATTTTGAATATGGCCCTCTCAAGTTAGGGAGAGCTCCTGAGTACTGTGAATATCTTAGTCAATGACAGATTATCTGAGGCCTTATTGCCTTTCCTTCTTTCAATGGACAGTTTAGCTTCCTCGGCTTATGATATAAATAGCCACTGTATATAAAGAGGCAGAGTAAGTTTGAGTTACTTAAGACATAAGCAAGAAGGAAATTATTTGAACCAGTTGGTTAGTGTTGCAGGAAGGGGGGCTTGGGGTCAGATACTTTAAAAGTAAAAAATAAGTAGATAGAAAGTAGCATTCATTAAATCACCATCAAACAGGAGGCATCGGGGGCATGTCCATCATTATACTACATACTACTCATACACAAAAACCTGAGATGATCAAGAATTCAAATTAAATCTCTAGGATTGGGGTAACATGTCTACTTTGCAGACAAGATGCCAAAAGCTGATGATGCAAAGGCCTAAATCAGACTGCAGAAATATTTTGTTTGTGCCACAACATTTAAAAAGTGAGGAGGGGTGATAGAATCAGACTCCCACATGTGCCCTGACCAGGATCCACCTGGCAACCCCTGTCAGGGGTTGATGCTCAAATCAATGGAGCTATTTTTAGCACCTGAGGCTGACGCTCAGACCAACTGAGTTATCCTCAGCACCTGGAGCTGATGCTCAGACCAACCAAGCCACTGGCTACAAAAGAAACCACAGCACTTTAAAAATAGATTTTTTTTTTCCTAAATAGTTGTCAATATTTAAAATCTGAGAGAGTCATGTTAAAAATTCTAAATTTCTGGGTTCGTGGGAAAGCAGAAGATTAGCAATCCTGAGCCCACATCCTCATCTAAAAACACATCATAGCTAAGTAATCCCTGCCCTTTTTGAGACAGGGCATGCACTCACTACAGTCCCTACCACTCTCTATTTGTTCCCTATTACCAAGCCTGGTCCAGTTTACTTATTTACATCCCTGCCCAAGCCCTGTAGGTCCTGGGGTTGAAGACCTTTGCCACAGAGGAAGAGGAAAAGGAGCTTTAGCCCCATTGTTACACTATATCCATTGTGATTTCACAAAATGGCTGATTTCTATCAGTGAGGAATTCTATTTGTGATTCCACTGTGATAATAAGACCATAAGTTCGCTTCCTCATTTGAACTTGCACTTGCATGTCTACATAGTCACTTTGTCTTTTTCATTGGTCATTCATTTTGATATTACCTTCTTCAATATTTAAGACAACCCCATAGACTCAGTATCCCAGGATTTAGTAAATACATTTACTTTTTCCTATATATTTTATATACATGGGTGCTATGGCCATTCCCAGCTGATTCCTCTCTAAAAACAAAGTTATCTTGCAGATGTCTTCAAACTTTTTATAAAAATGGCCCACTTTTGCAGTGCTGGTCAACCTGGTCCATACCTCCCACTAGTGGGCGTTCCAGCTTTTATGATGGGCAGTAGTGGAGCAACCAAACGGCACAGAGATTGGCCCACCATGAAAGCTGGAACGCCCACTAGTGGGCAGTAGGGACCAGGTAGACCAGCACTGCAAAAGTGGGCCGTTTTTATAAAAAGTTTAAAGAGGTCTGTAGGGAAACTACTCTATCCTCTTGCTACTTTCAGCTGCTTAGCTTCTGGCCATTTCCAAATTCATCATGTCTTCTATAACATGTAGCAAGCACTAACTTAAGAAGTTTTTCTAACAGCACAAAGGACAGAGACTCTTACCTATGGGTATTAGCATGAGGATAATGTTCTAAACTCTCTGGTGAGAACTAGGAAATCCGGATATTTGTATACCCCAAGCCAATGCATCAATTATTTCAAGATATTAACTATAAGATATTTATGATACATGGGCTATGTTAAGTAAATGTATATAATGAAACTAAAAGGTATATAATTAAATAGTAGGGCACACTTAACTCTAAAGATAATGCTTTCTTTTTTGCTTCCTGACATCAGCAAAGGCTTAGCTGGCCTGTATGAAGGCAGTTCATGTCAGGTTAACATCTTCACAAAATAGTATCAGCATCAAAACTGTCGTCCACAGCCAAACACACTTTACCAAGGGGAGCTGAGTCATGCCTGCCTTTAATCTGGCATTTGGTGGACTGTATCCCTAAAATCCCATTTAATGGTAAATATGATACATGGGTGGCACTTCAAGAGTTCAGATAAGAGAGACGATCCATATTTCAAGTCATACTATAAGGAAGCATCATGGCTTCATCTGAGTCCATATGCTCTGTTGTCCAAGAAAATAGTTATGTCTATGCTGTGCCTAATTTTTGATCCATCATCAGGTTTTCTGTCCTATAGAAAACTTCATCCAAGAAGTAGGATTTTCTTCTCCTTTAGGTCTCTGGTTTTGAAGAGCCTTTGTTTTTATAAAGATGTGGTATAAACTTGTTTTCTCTCTAGTGTGGCCCTCACCAACCCACAGGCCAAACAAAATGGTGCCACCTTCCCACTGATTGAAATCACTAACTACAGTGGGAATATAACAGGGGCATATTCTCAACAATGACTATTTAATGTCACTAGGAATTTCAGGCATTTTAAAGATTGTGGAATTAAGCCATTTAAAACATGCATCACATATCCATATACTTACAACAGCTGCAAAGATGTATTTCTGGTCTTTTTCTTGTAAAAAGAGCAGCACATCAGTTAAAAGTAGAGCTAGAATATCTTCAAAGAAAAAAGCACTATTAGTATTAATAAGGCAAACCACAGTTCATTACCATCATAAAATATTGTGATTTCATGTTTAAAATTTAAACAAATTTATTCAAGACAAAAGAATAAGATTTAGTCTAATTATAAAACTTTTATTAAGAATGCCTATATTATAATAGTCAAAGATATATTTTATAGATAATAAATAAGTTGTGTTTAGGCATACATGTTTATGTGTGTAACTAAAAGCATTGCTAAACCTCCAGAAAAATTTAATGTTGCATCTTCTAAAAAGAAAGAAAATTATCCAGCACTGGCCAGTTGGCTCAGCGGTAGAGCATTGGCCTGGCATGTAGAAGTCCTGGGATTGATTCCCAGTCAGGGCACACAAGAGAAGACCATCTGCTTCTCCACCTTCCCCCCTCTTTTTTCCCCTCCCACAGCCATGGCTCAAATGATTCAAGCAAGTTGGCCCTGGACACTGAGGATGGTTCCATGGCCTTGCCCCTGGCACTAAAATATTTTGGTTGCCAAGCAATGGAGCAGTGGCCCCAAATGGGCAGAGTTTCACCTGGTAGGGGGCTTGCCAGGTAGATCCCGGTTGGGAAGCATGTGGAATCTATGTCTCCCCACCTCTCACTTAACAAAAGGTTTTTTAAAAAATTATCTAATTAAAAAAAAAACATTTTAATAGAACGGAACAAGGCCTTACCTTTAAAGGGGTGGGGAAGTGCTTAATTAAAAATGTTAGAGGGCAGCGTCTGCCTAGATTTTATATATAAAAATTATATAAAAATCTGCTATTCTGTTCCATCTCAGTCTGAAGGAAGTTTGAGATCCTATACTTCCCTTACAAATTATTCTCAAGAAACCATCTTTACTATACCACTAACCATTCTGACATGGAGTTATCAAACTAGTGATTCTGAAAAATAGATAATAAGCAAATAAATGACTTAAACACAGGATCTACAGACTACTTAATATTATAAGTTGGTTAATATTCTAATTATGGTAATGCTTATTTACAACGTGGCAAGTTGCAGATCAACAAATCCTAGTTTAGTCATTAGAGGCAACCATCCCCAAAACTTGACAATCCTCCAATAGAATTAACAACCTCTCAGTGCTTACCTAAGGATGTTAGGATGTGTTAAAAACAAGAAGAGCAAACCAGTGATTCTTAGCCTGGCTTCAAATAGACTCACCTGGAAGCTTTAAAGTATCTCTATACTTGAGCTCCATCCCCAGACAATACACTCAGAATTTCTGGGAGGAGACAAGTAGTAATAAATTTTCCAAGCTCCAGAGGTAATTCTTAAGTGTGGCTAGGGTTGAGAAAGCCTAGCTCAGGCCAGATGCTAGCTATAGAATCGGCCCTTAAGAATGTGAGTGAACTGTTTTAGACTCTAACCAGATTAGCAGAGTCAAGTTAACCTCCATTAGCAAACAGTAGCACTGAAGATTCATTTACACCAATGTAATTGTGTCTATGCAGTGTGTTACTCTATAACAAATATGACACTCGGAGTTCATTTCTCCCCTCAGTGGTCTGCCAGTCCTGAGCTGGGTTGGCACACAGCAGACTCTCGTTGTGTAGGTGTATACTACCTCACTTTAAATACACATTGGTCAGATTAATATTTCTGTGCCAACAATTAGTAGCATTTTGAGTTCCTCCGATTCAAACATCACTAACTTCTGCATTCATAAGCTATATATGAAGGCTTTTGCTTATAGCAGCAAACTCCCACCAAAGGTTTGTAGCATTGGCCATATTGCCTAAGGACGTTCACGACTTGATCCTTCAGAAATTTTCCCACTGACCTGGGCTTTGTGCATATGCCTACATCCCTCATCCATTTTTCTTTTGAAAATCCATCCTCTGTTAAATAAATAACATGTGTGGGGTAAGAAGGAGAAATTGGTCTGTTAAACCACATTACCTTTGAAACGGCCTGTGGCAGTTTTCCAAAAAACAAGGCCATCATATAAGAGAGTCCTTTCTTTGCTGACCAGTGCCTGCTTCCTGAACACATGGCCATTCCTGAGCTTTGTGTATGTTTTGTTTTCGATCTTACTTAGGATCTCAAGCCACTTTTGGTTTTTCTCATATTCGCTGACTTTTAAATCCACTGCTGCAATCATGTCTTTAATTAAACAAAGAGCTTTGCATAAGTCTTTATGTTCTTCTGTATTTTCTGCATGGCAAAAAGAAAAAGAATGAATGAAAGAACATTATACAATAAGTCAGAGTGATAAGGAAGATAAATTGATTTCTATAATTTTAAATACAGTTAAATGTATCATCCAAATGGCAAAAAATAAATAAATCTCATAAAAAAATGTCGAATTAAATTCAAATACCACATTATCACTATGCACCCCTCCTCCTAAAAGAACCATTAAAATATTTAATTATAAAAGATTAGTTTATCAGATGCGCTTCAGCTGAAACACTGTGAAAATAGGATGTCTATTCCCTAGGGACCGGTTTGTCCTCCCTCCTAAGGCGGGGAATGTGGTACACATAGGGTGGGGCAAGAGCAGGCTTACAGTTCTGAGTACGTGAAACAGTTTATTCTTCTACTATTATTTGTTATTTATTCTATTATTTTCCATACAGACAACTATAAACTTGCTTTGCCCCACCATGTATACTCACTTAGGCCTTTCTTCTGCCTTCCCACACACAGGTAATCAAGTAATCCCCACATCAACTTTCTCAGAACTTACTCAAGCCATGGGCCCAGGCAGCAGTCCTTTCATAAATGAGCTGACAAGGCCTTAAACAGGCCTCAGAGTCAGTTACTTCCCTGGATCCCTTCCTCCATAAAAATAACATTCAATATTATATTTTCCAACTGCATTAGCATGAAGATGATTATATCAATAATACATTCAAAACATTTTTTGAACTAAAACATTGGACCACAGCACTGTGCTTACTGGCTAATGCCAACAGAATAGATAATCACCAATTCCAGTTGTTATTCTTTAAGACATTGGCCACCCGGTCTTATTTCTGGCTCATCTTAAGTAAAAATTCTGGCGGAGTTGCTAGATCAGCCTCCTGAAACTCCAGATAAAACTGAATGTAGCTATTTTTTTTTATATTTGAGGATATAAAACAACCTAGCTGATGCCTATTCAGGCAAATGGTACTGATGGGGAAAGTTTCAGGTGGTTAGAAGGTAATAAAAGAGGAAGAAAAAAGTTGGCAGAGAAAGTAAAAGGTTCTCTACAGCCTATGGCAGCAGAAATAAACACACAGGAATAGCAGTCAAGTGGAATGAGAACAAGTCCTCCAGAGGGTCTAAACATTTTAAGTTCTAAATCTCTTAGATAGATAGCTGAGGATCTGTCAAAAAACAAACAAACAAAAAAACCTCCAGGAATAGATCCAGACACTCACCGTGAACAAGGAAGATCCCTTCTCACAGCCCGTGAAAGAATACACCTCACCAGTTTACTACTACTTTTTAGAGTTGGCATATATGAATGATCTCATTGATTTTAAACCAGTGGTTCTTAACCTTTTTTGAGGTACCAAACCCACCAGTTTCATATACGCATTCACCGAACGCTTCTTTAGTGATAAATAAAATATGATTTTTTTTTCCAAATTCAAGACATAGGTATATGTTTTTTTTACTGGTGCATAAAATGAGTCATGCATGAACATCGCCTTGCTCAAAGAACAAAACCAACAAAGTGCATGAACTCACAACAAATTACTTTATTCTGGCCTCCGCGGCAGAGGCTTCTCTGAACCCCTGAGACTGACTCATCGAACCCCTAGGGTTCAATAGAACCCAAGTTAAGAACCACTGTCTTAAATGGTATCTTAAGACACCATTTTCATTATTTCTAAGTTAACCGATTATAATAAAGATAATAAAAACAGCTCCCACTTATTGGGCACTTTGATTATCCATGTACTTTCTGCACTGGGAATTTTCTTTTTTTTTTTTCATTGATTAGAGAGGACAGGGAGAGAGCATCAACTTGTTTCACGTAGTTGTTCCATTTAGTTGTATACTTACTGACTGCTTCTCATAAGTGCCCTGACCAGGGCTAAAACCCATGACTCCTGGTGCACCAGGTAGACACCTTATCCACTGAGCAACCCAGCCAGGGCCTGAGCATTTTCTGAGACAATCTTACTTAATCCTCATAGCAATTCCATAAGATAGGAATTATCATTCTCACTTGGTAGTGGAGAATAGTAAGGCTCATTTATTTAATTTTCCCAACTAGTGGGTGGCAGAACCAAGTATAAGCAATAGCAATGTAAGCTTACACAACTCCAAACCCAAGCCTTTGTTAATAATATAACACACTAACACCCAATTATAGTAAACTCGAGATCAATAAGCTAACTTGAGGAACAGGCATTTTTATTTATTCATCTATTGCACTGATAATGTGTTTGTTCATTGATAGGCTATTCTGCACCAGCTACTGCACTAGGTATTGAAGATCCAGTTGTGAGCCAGACAGACACAGGCCATCTAGATCCCTCCAGAAGCTTGCAGTCCAGCCATGTGCACTAAGAGCTCCTTAAAGGGTATCCAGATGTTATCCCCTGGACCTTAATGAATTGACAGAGTAAAAAACAGTTCTTTCATAAATCATTCTCAATCTAATAATCCATGGCTTGGGAAAGTTGGCACTTGTTGCTAGGATCAATCATATATGCCTGCTTGGTTTGGACTGCTTGGAGGACTTCAGACTATTGGCCAAGACATATTGTAAAAGATAACTTTTCAAAATATATCCAAATCTTAAGGCTTTAACAAGTTTTTTCATAGTGATAATCTTTATGAATCTGAAGCCACAAGCATATATAGCTCTTTACAACACCCCAGGTATGTTTCAAACTAATGAAAGAGACAAATGTCCCAGAAGTCATCACTCACCCTTTGTGTATTGTAATATCCTCTCCATTAAGACAGGGTATTTTGTGATGCGCTGAGTGACTAGCAAAATGCATTCTGGAATTCCTCGGCGTCGAGCCAGAAGATTACTATTTCGGAGCTTTAAAAACATAGAGTTAATTTTATATTTATAAATTCTATTTGTATTTTCTTTATAAGTGTGAATTAATAATTCAGAGACTAAAACAGTATACTTCTATTCAGACACAGCACAATATAGATTATCTTTCATTGAAACTTGATGCATTGTCATTAAATTGTATACTTTGTCATTAATTTCAATAACCCAGCTCTTGAAGATTCCAAAGAGTTTTGAGTTGCTCTGATGTATTTGTAGTTAATTCCAAAAGTGAGTAAATTCCTATACTTATAAGTGGTAAGATTCATGAACAGCAAAAGTTTTGAAAAATACTCAAAAATCACTTAGATTTTGAGTATGAGTTTACAGTTAACTGTGTTTTTCCAACAGGTCTTCTTCCTTATGTGTTATCATTGTAGAACTTAAAATTTCCTCAAATCAGGGCAACTGTTTTCTTAAATAATCTCAGAGTTTTTCTTTAAATTTTTAAGTTCTCAATATGCATGTATGTGGGAAGATAAAACAGGAGAAGAATCTGTTAGAATTTTTTAAATGGTAGATAAAAATTTAGAATCTATAAAATGCAGAATCTATAAAATGCTAAAGGACACATTTCTTTACAAATTAGATGCAAAAATGGTAAGGAGAACATTCAAATTAAGAAAGATTAAAAAGATATAATCCTCATATACAGATCAGGACAGATCCTGATGTAAGCAACTGAATTTTACGAGATGATCAGGGAAATTTGAATACTGGCCAGCTGTTGGAAAATATTAAAGAATTAATGTTAATTTATACAATTGTGATATCATTATAATTATATAAAAGATACCATATTTTTTAGAGATGTATTTGAAATGGTGAGCCAAATATTTGCTTCAAACTAATCCAGTGGGGAGTGGAGGGATTTTGTATTTTTACTATGATTCCTTTTATTTATAACTTGTCAGGGTATAAAAGAGCTTCACAGAATATTACAAAGGTGCTCATGAGCTTGGAGGACAGGACTTCACAAATATAAGCTACAAGAGAATATTATTTAGAAGTATTTTATTAACACAGAAAGAAAGACTTTGTACCTTGGCCAGAAACCTATTAGTACTTCCTTCTCCTTCCCATGTAAAACCAACACCTACATGGGAAGCTTAGAGCACATAAGAAATAAGCATGAAACATCTGCCCATCCTGGTTTACCACTGTGTAACAGAGCTTTAAAATACTTGCCTTAATAAAATTCTGAAACTTTTTATTCTGCTGGAGTTCTTTAAACAGGCTAACAGCTTCTTTGTGATGGCTACAGAATTCTCCATATATTTTCTTCATTTTATTTGCATTTTCTTCTGAAAACTGAGAATAACATTTTAATAATGGTTTATAAATTGAGTCAGTTATAAACACTAAAGAAAAAATGCAATTTTCATATATTTCAATACATTATTTGCAAATAAAGAATAAACATTATGGTTTCCAGAGCTCAATGCTGATGAGCATATGTTAAAATAATTACCTAGTTATTCATATATAAATAGACAATAATGTCAGCATGTTCTGTTTGTCTATTAGTGGGCCTACTTCTTAGCAATATTATAAATGTTTTATAAAAATAGCTTATGTTACTTTTCTGGTCTTTTCATGGCATATGAGCAAGTAAAATATTTACATTACAAAAGAAAACAACAAAAATGGACTACCAACCACTTCTTTTTCCCAAGTACTTTTTAAATTAAAAGAAAGGAGTCAAGAGGTAAAAGGAAGACATCAACCTAATGTGATTATATTAAATTAAATTAATTCAATTATCAAACAGTCAAATGAAAACATTTGATATATTTTATTCTATTTTAATGTTTGTATAACTTTATCATTACAATTTATAGTTAGAATATTTTTATAGATTGAAGGAGGGGTTAGGTGGTAATATTTGGGGGCCCTCGGTAAGAGTCCTCTCACTGGCTGGCATTTACACTAGCTAACTGATCATGTACAAGGACTCAGTTCTCAGTCAAAAATTTGCTTTTTATCAGCACATTACAAATGGATCAAGGGGCAGGTAATCATTAGCCAAGATAAGAGAAAGATGAATAACTAGAATACAATTAACTAATAGAGAAAAGCAAAGGTGTGGGATAGCTATTTCAATATACTTGACCTACAGACAACTCTCTGACTCCCAGGCATGAATTCTAGGGCTTTAGTAATAATAGATCAGCCTCACTCCTCCTAAAATGAGCCAGTATTTATCTTGGAGATGCTAGTAGGACTATCACAGGTCCACTGGGGGAGCCATATTATTGCAAAGCCATCACAATGAAAAGTTTAAGTAGAATTTTCATAAGGAGATTTATTTACAGCTGTTACTCCTGGTGAAGGTAGTGATAGGGGCAGCAATATCCAGCCAAGTCCTGTGACACACAGAGGAGCCAGTCACTGGCTATTGAAAGCTCTCAGGCATCAGCCATACAGCCCAACATCAAATGAAAGAAAACAAACCAAAACCATTTCTCAATCAAAATGAAATCAACTCCAGTTTCCCACAGGCTTTTAACACTAAAGAATATGTAAACTTTCCGGTTTTTGAGCTTAGAGCCTTTAAACCTCTCTTACCTGTTGCACTAGAATATCTCCAATTCGGTTGATGACAAAATTCCTGTCATTGTCAGTACAGGACTCCTGCCTTCGCTCTTTCATGCTATAGAAGAAATGCCTATGAATTTCAAGTAACTCATCTAAACAAGGGAAGATTTTATCTACAGTGCTGTGGTCAAGCTGCAGCTCCTCTTTCATCCCTTTCCTGAAGATCTCGGACATGATGAACAGGGTCTGGACGTGATGCATTTCTGTTTGCATTAGCTCTGAAACATATGAATAGAAACAGGCTTTAAAAACAAGTATCCATATAGACTGACCAGTGGTGGCATAATGGATAGAGCATCAAACTGGGACACTGAAGTCCCAGGTTTGAACCCAAGGTCACCAGCTTGAGCACGGAGCTTAATTAAGTGCGGGGTCACTGGCTTGAGTATGGGATCACAGACATGACCATAGTTGCTGGCTTAAAGCCCAAAGGTTGCTGCTTGAGTCCAAGGTTGCTGGCTTTAGCAACTGGCTCTGCTGGAGCCCCCCTGGTCAAGGCACTTATGAGAAAGCAATCAATGAACAACTAAGGTGCTGCAATTACGAGTTGATGCTTCTCATCTTGCTCCCTTCCTGTCTCTGTCACTCTCTCTCTCCCCACCCTCTAAAAAATAAAATTTAAAAAGTATCCCTACTGAACTAAATTAGTAGCTAAACACCACAGGTTACATAAATTAAAAAGAAATGTGGAAATGTTTAAAAACAAACCTCTACTATAAAATTCAGCATCGATTAGTATTCATCAACTAAAGATTAGATGAACAGGATTTGATATATTTACACAATGAAATATAGTAGTCAGCTATAAAAAGGAACAGAGAGATTGATACACACTACAATATGAATAAATCCTGAAAACATAATACTAAGTGAAAGAAGCCAGTTACGAAAGACCACATATTGTACAATTCCATTTATATGAAATGTCCAGGATAGGCAAATTCATAGAAAAAAAAAGTAGATTGGTGGTTGCCAGGGGCTAAGTGGGTGGAGAAAACAGGGACCACTACTGACTACTAATAGGTACAGGATTTCTTTCTGGAGTGATGGAAGTGCTCTGGTATTAGATAGCAGCTGATGGTTGCACAACTTTGAGAGTCTTCTAAACACCATTAGACTTAACATAAAGGGATAAAGTTTATGGAGTGTAATTGAACTTCTCCTGATTCATACTGCCTTCACTCCAAGAAGCCTGACGTAGCTCAGTATCACAGAGCTGAACTGCACGTGCAGGACTGCAGCTTACTCTGGCACACTGCCTTAAGCTGGGTGCTGCCAGTCCCACTGCGGTTACAGGAAGGGCAAGCTCTGGTGCGTGCAGGCGAGTAACAGTCGTATGTGCAGCTGCTCTGTCCATCCTACATCAACATATGTGACTTTTTACTGTGGCTCTTATAATAGAAGAGGTAAACATGTCTAGGCCATGCCTGAGTAAACTTGAGAAGGGTATGAGAAATAAAATCTGCTTCATATCAGGTCCATACAATGTCTCTTTTAGTCCTCACAACATTTTAAAACTGATTATCTTTATTCCCATTTTACAGACAGAGAAACTGAGGTCCAAGCGAATTAAACAATTTGTTGGAGATTAAGTAACTAGAAAATGGTACAAGTGGGATTTGAACCCAGGTCTTGTTTTAAATTCCAGGAGTTCTCCTCTACATGACACTGCTTCATCCCAAGGAGCATATCCGAAAAGCTTACCAAAAATGACATCCTGTCTTTTGATGACGTCCTTCTCCTGTCTACTACAAAACGAGGGGTCCACCACAAGACTCCAAGATTCTGCTTCAAACTCCTGCGCTTCACTGCTGAGGTCACTCCACAGAGAAGAATCCACAACATCTAATGTGTTTTTAGAAAAGTCAGAAGTAGAGTAACAAGTGAAACACAAACAGATCTTCACAAGCACGTACTCATGTTTATGAATTCGTCACACTCAATAAACGTGCTGTGAACATAGAAGTGACTAAGCCAAAATACTGTTGGTACGGAGTTGAAACATATAAAAAGCAAGACTGCTCTTATGAAAGCAAAGAAGGACCAGATATTAATACAGTGATTGTGTACATGCCCCCCAAAAGAACATTTGAAGATTATTTTGTTTGTTTTGGCTGGCTCTATTTTAGTTTTACTTTTGGTAACCTTCAGAGTTCACAATGTGCTTAGAGAATCTTGGACACACTTTCTTTTGCCCTGGGCTGTTCTGCACTGTTCACTCAAATCTAAATTTTCTACTTGTCCACTTGATTTGCTCTTCCATTGGCTTGCTTTCCTTAAGATAAACATGAAGCATGGTGTAAGAACTGAAGTCATGTGAGTACAGACTTTTCTGACAATTTGACAACACACACAGCCTTCAGGAAAACTAAATTCTATTTGTTTAAACAGCACTCCTGAGAGTGATTCCAACTCAGAGCAATCAAGATGATATGATAACGAATTTTAAAGACTTAAGTTTAAACTGAAAGAAACAGATACCTAGGGCAGAGTTCACTCCTTTCTCTTATCACTACTCTCGTTTCATTTGGTTTCCTTTCATTTATTGATATACCTTGGATACAATAAGTAGTTCCCCAGATTAAGTCCTTTCCTACAGAATATGCTCTTTTTCAAAACTGAATTTATTTCCCTAGAAAATGGGGATAAATATCCCAGTGTTCCAAGCAAATCTTTTCTTAATTAACTGAAATATATATTTTAATGTACAATCATACTTTAATTCATTCACAACTGTGTAAAACTTTTTAAAAGAGTAACAAACACATAATGTATGTTGTTCTCTTCATTATGCTCATGACATATATTCATTAAAAAACATCATATTTCCTTGGTCACTCTATGGAAGTCTTTGGAGGTAAATTTTCATTTTTGTTTGTTTGGTTGTTTTATTTTGGGTTTTTAATTGGAAGAAACTATACCAAAGAGACACCATAAAACAGAATTCTATAAAAGAACGAAGAATATTTTTTGATCTTATATCCTTCAGAAAATATTCCTTTTGGCAAATGCTCACAGAAACACAAGTAAATGCAAACATGTCTTTTTCTCACCTTCCATTAGGAAAGACTCCGTGGAGGGAGATGAGCCCATGGACTGTAAAAGCTCATCGGAATGAGACCTGCTTCTCCAGGTGTTCCCGTCACTCTCAGACTCCAAGGATGTCCCTGACCTCCTGAAGCTGGAGGGAGGGAGGAAGAAGAGTTAGCCCAGCAGAGGCTCTGAGACCTGAAGATATAAAGCCACACTGAGCCTTACCTGTCCAAGGTGGCACCTGGAACGCTTCTGGACAACAAATGGGCCTGTCCTGCAGAATCTTTCCTCCCAGCCGGCAACCCGATAGGCATGGAGGAAGAAGGATGCAAGGAGAGGCCAGGCAGTGGGACGTCTCTAAATGAAGAATCTGGAAATCAGAATGGATGCTTCATGTGTTTCCATTGAGGGCATTAATCACAACAAGCTCAGGTAGTCGTTTAAAAGCCAGAAAGTTAAACACTCAAATGGCTGCTTCTCATGTATCACATGCCCAGCCTTGAAACCTGTCTCCCTGCCACATCCCAACACCTGCTTCAAATGTCCCTTCCATTTCACACCCTCCTGACAGCCCGGCTGTAGGCCTACTCAAGCATATCTATTTGGAGACTGTGGGTGGCTGGGATTACACAAACAAGAAGACAGAATGGGGAAATACTGGGACAGCTTTCCCATAAACCACTGCTTGTACACCTTAGAGCCAGCTTCAAATAGATGCAACATGTTATTAGCATTATTACTAGAATGCATACTATGTGTATAAACAAGCACACATATACACACACACACACACACACAGCATGTCAGTGGATTGGAATGATGCTAGAGAGTGTTTCTTTAAGAATTTTAGGCAGATAAAAACTTCAAGCCAAGCTGGGCTATTCTCTCTCACATACTGAAAACTGAATGGTGCTTCAATTCCTTCTTGATCAATTCTAAAACGCTACGGGCATAAATGCATTCACATTTGATGTGCACTGTCAATAACTCTCAGAAAGTATTTCAGTCCTATGCTATTACAGCTATAGCATGTACCTTCTCAAGCAAAAGGTAAAGATGCTCATATGGAACCCCAGGATATTATAAAAACTTTGACACATGTATGATTTAATTTTATTCTTATGACTTTCAAGTAAAGAAAGGTAATAGATGATATTTTATTAATTCTAAGGTGCTTTTACTTTCACGCCTAACCTTATAAAATTGAGAAGTACCTTACAACTGAGGTCAAAGGGACTTCGGATGTCAGAGCAGGGGAATAAATGATGTCACAGTTGTACTGACTGCACTAATTCAACCATGTGCAACATCACACCCAATCACCTGTCACTGTGAATTTGAACACGTCATTGTCCCCTGATTCAAGTGGTTTTAAAAACACTGGTCATACTTTGTTACAGCTTGACATGAAAAGGGACCACAAACTTAAAATGCCAGCCATAAGGAAAATGACATAATTTGAGGCAGAAGAAACCACAAAAATCTCTCATGACAGATCCTTTGAAAAATCTCTCTCAAAGGATTTTAAATTTAGGAGATGATGGCACGATTGATTTTTGCATGCAATGTAAAAAATTGTCAATGACCAGAATTACATTCAAGACAAATTATTTAAACTTCAGCCCTATATAATTCAAGAAAATACAGAACCACCAAATTTAACAATATGCAAACAAAACTTGGATATGCCTTGAAATTTCATTGTCATCCAGAGAAGCTAATGAGATCACAGTCTCAAACATAACTAATAAAAGTACCAGGTTGTTATGACAATGGACAACAGAGAGTGATAAAAATCTATAGATTCCAAACTTGAACATTTTCCCCCCTAACATTGTGATGATTCTTAAGAAGTATGTGGTGTGTGTACTTATATAGATAAATATGTGCTAGTGCTCTAAAAATATAACATTATGTACATTTAATGTAGTACTTATTTTTTCCCCTAAAAAAGTTATTGAATGAGTACTGCTTATTATACTAGATCACATCTTAGAATTAAGGCAAAATCATAAAACCTCCATATAGTCCTCCCTAATATAAAAGATCATAACCACTATGCTGAACACCTGAAACTAATATAGAATATTGAATATAAAGTATAACTTTAAAAAAATTTTTTAAAAAGATCATATAGTAATGACTGTTAGATTGCCATAGAAGCTTGTGCCATTCTTGACCTCTTTGTATAATTAAAAATTAGGCCAAGCACATATTATGAAAGAAGAAATAATTGGGCAGAGGAGATAACAAAAGGAAGGGTATTTCACATTGGAAAAATCTGTTGTCTATATAAAACTGAAAAGTTCTTATTTTTCATATCACTTACTTCCGAGGATAGTCTGCGGTTTGTTCTTGTTATATTTCTCTTGGAATTTCTGGTAAAGAACATTAGAAACACATAAAATAAGATCAAAGCACCTATGGACTACAACAATGTCTACACAGTTAGTACACAGAATAGGATTCTTACCTATATCATTTCTGTTGTTATATTATTTATGTCAAAGAGGAATTCAAAGCAAAAGTCATTAAATGCAACAAAGAAAAACAATGATAATGAGATGTGCAATTTATAATGAATATGTGTCTCATTAATATGTGTCTCATAAATATTCCAACTTCATTAAAAGCTTAGAGGAAACAGAAATCTCTAGCTCATGTGTCGATACTCAGGCTGAAAGGGGAGTTCCTAATAGCTCTACCTTTCTCCTACTTATTTCTTTCCACTCCTGGCTATTCCTCTTGCCTATAGGACACAACTTTGAGCACTGAAACATCACTCTCAACTCAGTGGCCTATTAGCATGGCAGTTGGTTACTCTAAGCTTCCCTCTGAAGCATCATCCTGCTTACTTACATGCATTTTCTGACATGTCTTTAGAGTGGAAAAGAAGAGAATAAAATGATAGATGCCTCCATCTAGTCAAGGTGCCCTCCCAAAACAGAGAACATTCTTCTAGTCCTGTGAGCCTCACATTATAGTCTGGGGACCAGCAGCACCACCAGGGAAGTGGTCAGAAATGCATATTCTCAGGAACCACTCAGACCTACTACATCAGAAATTCTGAAAATGGGACCTAGAAATCTGTTTTAACAAGCCCTGCAGGTGATTCGGATATTTGCTGATGTTTGAGAATTACTGCTTTGGGCTTCATTTACATGTGCTCAGGGTTTGTGCTGGTAAACTAAGCAGGTTCCAACAGAAAGGCTCAGCCACCCACCCTGTGTAACAGAGATGGCCAGACTGTTCTATCTCTGAGAGCACACAGTTAAGGGAATAAATAACTCTACCATCTGAGCATGCCTTATTTTATCACTATAGCAATTGTTCTAGAAATAAATCTGGATGATAATAGAAGAGTAACAACTTAAACTGATAACATGAAGCAACCAAGCTCAATCAATATAAACAAGTATGTTCCCAAATGACAGAGGTTACCTTGGGACAGGGGGGCGCAGCATCTTTACAGCCTTTATGTGCATTTGCATTGCAGTCTGAAATGAAGGGAAAAGACATAAAAGCATCGTCGTATTTAAGTTAATCAGAAATGGGGAAGACTGCATCAGGGTTCTACTGATCATTATAAAAGTAGCACATTCACATTAAAAATATTTAGAAAACTTAAGGAAACATGTGTTAAATCACATGTGGCCCTGGCTGGTTGGCTCAGTGGTAGAGCATTGGCCCAGCATGTGAATGTCCCGGGTTTGATTCCTGACCAGGGCACACAGGAGAAGCGTCCATCTGCTTTTCCACCCTTCTCCCTCACAATTCCCCCTCTCTCTTTCTCTTCCTCTCCTGCAGCCAAGGCTCCATTGGAGCAAAGTTGGCCCGGGCACTGAGGTGGCTCCATGGCCTCCACCTCAGGCGCTAGAATGGCTCCAGTTGCAGCAGCAGAGCAATGCCACAAGTGGGCAGAAAATCGCCCCCTGGTGGGCATGCCGGGTGGATCCCAGTTGAGCGCATGTGGGAGTCTGTCTGCCCCACTCCCCACCCCCGCTTCTCACTTCATAAAAATCCAAAAAAAAGAAAAGAAATCACGTGTAGTTCCAACACTCAAGCACATTATGAATAGTTTAATTTCCTTGGAGGTAGTATTCCCCTTTTGCACAGAAAGTTATCAATTATGACAGCTTAAATTATGTATGACATACACTTGTGTGTCTGCCTGAGAACTCATTTACTATTATATGACTATAAGGGATTTCTGACATCTGGCTGGTAGCAACTGCCCACTTCCACACCGGGTAAAATGCCCATGGAAATGGAACAAAAGAAAAAGTCATAACACTGCTGAAAAATAAAAAAATGTATCATCCAGCTCAGACAAGAATTCCTACTCACTATGGATAGCCAAATGAAAAGAGAAAAGTTAGTGACTTGCCTGTGTTTTACTTCATGAAACAATGGGGCCTTATCTCACTGAAAGTAAGGAAACACTGTGCCTGCCCCTTTCTGCCCACTGGCTCAGGGACCAAGTTCTTGTCACAGATACCTGCCCCTAAGTGGGGACAGCTTTCTGCCAGGCTGTTGTCTTCCCGCCCTCTCTCCCCTCCCATTTGCCAGGGCCACCCTGTCCCACCCACCCCATGCTGTGTGCAGGCAGAGGGACCTGTGGCTCATCAGATGGTTTATTAGACAGAATTTTTCCACAAGGGGTGGACAGTCCCATTTAGGGCCATCAAAGCCACACTGTAAAAGTGCCTGCCTGAACCCAACCTTCCTTGCGCGTGCAGGTCTGAAGAGGCATTTTAGCCGATGAGCAGGGCCCAGGCTGACCCACAAACTGGTCCTGCTGGCACACATGGAAACTGGACAACGCTCTCCTCATTCCAGTACAAAGAAATAAAGAGTTCCACTGAAAAGGAGCAATGAGCAGCCACAGAACAAAGCCACGCTGGACACAAGCAGGCAGAGGGAGCCATGGAGTAGTATTAAATCCAGAAATCAAGAAAAGTCAGATATTTCAAATGTATTCTCCCAAAGAGACACAAAATAGACATAAAATAGGACCAAGAGGCCATAAAAAGAGGAAAAAATGTGACAGTGGGCCAAGAGGATAAGGGACACGGTGCTTTGTGAGATGAGAAGACTGTCGGGCAGGAAAAGGGTCCCCAGCAGAATGTCAGCCGAGTGCGAAGGACCAATGTAACAAAACATCAAAGCAGCACTTTGAAATTAAACTTGAAAGATTTCCTCCAGAATGTGGAGGGAAAAAAGGGTATCATTATAAAATAGAAGGTGTCATACAAAAGAGATAACAGAGATTACACTTCCCCAAGGAACAAGTCTGAAAAATTAGATCAGAAGCAATAGTCAAAGTGACGACTGACAAAAACCCTTCTTAAAGCTGACAAAGAACCCCTCAAAAAATCAGATCGGAAGTCTTTTTTTCTAGAAAAAATAACGAATTAAATGACACCTAATCTATAGAAACATTCTGATGATATCCATATGATTAAGAAATTAAAAGTCCTCAAGCAGACAAAGCAGGTTACCAACAGAGGAATAGGGTCAGGAAGGCCCAGACCTCCCTCCTGTAACAGTAAATACTCAGACAGAATGGACCACTGTGGACACAGGATTGAGTCTGGCCTAAGAACTTAGTCAGATAAATTGCTTTTTATGTATGAAAGAAGCAAAGATATACCCTTAGATACACAAGATTTCAGAAAATAGGCCACTCTGATCACCTTCTTTTAAAAAAGTATTAAAAGCAGAATCAAAATTAAGGATTCAGAAATAAATCTGATTTTTTTTTTAAAAAAAAAGAAGCAAAAATGAGCACTGGAAACAGGTAAACAAAGAACCATATCTAAATAATTGTTTTAAGTGGAAACACAGAGCTAAATATAAATATCAAATTATTCTTGAAATAGAAAACTACTTTTGAAAGATTATACATATAATATAAAAATAATAATTTAACGATGAATTCAGGGGAAGTAGGGGTAAATATAAGGCAAATAAAAGAGTACATAACTATAAGCCTTACACAGCCTTAAAGTCATTATTAATAGAAAATAAAAGAGCATATCATCTTGCCAAATCTCTGAAGAAGATAAAAGCAAATGGCTAAAACCAAATGCCAAGGAAAATAGCATAAAACTATAAAAGATAGTTGAGAGGTATAAAATTAAATGTAACTTAGAAAAACATTTGTTATAAAACAAGGTTTCTCGGTTACATTGCAGAGTACGTATACCTATATTAAAGATACACACCCCAAATAAAAAACACAGAGTTAGTTAAGGGAAATACAAAGAAAAGGAAAGCAAGAGGAATATTAATTTTAAAGTAAAATTCAATGCAAAAGACATTTAATGGAATTAAAAGGGCAATTTTATGTTGATGAATGTTAAATCTACAATGAAGGTGTGACCTGTGAACTTCAGTATAGCAACTACTGTAACATCAAAATATAAGCAGTGAACTCTATCTATAAACTAGGAAAATCTCACAGAAACACAAATTTGCATAGAAAACTACGGACACCAAGATTTTGAATATTTATACAATGTTTTGTTTCACATATTTTTGAAATTAGAAATATTAACTTTCACAATTAAGAACAAAAATACACCAATAACATAGGATTATTTATTAAAAACAGCAGAGATTGGACAGGTCATATTCTCTTACCTAACATAAAAAAAAAAACTTACTGTGAATATGAGGTTTAAAACTCCAACACTCCCCTACCCCCAAAACTGTAAATCTTAACACTTCTAAAAAATGGCTGGTTAAAAAGGAAAGCAAACATATATTTATACTGATTCTAGAATTTAATCTAAGGCAATAGTCAAAGATGTGGACTGTTACTCATGGAAAAGACTTCTCATTGCAATATTGTGCTAGGAAAAACTTAACAGTATACCAAGAAAGAGATAACTAAACACATGTGATGGCATCATCAAATCAGACATGACCAGAACAAGCTGACATATTTTATGAGAAGGAATTCCATCAAAATATGAACAGCAATGGCTCTAGGTAGTAAAATTTTGTGTACTTTGAAGGTTTTCCTTAAACCTAGTATCTTCTATGAATCCTATTACATTTTTTAAAAAGTTAATGACTATGTTAAAAGCTAAACATATTCTATGTACTTTCAGTAATTTCCATCTTCCAATAAAACTTCCATGGCCAATTCAGTATGAAACAACATACTCTATAAAACAAAATTTTACTTATTAACTACATATAAGCATCTAAGTACATATTATTAATTCCATATTAACTACATATGAGTGTCTAAGGGCCCAGTTTAGTGATAGCTGCTGTAGAGGATACAAAAGAATTGTGTGATTATAGTCCTTAAAGAATGTAACATCTATTTTAGTAGTTAATATCAAAAGAAGTTGTTCATAACCCAGTATGAAACAGAATAGGAAAAATAGGTCACAAACATAATATGCAGGCAGGAATTATGGCCACAGCAGTAAGGGAAGACCTCACAAAAGGAGGTAGAAATGTAGACTGACACAGAGAAGGGGAAACTGAGAGAATGGGGATTAGCGTCATCAGTGAAGGAGCAGAGGCAGGAAAACCCAGCAGAGGGGGAAGAGGGCAGACACCAGGCAAAGCCTTTGGTTACAAGGTTGAAAGGGGAACTAACTGTAGGACTAATCAGCTGGATTTGGATTGGGAACCAAATGCATCTGAAAGAGCTTGGGCTTCGTCTAATGAACCAAAACAGAGAGAAGTCCTTGGTGTGTGGGCTGGTGATAGTGGTGTTTTACAAAGACTTATGGTGGTCAATGTATGCAGGATAAATTGTAAGTGGGAATACCTGGAGAGGAAAGCTAGTGCAATTTGCTCTTGGCAGTCTAGAGGTATTGATAAGAATCTACCAGAGTGGACCCAGTGAGACAGAAAATGAAAGAGTGACTGAATAATATTGATGGGAGACAAAAGGGAAGAGGAGTCAAGGTGCCCAAGGTCTGAGCTTGTACCATTAGTGCAGCAAGAAGGACAACCTTTTGCATGCGGATTTCGAGTCTAGTTTCAGCCACATTGATCTGGGAGACACAAAATCACTGTGTTGTGACCCCCACAGAGAGAGTCACTCTTGGTCTATTGTCTCTGCAATTCTTCTATATTCTCAAAAGTGGCCACAATTACATGACCTCTCAGCCTCTCTAGGCAACTGGAAATATGGAAGTAGAAATCATGAGCAAAGACTCTCAGACTTGACTAGAAAGTGATGCCAAGTTTCCGTCAAAAGCGGGACTTGCATTAAGTAGTCAAGACAGAGGCCAAAATGCAGATGGTTAAGGAAGAAGGGGCAAGAATGGACATTACAGCAGAGAGCAGAGATCACTCCTTTTGAGAAGTTTATCTTAAATGAGGGGAGAGAAATGTCATGGAGGTGGCTGTGGGAAAACTGCAGGGATCCAGCCTTGTGAACAGAGGATGCAGTGACAGCCTATGAAAGAGATACCATCACACATATGCACTGACTGCTGACATGTAGGCAAGCAGGAAATGATCCATAACAACACTTACAACAAATTTCTAAAAAATTAGCAAATTAAATCACATCTGAACTGTTTGATGCTATTTCAGGTCCCATAAAAGAAAGAAATTACAGCCCTGGCCGGTTGGCTCAGTGGTAGAGCATCGGCCCAGCATGTGGATGTCCCAGGTTCAATTCCCAGCCAGGGCACACAGGAGAAGCAGCCATTTACTTCTCCACTTTTCCCCCTCTCCTTCCTCTCTGTCTCTCTCTTCCCCTCCTGCAGCCAAGGCTTCTTTGGAGAAAAGTTGGCCCAGGTGCTGACAACGGCTCCATGGCCTGTGCCTCAGGCATTAGAATGACTCCGGTTGGTGGAACAATGCCCCAGATGGGCAAAGCATTGCCCCCTGGTGGGAATTCTGGGTGGACTCTGGTTGGCCACATGTAGGAGTCTGTCGGGAGGGAGGGAGGGAGGGAGGGAGGGAGGGGAAAGAGAGAGAAAGAGGGAGGGAGGGAGGGAGGGAAGGAATGACGTGTCTAAGGAAAGTGAAGTTCATGGGCAGAGTTGGTGTTGTTGAATTTTTCTGAAATGAGAAGCAGAGAGGCAGAGAGACAACTCCCACATGTGCCCAACTGGGATCCACCCGGCATGCCCACCAGGGGGTGATGCTCTGCCCATATGGGGTGTTGCTCTGTTGCAACTGGAGCCATTCTAGTGCCTGAGGCAGAGGCCATGAAGCGATCCTTAGTGCCCGGGCCATCTTTGCTCCAATGGGTCTTGGCTGCAGGAAGGGAAGAGAGGGATAGAGAGGAAGGAGAGGGGAAAGGGTAGAGAAGCAGATGGGCGCTTCTCCTGTGTGCCCTGGCCAGAAATTGAACCCAGGACTTCCACATGCCGGACCAATGCTCTACCACTGAGCCAAGTGGACCAGTGCTACAGTTTAATTTTTAATTGAATCATTTCCTAGGAATTTGAAGAAGAATTTACATGGAACTTGTCCCTGTACTTCTCTCACCTTTGGGTTCCCATTCCACCCCCAAATAGCCCCCTAATTCTGGCCTCCAACAGATATCATAAAATGCATTTTACCAGCCTGGGCCTGAATTCTTTCTCTCTGAATTATTGTTTCACTGCACAAATATTTACTAAGCTTCGCACTACAGACCTAGCACATATGTAAAACATCTAGTAAGTTAACAGCAGTAAATACTATTTGGGGGAGGGGGGCAGAGAATGAGCCAAGCACAGGATGGTGAGTACAAGCCTGATGGAGAAGCAGTTACCTGAGGAAACCTGAGGGACAGCTCTCTGGGGGAAGAGCACCAGAGGTTGGAGGAACAGCCAGGGGAGGTCCAATGGCACAAGCATACCTGATGCGTCTGAAGAACAGCGAAGAATTCCAAGGCCCCGGAGCAGAGGGAATAAGGGGAAGGGAAGGCAACAAGACAGATGGTGGGGGCTTTGCAGCCATTGGTGGGTAATGGCTCTTACTCAGGGGATGACAGGAAGCCACTGGAAGGTTTGGAACACAGCTATATGCCTTACCAAGCTTATTTAGGCCAGTGTTTTGAGAATAGACTTTACGGGGAAAGCACAGGGAAATAAATTAGAAACTATGAAAATATTGGTTTTAGATAAAGGTGATAACAGTGGCAGGGGTGAGAAGTGGCTGGATTTTATACATATTTTCAAGATACAACCAAAAGGATGCTGAAGAACTGGATGTGGTGTGTGAGAAAGAGAAGCATGCAAAAGAAATACGCTGAGAGGTTTGGCACCAGCATCTGGCCAGAAAAATGAGGAGGCCATTAACTGAGAGGGTCTGTTTGTGTTGGGCCCAGGAAGGGAAGACCAGAGTTCCATACTGAGCATGTAACATTTGAGAACTTTCTAGACATGCAAGTGAAGACATTAAGTCTGGGTTCTGAAAGGTTGTTGATAAAAAGTACCAACTTGAACCATCATGGGTCATTGCTTGGCAAGTTGTTAAATCTGACACACAGCACTAGAACAAAAGTCAGTGTGAATGTGCTTATCGATGACCCTATTCTCAGAGATCTTCCTGTCCAGGGAAGCAGAGCACAAAGACGATACACACAAGGCCCAAGAACTTACTGGAACACTGAAGCGATTCTTTCCCCAGGAGCATTTTATCACAAACCAAACACTGTAGAACCCCAGAGAATGTTCCAGGGACAAACTGATGTCGACTCAGTTTCTCTTTGTCTTTGGCATCTTTGCTTTTTGTCTTCAGATGGAGCAGCAGCAGAAAAATGGGCAGAAATGAGAAAAGAGAAATGCTGAGACCCAACCATCTTAGAGAAGTCAGACAAACAAAGCCTCTACATTTTCTATCGGGATATAAGGACTGTACCTCAAGATGTACAATAATGCCAAAATGTACTACCACCCAGATGTAGTTATCTCAGCGTTTCTGATGACTTAGACAATAGTCCATAAAAAACAGAGGTTTTCAAAGGCGTGTGGATAAAACCTGAGGAACATTACTTTAAAGTGGGGGGAAGAAACTGCACTAATAGCCATGTATGTTTTATGGATGACAAGCACAAAACCTTCATTACCTTAGACTTACTCCGAGGGCTAGTCATCCTATTCATGAGGAAGCTGAAAGTTCGGCTCACTTTGTGCTTTTCAGAATCAGCTTTGGCAGGTAAAATGTACTTATCCCATTCTTCTTCCAGAATTCTACAAAAGAAATAAATCTCTTATCACAGCTTAATAAGGACTTAAAGAGGGAGCAAAATACAGCATATTCATGTTGTGTACACACGTTTACATATTTTAATACATATGTTTTTACATGTGCATTTTTATACATATATATTTACATATACATATATTTTTCCAGGTTTTAGTGGTTATTCTACAGATAGAAACTATTAAAAATATACCTTTCAGAAGGATAGGTAGATATATAAAGTAACTATCTCACAATTTTAACAATTACAGAATCTAGGTGGTAGAGGTAGATATTTAGTATATAATTCTTTCAATTTTTATGCATAGTTTAAAATTTTTCATAATAAAATATTGGAGAAATAGAGGATAAATCTGACTTATAAGTTTACTCTGAAAACATTTATCTCCCTGTTTATTTGTTTATTTTTTTACAGGGACAGAGAGAGAGATAGATAGGGACAGACAGAGAGGAATGGAGAGAGATGAGAAGCATCAATCATCAGTTTTTCATTGCGACACCTTAGTTGTTCATTGATTGCTTTCCCACATGTGCCTTGACCGCGGGCCTTCAGCAGACCAAGTAACCCCTTGCTCGAGCCAGCAAGCTTGGGTCCAAGCTGGTAAGCTTTTTGATCAAACCAGATGAGCCCGTGCTCAAGCTGGCAACCTTGGGGTTTTGAACCTGGGCCCCTCCGCATCCCAGTCCGACGCTCTATCCACTGCACCACTACCTGGTCAGTGCTCCCTGTTTATTTTACAGATAGAATTTTCCTTGGGCACAGAGAAGCCAAACTACCAACAATATAAAACTGGATTTTATTTCCTTTGGGAACATGGAGATAAAACTCAACAGACACACATTTCCTTTGTCAATACAGCCTGAGAAACAGATGGTCTGCCTTGAGGTTCACTCTCTCACACTCAGTCAGGCCGTGTGCAATCCAAAACTCGCTAGGTTGTAAGGAGAGAAGACTGAATATTCCCCAAATAAGAGGCAAGCTAGAAGTAACTGTACCCAATCCATGAACACGCAAAACATATTTATTTTCCCCTAATCCATAGAATCGTTCTTTAAGGAAAAAAAAAAAAGTCCATCTATGAAAAGTTATATTTCCCTTGGACTTTTCTCTGATGGTATATTTCTAATATTATAAGAGAGAGAGAGAGAGAGAGAGAATAATAAATATCAACCTAAGTAAATATCATGTCAAACCAGATAACACTTCTGTAGGCTATTTCCAAACCCAACATTTCATAACCAAAGTCTCTCCTACCCACCTCACCCCACCACTCAAAAAAGAACTTTCCATTTGTCAGGATTAGTGGCTAACACATTCATCTCTGGGAAATACTTTTCAAAAGTAATATTATTGATATCTACCAAAATACATATGACTACATTTTGTGAAAATGAAATTAATGACAACTTTCTAGGACTTCAGTTTTTCTCATCTGATCATGACAGGTTTAGCCTAAATTATTTCTAAGGGCCCTTCTCACACTTAAATATAGTATGTACTTACCTGGTACATATTAAACAAAACTTTGAGTTACTTTACCTCTATATTAGATAATGGAAAGTTCAAATCTATGAATGCATTTAGAAAAATATAATACTAAATGACTTCAGAGATGCCTTGTGGTCATGCATTTCTGAATGCATTGTCAGGACAGTGTGCCCCGCTTTTCGAATCCTGCACAGTAAGTGAAATTGGTTTTGCCACCTAGAGAAAACAGTTGCAAACTTCAACAAGGAAAGAGGGTAGATAGAAGTAAATGCATCCTACTATTCCTCAGGGTAACAAAAATGAACTCAGACCCTTTTATTTACTTTCTACTGCCACAGCCACCTCATTAGATAACTAACTAATCTGTGCATTTTTATACCTCTTATGTCTTAAGCATCCTAATTTTCAAAACTCATGACATAGTATTCAACAGGCTCATTTTATGAGTGGGGGAATAAACAAATTTCAGTCACAAATGGTACTATCCAATGTTTAAGTAAGAGAACAGTAGTATGCCGGGGAGACAACCTCCGAATTAAATAATGGTAAGGTCAATGTGAATTTTGAAATCAAGATGTCCTCCCCCCTACTTCCCAGCAGGAATACAACTAAACTCTCTCAAATAAAAGAAAATTATTTATCCACCTCTACTCCAAATTCCCCATGCTGCAAAAGACAGTATCAAGAATAACGTTTCAGTTTTTATTTAAAATGTATATATGCAACACAGTTTACCTTGCAACCTATCTACTTCTACAAAACTACATAGAATTATACCACTTAACTTTTAAGCTCAAAGGCAGATAAGACATGAGTAAGGTGACCAGACGTCCCACTTTTGGGGGACAGTCCTGATTTTTAACAATTTGTCTCGTGTCCCGCGGCATTTTTAAAAAGTCCCGATTTTTGGAAAGAATGCACAAAAAGCTAGGGAACAGCGGGAGAAAGGGAAGGGAATATACAGTTTTCAGTCCGGAGACCCCGCCTCAACCTAGAAGCGCCTGCACTGCCGCAAGAGCTGGCTTCCCCCTGCGGGGCCCCAAAACAGAGAACTTTGGGCCAGATGTATCTGCTGGGGCCGCGGCTGTCACATCCCCTAACTACCCATAGACCCGCATCCTGGATGCTGGCGAGCGGCTCCAGGCTCTGCGAGGTGCAAGGTGCTCGGTCTCCAGCGGGCAGCGGGGCTGGACGCAGGGAGCATGGCCACCGAGCATGCTGGGAGCGCTGTCCTGCCTTCTCCTGCCCGCTTGTGCAGCTCTGGCATCAGTTTCGGGACCATGTAACCCTATCCCTTGGACTCACTCAAAATTTACAATATAGTTATATTTCCGAAAATGATCTTTTTAATGAGGTATCATTATTAAAAAAAATAGATTGATAAGGAAAAGGTTAAATCTTGGGCATCAGCAAAAATCACAATAGAGAACAAATGGTTAGAAATATTTCATCATTTTGAAACAAACCATGGTCCATACAATAATGCACTAAAAATTGTGGAATACACGCTGTCTTTACCAGGAACTAATGCTGCAACTGAACGTGTTTTTTCTACAGTAAATAAAGTGTGGACATCAGAAAAATCACAACTAAGTGTTGAGACTTTCAAAGCCATTTTATGTCTGAAATATAATTTAACAAATTCTTATGAAAAATTTCATGACCTTTTAAACAACAACAGCAATCTACTAAAAAAAAATTCACTCAAATGAGAAATATGCCAAAGAATAAAATAATACTATACATAATTTTTTAATGTATTATATTTGTAAATTGTACTTATGTTGAAATTTTAAAAAATATATTACAATACTATTTTTGCATTCTATGAAAATTTTTTTGCTCCATATAGACCAAATTTTTAATCAAGAACCCCCCCCCCCCCGTCAATGGTGTCCCACTTTACCAATTTTAAAATCTGGTCACGTTAGACATGAAACACGATTACATAAACCAAAAAATACTGAAAAACTAAATATTAAATTAGAATAACCATTCAACCTGGTAGAAACATGAAGAGCATAGACATGATATACTGTCATATTATGAGAATGGGGAACAGTGTAACCTTTGGCAAATGTAGAAGATTCGTTGATTCCATGTTGCAAATGTAATTTATCTATGTGGTATTAATTTCTCTAACAAGTAGGTACTGCAGTGATGAACTAAGATGGGAAAGATATTCAAGTGATTTAACAACAGAATTTAAATAGCTTTTCAATTTATAAGAAACTGGAAGAAATTAAACTCTTCTTAATATCCCAGAACAAGAACTTCTCCCAGAACAAGAATGTCTAAGCTCTGACATCAATCTGATGACCAACGGAACCACCCACATTGAAGTTTTTACAAGCTCCATTCTTCAGGCTCTGTTAGTATTCCCTTTATAATAGGCAAATAGATATTTAAGGTATCTTAAGAATATGTATCCTCTGTATCTTAATTTGTACTTTATTATATCTATAACCTATTTTTAAAATATTGGGTATCTAAATGTTAAAAAAAAAGTTCCCAGTATCCAAATCAAAAATCAACATAGTGAGACTTCATGAACACTCATATGCTCAAAATCTTTTTTAATAGAAGTAACAGATGGAATAAATATAAGACAAAAGGTGGCAATAAAATAACTGAGTCATGCCACAATGTTTAAGAGTTGGAATAGGCAAAGTGTCTGCCCTGCAGAAATGAGCCTGCAAGGTCTGGAATGAGTGCCCCTTTTACCTGGCTGCATTCTTTTCCAGACACAAAGTTATTAATATAAATAAAAATCCCAGTGTAGGTAGACCCTCAAGTAGATGCGTGCAACATGATCAAAGCAATACATAGGTATGGTCAGGGCTCTTCCTGGCATATCCAACAAGATATCAGGAATTGAATAGGTGAAATGAAAGATCTATTTTATTAGCTACACTAGGGCAGCAATTTTCAACTGGTGTGCTGCTAGAATTTTTTAAACATGCAGTACCTAACTATTTAGTCAGGGGCACTGACCTCTTTCCTTTATATTGTCACATAAAAAAATGACAAGTCAACACAACAGTAGCCATCTGGTGTAAATGAATAAAAATTATACCTATTCTGAGGTTTTTTTGTTAACTTTCTTCTTTTTTATTTTTTATTTTTATTTTTAGAGAGACAGGAAGAAAGATAGAAAGGGAGGAGAGATAAGCATCAAATGGTAGTTGCTTCATTTTTAGATGTTCACTGATTGCTTCTCATATCCGTTTTGCCTGGGGGGCCACAAGCTGAGCCAGTGACTCCTTGCTCAAGCCAGAGACTTTGAGCTTCAAGCTAGTGACCTCGGGATCATGCCAATGATTCTTCATGCAAGCCAGTCACTCTGAGCTTAAGGGGGCAAACTTGTACTCAAGCCGGTGACCTCAGGTTTCCAACATGGGTCCTCAATGTCCAAGGTTGACACTCTATCCATTGTGTCATCACTGGTCAGGTTACACCTATAGAAAATCATTCATCTAATCTTGAACTCTCTGTGACTTGGGTTGGGGAACTTTAGTTAAAAGCCCTGAGTGAATGTCTCTTGGATGCAAACACCAAGAAGCTGTGTGAGTGAGTGACCTCTGTGCAGACACAAAGGGATGCATGTGAATGGGCTTTAGAAAACTAGCCTAGAGGTCCTAGATTGCCCCTTCCTTGGTGCTTGTTAATTAGCAAAAGAAAAAGAATGTACTGACTAAATTAGCCCTTTCTCTATGTCAGCAAAATGACCATTAGTCATTCTTTCCCTTTATCACCTGGTCTCCCTCCCCTGTAATCCTGTTACCTCTGTTCTGCTTCTGATCAATAAAAGCTAAGGGAGAAGAAAATTCATGAGGTCTTCTTTGCCTCCCTTGGTAGGCCTCCCCCTCTCCCTCTTGACATAAGTTTGTGTCTTGAGTAGGTTTTGTCTGTGCAACACTGGTAGTTCCCAGCGGGCTGGAGTACTGCAAGTGGTGACCCCCAATGTGATTGTGTGGAATTTGCACATGAAGAATAGTTTAGTGGCTGCATCTTATGGGGAATTCCAGTAAGGAACAGTCTCTACTCGCCTTGATGAATGGACTGACAAATGTCCGTCAAAGAGGGGTTTCCACATGGGTCAGGAGCTCACCAAGCAGCAGTGCGTTTACGTTAGAAACGTACAACACTTTCTCCACGCTGCTCAGTAAGTATACTGTAGAGCCAAAAACATTACAACAACCTGCTGTGCAAGAGTACTGCCCATGGTTTCCTTATGAGGAAACATTATATTTCGAATTATGGGAACAAGTGGGTAAAGTTTTGAAAAAGCAGTCTGAATGAGGATTAAAGGTTTCTGTTCCTCTTCTCACAACATGGCAGAAAATAAAAGAGGAATCTCAGCATAGTCAACCTGAACCACGAGTTACAGCAATAATGAGATTTGAGGAGGCCAATAAGGAGTACAAAACACCTTTTCCTCCTCCCTGGCTTCCTGAGGAGCCTTCAGCTCCCCCTTATCCCTTCTACCTCTTGCCCCGGGACCTGGGAAGAGTCATACTCCTTCCTTAATGGAAAATTGTCTCTGAGAAGGATTAATGTTAGGAGGCCTAGATACTATGTTAAAGCTACAGCTTTCCCTGTTATTGTACAATCCTGAATTTTTCTGATTTTCTTTAATGTTTTAGCTACAATTCTCTGAACTATCATTTCATTTCTTTCCTATTCTTTGCCTTGAAATTAGTCCCAGACTAGGGGACCCTGGAGGATCTGACTACAGTACTTCCCAAGCAGCTGCCGAGTGTGTGTTTACTCGGGGAGGTTCTGCTAGTTCCATCCTCCAGCGCCCCGTCACAAACGTCCTGACTGAGATCCGGCAGGCATCTTTCTGGTCTGGTTGTGCACTGAAATCCTGGGTTTCCTCTGGTTTGTCTGATTCTGGTTTCTGTTTTGTGTGATATTGTAGCAGAATGGGTAACACCCTGTCCATTCCTAAGGATAGTCCCCCTACGGTGAATTCTGACCAATTGGTCGACCTATGCTTATAAAGCTATAAAATAATATCAACTGAAAATAGCCACAATATGGCTCCTTTGAGGCCGCAACTAAGCTTTGCATGTAAAAATTGGAAATGCCAGCTCTAATATTGAACTAAATAAAATAGTTTCATTCCTGCATTGTTGCTTTAAAATTGAAATATGTAAGGAGCTCTCATTTAAATTTAAATAGAATGCAATTTTGGATCCTAAACTTGTTCCTTTGGTTTGTACTTTGTGAGGTCTTGCCATGCTGATTGCTATCCTCTGTGTTCTTTGTCTTCGGAGTTGGGGGCCAAGTAGCAGCTCCACCATTAGGAGTAATCAGATTTAGTTATGTATCATGCCCGTGTCTCTTTACTGTAATTGTCTTGTGTGTAAAACTGTACTCAGGTCTGTGAAACAGAGGGATAAATAATGAATGGATGGTTTTTAATTTTGGGCCATTTTCAATTGGAACTATGAACTGCGAGTCTGAATAAAGAAAACCTTTGCTGGATAAATGAGAACCTGAACTCATTCAGCTCTGAAGATAAGGGGCACTTCCTCCCTCCAGCCCAAATCTCAGGTATTCTTAGGTGACTAAGAATCTCGGTGGAGGTGTCGAGAAGGAATCCCTCATGAGGTGTAGGTCACCCCATAGAGATTTTCAAGTTCAACTATAATTAAAAAAATTGATTTGTCTGCGGATGCACATATAAAGGCTGGTTGCCTACTGTTCCGAGTCCTCACAGCTGTATTAGGCAGCCAGGGAGAGGAACCAAGACATGCAAGAGGCTTTGAGATGACCTGGGAGGTGAAATTCCCTTGGAGCTCATCCCACAAGCAGCACACTTGAACCCACTACACAATATCCCTAGAAATTTGTTCAGAGTCTGCAGATATACAAAGAAAACTAAAATTAGCATGGTAATTTATACCTTTAAGGCTAACAATCCCCTAAGTACAACAGCCCCCCATTAATAATCCTGCAGGTTAACTTGCAAGTATCTACTAAGATGGAAAAATTTCAGCTTGAAGTGGCCATAAGTGGGACCTTGTGATCCCTCCTAAGTGCTTTTTCTGCGCACTTAATTAGAAGATGCCACCTCTAAAGTTAATATTAAATGAACATAAAGCAGATATCGATTGGAAATAGAAGCTTCTTGGAGAAGCACAAAAATTATTTGACAAAAAAAAAAAAAAATTTAGAGACTGTCTCTGAAGTAATGAGGCTATTGAAGTTAATGTATGCTAACCTCCCATCCCTCTCCTTCTACAGCTTCTCCACTATTTGCTATCTGAGCTTCCTTGTCCGGACTCACCCTCCTCCTCCCTCTTCTATCTTTGCCTCCACTACTACTATTCCCTACTGACTTAGGGGAAAATAAGAATAGGAATTCAGACAAGAATAATGCAAGAATTCTAGCAGCTCCCTTTGAAGAAAAGCTTGTTTCAGGTAGAAAGGAACCAGCAATTGTGTATGTTACTTAGACTAGAATAGAATTAACCTAATTGAAAGATTTCCCTGATTTTATCTGAGACCCTGATGGATTTACAAATAAAAAATTTAACTATTGGAACTTTTGATCCTGGCTATTTTGACTTATTCCAAATAATATATTTACTGGTTTCTAGGAGCAAACAACAGAATTTACTTAGCTCAAATTTTTTCAGCAATAATGACCAAGTCATCCTGTTTTAACTGTGAAGTCTGGACATATGGCTAAGGATTGTAAAGCATCCAAGTAGCAGTGTCTTTATTGTAAAAAGCCAGGTCACCTTGAAAAAGTATAGAAAGCTTAAATGGAACTTAAAAAATATCTATGTATTAAGCTTATGGTTGTGCCAAGGACTATGGAAGGGCATTTCCCTTTCTCCTTACTAACAATTAAGGAGAAATATAAATGACCGTTACAAAGGGAAATTGCTAAGGCCCTTGTAGACGCTGGGGGCTATTTATCTGTTCTTAACCCTACCCAACTAAGTTGCATCCTACTTCAGAGTAAAGCTTATGTACAAGTGATGGGAATATGTAATCAACCAATGACTGTTAGATCAAAACCTCTCCCTTTCCAATGAGGGAATATAAAAGGGGCAACATATATTTTGTTAATTTAATTTGCCCCAGTTAACGTAACAGCGTAAACTTTTCTTAAAACCAGTGATTGCCCACATACCTTTCAGAAGGGTAAAATGTACTTAAAAGTAAATCAAATACTGCAACAATTGGGAAAATAATAATTTTAAAGAAATTTCCATAAAGGAAAATAATCTTGAGACCAAAGGTTTGTTGCAGGACATTCCAATACAACTTTGGGCATTTCTCAGTACAGATATTGGCAAAGATCTGATGCAATAGTAGCTGGAATTAAGACCATTATACTAGATTACTTAAAAAGGCATTTATAATTCTAAGTACAAGCTCTTATAATTCTAGCTTTCCCGTAAAATAGATTTATACAAAATCTCAAAGCTATAAATAAGATAGTTATTCCCAGACATCTTGTGGTTCCAAATCCACATAATCTATTACCAGCTGTTCCTATTGATTGCCAATATTTTTCAATAATAATAAAGCCAGTTTGAGCATTCTGTGAAAGGACAGGGATACCTCTTTGCTTTCACCTGGGAAAGTTACAAGTTTAGTTAGAGAGTAACACCCCAGGGATATACAGAGAATCCCACCTATTGCCTTAGATACTTAAAGCTGTTTGAATAGTGCTGAATTTTCCAGAGATTTCACTCTAATCCAGTTCATAGATAAGATACTTGATGCTCTAGGACAATCTCTGATTCTCTACCTTTAGTGAAATACTTGTAGAGGCGGATTTAACAGCGGGCGCACCAGGCGTGCACCCTGGGCCCTGACTTCTGAAGGACCCCGCAAAACCCCAACTTTACACTTTTTTCTAATGATACCAAGTTTGGTTTCATATGTGCAATGTTAGCATTAATAGTACATATTTTTTATTTATTTAAAAATATGGTTAACGCCTGACCAGGCAGTGGCGCAGTGGATAGCGCGTCAGACTGGGATGCAGAGGACCCAGGTTTGAGACCCCGAGGTCGCCAGCTTGAGCACGGACTCATCTGGCTTGAGCAAAAAGCTCACCAGCTTGAACCCAAGGTCACTGGCTTGAGCAAGGGGTTGCTCGGTCTGCTGAAGGCCCGTGGTCAAGGCCCGTGAGAAAGCAATCAGTGAACAACTATGTGTCACAACGAAAAACTGATTATTGATGCTTCTCATCCCTCTCCATTCCTGTCTGTCTGTCCCTATCTATCCCTCTCTCTGACTCTCTCTCTGTTCCTGTAAAGAATATATATATATTTTGTTAACATGTATTTTTATTTTCGCTGTCTTTTTTTAAGGGGCCCAATATTTCCTTTTGTGCCTGGGGCCTCTACCGACCTTAATCTGCCTTTGAATACTTGGAACATCTCACATTTAAAAATTGGCTATTAATTAACCGTGAAAACTTAGAGAAATCCCATCCTTCAAAAACAAAGAGTTTAAGAGATTTCTGGATCTGATTGGATATTGTCTCAATTAGGTTCCAAGTTTTTATTACTAAAATCAAGTTTATATAAAGAACATGAAGATCATCACATACCTATAAAATGTTATAGTCAGCAACTTTATTTCAGTAAAAGGGCTCCCTCCCTGGATAAGGGCTATCTCTACCACAGCCATGTAATGTAAACAAGCAGAAGAAATAGTTATGGATTTTTCTTTATTGTATAGAGTTTCACTCAGGCATGATCCACGCTACTCCTGCCACTGGGGAAGCAGCATGTCATGCTATTTCTCATCTCTTAGAGTCCGTCTCCATTCATGGATGCCCTGAAGTAATTAAAACAGATAATGGCCCTTACAATACTTCTAAGACATTTCAAATAGCTTTACAAAACTGGAATATCAAAAAGGTTACATCTATCCCTTATAATCCAACAGGACAGGCCTGTATTGAATGTGTTCACTGCACCTTAAAAATCTATCTTAACAAACAAAAAAGGGGGAGTCAGGAGGAGAGACTCACCCCACAAGAACAATAGTATAAGGCTTATTTTACTCTTAATTTTTTGAACATTTCGTCCTCTGGACTTACTGCAGCAGAGAGGCATTTTATACCAGCTGAGTAACGGTCTAAGCCTCTCATGTTGTATGGGGATATTAGCTGGCCTTGAGTGGCAGAATCCAATCAAGTTACTAACTTGGGGGTGAAGGTATGTTCCAATTTTGTCACCAACAGGTCCTCTTTGAATGTCTGCGAGCAACGAGAAACGTGAAGCCTCATCATGAGTTGGCATTAGCCCCCATAAAGCAACCCAGTTCCAGAGATCCAGAAACTGATAATGAATCCATCTCTGGAAATGAACCCAAAAAAGAAAGACACCTAACTCGCTCCCAAGCACTCAAGGAGTGCCTGACATCACCTGGGACAATTCGAAACATCAAACTAGGCGTGTTAAAGAACTTTTACAAAATACAGAAATGCCTGTATAACCCTAAAAACCTGTTTCTTTCTATGCTTGCTCTTTACCTTTTACTACAACCACCTAACCATCTTCCTCTGTTCATCTTTACTAAAACAAGAAAGGGGGAGATGTAGGGAATCACCCATCTAACCTTGAACCCTCTGTTACTTGGGTTGGGGAACTTTAGTTAAAAGCCCTGAGTGAATGTCTCTTGGATGCAAACACCAAGAAGCTGTGTGAGTGAGTGACTTCTGTGCAGACACAAAGGAATGCATGTGAATGGGCTTTAGAAAATTAGCCTAGAGGTCCTAGATTGCCCCTCTCTTGGTGCTTGTTAATTAGCAAAAGTAAAAGAATGTACTGACCCAAATTAGCCCTTTCTCTATGTCAGCAAAAGGGCCATTTGTCATTCTTCCCCCTTAACACCTGGTCTCCCTCCCTTGTAATCCTGTTACCTCTGTTCTGCTTCTGATCAATAAAAGCTAAGGGAGAAGGAAATTCAGGAGGTCTTCCTTTGCCTCCCTTGGCAAGCCTCCCCTTCTCCCTCTTGACAAAAGTTTGTGTCTTGAGTAGGTTTTTTTCCATGTGACACTGGTAGTTCCCGGCGGGCTGGAATACTACATATACCTAGTCTTTTTCTCAGATTAGAGAAAATATATATTTTTTAGTGTACTGCAGAATTTTAGTAATGGGTTATGTGTGCCATGAGATGAAAAAGGATGAAAATCGCTGCACTTGGGGATATGACTGGGAAAGTTGGGTGCTTTCGGGATGTAGACCAAAGGAAACTAAAGAAGAGGAAATAATACCTGGACTGACAGAAAATAATACCTGGACTAAGAGAAAAAGACACTCCCTATACATCTCATCCAAGTTAACACATTTCATAAAGTAACATTTAACCAATTAAGACATTGGCTTTTCTAGCCTTAAATCCCTCTCCTAATAGAAAATATTTTTTATTTTAAAAAAATCTTGACAATCAGCCCATTCTTCTCAAATTGTGAGAAAGATGGCAGACAGGAGACTTCTAATCAAAATGATGAGCAGGATGATGAGCAAATTCTAGATTTAGTCAGTAAATTGTTTAAATGAACTAATAGAGGTAAGCAGTTCAAAACAGTGCAACCACATAAAACACCCAATAATGGTCAGGACTGCTGTTATTGCTATCATCATTGGCATTGTCATGATGTCATATTCATCATCATTCTATTGTTAAAGGAAATTCTTACTTTTCCTCTGGTTTTCTCATTTCAAAGTTTCTATTCTAATCTCAAAATATAAGAATAAATAAAATGAAGTTTTTTCTTATTAACACTTTTTTTCCAAGAAATAGATGTTTAATTTATAAAATAAGAATCCAATGTTATCAGAAGGTATAGGAAGAGAACAAGAAACAAGAACTTAAAGGTTAAAAATATGCTTATAAAATAAAATAGTTAAACTTTTAAATAAAATATTCTGGAATTTAGAAAACAAAAGCCAAAGATATGGAAAATATGACCTACATCATTTGCATAGGCAATATTATTATGAGCTATCTATTTTTTAGTAAATTTATTGTGGTGACATTGGTTAATAAAATTATATAGGTCTCAAGTGTAGATATCTATGATACATGATCTGTATATTGCATTGTACACCCAGCACCCAAAGTCAAATCATCTTCTGTCACCATACATTATCTTATTAATACATTTGTTCCAAGATTTAAAGCACAGTAGTCCACTTTGATCAATACAGTAAAATATTTCAGAGTTTTAACATTAATATCACCAAAATTGAAACAATTTTTTTTCTTTCTCATGTGGTCTCTTAAAGCTAAACATTTCTACCATTTCTGAAATTCCTGACATAACCCAAGGCTATTTCACAGTGTGATTCATGAGTAGTTAGTTACTTAAGGCCAAGAGAACTCAACAGTCTTGCCTGATCCCTAGTCAGCTTCCCAAACATAGTCCAGTGTCAGTTTTACCTTCTAGGGAAAAGAGACACTTAGGCATAAAGCATTCAAATCTGCACATCAATCAGAAAACTGGTAATGCTCAACCTACTTTCTTTTTTTGTTTTATCCTTTTTTTTTTATTCAATGAGAATAGGGGAGGTGGAAACAGACTCCTGCATGCACCTGAACCAGGATCCACCCAGAAAGCCCATTAGGGGGTGATGCTGTACCCATCAGGGGCATTACTCCATTGCTCAGCAACCAAGCTCTTTCTAGAGCCTGAGGCACAAGCCATGGAGTCATCCTCAGTGCCCAGGGCAAACTCACTCCAATTGAGCCATGGTTGCAGGAGGGGAAAAAGTGGGAGAGGAGCAAGAGGGGAAGGGGTGGAGAAGTGGATAGGTATTCTCCTGTGTGCCCTGACTGGTAATCAAACCCAGGACATCCACATGCTGGGTCGACACTCTACCACTGAGCCAACCAGCCAGGATCATTTAAAGTACTGTCCACATAACTTTTGTTTCAAACTGAACACTTCTAATCAATACCTCATACAGAAAGGTTACAGAGATGTTTAGGCACTTCCTATAACTGACCACCCAGGGGCTTGTTATCACAGTATAGCTTCTGGTCATGGAGGACACACCCAGTAGATCCTGATGCCTTTCTAAAGCATGTGGTGCTCACACTGCTCCCCTTGGTTCTGTACACTGGAAGTGTTTGGCTCTGACAATAACCCAAAGTAGAATACTCTGTCCCAAGTCCAGAGGCCTGCACATTTGGGGACTAAAAGCATCAGCTAGCCAACCTCTGCCGACATAGGTCACAAAGGAAACGAAAGATTCAGGCAGGCTCATTACATAGAAACTTCATAAACTCTTAAACAAACATCCAAAATGATCTGTATATATTTCAAACAGTCCCTCAGAAAATTTGGAACAGTTAAAATACCTTTTTTCTTCTGGTGGCTCCGATAAGCTGTAAGCTCTTTGCTCTACAAGACACAGAACAATAAAATGAACATTAAGACAGACAAATGAGCAGTTACATGTTAGTTTGAAATGCACACATTCAACCATATCCTTTCATTATATACACCACGAGTTATGAGAAAAAGTCACTTTATTTAAGTAGGGCATTGCTCTACATATCTTTATCACTTTCCCTACTTTTTAGGGAATGGGGAAGAGGCCACAATACAGCGACATTTAATGACTTTATGAACTAAGTTAGCATCAGCAAGGGGCAGCAAATATTTTAAGAAGTGCAAAAAATTAGTTCTATCTTTTAGGATATTGCTCACCAGAGCTTCATCCCTTACTTGTAACACTAATTCCCCAACATACAGAATCAATACATATCTTCGCTGCTTTTTAAGCAAAGCTTGAAAGAAAAGTCTAGGAAGAGTCCTTTTTTTTTTTTTTTTTTTTTTTTTTTACAGGGACAGAGAGAGGGATAGATAGGGACAGACAGACAGGAACGGAGAGAGATGAGAAGCATCAATCATTAGTTTTTCGTTGCTGTAGCAACACCTTAGTTGTTCATTGATTGCTTTCTCACATGTGCCTTGACCGCGGGCCTTCAGCAGACCAAGCAACCCCTTGATGGAGCCAGTGACCTTGGGTCCAAGCTGACAAGCTTTTTGCTCAAGCCAGATCGGCCCGCACTCAAGCTGGTGAGCTCGGGGTCTCGAACCAGGGTCTTCCGCATCCCAGTTCGACGCTCTATCCACTGTGCCACCACCTGGTCAGGCAAGAGTCCATTTTAATATAGCGGCAATGCCTTTATAAAATCCTAGCAGCAGCCAGTTCAGAGCTGTGCTCTGTGGCATATTGGAAAGGGAGAACCACCTTTCCCATTGGACATATGGGGGTGGAGGGGTAAGCTCATGCAGGCAGCTAAGGGCCATCTTGTTTCCAGAGGGAACTTGAATACTTATTACAGGGATGGAGGAGAGACACTGACTTAGACAGTGAGAGAGACTGAAGGAGGGAAAGGCCACTGTGGAGCACACCATCTACAGAGCAGAGAAAATCTTTTACCGTTATAATTCAGAAGCGTAAAGAGGCAAAACTAGGTTGCAAAGGAAGATGGGCCAGGTACAGAAGGAGAAAAACTAATAAATACGTATATTCTGAAATGTGTAAATTTGAAGGCTTCAGTCTATTGCTATTAAATACTACACAAATGAGTCATGGGCAAAGATCAGGATCCTTATTATAAATAGGCTGAGGTACAAGATGTATCCAGAAAATAAAGTCTCTTATCCAAAATAACTGAGCTAATAAGGTAACAGAACCAGACTTAGGCAACTGGACAAAGTCTAATAGGATTCCATCTGTCAGTGCATAATAATTTTCAAAAGGGTATTTACTTTACTCCTCAGATTCTTAAATGTAGAATATATTTTTGTTCATCTTGGTGAGGTTATAATTATCATTTTAATACTGACAATGTCCCTTTCTATCTAAACCTATGATGCACCACAGAGAATCATGTATAGGAATGAATTTTGTTTTATATATACAAACATTAAAAAATAAAGTTGCCACCACTGTCTCTTGGCTTTAAAAAAAAGGAAAAAAAGGATTAGACATGACAGTAACTAACCCTTTGGATGTGACAGGAAAGAGATCACAAATACAATTAAGAAGATGAGAAAACCATCATCCTCTTTTTTTTTTTTTTTTAACAGAGACAGAGAGTCAGAGAGAGGAATAGATAGGGACAGACAGACAGAAAGGAGAGAGGTGAGAAGCATCAATCATTAGTTTTCCATTGCCTTTGAGACACCCTAGTTGTTCATTGATTGCTTTCTCACATGTGCCTTGACCGTGGGCCTTCAGCAGACCAAGCAACCCCTTGCTGGAGCCAGCAACCTTGGGTCCAAGCTGGTGAGCTTTTGCTCAAGCCAGATGGGCCCACGCTCAAGCTGGCGAGCTCGGGGTCTCGAACCGGGGTCTTACGCATCCCAGTCCGAAGCTCTATCCACTGCACTATCTTTGTATGTTTGTATTACAGCTCATATGCAGGAGTTTCCACTAGCAAACTAGGGTAAAAGGAGACATGGAGTCTATTCAAATAGGGAAAATGTTCAGGACTGTTCAAAACTCATTGAGAGAGGATTTCTAACACCACAAGTATAATTTACTTCTGGTTAACGTAAACTAACTAAACAACGAAACATTAGAATACATGTCTGAACTAGTCAAGCTTTCACACCTGTGCTTTGATCACACAGTTAAAATTGTTCTTTCTTCCTTAAGATTTAATTTATTCTTCATAACCCTGTAATGTTGACTATGATAAATGCTATCAATCCAAACATTTGCAACCATACAGGAATATCTGTTGCAATCTGTGTAGCCTCAATCTAAAGTACTTATTTGTAATTCTTACCTTTGGAGAACATCAAACTTCATTCAAATAGCCCTGTTTTAAAATATACTGTCTAAAGGTAAGTTTTTATTTGCATAAAACCAAAGGCAGTCAGTCAGCTTTTTTTTCTTTCTAATTCAAATTTAAATAGATTAAGGATTGTATGTCAAGCAAAGATACCCTTCCCTTTTCATTAAAGAATTCATAAGTAAGGGCTCTTTCCCATTACAATCAATTCCTTCTTAGTAATTTGCTCAAAAAATTCAAATTCAGAACAGTTTGACTTGAAAAATCAGAGATATTACCATTTTTTACATTTCATGGACTACTTAAAAGTGTTTTCCAAATAGCTACTACATAAAGTTAAATTGTTATCTAGAACTTATGAGTGGAAAGGGGTCAAGCTGCTATTAAAAGGATTCCCAACCTAAACTAATATTAGGGAGAGCTGGAGATCTTAGAAATACCCATGGTACAAAAAAATTAAAAAGTTCAGTGTAAATTCAATCCATTTTCTTTCCTTGTCTTCTAACAGGTATTTTTTCTTTCTCTTGGTCCTTTTCTCCATCGTCCCATTCCAAAAATCAAAACTGACACATATTAGCAGTCCTGCTTTTTCTTCTTCCAAAGGACTTTCCAGAAAGAGTGTTTTGTATATGATATATCTTGGTTACTGTATTTGTTCAACAAATACTTACTGACTGTCTCCTATACATACGTCACTATTTTAAGATGGCATCTCCAAGCACAAAGAGTATGCCTTAAATATTGTTCGCCTGACCAGGGGGTGGCGCAGTGGATAGAGCATCAGACTGGGATGCGGAAGACACAGGTTCGATACCCCGAGCTCGCCAGCTTGAGCATGGGTCCATCTGGCTTGAGCAAAAGCTCGTCAGCTTGGACACAAGGTTGCTGGCTCCAGCAAGGGGTTGCTCGGTCTGCTGAAGGCCCACAGTCAAGGCACGTGTGAGAAAGCAATCAATGAACAACTAAGGTGTCTCAACGGCAACGAAAAACTAATGATTGATGCTTCTCACCTCTCTCTGTTTCTATCTGTCTGTACCTATCTATCCCTCTCTCTGACTCTCTCTCTGTCCCAGTAAAAAATATATATATATATATGTATGTATATATATATATGCTACACTAAGAAATTGAGAATACTAAAGCACATCTCTTGTTTTCTGAGTCATTTAAGACTCTTAAGAATAATAGACAAACAAAGGCATTATCTAATACAGCAACTTTCAACCTATTTCATATCATGGCACACATACATTAATCACTAAAATTCTGTGGCTTACCAAAGAAATCTATTTTTGCCAATCTGAGAAAAAATAAGTATAATTATTATTAATTTTTTTATTCATTGGTTTTAGAGAGAGAGGAAGAGAAAGACGAAAATATCAATCTGTTTCTGTATGTACTCTGACCAGGACTGAACTGGCAACCTCTGTGTATCAGTACCCTGGTCGAACCAACTGATCTATCTAGCCAGGGCTAAAATAAGTATTATTTTGATTCATTCACACTGGATGCCTATTGTTGTGTTGGCTGCTGTCACTTTTTTTTTTTTTTTTGACAATTGGAGGGCAAAGAAGACACTACCCTTGACTGAATAGTTAGGTATTCATGTTTTAAAAATTCTTGTGGCGTACTAGTTGAAAATTGCTGATCTAATACATTGACAAAAATTTTATTTATACAGAAGGTATGGAAAAAATTACATTCCAAAATAATGTTGAACATGGGTGCAGTGGCTGAGAGGGACTACAAGGGCATCTCTGAATTGCCTATAATCATTCTATCTCTTAATCTGAATTCATTCTTAAAACTTCCTCAACCTATATGCTTATAATTTGCACCTCTTTCTGTAGGTATACAATATTTACATTAAAATTGTATTGCATAAAAGTTCATTTCGGAATGCTTGAATTGCTACAAAAATCACTGAGATACATTTATTTGTGTTTCAAATATGTTCTCTTATTTCAACTCTCTAAAGTCCCTTGCTAACTAAAGAAAGAACATTTATTTTTCAGTGGTTTGCCTCTGAGGAATTAGATTACTTCAGCAATTTATACACAGGGGAAAAAGTATTTTTTATACTTTACTTAAATAAAATCCTCTAAAGCCCTCACAATAATGAACCTAGAATAAATTCTAATTTATGCTACCCTTGTGGAATACATTTTATTCAAAGAATGAAGCAACATTCATGGGCATACTAATTTGTAATTTCATCAAAATCAAATCTTTAACTTGCCTGATATCTAATGAGAAAAAGATTTTGGCCCTAGCCGGTTGGCTCAGTGGTAGAGCGTCAGCCTGGTGTACGGATGTCCTGGGTTCAATTCCCAGTCAGGGCACACAGGAGAACTCACTATCTGTTTCTCCACTTCTCCCCCTCTCTCCTCTCTTTCTCTATCTCTCTCTTCCCCTCCCACATCCATGACTCAGTTGGAGCAAGTTGGCCCCAGGCACTGAGGATGGTTCCATGGCCTTGCCTCAGGTGATAAAGTAGCTTGGTTGCTGAGCAATGAGCAGTGGCCCCAGATGGGCAGAGCACTGCCCAATAGGGGGCTTGCCAGGTCGATCCCCATACGGACACATGTGGGAGTCTGTTACTCTGCCTCCTTGTGTCTCACTTAAGCAAAAAATAGAAAAAGAAGAAGATTTGCTAAGCTTAGAAAAATCAATGATGAAAATAGAACAGAAAACTTGCCTGCTGCTCTTGTATATTTTATGTACTTTTACTGACTGAGACTCTGCTCTGGAATAGAATGCCTTCAAACACACATGGTAACTAATGCTCACCTTCGCTCGAGTTGCACACTGTGAAATCACGCACCAGCCGAGTTTTTCCTAAAGAAATTTTGGGCGATGAGCAGGAATAAGAACGTGAGCGGATGCCAGAAAGCAATGATTCCTAAAAGAGATCATAATAAAGTTTTTTAAAAAAATGCTACACAAGACTTGAAAGCATATGTTCACCATGAATATTACTAAATCAGCATCTTTGTAAAAGGATTCAACCTGAACAATTATTTACGATCATCTAACAAGTTTTAAATTTTTATTGTCTTGTTAATGCTTTTGGGCACAGTGCCTATATATACTTTAGAATGCAATCATGACATTAAAATGAACTCAGTTAAAAGTGAAAAGCTAAGTCAAATGATTTTTCTCTGTATATTTAAAAATGAGTTTGAACTTTTTTTCACCTGAATTGTCAGTTATTTTTATTTTATGCTGTAGCATTCAAGCAAAATTCTGTATTAATATATATCTCTATGCTTAATGGTTATTAGAAGGTAGAGGGATAGCCTCTTACAATGATAAGAGTTTTAAAAACTTCCAAATAGCTGTTTTGTTTATAACGTTAGTTGCAGCCTTAAGGGAGGCATACATCAAATCACTACACAAATCTTCCAAGTTGTGTTCATCTTTTAATATACCTTCCATCCAGCACTTCCTGGGATGATGTTTGAATATCATTGACTTATGTATTTTTTTATTTTTATTGATTTTAATTTATTGTGTTAACATGAATTCAAATGTCCCACTCAATATAACACCTCACCCCCCACTCCTGTGTCACCCATTACACCCCCTTTGCCCCCCTTACCTCTGGGATTTGCTATCCTGTTAGCTGTATCTATATGTTATATATATATATATATATATATATATATATATAATTTCACTAATACCTTCAGAGGGAAGGGGGATGAGGGGATGGGATTAGAGAAGGTGAAAGTGATTTATGTATCTTTATTCCTTTTAGATGACCTGCCATTTTTTATCCTATTTTTCCAATTACATACTATATCTTTTATAATATTTGTGACATACGGGAAAATGTAAGGTGGCAAGATAAATAAAACATGGTTTTCCTACATGTTCTAGAAAATTTAAATGAATATGCAACAGAACACTATTAAAGCCATTTATGGTATTCAACTCCCATCCAATAGAGAGAAGCCTAGTGGCCTTAGGATTCATTCCATACATCTATTTGTAAGATAGCACTTAAAGCTAGGGCTAAAATAAAGTAATGCAAAATTTATTACTAAAATTGAGCCATCAGCATTTCCTTCATAAGCACCAGTCTCTTCTGCTCTAAGTGAAAACACATGGCTTCCCTAAGTTCATCAGTCTCAAAAGCCAGGAGGAAAGTTGAAAACAGACGCCTGACCCTGCTTCAAAGGATCTTGGGCTGTGGCTCCCCTGACTGACTTATTAGGGAGGACCCTCTGGGTCTGCATGTCAGGAAGGCCAGCCCAAGATGTCCTATGAGTGTAACAGTGAGCTGGCCATAAGAGGCCCTAGCCAAATACCATCCACTGCATTAAAATCATATATGGTAATCATTTTGTATAATAATGGAACTTTGAAAATTATCCAGAACCCTCAGGAAAAAGGTACACAGGATAATTACAGAGGCAAGGCAAGCTATATTTTACAGGACAGATTCTTAAAAGTGAACCACATTGAACTATTTCACAAAGATTGAATTACTTTTAATTCCAAGTAATGATGAGTGTTTTACAATTCCATTTAAAAGGCAAAACTAAGAGGGATCTACATCAACACACATATTCTTATGCTTCAGAAACATTACATGCTCTTCAGCTTCTAAAGGTTATGACAGTTCTACAGTCTTCAGACATGAGGGAAAGGATTCAAGGTCTGTGTTCTGACGGCCTGGGTTTGAGCTCTGACTATTCAGCAAGTGTGGGTAACCAGGATATGACATCTCATTGGTGCAGAACCTCATTTATTCAAAAATTAAAAGTACTACTTACGTCTAAGTTGAGTCATGATAAATTATATAATGTTGTACAAACACACACACACACACACACACACACACACACACACACACACACACACACATATATATATATATATATATATATATATATATATATATATATATATAAATGTTTTGTATATTGTAGATCATACTAAAACAATTAACCGTTCTCATAATGTCCATGTATTCATGGTAAGAGCTGTTTGGGCATAGCACACATTGTTTTATAGTAGTAAACTTAATTTAAGACAAAAAAAGGAGACAATAATACAAACCAAAAAGGAAGAAAACATATCCAAACACAAAAGGTCTTTCTCTGCAAGACTGGAAGAACATAATTTTAAAAAAAGAACAACCTCAACAAAATGAAACCCCAAGCAAAGTGCCCATGAGAGAAAACCTGTCTCCTATGGAAGTACTGACCATGTTCACAGTGTTCCAGATTAGTGTTTAGCCGGGAATGCTAAACAAACATTATCTCTGCCTTAGGAATATTATTTACCACATCGCCCAAACCAAGTAAATTCTATGTGAGCAAAATAAGTTTGATCACTTCAACCCACTGAATGCGATCAGATTTCCTTCCTTTGCTTAAGGGATGATGGCAGAAGTTATTGTTTAAAATGGTAAAATTTTCCAAGTATGTGAAAGATTGTATGTACTGGAAGTAAATTACTAAAAACAAATAGCCCTTGTAAGTAAGGACTATACAAATTAGAGGAAGAAAGATGAAAAAGATAGACTCAATCAGTCAGTTTATGGGCCTCAAAAAAAAAAAAAAAAAACAGACACAAGTTTATACATGTGAATAAAACACTATTTGTCTTTCAGAAAAGGATAGATTTAGATAACACATTTTCCCTGCTTAGAACAAACCACATTAATACCAGTAAGAAATACCTTTGACTGCAGGTTACTTGATAAAGAAAGTGACTCAGTCCTGGAGATGTTAAAATCTGGTTCTGCGTTGGTCTCAAAAGAGTCTAACTCATCCCCGCTAGGAATCCCAGTTCCCGAGGAAGTGTGAGATTTGGGTGTGCAACTCAGGGGTGACTGTTCCGGAGGCCCCTCGCCTTCACTGTCGGCATCCAGGGCATCGAGGCTAGAACTGAAGCACAAAGTGAGTAAACAGGTAAGTAATCAAGGAAGCAAACAGAATCACGGGTCTCTATTTCTCTGAATTCAGTCTTCACTAGTGTGAGGTATAATGGGTACACATTTAATTTCTAATGAAATTTATATTTTCAGGACTACTGAAATTCATATGTCAGTGGTATCCTCTTTTTCAACACAATTTTGTTTCCCCAAGTGAACATTTCTACCTAGCAAAAGCCATTTCAAGTACTCTAAGAAACAAAAGCTAGATTGAGTTAGTATTATCCAATTTCTGTTTTGTAAATGTAATTATTACAATCCCCAAATAGTTACCCTTCAAATACTAAAAATGCAGAAAAAAACAGAGTCACTGAGCTGTTGTCGGGGAGGGGGTGTGTGGCTGTGGGGGCAACTGCTTGTAAAAATATGCAGTGTGACATTCTCTCCATTGTCCTGGTCTTGCAAACTCAGGAGGGCAGAGGCACCAGGAAGGACAGACATGCAAAGGTCTCACCAAGAATTGGTGTCATGACACAGGTCAGACAGAGCAGAATCTAGTGAGCTCTCAAATGTGTCATATTGAACTATCACTTTTAGAAATTATTTTAAATTATCCCATGAGAGATCCAACTCAGAAGGAGATTATTCTGCTCAACTACTAATGTTTTTCTTTCCTCATTTAACTCTGATAACCATAAAATTTAAAGGAAAGATTTGATCTTCCAGATTCCTGGCTCAGTTCATAACATTTACATTTTAAACCACTCAAACTTTGAGGTCAATGGCTTTCACAGGCATGTTAATTAAACAGTGCATTTTTTAAATGAAATTTATTGGTGTAACACTGGTTAATAACATTATGTAAATTTCAGGTGTACAACTTTATAATATAACATCTGTATGCTCCACTGCATGCTCAAACCAAAAGTCCAGCCTCTTCCATGAATTTTATATTTTCAGCACTACTGAAATTTATGTCAGTGGTATCCTCTTTTTCAACACAATTTTGTTTCCCCAAGTGAACATTTCTACCTAGCAAAAGTCATTTCATGTACTCTAAGAAACAAAAGCTAGATTGAGTTAGTATTATCCAATTTCCATCACCATATATTTGACCACTTTCCCCTCTTTGTCCTTATTCAAACCTCCACCCAACCCCCACCCTCTCCAGGCATTACCATTCTATTGTCCACATATAAAACAAAAAGAAATGAGTGAACAAACAAAACAAACAGTGCAATTTTAAATGTAGTTTTCTTTGGTTGTTACAGTTGTGAAGTTAAAAATTTTAAAACAATATAAAGAAACCATCTTGAGAGAGGAGGATTCCAAAATGATGGAGTAGGTGGATGTTCCAACTGCCACCTCCCAGGACCAAATTGGATTACAACTTAATTTAAGAACAATCATCTTGAAAAACCAACTTTGGACTAAACTAAGAAGAGTCTATAATCAAGGATCACAGAAGAAGCCACACCGAGACTGGTAGGAAGGGCAGAGAAACAGAAAGAGCTGTCCCACTCCCAAAAGCAAGTGGCAGCTGAGGGTCCCGAGGGACTCTCACTGCAGGGAGGGTCACCCTGTGTGAGTCCTCAGCTCCAGGCCCAGAGTCCCAGCCAAGAGCCCCAGAGCCTAAAAGTGGCACCCACACAGCATTTGGAAGTGAAAAGAGCAGGATTTTTATCTGAGAGGAGGAGAAGGAGCTCTCAGAGACATAGGCTCCATTTTAAAATCTAAAGGGTCCATGCAGAAAATCTTGTTCACAGCCACTTACCCAGGGCTCCGATGGAGAGAGAACTGATAGGAATAGAGCTGCAAGAGGAGAGTGTAAGGTTGGAGGCCCAGGAAGAGATACTGTGGGGGATTGCCACGGGAATCCCTGTGCTAAGTCATTCTCCAATACTGCAGTCGGGATCTTTCTTGGGTGGAGCACTCCCCTATCAGCAGCATTATCTTGGGGAAAAGCAACTGCTCTGCCCTTGGGAGTTTCTCCAGCTTCAGTCATGGTGACTGGGTTGTTCTGAGAAGTCAGGAATCAGGGAGAGTGTCAGTGACTCAGTTTTCTGGTGTTGAGGCTGGAGCTTTCCCCCACATGCTCCTGAGTCTAAAACTGATCATGCGATCTCATGGGAGACTCAATAGAAACTGTTGGGAGAGCGAGCAGACCACAGCTCTGGGCCTCAGAGGCCATACACACCAGACTACTGGGGCCACACCCTACTGAGGTCTGTGAAAAAAGTCTAGACAGACTGACACCTGGGGCCAAAGAGCCAAGCCACAACCACCACCCTTCCTAATCCCTGAATTGCCACAGACTCTAAACTATGCCAGAGATTTTTTCAGTGGATGAGTCCAACAAGCAGCCAGCAGACAGAGGCTGCAGGAGGCGGGACTGAGGTAAACTTGGCCTTTGAAGTGAACCTTTCTCCAGGCCTAGTGTAGGTAAAAGTCAGCCTAGGAGTGCAGCTTGGTATTTCCATGGGCACCTGCATCTAGCAGAGGTAGCCATGAACTCTGGATTGCTTATAGCTCCAAGAAGGTTGCTGAGGGCCAGTCACGGGCAGTGTCTCCCACTGGTCTGCTCCATCTTCCTGCCAGGGAGACCCCGGGAAGGCATATCCAGTGACCAGCTGTGGAGAGCATCAGTTCAGGACCTATCAACACTTGCTAGAGTGGAATCGTAAGGAATGGCTCCTCACATCTAGCCCAGCTGAGGTGAGTTCTACTCTATGTGATCAGCACTGGAAAAGCAGTTCATGTGCATTGATTGGGTAGAATGGAGCTTCACAGTCAGCCAGCCCAGGTGCTGGAAATCCTGCCCTGCTGAGCTAGATTCCACAAGCAGAAGGAAGAGAGACTTAGAGCATGGGCATTTAAAATGTGGGTCCCTGTGAGCCTACTGTTGGACCTGGTCAAGGGGCTTAGCCACTTTTGGGGGAGGGGAGGGCACAGTCAGCCCCAGGATAGGACTCTCTCAGTCTTATTCACTGAGACCAGGGTCTCACCAGCTGTGAGAACTTCTGCAGAGGGGACTGCTGGCCCTACTCTATCTGACCCTGCTGCTCACCTTGTTGGGGAAAAATAAAATTTGAGCACACAGCAGTGGCTGAGGGAATAGGCTCTGGAGTAGGGGTCACATTCCCCATACAGAGCTACAGACCAAGAGACTCCTAAAGTAGGAGGGTCCCACTAACGCTGTATTCACAACCTCAGCTGCCCTAACCCAACAAACTGGCAACCTGTAGAGGAGTTGGTTGAGTGAGGCCAGTCTGGGCCCACACTACAGTTTTTCTACAGAAGACTCTGTGGGAAGACGAGGCAGCTACAAGAGGAAGTGGAGCAGCTGAAAAGTGGAGACAAATCTTATGGAACTTGGGGCTTTTACAAAGCTGCAGTCATCTCTAAGCAGGAGGAAGATGATCTTGATACACAGGTTGGCCCCTCCCATATTACCCAGCCACAGAAAATGCAGACACAAACAGTAAAAAGAGCAATAGCTGCAGACAGATAGCCCACAGTGGTTTACAACAACAGCTGACACCAACCAAAGAAGATCTAGAACCAATACAATTGGTAGTAGGTGACAGCACTAATCCTCGACTCAGCTAGCTACACAAGAAGCATGTGCAAAGGTGGAGTCTAGTAGGCACCAGACACTGTGGAGAATAAATACATCCAACAGGATGAACATTGCACAGTGTATAATAAACATGATTAAGGTTGACCCTTAGAACTAGCCAGCCTGAAGTAGTAACTGTACCCAAGAAAGGACCAGCTGCATTCAATAATCACAGACAACAGCAGAGGAAATAGTACCCTCAAGAAATATTTCTTGAACAAGGAAAAAGGTGGTCAGTAGGTCAGTACCACTAAGCCCATCTTCCTCATAAAGATACCACATAAAGTTCAAAGTCAGATAGTGCTACCTAATACAGAGACAAAATGGGCAGACAATAAAATGCAACCCAAATGAATCAACAAAAGAAATCCCCAGAAAAAGAACTAACTGAAATGAAAGTAACCAAACTGCCAGATACAGAGTTTAAAATAATGACTTTTAGGATCCTCAAGGATCTTAGAGCAACAATGAATAGACATAATGAATACCTAAATAAAGAGATAGCAAGCATCAAAAAGGACATTGAAATCATAGAAAGGAACCAGTCAGAAATGACAAATACAAAAACAGAAATGAAGGCTGCACTAGAAGGAATCAACAGCAGGCTAGATGAAGCAGAGGATCAAATCAGCAATTTAAAAGACAAGATAAACATAAGTACAAAAGTAGAGCAGGAAAACAAAAAAAGGCAAAAGTGCCTGAGGAAACTCTAAGCAACCTCTATGACAACATGAAGAGAAACAACATCTGCATCATAGGTGTTCCTGAAGGAGAAGAGAATGAACAAGGGATGAGAACTTGTTTGAAGAAATCATAGCTAAAAATTTCCCTAAACTGATGAAGGAAAAAGTCACTCAAGTTCAAGAAGCACAGAGAGTCAGACTAAAGGGAACCCAAGGAGGCCTACACCAAGACACATCATAATTAAAATGCCAAAGTCAAGAGATAAAGAAAGACTACTAAAAGCTGCAAGAGAAAAACAGTTAATTACCTACAGAGGAACCTCCATAAGGATGACATCTGACTGAACAGAAACACTTGAGGTCAGAAGGGATTGGCAAGAAATTTTCAAAGTGATGCAAAACCAGAAACTATAACCAAGACTACTTTATCCAGCAAAGTTATTGTTTAAAATTGAAAGAGAAATAAAAAGTTTCCCAGACAAAATAAATAAATAAATAAATAAACTCAAGGAATTCATTACAACCAAATGAGTATTACAAGAAATGTTAAGGGCCAGCTGTAAAAAGAGGAAAGGAAAAATTATGAAATAAAATAAAGAGGATTGTAGATTTAAAGAATGAAATGGCAATAAGTAAATACATATCAATAACCTGAAATGCAAATAAATTCAATGCTCCAATCAAAAGACATAGGGTAGCTGCATGAACAGGAAAACAGGACCTGTACATATGCTGTCTACAAGAGACCCATCTCAGAACAAAATATATACATAGACTAAAAGTGAACAGATGGAATAAAGTATTTCATGCAAATGGAAATGAAAAAGACGCTGGGGTAGCAATACTTATATCTGATAAAACAGCCTTTAAAACAAAGGGATAAAGAAGGTCACTACATAATAATAAAGAGAGCAATCCAACAAGAAGATATAACCATTGTAAATATTTATGTGCCTAATACAGGAGCAGCTAAATATATAAAGCAGATTTTGATGGACAGAAAAGTTGAGATCGACAGTAATACTGTAATACAAGGGGATTTTAATTTTCCACTAACATTAGTGGATAGATCCTCAAGACAGAAGATTAACAAAGAAACAGTGGCCTTAAATGACACACTGGATCAACTGGACTTAATTGATATCTTCAGAATCGTTCACCCCAAAGAAGCAGAATGTACATTCTTTTCAAGTGCTCATGGTACATTCTCTAGGATAGGCCACATGTTAGGACACAAAACAAGTCTCAATAAATTTAAGGAGACTGAAATCATATTGACAAACTTCTCTGATCACAATAGCATAAAACTAGAAATCAAGTACAACAGAAAAACTGAGAAATATTCAAACACTTGAAGGCTAAACAGCATGTTATTAAATAACAAATGGGTTAACAATGAGATCAAGGAAGAAATTAAATTTTTTTTTTGGAACAAATGAAAATGAACATACAACTCAAAATTTATGGGACACAACAAAAGCTGTCCTGAAAGCGAAGTTTATAATATTAAAGTGGAGAACAACCGACAAGGCAGAAATAAAACGGATTGTAAGAAAATACTATGAAGAACTCTATGCCAAAAAATTAGACAACCTAGGTGAAATGGACAAATTTCTTGAATCACATAATCTTCCAAAAATCAATCTGGAAGAATCAGAACACCTAAACAGACCAATTACAACAAATGAGATCAAAACAGTTATCAAAAAACTCCCAAAAAAGAAAAGTCCTGGGCCTGACAGCTTCACAAGTGAATTCTACCAAAAATTCAAAGAACTAACTCCTATCCTCCTCAAGCTATTTCAAAAATTTCAAGAGGAAGGAAGACTTCCAAACTCCTTTTATGAGGCAAGCATAATTCTGATCTCGAAACCGGGCAAAGACAACACAAAGAAAGAAAATTATAGGCCAATATCCCTGATGAATGTAGATGCTAAAATTCTCAACAAAATATTAGCCAACCGGATCCAGCAATATATGAAAAAAATCATATACCATGATCAAGTGGGATTTATTCTGGAGAGGCAAGGCTGGTTCAATATTCGCAAATCAATCAATGTGATTCATCACATAAACCAAAGGAAGGATAAAAATCACGATTATATCAATAGATGCAGAAAAAGCATTTGATAAAATCCAGCACCCATTTATGATTAAAACTCTTGGAAAAGTGAGAATACAGAGAACATACTTCAACATAATAAAGACCATCTATGAAAACCGACAACCAACATCATACTCAATGGACAAAAATTAAAAGCAATGCCCTTAAGATCAGGAACAAGGCAGGGGTGCCCCTTTTCACCATTCTTATTCAACATAGTTCTGGAAGTCCTAGCCACAGCAATCAGACAACAAGAAGAAATAAAAGTCATCCAAACTGGAAAAGAAGAAGTAAAACTATCGTTATTTGCTGATGACATGATATTGTACATAGAAAACCCTAAAGTCTCAGTCAAAAAACTACTAGACCTGATAAATAAATTTGGCAAGGTGGCAGGATATAAAGTTAATATTCAGAAATCAGTGGCATTTTTATATGCCAACAATAAACTGTCTTAAGGAGAAATTAAGAAAACAATCCCCTTCACTATTGTAACAACAACAACAAAAATAAAGTACCTAGAAGTAAATTTAACCAAGGAAACAAAAGACTTTTACTAGGAAAATTATAAAACATTGAAAGAAAGAAATCAAGGAGGATACAAACAAGAGGAAGCATATACCATGCTCATTGATAGGAAGAATAAACATCTTTAAAATGTCCATATGTCTATATTACCCGAAGAAATCTATAAATTCAATGCAATTCCTATTTAAATACCAAGGGCAAACTTCAAACATATAGAACAAATATTCCAAAAATTTATATGGAACCAAAACAAACACGAATAGCCTCAGCAATCTTGAAAAAAAGAATAAAGTAGGAGGTATTACACTTCCTAATATCAAGTTATACTATAAGGCCATAGTAATCAAAACAGTTTGGTTTTGGCAAAAGAACAAGCATACAAATCAATGGAACAGAACAGAAAGCCCAGAAATAAAACCACACCTTTATTGTCAATTGATATTTGACAAAGGAAGTAAGAGCATACAACAGAGTAAAGACAGCCTCTTTAAATAAATAGTATTGGAAAATTGGACAGATACATGCAGAACAATGAGACTAGACCACTAACTTACACTATTCACAAAAATAAACTCAAAATGAAAAAGACTTAAACGTAAGTCATGAAACCATAAACATCTTGGAAGAAAACATAGGCAGTAAACTCTCCTATGCAATATTTTTGCGATTTCTGTCCACAAGCAAGAAAAATAAAGGACAAAATAAACAAATGGGACTATATCAAACTAAAAAGCTTTTGCATAGCAAAAGACACCATGAACAAAATAAAAAGACAACCCACACAATGGGAGAACATATTTGCCAATACATCTGATAAGGGGTTAATAACCAAAATTTATAAAGAACTTTCTAAAACTCAACACTAGAAAGGTAAACAATCCAATTTAAAAATGGACAAAAGAATTAAATAGACACTTCTCTAAAGAGGACATACAGATGGCCAATAGGCATATGAAAAATGTTCAACTTTACTAATCATCAGAGAAATGCAAATTAAAACCAAAATGAGATACCACCTCACACCTGTCTTAATGGCGCTCATTAACAAATCAACACACTATAAGTGCTGATGAGGGTGTGGAAAAAAGGGAACCCTCTTGCACTGCTGGTGGAAATGCAGACTTGTGCAGCCAAGTCTGCATTCCCTGTTTTGAGGAAAACAGTATGGCATTTTCTCAAAAAATTAAAATCAGAACTGCCTTTTGACCCAGCTATCCCACTTTTAGGAATATATCCTAAGAATACCAAATCACTGATTCAAAAACAGAAATGCACTCCCATGTTTATTGCAGCATTGTTTACAATAGCCAACATCTGGAAACAGCCCAAGTGTCCGTCAGTGGATAAGTGGATTAAAAAGTGGTGGTACATATACACAGTGGAATGCTACACGGTCATGAAAAAGAAGAAAATCCTACCTTTTGAGAGGGCATGGATGAACCTGGAGATTATTATGCTAAGTGAAGTAAGCCAGGCAGAGAAAGACAAATAGCATATGATCTAACTTATATGAACAAAGTGAACTGAGGAACAAAATAGAGGCAGATGTGGGGTCACAGGGACCAGAGGGACAGCAGTCAGAGGGATGGGATCAGAGGTGAAGGGATTAGTGAAATTATATATACATAACACATAGATACAAATAACAGGACAGCAAATCTCAGAGGGAAGGGGGAGGGAGTTAAGGGGAGGGAGGCAATCGGGTATAAATAGGGGCATGGGGGTGGGAGGTAAGGGTGTTATATTCAATGGGACACTTGAATCCATGTTACCACAATAAATTAAAATTAATAAAATTTTTTTAAAAAGCCACCATCTTGAATATGACATGTAGAGAACCAGGAAATAATGAAACTTGGATTAACTCATTTGGGTTATTTTTCTTAAAAAAAAAAACAAAAAAAAAACATAGGCTACTTAATGGGCACTGAATATCAACTTAATAAATTACATGACAATTGGTTCTGTGTGTGTCTCTAATCCAAACACTCAGATTAGTCTCTAATCTTTAAACTCCTTCACAGGCCCTCCTGGGCACCAGCACACCTGGCAGTAAGCAAAGGTCATGACTGGCACACAGAGGTTTCCAAAGTGGAGTTTTCTCCTGAAAGAACATATTCACAGCCTTCTGAGGGCATCAGAAGGGAAGGACAAATTGGAGGTGGGCTTCACATTTTTTTTTAATTAAACACTCAAATACATTGGGAGTACCTAAATTTATTTCTCATGAAAAACTAAAGCTTAGTGTTAAGAAAACTTTCCAGTAAATGTTGGTATTTTGAACAATAAAGAGATAAAGTTACAGATATTTTACAGTGCTATGTAGTTTCTCTAATTCAATGCTAATCTGAGGGCAGAAAAAGATCTGGGAATGGGGTTGGAGGTCAAAGGTTTGCTGATAGCTTGTGCCTCTGCCTTCTAACTTGTGATCCCTGTACTAATGAAAATTAGTTCATATAATTGGCTGCCTGCAAGAAGAATAGCCTATTTTAACACAAGCCTTCCACTTATATACAGCATTCTCTATGACTGTGAATACATCCTAGAAACATTAGTATTATTTTATTTTGCATACTATACTTTAAAACATTTCTTTTTCTGTTAATTCAAATTAGGCTACAGTTTTTCTTTGTTATTAGCATAATATATTCAATATTATAGACAATATTTTTCAAGATTACCTCTAGGTTCTCATTTCATAATACCACTTTTCAAAATCTCATTGGTAGAGTATGAAATCAATTCAGTAGGTTGTGATCAGAATTTTCTTTTAAAACAGTATAGAATAAAAAATATCAGAATACAATCCATATGTTATTTCATAAAGCATTGAAATTTTATATGTATGGGGGAGGAAGGGAGTGGTTCATAGTGTGATGAGCATTTCTTACTGTGGAAAAACAAAAAACAGTTTTAAATACCTATTTTAGAACAGAACAAATACTTGTCTTCTATCAACTAACTTTTTGCTGAACAATTTGTTGAAATAAATGCTGCAGTGCCTATTTCCCCCTGGTAGCTTCTTAAACTACCTATTAAGTTTAAATAACATACTGATTACATACTGTGCATATTATTTTACTTCCACCAAAAATTATTTTAAGCCTTAGAAAACTTAGGACTTACGTCCCAGTAAGCTTTGTCCTTGGGCTAACCTCAGTTTTTATTGTGTGCCCAATACTTGTCCTTCGTTAGAAGTTCCTAGCCTCTCAGCCTATGACTCACTTATAATTCACATCCAGTTCATTATCTCTATGTTACACACTCCCACCATGATGCCCACTAAAGGGAGGGTCCCATGGCCATCCCAGCATCAAAATCAGCCTTTCTGGGGATCTTATGTCCTTTGACCTCATTCCTACATTTTTTAGAGGAAACAGAAGGTACAGGAGATAAAGTTGGCCCACAGAACCAGCTGGAAGGTTTTTCTCTAAGGACATCTTCCTTTCCTTGTCCCTATCTCCACTCCCCCTATCAGCTGTGACATTTCTACAGAAGCTTCTAATTACCTTTATTCAAACTGGATAGTTTTTCTTATATTTTAATATGACAAAATTCTATTGATAGCTGCAGCAGTGAGATGTTTAAACATCTCAGAACAAGACCATCACCAGAAAGTATAATTTAGAACGCCTGTGAATGTTTGCATAAGCGGAACAGATAGACAACTTGTGCCTTTTCCTCCCTCTCTTCCAAGAGTAAAGAACCGTCAGCTTTTGAGAGCCAGGTCACAAACTGTACAGATCATAAAGATCCCATCAGAATGCACTAATAACATATAGTTAAATCTGGTTTTGAAGAACTATACAGACTCTTGCCTTGACCGACACCCTCTTGTCCCAAGCATATATGTGGAGAGCTCAAAATGTCCCGTCAATTTAATTTACAGCCATTAAATTTACACTCAGCATCTTTTAAACCACTATTCAAAAAATACAAATCTAAAGAAAATCTTTCATTATTTGTGTGTCAGATGTTACCCTTGGTACCAACACCTATTATAAAGTGTTACGACCTCAAGGGGATGTCTATCCATGTAAAGTACAGCACAGTGATTGGCACCTAGTGAATGCTGCTTCCCCTCCTCTCTCTTTTCTGACTAATTAAATCCCTGCTCAATACCTAATTACCATGTAGACATTCATTCACAGGTAAATAATTATGTACACACTCGTGTGTGTATCCTACATTCATTTTGATTCATATTTTATGCATGAAAACGATCAGAGGTCTTGGGCCTGGGGGGAGAATAAACTACTACGTAAGAAAAGTAGACAGAATAAAATGAAATTGCTGAAAATGGCTTATTTCAAAAAGAAAATAGACAAGAGGCTGGATGGATAAGAAACAGGCACAGAAATTACAAACACACGACATACACGAATGCACACACACATACAAATATATACCATCATATAATATCAAAATCATTGTTTTAATAACACTTTTGTACATATAAAAAAGTACGTACAAGGTAACTAAGTTACAGAGCATAAAAATAAGCCTAACATCTCTGATTTCACCCAATTTGAACTGTGAACTTTGGCCATCCCTTTAAAACCCTTTTTTATTTCTTCCCATTCTCATTCCTTACTTTCTCCACTAAATGTAATAACTACCTTAAATTTGGAGATTTTTCTCCTTTTTGTTATTTTGTGGGGTTTTTAAAAATAGTTTAAGCACATATGTGATGGCTCTATAAGTCATTTGATTTTGTTTTCCATTTTATAAAAATGAAATCAAATTAAAGTACTTTGTGCCTTATATTTTTGTTCAACTTTATGTTTCTGTGATGCATATTATGTCTGTAGACATAGTTAGTTCATTTTTACTACTGAATTGTACTCCTTTGTGTAACTATATTGTAATTTATTTATTCATTCACCATTTGGGTTATTTGCTGCTCTATAACTATTCATGTATATGTCTCCTAAACTGTTTTTCAACTGCTGGTCTGAGGACTGGACTGGCACAGAAATTTCACGCCAGTCCACCAAAGACCAGTTCACACAGAAATTTGCTATTGGTCTTCAAAAGAGTTAACCACTCAGAGGCTGACTCTTTCACTGATCAGCAAGTCTGCGGACCAGTAGTTGTCACAGACCTGCACAAAATTTCTGGTAAACCAGACCTGGTCCAGATGTCATAGTTGAAAAACACTGTCCTAAATCACAGACGTAAAACTTGTGCATCATGAAATGCATATCCATTTTCCAGTTATTATACAATTTTCACTCGTCTCAACAGTAATAGGAGTTTCCATCTGATACATTTTCATTAAAATATGGTGTTGCCAAGGTAACTCGCTGTGATTTTATTCTACTATGGGTTTTTTTTTCAGTTTCCTTATAATGTCTTGTTTTCAAATCAAGGAATATAGAAATCTAAAAGGGGGCACCATTTTTACATAGATATAAAAATGGTGGGGAAAATAGAAAATAAAAGAATTTTCCAATTCCCGCTACAAGGTTCTTTCATTTTCTATACTTTTCCTCTAAAATATAGTATCTTACCTCCTTTTTTTTAGATGACCTTGTTCCTTTTCAAATCCACAAAGACCGAAAGAAAGATTTAAGTTGGAAGCATATGAACTAGATGGTGATGTGAAGGGCTGTTGGGCTTCAGTATTTGATGTCACTTCCTTGTTCTCACTTAACGGGTACATGGCAGGGTTGGTTTCAGTGGGAAGGGTGTACCTGCCACTCGGAGGCTCCAGAGCAGAACCCATGGATTCAGGGCAGGTGTCTGCAGCGAGCCCCTCGATGTTTATGTAGTTAATATCCAAATCACCAACCTGGTAGTCAAACAAAAAACATTTGCTAAGCAAAAGCAGGACAGATTGGTTTAGCTAAGAATAAAATGTTCCTTAAAAAACCCTTCCATTTTTATTTATCTTTTTTGTTTTGTTTTAGAATTCTTTCATGATGTTTTAGTTCACCTGGCTGCTATTCCATAATTCACAAAAGGAAAACGACCAACTGAGCATTTTAACATTTTATGAGCCACTGACTTAAAATGAGAGTAAATGATTTAAATACTTGAGAGCAAAACAACTAAGGAGCAGGTGGTTTTATTTAAAAAGTAGTTTATAGGAATTTGGGTAAACAAGGTAGTGATGGGCATATAAATCTGAGTCTCAAAACAAAAATACTACCAAACAAAAATAAGAATAAAAGTACATAAGATGCATGAACTTAGCATAACTAGAAGAGAGAAAATGCCCTAACCTTCAAATTACTGGGAAACAATAAAATAAACATCAGATCTTAGCAAGCAACCTGTCATACTTCTGCCATAAACCTTTACAGAGAGAAAGGGAAATATGCAAAAATCCGCATCTCAGAGAGCACTGGGAGGTAGTAATGGCCTAAAACTGATCTAAAAAATATCATGGAAGAGGAAGTTCATATGTAAAAAAGTCCCAGCTGATCAAAGCACTTGTCTAAGGAAGGAGCTTAAAAACACAGGTCATCTGAGTTGGCAGTCATTAAAAGGCATCACTTCTGGGGGAGAAGACAGTAAAAAGAAAAAGAATGACACCATTTAGACACAGGGCGGTGAAAGGGAAAATTTAGGGTCCTAAGTTAACCATCACAATGATAATTTACTAAGACAAAAAACAATCAAGGAATGTTCAAACTAGTGAGTGTGAGTCAAATGAATATCAGCATTATTACAATGACATAAACAAAAAATACTTGATTTTTTAAATTTTTTCTTTTTTTTTATTTTATTAATTTTAGAGAGGAGACACAGAGTGAGAGAGAGAGAGAGAGAGAGAGAGAGAGAGAGAAAGGGGGGAGGAGCTGGAAGCATCAACTCCCATATGTGCCTTGACCAGACCAGTGCAGGGTTTTGAACTGGCGACCTCAGTGTTCCCAGGTCGACGCTTTATCCACTGCGCCACCACAGGTCAGGCTCAATTTTTTTTAAATAGTGATTTTATTGAAAATAAACTTGGTAGACCAAAGATAACATCAGCAGTAAAATAATTAATGTCATAAAAGATGACTAAGAACCAATCCTAGATGAAAGGAGACTAAAAAGACATGACAACTAAATGCAACACTTGTAACTGAATTTACTTTTGCCACAAAGAACTTGAGATAATTGGCTAATATTGAATAAGGTCTGTACATTGCTGATAGTACTGTATCGGTGATGATTTTGATAACTATACATGCTTATGTAAAAGAATGTCCATGTTTATAGGAAAATACACCATGAAAGACTGTGGGGTACAATATTTTCAATTTTCTCCATGTGGTTTATATATAAAATTTTAAGCACTAGCATGTACATACACACAAACACATACTCAGAGGATAATGATGTAAAATATTAACATTTGGGGAATTTTGATAAAGAATATACAGGGATTTTTTTATAATGAATTAGGTCCAAATACATTTCCCCCCCAAAGTAGTCTATATGACAGAGTAATTTTCCAAAGTAGTTTTATCATGTCAATTTCCTCATCAGGTAGGTTGATAACCTTGAGAATTGATCAGAACCAGCATTGCAAACAAATGAGCAATCTTCTCAGGTTTCTGTGCTAAGTTGAGGGAGATGAAGGAAATTAGGTAAGTAAGATTCTAAATAATGCTAGAAATTATTTAAATATGCAAAATTGGATTCCTTATTCTTGCTATCCAAATGGACTTAGGGATACTAAGAGAAATGATATAATAAGTACACTCCACTGATACAGTGAACTATGTGATCTGTATCCTGGATTTAAGTTTTATTCCTGTTTTCATTGGAAATATTTGGTTTCCTCTCTCATAATATTGATTGAGCCATGTACAACTTTAGCTACTTAAGGTAAATAAAAATGTTATGGTATTCACTAAGAGTCAGAACAACAAAATAAGAGGAACTCAAGAAGTACCATATTTCCCCACGTATAAGACACACCTTTTTTCAAAAAATGTTGGGTCTAAAAACTGGGTGCATTGTAAACAGTGGTTGTGGCATTTCAAATGCCATAGATGGAACTGAGGATGAGGAAATATATGAAGACAGTGATTCCTCATCAGTCACAGATGAGGACAAGCTAGTGGATGGGAGTTTTGACAGTGATGAGGAGTTGTATGAATTTTATGATGAATAAAACTTGAGTTCAATAACTTTATGTAATACATTTTTTTTCAAACTTCAGGCCCCAAAATTAAGGTGCGTCTTATACATAGGAGCATCTTATACATGGGGAAATATGGTATTTCATTTTAATGCTTAGAAAATACAGCAAAAGAATAAAACCATTAAAATCAGAAAGTGGCTAAAGCATGCCAAGTCCAATTAGCCTATATCTTCAAAGAATGTTCTCAGAACTCCCATTTGTCCTAAATGGTGTGCGTCATCTTAGATTTCATAACTAGGGTTCATATTCAGCTGCTTTACACCAAAAGAATATCAGTTATTATGATATCCAAGTCCTGATATTCATTCCTCTGTCATTTTGAATATCATCCCAATCTACGCATTTATGATGCATTTGAGGTAACAATGAAGAAAAAGCAGAGATACTCAACTGCAGGGATGAAATTAAGATCTATTAGACAGAAAAAGTTTATATCACAGTAAATATATATAAGTAACAGGATATAATATATGCATACTAGCAACAACAACAACAAAAAAGGTAAAATACCTTACTGCTCCATGAGTATATATGTAGTGTATTTATTTGGGGATTATATTTTAAAGTCGGTGGATAAGACAGAAACTGAGTTGTCAAACTTACCCTTGAATCCTTTAAATCCCCCATAAATTAGAGCATGCAGAAAAATCTTCAGATCTATAATTATATTTTAATCTTTATAAATATTAAAGTATAAGGGTCACTGAGCTAGAGAAGAGAATGAAGGATAAATCCATGCACAGAAGCACAAACCACCCGCCTTGATGAGATTTAACTCACAAACACGTACCAGGGAATGGGTGGGGAATTCTAAAGGGCTCCAGCTTCCCTACAACACAACACCATTCTGTTTGAATAGTAAAGCTTTGTAACCTTATTACATGTTAACAGGTGTGTTGTAAGGAATAAACAAGTAATTTATGTGACGGCATCATATGGGGTTGGCACCAAGTGCTTGCTCAGGCCAACTCCTGCTAGATCTGAAAACAAATAATGCTAAGGCAGATCACACACACACACATGGTTTTTTGAAAAGCCATAGGGAAGAAATTGGCCTCCCAATGGTCGTTTCCTATTTTGGCCCCATTGAAGAGCTCTCTCACTCCTCTCACTTGGCAGTGTCAAAAGACCCCTCCCTCCTGGTGCACCCTGGTAGGGGAAGGTGAGCCAAGCTCTGAAGAAAGGACCTCAGTTAAATGCTCACATGGTGGGACTCCACTGCAGCATCACCTAAACTGCACTTGGGCAAAAACTGTCGGGATCATGACCATGCTGAATCTATTTCTCACAAACTCGGGCTTTGGAAAAAGGGCAGATCCACCTTGTAACATCAGCCACGCCTTACCTGGTCTACCACCATACAGTTAGCATAGACTTCGTCGCCACCATTCAGCATGTCAGAAATCTGACCTGCCGCATGGAATGTGGAGGGTTGGTTGGATTTTTTGAGGCCATCAAAGGAGCGATCTAGAGGAGAAATGAAAACAAGAGAAATAAAGTGGAAGAGATTTATTTTACAATCTACTTTTACTTTCTTAATCAATGGCATGTCTCTATCTTCACTTATTCAGAACTACGTGCAAGCATTTTATTTTCTACATCCAAACCTTCTGTTATCTAAAATTGTCATAAAAATTTTGTTGTTCTAGATAAGTATATGCCCATTTCAAGCACTAGTTTCCCAGTCATGACAGATTTTTATAAAATCAGTGAGATTCTTGCTTTCAATTTCTAACAGATTACACTAAAATTCACTTTATGAATCATTTGGAAGCATTAGTGATTCTCAGGTGCCAGTGACAAGTTCAGGCTCCAGACCCTTTCGTAAAGGGCCCAAGATAGTACACAGTCTAGCAGCTCTGGCTCTGAACTGTCTGCTAAATATGCATACTCTCATACAGAAAGAGTTTTGCTTCTCTATCAATTACAGAAATGTTTCTGTTTGCTTCCATGTTCTCAGCTTTGTTCCAAACAGATGACTTTGCTCAAAGTTGAGTTCCAGAGAGTTGAGATGTTACTGTTTTTGTAAGAAGCATAGAGTTGAAGGCAATAAAACAGAGTCAAGCCAGGCTGCTTCAATTCCTGTGTCTTTGGCTAAATTACTTAATCTCCAGATACCTTTATAAGGTTTCCTCATCTGTAAAAGTAGATTATTATTATGCTTCCTCATTGTGTAGTTATGAGGATTAAATTAGTTCAGATATGCAAAGCACTTAACACATGCCTAAATACTTAGTAAGTGCTCAATAAACACTGTCACTATTATATTTTGTTGCTATTAGTAGTAATTTTAAACATGTTTAATGTGAAGTACAAGGTTATTAATACTAATCATAGAGTGTTATCATAAATTATCAATATCTATAAATTACTTTAATAGGATAGATTCAAAGTTATTTCCATAGCTATGTCATATTCACTGACATTCCATTAAGTTTTCTTTAGTGAATACAAAAAGAATAGTGTTGTCTCTGTTCTATCATAAGTAGCACGTATCCCACCATCTGTCTTATCTATGTCATAACATAAAACCCAGGTGATCCCATGGGAGCGAATAAAAAATTTTTTTAAAAATGAATGACTGTTGAGGTGATATACTAGGAATAAAAAAATTCTATTCTTTCATAGAAGGTCCAGAATGACATTATAGAAATTACAAAGATACAAAAATTGTGTGAGCCAAATGGTTCTGGTTTCAGATTCTGCATCTAAATCTATCTCTTTCCCACAGAACATCCAAATGAGAGTTTTATTTAGCTCCTTAAGGAAATATACAATGTAAATGTAAAACATTATCTTCTTATATCTATCATGCCTTCTTTTATCAATTTATTTAAATAGTAAGCAAAATAACAAAGTCCACAAAAACTTTACAAGTATAACCTTTACGATCAATTACTATACATTTTGATTCTAATTACTCAACATAAAAGCATGTTCCAAAGGTTCTAAATCAATAACCCAACAAAACCCTTTCAGTGTGTTTTAAAGAAAATACTTGCTCATTTGTCATTTTACAGAATGTTTGAAAAACAATCATAAATGACTCAACATGGCCCTCTGAAGTATAATTAATCCAGTTTAACTGCTCTCATGTCATAAATTCACAGACTGTAGAACACCTGGCATGTCTGACATCACACTTGGGACGCTGGTTGTGCCCCTTTTAACCATTTCCATCACTGCCAAATTAAAATTTCATTGATCACTAAACGAAGGAACTAACAAGATAGTCAATAAAACAATTGCAAATAATTGATGGTTTTCATTTTTTAAAACACAGAACCAAATGAAATGTTATCCCAAATGGTCTCATACCAGTGAATGTGTTGCCCAGTCATCTGACAACCATGGTCTAAACTACAGAGCAAGACTGGTGTTCAAAACTCTGAGCCACCCCCTTCAAGGATGAGCAGGACCAGGAACAACTTCTGTTTCCACACACACAGGTAAAAGTCATTTGGATTCAACTTTTTTCCCACAAATATATCTACCTGGTTCTATGTGGCAGGTCAGAATCCATAAGGAGATCGAACCCAGGCAGTAACAATAAACTCAAAGATGGGGGAGTGACTTTGGTTACTTTGACTGAGCTGGCATCTAATTTGTGGATGATTAATTTGATCAGTGTTTTAGAAAATTCTTCTAGGTGCCAAACTGACTTTCTCCTTGAATTAGCAGAAAGGTAAAAAAAAAAAAAAAAAGTAAAAAAGAAATAACTTCCTCACTACCTAAGTCAATGTCATCTAATGTTAGGTTGGGATACCATCTCTAAGATTAAAGGTCCCCAGAAAAATTCACCTTACTCTTAGGAAAACTTGCCTAGATCATGTCATCATCCCATCAATTAGGTAATGATTCCACTGAGACAGTAAGTCTTGAGGGGATTAGTGGGGGTGCACATGACTATATAGCAGTGAAAAATATATCTCCTCCCTAGGTTTGTCACCCATAACTTGCCATGTAGATTTGCTGAGTTACTCATTGCAACTATTTCTAAAATTAGCCCCAAAGTCCTTTTCATTATAATTCTCTGAGGCAGCTGTAGCTTCTACTTGTCAGAGGACAAAAACAGATAGTAGGATTTAGAAGTGGACAATGACAAATCAGAAGATGATAGACTTTTAACACTTTCACTCTTTTATTCACTGCAACAATAATCCCTGCAAATACTGGGCTTCAGACCAGCAGAATAAGATTTATTGTGGAAAAAAGAAGTCTTTAAAAGTACCTTCAAATAAACATCAGCTACCTATATTAAAATGGCTAACTGCTGCAGTTTCAGCCCATTACAAAGAAAAAGCTACAATGGTTTCATTTTCTTAAGAAACTTGATCTTTTCAGATTTTCAAGAGATATGATTTCACTGCTTCCATATGTAACTACTTTAAGAGCAAGTTAAGTGAAAGTTGTTGCCAAAAAAATCCTTCTAGTTCTTTTTCAATGAACCTATAAAAATTATTTGCAGTAAGAATCAGCTGTCTTACATTAATACTATTTTTTAACTTGGGGTATTATCAAATTATATATCTAAAACCTACATAATTCTATTAAGCAATGTCACCTTAATAAATTCAATAAAAATAAAAATATTAATTAATAATATTTTGTAAACAGTTTAACTCCCATCCAGATAGCTGCAAATTTTAAATTAGTGAAGTGCAATGAATTGTAATAGTTAAGATCCTTGGCCCCGGGCTGCCTGGATTCAAGACCCTACTCCATCATCTATTAGCTGTGTAACCCCTGGAAAATGACTTAACCTTTCTGTACCTCCATTTCCATTTGTAAAACAGGGATGAGAATATGTCTATCTTTTAGCACTGTCATAAGGATTTATATTTTAAGTAATTAGAACATAATCTGACACAAAGTAAGCACCAGGTAAATGCTTAATATTACTGTATAAGAAAATGAGGTTGCACAGTTCTAATATTTTGTGTCGTTTTAATTCTTTTACAACTTTACATGCTTAAAACCAACCCAAGGCAACTGGAATTCACAAAATATTCCATTTTCTATACAGAGAGCTTTAAAAATGTTGTAACTCATTTATTTCCAGCTTAGCACATGTTAAGAAAAGTCCCTCCTGAACAAGGTAACTAAAAAGCAAAGTCAAACTACCCATTAAGAGTTACCTGCAATGACTCAATGGTGAGATCTCATGAAACAGGAGAAATCCTAACAGCAGGAGGAACAAAATGTAAAGTCAAACCACCAGAGACAACATTTCTCAAGAATAAAGGGAAGATTTCAGAAACTACCGTGTTCTAACATGACAAAGTGGACTTGGGCCAGGTACTCCACTGCAGAGCGCCTGGAGGATAAACAGCAACTCTGAGGGCTTGCCACCCGTCAATTATTCTTGGTGCTTTGTAATGTGTGATCTGTGGAACCCCACAAGGACTCCCTGAAGCAGCATTTTTCATCAGCACTTGCTTGCTGTACTAGAGGCTCTAGTTAGGTAGCACAGGACAGACATCTGAAGGCTGTCTATATCTGCCATAGAACGCAGGGAAATTGGTACTAGTAAAGGGAGAGAGAGAAAGTCAGCTGCAGATGCCTCCCTTTTCTCTGACATTTACAACTACCCCGAATCTGGCAGGAGACAGTTAAGAGAACAGACCAGCCTAGGGGCTCTACAATCTGCTTCATAAAGAAGTCCAACTCTCCCTCAAGAAGCTAAGAGCCTTGTAGCCACAGAAAAATGTGGCCTCCTGGCATGGCTATGTAAGAGACCCACACCCAGCCACAAATAAACCTGGTTCAGCAACCTTCTGTAAATCTGCCGCTGACCTGGTTTGGCCCAATCTGGCTGCCTCGCTCTTGCCTATGAAACTCAAGAAAGTACTTCTCAGTCCTGATAGCTCTTATCAATAGCTGAGAGGGTAGGTTTCATTCATTTAGTCTTATTCAACCACAAAATGGGTAAATATTTACTTACTTATTTACTTATTTATTTTCAGTTACAGTTTATTTTCAATATTGTTTTGTATTAGTTTCAGGTATATAGCAAAGTGGTTAGGCAATCATATACTTTGCAAAGTGATCCCCCTGATATTTCCAGTATCACCTGACACCATACATAGTTATTAGAATAGTATTGCCTATATTCCCTATGCTGTACTTTATACCCCCATTACTATTTTGTAAAAAGCAATCTGTATTTCTCAATCCCTTCATCTTTTTTACCTAGTCTTCCAAATCCCCTCCCCTCTGGCAAACATCAGTCTGTGCTCTGTATCTCTGAGTTGTTTTGGTTTTGTTTATTTATATTTCTCTTTAGGTTTTTTTTTTACTTAGAATTTAAATTTAATGAGGTAAAATTGGTTCACAAGAACACACAGGTTTCAGGTGAACATCTCTATAGCATTTGAATTGTCCATTGTGTTGTGTGCTCATCACCCAAAGTCAAATCATTGTCCATCACCGTATATCTCGCCCTCTTTTACTTCCCTCCCCCCAACTTCACCCTCTTGTAATTACTTCTCTTTTATCTATATCCATGAGTCTCAGTTTTATATACCACCTATGTGTAAAATCATATAGTTCTTAGCTTTTTCTGATTTACTTATTTCACTTAGTATAATGTTCTCATGTTGTTGTAAATGGCAATATGATATCATTTCTTATGACTGAGTAGTATTCCATTGTATATATGTACCACATCTTCTTTATCTAATCCTCTATCGAGGAACACTTTGGTTGTTTCCAAGTCTTGGCCACCACAAATGATGCTGTGATGAACATGGGGGTGCATATGTCTTTGTGTACAAATGTTTTTGAGTTTTTCAAGTAAATACCCAGTAGAGGGATTATTGAATCATATGGTAGTACTATTCTTAATTTTTTAAGGAACTGCCATACTGTCTTCCATAGTGGCTTTACCATCTTTGCCAGCTATTAGAGAAATGCAAATCAAAACTATCAAACAATGAGATAGCACCTCATACCGGTTACATTGGCTGTTATCAACAAGACAGGTAATAACAAGTGCTGGAGAGGCTATGGAGAAAAGGGAACCCCCATTCACTGCTGGTGAGAATGTAAACTGATATATTGTTTAAATTTCACGTATAAGTGAAATCATATGATATTTGTGAGTACTTATTTTAGAGTTCAGTTTCCAGCATCCCACTAAAAGTATCCATTTATAGTCACCAGTGACCTTCCTATTACAGAATTTAGTATTCAGTTCTGGGGTCTCACCTCATATGACCTCCAGCAGCACTTGAGACTATTGATTGTTCCCTTTCCTCCCTTTGCCTCCAGGACAGCACTCTTCCTCCTCCTGGCCTTTCCTTCTCAGTCTTCTTCATCTTCTAGACTTGGTCAGGTACTCTAGGACCAATACTTAAACCTCTTTTTCTCTTTCTCGCTCCACTAATTCTATGGGTCATCTAACAACAAGGCATCATATAGCATTAGATAAGGACTCTCTATCTCCAACTCGGACATCTCTCCTCAATTGTAAATACCTCCTTGGTATTGCCCCTGAGTTGTCCAGCAGCCATGACAAGCACAAAGATGTAAAACAGAGCTCTTGATTTTCCCTCCTATACCTAATCGCTCCTCCCAGTAAATGGCAACTCTGTCTTTTCTTGGAGTCACCTTGACTAATCTCTTTCACAATCAAATAGATCCAGAATCTGACTTTTTCTCATTATCTCCATTGCCACTCCTGGGCAAGACACCCTCATCTCCTGCCTAGAGTATCCTAACTGGTCTCCTTACTTCTACATTTCTGCCCTCCGTAGCCTATTCTACACAATGTAGACAAAGCAACCCTGTTACAAAGGAAATCAAATCGTGGCATGCCTCTGTAAGATTCTCCAATGATACCATCTCATTCAGAGTAAAAGCCAAACCTTACCACAACTTACAATGCCTTACTCAAATGGTTCTGGGACACAATTTGAGTGTGTAAGTGTGTGTGTGTGTGTGTGTGTGTGTGTGTGTGTGTGTGTGTGTTGGGGGCAGGAAGGGGTGGGTCCCACACCTCTAAGCAATTCTTGGATACAAGCTAGGTGTCTTATAATTCAAATCAATTCTGAAAGTACCTGGAGATAGCATCACATTCCATGAGTTAAGGGGGTTTGTTCCTAAAAACTGCCTCTCCCACCCCCAAATTCATATGCCAAGTGCAAGTCTAGGTTGTCACCTGTGCTTCTGAATGGCAACAGACTAAAGGTCCCCATGGCCCACTTCTTGGACTTCAAGATGCCAATCAGAAGTTCAGGTTGCCATCTGTACTTACGACTAACTATAAATCAGAGGTTCCCACAGCCCCCTCCCTGGTTTTGATTAATTCACTAGAGCAGCTCACAGACATCAGAGAAACGTTTTACTTACTGGAGTACCAGAGTATTATAAAATAACTCAGGCACAGCCAGATGGAAGAGATGCATAGGGCAAGGTGTGTGGGAAGGGGCACATGGTTTCCATACTCTGAGCACACTAAACTCCCAGTACCTCCATGTGTTCATCAGCTGGAGGCTCTCAGACTCCTGTCCTCTTGAGGTTTTAATGGAGGTTTTATTACATAGGCATGATTGGTTAAATCTCAGTCTTTAGCCCCTATCGCTTCTCTGGGGGTTAGGAAATGGGACAGAAAGTTCCAACCCTTCAAACACAAGGTTGGTTCTCCTGGCAACTAACCCCTAGCCCTAGGTCCAAAAATGATCTCATTGACATAACAAAAGTCACCTTTATCATTCTCATTACTTAGGACATTTCAAGGGTTTTAAGAGCTCTGTGCCAGAAATGGGGACAAAAACCAGAGATGTATTTCTTATTATAAATCACAATATGACACCAAATACAACCTATCCTCTTCTACCCTCAAACAAACTCTCTGAAGCTGTCCATTACTCTAGCCACCTTGGCCTTCTGTTTTATTCCTCAGGCCATTTGCATTTGCTGTTCTCTCTACCAGGATTGCTCTTCCCCTGGATATCCAGATGTTTTCCTTCTTTACTTTCTTTAGCTCTCTATTCAAATGGTATTTTATTAGAGTCTCTCTCCCTGACCATTATATATATATAAAATAGCAACCCTCTGAGCCCTGTTTTATTTTCCCTTCTACTCCATATCATCCCCGTGCATATTTTACCTATTGAGTAATATCTGTTTCCTTCCATTAGAATGTAAGTTCCATGAGAATATCTCTGCTATCTTTGAATGCTCTGCTCACTGTATTCCCAGTGCCTAAAACCATGTCCCATAGTACATACTTAACAAATATTCTCTGAAGGAGTGAATTTTTCTCATTAAGAAAATAATCTTTTTGTGTCAGGTACAACTAAGAGACTAACCTCTTTTGTCTGGTAAAGTTTCCTCAGATTCTGGAGGTATTCTTATGGATTGACTAGCTGTTCTTGCTTTACCCTAATTGTAATGGGAGTGTCAATTTCTTATTTCTCTCACCCATTCACTCATTCATTCATTTTCAACATTTACTGAGTATCTACTGACTGCCAGGTGCTGTGTTACCTGTTAGGCCCTGCCTAGGAGCCCCATCCTCCATCTATGACTCTTTAAAAATTCCTCAAGGCACAGTCATTATGGACTATTTTCTATGAGATCCTCTGAAAAGTCCCCAACAGCCACAAAGTTGTCCTCCTTCTCTGAGCTCCTCCTGCCTATTCCCTGTGTTTTTTACTTCTATCTACTACATACTTCAGTAGTAAAAGAGTTCTATTTTACCCTTCCTGGCAGAACAAGTAACTTCTTAGTTGGGGTCCAAGCTAAAAACACATTTTCCCACTGTGCAGAACACTGGAGATGCTCAGCACTTATTATGTGACACCAGTGAATGTCTTCTGGTGGCAGGAGCCTAAGAATATGCTCTTTAATCTCTTTAAAATATCAGTTAGGTTACTCTTTTACCAAAGGAATAATAGAATGATTAGGTAAATTTGCAAAGTTAAACATAATGGGAAGAAGAAGATACAAAAAAATAAAATAAAACATTAAGAGGAAGAGAGTAGAACATTAAAAGGGAAAGTAGAAACAAAATATTAGGTACTCCAAGAGTGAGTATCTATTGAACGAACACCTGTGCCATGTTGGGTAATTATACTGGGTAATACTGCTATTATAGCTAAGATGGAGCCAGCACCTTACTATGAACCAGACACTGTCTGATTTATATATACTAGCTCATTTAATTCCCCAAAAACTATGCTATTTATTATTTCCATTTCAAGAAACTATGGTGCTATTTAAGTAACTTCCAAAGGTCACACATCTAATAATGGCAGCTCTAGGTAGTTCAAAGTAATTTATTTAATAATTAACATTACTGAGTATCCTATTTTGAGCCAAAGAAAATGGTATTTTAGCAATTTCTGGTATTTTCCCATCAGGAAGTTGCATGAATGTGTTATGTATGCTTATGCTTACACTTGTTTGCTCACTTCCTGGACCTGTGTTACCCACCACTGGAGATCTGCTGCTAGATTATGACAGTGAGAGTCTTGCTGAGAAGATAGTCATAGAACAGTAAGTATGTAATTTCACTGTGTTTAACTACACAGCAACACACAAAATATCAAGAGAAAGGACTGGAAAGATAAACCAAGATGTTAACTGCTATCTCTAAGTGATGGACTTCAGGTCGTTTTTATTTTCAACCCTTTACTCTCTGTAATTCCTAGATTTCCAACAATAATCATTTTTATGCCTAAAATAAGGAGAAAACACAAGTCATGTTTAAGACTTACCTCCTATGTAAAAGAACAGCTGTGGAATCTCATGCAAAATAGATTATCAGTACATCAACCATATCAGATAATATATATGTAAATGTATTAGCAGGAAATATTTTTTAACTAAGAGTACATAGTACAGTGGTAACTTGAGATAGAATTTATTCGTTCTGTAACCGAGCTCGTAAGTCAGTCAACTCGTATATCAAACTGCCGATACTGGACCCGTGCGCCAAAGCACCAACTAGTGGCAACTTCCCGAATCACAACTCATATCTCAGAATTTCGCTCAGATCTCGAACAAAAATATGGACCGAGTCCAGCTAGTATCTTTAAAAAATCTATATGTTGGTCTGTTTGTATCTCAAGGTACCACTGTATAGTTCTTTACCCATTTGCCAACCCTTCTCTTCATAACCACACAATGTATTATCATGTTCATCTTGTAGACAAGAAGGCCAAGGCCTAAGCTGAGTGATTAACCTGCCAGTGTTGTTAAGTGACAGAACCAGAATGAAACACAGTGCTGACAGAGGCACCCTCTCTGACCACAGCACATTCCCTCCCAAAGCCCCAAACTCAAAGGAAGCGCTGCCATATTCTGAAGTGGACAGAGAGTCGGTTTTACCAATGGTCTGAGGGTGCTCTAGAAGAAAGAGAAAACCCACCTTCACCCAGTGTGAGGGAATGGTTTCAGGGATGAACTGTCATTTATCTTTTCACCTATTCTCCCCAAAGTTTCTCTTAGGATTTTCCTGGTACGAATTATTAGTTGTGGCCTGGAAAGTCTCTTGGCTTCACTCTTCTGAGTCAGGGTTGAGGTTACAGAGAGGATCCAAAATTATCCAGAGCCCAGGAATTTTCTATGGGTCATATGTAAGCTAAAGTCACTCTGAAGATTTTAGTCTGTACTATGATGAATCTGGGAGAACCCAGGGAAACTTTGTCCACCAAGCTAGAGAGTCTCGACCACCAATCCGAATGTCCAAGTCACCCTCAAACTTTGCCTCATCTTCCTGGGATCTGGAAAAGGAAAAGTGAGCCCTGGCATGAGGTCCAGCCAGCCTCCTGACCAGTCCTGTTTACAATAGTGACATCTGAGGACAGAGAAAGAGGATTCCAGAGGTGTGGGGATGAGAGCTGTCACTCCAGCCCTCTCCCTGGGAACAGCAGTATAAAAACTGTTCTAAAGAACAAATCACAACTTGGTACTCTACAGTCAGATCTTAAAGGAAGCCCTACTTTGCTGTTTTGAAAGACCTATTTATCAATATTTTTGAAAGAAAGAAAGAAAGCCTTTCCCCTTGTAAGGCACTGTGGGAGGACAAGAGGGAGGTGAGGGGGGAGAAGGAGGGAGGAAGAAAATATAGTCCTCAGAGAAGAACAATTTTCTCTCAAACCTTTCCAAATTCTCATTTCTAATTACAGTAGCACAAAGTAGCCTTTAAGAGGACATATGTTTGTGTTGGAAAAGGAATGTCTCTTAAATATATAAATAACAACATTTTTTTGCCCTTGCTTCCCCTAAGGTATCAAGATGTTCAGTCATGTGTGGTATGCAGACTCTGGTATGATCAGGTTTAATCAGCAATTCCTTTCCTTCTGGATGCAGTTTCTAAGGCCAAAGGCAAATTACTCTACAGAAAGGGAATAAAGGGAAGTTGAGGAAAAGAAAACTAACACATCATACAAACACCAGGACAGAAGCAAAAGACTTCAAATACAAGACTATTCCAGGTGACTCTAGACCAAAAAATCATAAACAAACTATATATGTCATCATTATGAGAAATCCTATGAATAATTCACATCTTGCATAATCTTTTGGGAAGACTCTGGCACATAAAAATGATCTCCTCCACTTCAAAAGTCACAAGACACTCCAATTTCTAGCACCTATATCTAGAGACATGTGTTTGTAACCCCCCTTAATATCCTAAACAGAATTGAGTTCTACTACATACAAATAACTATGCTAGCAAAATAAAGAACTCTCCACTGAAATGTAAATTCTCTCACTTGGTTTTTATAATTGCAGTATAATTGTCAGAACATATTAGTTTCAGATATACAAGACAGCGATTCAATATTTGTATATATTACAAAATGACCACAATAAGTCTAGTTAACATCTATCACTACGCATAGCTAGAATTGTTTATCTTATGTTGAAAACTTTTATGTTCTACTCTTTTAGCAACTTTCAAATAATGTTCACTTATTTTGAGTCCTCAAGAAGAACATTTTGAAGAAAAGAATGAATAATGAAAGCTAAGCACTGCAGGCCGTGGCCACGTCAGCCTGGTGTGTAGAGGTCCCGGGTTTGATTCCCGGTCAGGGAACACAGAAGTAGTGTCCATCTGCTTCTCCACCCTTCCCCCTCTCCTTCCTCTCTGTCTCTCTCTTCCCCTCCTGTAGCCAGGGCTCCATTGGAGCAGAGTTTGCCCAGGCAATGAGGACAGCTCCAGGGTCTTCGCCTCAGGCACTAGAATGGCTCCAACCACAACGGATCAACATCCCAGATGGGCAGAGCATCGCTCCCTGGTGGGCATGTTGGGTGGATTCCAGTCGGGTGCATACTGGAGTCTGTTTCTCTGCCTCCCCACTTCTAACTTCAGAAAAATACAAAAAAAAAAAAAAAAGCTAAGCACTGTAGGCATGCCTCCAAATTGTTCTGGGCTTCTCCTGGGTTGGAAACTACCTGGTTCCTAAGCCTTGATCTATTATTAGCCTGAGCAGTCCGTGCACCTCTGAGTAGGTTAGCATGAATGAGAGCTGGATAATTCAGTCGCCACAACTCACAACCGGAGTTTTCCACTGGTTAAGGACAATGAGAGTAAAGGAATAAGATAGGCAATTCCCCTGCTTGGGGGGATCAGGAGATGTAGCCCAGGGGTTATTCTGAGGGTGGGTAGGCTTTTGTCACTCCCATTTGGGGCTTCTAAGGAGATCACTTGACAGGCTGCCCCACACCAGCAGAAGGACAACCTCTGCCAAGCACTTGGCAAAGTCAGGCCAGGGCCAGCACCAGCTTTCTTGGGCTTCTCCTAGTTGCCAAAGTGGCAAGGATGAATCCCTAAGATTCACAGGCCTCTGAGAGGAGCAGGAAGTGGCTGAGTCAAGTACTGTGGCCTGCCACCAGGCCCGCCACAGTGCCAAGGGACCCTGTATAAGTTGTTTTTAGGGAGGTGCCTGAGCTGGTGGCCAAGAGTTGAGATTCTAAGATTTCTGCAGTGTAAGGGCCAGGGTGAGGCCAAGTCAGTGATGGAAAATCACCAGGTCCTGACCAACCCTAAGGAGAGGATCCAACTGCAGAATCTTGGTCTCAGATGCTGAAGACCCAATAATAAAACAATCGTGGCTAAGGGAAGAGCCCAACCAGCAGATCTGCAGCAGAGGTCCAGATAACCCAGAGAGGGTTCAAAGACAAGGTTACCTCCTCCCCACCAACAACTGCCCCCTCTGCCCTCACCAGAAAATCACATTCAATACTAGCTTGGCAAGGAAGAGAAGGAGGAAGAAGAAATCTGAGAGGCTGGGTATTTTACTTAGAGACTGAGCAGTTAGAGAAAATGATTATTTTTATTATTGCACAGGACCAGATTTTCTCTTAGACTAAAATATAACCCTTTTCCCTTCCTACTGCCTAGAAGATAGGACTTCATAAGGAAAATCCAATCTATTATAGAAAAAATAAAGACAAAATAAGAAGTATCTGAGTGTCATGTAACTCTGTGCCTTGACACACTCTCACTATTTATGCCTGCTCTCTCTGCGATACATGCACTGGAGCTGTGGAGATGGGTCAGCCAGTCTCCATCTTCACGAAATTCAGTGTCTTAGGGCAAGAAATGTTAAATAATAGCTGCAATATAGTAATGGGGGCTATCATAAAATTATACACATGTCAGCATGGCACAAAGGATAAAATAATGAACTCTGTGGGAATTCAGGGAAGGCTTCCAAATCATGGACCCTCAAGCTACATCTTAAAGGGCAAGTTGGATATTTCTAGCTGGAAGAAATACTCTCCTAAATTTGCTATAACAAACATTAAATAGGGAGGGGAACGATTTTCAGGAAGCCTATGAGGACAGGCTACGGAACTGAAGGCATTTAACATCCAAACCTTGAGAGGGAGGCACCTGGGCAGCCCCAGAGCCCCAGAGACTAGAATAAGGGCCTGGAATCCAACACGCCCCTATCTCATGATGGCCTCCTTTTACATGATTTCGTATTTCCTCCTACTACAAACTGGCTTTTCCCAGCTAATGGCTCCCACTCTAACCCTTCCAGCACTGCCACCCAAGAAGGAAGATATGTCTCTCCAAACTCCAGTTAGAAGAATCCCAAGGAAGGACTCTGGCCAGGTTTGGTTCATGTGCTCACCCTGGACCAATAGCTGTGGCCAGGCAGCACAGATGCTGTGATTGGCCCTCATGAGCAGGAGGTAAGGTCATGTGAGAAGGTGGCAGCAACATCTGGACCCATGGCCAGAGTAATGGAAGGACCACCCACAAAAGAATGTGAGTGTTGTTCAATGATAGAAAAGAGGATGCTAGGCAGACAAAATTAACCATCCAGATCAATGAAAAATTTGGCACTACCCTACATTTCTGTCCCACCATGAATCCACAGTGCCCCAGCCTGGTCTATGCTCCATCGCTTTGATACTCTATGCGTATTGATTCTCCTACCTGTTTGGACGGACCACCTTCCTGTTCACCACAGATTACTGAAATGACATCCCTTTCATTACACCCTCATGTTGAACTGGCCTCTTCACCCTGAAATTTAACAGTAATTTTCCTGGCCTCTCCTATGAGACTTAGCACTTTCTGCCTTAATGTATGAATAGCTGAACTGCCACCAGTCCTGCCCCAAACTGGAGTGGGAAGGGACGAGACTCCTGAACATGAGGTAATAAACGGGAAAAGTGCCTCCCTTCTACTTATGGCAATTAATGTAGCTATATACCTTGCCTAAAAATTTGAACTAGACCAAAAGAGAGAAAAAAAAGAGTTTCAAATATTTGGCAAAGTATGTTTAACTAAAGCGAGCCAAGAGGAATACATAGCTCTGTGGTTTGGACACGGGCTTATCATGGGGCTCTTCACTGAGCTGACAGAAGTAGGCTGCAAGGCAGAAAGTGAAACGGAAACTGCTCTGCGGAGGTCCGACACTATTTCCCTGTGGGCCAACGCAGCCAGGGCAGGTTGTGTCCCCTTGATGAAAATGTTTCTCTTCCTTAATAGGGCTTTGTGCTGCAACTTATCCCTCCTAGCGTACTCAGGCATCCTTTAGGGAATTTCTGACCTGAATACACATAAGCACATATTCAGTGAAACTCTATGAAAGGAAGCAAAGGAGGGCAAGAGAAAAGAAGAGAACAAATAAATTTATGAGATAAAATTAACTCACCTTTCAAAATTCTCATTAAGCCTTCTGAGATGGCCTCAGACCTTTAATTCCTACTATGTCAGGGATCATTTGTCAGACTATGTACCTGCCCTCCAAACACTCAATGAACTCATGAAAAAGGCCAAAACAGCGGTCTCCTAATTTGCATCTCCATTCCCAGCACACTCAGTCTAACTATCTCTTTGCCTGGGACAAAGCTGTGAGCTTTCGCGGACACCCTGGAAGCATTCCCTGCTCATCCTTTCCTCAATCTGTCCTCAGCCAACTCTCTGGTGCTCCAGTCATGTGTCCATCTTTTCCCGCCCAGCCAATGACAGGTGGCAGTATTTGACACCATGTGTTTTGCTATATCAGGACGTAGAAGCAGCACTCCCATTTTGCTCTTCCACTGTTTCCACTGCTACCTTTAATCCTAGTCAAAGATTCACAAGAGAGGGGAAAGCTAAAATGGTGGAACACACAGGCACCTTAGGTAAGGTAGCTAGCTCTAGCTGTCCATTGAAATTTAGCCTCCGTTACCTCTACTAAGAGATGGTAAAACATATTAGGAAGAATAAAACTTCTGAACTCAATGTACTGGTTGTAGCCCTGGCTTAACCATTTATCAGCTCTGATCTTGGGCAACTCATTGCTCCACTCTGAACCTCAGAACCCCCCATTTATAAATGAAAATGACATCTACATGTACATACAGGTGTTTTACAAGGTAACATGTGAAAAACTCTTTCTACATACATCACTCATTCATTCATTTCCTTTCTTATTCTACCATAAATACTGTTTCCTGCCTTTCCTGGTATGGCTTTAGGTATAACTTTAAAATTCCCTAAGCCTCAGCTTTCTTACCTCTCACCTGTAAAACAGAGATAGTATATCTATCTTATAGAGTTATTTTGAGAATTATATATTATTTATGTAAAGTAACTACCCCAGTTTAGTAAATAGTGACTATTATGATTAATGAAGTATCATATAAATACTAGTTATTTTGACAATGATTACAGAAAATTTGGCACTCTCAGCTCTTTCAGGGGGTTAAGCTTTCTGATAGGCAATCCTTCCTTTGGCAACCATAGAATGGTTCTGCACCAGCAAAAAGAAAAAAAATAATGAAAAGCACTCTTTTACACTTTGTGTCATTAGAGGGGCGTCTGATCTGGGCCAGAGCAGGGGACAAGGAGAGAAGCTGCACACATAGATGACAGGCTCTAAGAACAGCTAGACATTCCCTGGGGCCTGATGAATTATAGTAAAAAATACATTTCAAAGATGGAGTGATAATCATGGACAACTTAGAAAAGGTCTAATCCTGATATTTTAAATCTTTGATTAATACACATTAAGTTTCTTGGTTGACTCTCCTACTAAAAACAGAATCTCCAACAAAACAAAAATGCAGGCATTCCTGGAGTCCTTGAAGCAGAACTGGCGTGGATTCCAGCCCACTCTGGTCATTAACCACTGAGCTCCCGGTACAGCCTGTACCAGGGCTGCCCAGGAAACAAGGGCTACTTTTGAAAACCCCGGGAATATATTTGAGACAGCCTGGTTTTAATCGCTTTCATCCTCTGCTTACATCACAGTCTCCTCCAGACACAGGTCATTTCTAAAGGTACTGCTTCTAAATTATACCCTTTTTTCTTTTCTTCTGAAGGCATAAGAATAAGAAAGTACTAGATGCACTGTTTAGTTGATATTTAAGTATTGGTGGGTTGCTGCTAAGTTTTCCTTTTACTACCAAACCCTCTTAATTTTCACTTCTCTCTAAACAATTCTGTTATGAGTATATATATATATGTGTCTATCAAAAAACAGTGACAATAATAACAGAATGGGGTATAAAAAGAGAGATAATGTAACAAGGAGGGTCAGGACAGAAAAAGGATAATAAAAAATAAACAAAAAATATATCTGACCAACTATAAGAGAATTTTCAAGCCCACAATACCTTCTTCATGATTTCCCAGGTGACTGGAACCTACATTCTGACAAATCATTCTCATTGGTGATGATTAGATGAAAGGAAAGAACAAGAAAGAAATTCAAATCACCTTAGTTTTAAAGGCTAAAATAATTAAGTCATCCTCTAACCTGGCCAGGTAGTTCAGTGGATCTAGTGTCGAACTCATGCACCAGAGGTCACAGATGCGACCCCTGTTCGGGGCATATACAAAAGCAAGCAATCAATCAGTGAGTGCACAACTAAATGGAACAACTAAGTGAAACAAGCTGATGCTTCTCCTCTTCCCCTCTTTCTTTCCTCCACCCCCCCCCACCATCTCTCTATCTCAAATCAATGGAAAAAAATTTTTTTTTAAATCATCCTCTAATTGCTAAGAGATGATCATTCTTCACAAAATAATGTCATTAAGCTGGGAAAAAAACCACAGCTTTCTTGTTGTTTCTTTTGTCATACGAATGTGGCCCATCTGGGTCCCAGGGGTGTGGGACCCATTCCGAATATTAAGGCCCCTGTAAATAAGGATGACGTCTATCTGGTTCCTACTTGGCCCCGCCCTTGAGGACAGTGCCTGATACTCTGGAAATACTTGTGGAGCATGCATAATTCTTCATCACTTCACTTCTTTGGGTCCGATCACCCTTGTTTGGAAAATGTGATGGTTGGACCAGGCTACCTCTGAGACCTATGGTTCTGGGGCCCTGTCCAGCTAACACTACAGCACAACCATACCCCCTCTTCACAACCAAGTCATAATCACCGAATGAAGAGGAAGCATAGGACACTGTCTCATGATCCCCAACTCTCGGCTACCAACATTATTTGCACTTGTCTTTTGTTTATTGGCAGCAAGCAGTTAATCATTTTCATATTCTGGGTACCTGCTTTCACTTGAATCAAGTTTAATTTACACATAGCAATGTTATGACTTTCTGTGGTAGCTTGAAACGGCTGGGCTCCAACTTTGGATTTCAAAGGAGAGTGTGATTAATGCATTCCCTCCACCTCCACTGGACTCAAGCTTCTTCACTGGCCTCCTAATCATTAATCCCATGTCTCTCCAGGTTGTTTGGCTAGCACAGCCCCAACAACACAGGCATCCAGTCAGCCAGCCAGGCAATGTAGAGGCAAAAATATATTAAGTAGATTATTTTCCCAAATTTAATTGGGTTAGAATTAGCAAAAAGCGGTAACAGTCTTACAAAGCTAGTACCTGTCCTCAAGAAGTTGTCCATGTACCCAAACTAACAATATTCACATTAGTGACTTAGAATATCTTCCCTCTCAGAAGTAATTTAAAAGTTTTTAAAAGATTTATAATTCAGAAGTAATTCCAAGCAAGCAGAAAGGCTGAAAGAACACAAAGAGCACAAAGAATACCAATGTGCTACCTTTACCCAGATTTACCCATTGTTAACATTTTACTCCATTTTCTATTTGTGTTCAAACTTGCTGTTAATGTACACATTGGTGCTCTCTCACAGGTATATTTTTCCCACTGAACCATTTCATAGCAAGTTGCATACATCATGGCCTTTACTCCAACAACAACAACTACATATTAAATTTTAAAACAAAATAACAGGAAAACAGAATATTGTATAAATTTATTTTCAGTTTTCCATGGCAGAATTTCAAGGGTGGCAGCTGAGCGGCGTGGGAGACTTGTTCAAGCGGAGGCTTTCTACCACCTCGAGATGTCCAACCCATCTCATTCCCGGGCCTGGCCTTGACCCCAGCCAGAGAGCAAACAAACACACCCCTCTATTTTAGCAGGAAAAAAAGATCCTTGAAGAAAAGCAGGTGTGTTGACAACTGCCAGCCTTCATTTCTCTCTGGGAAAAGTCTGGGGTAATGCAGCAGATCATTCTGCTCTGGAAAATAAAGAATTCTGCCCCCCAAGAACAACACTACAGAGACACCCACATTCAAAAACATGTCTTCTGCTTGCATGTTCATGAAAATGTTCCTTTCTCCTTAAATTAAAAACAAATCCATCAGCCGCTATAGAAGACAAGAGACGGGAAGGGTTTCCTCACTACCTCTCTTGTTTTGGGGTAAATCTCAGAGGGCAACAACCCCACCTGCTGCAACCAGCAAGGACTGTCAGCAGACGCTCAGGCACCATTACTGTACCTGAACATTGGCTTGCCCTTTGGTTTGCAAGGTCAGCATAGCAAGAGTGGGTCACAGGTGAGAGAAAACAGGTGGTGTGAACCCATTCCATTATTAATCATGCTACAGAAAAATGCTGCTTCTTCCTTTGGCAGTGAAGGATTTTGTGTACTTGGTAATTATTGTTAATAAGCTTTTTAAATATATGACTGCATCCCCTGGAAATATACAGGCTTTCTTGTTGACACTACTTTCATAAAGTCCCTCCCTTAGAGCATCTATAAAATCAATAAAATAGTCTAAAAGAGAAAGAACAATTTTTTAAGTACAAAATATTTTTAAAAATAGTGATAGACACTTGAAAACTAACACACAGGAAAAGCAGATATCAGGTATGCAACGTGTGCGATTCTCGTCATATCCCACAACAGCCGGACACATGTAAAACAGCCAGACTCTTTCGTGTCTAGGTAACTCCGATTAAGTGACTCCAAAACATTCACCTTGTACTGAACTCCTTTCACTTTTTTATTTTTAAAAGAGAATTGCACATGCACAATACAGCAGACAGATTCAAAGGGAAAGAAACTAAGAAGGAGCAGGGTTACTTCAGGAGTCTCTAGGTAAAGTACTTATATCGTGAAAATTTGATGAAAACATGTATCAACACGTACTTCATCAGAAAACAGTCTGGCAAAGGAACAGGGCAGAAAAAGGTAAAAATCCGAAAATGCCTGGCTTGTCTCAAGGGGAAATAAAAGAGCCTGTGATCTACCTTTTTTGGATGCCCTTCGCCGAATCTTCATTTTGGGGAAGGAAGGCCACGAGTAGTTAAAAGGTGAGTCTGAGTCAGAATCCATCTTTTCGTCTTGGTGAAATTCGACAGATTCGACAGTAGGAGCTGGGGAAGGACTTGGGTGTCCCAGCCAGGAGGCGAGTCTCCCGTGTGATGTAAAAGGAAGGAACGGGGCTGAGTGAAAAGCTGGCGAACACGGGGAGGGAGAGGCAATAAATGTTTTGCTTCCTTCGGGTGTTCAGGCATGTAGACTGAGAAGGAGGCTGTAAATATTAAAGCCAAACTAGGGAAATAAAAGAGAGAGAGAGAGAGGGAGCTAGAGTTGCACTGGTACCTCACAGTCCAGTTATTCAAAAGGTCACTGGGAGCCAATGAATCATTAACTCCCCTCTTCTGGCTGTTGGAAATGGAAATGAAAAAGAAAGGTAACTAGGGGTTGAGAGAACTACTTGTGATTCAAGAAAGGCTTCCCAAAGCAGGCAATTGTTTTGATCAGGAGCTAGGGGGTCATTTCTCAGAAAAGCGATCCTGTGCCGTGTGAGATAAATGCTGAGGTTTCTATGTGCAGACAGTCAGAAAGCGCCTATAAACCTCACAGGCAGGCGAAGGCCATCCCACTCAGGGCCGGGCTTTCCAGAGCCCTCTATTCGTTCACACCCCTGCAGAGCTGGCAGCTTCTCAGATCCAAGGGCCAAAAACAGCTCTGATCATTTATTTAATGTCCAGTCTCCCAACCTTCTTAATTCTGAAGTGGTCACGAGCTTACATTTTCTACAGAATTGTACTCCTCTCATTAAATCCCGGCAAAGTCATCTAGTTCTCCTTAGCACTATGAAGGTAGTTTCTTAAATTGTCACCAGTCTGGCTGTCGATCACAAGGACTTGGGGCGCCTTTATAGCTCTGATCTAAACTTGCAGTGTGTCTCAACAGAGCTAGTGACTAATTTACCACAGACCAACAGTTCTTAGGCAATCTCCCTGAACAACTCTGTAGTAATTAGCATTCAGTGAAAGCCCATTACCGCCTCCCCATAAATCGTGATACTGTTCAAACTTACTTCCCTACTGCCTGGAAGCACACAGCTACACATGCCCCAAATAAGCTCAAGCATAGCAACAAAGACCTGCAGTGGAAAAAAATATATCCCAGCTCTCATAGGAGAGTCTCTTTCAAGTATTTCTTTTAGTAGTAGTGATAGCAAGAAGTATTGTTTCATTTTTGTGAGGTCATCTGACACCCAAATAATCTAAAGGAGAGTAAAACAATGTAAGAATGTGTTCGATCCTGCGGATTTGGAACATGACAATATATGTCTTAATTAACATTCATCTCTTTACTTCAATTACTTCCCAAACTGTTGGCACTACGCAATGCTGTGTAAGGAAACAGATGTATATCCTGCTCTGTGACAGCTAATCCTGCCTTCTGGGTAGGTGCTGCGTGAGGGGCACAGATATAAGTGAACAATGGGACAAATTTAAATCAAAATCATAATTACATAAATTATTACCATGTTTTTACATGGTTTATTACATAAATATAACATCACTAAAACAAAATACAACTAGAAGATGATTGCAAGCATTACAACTAGGTGAAAATAAATACAGTATTAATACATTTCTATTTTGTGGCTTTTTTATTTGAATAATTATGTATTCTTATTCATCAACTAGGTGCACTTGTAAAGATAAACCACTCTCAGAGAGAGTGGTTTTAGTCCATTTGAATATTTAATAAGAAAATAGATAAAACCCTGTGGATGGGTGTTTCCATTTCTTCTCAGGGCTTAGGACAGTGCCAGAAACATTGTAGGCATGTGCTGAATGAATGATTTACACTTATTAGTCTCAACTTGTGGGTAAAGAATCTTTACATAACAGCTACAGTATTTTATATTTCCTCTTACTGTAAACATGTATCTTGACGAAAAGCTACATGAACTCTTGTACAGTGTTTAAGTGTGCATTTGTATTTTGCTCATCACAACAGTATCTATATTTGAAAAAGGTACAGGACTTATGGGTGGAGAAAACCCATTTTTCTTTAAGGCTCTAGGCAATGCTTGGGGTGTGCATAGGTCCATGCACCCTTGGGCTGTCTCCGAGATGTCCACAGACCAAATAAAGGAAACTCCACCAGCACAGACAATCACCAAACCAAAATGAAAATGTTGCATGAGAAGATACTATCGTCTTTCTCTCATCCACATGCAAGGTGAAGTTTTTGAGCCACTTAACTAGGATAAATCCCAAATCAACAAATGACTGGAGCAGGCTGCTCCTCTGTTGACCATCAGTTAATAGATAAGAATTTCAGGATAGTGCAGACCAAGAGAGATATGAAAGAACTTTGTAATACACATTTCTATTAGTTGAGATTCCATGTAGATAGATCCATCTTGATATAATTTTTTCCAAAGTACAGTCCTTGTTGCTCAATTGCATATCAATTGATAATTGATACAAAAATTGTTGTGATAATAAAACTACTAGAACCACCCAACCCATACATGTGAGAAGTCCAACAAAAATTTTTCTAACCTCATTTGCTTTATTATTATTTATCAACATCTTTTAAATAATGAAATGACTTCCAAGAACCAGCCATGCACAGTTCAGTCAGCATATAATGTGAAGTGGAAAATACCATGTGTTGTGCGGCCCTTTATTTTTAGGCCAAATTGTTTTTTTGGCTCACCCCAAAATCTGTCCTCGGTGTAGGTCATTTATCCTCATTTTCTGTCAGGGTAGACTACTTTTTCCCATTGTGCCAATATTTAAATTCAAGATATTATTTACATCTCATTCATATTCAATGGTTAATTTCTTTGCTTTCTCTGGATGCTGGCAATTGCAGTTGGCAAAATTCAGCAATCTATCCCCAAGGCCACTTCTCCACTAGCCCTCACACAATCATTACAATGCAAGTGTGATTGGTTTCATCAGCTTTACTGGGCCTCCTTTAATTAGAAAAACACTTTACTTGGAAAATAACCTCCACACAGTCAGAACCATGCAGGGTCTTGAAGTTGCCCCTTTCTAAGAGAGAGCCCTGTGGAAGGGAAACTCCCCGATTCTCCCCATCCAGAGAACAGATCACCTACCTTCCAACCTTGATCCAGTTAAATCTCCTTAGAAGAGTTGTTGGGCAAATGAGTTTGAAAAATATGATTTTTAAGTTTGCTCACTTTTAGTGTTAAAAAATGGCGCCGGGCAGCACCAGGTATCTTTGGTCAGTGAAATTGCAAATTATGTTCCTGCTTGGGAAAGGCCATTATTTTGTTAAGGAGGAGGGGTTTTCATGCCATAAAAGTTTTAAAAGGGGAGTAGGAGAAGGAGAAAGAGAGAGAAGGCATTTTTGCAGAGTTTGTGCAGAGAGAAGGGAGAAGATATGCAGATGGAGAACCAGAGGTGAAGGGCTTTGAGAGCCTTACTGAGACAGGTGGGGCCTTTGATTCCAGGAGAAACCAGAGAAGATTCTCCTGGTTGTGGAACTGGATAATGTGCAGTAGCTTTGTGAGCTCTGAATGAAGAGGGAAGTATTTTTCCCTGTGTGTGTTGCTCGTCGGCTGGTGCGAGACTTTAATAAAGAAATGGGCCACCATTTTTTGGATCCACTGTTTCTTTACCATCTGCCCAAATCCAATGAGAACCTGCATGTGAATGGCCATGACGTCCATGACTACTTGCCCTACAAGGATATTTATATCTGATTTGAACAGCAGTATTTGTACAATTTTCTTTTCCTCAGTGGGGCCTCAAATTCCTGGAGGGCAGGAACTGTGTCAATAACTCATATTTTTATTAAGCCACAAAGCCAAAACAAAAAATCATAAAGTTTTGGCTCTGTCACTTATTTGCTTAATTGCCTTAATACTTTCTGATCCTCAGTTGTTTCATACAAAACGAGACCATAACATCTATACTTCAAAGACATGTGAGGATCAAAAGAGATAATAGTAAAAAACATAAGTAGGTTTCCAATGAGTTTTCACTTAACCCTTTGAGTAGTACGAATGTTCCTGTATGGCCTCATGCCTCCTAACCATCCAGAGTACGAGATAACAAAAATTTTTATTTTAAAAATGTGTTAGGCAACATTAAAGAAAGGCAAATGTATGTTATTCTTGTTTCCATAAATTGGTTATCAAACAAACATGATTTTAAGTTAGTAAGACTGTAACAAAAACTAATTTCATTTTTTCAAAAAAAACTCACTCCCACCATGAAAAAAACCTCACTACTCAAAGGGTTAAATACCAAAGTTTCTCTTTTATAACTGTTAAGAAACATTTCTATATCATAGACACTGAATTAATCATATCTTTATTTCAGAAGTAATTGTAAAGTCAGTGGATAATTGGGGAAGGTCACATAAGTAACTCAGACCCAGGAATTTTGGCTAGAGTCACCCACAACCAAGCACACCAAAAGAAACTTCCCAGAGGCCTTTGAGAAAAGAGCAACCGTCCGTCAGCCAGTGAGATTTCACCACATCATATTAGCCCGCCCACCCTAGAGGACCCCTTTAAATACCTCTTACGCAGTTTAATTCCTGCGACTCCTCTGGCCTCTGTACCCCAGGACCAGAGGACCTTGTCAGGCAGGATGCGCTCTGTACTCAATACAGCCTTTGGTATTCCACACTTTGTGGCTCCAGCCCCCCTTTCTTCTTTCTCAGCAGGGAAAAATACCTTATGTTTGGTGCCAAAACCCAGGAGGAGTTAGAAGCCCACTGGGGCCGCTCCTCTCCCAGTCCCCTCCAAGAAAGAACCAGGATCTCAGGACCTCCGACATTCCACCCACCTCGGCACACCATGCCTCCAAACTTCCCTCAGTTCTTTCTGCCAAGACTTCCTGTCTGAAACCTTAGCTACGTCAGGGAAGTCTTTCCCATCCAAGTGCGTGTGCGCCCATGGAGACGTCTCGAGCACATCCACCTTCCCTATCAGTTCGTGGCCAGAGCTTGAGTTTTGGGATGCCAATTCTCATCTCTGACCACTCCGAAGACTGAGGGTAGCCGTGGGAGCACAGGAATCCAAAAACACTCTGGGAGTTGCCTTATCCGAGATCTGTCCCTCCCTAAAGAAGAGGAAACTGTTCTCTGCTGTGGCCAGGCCACAGAACTCACTGAATAATCGAACCAGGTAGCCTCCTGAAGGAACTTTCAGTTTTAACACCCTCACCAATTTAACTATCGCCAAAAAAGCTGGGGGCTGATTGGAGATCCCTTACATTCAGGGCTTCTATTCTAGTTATTTGCGTGCCCATCCTTAATCTCTGTGCCGCCTGTTCCACCACACAGGCTTTTTTCTTGGCCAGAGAAACCTCACCTAAGACCTCTGCTCCTAATCGTTTTTTCTCTGTGGACTCCAAACTCTGTCTGCCTCCTGCCTGACCCCTGGGGTCACCCCTCTCTCAGAAGCTCTTTTGCTTGGGTCTCTCCCCTCCAAGAGCCCCCTCCCTTCACAGAATCCTGTTTCTCATTCACTTGCAAATACCAATCTCTCTTTCTCCTCCCCTGCTGGCCAGGGGACTCTCCCTTCTTCACTGCGTTCATAAGTCCCTCCTCCGTCAGGCCATTCTCAGCCTGTCAGTGGCCCTTTACAATGGTTTGCAGGATACCCAAGCCTAATCTGCTTGCAGGAAATTCTGGCCCTCTCCTGCCAATGGCTCCAGCGTTTCCAGCTGGATTTGGGTGCCAGGCTCCCTAGGAGTCCTCCTCCTTTTATTCTCAACCTCAAAATCCCTATCTGGGACTTGTGAACATGGCATTTAAAGTTTTCAATGATCACGGATTGTAGGAACAGGCCGAGGCTGTTCACCAGGCCCACATGCAGCAGAAGGTAATGCTCCAAACTCAGGCTCTTGTGGCAACCCTAAGGCCAGCACAGCAACAGGGGCAAAGCACAGGAGGTGACCAGCCCAAGTCTGGACCGCAAAGAGGAATCCCACCAGCAGCTTGCTTTAAGTGTGGCAAGCAGGACCACTGTGCCCGACAGGGCCCCTGCCCGCGCTGCCCACTGAGCCCTGCCCTAACTGCAAGCAGCCCGGTTAGTGGCAGAGCAATTGCCTCTTTGGGCAGCAGGTTTTTTTCCTCAACGCCTTTACATGGAGGACGAGCCAGCCACGTGGGCACATCACTCAGACTCCTAGAACACGGCCTGGACTCGGAGAACCCAGGGTATGCTGCAACTATTGGGTAAGTCCATCTCATTTCTTGTAAACAAAGGAGCTACCTTCTCTGTTTTGCCATCACACTCTGGACCTCTAATTCCCTCACAAGTCTAGATTATGGGAATGGATGAAACCCCTACCTTTCCCCTTCACACACCACCCCTGACATGCAGTTTGAATGGAATCCCCTTTTTTGCACTTCTTCTTAGTTATGCCATTGTGCCCTGTACTTCTTCTGGGTCGAGACATTCTTCACAGTCTCGGAGCCACTATCCAGCTGACAGCATCTTCCCACTTACTCCTACCATTCCTCACTACGAATGGCTCCCCCATAATCAATGCTACCCTCATATATAACCATGTCTCGCGCCTCAAGCTTGCTCCCATGTAGGACCACTGGCAGACAGAACCACCGGGCCCTACTCGTCTGTGGCTCACCAAGAGGTTGGGCCCTGCAGACCCTCCTGTTGCTCCTGTCCCTCCCACCAGGAACCTGCTGCCAGAGTGAGCTGAACCAGGGAGCAATGCTGTTCAGTATGACTGGCCTGATGAAAGAAGCTTCAATCTCCTCAACCATCTGCGAGAAAACTAAGCAAGAATCTCTCCTCCTACAATCTGCTTAACTCCTGATGACAGCCACCCATTCTTACCTGGGCTGCCCTTATCCTAAATCTTCTTCTAATTATCAGTGTATAACTCATATTTCCTTCTCTTTTTTAAATTTTTACAGAACTGCATCCACAAAGTTTCTCAACTCACAGCCAAACAGATGTTCCTCCTGACACACCTCAAAGCCACCACCTTACAACCTCCCCTCTCCACGACGCCTCTAATCAGCAAGAAGTAGCCAGACGAATAAATGGCACCCCTAATTAACACAGAAAATCAGAGTAAGGTCAGTGGATAAAGGGGGATGGTCACGTAAGGAACTCAGACCCGGGAATTTTGGCTAGAGTCACCCACAACCAAGCACCTCAAAAGAACTTCCCAGAGGCCCTTGAGAAAAGAGCAACCGTCCGTTAGCCAGTGAGATTTCGCCACATCATATTAGCTCGCCCACCCTAGAGGACCCCTTTAAATACCTCTTACACGGTTTAATTCCTGCGACTCCTCTGGCCTCTGTACCCCGGGACCAGAGGACCTTGTCGGGCGGGATGTGCTCTGTACTCAGTAAAGCCTTTGCTATTCCACACTTTGTGGCTCTGGCCCCCTTTTCTTCTTTCTCAGTGGGGAAAAATACCTTACAGTAATATCTTGATTTTCAAAACTGAGACATGGCAATGGACAAAGAAGTTTCAAAAAATCACACCACACAGAAAGAGGAGGAGGGGTATTTGTTTTTCTGCTCTGCTGCCTTGTTTGACTACCAAAGACCACAGTTTTTAACACTGCTAGACACCATTCTTGAAAAAGTCATAAAAAGTACAGACCAGAGAAGGCAAGATCCCTAATGCTAGGACAAGGCTGTCCTGGATAACTTCAGACAGCACAGCGACAATTAAATATAGCCTCAGGTTAGCATTCAGTGAAAATCAGGGACAGTCAAAATCTTCCTCAAAAATCTCTTAGTAGGACAGCATATCATCAAAGCTCAACATAAGCAGCTCTTTATGGAGAACAGCATCAGTTTGGTTGGGCACCAGGTGAGACATGGGGCTTTCACTGAGAGGCCATGTTATACAGCACATGAAGGTCTTCACAAGCATGACTCCTATCCATGTGGTAAGGTGTCCTCACGAGAAGCACAGTGGCACAGCACGTGGCATTTTCAGTGTCACACTCACTCAAGGACATTAAACTCACAGAGTGCAATCACTGGTGGAGCCCCCGAGGCTCAAATTGCTATTTTTCTCCCTACCTCCCCATCCTGTTTTATATTTTTAATACAGCTCATAAAATGGAATTCACATATATTACACATGAATCGGGAACATGATGTAACCATTGTTGTCATAAATTGAAGTCCTAGGATTCCACCATTCATAATATCACCTTACTTTTATTTTTAATGACTTTTTAAATTCAATGTATTGTGGTGACATTGGTTAATAAAATTATTTAGATTTCAAGTGCACATTTCTATGATACATGATTTGTATATTGCATTGTGTGCCAACCACCCAATGAAAATGACAGTCATTTTTTGTCATCATATAGTCGACTCCCTTTATCCCTTACTACCCCCACCCCACCCTCTGTCCTTCTGGTAACCACTATACTGTTTCTATGTCAATGAGTTTTTCTTTTTCTTGTCTGTTCATCAGTTGCCTTCAGTTTTATAACCCACATATGAGTGAAATCATATAGTTCTTAACTTCTTCTGCCTGACAAACAATTCAATTTTAAAAAGGGAAGAGGTCCTGAACAGACACCTCTCCTAAGGACACGTACAAACAGCCAACAGATAAATGAAAAGATGCTCACCTCTACCAGGTATTAGGGAAATGCAAATCACAACTACAATGAGACGCCACCTCACACCTGCTAAAATGACTATTATCAATTGGACAAGTAAAATATTGGAGAGGTTTCAGAAAAAAAGGAACCCTCATTTACCTTACCTTTAAAATAAGAATTATTTTTATTTCTCATCTACCCTTATTACCTTAATTTATTTCAACAAAAACACCTGCATCCTGCTTCACAGGTTCTGATATGCCCCCTAATATCACTCTATTGACTAAGAAAAAATGGGTAAGATCAAGAAATCCAACAAGAAGATCTTACTTATATCATGATATATACACAAGTGGTAAAAAAAAAAAGGAAATACCTAAAACACTTCAGGACAGGAAAATAACAGAGTTTCTGACCAAAGCAACCTATTATAGAATTATATTGTCAGCCCTGGCCAGTTGGCTCAGTGGTGGAGCATCAGCCCGGCATGTGGAAGTCCCAAGTTTGATTCCTGGTCAGGGCACACAGGAGAAGCACCTATCTGCTTCTCCACCCCTCTCTCTCTCACATCTCATTCTCTTTCTTTCTCTCTCTTCTCCTCCCCTCCTGCAACTATGGCTCAATTGGAGCAAGTTGGCCCAGGTGCTAAGGATGGCTCCATGGCCTCCACCCAGGCGCTAAAAAATAATGGCTCTGGACACAATGAACCAAGAGCTCCAGATGGGCAGAGTATCGCTCCCTAGAGGGTTTGCCGGGTGGATCCTGGTTAGGGCACATGCGGGAGTCTATCTCTGCCTCCCCTCCTCTCACTAAATTTATATATATATATAGTCAAAGCCTCCACCAGCATTTTGTATTGCTACAGATACTGGTTCTAGATGATTCACTTAAAAAAAAATCTTTGGTGAAGATTATTTTGTTTTAAACAGTGAAATTCCTAGGCATAACCTGACAAGAAAGGACTAGGACACATTGGCTAAGTTTTCCTGACCAATAAGTTATGAGGAATCTTGCCTTTATCCTGGAGAGGCAGCCGTGGACAGTGGATGTGAGGGGCCCTTGTAGGGGAAGAGGCAAGGATACAAGCCACGAGTCTATACTGAGAAAGGGTTGAAGGGGTAGAAACGTATCCTGCTATAGTCTAAGGAGAAAAAATCCCTTAGGGTAGGAAGAGCCGAGACACTTAGGGAGAGCAACATCTACAATTACATTTTAGGTTTATCCTCATAATGTTCCAATTTCAATTTTTCCATATGTGCCAAAAATATTTCTTACGTGCCACAGACTTATTCACAAACTTATTCTTATTAGTTTTAACAATCACAGCTCAACTTGTTGTTTTATAGACTTTCATATGGTTATTCACACATAAATAAGTTAACTATGAGGTATAAAATGAGCAAAGAATTTAAGTAATTAGTTTTAACAGAAACTCTAAACTAGCAATGCCACTAGTTCTGAAGCTAAAATTCACATAAAATGTAAGGGATGGCTCATGATATATATGCTTCTGGGTGGAACATTGTTACTTCTTGCTCCTCTCAACAACAGGGCAAGGAAATATATATGTGTGTGTGTCCTAACCTATGTATATACACATATCTCCAAATATTAACTAATCGTAAGTGCATACTGATGTCTACAAGTCTAATTCATTAGCACATGAATCATTCTAGCCTCTCCCCTTGCTCATTTATAAACACCCACTCCAAGAGTGAGAAACCTGGCACCTACTATCCATAATCCATTAGCTTGATTTTTCACTTCCTGTACACATTAATAGTGGTGCCAGAATTGTTAACCTGTGCCCTGTGGGAAACAACCATATTACCTAGAAGACAGGGCTTATGTACAGCTTTTTTCCCCTTGATTCTTACAGAAGCTACTTATTCCCACAGGTACTGAGGTCTGCATTCCCTCCTCTCCATTTTTAGTAGTTAGGTCATTTGTCACATTCTGCATTCCATCATAGGATCCTCCAACTTGCTAATTTTATTTTTCTTTGCCCACACTATAGCCTTCTCTGTGTCCTATATGTCCTATGGGTTTTGACAAATGCAGTGTCATGTATGCACAGTATATCAGTCCCTCTCAGAACCCATAACTCTGGTTTAATGATGGGGAAAACAATCAGAAAAATACCAATTGAGGGACATTCTATAAAATACATGACCAGTACTCCTAAAACTGTCAAGGTCATCAAAACCAAGGGAAGTCTGAGAAATTCTCACAACCAAGAGAAGCCTAAGGAGACAGGACACCTATATGTAACATGGCATCTGGGAAGAAAAAAAAAATAGATAAAAACTAAACATATCTAAAGTGTAGACTTCAGTCAATAAATAATGTGTCATTACTGGCTCATTGTCAACACATGCAGCATAATAATATTGATGCTAATAATAGGAGGAACTGGGGAGGTGGGGAGATGGGTATATAGCACTCTATATTCTTCACAACTTTTCTGTAAATCTAAACAGTTCTAAAAAATAAGGCTTAAAAACTTTAAAGGATGGAGACAAAAAGTATAAAAACTATGTCAATGAAATGTTTGGAATTCATGTTAAAAGAATGTCCATCACAAAATTGAGATTCATGGACATGGACAAAAGTACAGTGGTTACCAGGGGGAGGGGGAGGGGGAGGGGGAGAAGGAAGAGAGGGAGGGGGTGGGAGAGGGGAGGGGCACAAAGAAAACCAAATAGAAGGTGACAGAGGACAATTTGACTTTGGGTGATGGGTATACAACGTAATCAAATGTCAAAATGATCTGGACATGTTTTCTCTGAATCTATGTACTCTAATTGATCAATGTCACCCCGTTAAAATTGTCTAAATAAAATTTAAAAAAGAATGTCCGTATCACTTATTCAGATGTATAGAATTCAACATTCCATTTTCCTTTGATTAACGTATTATGTGAAGTTACCATGTAATTTGGAGGGAACTAATTAGACATTAAAAGTTATAAGCTGAAGATAATTTTAATTTTTTGTAGAAAAATAATAGTGTCTCTTTGAGGTTAGCAATTCCTAAGAGTTAACCTCAGCGAGAAGCTCCCACGTTGCACCTGTGGGCAGCTGAGTGTACCTTAGTTAGACTGGCAGCAACCCTCTTGGCAGACAAATCTCCAGAACCTGGATGAAACCCAGCTAGCTTACTCAAAGTGTGTTTTTCTAGTTCTAGATATCTTGAACTTCACTCTTTAGTCAGATTCTTTGCTTGTAATTTAAAATACTATAAAGAAACAACAGACTGAGTAACCAGGTGGTAGCACAGTGGAGAGAGCATCAGACTGGAATGAGGAGGACCCAGGTTCGAAACTCCAAGGTTGCCGGCTTGAGCACTGGCTCATCCAGCTTGAGCACAAGCTCACCGGCTTGAGCGCAAAGTGCTAGCTTGAACTTGGGATCATAGATATGACCCCATAGTCGCTGGCTTGAGCTCAAGGTCGGTCACTGGCTTGAGCAAGGGGTCACTCACTCTGCTATAGTCCCCCAGTCAAGGCACATATGAGAAGGCAATCAATTAACAACTAAGGTGGCGCAATGAAGAATTGATGCTTCTCTCTCATCTCTCTCCCTTCCTGTCTGTCTGTCCCTATCTGTCCCTCTCTCTGACTCTCTCTCTGTCTCTGTCAAAAAAAAGAAAGAAACAACAGACTATTTATTGCCAGGTCTCCTGCTTGGCCCCTACCTGCCTCACTTCTCTACAGTGTGTCCATAAAGTCATGGTGCATTTTTGATCTGTGACAGGTCAAAAGTGCACCATGACTTTACAGACACACACACTGTATATCACAGCTACACGTATTCAGCAGAATCTCACAGAGAGGATAAGTTCTGTTGGCTTCCTGCCCATGCCTGAAGTAAGGAGCCGTGTTTCATAAAAATGCCTTCTAAATTAGCCACTCTCAAAGTTAAAGCAAATTGTTCCAATAAATTATTAGAGCTAGCAGAGCCTGGCATAAAAGCTAACTGGAATCATAGTTGCTTTAAGTCCCTTCCAAGGGATTAACCACTGGTACTCAGGGAAAAACAGCCTAAATGCATACAAATACATTCACACTGCAATTAAGCCCACAGCCCAGGGAGTGCTCTGTGAGGGCAGTGCTCTCAGTAAGTGTCTGTACACACAGGCTTTCTGGAGTGTTTCAACACTAGAAAAATAAAAGAAATTCCTGAGTGGAATTTTAAAGTTACATATAAAAATTTTATAAATGCTATTTCCAGAATATATTTCATACTTTTCATTTTTTTCACAATTAGGTATAGTCTCCTTAAATGTTACACTTGTTTGAAATTTATAAGCTCATCATTTGATTTAAATATCAAAATAGAATCTTCAGGGATGGAGCCTATGGAATGAACTTATTTGCTAAACTGGCTTATTTGGAGTTGCAGATATTATTTTGGAGAATAAAAAATTTAAGGTTCACAGAGAAACTGCTGCTTTCCCTGCCTTGATTACATTTCAGAAATTAAGGTGGTTTGTGAAATGAAAAGGGTGAGTTAGATTATACTACTAATGCCAGAAATGATGTCAGGCATTAGAATGTCCTTCTAACATCAGCGTAAACCAAACTCCCTTCATCCCAATCTGAGCACCTCAAAGTCAATCATCTCATTAAGGTTCAAGTAGTTAAAACATGTTTTTAATCATTTTTCCCCAAAATTTTCACCTTTCCCACAGATCTACAATGATATTGAGGGTGATAATCATTAAAAGTATGCAAACCTAATACAAATTGGCTTCCATTAATTGCTTTTATAATCTACATTCCAAAAATATAGAAAACCCAGTAAATCAGGGATGATTTCAGCAGAGCATAGCTCCTTTAAGTTAACAAGATCTGTCTGTGGTACTCAAACTTGGTTGCACCTGACCACCTGGGGTCTTAGAACTCTTGAAGCACAAAATACACCCCCAACCAATCAAATTAGATTTCTCTGGGGGTGAACCTAGGATCCAGTATTGTCACAGCTCCAAGGGAGTTCCAATAAAATTAAAATTTGGATGAGTTTAGAACCATAGGATAACTTGAGTACTTAGAGTTCGCAACTCCCTAACCTTAACTGGTTTTTCATTTTCCTTTCTTTTTAAAATCTTGGTGAGCAAACATTGAGCAGAACATTAGACCCATCACTGCTTCCTAGATCTAAAAATTATAACTTAGATAGGTTGCTTTTAGTCAAAAGAAAAAACAATATAGTAATAGACGATACAACTCTATTAAGTTTTAGTTTATTCATGTTTCCTAGTCTGTAGATTAAATTAACCTAAAAAATTCCAAAATTCTTTCTTCTAATTTATGAGATAAAGGTCTACTAAAAAATATTCCAATTATCTGATTTAATGGGGAAAAAATGCTTTACTGCATTCTACAAGGGGAATTTTATCGAAACAATGAAGCCGCAAATATAAAAGGCAGGACATTCATAAGAAAACCAGATTGAGTTCATAACACTCAGCAGAATTATAGTATATCAGCAATTACTTCTACCAAAAACTATTTTTAAAACTTCAACAACTGCAATAAGAAAATGTCACCAAAGTTAACAAAAGGAATAAAATTTGAGTCAATTTTTACAAATATCTGCATTCCCAGTGGTCTTCTTGGAATATTTCTCCATCTTTAGCTCCTTGATTTCAAAACCCAGAGGGTAAGCTTTGGCTTATGCTAAAGAGAACACACACACACACACACCCCTACTAAAAGTTTCTGCACCCTTAGGCATAGAGAGACATCTGCCAAAAATTAGGCTTGAAAACTTATTTTTCAGAATGATAGGAGTTTTGCTAAGGTTTCTTCTCCTTTCTTTATTTTTTCCCATGTCTCATCTAACATTCTTGAGATCTCAACATAGATAAATGTGTGTTATTAAATAATAGCCAAAAGGAGGCCAGCATCCACTGACTTTGGTTCTAGGTCTTAAGATCTCACACTAAGGAAACCATTGCAAAACTTTACTTTCACAATTTAAAAATACTGTTTTGTAAGGTTTTATAGCTTAACAGCATTAATTCCATTCCAAACTTTTAGTTAACAGAAAAGGAAAGGAAACCTAATTAGTCATACTTGTTTGGTGGTTGCCAAACCAGCACTATGGACTGCACTGCAGGACCTCTCCCAGGCAGATCCACAGGTAGAGACTGGGGAGAAAGAGTCTGTACTACACCCAACATTCTATTCAATCATTTCCTTCCAGTTTACCTTTGCTGAGGTTTTCCTAAGCTTCCTGTGTGGGGTCTCTGTTTCTTCTCGTTGGTCTTGTCAGTAGTAACGGAAGGCCTGTGTCATCCAGGTTGTGCCTTCTGAAATGTCTCACTTTCTAGTGTTTGTGTCTGTCTGTTTCTGCTTCCTTCTCTTCCCAGTTGGTCTGGATGGGCTTTGGGGTATCAAGTCAGGGTTCCTTCAACATCCCACTTTGGTTCATCTGTCTTCCTCATGCCCACCCTTCCCAAACCCACTAAAAGGCTTTCTTATTCTTATATCATGTACAAATAGCAAACAACAACAGCAATGAAAATGGTTTACCGAAGTGGTAAAGAGTAAATGCAATTCGATCCTTAGCACATACTGACAAGGCCACTCCATAAAACCAAATAATACATATTATTTTTAAAAGGGTTTTTTTTCTGGCATACACACACACACACACACACACACACACTTCTCAGGAGACTCTGTGATGTTTTCCCTTTCTATTTTAAGCTACCTTCTGTAACGGAGCATTTATACTTATGGCATATAATGTTTAATGAATAAAGCAGAACACAAAATTCTATTGTTTATATGAGCACAGCTATGTAAATAATAGATGTGTACAAAAAACACTCTTAGGAAATATAGTAAAATTTAATAGTAGCTGCTTTGGAGTGGGAAGATCATAGGGAGAGATTTCTTATATTTTACTCGTTCTAAAATTTCTGATTTTTCAACTATGGGTATGTATTACAATACTTTTATAATTTAAAAAATTAATTTTTTTTCAAAAAACTATTTACAACATAATCAACAGTTCAAATGTTACAGAAATGTCTACCTGAAACTGATGTCCTCTTATTGATCAATGCCACTCCATTAAATTTCATTTCTAAAAAAAAGAAAGAAAAGCTAATACTAGCTAAAAAAGAAAAGCAGGGGGGCGGCAAGATAATATGTTTATACTCTTACCTGGCACTTCAACAGCAGATCTGCACTGCTTCCTGCCCAAAGCTCCAAGGTACTGGGATGGTACCTTGAAAAAGGTACCCAAGCAAAAAGGACGATGCCAGCCAATGCCATCACTACCTCCGCTAGTGTCCTTCCCTACCTGTCTTTCATCCTCCTCACAAAAGTTAAAATATGCTCACAAAGTCTTGTTTTAATAAGTCAGTTTCACCAAATTCTTTTTTTCTCATCCAAACAGCCATGCAATATACAGTTTTAGCCCAGTAAGTTTCAAATCATCTTTAGTCCAATGCAGCTGTAGCTGATAAATTATTGCAAGAAACTCAGCTTCAGTATGTGCGTCACTAAACCTAGCTGTCACAACCTCACTCGCACTCCTGAATATCACTTGTTGAAGAGAGCAGAAGTCACCTTCCAGGAGCTGTCTACTCATCCCTGCTAGATACTCACTTCCCTCTCCACGGCACAGCATTTGCTGCTGCCCCACTACTGAGCTTCTATGTTTTCATTATATACTGAGTCCCCTATTACTTCTAGAGGGGATGAAATGGACTCTTTAGCCAAATGGACCCTTTCTTCCTTCTTAATTTCTATATTAATCCATTTCATTTACCTCCTCTTTTTCCATTTCCTGCAAATGTTTTGCCCTCTCCTCCCATTCTACCTGCCAAGAATGTGGAAGAACCACACAACTGAGGAGTCCCACTCTCCACTATGACAGCAACAGAATCTGATCCCAGCCCTTCAACTGACATTCCCTCTTATGAGCAGAACACCAGGCCCATAGAGCATCCGCAGAGAGTGGGGCAGTTGTTCCTGGCTCACCATAAATGCAATCCTGTTACCACAACTCGCTGAGGTGGTTGGGGAAACTGGTTTGGATGAGCTTACTGTTATCCACCTGAGACATTATCCCTCCAATCAAAATTTTTGATGTTATAAACTAATGGCCAGTATGATTCTTGATGCTCTGATGGGTTAACAACAATAATCCAAAGGTAACTTCCTGTGCAATAAATTAAATACAATTAAGTCAATTCCTCAGTCACACTAGTCACACAGGTCACACATTCTGTAAATATACGTGGCTATTGGCGACTACACTGAACAGCGCAGATACAGAACACATCCGTCATCACAGTAAGTCCTACTGAAACACCACTGATGTAGTTGATGAGACCACATAAACCCACATCTCGCCATGGTTAGTACTACAGGTCAGCAAAGACATATACCTGGACCCCACACGTATCAGCCTTTCCTTACAGACCGAGCAGAATACAAGCATGTATAAAACAGCAAGCACAGTTTGGAAATGGTCTTGGGGAAGAGCCATTTTCAGCCGTTGCAGACTCCAGCTCATCATCTGACTATTGCTCACTGCTTCCTGGCACCCTCTCTGTCTCAGAAGGTTCTGTTCAAATCTATTATCATTTCCTTTGCACAAAGCCAAGCAACTTTCTTTAACCCAAAAAAAGTTAAAGTTAAAAAAACAGCACATGTTAGTACATTGAACAATCATTCACAGCCCTTTCATAAATCACTGGATTAATATCCCCCATGGTTATCTTTCTCCAATCCATCATCGCAATCCTCCCCAGACACAACGATGCTACTGACAAAACACTCAGAATAAGTCAGGCTACTGTGACTTTCTTAATATGTGTCTTCTTTCCCCGTCAAGTATACCAGTTTAAGAATGGAGTACGTTTTTAAAGCATAAAATTAAAATAATCCTGGCATTTTATATTTGAAGCAACCAACACTCCTCCCCCACCAGAAATTTGTCTTGATAAACACTCTTCAGAGGTAGCATTCCCAGGGGCATGAAGTAATCTGTGGATGAGACATCCCATATGCATGAGCTAGCTATGCTCCTGGCTTCCATGACCACAGCAGACATCCATATGGAGATAGTGGTTTCCACCTCTCCTTCCTCTTCCCCCTTCTATAAGCCAATTGTTCCTCTTACCTTATATAACAGAAATATTAAAGGCATGTGCGTTGCTGGGTACCATCTAAGCTACTGTTCCAGTTTCAGTAGTACTTCATGCAAGATTCAGCAAATCACCACTGGCTTGCAGCCAAGTTACCAGCAGCACAGACAACCACCCCTGAGGGTGCTTCCTCCTTGCCCAGCTTCATTCTTCATGATTTCCCAACTGTTGAACTGGCTTTGTCCAGTGTCTGCCAAACATGCCCATTATACTCCATAGGCCTCCAGGGAGCTCCCTGACCACTAGGCTTTATAGGCCCATCCACTGCTGTTATTTAATGCACCCTGGGCATTCATTATCTTGGTTTTCCTTGATTTCACATCAGCCTGAGTATGTCACAGACACTGCCACCACCACCTCACCCTCTGCAACTCCTAAGTCTGCTTCACCCTTGTGCTTTTGAGGTATGTGAACTGCCTCAGCTTTGCTGAGCCTGGAGAAAGCAACTAGGAGAGTCCATGCACATTGGCCTGCCATATGGCCCAGAGGCCTGTGCAGACCACCCAGGTACTCGGATGAGGTGACCGCCCGGCCTCCGTGCATTCTCAAACCCAACTGCTTTATCAGGCTCTAATCCCAAAGAGGAGTCAGGGGCCCAGATTAGGCCTCAAGAATTAGGAAATGTCTGGGGAAGAGATTTAGGGAGATGCCCTCAGGGAACTGTAAACTAGAAGGCCCGTGAGCAGATGAGAAATTCCAGGTCTATGGGAAGAACTACCTTCATCTGCCAAGGGAGCTCCTGGTTCCTTTGAAGGACAGCCACATCACAGCCACACCCTAGGACAAGCAAAGTTCTTTTCCTGTGGCCAGGAGGTAAGATCCCATAGGCTCAGCTCCAAGGGGGCCCCACTGGGAATTGAAATGGGACAGTGGTAAGCCTGGAGATTCCAAGGACTGCGGAAAGAAGTTATGAGTCTCAGCCCCACCACTTACTCTCCACCAGCAGCGTCGCTTCACTTGCCGCCGGTAGTGGCTACCTGATGGGAATAACAACCTAATATACGTATGGCAAGGCCCAAGCCAAAGCTGGCTCAGAGTAAAATCGCTCAGGAAAAGCATTCACTGCTCTGTTTGATTGTCCTGCATTTTAGATTGAAAATGGAAACTCAACCCCTGACGTCGTATTATAACTGATCCTGCAAAGAAAATTTGTCTGAGCGAGTTTCAAGAAACAGACAAGGCTATGAGGAAGGAAGACTTTCTTTTTTAAATATATTTTCTTCTTGTCCTCTGTGTATCTGGAACTGTGATATCCCTGTGGGTGCAAGGGAACATACCCAAATCGAGATTGTCCTGGTCTTCATGTTCATTTGGCTGAACCACCAGGCTTTTCACACACTGGAAAAGATAAAGTCAGGTGTTTGTTTTTAATTACTATGTGCCACATTAATTTCTCCTTATTTTTGTAAACTAGAAAAGCAACCTTAGAAAAAATCAGTAAAGACATGTATCACCACACATAAACAGAAAACTAGTCTTGTCCTTAATTGATATTATTTAAGAGCTAAAAATAAGAGGAGGCTCTTTCCCAAGCTGAAAAAATGCCTGCAAGCTATCATGGTTATTTTATTCTCAGAGAATCTCTCCCAGGTTTATTCTAGCAGTCACACAATTGGCAAACATCTGTGGTTCTCACTCTTCAAGCACAGATCGGTTTTGGCAAATGTATTAAGTCATCTTGCATACACAACTACAACCCAGAAAGATAGCTAGGTATGGTCATAAAAAGAGATGGAAAATTCGATAAAGAAAACTGAATTTCAAGTTATTCTTAATGTGACTTGGGGAACATCCTTAGATATATATTTTTAAATTTTATTACGACTAGATCTTCTCTTCTAATTCGACTCAGGAGAGAAGTACAGAGAAGAAATGGGGAGGCACAGAATCATTACCTTTACATCCTCCTGTTCCGGCGATGATCTGCTGGACACCAGATCCTTAATCTCTGCAAAAAGAATAATTCTCATCAGGATCTGCTGATAGAAGCCTTATTTTTTTTAAGGAGGAGGAAAAAAGAAAGTAAATGACAAATATGAATGAATTGCTCAGGATCAGTCTGCACGAAGCTAGGTTTTTAGATTAAGCTTCTTCAAAACCAACTCTCCACAGAGCAGAGTATCTCCTAACCTTACAGCCCACACTCCAGTATTATTTGTGTGGACCAAGATGTAAACAAGCCCAGGAGCTCTCACAGGAAATCCTGAAAGGGAAAAACAACGATTGTCAAGTAAATAAATGCCCTTGGTTCAGAAGGCAGGCTGCTCGCTAACGGAAGGCTCTTCAAAACAGCACGGGAGATTCTGAGGGCATGACTTGTACCCACCTGAGGAAATCCCTTGCATCTACTTCCTCAAATACCAGATTTCATGTTGCAAAAGAGCTCCACCATTCGTTCTAGATGAAGTGTAGTGTGGCCTTTGCTCGGGCATCTGGGAAAGGCGAAGACACCAGCACAGCCTTCAGGCTGCAACCTCGGTTAGCGGCAGGCTCAACACTGACAAGCAACAGGCATGCCCGAGTGCCCGCTCTCTGGATAATGACTTTCCTGGAAATATCAGTGGTCAGGATGTTCTGGGATGTACAGGGAGGGTCACTTAAGGGGTATTTTTCTCTGTGCCTTGACTGATTGGTTCTCTTCCCAAACACTCAATTGCCGGTAAACAAGGGCCACTGTCATTAAAGAACCACGACCAGTGGGTCCAGGCCCAGGAGAAATAAAGGGGTTGGCACTCCTAGTAAGGGCAGACACCTAAGAATCTTTGCCCTGGATTTGTATTAACATATAATATTGTGGGCTCCCCTGCCCCCAGGGCCCTGGGCTCCCTTGCCCCCAGGACCCTGCTTGAAGCTGATCCAGAGATACCACACTGGTTCTCCCAGAAGGTACATGAACAAGACGAACAAGACAGTCCTTTCTCCACTTCGCAGCGTCTATTAATTTAAATTACTTGAGGTCTCAAACCTCCAGGTGGACTTTTTTCAAGTTCCTCTCACTGCCTGGCAACTACTGCCAGAAGGTTCCATCCCTAGTTCTGCTTATAAAAAGAATGGTGTTTATACCTTAAGGCAAGAAAGAAGCAGAGAAGTCACCTTCTCACTAGCATGATATTTCTAAAATCTATATAACAATAACTTCGAATTTGCTTTATATCAAACAAGTAATAAGATATGTACACTTCACAATTTTGTACTGTTCTTGAATTCATAGTGCATATTAGCTCTACAAGGAAAAATGAAAATGGAATAGCCTCAATTTTGTGTGGTCACGTCGACTGACCACAACAGGAAATACAGACAAAGAGTAGCTGACACCCAGTCTGGGTTACTTTTGTTCCCCAGCATCCCTGCTTACCTTCAATGCACACCCCACACATGGCCTCCAGGTGGCAGCAGAGTAACATCTGCAGGGCCACATGGTCAGCAATGTGTGTGTCATCTCAGGCTACTTTACCCTTCAAAAGCCTACTGAATAATCACCTAAATCCAAAGCTTTCCATCCCACCACATGGATGCAGCAAGTTGATGTGCAGCCCCTAGCATGTTGTTTACCACATTATAGTAATGTAGTAAGGGTTTTATTTTGAAACATGTATACTCAAACCCTGAAAATTGAGTAAGTGGGAAAGATAGCACCACCATGTTAAAAAAAAAAGAAGGGGAGGGTTACTGGGACCAAAGTTTCAAAAGACATTTCTAAACAGACATCAAGAGTCACTACATTCTTATTTTGTCTTTTATAGGTTATTCCTTAAAAGCCATTTCAGACCATATGCTCTTAAATGATGATTCTATATTCCTAAAGAATTCTATACCTACATTAGTGATTCAGTAGAATAGTACACATTTTATTCAAGATTGCTACTAAAGAAAGCTATATTATACAGCAATCCAGCTTGAAACAAAAGAAAAGCATGCGTTCACTGCTGCTAGTAATTCCCACTCCAGCTTCCTGCCCCTATCAAAAAGTTAGTCTTTGTACATTGCCAACTTACATTTTTCCTTATGCTTGAATGCAGTGTTGTTATTTTCAAACAAACTATATTAAAATAGGCAAGTTATCATAAAATTAGTGCTCCATCATTTAAAAGATAACTCACAAAGTTATAAAACCTTTATCCTGACATCATTAAGATATTTGTGACTGAATTTATAAGTGTGTAAATTCAGGATAATAATGTATATTTAATTCATCTAGGGCTATACAGAACTACATCTCAGAGCTTTCAGAAAATTTGGCACTCATTCTACTGGGGTTTTAATTAAATTGCTCTGGGAGAGTTTCTGCTAAATGACTAGGATCCTTTTACACTCGCCCAGTGTACCACCAACTGCACCATGCAATCAAACCACTCATTGCTATAGAAACCTTCAGCAGATAATGATATCAGTAACTTCGAGCTATTCTGTTTTACAGACCTATTAATCTTGCCTTCAAGGCCCACCCAGAAGTAAGGATTACCCCTCCAAATCAGACTTACCAACTTCATCGATATACTTTTTATTGTCAAACTGTAATGAAACAAGAAAAAACCTTTAATAATCCTGTTTACCAGTGACACCACACCAGCAAACAGGCTTTCAAAACAGGTTTTAGTAGCTGTAAGATTAAGATCAGTGTCTTAAGAAATAGACTAGCCTAACAGATCTCAATGCTGTACACCAGCCTGTCTCCTTTTTAAAAACTGGGCCACAGACTTAAGCAAAAAAAAAAAAAAAAGAATAAGCTTACATTGAAAATGTAGAATGCACAGTATTCTCCTTGAACTTCCATTTGTTCTGCCATCTGACTCCTCTCTCAGGAAGAAGGCAAGAAGAATCATGATCAGAGCCAGCCAGACAACTACTGCTGTTTCATCCCTACCCTCCGGTTTGTGCACGGTCAAGTGCACAAATGGGTTAGATTTGCGGGGCAGCATCAAAAGCACAACTGAAAGCAAGGGCCATGCTCTCAGCTTGCTCTGCTTGCCACTCAAATGCCCAGAGGAACCCTTACGGTAGTTCATAGTCTTTGACTGAATCCTTTTCTCCTAATAGACTGTAAGTTCCAGAAAGGCTGCGTCCAAATCAGTTTTGGTCCAACACTTGTACCCTCAGTGCCCAACAGAATGCCTAGTATATTCCAGGTACTGAATACACCACCATTCTCCTCTCCACCTGGGTCTGGTTGCCCAAACCAGCCAATGAGATATGGTAGATCATTAGGCAAGCTGGGGTGAGCCAGGGAAGGGAAAGTTGTTTACCTCTTTGAATTACTACTTCAAACACTTCTGTTACTGGCACTGTTTTACCACAGCTTCTGAGCAGCCAGATTGACAGATAGCTGAATGCTTTTCCCCTTGCTTCCTCCCAGCCCTCCACCCCCCTAAGGTCAAATCCACCCTGTCCTCTCCGGTCATGTGCTGGTGTTTCATGTATAATGACTTCACTTCCATGTATCACTTTAATGTTTTAGTCTGGTGTGCATGTCTGAATCACAACTGACAGGGAATTAAAAGTGAAGGGAACAATTTTGAGAAACTATCTCAACAGTCTTAATTCAGAGGTTACTACAATACTTTGACCTTCTGTGTTAGTACCCCAATTATATTTTCCCCCTGAAAGTAGAATACTAATAAGAATAAGCATGGACTGGGAGAAACAATGAGGCACTTATCTATAGAAATAGCAACGTGAGCCCTGTCAGTCCACAAACCTCAACATTCCACTCACTTTGACAAGCTGAACCAGGTCCCTGCTGAGCTGCGCGGCCAAGGACAGCACATCAAGGTGAGCAAAGAAATGCCTGCCCTCCAGCAACTAGAAAACATGTTTCTTTACAATTTTTATATGTGTACTCTGCATGCTTTCAGAAAGAATGTAAGACATCATTTTTGAAATACCGTTTCTTTTTTAATATATATATATTTGCGACACTTTTGAGCCAAAAAAGAAATTGTTAAAAAATATTTGAGATCCTGGCCGGGTGGCTCAATGAATAAAACATTGCCCCAGTGCACTAAGGTCATGGGTTCAGTCCCCAGTCAGGGCACATACAAGAGACAATCAATGAGTACACAACTAAATAAAACAACTAGGGGGAACAACTAACAAATTGATGCTTTTCTCTCTCTCTCCCTCTTTCTCAAATCACCATTAATATCTTAGTAATTACTCCTCCCCATACATATATTTTTGTCACAACTCTAGAGAGCTATAATTCAATATCATATTATTCACCCACTCAAAGTGTATAATTCAATGACTTTTACTACAGTATATTCAAAGGTTGGCAATCATCAATTCTGGAACACTTTTATCAGCCTGACTTGAAACTCTATTATCGCTCATTACCCTTTTCTCTTCAGCTGCCCTCACTACCACCCCAGCCCTAGGTAACCACTAATCCATGTTCTATCTTAAAGGATGTGCCTATTCTGAATATTTTATATAAATGGAATCACATAATATGTGATCTTTTGTAACTGGCCTCTCTCATACAGCATGATGTTTTTAATGTTCATTCATGTTGCAATGTATCAGTACTTCATTCTTTTTCATTGCCAAATACTGTTCCATTTTATGAACATACCACATTTTACATACCCATTCCTCAGCTGCTGGAAATTTGGTTGTTTTCACTTTGGGGCAGTTATGAATAACACTGCTATGAACATTTAAATGCAAATCCTATGGAGATGTATATTTCCATGTCTCTTGAGTGTTTATATAGTAATGTATAGTAATTCCTTGGTGGTATGGTAACTCTAAGTTTAATATGCTTTTATAATATAGATTCTTTACATCTCCAGTGTGCACACACATCATAAAATCTCAGACAGTAAAGAATTTATTTATGGATGCATAAAAGGATACCCTCAGTCCAAAAATTGGGTTGCAACTATCAACTAAGCAAAAGCTCTAAAACACTATATTTCAAATTGAGATCGGGACATAATTTTCCTAATTTACTCAATTACTTGAATAAAATGAGGCAAGTTATCTTCCAAAGATAAACAGGATTCGGTTTTGTCTTGGGAATACTTTTATGTCCCTAAGACTTCACAGTTAGATCCTACTTCAGTTCAGGAAAGAAACTCCTTTGCTATCATTTCAACTAAAGCCTTATTTTCATTATATTAAACTCTTCAGTTGACACGCTTTGTATAATGAAAGAAACAATTACACATCACTTCCCCAAGCTGGGAAGTACGTTTCTGTGTATATATTTTGTAATTATCTTGAAAATGCCAAAATTCCTGACTAATCAGCTTAGGTGAACAAGGCTAATCATATCCTCAAATGGATATTCCATACCAGGGTTAAGATAAGAGCTGTGCACCCATCTGAACCATCCCCCTGCAGAACAGACTTCCCAGTGTTGCTCCGAGTTCTCACCAGCTCTGGTCTCAGCCGTTCTGGTGTAAAGAACCAACATCTTGATAGGACATCGGAATCATATTCAACAGTTCTAAAAAATTACTGAATTAGAGTATTTAAAATGAAAATTTTTGGAAAGGAAATTTTGCATGGATAAAAAGCCTTCTTGTTTTCCCAATAATACCTAACAGGAGCTATTTAAATAAAGCACATCACACCACGCCTTCTTCGCACTTCCCTCACTCAGAGCTCAGAGAACTGATGCACCCTCACCTAAGAAATGTTCAAGCAAAAAATATGCTCACTTTGTGACACAAAGAGCTATGTCCTACTATCTCGACATATGCATGATCACCACTAAATCCATTCTGGCCACGTGCCATAACTTCTTATATAACAGAGAGGTGACTGGATGTCAGCTACTGGGCAAGGTGTCCTATCTTTATTTTCTCACTTAAGCCTTACTATGAAGTGAGTCTTAAATGACACTCCCACTCCACCACTTTCTACAGGAGAAAACACAGAGAGCTCCTTTGCAAAATGCTCAGAAACCAGTTTATGGCAGAGCTGAGGTTTTCAGCAGTGTGTCCGTTGCTGGTATGTGTCAAGGCATGTCTGTGCCTTTGGGGCACAAATCTCCTGCATTAAGAATTTTATGAGACAGGCCAGCCATATGGAAGAGAGCGCATTTCAAGGCCATATTTTAATTTTTCACTTTTCCATCACACAAACGCTGGAGAGAACCTAGATCAGCAGTCCCAAAACTAAATAGGTAAAGATTCTGTTACATAAGGGTGGTGGGTATTCTACAGTGTAGTGAGTTCTGACGGCCTGGACCAGCTGCGTCACCTCAGACAATTAAAGGACCTCTCCGTGCTACCACATCCTGCTCTATGAAATAAGGAAAATTGATTCCTGACTTCCAGAAATATCCCTCCATGACCACCGGAGCAGGCGCTCTGTGAATATATGAGCTTCGCGCAGCCAGAGCTGAGGCCCTATCACGTACGGCAGTACCTGGCATTTGACACATGCTTGAGTGAAATTTAATTACAGTTGCCTCCTTGAGATCAGAGTTTTCTCTCTACTTTTTTGGTTACTGATATATCACCAGTGCCTAGAACAGTGCCTGGCACAAAGCGAGCACTCAGTAACTGTTTATTGAATGGATAAGTAAATGAGCCTACAGGACTCTCATCTGTCTGCCTAGTCGACGCCTTATGTTTGGACACACAGCCTCTCCCACTTTCCACAAAGGAGGAAATCCCTCCAACCCTTCTGGCAGCTGTTGCCCCCACCCTGAAGGAAATGACTGTCCACTCTCCTTTGTGACTGTATCTCATATTCCCACCCCAACTCCTTGTTTCCCTTGTTAATGAAACTATGGAAGATCATTAATGGGGAGAAACCAACAAAGAAAGAAACTAAGGACACAAAAGTTAAGACAAAATCATGCAGGGATTTTTAAACACTACAGAATAAAAAAGAAAATGGATTTATACAGTGGTCAATGGTACTGCCATGGTTTTCTTTTTTGTATGGCCGCATGGATTCTAGGCAGACAACAGATTCCCAAACAACATAGCAGTATTTGGCCAGATGGGTGATCTGAAATTTCAAGATGACCATAAGTAATTCCTTGCCCCTGTCCCAGTCTGAGCATCCTTAAGGAAATGAATGGAGAAAACTCAAGTGATAGTTTAAAAGGAGGAAATAAGGTCTAAAAGGATAGAATCAGTAAGATGAAGAACAACATTTCTAAATGCCTTCCACAGGCCACTTCCATGAAAGGCTGAGAACCATGCAGAAGAGATTCATCCATGACCAATTCAGAGAACTGTTAGGTTAAACAAGATTACACAGGTTTCCTGACTGCAAGACTTATTAGAACCTCCCAAACATTAGATATACTGTAGTCTCAATTTCTAAAATGGGGGGTTTAATATACAGCTTTTTCTACTCATCTAGCCAGAGAATCCTTATTTTTCAGAACATTGTCCAAGGTTAGTGTCCTGTATAATGCTATTTGAAAATCCTAGAGTAGGAAAAGAAGGCAAAAAATAAGTACAAAAAAGCAATGGGAGATTATTAAATACTAATAATTAGCTTATTCATTTCAGCATATTAAAAATGAAATGACTGCCTGACCAGGCAGTGGTGCATTGGATAGAGCAATGGACTGGGAGGCAGAGGACCCAGGATCGAAAACCCAAGGCCACCAGCTTGAACACAGGCTCACCAGGCTGAGCGCAGGGTTGCTGGCTTGAACGTGGGATCATAAACATGACCCCATGGTCACTGGCTTGAGCCCAAAAGTTGTTGGCTTAATGCCTAAGGTTGCTGGCTTGAGCTCAAGGCTGCTGTCTTGAGCAAGGGGTCACTCACTCTGCTGTAGCTCCCCGATCAAGATACATATGAGAAAGCAATCATTGAACAACTAAGGAGCTGCAACGAAGAATTGATGCTTCTCATCTCTCTCCCCTCCTCTCAGTCTGTCCCTAGCTATCCCTCTTTCTGACTCTCTCTCTCTGTCTCTGTCAAAAATAAATAAATAAAATTAAAAATGAGACAACTTTCTGGCCAATTAATTCATTAGGAATAATTTCCCATCATTCTGGAAGTACAGTTACAATCATGAAGTTATGGAAACATAATTGGTTCATAGACAATAATAAAACCACTTATCACATTAACAGGAACAGCACAGTAAAGTTATTATAGTCTTGCAATTAATGGCAGTTACAGATACAAGCTTAGATCATCCCCCTCTATCCACTGCTGCAAGAGTAACAGAAAAATATGAATTATTAAGAATCTTTTAATAGATGTCAAAGGGAAATTTGCTTTTAGAGTTTAAAGGGGGTGAAAGCAAGCTCTTAACCTCAGAATGTTTTGTCCTTCCAGTTGAGTCACCTCCAAGATTATGAATGGACAAAAACTAAAAACTAATTGAGTATTTTCATTTGAGTTGAATACTGCCCTCTGCTGGAATGTGCACACTTTCTAATGTCGAACTAGCATATATAGATAAAAGCGTTGTCTAGAAGTCCTTGTAAAGCACATTATTTGGAGTTAAAGGACTTGAGTTTCTGTACAGACTATTTTGTTTTTTTGGCTGAGTGATGTCAGTCCAGCTAGTAGCCACATATTATCTATTGACTTGTCTGTCCCCTAGGCCCATCAAACTAAACCTGTCTAAAACTGAGTACATTTTTTGTCAAGGACCCTGCTTCCTGTAAGGCCTATCCCACCCAGGGATACACCAGAAATTGCCTTTTCCCCTCACTGCTGACACCCACCTGACATACTACACCTTTAGGACAGAACCCTTCTGTCCCCACCTCTCCACTCACTACACTGCTGTGAAGCAGACCTTCTCCTGCCTTGCTTACAGTTGCCCCCTGGTTTCTCCAATGCTTTCTCCACACTCTCACAGTGGCCCTTCTGAAATAGCAGTCTAACCTTATTTACCTCAAACAGCTTCTCAGAGCAGTCAGGGTGAAGTTTTGGTTTCTTGCCTTGTGTATAAACCCTGCCAACCTGCCTCCCAAGCCTATGTTCCTGGCATCTTATACACACACACACACACACACACACACACACACACACACACACACACACTCCAGAACTGCAAAATGACCTGTATTTTCCCCAATGCATCATCTGGTTTCAGGACTCTGTATTGCAAATAATTCCCCTGTCTAGACTTCCCTTCCCTTTATTAGATCATAGTTCCAGGGTCACCTCCTCCAGGAAGCTTTCCCTGACCACTTCTCCATCACACTCCACTGAGTTCTCATAGTTCCATAGCCATATAACTCCTGTAATACATCATAAAGTTCTGGGACAGCTTGTTTTCCTGCCCCAATCTCAAATAGCCCTATAAGGGTAAAAACTTAAAACTTCAGTACATATTTAGAGCTTACTTTGTTCTAAATTAGTTTGAAGGTGAACTGCAGGGGAATAGAAAAGACAGTAAGTAAAAATCAGAAGTTAGATTTTTTAAAAGAAAAATAAAGGGAAAGCAAGGATGAAGGCTTAAGAAATAAAGGTAATGCAAAAATGTCTTCAGCAGTACCCTACACATTTGCAATTGACCTACCAGAAACTTAGCTCCAGCTTTTTATCAGCCAACTAGAAGCAAGAAACCTGACCAGTTACAGTTAGAGCAGTAAAGCAAGCCAAGTGCTCAGAAGAAGCCAGCATCCCTGACGGGAGGCCAGAAGAGGTTTCCCCTACAGGTCGTCAGAAGAAAGTGTGAAGTTACCAAGCACCTCGTCAGGCAGAAGGGCGGGCTGCAGCTCCCTCCATGCAGCCAGCACAGCACCCATGGGAGAAAACAGAGAGGACATTTCCCCAGAGGCCCGTGTGGGTACAGCTTGGGTAGGAAGCTCAGCTGGCCAGCTTAACCCAGGAGAGTGTGCAATGCAGCGGGGTCACATGGACTTCCAACAACTCACACAAATTTTCCTTCTCCAAGATGACTTTTTAACAAACATGGAGACAAGGAGTTTAAGACTATATTATATGACAAATACCTGGAATACAACTATTCTGTGCAGCTGCCCAGCTGCCTAGGTGGCTTAGGGACAAGGACCTTGTTCTATTTTTTCTCCCTAGTGCCAGCATCCAGAATGTGGCTCTCAGCCCTATCAGACTGTTGTCCCTTTACATTAGTAGACAGTCTGTAGTGCTTTCTCCATTATCCTGATGTACATAGAAAATGTACCCACTTCTAAATATGCATAACCCTATCTTCACATATAATTTCAAAAAATAAAAACAATACTAACATATAAAGCAAAGGGAAACTTATAAAAGATAACATGTATTTCAACATATAAAACATTTGCCCTAACTATCCTAGAAGACATAATGATGTAGTCAGATTCTTGGAATAACTGTGTTTTAGAAAATAAAACAAAACAAAACAAAAGTCAGAATCTACCCCACACAGGGGAATGCACAGGAAATTCAAGGAGAGAGGTAAGAATGCTCCCTAGAATCAAAACTTGTATTTATTACTAGGACTCACTAACAGATCAGGCATGTTTTTGTATATAAATAGAAAAGAACCTGGCTTGAAGTAGAGATTGCATGGCCAGATAAACTGCCAAGTTGGAGAAAATAAAGTACTGAGTCCTGGCAAACAAACTGAGTCTTATGTACAAGTATGGCATCCACATGGTTCCCTGCGTCACAATGTGGAACAGAATAGGAAGGATGTATTATAAATATGATACCTCCTGTCAGGACTCCCACCTTGAATAGATTTCTACCTTCAGTCCCTGAAGCTCCCTCAGGACTGGGAACCACTGTGCAGGACAAGCCGGGCTAGGCTGTGCTGTCTGTATCCTGCAGAACAGCCCACAGCCCTGCCTTTTACCTCTACACATCAGTGTTGCCCCCACAACCCTCATGACAACAAAAACACCTTCACACCTGCATCTTCTTGAAGAGCCACTAGCCTGGTACTGAGCAGGGGCTCCCTCCACAATGATGAAACAACTACAGAACAAATGAGTGAGGAAGGGCCAAGTGGGACAAACAAACTGAACTTGAAAATGAAGAGAATGCTCTTGTGTGTCAGGAGAGCACACTGAAGATCAGGAATGTGAGAGAACCTAGCCCAGGACTTGGCAAACAGCGCTCAGTAAATGCTAATTGGAAAAAGAAATAGGAAAACAGTGTATTTCACTTGATGCTGTCAGAGGCCCCAGGGGCACATTGTATCCCACAGCCCTGACCTTGCTTCTGATCCCCTCCATTCCAGTTCTGTTCCACCAGGCACTTCAACCCCAGGGGGCTAGTGAGTCCCTGCACGTCCTGGGTTCCCCGAGTAGAGACAGAGCATGCATACCTTCTTCGGTTTCCACAGCACTGGAGGGCATATCTGATCTTTCCTCTGGCCTGGTTTCTTGCTCTTCAAGAGTCTAAAGAAGCAAGAAAAAAAAAATCCCTGAATACCATATGAGGCTTCAAATATGCAACAAAGAGATGATAATCACACTGAAGGATCTCAGAGCTGAGGTAGGCCAGAGTTACGGCCTGGGAGGTCGGGAAAGATAGGCTGCACCCCGGGAAGATGGTGAGAGATGCTGGGGAACCCAAGGCACACAGGTCAACATTGTTTCTCAAACTAACCCTCTATCGCTCCCCCAGGTCCCAATAAGATTCTCAGGAATGTGATGCACGAACCAAAAAGGGAGGCAGAGAACAGAAAATATTGAAACTAGAAAGAAGGGTCACTCTTTTATGCATCTACAACCTAAGACACAGGGATATTGGGGGGCCAAGAGGATGGAGAGGGGCCACCATCACACAGAGGACCCAAAGTGAGCATGGGCCTTGGGCTGCAAACTGACACACACAGGTACAGGTTGTCCCTGGCTGAGGCTGAGTTCGTGAGCCTTGGAGAGAAGCTATCCTCTTTGGAAGCCTCTGTATTTTCTTTTCAAATGGATTCCCACACCCAGTGAAAAATGTGAAGCAAAACAGAATTATGTGTTAATGAGTCAAATGATAAAACAGCCCAAGACTGACAAGCACATGTTCCAAGTTGAACACATGGGCAATCTTGGGCAGGCAACCCTGCAACCAACACAGATGTGTGAATCCCCTGGACATGTCGTTAAGCTCAGTGTATCAAGAACTAAATTCTCAGCATTCTGGTTAACAAAACGCTGCTATGGGGAGAAAAATTAAAACATGAATAAAAGATATAGCTGAGATGCTGCCCCTTATTTAATTTCCTAATATCTGTCTTTACAGTTCGCATATGTAGCACCAACCTGTCATCAACATTTAATATTCATCAAAAATGATCAGTCCACCAGTCCAGTGTAACAGAATGTGATAACATGAATCCTTTACTCTGAACAAGCATGTCTCTAAATGGGGTCAGCCGCACAGCTCTTGGACGTGGCAAAGCAAACTTAGGTCTCTGTAGCAAGGTTTTATTGCTATTCTAGAAGGTTGAAGATAACTGGGCAATATCCAAAGCCTGAGACAGAGATGCCTCCTTAACAACACTGAGGATATACTGTGGTTCACTCAGGATGAATTAGTCCCTCAGATCAAGTCAGGTATAAGAATAGACTTTCAGACACCTAAGATTAATAAAGCACAAAAACTTTATTATAATATATAATCTCATATGTACTACTCCAAATTGTAAACATTAAGTGTGGACAATTTATCTAAATATTACCACTGACTTACATTTAAAATAACAGCTAACCAAGGAAGAAATACCATAAACAGTTTTAAATTCAATGATACCATAAGAACATTTTGTCAGGCAGGTAAGAATGAATGACTTTGGTTGTCCTGAAGAATCTCAGGCTTTTTCCTTTCCGGTTTCCTCACTCACTACTCAAGGAAGGAAGAAAAAAGAGGCGTGCTAATGTCTGGTACACAAGGCCATTCCATTGTCACTGATTCTTTTGTCAATGTTTTATCATAAACAAATTTTCTCAGTGTTTTTCATGAAACAAAACTCCCCATGTAAGTAGGAAGACAATTTCCATTTGGTCTTTGTTATTGTAAAGTCCGCTACAAAAGATTATTGAAGCACCTACATTTACTCCTCCAAATCTTCCCCAAGGTGAACAGTGTTATCTCAAATATGTTATGAGAAATCACAATTCCAAATTAAGAAGTTGGAAGAATTTATAATGGCAATAAAGCTCAATAATTTTGTTAAACATAGAGCTTGCTCCATTCTTCTCAGGAGTTTTGTCACAAGGTGCTATGGGGTAGTCTGAGTATCCTTTCTAAGGACATACAAGTTGCTGGGCTTGGCCCTGAAGAACCTGCATGGAGCAGTGAGTCTGAGCCACCTGCTCCCAGGCCAAGCCTCTGCCCAGCCAGAATGTCCACACCCGGGGCCTGGGGGAGAAGCTGCAGGAGGGCTGAAGGCTTAGTATCTTTAAAGGACAAGTAGCCTTGAGCAAAATGAGGATACATCATATGCCAGAAAATTATACACTGAAACCCAACAAAACGAGGTAGTTCGTACTCTGAACAGCATGTTTCATTCTAATTGTTTAAATAAAACCCTATATGGAATAAGCCAACAATAATTTTTATGTTATATATAGTGTTTTGGGCTAAATCTTTACTTTTATGAAGAAACCTTTTATAATAACTGTGATAAACAAAAGCAGTCTCTAAACTGTGTACTCTATGAATTCTATAGTCATAAAACTTGTGCCTTATTCATGGAGGTGTTTGAGAACACAGGGTCGTGGGATCTGGTAAGTGAATCCATTTCTACCCCTGAGTGCTCTCAGTCACACTGACTCAGCCGTTTTACTCAAAATAACATTTTGCTTAATAACAAAAGATGTAAATATTCTTTATATTGTTCCAAGTTCCACCAAAAAAAAAAAAGGCAACTGAAGATGAACTATTGTAAACCCTGAGATGGGCATGCTATGATAGCACTCAATGCTGGTGTTTGGTGGGAGGAGGGAAACCTCTTTGAAAAAGAACTGGTTTCAAACTACTCATCCCCATTCAAGAAGAATCTGTACCCGGGGACAAATGCTTACCCACATCTAAGAATAAGACCCCCCCCCAGTAGATCTTTTACATGTAAAATAACCCTAAATGCAACTACTTCCGATAAGAATTATGATAAATTTAATAAATCAATAGAAAATACCCAGTCTAGAATTTTAAAATCTAACATTGGCAAGGCTGACTCATAAATAGTAAAAGAAAGAAGAATATTAAATAAATTACTCTTTTCTACTACCAAAACATTACATCATAATCGTCATTCTATTAAGTAACACAGTTTCCAATAGCACGTCCTGGGGTTTCTTATCAGAAAAATACTGTTCCCAAAGCCAAGAGAGTGCTGTGGGCATACTCGAGGCGTGGACTCACATACCCTAGAACAATGAAACACATACCTTGACGAGAAAGGCTCTATCCCAAAAGTACTTCCTGAAGATTTTAATGTCTGTCTCCAGCAAATGCTCGTCTGTGTGGTGAAGCGTCAGGGTCAGCGTCTCTGATGAGTGAATGTACTGCAGGCAGGCATCTTCACTGAGCTGCACTCGGGAGAAGCCCATGGAAGGTCTGCCCTGGAAACTGAACTGGCACAAGTCAAAACCCATGCACAGTTTGGGACAACCAACCCCCAAATCCCAGTACCCTCACTGCCCCTGATACTACAAATCCAACTGGAAAAATAATCCTCGATACATAAGATCTTGTAAAGAGGTTCTAATAAAGCCGCATTTCTTTCTCCACCTAGAGACGTTCTCAACTGAAAAGCCATTCATGTATATTATATCAATAATTAAACAGTACCTTTCAAACAGAGTACGTTATCTCAATATTTCATTCTCCTCTCAATCTGAAAAGATGCCTCTCCCTTTAATGGGGCCACACGTAGCAAAACAAATTAGCTGGCAGCCAGCCGTTTATTAGGCGATTACAGTGGAAGACAGAAATGCTCTCCAGAGAGCACAGTAAGGTTTGGATGTTACAAACAAGTGAGATATTCAAAACACACTGGCCAACTGTTGTAAGTCATTTTCTCATGCAAATTAAAACATACATAAATTTAATTGCATTGTATTTTTTTCCATTGATTTGAGAGAGAGAGAGAGAAAGGGGTGAAGGGAGTGAGGAGCTGGAGGCGAGATAGAAAGAGAAGCATCAACTAGTTGTTCCACTTAGTTGTATACTCATCGGTATTTCTTGTACTTGCCCTGACAGGAGATCAAACTTGCACCCTAAGTACTCCAGAGCAATACTCTATCCAGTGAGCAACCTGGCGAGGGTTGATTGTGTTGTATTCTTGAATACATTCATAAACAAAGGAATTATTAATTGATTGCTTTCAGAGAGACAGAGAGAGGGAAAAAGGGAGGGATAGAGGGAGAGATGAAGAAAGGGAGAGAAGCATTCATTTGTTGTTCTACTTCAAACTAAATTATTGAATATCAGCTTATTTTCTGTTTGTTTGGCTAATAACAATTACACATTAGCTATATGTAGGCTTTATGGCTATTATCATAATATTCTAGATGGCTTATAAGGTCATGCAACAAGAACAGTAAAGAAGCCTCAGGAGGAAAATGTGAGTGGCGACCATATAACAGCTCACCTCAGCATGTTGTCACATCCCCACAGACTGCTCCCAGATTCCTCCTGTCACAGAATCTGTGCTGTGCCACTTCCTCCTCACCCATGACCTCATCTCGTTAATGAACGTTTGCTTTACAAAAATATAGTGTCCTTCCAATCCATTAAATGTTATCGCCATCATATGGAGTGAAAAAAAGAGATCCATAAAGAGCACTTATAACCCTGACCAGGTAGCTCAGTTAAACCATCAAACAGATATATGCCAAGGTTGCGGGTTTGATCCCTAGTCAGGGCATATATAAAACTCCACTAGTGAATGCGTAAGCAAGTGGAACAACAAATCGATGTTTTTCTCTCTCTCTCACTTTAAAATCAATCCATAAATATTTAAAATAATTTTACTTATTCATTTTAGAGAGGAAAGTGAGTGTGTGTGTGTGTGTGTGTGTGTGTGTGTGTGTGTGTGTGAGAGAGAGAGAGAGAGAAAAGGGGGGAGGAGCAGGAAGCATCAACTCCCATAAGTGCCTTGACCAGGGAAGCCCAGGATTTCAAACTGGTAACCTCAGTGTTCCAGGTTGATGCTTTATCCACTGCACCACCACAGGTCAGGTCAATGTTTAAAAATTTTTAAAAGAGCACTTATGTTATAAGATTTGGGGCATCTCCCCAAACTGTTGGCATTAATTACTGGCAGAGACTCCAGAATCCTGCAGAAAAGAACTTATTATTCCAACAACAAGCCACTGAGGACTCTGAGTCTGAGAAATCAGATCAGTGCTATTGATTTAGAAAATGGAAGCTTTAAATTTAGTTTAGGGTCCACTTCTATCTAATCCCATCCATGAATGGGTTTATTAGATGTGTAAACTTTTAAAACACATAGTATCTTTTTGTCTTGGACCTAGTAGAAAGATAAAAGCTACCAAAGATGAAGTCAGCTTCCAGGATATCAATATAACACTAAGTCAAAGAAAGCAGTCCTGCCTTCCCCTTTTTAGCCAAGAAAGTGAGCTCATATTAAAGCAAAGGAAAGGGCAATTCTCTATGGATGGGCTCTGTCCTTGGTTGGTGATCATTTGACCAAATAAGAGGAAAAACCCCAGAAAACTCTGAGTTCTACTCCAATATCCACTTATGTATCATATAATCATAAATTAATTATATTGAGTTCTACAAAACAGGAAAAACCAGTACATTAATACTATAATAGTACTGACAACATTTAATATTTATGTAGCACTCTGTAATTTTTAACATACTTTCCCATTTATCTGGGCTTTTTTTTATCACATATTAAGTGAAGAAAATTACCATTTATGAACCCTCCTTTCATAATTTAAGAACAATGACTGATCTGAACAATTCTAAGTAACACAGAATACATTTATTATTCATTGAAAGTATGAATATCATCATCAATATATATGACTTTACAGTTGGCAAATTGTTTCTTTACATTATTTCATTAGATTCTGATAACACCCATTGGTTTTATAGCATTTTAGGGTTTGTCTGTTATTCATTGATTCAACAAAATTTATATTCTTTCAATGAATGTTATGTGCTGAACACTGAAGTGCGTAAAACATAAACAGTTTCAGCCCTCAGATTAAAAAAAAAAATTTTTTTAATTTCTTTTTATTTATTTATTTTAGAGAGGAGACACAGAGTGAGAGAGAGAGAGAGAGAGAGAGAGAGAGAAAGGGGGGAGGAGCTAGAAGCATCAACTCCCATATGTGCCTTGACCAGACCAGTGCAGGGTTTTGAACTGGCGACCTCAGTGTTCCTAGGTCGATGCTTTATGCACTGCGCCACCACAGGTCAGGCACAGCCCTCAGATTTTTAGAAGGAAGACATATATGAAACAGATGATCCTATGTATATAAAATTTTTAATTATAATTAGTATAGTAATTTTAATCATAAGTAATATTGTGAGTTAATAATCATAAAAAACTATAACACAAAAGCACTCCCTGAAGAGGTGACAGTTAAGCTGAAACTGGAAAGATAAACTGGTGTTAGGGGTTTTATTTTTTTTTCATTTTTTTATTTTTTTTACAGGGACAGAGAGAGAGTCAGAGAGAGGGGGATAGATAGGAACAGACAGACAGGAACGGAAAGAGGTGAGAAGCATCCATCATCAGTTTTTTGTTTCGACATCTTAGTTGTTCACTGATTGCTTTCTCACATGTGCCTTGACCAAGGGCCTTCAGCAGACTGAGCAACCCCTTGCTCAAGCCAGTGACCTTGGGTCTAAGCTGATGAGCTTTTGCTCAAGTCAGATGAGCCCGCACTCAAGCTGGTGACCTCGGGGTCTGGAACCTGAGTGCTCCACATCCCAGTCCAACACTCTATCCACTGCGCCACCACCTGGTCTGGCAGGGGTGTTTTATTATTATTGGTAATTATAGACCCCTATAGAGACTTCTGAGACTTTTTCTCCTAATTCCCTCTTCCCCATGAAGTGTTAATGACAAATATATCTGTATATTTGTGTATTATATATATAGATATGTAAATATAAAGATATACAGGGAGTCCTCAGGTTATGACAATGTTACAGTAATATTATGTTACAGTAATTAAATATATAGAAATATAGAAGAGATGGTGATGTCAGACAAATGGCACTGTGAGGGCTGCTCCCAATATCTACCCTTGAAAATTCAACAAATTCAACAACTAAAGACAGAGAAAAAGTCTCAGGAGCACCTGATATATACACACACCAGACAAAGGTATGATTGGGCAAAAAGGTGACTGAATATATAATCCACTCTGAAAGAAATAAGATGGAGGATGGAGTATTCCGCTTTCCTTGTTGATCTGAGGAAGGAGTGCTTTTGTCTGAAGCCGAGCAAATCGGAGGGTTGGAGGCAGAGGGAGGAAGCTGGGTTAGGGGGAATGATCAAGCAGAAGAAAGACCATGCTAGCTCTGCCTAGGATCACAGACATGGGCAAGCACGGGAGGCTGGCTCCGACAAAGGTGTCTGGCACAGGGTGCCTGCGGGAGTCAGCACTGGCACCAGCAGCTCCCAGCTCCACGATCCCATGCGGTGTGCGAATGGCTCCACCTGGCACCACTGGCGTAGGTACACGTGTTCGCAGGCTGGAGGGTATAGCCCAAGATTATCAGTGATAGACATCTTTGTGGGCTGTTGCCAGCATCTTTGTGCATTCCCAGCTCCACCACCAGCACCGGAAATGCACAAACGCCAGGATCTCTGGACATGGGACTGTAAGGGCAGGGCATGTCTGCGGGGCTGCATTCCCGGCCCTGACTGAGATCACAGACACTGTTCACCTAAGTGGGCTGGTGCAAGCCTCCATGTGCACTGCTGAAGTCGTGGGGGCTGGGCATTCAAGTGGCTTGTTGCAGGCTACCAAACAGTGCACAAGGGAGAAGCCTATGAACATTAGACCCTGGAGCACTGAGGCATACTATACTAGACATGCCTGGGGGCCCTTAGAAAGGTGCTTGATCGGCAATCGGTTCCCAGCCCATGACACGCTAGGACATGCTAGACTTATCCGCTGACCCTTAGAAAGGCACTAGATCAGCAACTGGCTCCCAGCCCTCCTTGCTCCCACTGGTGGCTCTGCTTGGCACAGCCTTACCCAGAACTGTGTTTTAAGCATTACTGGAGGAAGGTCCTGGCTGCCCTTACAGCCTCTTGCTCTGCAAGCAGTGGCTGGGGGAACCTCACAGTTAAGTCCCCAGGCTGCTAGTTCAGATGGGAAAGACGTGGGGGGAGGCACCTGGAAAACTGAGTCTCCCATTGTCAGAGCCTCCAAGCAATACAACAGCAAACCTCTGCCCAAGAGCCCCACAGGGGCAAAAACAGTAGTACAGCGCCACCTGCCAAAAAAAAAAGGAAAAAGCTACCTCTCAAAACCAGGAAAAAATTACATTTTTATAACTTTTTTCCCATTTTGGTCATTTTATCTTCTTTCCTTTTTATTCTTTCATTTTTCTTTTTAACTTTATTATCCATAGTTATATTTTTCATTCTTGTTTTTTATGAGGATTTCATTTCAAAACCTTTACATTTTTTCTTTTTTTTTCTTTTTCTCTCATTCAATCATCATTTATCAACAAATTATTAGATTTTGGATTCATATTTTTCTTTGTGGCATTTTGCATGTTTCTTACTTAATTTTTTATCTATTTTGTTATCTTTCCTCAGTTCCTGTTCCTTGTTCTCTGTAGCTTTTGTTACACATATCATTATAGAATTTTCATTTTTTCACTATCTTTTCCATTTTTATATTATTTTTTAAATTATCTCTTATTAGTGTTAACAACACCACTCTCAAATGCCATTACAGAAAAAGAAGTCAATTATCATGGATACAAAACAATGAGATGTAGCTCAGATAGATAATGAAAATTCTCTAGGAAAAAATTCCAATTGCTCAGAAACCTTGGAGTTAAATGATAGAGAATTAAAAATTGAAGTTCTAAAAATATGAAGGAAAATACAATAAAGCACAGAAAGGAAATTTAGAGAGTTCAAAAAACAATTTAATGAACAAAATGAATACTTCACCAAGGAAATTGAAACTATAGAAACGAACCAAACAGAGATGAAAAACGTAATATGTCAACTGAAAAATGAGGTAACAAGCTTAGCTAGTAGAACAGGTCAGATAGAGGAGAGAATTAATGACATAGAAGAAAGGCAAGTAGAGATACTACAGAGAGAAGAGGAGAGTCACAAATTTAAAAAAATGAGAAAACCCTACAAGAATTGTCTGACTCCATTAGAAAGAGAAAAATAAGAACAATGGGTATATCAAAAGAAGAAGACAGAGAAAATGGAATGGGGAACATATTCAAACAAATAATTGATGAGAACTTCCCAAGCCTGTGGAAAGAATTAGAGCCTTGAATCCAAGAAGCAAACACAACACCAAGTTATCTTAACCCAAACAGACCTACTATAAGACACATCATAATGAAATTATCACAAATCAAGTACAAAGAAAAAATCCTCAAGGCAGCCAGGGAAAAGAAGAATACAACGTATAAAGGCAGGCCCATTAGGCTATCGTCAGATTTCTCAGCACAAACTTTAAAAGCCAGAAGAGAGTGGAACCTGATATTTAAAGTAGTGAAAGAGAGAAACTTCCAGCCAAGAATACTATATCCATCAAAGCTTTCCTTCAAAAATAAAGAGGAAATAAAAACATTCACAGATATAGAAGAGATGAAGAAATTTATCACCAGAAAACCTTTACTTCAGGAAATACTAAAAGGGGTTATCCAACCAGATACAAAGAACAAAACAAAACAAAATCACAAGTAAAAGCTCCAACAAGATTACAATAAAAACAAAATCAATCTGTGACAACAAAAACAGAAAAGGGGAGAGGACAAAGATTAACAGTAGCAAAGGAGGATGGAGTATAGAAGCATTCATGAGATAATGTACTTCAATGAATAAGATATATATCCTTTTTATTACCTAATGGTAACCACTCCTGAAAAAACCATTACAGAAACACATGGCTTAAATAAAGAAACAGAGAAAAGAAGTATGAAATACAACCAAACAAAAACAAATGACAGAAAAACAAAAGAGAAGAACCAAACAAGATACAGAGCTATCAAAAATCAATATATAAAATGGCAATAGGAAACCCTCAAGTGTCAATAATTACATTAAATATAAATGAATTGAACTCACCAATAAAAAGACACAGAGTAGCAGAGTGGATCAAAAAAGAAAATCCAACTGTATGCTGCCTTCAAGAAACACATCTAAGCTACAAGGATAAAAACAAATTTAAAGTGAAAGGTTGGAAAACAATTCCCCAAGCAAATAATATCCAGAGAAAAGCAGGTATAGCCATACTCATATATAACAATGCTGACTATAAGACAGCAAAGGTAATCAGAGACAATGATGGTCATTTCATAATGATAAAGGGAACACTGAATCAAGAAGACATAACACTTCTTAATATATATGCACCAAACCAAGGAGCACCAAAGTATATAAGACATCTACTAACAGATCTAAAAATAAAAACCAACAAAAATACAATCATACTTGGAGGCCTCAATATACCACTAATGGCACTAGATCGTTCATCCAAACAGAAAATCAATAAAGAAATATTGGCCCTAAACAAAACACTAGAACAATTGGATATGATAGACATCTAAAGGACAATTCATCCAAAAACTCCAGAGTATACATTTTTCTCCAGTGTACATGGAACATTCTCAAGAATTGACCATAGGTTGGGCCACAAAACTAACATCAATTCAGAAAGACTGAAATTATACAAAGTATATTCTCTGACCACAAAGCTTTGAAACTAGAATTCAACTGCAAAAGAAAAGTAAACAAGCCCACAAAAATGTGGAAATTAAATAACATATTTCTAAAAAATAAGTGGGTCAAAGAAACATGAAAGCAGAGATCAAAAGGTATATACAGACAAACAAAAATGAAAATACAACATATCAGAATCTCTGGGATGCAGCAAAAGCAGTAATAAGAGGGAAGTTCATATCAGTACAGGCTTATATGAACAAATAAGAGAGAACCCAAGTAAACAACTTAACATCCCATCTGGAGGAACTAGAAAAAGAAGAACAAAGGCAACCCAAAATCTGCAAAAGAAAGGAAATAATAATAATCAGACGAGAAATAAATGAAATAGAGAATAGAAACACTACAGAAAGAATCAATAAAACGGGAGCTGGTTCTTTGAAAAGATCAACAAAATTGACAAACCCTTGGCAGGACTCACTAAGAAAAAAAGGAGAAAGGACCCATATAAACAAAATCCAAAATGAAAGAGGAGAAATCACCACAGATATCATATATATACAAAGAATTATTGTAGAATACTATGAAAAACTATATGCCACCAAATTTAACAATCTAGAAGAAATGGATAAATTCCTAGAACAATACAATCTTCACAGACTGAGTCACGAAGGAGTAGAAAACCTAAACAGACTCATAAGCAGGGAGGAAATAGAAACAACTATCAAAACCCTCCCCAAAAATAAAAGTCCAGGGCCAGACGTCTATACTAGTGAATTCTATCAAACATTCAAAGAAGATTTGGTTCCTATTCTGTTCAAAGTCTTCCAAAAAATGGAAGAAGAAGCAATACTTCCAAAAACATTTTATGAGGTCAACATAACCCTCATACCAAAACCTGGCAAGAACAACACAATAAAAGAAAACTATAGACCAATATCTCTAACGAATACAGATGCTAAAATACTAAACATAATACTGGCAAATTGAATACAACAACACATTAAAAAAATAATTCATCACGATCAAGTGAGATTCATCCCAGAATCATAAGGATGGTTCAACATACATAAATAGTTAACGTAATACACCATATCAACAAAACAAAGAACAAAAACCATATGACCCTATCAATAGATGCAGAAAAGGCATTTGATAGAATAGAACATCATTTTATGTTTAAAACAATCAACAAAATGGGTATAAAAGGAAAATATCTCAACAAAATAAAGGCCATTTATGACAAACCATCAGCTAACATCATATTAAATGGCAAAAAACTAAAAACATTTTCTCTAAAATCAGGAACAAGATAAGGCTGCCCACTCTCTCCACTCTTATTCAATGTAGTACTAGAGCAATCAGACAAGAGAAAGAAATAAAAGGCATTTGTATTGGGAAAGAAGAATAAAGGTTTCACTTTTTGCAGATGATATGATCCTGTATATAGAAAACCCCAAAGACTCCACAGAAAGACTACTAGAAACAATAAACCAATACAGTAAGGTTGCAGGTTACAAAATTAATATACAGAATATACTGCCTTTGTATATGCCAACAATGAAAGTTCAATAAATAAACTCAAAAAAATAATCCCTTTTACGGTTGCAACAACAACAAAATACCTAGGAATAAACATAACAAAGAATATAAAGGACCCATATAATGAAAACTACAAAGCGTTGTTAAGGGAAATCAAAAAGATTCAATGAAATGAAAAAATATTCCTTGTTCTTGGATAGGAAGAATAAATATAATTAAAATTACCATATTACCCAAAGCAATAAACAAATTTAATGCAATTCCCATCAAAATTCCAATGTGATTTTTTAAGATAATGGAACAAAAAATCATCAGGTTTATATGGAACTACAAAAAAATCCCAAATAGCCAAAGTAATTCTAAGGAAAAAGGAACTAAGCTGGCAGCACTACAATACCTGACTTCAAATTATATTATAGAGCCACGATAATCAAAACAGCATGGCATTGGCAGAAAAATAGACACTCTGACCAACAGAACAGATTAGAGAGCCCAGCAATAAAACCACAAATATATGGTCAAATCATCTCTGATAAAGGAGCCAAAAACACACAACGGAGAAAAGAAAGCCTCTTCAATAAACGGTGCTGGAAAAACGTGCAAAAGAATGAAACTCGACTACAGTTTATCTCCTTGTACCAAAATTAATTCAAAAGGGATCAAAGACCTAAATATAAGACCTGAAACAATAAATTGCATTGAAGAAAACATAGGTACTAAACTCAAGGACCTTGGCCATAGAGAACATTTTATGAACTTGACTCCAAAGGCAAGGGAAGTGAAGGCAAAGATAAATGAATGGGACCACATCAGACTAAGAAGCTTTTGCACAGCAAGAGAAACTGACAACAAAACAAACATCCAACTAAATGGGAGATGATATTTTCAAACAACAGCTCAGGTAAGGGCCTAATATCCAAAATATACAAAGAACTCACAAAACTCAACAACAAACAAGCACATAATTCAATAAAAAGATGAAGAGAACCTGAACAGATACTTCTCTCAGGAAGAAATACAAATGGCCAATAGATATATGAAAAGATGTTCATCTTCACTAGCTATTAGAAAAAATGCAAATCAAAACTACAATGATATACCACCTCACACCTGTTAGATTGGCTATTATCAACAAGACAGGTAATAACAAGTGTTGGAGAGGCTGTGGAGAAAAAGGAACCCTCATCCTCTGTTGGTGGGAATGTAAAGTAGTACAACCATTATGGAAGAAAGTATGGTGGATCCTCAAAAAATTAAGAATAGAACTACCATATGACCCAGCAATCCCTCTACTGGGTATATACCCCCAAAACTCAAAAACATTGGTAAATAAAGACACATGCAGCCCCATGTTCATTGCAGCATTGTTCACAGTGGCAAAGACATGGAAACAACCAAAAAGCCCTTCAATAGAAGATTGGATAAAGAAAATGTGGTACATATATACTATGGAATACTACTCAGCCATAAGAAATGGTGACATAGGATCATTTACAACAACATGGATGAACCTTGATAACATTATACTGAGTGAAATAAGTAAATCAGAAAAAACTAAGAACTGTATGATTCCATACATAGGTGGGACACAGAATTGAGACTCATGGACAGGACATAGACAAGAGTGCAGTGGTTACCAAGGGAAGGAGAAAGGGGGTGGGGGGAGGGGCATAAAGAAAACCAAATGCAAGGTGACAGAGGGCAATCTGACTTTGGGTGATGGGTATACAACATAATCAAATTTCAAAATGATCTAGAGATGTTTTCTCTGAATCTGTGTACTCTAATTGATCAATGTCACCCCATTACAATTGTCTAAATAAAATTTTTAAAAAAAGAAATATAGAAGATATATAGAAATAAGTTAGGATATAATATTAAAAACCATTAAGGCAAGTGAATAAGGATACACCCTCTGGGTGGGAACTAATCTAGGTATACAGATGATAGGCAGACTATGCCTTTTGTGCAGGGCCCAGTTAGTGTGTGTGTGAAGTTATATACAGATGAAAAGTGGTTTGATGTGATAACTCTGTAGATTAACCTTAAAAAGGGTTCCCTGATAGGAACTCCCAAAAAGTGGTTTGATGTGATAATCCTGTAGAGCCGTGTCGGCAAACCGGCAAACCATGGTTCACAAGCCACATGCAGATCTTTGGCCCCTTGAATTTTCACAAAATACCATGTGTGGTTGCTACCTTGATAAGGAATGTACCTACCTGTATAGTTCAAGTTTAAAAAATTTGGCTCTCAAAAGAAATTTCAATCGTACTGTTGATATTTTGCTCTGTTGACTAATGAGTTTGCCAACCACTGCCATAGAGTAACACCTGTTAGAAGGCATAGGCCAGAAAAAGGTGCTAAAGCCAGAAAAAGGGGCCCTCAGCTGCAGTTAGTCACCCAGACTCCAACATTAAACATAGGCTGTATCCATGCTGCTCTGACCAAGGACAGTGAAGAGGAGCACACCAATGGGGCCTCGTTAAGCTGTACTCAGGCATGTCATAAGGATTTGTGAGTAATCAACTTCCTGTGTGATTCTTGCAACTAATTTGTGTAACGGTCATGTGTCATGTCTTTTCTCCAGTGGCAATTGGTCTCAGTAGCAATACGTAGAATTCCTCATAGCCGCCTCAAGAGTAGTGTCAAAGAGGCTGCCAGCCCTGCTGTTAAGCAGGAGTGTTCCACTGCACAAGGAAGTTGAATCGGGGACACTTGATCGACATAGAGCTTGGGCTCTACTGGGACAGACCTGGTTCCTTTCCTACAACAGTGACAGGACCTGAATTTTGGTGTAAGCCAAAACACACCTCAGCCTAAGTCACTTACCTATCCAGCACAGTTGTAAAATCATAATCTAGAACATAAAAACACAACTAAGCTACAGAAAAAGAAAAAGGAGTAAATAAATATAGGAGTTATGATAAGGGCCAAAACGTTACCAAACAAAACAACATAAACAGAACGTTGGTGCTTTTAACAGTCCAAAATGACGTAGGTAAGCATACCGGGGGACATCAGCTCCCTCACTCATACATACACCATGTTTCTGCATATTCTCCTGCCACACACAACCAAACTAGTTTGCCCACATAGTCCGTAAGTACAATGCTAATGGCATAAGCTGAAACACTCACAGCTCAACTTTTTTAAGTTTTTATGGGAGTGAGCGTCATAAACCCAAAATGTTATATGCCAAGACTGTCATAACCCGAGAACCAGTGTACATCTGTACTTTATACATGAGAACTAATGGTAAAACATAAACCAATATTAGAGTGTAGTATGATTATTTCAATTTTTCCATGATGCTTGGAAGAAACAGAATCTTTATAGAAACAGATTAAAAGAGAAACTACCAAGTAGACAAACTCACTTTGAGATGTCTTCAACCAGCTTGGCGTGTCCACCACTTAAAGCTAAGTCTAGAGGGGTGGCGCCCTCTTCATTGGGTAAAGCCAAGGTCTGGACTCCCCCCGGGAGACACACGAGGAACTGGGAAAGCTTAGGCAGGCCCCACCGCACAGCCAGGTGTAGGAGAGTCTCTCTGTGAAGAGCCACTGAAAAGAAGACAAGCATATATTAGTCTCTCTGTTTACAAACTTACAAACTTTGTCTCCTACATTTTGTCAGAGACCGTGTATTAGATGTAATAAGAATGGCAAACCTGGAAGAAAGGATCAGAAGTATCTAATTCAAATACCTCACATTACAGACACCGAGAGGTCAGTGATTTACTTAAGGTCAGGTAGCTGGCAGGTGCTGGAATCAGATCAGCTCGTTGCTGGTGTGATGCCCTTCCCAGCCACTGCGGTGCACAGTCACATCGCCTTTCACTCATGTGCAGTCTAGTCACCCAGGGAAAAAGGGATAGGAACGGACCCCCCTTCAGAAACAGGTACTGTCTGGGGAGACGGTGCTGCTCCAGCAGGGCAGCTCTGAGAGGCCAGCACTGGAAGCAGCTTCCGTGTCCACCATCTTTCTCAGAGGTGCTACCCACAGTGAGGAAGTGGGACAGAAATGGGCTTCATATGCCCAGAAAACTGGGGACCCTGGTTCTCCTCAAACTTCATGGTGGTGCTTTCATCCATCTAGTAGATCTGTGGGATTATACAATGTTGCCAAAGCTGCTGCAGCTCCTCTCCTGGCTGCTCTGTGTCTTGATTTCATTGCAGTGTTTACCACTCTATATTATGGTTGTTTCCTACATGTATCATCTTACAGGTGAAAAGGGTCCTTGAAATTTTTTTCTTTTTTTTTTAAGTTTTTTGGGGTTTTTTCTTTTATTAATTTTCAGTGGGGTGACATTAATAAATCAGGGTACATATTTTCAAAGAAAACATCTCCAGGTTATCTTATCATTCAATTATGTTGCATACCAATCACCCAAAGTTAAATTGTCCTCTGTCACCTTCTATCTGGTTTTCTGGGTCCTTGAAATTTTTTAATCCTAACATCCAGCATCCAACCTGGAGAAATGAAGTCATTTGGTATTTGTGGAGTTGAGTGTCAACTGACTGTTAAAATCTCACTGATTTGCATATGTTTAAATTGCCTGATTTGTATAGAGTTTGTACACCTGTGTTTTTACTGCAATGACCCAGTGCCTGGAACACAGGTGGCTCATGATAAATATCACATTGGAAATATGTAAAAGAATAAATTTGCCTTCATTTAGAAAAGCCTAGGCCTGTGAACTCCATAGCTATCAAGACACGTGTTAAAACAAGCCTAACCCTAGCCTGACCAGGGGGTGGCACAGTGGATAGAGCGTCGGACCGGGATGTGGAAGACCCAGGTTCGAGACCCCGAGCTCGCCAGCTTGAGCGCAGGCCCATATGGCTTGAGCAAAAGCTCGCCAGCTTGGACCCAAGGTCGCTGGCTCCAGCAAGGGGTGGCTCAGTCTGCTGAAGGCCCGCGGTCAAGGCACATGTGAGAAAGCAATCAATGAACAACTATGGTGTCGCAAGGGCAACGAGAAACTAATGATTGATGCTTCTCATCTCTCTCTGTTCTTGTCTGTCTATCCCTCTCTCTGACTCTCTCTCTGTCCCTGTAAAAAAAAAAAAAAAAAAACCAAGCCTAACCCTAACAAACATGAAAATTCTAACATTCAAGAACAAGTGTGCAGTAAGAATCTGAGTTATACACACCCTTCAGTTAAGTAATGTTTGTGACTGTGTTTGATATCCAGACAACACGGTATCACACTGGGGTGACAGGCTTGAGAGGGAGGGATCTGGTCTATCTTTCTTCCTACTACAGTGCCTGGCACAGGCCATGTACTCTATAAATATTTGCTTATAGAATGAATGAACAGATGACCATTGGCTCTTTCCCAGGTGAGTACTTGTGGAAGTCAGTATTGCTTTAATACCTAAAGCAATTTGGATCTACAGCTTCTTTAGAGCAGATCTCATTCTTAGTTCTGCCTCTGGTATCTCTTGACTAAACTCAGACACAAACTATGCACTCCAACACACAAATTAGACCCGAGGACAAAAACTACCGACTGCTCCACACAGCTTACCGTCCGCATTAACATGATTTTACTATCCCATTGTCTTTAGTAGCATAACTTTGCTATCCACCTACTTACCCAGGTAAATGACTGTCCGCTACGGGAACTTCCTTTAAAACCCATCAACTCTTTTTATATATATATACATATATATATACAAATATGTTTAATTGTTTGGAGTGACAACATATAATGGCTTTTTTAACTGTTTTCTTAATTTTTTTTTAATAAACCCATCAACTTTTCAACAGTTTTTAAGCCCTAAAACCTGTTTATTATATAAAGATCATTACCTAATCCTAATCAAATTCCCCTCCCTGCCCATTACCCCCTATCAGCTCTCCTCTGCATTAAAAGACCCTCGTTAAATCAAACTTCAAGCTCTCAATAAATTCCACTCCCCCTTACCCACTGGAGACACTGCGCAGGCTCTGTGGAGGTGGGGCTCCCCTCTACCACAGAGCAGGACACACTCAGCTTTGTCTCACCACTGGTGGTGGTGATGCTGTTTGTGGAGCCAGCATCCAACAAAGCCCTAGTTTGAAAGAACCAGGAAATACTCCACTGATCATAGGTACAAAAGAAAACTGCATAGTTTACAATTTTAATTAATTTATACTGCTATTTCTAAATCTAGATAAGTAAAATGTAAACCCTTATATTTTAAATATGTAAATGAGCTGTCCCATTGTAATGACACTGACTTTAGTATGTATTTCCTCCACCATCCATCTGTGTGACACAGTACAGACTCTGAACCTCGTAAGGTGGCATCTGAAATGTCAAAACATCTAAAAACAGAAAAGGTGGTGCATCCCTGCCAAGCATTTTATTATACTTGATATCTTCAAAAGAACTATGTTGGCTATTAAATAGCTTATCTTTAATTATTCTATTCTTTAAACTTTTACCTTTAGGCCTATTTCATTTGAAAGTAGGGTTTTTATTCTTAGAGGATTCCCAACAAGGAATGTTTGATAACATTTCCATTTGTTTCCTTCAATAATTATCAGGAAGAGGGTTGTTAGGATCAGGTAACAAAACAAACACACACAGGTACACTCCCCAACATGCCTGTCAACCTGAGCCTATATAGCCAGCCATAATAGGATGGAATTTTAAAGTCATCAATCCCAATTTGTATCTGTTGAGAATGTCCCATGGTTATATAGCAGACAATTTTCTTCCAAGAAAAAAATATCAACAAAAGGGAACATCCAAACCTTTTGCATTCCCTTTTAAATTAACACCACTAATAAAGGTAATGATGTCGACCATGTCAATGGTACTCCCTACATCTGCTGGGGAGTACCTAATACCCTCAAAGCTCAGGTGTAGTTCACTGTATTCAGCCTGACCAACAGTGTGAGCGTGGGGGAAAGCTGTTGGCTTGACCAAGAGAGCTTCTCCATAGCCTGTTCTGACAGTTCAGCTCCTCATTCTCTCCTTATGCGCTCCAACCTCACATCTTGTTCACAGTAAACACATGGGACTGAATTATACCCCTACCCCCTCCTTCTTCCAGAACCTACTCACTTCCTGGGGAGATGAGAAGGCAGGGGAAGAGAGACCTTCTAATGTTTGAATAAAATAAATAATGAAAAGCTGAGCAAAATGTTTTAAGAGAGTGCTTTTTCATTTAGTGTAAAAGTTTAGAGAACAGAGTCAGACAAACAGCTTGAAATAGGAAACATCATTATATATATATATAAATTATTCTGCTTGTTACAGAGTTTCAAATTCTAAAACCAGTCAGGAAAACAAACTTTGAAAAGAGTTATACAATTTGGCAGAGGTAGAGGTGTTCAATTAAAATGAAATCGTTTTTTTCCCCAAATAAATAGGTCTCTTCCTGTTAGTTGGTGCCAGGAATTATCTGATCTAATTGAAACTACAACAGAATTACTACGAATAGCTCTAACGGCAAACATTAAAAGACTTGACCTGTGGCCTGACCTGTGCTGGCACAGTAGATAAAGCATCGACCTAAAACACTGAGGTAACCAGTTTAAAACCCTGGGCTTGCCTGGTCAAGGCACATGTGGGAGTTGATGCTTCCTGTTCCGTTCCCCCTTCTCTCACTCTCTTTCTTCTCTCCTCTCTAAAATGAATAAATAAAATCTTTAAAAAAAAAAAAAAAAAAAGGTCTGACCTGTAACATCCTGGGAGCATAGTCACCCAGACACACAAAGGAACTGAGCAGGCTGTGCTATTCAATCAACATCCCCATCAGGTCCTAAACAGATAGAGGCTCACCTGCCCAGACAGGGTCCATGCCCCTTTCTCTACCAGTTCTTAGTTTTCTGCCTGGAAAATGAAGCTGTCACAGCAAAGACCCAAGGTCCTTAGAGTGTTCACTTCTGCCCTGGACTTTTCAGGATAAAGGATGTATGAAGTATATCACACACCAAGAGACCTGCCACAGTGCCGGAGACACAAGAGCAGTGGGGGAGGAGGGCAGTATGATTATTACTTAAGGAAAAAAATGATTTTATTTACTGTTCAGCCCAAATTTAGGGTCATTATCATATGTATAAAAGGTTTGAATATGCCTTTCAATTAGCAAAAAATTCAGGTAGGAAGATTGAAAAATAGATTGCCCTCGTAAACTCACATTCATTACTAGAGAAAATACAAATTATAAATTAGTGCAACCACTTCGGGAAACACAGTGGCACAATCTAATAAAATTTTAAGAAACTAATGTCTCATGACTGAGCAATTCCATTCCTTCATACAAAGCCTAGTGAGGATTGTGCTTTTTATACATCAGAAAACATGCTTAAAATATAAAATGGTTAAAAATAGAAGTGATCTTAATTTGTATCAACAATAGAATAAGTTGCAATATAATCATACATTAGTATTCTAACAAATAAAAATTAGAGATTCACATAAAAGACACTAAGAAATATAATATTGAAGAGAAAAAGAATATACTAAATACATATCAATTAATATGAAGTTTAAAAAAGTGAAAACTAAACCTTATTACTTATGGATACATAAACAGTAAAACTATAAAGGAAAGCAAGGAAATGGCTCCTATAAAAAGTCAGCATAATACTTCTGAGAGGAAAAAGGAAATGTGAGTGGAAAGGGAGGAGGGTAGTGGGGCTTCTGGAGTCCAACAGTATCTGCATGTCTCTTCTCTACTTTGCCCCCACTCACCTAAACACACAGTTGTGTTCAAGGTCCTCCCAGAAAAATTAGAACAGAATTTCTGGGGTGGAGTCCAAGCACCAATATTTTCTGAAGATTCCCAAGTGAATCCTATGCAAAGTCAGGGTTGGGCTTTCCTACCTTAAATAAATAAGTGGTTAACAAAAAATATATATCTATGCTTTCTTTTTATACCTCTGTCTTCTCAATGAGCTCTTAAAATCTCTTAGGCAAAAGTTTCACCAATGAATAAGAACTAAGAATCATTGGTTGTGACTTTTGCCAGTTATTTTTAATTCATATAAGTTGCTGCTAAGCCAGGATACAGCCTTAAATCTTTAGCAAAATATTAAAATTATTAAATTATTTAAAGTATTAAAATTTTAAAGCTGAAATATCATGGGGACAATAATCTAGAAGCAAATGATATTTTAAAACACAAGATAATTCAGATGTAGTGCTACATTGTAGGATTTAGTAATGTTGCATAACTCCTGATTAGAACCACTGAAATGTATTCAACACTGTAAGTTTATGAAGAACAATGCTTTTTATTCACATAAATCCAGTTCATTAAAATAAGTTCTCTTCCACAAAACCACACCTAAGTATATATTTCATCAAGTTCTCAATTTGTGCATCTAAGTCATTCAGTATCTAAACACTGAATGAAACAACTACTACCATGTTTCCCTGAAAATAAGATAATGTCTTATATTAATTTTTGCTCCTAAAGACATGCTAGGTCCTATTTTCAGGGGGTGTATTATTTTTCCATGAACAAGAATTCACATTTATTGTTGAACAAAAAAAATCAACATTTATTAATATACTGTAGTCATGTCATCACAAACATCAGCATTACCAGCCAAACTCTGAATTCCATCAAGAATTTCTTGTGACTCTATTTCCATGTACAACAGTCTACCCTGTTTCCCCATAAATAAGACAGAGATTCACATAGAAGACACTAAGAAATATAATATTGAAGAGAAAAAGAATATACAAAATAGGCAGGTCTTACATTAATTTTTGCTCCTGAAGACGTGCTAGGTCTTATTTTCAGGGGAGGTCTTATATTTCTAAGCTTGAAAAAAAATTGCACTAGGTCTTATTTTCGGGTGATGTCTTATTTTGGGGAAAAAAGGGTATTATAACCACGAAGAAACTCCATTTTTTTAACATGACCCTTTCTCCTTTCTATCCATCCACTCCCTTCCTTCATCTTTAAGCCCTTACTATATCACATTCTGGTCAGTACCAAACTGTCTTAAGAACAAAGCCTCAGACCTGTTGACCATAGAAACAGAATTTCCTCAAACTAAAGATAACATTAGCCTCAAGCACATGACCCTACAAAGCACACCCTCAGGAAACCAGACATAAAATTCCATGGCTGATATCAGACCTGATACAATGATCAGCTCCTCTGTACAGTGGCCCAAACCAATCAGTAGAGTCCATGATCCCAATATTTAAGTCACCATAATTAATGACTTTCCCCTATACAACCCATGCCCTGGAAGCCATCAGGGAGCCAGGTCTTTTAGCATTTGCTTCCCTATAACTCTAGGCTTGGTACCATTTCCTCAACTAATAAACCTCTACTTTCTTTGCTTCAAACTCCTGTTTCCATCTAATTTGGCTTTGATGCATGCAAGTGAATGGACCCTTTTACTCAAGTAACATTATATGGCAGGCCCTGCAGATGAGAGATGGGTGAGGTCCTTGCCTTTGAGAAGCAGTCGGTCTATTTTTGTTCAGAATAAAATACATATCTGACCTGTGAAATCACTGTCTGATGACTACGATTCTAGGCTTCTCACAAAGCATATGAGCAGAAATGAGGAAACACTGTGACCTACAAGGAAACTGCTCTGCAGGTTAATTCAACCTACAGCACATATCCCAACTTGAAAATTTAAAGATGTTTATAAAATGCCACAATAATGATGAGTAAAAAGAGAATGAAAAGAAATTACCAAAATGTACATGGAGAGGTGAAGAGAGAAACTGGCATAAACATCACACACAATCTCCTATTTTTTTTTCAGGGCTCTCAACGAGAATGGAAGGAGAGGTCACCTCTATGGCTTCTTGTATTTAGATAGCCCAGTCAGGGCTTTGGTATGTGTATAAACAAACCAGCCTCCCATGCAAGATATGAGGTTGGGGACTCCAGGATAGGAATTACAAATATAAACATGCTCATAGGACAGGACACCCTCATGGAGCAGGACACCAACATGGCTGGCATGGTTGGATTATAAAGCCAAAGGGTAGAAGAGAAGTGAAACAAGCAAAATGGCAGGTGTTAGTTTCTTGAATCTTCTTTTCTATATTGCATGCATTTGGGACACGCAGATTACTACCACCCTCAAGTGCAAATAATCTGAGAGGACACCAATCACACACACAATTAATTATTCCAGAAAATCTGCATTGTGATATACAATACTGGAATGCATTCTAGATTTTGCATCTCATACAGGCTGGTTATACTTCCTTTTACCTCAAGGAATGAGTACTAAATCAACTGAAACACTGAAAAGTCTTTATCAGCTCTGGTGGGATAGCTTGATTGGCTAGAGCATTGTCCCAATGCACAGAGGTTGTTGGTTTGATCTCCAGTCAGGGAACATACAGGAACAGATTGATGTTTCTGTCCCTCTCTCTCTCCTTTCTTCTCCTTCTAAAATCAATACAATAAACATTTTTAAAGAAGTCTTTATCAGATTTCAAAGATGGCAATCTAATTTCTGGCCTTTACATCTCCAGACTGAATTAGAAAATATGAAATTAACACAAGATATTAAGAATCCAGACACAGCACTATATAGTGCAAAGGGGAGCAGATGACGGGTGAAATGTTTGGCTTTAAACATGCATAGACTTAGCTTTGAGAAAACCACTTCATTCTCAAGTTATTTAAGTCACTTGACCCGTCAGAGGAAAGTGCAGTCTGCCCAGTCTCCTACTTGGATTGTCAGGGGGCTGTCATATAAATACTCTACGGGTCAAAGTTCTCAAAAACTAGGAAAGCCAGTAATGGAGGATGTATAGATCATATACATTTGTTTGATCTTTTAAAACAGAAAAAAATACAATAAACAATCACTAAAATGATATGTGGTATATGTGGAACAGTTTTACTCAGGTTATGATTTAAAAGCATAATCTAAGGCAGTGGTTCTTAACCTGGGTTCTATCGCACCCTAGGGTCGGTCTCCGGGGTTCAGAGAAGCCTCTGCCGCGGAGGCCAGAATAAAGTAATACCGTAATTTGTTGTGAGTTCATGCACTTTGTTGGTTTTGTTCTTTGAGCAAGGTGATGTTCATGCACGGCTCATTTTGTGCACCAGTAAAAAAACATATACCTATGTCTTGAATTTGCAAAAAAAAAAAATCATATTTTATTTATCACTAAAGAAGGGTTTGGTGAATGTGCATATGAAACTGGTTGGTTCGGTACCTCACAAAAGGTTAAGAACCACTGCTCTAAGGGAACGGCTTGTGAGGTGCTGTAATTACATCGGTGTAAGACACCAGCCATGGCACTGCAGCAAAGGTGCTGCAGCCTGTGCCTCAGGCAGCAGGTGACCATTAGGTGTCATCAGAAGTGATTAAGTCATACACCCTTTCCAGACTGTGCAGAGATACTGTTTTTTCATTTATCAATATTTCTTCAAGGCTATGATTTGTATCCACCATTCACTCCTTAGACATTTACTGCCAGCCTAACTATGCCAGGCATTCTCTGCTCTCCTCGCACACCACAGGCACCACCAGCAGACGCTCTGGGAACCCTGCTCTGTTTCAGAGACAAATGAAGTACAGTGCAATCTAAATGTATTAGTGACTGGCAGAAAACGGCAGACTCATCACATCTTGGAAATGGCCTTTGGAAGTCTGCAGTGTGAGTCTGATATTAGGTCCAACCAGAACACGGGCCTGTCCTCTGAGGCCAGGCAGGATCCATCAATGCCTGTGTACTGACAGCCAGAGCTACCAGTCCAAGAGCCCAGACTGAGAAATTCTAAACTCTGTGGACTTGAGCTACAATTTCAATTGATGAAAGAAAAAGTATCCTTTTCCTGAAGAGCTCAATTTTATATTAAGTTCTTTACTGCCAGAATAACCATTCCTTAAAAATGAAAAGCTATAAAAGGGATAGAAGACAAAACATTTTTAAATTAAGGATTTAAAACATCACAAATGGCCTGACCAGGAGGTGGCGCAGTGGATAGAGCGTCGGACTGGGATGCGGAGGACTCAGATTCGAAACTCCAAGGTCACTGGTTTGAGCATGGACTCATCTGGTTTGAGCAAGGCTCACCAGCTTGAGCCCAAGGTCGCTGCCTTGAGCAAGGGGTCACTCATTCTGCTGTAGCCCCTCCCCCCCGGTCAAGGCACATATGAGAAAGCAATCAATGAACAACTAAGGTGCTTCAGTGAAGAATTGATGCTTCTCATCTCTCTCCCTTCCTATCTGTATCTGTCCCTCTCTCTGTCTCTGTCACAAAAAATAAAATAACATAAAATAAAATAAAATCTTTGCAAATGATACAGATTTGTATACATGTACATGGCCGAGTAAGACAATCTTACCCATATGCCATTGGACCTAGTTCAAAAAACACATTCTGTCTAACACTAGCACTTATCCAACGGGTTACCTTAGCAATTGAAGGAATATAATACCAGTTTAAATGTCAGAGAAGAAAGTGTGGGGATATCTGTCCCTTTTAGATACTATCCAGTGATAGAAGGCTAGAAAGTAACACGACTGCTCAAAAAACATCAAGATTTTCAAGAGAATCATAAAATCCCAGAACCAGTCAATGTCCATAATGCATTAATTTCAAAACTCCTAAGATAAGGTTTTTTAAAACCTGGAAATCTGTATTTTGTAATAAAGCTGTCCTTTATGGGTTTCCTACCCACTGGTATTTCAACCGACACTATTTCAAATTTGCTGTCCAGGACAATGTTTGGGGGCAGAAAAACAAAGATGACATTTCACATAGTCTGTGGGCCAAGTCTTATAATTCAGTAGCCATTCCCAGGGTAATAAGCCTGGAAACACAAAGTTGGGGCCAACCTAAAGAACCATGCTACTGAGCCTCGCTCCATTTTCTTTCTAGTTCTATAGCCAGAAAATGGTATTCAAGGATAAAAACATCAGCCAAGCTCCTTTTCAAGTGTTAAACAAATCTTGCTTCTTACTAGTTACAGATCTCTTTCCTCTGCTCAAACAAAGATAAACATATCTCTCTGTGACAAACACTGCTGGCCCGCACATTCCCTTTTCCTGTTGCCTAGAAAGAAGGTGATGGTTTCGGGTATGTGATTTGAAACAAGATGTAGATGTCACAGAAATTTGGCAATTCCCACCAACTCTTTCATAATGAACTGCTAATTCTTACTTAATGGCTTTTCCTGCAGATAAGAAGAAATATTATGACTGCTCTTTAAACTCCTTAAGAGAACACTAAACCATCAAGACACATTTTAACAGTTGCTAAATAACCCCTACTCTTATAAACTTTCTTCCAAATTCCTTTTGGCCCTCTGCATTGCTTTTCCTTTCTTTCTGTTAGTTCTGAAGTGTAGAAAAACAAATATTCTCCTTCAAAGGGAACTAACTTATGAAGACTATTAATAAAACAAAGCATCATGCTAACCACCCTTCTTCATAATAGTAGCATCACATTATATAACTATATATATATATATATAGTATTAAAGTCAGGTCTATAACAAGGTTTCTAGTTTTCTTTGAGTTCACTATTCATTCTGCCATGACTTATTTTTGCATAAGTACTCTACTTGTACTTACCCTTATAACATGAACTGTGCAACTAATAAACCATTTCTCTAATTTCTGCATTCAAGTTATGTCTATTGTGATTGCTATAACTCCATTGATGTTTCTTGCACAGTAAGGAGCATACTCTTAATGTGATCTTTGCAATCAATAATTAAGACAATAAATTCCCTAAGCCATCCTCAGTAGGTCCTACTGGTTTCAACAATTAATTCTCCTTAGGGACAGTTCTCCAACTAGCCATACACCTACAGAATGAAAAGTTGGCTCTCTAAATACATCAGCTGTGTTTAAATTTATGTCCGACACAGGCCTACATAAAAGTTGCAAAAGCTCAATTGGCTTACCCTAAAATATTCTTCCATTCATAGAATTGATTAGAATGGCAAGGGAAAATTTAACTCTTCAAACTTAACAAATCAATCTAACATAAATTTTTCTTTGTTTTTACTAAAGAGTTTAATATTTGCCCAGCAGATTTAACTCATGGTATCACTTTAAATGTTTTCCCAACAGGAAGGAAATGGTAACTCTTTGATGGGGTGGAGTTGTTAGCTGATGATATGGTGGTAGTCATTTTGCAATATAGAAATGTGTCAAATCAACATATTGTATACCTTGAAATTATACAATGTTATATGTCAATTACATCACAAAAACTGGGGGGAAAACAGGCATTGTTATGTTTTTATAATGTGGTATAATGAAGAATTCCATCTCTTCTACAAGAACTTCAGCCTATGAGTAGACCTCTGAACATATGAACTACTTTTACCTAAAGAACTGCAAAATGGCACAAATCAGTTTTTCAAAATAGTAGTAATTTACTCTAAGAAAAAAATCTTAAATCTGGAAATCTTTGCTATTTAAATATATATATTTCTATATGGCTTTTTAAAGCAAGTGGGTCCTATTTTTTCCCTCTTAAATCAGAAAGCATAAACAGCTCCTCTCTCTTCCATTGGGAGAGGAGCTAGTCTGTTCCCGGGAGCAATGCAGTCAGTCCCCTGAGATGGCATCTGTAATCACCTTGGGCTCTTTACTCAAATAGCAGCCTCCCCAGTGGAGATGGAAAGCTTGGCACTTGCCAGCCATGCTGAGCAGCTGGGAACACAAATGAAGGAAAGTAATTCAGTTAAGTTGGAAGCGAAAGGAAGGAAAGATTTTAGCTGAAAAGTTGTCTGAGCACCAACAGAATAAAACAGAAAAATATCCCAGTTAACCTAATTTTCAAAAGTATGTCATTCTTTGAGAAAGGCTTCTGTCAAAACAAAACAAAACAAAAATCCTAGCAAAAGTACAAAACAGATAAATTATGAAATTTTATTGAATAATTATTATATAAATATTCAAAGTTTTACTGCAAATTTGGGGTCCTGAGGCCCTGTAAAAGCTTTTATTAGGAAAGCTTCTTCACAGAAAGAATGGGTTTAATTTTACAAAACAGGAATCCAATTTTATTTATGGCACAAAATTGAATAAGACCCGGGATATTTCCTTCCCTAGAACACATAACGAAGTTGCATTATGAATAATGACGGGTAAGATTCAGAGCCAAGAAAAGGCTCTGCTTTTCTTTATGAGACACAGAGTCTATTACAACTCTGGGCTTTCTCCAGGATCTCTGGCCTTCCTGATAACTCTCAGTGACTGAAAGGGGTGGGGGGATTTATTATAAAATGCAAGGAAATACAGTAATGCTTCAATCAGACTTTTCCATAGCAAAGTCATTACAGAAATCAATACTCATTCCATAACATCCATTTATATCCCCTCAAAATATAAACAAATACACATAAATAAGTTTTAATAAGTGTGAATGAATAGTGAGGCTTTAAGTAGTTTTTGGATAAGTGTTAGAAGAAATAATTACTTGAAAAAAAACTGTTTCCACTTATGATGTACCTCCCACTAATATATGATAAATTGCTGTGGGCCCCTTACCTCAGTATATTTCTGTTTTTGTTACTGTTACTCATTTACCTTGAAGAAAAGCAACATTAATGAAATATGTACAGTAGAATAGGCTGCATTGAACACATGAGTGATTCTAAACTGCTTAGAGTAAAACTCTACTAAATTGAAGAAGAGAAACCAAAATGGTGACACAGAAGTCTCCTAAACACCCCCTGTCCCATTAAAGCACCAAATCAATAGCTATACATGGAGAAATTTCCTGAGAGAAATCTAGAAACTACCTGAATGACTCTATATGTAAGGTGAATGGGAAGATGCCCACATCAATGGTAGGAAAGGCTGAGACATGCTCTCATCATGAACTCCATCCTCCACACAGAGCCAAACAATCTGGAGGGAATGCCCAACTCCCAGCTTCTCCCTAAGTAGCAAAGGTTTTGGATCACACATCTTTTAAGGCTCCCACCTAAGGGACAGGCCCCAAAATACTTCACTCTAAAAGCCAAAGAGATTTGTATCCACATGTCCAACAGGACTATAGCAAACAAAAAAGCAGTTCTTAATGGTCACATAAGCTTACACAATGGCTATCTCAGTGTAGAAGGAGGAGGCCAAAACACCCATCTCCCAGTATTTCACTGGAAATGTTTGACCACATACTAGCTATTGCCTGAGGGTTCAGTTTCTAATTAGCATGCACCTAGGGGCTGGCTGGATCCTGAGCCTGTGGGCACTTCCTCCCTTCTCAGTCCAGCTTACACTAACAATAAAGCCAGATCACCAGCAACTCTCTGGAAGGATCTTGTATACATGTCTTGTGCCACCCAAGGGACAGGCTCCTGGATCACCCAGCTCTGATAACCAATTGGGCTTGCTTTCTCAAGGACTATAGTGGATAAAGCAGCAGTTAATGCGTGCATACCTGAGTACCTATTACAGCTATTCCATCAAAGTTCATCACAGAAGGAGCAAGCAAAAAAAAAAAAAAACAGCTCCCACTCTTTCCCTGGAAGAGGTTAATTGCATATTTTCCCAGTTTCTAACTTCTAGTCAACCCAAACCTAGTGTTGACTGAGATCCTCCCCTTCGGGGCACTAATGGGTCTTGGCACACCCTGAAGTACTGGGGCTACTAAGAACAAAGACAGCACCTTGAACAACCACAAAGGCTTAAGAGGCAACAAGGAGCTTGAGCTGGGCTGATCAATGAGGTTCATCTCCTACACAAGACCAGTCTGTCAAAACTAGGAGAGGTACTTCTTTTATCTGACGCACAGAAACAAACAAAAAGTCAAAGAAAATGAAGAAATGGGAGCATGCATTCCAAATTTTAAAAGTCTCTAGAAACTGATTTTAATGAAATGGAGATAAGTGATTTATCTGATAAAGAGTTAAAAATAATGGTCTTAAAGATGTTCACCAAGGTGAGGAGAACAATGCATAAACAAATGATTTCAACAAAGAGACAGAAAATATGAAAAAGCACCAAACAGAAATCACATAGCTGAAGAACATAATCACTGAAAGGAAAATTACAATAGAAGGGTTCAATAGCACACTACATCAGTGGAAGAAAGGATAAGCAAACTTGAAGACAGTGTAGTAGAATTCATTCACTCAGAGGAGCAAAAAGAAAAAGGAGTATTACCCTGTCTCTTAACACTGATGGTATAGAAAATTTCATTATAAGTCCAGGCTTTAGGCAATGTAACCTCAAATACTATAAACTGCTCTTTTAGAAACCCTAAAAAAGTTCCTAGAAATCCTCAAGGAATTGCTTATAATAGCAGAATTTATTCCTTTGCCTATAGCTTTATTTGTTCAGACCAACTGCAATTTGCTTTCCACATATGTACATACAATATATTCTCTATATATGGTAATCCACTGGTATAAAGTCAACTCATTCTGAGAACTTAGTATATTCAGACACTGTTCTAGAAGCTTCACCATACATTATCTAATTTAACCATCACAACAAACCAGTGAAGTAGATACTATTAATGCCTTGTTTTAGAAATTATAACATTGTGGTATGAGAATATCATATGCCAGGGATGTCTCATTTCCAGGAAGCAGCAGGACCAGGGTTTGAACCTGGCTCCAGAGTACATATTCTTAATGCCTGCAACAGTAGAATTGCTCTTACACAGAATACAATATTTCACCACAAAAAGGAACTGCTCCAGTTTTCCTCTTGTAAAAAATATATGTATCTATGTAAGTATGGCAGAGAGGTCAGAAAGAATCTCTTGGTGGCATAACTCAGGCTGGAATAAGGATATGGATAAACCAAAGGTCATGATAGATGGAAGCTTGGAAAACAAGAATACATCTCCAAACAGCAATGCAAATGGCAATAAAATGACCCTTAGCTACTTGGGGTAACCCAGTGTTCTCCAAACTTATTTGATCACATCTCTAATCACAAAAATAATCGAACATGCACTTCCAACAGAGAGTATACACACTACATGCTAATAAGTCAGCTCCAACTCCTGGCGACCCTGTGAATGAGTGATGTCCACAATGCCCTGTTTTTAACAGCCTTGCTCAGAAAATTGCATGCATATAATTTTGTTAATCCACAGACTAAAGATTAAGACATCTTAATTTATTTCTAAATTTTGGGATGAAAAATAACTATAGCATGTGGGTAACATAAATCCCATTTTGGAGACTCTTAGTTTAACCTATTTATGTACAATGTTTCACGCTATCAACACTCTGCCATTTCACAGAGGCACAAACTGAACCCGTGCAGACTCCATGCAGCTATGCTGAGGGAGTTGCTCACTAGAAAAGGAGCCCTGAGATTGATCTGCATCTGCCTCTATGTGAGGCTTTCAAGGTGTTCACACACACACACATACCTCTGTGTGTGTGTGTATTTTCTTTTTCTCTTATATATGTATATAGGAGAATTAAAACAGCAATACAGCCTGACCAGGCCACGGCACAGTGGATAAAGCATTGGACTGGGATGCAGAGGACCCAGATTCAAAACCCCAAGGTCACCGGCTTGAGTGCAGGCTCATCCAGCTTGAGCATGGGCTCACCAGCTTGAACACAGGGTCGGTGGCTTGAGTGTGGGATCATAGACATGACCCCATAGTCACTAACTTGAGCCCAAAGGTCAATAGCTTGAAGCCCAAGGCTGCTAGCTTGAGCCCAAAGGTCATTGGCTTGAAGCCCAAAGTCACTGGCTTGAGCAAGGGGACACTTGGTCTGCTGTAGCCCCTCCCCTTAAGGCACATATAAGAAAGCAATCAATAAACAACTAAGGTGGCGCAATGAAGAATTGATGCTTCTTATCTCTCTCCCTTACTGTCTCTCTGTCCCTATCTGTCCCTCTCTCTTATTCTTTCTCTGTCTCTGTCAAAAATAATTAATAATAAAGAAAAAACAAACAGTGCTACATAGGATGTGCAATTTCTTAAAGGTCTAAGGATAAAATCTCCATTCATTCAACAAATACTTGAGCATCTTTTAGGCTCCAAGCCCTTTGCTAGGTCCTTGGGGATAATGGTGAGCAGGGCAGACAGCACCCACTCTTTCAGGGACATCACCCCTGCATGCATATCCATCAATCATACAGTGTAAGTGCAACACACAGGAGAGTCAGGCATAGCTTAACACAGAACTAGGCTTATGACTTCTCCCATTTGAGGTCTTAAGAAATAAGAAACATTCTTAAGTTCCCAGGAGAGTTTTAGTATAATCTTCATCAAAGGAAAAAAAACAGATCCTCTCTGAATGTAGCTATAGCCTTATGATTATGTTTACAAAAAATCATTCCTTTATCTAGAATAGTGCATTTAATGTTGTCCATGAGCAAATTTAAACCAACCTATAACCAAATTTTATCAGGAAGCAGAAACTTTTGAAAAAAGCATTATCCAACCACAAAACTAAAGTCATGGGAAAGATACAGAAGAGCAGCAATAGTATAACGCCCATGTACAAGATGCTTCCATGTATAAGACACACCATACTTTGGGGGCCTGAAATGTGAAAAAGAAATGTATTATATAAAGTTATTGAACTCAAGTTTTATTCATCATAAAATTCATACAACTCCTCCTCACTGTCAAAACTTTCATCCATTAGCTTGTCCTCATCTGTGTCTGATGACAAATCGCTGTCTTCATATATTGCCTCGTCCTCAATTCCATCTATGGCAGTTAAAATGCCACACTTCTTAAATGACTTGACAATGATCTCTATCTTGATATTATCCCAGGATCTTTGCACCCAGGTATAGACTTCTCCTATAGTTGGTTTCTTCGCTCTTCCTGCTAGTGTCAAATTGTCCCCAGAAGACTTTATCCATTGGTTCCATTCGTCTCTCATGGCAGCTATGAAGGCTTTGTTAATGCTGACATCAAGTGGTTGGAGCTGAAATGTCAAGCTTCCAGGTAAAACAACAACTTTTGTTTTTTGCTCTGCAGCAATCTTCTTCGTGTTTTTTGTTATGTGTGCCCTGAACTGATCAAGCACCAATAGGGCAGGTTTGCGTAAGAGCCCACCTGGTCTTCTTCTCCAAACTTCCTCAAACCAGATCTTCATCCCATCCTGACCCATCCAACCCTTGTCCTGAACATGAACAATCACTCCTCAAGGAATGTGTTCTTTTAGCACTGTTTTGCATTGGAAAATCAGCATAGAAAGAGGCTTGGTTCTATCGATACAACAAGCTAGAACAACTGTATAATGGCTCTTTTCATGTCCACTTGTCTTCACAGTTACAGTTTTCACCTCCTTCTTATCAACTGTTGTGTTACTTGGGACATCAAATTAAAGGGGAATTTCATCCATATTTGCACACTGTCCCAACTCAAACTGATGTGTCTTCTGACACTGAATGACAAAATGATGAAACTCAAGGACCTTCTGCTCATAGCTTTCAGGCATCTTTTGGGCAAGTCTGGTGCGTGTATGCATGCTTAGTCCATTCCGTTTTATGAGCCTGAAGCACCAATTGTGTCCTCCTTTGAAATCAGTAACTTCTTTTTCATCAGCAATTCTTCTTGCCTCATGCTGAACCATCTTTGTGGACATGGGAATTCCAATTGCTCTTTTATCTTCAATCCATATCTTCAATTCTCTCTCTAAATCAGGCCATTTTGCTGACTTGCCTTTCATGGCCTTCTTCAGCCATGACCTTTTCAGTAGGCTTTCTTCTTCCGGTAGCCAGTTTCAGATTGCTTTCTCAGTTGAAGGAGAACCAAACTTACGTTCAGCAGCACGATTTCCATTCACTTTTGCAAACTGGATCACTTTTAACTTGAATTCAGCACTGTACGAAAATGTTTTCTGAAAATTTCTGGGCAGAATGTGGTAAAACGTAACTTACTATAATATACTGGTAACAAGTGCAAAACAATGAGTGCAAAGACAACAAGCTCGAAAAAGCAAGAAATACAAGTAAAACTATCTACAACAATGAGCACAAAAACAAGAGCAAAAATGTGGGAAATGTGAATAAAATAAATCTACAACCACTGTATAAGACACACCCAGTTTTTAGACCCCAAATTTTTCAAAAATGGTTGAGTCTTAAACATGGGGACTTACGTTATGTCATGTTCAATAAAATACAGAGCAACATCTCTGCAGTTCCAATAAAATTATGTAATTTGTGTCACCATACCAAGTACTTCTTGTCTCATGCCTGGTATGGATACAACATCATCTCTATTCACACTGATTCCAAATGGTGGTTGTTACCAGTCTTTTCAGTCTTTTAGCAAACAGGAGCATCCAGAGGTAACTCCAAAAGTCAGTACAAATATATGAATGCTAACCGTGACACTGACCTTTTTAAAGATGCCAACAAAATGATCACATTTTCTTCATAGCCATATTTTTTCTAAATGTGCCACAGAGTTGGCTGCATGCTCTTCATTGCCCAATGACTCTACTTATTTGGAAATAGGCAGCGATATCGCCTTCTCCCAGCAAGAAAACTTGCTAGGGGAAGTGCAGCCAAAGACCAAAGCAGCTGGTTCAAGAGCCTTCCACAAAAAACAGTCCTTCCTCCCTGAGGCAAAGCTCTTCACCTTCTGGAACAGAGTAGCATCACCAGCCCAGAGAAGACTAGCTTAGGCCCTCAGGGAAAACAGTGCCATTGGATCAAAACTTGAATCAAAAGTGGGCAGGAAAATCCACCCAGGAAAACAGACAATAAATGGCAAGACATACTAAACTTGACACAGAGAGGAGACATGCAAATTTTCTGGTGAAGACCCACCTTCAAGTGAAGAATTTCCCAGGACAGTCCACCCAGGAGGCAACTCCAGATGGGTCAGAGCCAGCACAAGTTCCTCATCCAAGGCAGGCAGTGCTCCCACTGTCAGGGCAAATGGGGTCAGCAACGTCTGATGGCTGCTGGTGGTGAGGCGATCAGCCTGGGTGACTAGCAGACGGGCCAGCCTGCAGGCCATGTTGTCCACGTAGGTCACCAATCCAGAGCCCATGTTCACCGGGGAGTAACCTTCTGAGCAGAGGCACACAGACACCGTCACGGTCTCCTGAAACCCGTGGCCTGGACGACAAGACAGTGAACAGTTCACCCAAAGTCTGCAGGATATGCTGTTACAGTGCCCCAAGTGCTAGTGGTCACCTGTCTCACTGCGCTGCCTTGGCAGACCACATGCTCCAGGAGACGGAAGCAGAAAGGAAATAAAGGAAATGCAGCCAGTCTTCTTTCAATGCTGCCAAGCCTGTGGGGCCAAATTAAAGCTGACCCGATCACCTTTAGTGACTCCTGACTTTAAAGATAAGCTTTATGAGCTCTGAGCATGCCAGTGTCTATTCTCCGAAGACACTGTTAGTTGACATACCTTCCCCAACCTCCTCATTCAAGTTTCTCGTCTTAAACATCTTTTTCCTTTTCTGCTCTACCATTTACTCCTGAGTTACACATTTTTACATATTCCTTTAGGTGATAGTTGTATAAAGCAGCACAACAAGGTTACACAAGTTCACCCTAATTCCACAGAGCTCCACTGAATGTGATTCAGGGTAGGGAAAGACTACTCAACAGAAATGTGCATATATACATTGTTCAGTGCCCCCCACTTCTGACAGTGGCTTCTCTGTCTTGTTCTGTTGCGGGTGGTCAGCTTATCCTGCTGTCTGTTCCTCCTCCTTATACTTCTTTTCTTTCATCTTGCCAAGGTTGGTGAACTTCTATTTTTATGCTACCCTTGGCAGAACTTCCAGAAATTGGTACCACCAAACCTCTGTGACTATGATAATCCAACTAGACAGAAGAGGGGCTAACATTGGCCCCAAGCACATGGCTAGTGAATACAAGTCATTCCTGCTCTCCCTTATTCTCCAAATGCCATGTGCCTGGGTTTCAAGGAATGAGAGATTCCCAGGTTACTAAACAAGAATTACTGCCACTTCCATATTGACTTTTTAAAAAAATGCTCTAATGTGCAGGGCCAGAATCATCCCCCACCACCAGCCTACTCATGTCCATTAAGTAATACAGAACCCTGCCCTACATACTTCTGAGAGGTACCCTGGTAAAGCTGTAACCAGTGAAATTTTAGGTTTAGAGACAGGGTCTGTCACCTGCCTGTAGGAAATCTGTTAAAATGAAGGTTAAAAACCCTCGCTTCCAAGTAAGCCACAATAGAATCAAAAAGATTTTCTTATAACACACAAGGAGTGGGAAGGAGGTTCACCCCTTACAGGTCCAAAAAATAAAAAGACAAAACAAAATTTTTGCTATTAAAAGTGGCACTTCAGTTATTTTTGTTCTCTCTCTATAAAAGGCTTTATAAAAAAGTAAACCAAGAAAAAAGTGGGGAGCTCAAGGCAGGAGAGACAGAAATGTAATGCTAAAGCAAAAGGGCAGAGGTGTGTGACCAGGCCATGGCGCAGTGAATAAAGAATCAGCCTGGGACGCAGAGGACCAGGTCTGAAGCCCCAAGGTCACCAGCTTGAGCATGGGCTCATCCGGCTTGAGCGCAGAGTCACTGGCTTGAGCAAAGGGTCATTGGCTCAGCTGGAACCCCTACACCGCTGGACAAGGCACATATGAGAAAGCAGTCAATCAACAACCAAGGTACTGCCACTATGAGTTGATGCTTCTCATCTCTCTGCCCTTCCATCTGTCTCCCTCTCTCTGTCTTTTTCGCTAAAGAAAAAAAAGGGAGGGGCAGAGACAAGAGAGATCCACAGTCAGAGTGACTCTGTGTCATTAATGAGGTTTGACTTTGACTTTCTTTTTTTCCTTATAAAAATGAGAGTTATTGCCTGACCAGGTGGTGGCGCAGTGGATAGAGTGTCAGACTGTGATGTGGAAGACTCAGGTTCGAGACCCTGAGGTCGCAGCTTGAGCGCGGGCCCATCTGGCTTGAGCAAAAGCTCACCAGCTTGGACCCAAGGTCGCTGGCTCCAGCAAGCGGTGGCTTGGTCTGCTGAAGGCCTGCGGTCAAGGCACACGTGGGAAAGCAATCAATGAACAACTAAGGTGTCGCAACAGCAACGAAAACTAATGATTGATGCTTCTCATCTCTCTCCATTCCTGTCTGTCTGTCCCTATCTATCCCTCTCTCTGACTCTCTCTCTGTCCCTGTAAAAAAAAAAAAAAAAAAAAAAAAGAAATGAGAGTTATTGAACCAGACAGAAAAGTGCTTAAAATTGCCCACAGGACAACAGACTGGGTCAAGCCCCGGTAGCTAAAAGGTCTGTGTCTATCTCTACAGTTCTAGCTTTGCCTGTGTTGGCCTGTTTCCTGTCCACCTTCTTCCCACCAACACAGATATACTACAGCAGCATTTAGAAACACTTTGCCTCTAAAATGTGGCCAATCTTACTTATAAGAAAATCTCATGGTTCCCTGTATGATTCAATGTAAGAGTAACTGAAAGACCCAACGGTTAAATAAAACTGACCAATCAACAAGCAAAAACAATAAAACATCCCTTTCTGCAGGTAATGGCATCTTATTTACACCTTGAGGCTAGAGCTTGATGTCTCAATGCACAACCCCAGTGAAAACACAAAACAATGGTATCTGAAAAGGGTAATCAGCTCATGCTAGCACATTAATATGATACATTAATTTGTCACCTGTCACCACAGTGACTGAAGATGTCTGGGAGAATGACAGGTTTTGAAACATGATCACCTTGGTGGCAGGAAGAGAAAGTCTTGGAGTCTCAGACCCAGCCAGGGAGTGTCTGGAGGCACAGGGTCCCGGGTAAGGAGCCCCAGCCACCAAAGGGAGCAGGCAGGGGGAGGCAGCCCCTAGGTCTGCTGGAATGACCACAGGGAAAGAAGAAGGGAGAAAAAAGACAACTGTCAATGTCTCTGTTGTGCCTGAGCCATCCCTGGCCATGGGACCTGGGATCTGGCAGGCGATACTAAGGTATACTGCCACCTCCACTGGACTGCATCCAAAGCATACCCAACCTTGAGAGTTGAGTTTAAGGCGAGGCTGCTCAGAGAGCTGCAGACGCAGCTGGAGGAACCTCAGGCATGAGATGACCCAGTGTGAGGGCTCTTTCTAACACACACACAGACACACAGCACACTCTCACACCCCAGCCCCTCCCTGAAGCACTGCATACTTTCTTATGTCCTGGTTTCCTTTCTGGCCTATATTCCTGGTGGGAGGATGCTTACAGATCGATTTCCCAACTGCATAGTCAGGAGGACACCTCACCTGGAACGCTGGACTGGAGAACATTATCTTCCATGCGCTCTGCAATCACGATGTGTCTCTGATGAGATCCATTATAAACAAAGTAAAACTCGGCATCTTTAGGAAGATAGACATTTTTGCCAAACTTCGCATAGACCGTCATCTGCCCCTGAAAAATGAACAAGTTGGGGCATCATCACACTTCCTCATTCAGGCTCTGAGAAACCACAAGAGGGACCTGCATCCCCACTAGGGTGGTCTGTCACATTCACTTCACGTGAGTGAGCCCAAGTATTACGAATCCTTTCCAACAATGGCATTTGGAAGACAGGAGATGCTTTATCCTACTGAAGTATGGGTGTCAGAGCTGGTTTATTCAGTATTTAAAATTAAAGAAGATGGAGTGTAGGAAGAATTTTTCTTTTTCATACGAGATGTAAAAATGTGGTGCTTTGTCTTTTACTCTGTTTGAATTCCTGACTGATGAACATCATTGCTTATATTAATTTTTTCCTCCATCTGAGATACCACCATGGCATAAAGATTCAAAATAATTACTCTTTAGCTATGGCCTTACCCTCTATTACATACCCTCTACTACATACATCACAGTCAGCTGTAAGAACCTTAAATATTCACACACCTTACACCTCGTGAAATAAGTACCACATGCTCCCACACTCATACCTTTTCCAATGACTATCTGTAGTTCCTGAAGAATCTCCAAGTCCTCTTTCTCATCAGGTCTAGCCTAACACTTTCTCTTGAGAGCTTCTGGTGGAACAGAGCCCTGCTAAGTGCCCTAATCCCAAGGAAAGGAGCTGCGCCCCCGAATCACCAAAGCACACTCTGGGGAAGGAAGGAATGTGAAGGAAGTGGCGCCAGCAGGCTAGCGCTCTCCAGTATATTACCATCTGGAGGCTGTGGGGTGGGGCTCCATCACCCATGCTGCCAGATGATCTCAGGACCTTGAAGGATTCAAGACACTCCCTCACCTCAAACATAAAAAGGGCAATACAAAGTGGACCTCCAGGGAGAGGGAACATTCCGCTCAGCCTGTGGGAGTGGCAGGGAAATGGAAACCAGGAGGTGGAAAGGGTCACCACTTTGGAGGGCCTCCAGAGCTTGGCCCAGTGTGGAGCATCTGGGCTTTTGTGTGCTTGCCCAACAGAAACAAACCCACCCTCCGAGAGTTCCATACCCGGTGACGGGAGAAAAGTGAACAGAGAAAAGTCTACACGGCTGTGTGCCTTTGATGGCTATTAGCATGATATTCTCCAGGATATCAAAAGCCAATCAGTAGAAAAAGCAAAATCAGGGTGTAACTCCTCTTCCCAGTAAACACATGGTTATTTCTTTCAACATGTTAAATATAAAAAGGCTATGTGTTTCTATGTAGTTTTGCAATCCACGACACACACATAACGTTATCTTAAATTTTGAATTGGTATAAATACAAGTTGTGATGTTCTAAAATTATCACTGGTTCCCAATTTTGAGTTGTCCTCTTTCCATTTGTAAGCTCTCACAATATGTGCAAAAATAATCAATAGAAAGTAACATGCCAAGAAAAATCTACCAACCAATAGCTTCAAAAAAAGTTCCGGAAGAGGATTTAAAGAAAAAAAAAGAAATAACAAACGTCTGACATGACTGAGAGAGGAAACTTAGATGAAATTCCACTTCCTAAGAAAGGAAGAACAGCTTGCTTTAGTCATATTCCTGGTTGCTAAAGGGACTGTTAATTACGCATGGAACTCATGGGCAGAATTTGACCTGATCTGTCAATTTTTTTAATAGAAAATATATAGTATAAACAGATTAAGGTTTTTCACAGATCACAAGGATATCTAGTCAGTACCTATTCAAAACAATGATCACATTACTATTTTATCTGGTTGGGTAAACAAGAACGGCAACTTATGAAAGAGAGTAACTGCAATCCTTTTCAGTGCGATCCAAACAGTAGTTTCAAATTCAGTTATGCTTCCCTTTCAAGACCATACCCTGCTGCACATTGATAAAAGATGAACAACAGTGAGTTCAGAAATTACATGTGTCCCTTAAGGAGAGATGCCCAGAAATCATAGCATGAAGAATAATATTCAGCGTAAAAGGACTTTATTATTTTCTAATCACAAAAGGAGCAGAAAGACTTGCTGTAATTATAGCAGAAGGAGGGAAGAGGGTGATAAAAGAAACCAACTGAGACCCAATGAGACAGAAGGGGCTGAGGGAGATAGCAAGAGAGAAAGAGGAAGACAGAGAAAGAAAACATAAATATAAAAGAACATTTTCATTCGGAAAAAGTAAACTAAAGCTAAACAAAGGCATAGATAAAGCTACAAAGCAGATCAGCAGGAGGAATGGGCTTCTGGAAATGGGCTGAGGAACAAGGTCCAACATTATCAGCCACAGGTGACAATTTTTCACTAAGATTGGGGATTTTTCTAATCACTGTAGCCACTGAAAATTTCCTACTTTACTTAAAAAGCCACTAATCCTATTAATGGCAAAGGTAAATTCAAGTTTACAAAGCCCAGGGTGCCGCCATCGTTCCTCCATCTGGATTCAATTGCATACTTTGTTCTAAGCAATTGAAAACTGTAAACTTTCCTAAGTGAACTTGTTGGCATCAGTATCAGAATCTTTCTGCTTCTATGTGGAAATAATACAGATGTGTTATCACCTCTCTGTCAATGCATTATGTCCTAAATAAAAAAAACCACTCAGCTATAAATTTCATTGAAACCTCTGGAAACAATAAGAGACATAACAGGCAAAATTATCTCCCCAAATTAATCTATAAATTTAGTGTACTCTAATCAAAACTCAAAATAAACTTTTCAAATGAAACTCAACAAGCTTATTCTAAAGTTCATCTGGAAGAATAAAAACAGAATACTAGAAACAAATGTTTTGAGAAAGAATATTGTTTGAGCTTGGGGGCAGGGTGGGGGGAGATCAGAACTTACCACTCACAAAGCAAAACATCCAATAAAACCATGGTAATTTAAACAGCATGACAGTGACACACAGACAGACCATTAAGTATAGAGTCCAGAAACAGATGCATGGAAATTATGTAATAAAGGTGGCATTTCAAATCAATGTGGAAAGGATGGTCTACTAAATAAATGGTTTTGAAACAATACCTATCCAATGGGGCCAAAGACATTCTTTATACCAAATAGTTGAATTCCCAATTAATGCAATATTGAACATAGTTCATAAGCACATAAAATTAGAAGACTGTCTAAAATTTTTCATTATTGCACAAAATGATAGCAATTGAAAACATCTAAATTTCATCTATAATGACACCACACTAAAAAGTTTTCATTTTTCCTATTTCTCACCCCCTCAGTCTTGGTTCAATACACAGCTAATTATTACATTACTATCCTCACGGCATAAATACACAGCACATATGGTTGTCTTTTGCTCTCTTCTATCAAAAATAATTTTCCATATTTTAACAATATTCTAAGTATTTTTTCATTACTCTATAACAGTCTCTTATTCAGGATCTCTAATACACTAATTTGGTGGCTGCATTATCCTAATCACTGGGAATTCTTGTACTAATGTTCTCCTTCCTTTACTCCCTTTCTTCTCTCACCTTCTGTAGACAATACATCTGTATATTATTATATTTTGTTAGTAACAATATTATTTGTAGTACAACAACCTTAACAATCTAGTTTCTAAAGTGCCTGGCATTAGTAGGCAATAAAGCAGTGCTGTAATTTCACATTGTGACAATGAGAACAAAGTGTACATCTTTTCATAGAAGGGTTTTCTTAATCTGGGGCCACAAGAAGAGTCCATAAATGAGTTTCAGGTGGTCTGGGAACCTCTTAAAACTGTTAGAAAAATTGTTTTTGCATGTATATGTGTGTCTAATATTCTGAGGAAAGGTTTATGGCTTTCATCATATTCTCAAAGGCATCTGAAGATTCACAGAATGTTGGGAACATTTGCTTTCATAGTAACAAACAAAACTGGAAACATAAATGCTTTTTAATAATAATGGTCAACTTTTATATGACAGTAAGACTGTCCTACTGTTTCTAAGGTATTCCAGTATTCTACAGCTTTTACACGGGGTAATTTTTAGGACAGAAGCACAATGAGGGTAAATGTTAACTGACACATTAAATATTATAATGAAAGTTTACCAATACATGCCATAAAAACCATTACCATAATATATATAATACTCTAAGTGATTAAATTTAATTCTCTGTTTTTAATATTTGAAATTTGTTCTGTTTACAGTAACAAAAGGAGAAAAGGACAGTAATCCTACCTACAGACTTTCCTGCAAAGCACAGTGTGCGTTGAATATGGTAAGATCCTTGAGAAAGTAAAAAAAAAAAATGAAAGAAAAACCATTGTCTCACTTAATAGGTAAGTGAATTAGAGTACAGGTACTACTAACCAGCTCAGGATTCCAGAGCTAAACGAACAGCATTGGTTTCCTTGATTTCTTCCCCAATCTCCAAGTTAGGTTATACTCTTTATATTCCTAAAGCACAATTGTAAAGAAAGTGCCATGGGTACAAAGTCTTTTACTTCTGATCACTGTATTTAACAGAAGTACTTCTTAAAAACAAGTATAAAAATGCGAAGATTTTTTTTCATGCGTGTGCATATATATTATATGTAGACATATGCATATCTATACACATACATATATATTCATGTATAGAGTACCACACAATTATTAAAGTGCTTTCTTGTGTATTTTCTCATTTTATTCCCACAATAGTACCTGGGAAGTATAGTCATAGCTCTTATTTTATAAACGAGAACACTGATAATAACCAGGTCCAGTGAGTGGCTGAGCCATAAATCAAATCTAGACCTTCATGTTCCAGACCCAGCACTTTCCTCCACAATGTGTTACTGTACAAACAGCAAATGCTCAAGTATTTACTGACTTATCTATACTTTGATGTTTAATAACGTTTATTTTATGTCCTTAATACAAAGAATCTCACCCTGAAATCCATGGGTAGATGTGAGATGAAGAGGGGAGTTCAGAAAAATGTTCCTTAATCCCCCTGAAGACACAGGCACAGTTTTAAGCATTCATCTGGGGAGAGTGTCTGTCTTTTAATCAGAGATTCTTAGGATGGTACAAGGAGCATATAATTCAAAAAGGTTAAAAACCACCGATATAAAGCATGTGTAGAGCATCTTGTATAAAATAACAAGATCATTCAAATTTATTATCCCAAACCAAAACTAAATAAAAATGATAAAGGTGAATACAAATTGTTTAGACCCAGAAGGAAATAACAAGATGTCATCTTTTTAAGAAAGGTAAACTAAAATGACCTAAAAGACTAAGACATTTCTTTAGAAATAGAGCTTTGAGTAGGAATGACTTCCATTTCCTGACAGGATAAAATAGAGCACAGTAGGCCAATGTTCTTGCCGATAACAAGAAAATAAAAAGGAACATTAAAAAGTGATTCTTAAAGAGAACTATGGACATGAGGATAAATAAAATAAAACTCCCGAAAGTGGAGAACCACTCAGAGATGTTATGGAAGTCAATGGAATGGTGCCCTTAAAGTAATGAAGGAAGATAACTAATGATCTAAAATTCCATTACTAACAAAAACATTCTTAAAAATAAAGCTTCAGTTAAAATATTTAAAACAGCCCTGATTGGTTAGCTCAGCTGGTTAGAGCGTTGTCCCAAAACACCAAGGTTGCAGGTTTGATCCCCAGTCAGGGAACATACAGAAAGCAACCAATGAAGGCACAACTAAGTGGAACAACAAAATGAATGCTTTGTTCTCTCTCTCCCCCTTTCTCTCTCTGTCTCTCTAAAATTAATTAATAAAAATAAATAAATAGCCTGACCAGGTGGTGGCACAGTGGATAGGGCATCGGACTGGGATGCAGAAGACCCAGGTTCGAGACCCCGAGCTTGCCAGCTTGAGCGTGGGCCCATCTGGCTTGAGTAAAAGCTCGTCAGCTTAGACCCAAGGTCGCTGGCTCCAGCAAGGGGTTGCTCGGTCTGCTGAAGGCCTGTGGTCGAGGCACATGTGAGAAAGCAATCAATGAACAACTATGGTGTCGCAATGGGCACGAAAAACTAATGATTGATGCTTCTCATTTCTCTCTGTTCCTGTCTGTCTGTCCCTATCTGTCCCTCTCTCTGACTCTCTCTCTGTCCCTGTAAAAATAAAAAAGAAAAAAATAATAAAATTTAAAAATTAAATAAATAAATAAAAATTAAATATATGTATATTTTAAGACAAATATTGAGGGAAATCATTACCAGCAGGCCAGAACTAAAATACCAAAGGGATTTATTCAAGCACAATTTAAATGTCTCAAGCAGAAACATGGAAATGCAAGAGGTAATGAGGAACTGTAAAATGGGTAAATATGTGAGTAAATACAATAATTATCTAATATACAAATGATAGCTATAATTTCATAGAGTTTTAAATATTTGTAGTACTACAATGTCTGACAATAATAATATAAAAGGGGGATGGATTAAAATATCTAGCAGTTTTGGAAAAGTATTAAAAGTAACTTATTATATTTAGGGTATGTCAAATATACACTTTTTAAGTAGAGAATAATCATTAACAGAATAGTAAAAAGAATGTATGACTAACAAGCTATAGAGAAAAAAATTAAGTAGAAAATATTTAATCAAAAACACATGATAGCAGAAATAAAGAACATAAAATATGTCAAATAAAGAGTATTTAAGTCCAACTATATCAGCAATTATATTAAAGTAAATGAACTAACTGAGCCAAATAAAACACCAAGACAATTATCATGAATTTTTTAAAACTCAAAAACAGTATCAATACCTACATGCCGCTTACAAGAGAAACATTTAAAAAATAACGTAGAAAACTTAAAAGTAAAAAGATATACTAAGCTACACTAACCAAAACAAAGCTAGTATAGTCAAAATAATATCAGACAAAGTAGTTTTTAAAGACATATTATGAGAGAAAGAAGAGCTTTTTACTGTATGAAGTGTCAGTTGAACAGGATATCATAGTATTAAATCTGTATGTACCTAAAAACATAACCTCAAAATATAAAGGGAATATAAACAAATTTAAAAGAGGAAACAGACAAATACATAATCACATTGGGAGACTTTAGCTTGCCTCTCACAACAGCTGATCGAACACACAAAAACTGACACAGATACGCAATTAACAAGTTTACTAATAAAAAAAGAATAATTACCACAAATTAAATGTATGTAATATTTATTTTAAAAGGAACCCATTATTTAAAACTCTGTATTAAACTCAGTTAAATAAACAATCTCGATGACTTTCACATGTGATGGAATGACTCACCACTATAGAACTGAAATAGCCTTTGTGTCTGTAACACAACTGCATTGAACAAAATAACAATTCATGACACAGGTCAGTAAATGACTGCAGATTCCTCACAAGACCAGAAGCAGGCTTTATAAAGCTCCTTAGCTGGCTTCCTTTGTAAGTCACTAATTTACAGATTCCCTAAAAACACAGAACTCATAGAAATTAAAAGCAAATATCTAACATTTTAAGCAGATTATAGAAGAAAATAAATATACTGGGTTAGGTATAATACTTAAATTATAATCTCTACTCTTGCATTATCCCAATATTTCTTGAAGAATAAAGGTCCTGTACTTGGTTTCAAAATAATCAAATGCAAAACTAAGGAATGAAGCAAAATGCGTTTAATAGTTGGACACCAGTTGGGATTTTAGTCAATATTCAACCAGCATGAGTCAACTCTGAGACTAAAATGCTAATTCTGCCCAACCCTACACTTAAGAATGAGTATGGAGAGCTCTTCTATACTTACCAGACATACCTGAGCCATGAATTCTTTAATGTAAATATAGACTAAACTGACAACACGTTCAGAGGAAAATGACAAGGATACCATAGGGATTCAAAAACCATGTTGTCATATGAGGAACAATTGGAGGAACTGGGACTGTTTTGCCAAAGAAGTGAAGACTCATGGGTAAACAGTCACAATTGCAAATTTTTGAGGATTTGTCATGCAGACAAGGGATTAGACATGTTCTGTAGGTCCCCAGGGGAAAACTTAAAACAATGGAGGGAAGGACAGGACACAGTTCAGTTCTATGTGAGAGCCTTGTAAGCATCAGAGATGCCCAAGGATGACAAGGATTGCTTCAGTTTAGGAGAAATAAGCACCACCAGGAGATGGTGGTTTTGTTTTTGTTTTGCTTATTTGTTTGTTCTAAGAGAAAGTGGGACTAAATATCTAGTCTTGAAAGAATGGAATCTTTGATACCTGGTATATAATTCTATATTACTGGCTTCCATATAAAAAATAAATGGGTGGCTCTAGATAAGTGATGTTTTGTTTTCTTTTTCTTTTTCTTTTTAATTAATTTCTCTCTAATTCTTTTGTGTTGGTTTACTTCCTGGCTCCTTGGATTAATGTGTATTTAATTTTAATTCTCAGCATTAGTGGTTTTCAAACTGAGATCAGGGAACCCCTAGATTCTAATGAAAGAATGTTAGGAGTTGAAACATCTGTTGGACAGATAAAATGTATTATGCTCACTTTGTTAAAGATGGCGCTGCCCACATGGAAACCCGTCACCCAGGTGATATTATTTGCCCTTATGCTTGGGATGGGTGTGGGGGAAAGGCTGTAATGTAAGCAGGCCGGGTCGTTATGGCCTAAGGCTTGGTTTTAAGAGTAAACTTTTCCCCACACCCTTGACTGATTGGATGATGTGCGGTGGTGCACTCTCCTGAGGAATCCCATTATACCTCAGATGGGTGACTTTGTATCAGAGACTTTCTTGTTTGTAGATTGGATTAAGGGTTTGGATTTCTATAGTATAAAGTAGGGCAGGCCAGGAGCTTGCTCTCTTGGTTCCTGAAGTCCTGAGGTTAGTATTAGAGAGGAGAGCAGATTAAGGCTACGTGGAGGCCAGGAGAAGCAGCTAAGATGGCAGAGTGCTGAGGTAGAAGCCAGTTTGAGCAGAGTTTGTGCAGTTTGTGCTGGAGAAGGAGATGGGGAACAGAGGTGAATAAGTCTGGTGAGCTAGAAACCTTTGATTCTAGGAAACTCGGATAAGTCAGTAGCTTTGTGAGCACTGAAGGAGTGGGTTTTGGAGCCCAGTGTGTTCATCAGGTTGAACCCATGCAGATAGTAATCATATGATTACTACTTAGCACTTAAAGTCTACGGATTTATGTCAAACCAAGTGTGGTCTGAAGAGCACCGCTGGGTGCAAGCTAGGATTAAAGATGATGGCTCACCAGTTCTTAGCTCCGTTGTTTCATTACCTACTGTCCGAATCCAATGTGAACCTGCATGGGTCAGGCAGCTGTGATGGTGGCCATGACTACTGGCTTTACAACATCCCATTTACATTTCATTTTGAAAAATATGTTTCCAATTATTTTTAATCTAAAAGTAATGCATTTACTTAAATGTATTATTTATCAAATTTTAATACAGTGGAAAAGACCTAAACGGCCAGGCTAAGTCATTGCTCTCGCTGACTTAATAAATTAATTACTTTAATGTAATAAATTTAAATTTAAAGAATATATTTATAATAAAGTTTTTATCTAATTTACATATTAAAGTTTTCCATAATATTTTGTTTGGAGGGGGGGTGGGAGTATGCCCTTGAGAAAAAAAAAAGGTTAAAACACCATTACTTAGGGTCTCAAAGTTCCCTCTGACCCTGGGACACACTCAGCTAGTTTATACTGAAGGATAAAATTCTATTAGCTCATCTGATATTTCATATCTCAGAAAAGCTTTACATTTACAACACAGTAAGGACTACGGTTCATCAGGTTGAACCCATGCAGATAGTAATCATATGATTACTACTTAGCACTTAAAGTCTACGGATTTATGTCAAACCAAGTGTGGTCTGAAGAGCAGCGTGGATTAGCTGACAGCACTGGACTTGACAAACTAACACCAAGACTATCAGAAATATAAAGAACCCTAAGTTCCTATGAATTGATCTCTCTTTGGCAAAGAACAGTAACACAACTATCTGTATTAATATTTCAGGGTAGATTACATAGTTCCTGTATTCCACAGGATTACCCTCTTATGAGGGTACCAAAGAAGGGAGTCCCTGGAGGACGAGGAGGAACTCACTGTGGAATCAGAGGTAGCAGTTCTTCTGACTAAGAACTTCGAGCAATGGAAAGAGTATGGGGCCCATGCCCTTGCCAGGTGGTTCAGTGGACAGAGCATTGTCCTAGCGTGCCAAGGTCACAGTTTGATCCTTGGTCAGGGTACATATGAGAAGCAACATGAATGCACAATTAAATGGAGCAACTAAGTGGAACAACAAGTTGATGCTTCTCTCTCTCTCTCTCTCTCTCTCTCTAATTAATAGAAAATTGGAAAAATAAAAAAGAGAGAGAGTATTGGCTCTTTGCCCCTCTCATCTGACCAGCATCTGTGTCAAATACCCCTTTCACCCTATATCACCAACACACACACACACACACACACACACACACACACACACTCACAGCAGGCTGTCCTTAAGTAAAAGCACCAATGATACTGCCAAGTAATGTCCCGTGCAAAATAAAAGAATCAGGGAATCCTTGCTAAGAGAAGCATATAGATTCAGAAATTTATAAAATATAGAGTTGAAAGAAGGCTTGGAGCATATCTGGATCAAAACCCTTACAAAATCTTTAGCTTACAGCTTAGAAACTAAAGATAACCAGTTCTGTGTCCCATCCCATAGCAGACATAGGGCCAGAACCAGGTCCTCATCCTCCATCCAATAGTCTTTCTACTGCTCGAAGCTACTGGTCAGATGAGCTGCAGATTCTGACCCTTTCAGTGAACCTCCTCCCCTTCCAAGGACTAGAAAGAACCTTTATGGAAACAAGTCAGATCCAGAAGTCAATCAACTCTCCCCAAATTCCCCAATGTCCACCACTACCCCATCCGTAGCCCTCCACTCCCTTGTCTCCTCTCTTCCGAGACTCCTATTACCTGTGTCGGACTATGGAGCACCTCAGGGCCCGCTGCTCTTCTCCGCACGCTCTCCTTCTTACATAGCACAAGCAGGTAAAAGCCAGCTCAGTCAAGGTATGGACACCAGGAAGCCACAGATACAAGAGAGGGAGGGTAATGGGGAGAGGGCATCCTAAGCTCAGTGCAGACCCTGCTCCAAAAGAAAGACAAAGACAGGAGGGTTCAGGGGAGGGAAAGACAAAAGAGCAGCAGCAGCAGGCCGCACTGATGGCAGGGACAGGAGCAAGGGAAAAAAAAAAAAAAAGGCAATGTGGAATTTACTTGAAACAGGAAAAGGGTAAAAATGGTGGAAAATAAATACACAGATAAATGAAAATAAGCAGAAGAGAGAACTATCCACCCTACCAGGAACCTCAACCTGGAAACAATTCTGTAAAAAGGAGTCTGGGGAGGGAAAGGAACTGCATTTTGAAGCTGACAAAGAATATTTCATCTGATCAAAATCAAGAACTAAGAGCAAAAAAAAAAGCACTACAGGATCTGTCTTTGTGACACATCATAAAGGGAGAGGGTGCATTTTCAGACTATTCACAGCCAACTAACCGTCACAGCCCCATTCTGGTAGGTCCGTCCTTCCTGTCACATACAACAGTGTAGGTAGGGACAAGGGGAGGCACACTCAATTCCTTTCTCATTCTCACTCCAACTTTGGAGTCAGCAATGGCTTCTATTTTTCTGTCCTTGTCCTTTTGTGGTCCTTACTTAGGACTCTGACTCTTCAGGTCAACAGGATGGGGCTCTCGGACGGTGAAAACGGGACCTACGTACAGAGCCACCAGTGCTGGCTTCACCAGAGGTACCATTCAACCAAAAGTCAGTTGGAGCCACTCCCCTCGTCCTGTTAAGCACAAAGCCCAGAAGTACAAAAACAACACTGGTAGCAAGAAACACAGAGAACAATCCAAAAAGGCTGAGCATGCCATTAATCTTGTTAAGAATAATAACTTAGATGGCAGTTACAAAATAAGCATGAGGATGTAAGGTGAAGCACAGGGGAGGCAGTTAAGTATACTCTATTATGGTGCCAGGTAGGTCCTTGAATTATCAGAGGGAACTCTTTATAACCTATATGAATGTCGATTCCCTGTGCTGTACACCTGAAGCTAACACAAAAAAGTGTTGAGTGCAAACTGTAATAAAATAAAAAATAATAATATCATCCATCTTTCTGTCATTTCATTGTTCACAAGCTTCTGTGTACGCTATGCTATTTTCATCTTACAACCCCCAGAGACATAAACAGGTGTGGGATGGCCCACAGTGCCCCCGGTGGCCAGAAACAGCTCTTGGGTCTCCTCATTCATTCACTCCAAATAGGTACCAGGTGTCTACTAGGTGCTAGAGGTAAAGTACCTACCCTTACAAAACTATTCTGGTGGGAAGACACAGACATAAACAAAGAATTAGGTGGCTGTTATGTGAGGAACTCATAAGAACTGATACCAATAAGGTGAAGTAAGAAGAGAGATGCTTTTAGACAGGAGAGTTGGAAAAATCCTCTGAGGTGATATTTATACAAAGACCTGAGTACAGTAAGGGAGTGAGCCATGTGGACATGAGAAAGCAATTCAGGTTGAGGAACCAAAAGTGACCTGTGCCAGGGCTTTTTGAGACACAGCAAGAAGACCTGTTGGCTGGAGCAGAAAAGGAAAGAAATGACGGCAAGTTCACAGATAAGTAAAGAACGTGGAAGGACATGCGTGTTAACTCTGCAATGGGAAACCTAGTTTTGGAAAGAAAGGTGACAAGATTGAGACTTTGTTTTCAAAGGACCACTTTGGCTGCTTTGAGAGTGGCTGGTGAGGGGACAATGGTGAAATTAGTGAGCCTCACTGCAGAAATCCAGACAGGAACAACTGGGCATTCTTTCAGAGCATTTTCTGCCATATCATGGAGGCTCTTGATGAGGTGTTCTCTCTGCCAAGAGGAGGCAAGTCCACAGGTTTCCCAGGAGATGGTCTCTATTCAGCTCTGTTCATCATTGACGATAGTCTCTCCTGCAGCCCACTGCCAACGAGAAGGTAGGAGCTGCAAGGGCAGAACAGGCACTCTCCTCTGGGGGAAAGTGGTTCCAGGGCCCTTGTGGAAGAGCTGGCACTTCTTACAGACACATGGACAGATAATGTACAGGACGGACAGACCACAAGGGTGCTTCTAGTCACCTCTCAACTGGTGTTTATCCATTGGCAATTTACATCGAATGATCAAATAGCTGAAAGTCATATTGTAGAATCTAATCAATAAGCATCTGTGGTATTATAAATGCTTGTTGATCTGTAACTTTCATAAATTCTGTCCAGATTCTACAAATAAAACAACTCTGAGGCAAAATAAAAAATTGTTCAAATAGCAATTGTGGTCAGATATCTTTTCAATTTGAACATAAAACAGGTCTGAGCATCCTCTAACTCCAACCCAAACTTTTATGGCATATAAACTTCTGTTTTTCATAAGGCTGACTATAAACATTTAATGGACAAATACAATCAAATGGACTTTCTAAACTTTATTATAATGGTTGCGTGTTTATAGATATTTCAACATTACCAAAGCCCTTACCCTACAGATGTTTACTGAAATAATCTCAAAAAAAGAGAGTCCAGACTGTTTTAACTAACATAGAATATGAAATTTCCCACTACCTAATATAAATTCAATATGAAACAATAGTCTTTATCAATTTATTAATTGAGGTTTCTTAAGAACCCATAAGGATAAAAATGGCCCTCATAGAAAACCTTTATGTTTTAATCAACAGTATTACACATGTGAATGTACAGGCATTGTGCTAAAACAAGGATCTCATTAAGTCCTTATAACTATCCTTTGAGGTAGAAACCATTAACCCATTTTACAGATGAGGAGAATGATACTTTGAGAGGTAGAGTACCTGACCCCAGTGATCCAGATGGTCAGGAGCAGGACCAGGAGTCCATCTCTGCTAAGTGCATTCTGCTCCCCTCCTGGCCCATCCTGTCACTGTGCTCAGTGCCACATTCTCTAGTGGCAGGGCCTCTGTGGAAGGCAGGAGCTGGCCCCCTATATTGATGGGTCTCAGTGGGTCTTAAGATCTGACACAAGAATATACTTTGAGAACTCAGGGTAAAAAAGACCCATGTTCAAGAAGTGTGAATACTGTGACCGCTTTTAGACTGTTTTAGTCTCTTTTCTTCCTTCACCAACAAATACCTGATGTGTACCAGGTACATGTGGTAGGAAGAAGACAAGACCTGATCCTAACCTTCAGGGAGTTCACAGCTTGGCAAGGAGAGAAAAGCTTAAATAATTTTGTACAGGGGTCCCTGCAAAGAGTGGTCAGGAGTAACCAGACCCACCTTGCAGATGAAAAACGCTCCAAGAAGATGGAGAAGACTTTGTCAACGTACGAGAATTCTGAGTACAGTGTGAAGACTGGCTACAGAATGCTTTCTTGGGGAATGACAGTTCATTGTGGCCAGGCTGTAACATCTGAATTGAAGAGCGGGACCTTTACAGCATCCTATGCAGATAGGACTCAAAAAGTTAAATTAAAAGAACATTCTGTAAACCATAAAAAGAAATTGCTTCCTACTGTTGTGTGTTTCTATGATCTTTTATATACCACCTTTCCTTAATTCAAAATAAAGTACATCGTCATATATTTATTCATAAAAGATTAAGCCCTTATTAGAGTATGTTGTACACAGTGTTCTGAGAAGGACCAATGAAGCAGTGAAATGAACAAATCCCTGCCCTCACTAGTTAGGCTTCTGCTAGGAGACACAATAAACAAGACAATATCAGATAACGATGAGCACTTTACAGAGAATTTAAAGTAAAATGATGCCAAGTACCCAGGGAGCTATCTTACTATTTTTCATTATGAACATTAACAACAGTGTTGTGACTGCCTGGGAGATGGGAGAATAAATGGTGATGGAGGGAGACTTGACTTCAGGTGGTGAACACACAGTACAGATGATGTGTTGTGGAACTGTGCACCTGAAACCTGTATAATTTTATTAATCAGTGTCATCTCAATAAATTCAATAATTTTTTTTCATTTTCCTTTTCCTTCTTTTCCAAGTGAGTGGAGAGGAGATAGAGAAACAGACTCCCACATGTATCCCAACTGGGATCCACCTGCAATCCCCATCTGGGGCCATGCTCCCAACGAAGCCATATTTAGCACCAGAGGTAGAGGCTCTTTGGAGCCATCCTCAGCGCCTGGGGCCAATGAATTTGAATCAATCAAGCTATGACTGAGGGAGAAAAAGAGAGGGAGAGAGAAGGGTGAGAGAAAAGAGTAGAGAAATACATGGTTGTTTCTCCTGTGTGCCCTGACTGGGAATCGAACCCAGGACATCCACACACCCGGCCAATGCTCTACCACTGAGCCAACCAGCCAGGGTCAAATATTTTTATTTTTCAGTTACAGTTGATGTGCAATATTGTATTAGTTTTTGGTGTATCCAGGGACCTATTTATATTGTGTGGTCATGGAGATCTTTGGGAATTTTTTTATTTTGTTTTTATTTTATTTTTTAATAGTTTATTGGGGTGATATTGGTTAATAAGATTATATTGTTTCAAGTGTATATTTCTATGGGACATCTTTAGGAGTCAGGTCATGGAGACTGAGATCTGAATTACAAGGTTTGCAAGTTTGTTTTTAAATAATTTTTAAATTATAGTTGACAGACAATATTATATTCATTTCAGGTGTAAACTTAAGAAAAGAGAAAGAAATGCAAATGGAGTGAATGGGAAGGAAACAAAAATGGTAGCTCAGTGAAGACAGAAAATCTGCTGGAAAAACCAATGAGGGCTATGTCCTCATGCCCAGACATGGGTATGAAATGAAGGGAGCTGCTCCAGTGCCTTACACTGAGTGACAGTGAGGGGAGGTTGGAAGGTAACCTGGCTAGTGTAATAGAGAAACACTGAAAGCTGGTTGGTGTAACACAATAAAAGTTCTTTTTAATTTTTGTTCATGTAATAACCTCAATGTAGTTATCGCTGCTTGGGTGACTCTCCTCCAAGTAGCCTTCCAGAGATCCAGGTTCCTGTAACACTTAAATCCCAAATTATATGCTCAATTCCAGCCAAAGGAGAAAAGCTTATGGACAATCACAGCTGTCCAGACCTGAGCATGGCACCCATATCTTCTCCTCCTATTCACTCCACACATAAGAACTCACCAACAAAGAGTCAATGGTAAACATGTCAAAGCTGCGAGCCCAACAAAAGGCAGGAGTGGTGGTTTGGTTATTGGCTCAACCTCTGCCATAGGTTCAGGCAAAATGAGTGATTCTAGAAAACATTTAAGAGCTAAAAATATCACTAAATCTGAAATTTAGTTTAATCAAAGTTGAATAATTCTACACTTCAAAGGGGAGGGCATGAGAGGAGAGCCAAGTGCTGGTGGATTGTGTTGAAAATGATGGCACACTTGCTCTGTCTTACGCACCCCCTCACTCTCACTTTCAACAATTTCACCTCAAACTTAGTGCCGGAAGCTGTACTTCTGCAAGTGTCCCTTCATTCAGAGAAGAGTTTCTGGGAGAGAACAAGGTCATCAATAGAGGATTCTTTACATAATAAAGAAAAACTGCATTATGTTAAATGTCATTCCTAATGATAAAGGATATTTCTAACACTGTACATCAAATTATGCCATTTTCCCTGGGCGTCTTGAGATTACCCAAAAGTACGGCACAATTAATGGATACTGAAAGTCTTCCACAGGTATATGACTTCTATAATTTACTGATCAGAGATGCACAACATTGATTCTCATTCTGTAACCACCCTATCCCTTCAAAATCAATATTTCAAAGAAGAGTTTGCTGGCCACATGGGAACTATGGATCTTCTGAAGGAAATGACAACCCAGAAACCTGTTAGTCATTCTGCTAAGTCTGCCCATTTCCTTAAACCCAAAAAAGCACTTACCATTATTACACAAGATCCCTCCTCTTTGAAAAAATTCTGTATTAGCCAAACAAGAGTACGCCCCCAAGACTAACAATAATCTGTGTTTTAAAAATATCTGTCTAACTGAAGAAATCCTTAAACTACAGTAAGCCCTGAAGTTCTCTCTTTCCTAACAGGATAGAAACAATCTCCTATTTTGTTTCTTACTGTTTATACACTCCTTCCAAACTACATTTCTCCAAAACTTTCTGACCATATAATGAAAGTACACATAACTCCCCAGTGAGATATAAACATGTTGCCAATAACTACAGAAATTAAAGCATTTCCATGGCAACCCAATATACTAATTTTGAATATATGGAGTGCACAGTTGCTAACAATGGATTATTCTCATCAGAGAGAAGATCAACCTTCTACATTATTGGATAAGAGATTCAAGGTGTTTTGTTTTGTTTGAAAGTATAAAGGCAGAGAAAGGGGGAAAAATTAATAAATTTCAACTAATCATTACAATAAAAATAACCCAGTTCAATGATTCAAACTGTCCCAAACACAATCAAGAGGCTGGTCTTCAACTATTCAATTAAAGACACAATACAAAGTCACTAAAAAGACCAAAAGATTCTAAACAAGGGGTACTTTTTAGGGTAACCTCAAGAATAATATTTTCTTCTTCAACTCTAAAGTTTTAAACCACTAAAGACATCAATCTTTAAAGAAAGTCCTCTTCACAGAAGATAGTTTTACCCTGTATGGATTCCAAGTTGCATTCAGGAATTGTCACAAGGACTGGGACTAGAATCGTGACTGGGACCACCCCCACCCCCAGCCTTGCTAGCACATGTTTCTAAAAGGGTGGGAAGCATTTTTATCCTAACCTTTACTTTGTGAGAACATACGGCACATTTGCCTGGACAGTTTACTGTTTCAAAAACTCTGGATTTAAGAATAAATTGAGTAGATATTATTAAATTTTATTTAAAAACTTATACACAGAATGATAAGCTATAAGTTTATATTTTAGAAACTGTAAACAGGTAAAAACTATAAATAATATATATGTTAATATTCTCATTTAAACTTTAAACCTTAGTAAAACTGATTTTTATCTAGGATTACAGTGACTTTTTTAAGGCTACTTCTCACTGAATACCACTATTAGGAAACACTTTTAGTCCTTACAACACTGCAAGGTGAGTTTTGCCATCTCCATTTATAAATTTAAAAAATGGGACTCAGTACAAGTTAGGGTAAGAATAAGAGCTGAGTTCAGGTCTATCTATTGCTTGCTAATATTGCAAGATTAAAAAAAATTGTTAGTGTGGGACATTGGGATTCACAGGTCCCCAAAGACAAGCCTCTACTTGTCAAGTTACATTCACTCTAACTAAAAACAGAGTCCACAGAATTTGGGTGAAACCGGCTACCTACTGTAATGTGGACACCTATTGAGTAAAGTACCTGCCTCCACAATATCAAAAAGCATACATAAATATGATCGGTGACTAAATCAGTGAGATATTGAATATACTTGACTGTCTATCTAAATAAAGGGTGATAATGGAGAGTACAGATAACAAAGGATTACAATCTGAAAGGTTTTTAGAAATAGAAAACGTAGAGAATGAGGATTTTCTACCCTTATTCTCAGTGTGGTCCTAGATACAAGAGAACACAATCAACTGGTCTGAGTATTCCAGTCAGTTTGACAGTATAGACCTATAGTAGATACTGCTGCTCACTACAGCAGCATTGCAACAGTCCTCCTTTATAGCCCAGGGGACAAGTCATGGTCATCCTCACTATATGAGCATTATTAGAGCATAAGCAGCTCTTACCAATGTGCCAAGCCCAGTTCTAACTGCTTGAGGTAAGGGTTCAATTATAATGCCTATTTGTCAAGTGAGGAAACTGAGACAGGGAGGGCTTACAGAATTTACCCAAGGACACACAGCTAGTTAGGAGGCTGAGCCAGGCAGTCTCCCAGCCTCTCACAGTCAAGTCCTTAGAGAGATGAACCTTTGCACATTGGCAGTCCCTGCAGGTTCTTCAAATCCCCTAACTCCAAGATGTGCCACTAGCTATATACAATTAACTGTGAGTCAGTATTTCCAGGTGCCAGTGATATTTACAAAGCCCTTCATAATGCCCAGGGTTTTCTATCATTTTCTACTTCTCTGCTCATCTTTTTTATGTTTCCTTGACTGCACTTTGGACTGTAAAATTCATATTTTAACATCCAGCAACATACCATTGTTTCCTGAGGCAAGTTTATAAACTTTTGGTCCGCCATCCTATATCAAAACTGCTCCTTTAGAACACAAGATAAAAGGTAAAAGAGCAGCCACAGAAAACAACATGATTTTCTGAACACAAATAATCCAGGGTCACTTGGCAGCTCACTCACTGACTGAGTGCATTGGGATTCTCCAGTAGGAACCTTCTCCTTGGCTAGAACATTGGGTGCCATGTGTCCGCTGTGGGGTGCATAGTAGCTCTCTGTGACTGAGAATATTCTTCAGCATTCTAAACAAGGAAAAAAATTCTAGCCTTTCCATTTGTCTTAAATCTAAGTGATAAGTTTAAAGAGGGTTTTGCTGTATTATTTTCTGCACTGTTCTCTATATTTCTAATATTGTATAATTTTAAAACTTCGGTAAAAGCAGTTTTTAGTAATAGATTTATATATCATATCTGACTTGGAAAAAATTCAATTTTCATACTTGCAAAGCTATGGAGTTGATCCCAAACCTACAGATGGTGCCACAAAAGGAAGCCACCATGGGGACCCATAATTCAATTGGTCACTAGCCCAATCACTTCTCTACTATTTCTGGATAAAACAAAGAAATCATTGTTTTGGGAACAAAACAATTTTCTAAGAAAAAAGATTAAAATAAAAGCAGGACTCTTCTATTCTACGCACTTATTAATGGTTTCAATGGGCATTCTTATCAAATTTATAAATGGCAGGTGCAAAATTAGGAAGGTCAGTTATCATCAATCAAGATTCAAAAAAAACCAGGGTCAACACTAACAAGATGAACGTCCCAACTATCAATTAAAGCACTGTACTGAAAGAAAACTCAGAGCCCAGTAGAGGATGGAAGAGTACCAAATAAACACCATGAATGTGGAAAGAGTTGGAGATTTCAAATGGCAGTATATTCAGGCTGGTTAACAATATAATACAGCTGTCCAAAACAAGATAAGGCCAACCTGAGACTAGGACAGTGTCCAGAACAATGAAAGGACTAGTTCCACTTTCCATTCCATTGAACAGAAACTGCCAGGGTTTTCTGTTATATTAGAAGCACCAGGGGACGGCAAGATGGCAATGGAGTAGGTGGACATACCAACTTCCAACTCACAGAACTAAAGTGGATTATAACTTAATTTTAAGAACCATCATCTGGATAAACCAACTGTGAACTAAACTAAGTGGACTCTTCAACCAAGGAACACTGAAGAAGCCACATTGAGACTGGTAGGAAAAGCGAAAACGCGAAGAGGGCTGCCCAGCTCCCTGGAGCGAACGGCAGCCCGGAGAGACCCGCGTGGTGGGAAGAGAGTTTGGTGGAGAGGGAGGGACCTGAGTTCCAGGAACAAAGCCCCAGCCTGCAGCCCCAGCCTGCAGCCCCAGGGCCTAGAAGAGGCGTTTGGACAGTATTGAGCTGTGAAACAAGTGAGGATACTGTTTGTGGGAAAGAGACAGTTTTCTCAGACCCAGGATTCTTCTTAAAGGAACAGCGCAGAAAACCCCTCTCACAACCACTCACCCGGGGATCCAGGGGACAGGGACAGAGGAGAGGACCAGAACAGCGGGAAGAGAGTATGGACTGGAAGGCACAAAGAGAAACACTCTGAGGGACAGCCACCCTAACCCCTGGCTGAGTCACTTCCCAAATCGAAAACGAATATTTCCCCTAGAACTAGCAATACCAGCAAAGGGAGACTGGACACCAGCCAAACAAGCTCTCCTGCGGCACTTAGAGCAGAGCTGCATAGACGGAGGGAGCTTCCCGGACTACAGTATGGAGTGTTAGGGTCTGAGCTGCAGTGCCCCTACCCACACTGCTGAGGGCTTGCTGGAGGGACGGGGGTGGCAGGATGCCGAAAGCAGTTCTGTCAGCGAGGGCGGAGGCCCAGCCGGCGTGAGCTCTTTCTAGCCCAGCAGGGGCAGAGGGGATGCGCAAAAGCGTTCGGTCAACTGCGGGCCCACCTGCAGCCCCACCTGCGGGGGAAAAGCTGGAGGCCAGGAATGGGCAGAGATCTGCCGCTGAGAGGAACCCATGGCATGCAGCATCACCTGGCCTCCAAAGTGTGCAACACTGCGCGAGCTGGCCCCAAACGCAATGGCAGGGCTAAAGCCCGGGACAGGCAGAGGCTCGCAGCTGAGCGCAAACCAGCAGCCCGGCCCGGCCAGAGAAACCGCGGTTTGTGATCCCGGGCGAGCCAGCTCTGACCATGGGGGGCAGGGCGGAAGCTGGGGAACAGGCAGGGTCTGCAGTTGAGCAAAGGTGCTCACCCCTACCCTTGGTGCTGAGGCTTGTGGCTTGAGTGCAGTGTGCAAACCTACCTGTGGAGGCTAGGGGAAGGTGCAGACAGATTGAGGCTTGTAGAGCCGGCCTGAGAACACAACCCCTCCCGCAGAGGAGAGGCAGAAATCACAGCAACAGCCGCAGTGGGCCGGCGCTGGCAACACCCATCCCAACCACCCTAGGCGGCAGCAGAGGGGATGGTGGGCCTGCAGACAGACCACACCTAGGGAACACAGAGGTAACACCAATTGGACTCCAGTGGCCACACCCTTCTTATAAACGGACAAAATGGGCAGGCAGAGAAATGCAACCCAAATGAATCAAGAGAAATCCCCAGAGAAGGACCTGAATGAACCAGATATAACCAAATTACCGGATGCAGAGTTAAAAATAATGATAGTTAGGATGTTCAAAGAGCTTAGAGTAACAATGGATAGTATTACAAACACCTAAGTAAAGAGATAGCAAGTATAAAAAACGAAATTGAAATATTAAAAAAGAATCAGACAGAAATGACAAATACAGTATCAGAACTGAAAACCACAATGGAAGGAATTAAAAGCAGGATGGATGAAGATGAGGATCGAATCAGCGAATTAGAGGACAGAATAAACAAAGGTACAGAAGTGGAGCAGAAAAAAAAAAAAGAGACTCAAAAAATCTGAGGAAACTCAAAGGGAGCTCTGTGACAACATGAAGAGAAATAACATCCTCATCATAGGGGTTCCCAGACATGAAAAGAAAGAACAAGGGATAGAAAACTTTGTTCAATCAAATCATAGCTGAAAACTTCCCTAAATAAAGGCTGGAAAACGTTTCACACGTTCAAGAAGCACAGAGAACTCCATTAAAGAGAAACTCAAAGAAATCTACACCAAGACACATCATAGTTAAATACCAAAGCTAAGTGATAAAGAGAAAATTTTAAAAGCTGCTAGAGAAAAAAAAGGCTATCACCTACAAAGGAGCCCCCATAAGGATGACATCCGGCTTCTCAACAGAAACACTTGAGGCCAGAAAGGAATGGCAAGATATATTCAAAGTAATGCAGAACAAGAACCTACAACCAAGACTACTCTATCCAGCAAGGCTAACGTTTAAAATGAAGGAGAAATAAAGAGCTTCCCAGACAAAAAGCCTCAAGGAATTCATTAAAACCAAACCAATTCTGCCAGAGATACTAAGGGGCCTGTTGTGAACAGTTCAAAGGGGGAAAAGAATATAACAAAAGAAGAATAGAGCTTTAAAGAATAAAATGGCAATAAAAAACTCAAATAAATAAATGAGAAATGAGAGTGGAGAAATAACAACTGACACAACAGAAATACAAAGTATTGTCAGAAAATATATGAAGAACTCTATGCCAAAAAATTAAACAACCTAGGTGAAAAGGAAAAATTTCTTGAATCATATAATCTTCCAAAAATCAATCTGGAAGAATCAGAACACCCAGACAGACCAATTACAACAAATGAGACAGAAACAGTTATCAAAAAACTCCCAACAAAGAAAAGTCCTGGGCCTGATGGCTTCACAAGTGAATTTGACCAAAACTTCAAAGAAGAACTAACTCCTATCCTTCTCAAGCTATTTCAAAAAATTCAAGAGAAAGGAAGACTTCCAAAATCTTTTTATGAGGCGAGCATATTCTGATCCTGAAACCGGGCAAAGACAACACAAAGAAAGATAATAATAGGCCAATATCCCTGATGAATTTAGACGCTAAAACAAAATATTAGCCAACTGGATCCAGCAATATATGAAAAATATCATACACCATGATCAAGTGGGAATTATTCTGGAGAGGCAAGGCTGGTTCAATATTCGCAAATCAATCAATATGATTCATCACATAAAAAAAAGGAAAGACAAAAATCACATGATAACTTCAATAGATGCAGAAAAAGCACTTGATAAAATCCAGCACCCATTCATGCTCAAAACTCTCAGCAAAGTGAGAATACAGGGAACATACCTTAACATGATAAAGGCCATCTATGACAAACCCACTGCCAACATCATACTAAATGGGCAAAAATTAAAAGCAATCGCCTTAAGATCAGGAACCACGCAGGGGTGCCCCCTTTCACCACTCTTATTCAACATAGTTCTGGAAGTCTTAGCCACAGCAATCAGACAAGAAGAAGAAATAAAAAGGCATCCAAATTGGAAAAGAAGAAGTAAAACTGTCATTATTTGCAGATGATATGATATTGTATATAGAAAACCCTAAAGTCTCAGTCAAAAAACTACTGAACCTGATAAATGAATTCAGCAAGGTGGCAGGATATAAAATTAATACTCAGAAATCAGAGGCATTTTTATATACCAACAATGAACTGTCAGCAAAAGAAATTAAGGAAACAATTCCCTTCACTATTGCAGCCAAAACAATAAAGTACCTAGCAGTAAATTTAACCAAGGAGGTTAAGGACTTGTACTCGGAAAATTATAAAACATTGATAAAAAAAATCAAGGAAGATACAAACAAGTGGAAGCATATACCGTGCTCATGGTTAGAAAGAATAAACATCATTAAAATGTCTATATTACCCAAAGCAATTTATAAATTCAATGCAATACCAATTAAAATACCAATGACATACTTCAAAGATATAGAACACGTATTCCAAAAATTTATATGGAACCAAAAAAGAACACGAATAGCCTCAGCAATCTTAAAAAGAAAAAATAAAGCAGGAGGTATCACTCTTCCGGATATCAAGATATACTACAGACCATTGTACTGAAGACAGCCTGGTACTGGCATAAGAACAGGCACATAGATCAATGGAACAGAACAGAGAACCCAGAAATAAACCCACACCTTTTTGGACAACTGATATTTCACAAGGAGGAAAGAGTATACAATGGAGTAAAGACAGCCTCTTTAACAAATGGTGTTGGGAAAATTGGACATCTATCTGCAAAAAAGTGAAACTAGACCATCAACTTACACCATTCACAAAAACAAACTCAAAATGGATAAAAGACTTAAATGTAAGCCGTGAAACCATAAGCATCTTAGAAGAAAACATAGGCAGTAAGCTCTCCGACATCTGTCGCAGCAATATATTTGCCGATTTATCTCCACAGGCAAATGAAATAAGAGGCAGGATAAGCAAATGGGAGTATATCAAACTAAAAAGTTTTTGCACAGCTAAAGACAATAGGAACAGAATAAAAAGACAAACCACACAATGGGAGAACATATTCGACAACACGTCTGATAAGGGGTTAACAACCAAAATTTATAAAGAACTTATAAAACTCAACACCAGGAAGACAAACAATCCAATCAAAAAAATGAGCAAAAGAAATAAATAGAAATTTCTCCAAAGAGGATATACCGTTGGCCAATAGGCATATGAAAAAATGCTCAATATCACTAATCATTAGAGAAATGCAAATTAAAATCACAATGAGATATCACCTCACACCAATCAGAATGGCACTCATCAGCAAAACAACACAGAATAAGTGCTGTCAAGGATGTGGAGAAAAGGGAACCCTCCTGCACTGCTGGTGGGAATGCAGACTGGTGCAGCCACTGTGGAAGACAGTATGGAGATTCCTCAAAAAATTAAAAATCAAACTGCCTTTTGACCCGGCTATCCCACTTATAGGAATATACCCTAAGAACACCATAGCACTGTTCGAAAAGAAGAAATGCGCCCCCATGTTCGTGGCAGTATTGTTCACAACAACGAAGATCTGGAAACAGCCCAAGTGTCTGTCAGAGGACAAATGGATTAAAAAGCTTTGGTACATATATACTATGGAATACTACTGAGCCATAAGAAATGATGACATCGGATCATTTACAACAAAAATGGATGGACCTTGATAACACTATACGAAGTGAAATACGTTAAACAGAAAAAAACTGAGAACTGCATGATTTCATACATTTGGGGGACATAAAAACGAGACTATGAGACATGGACAAGAGTGTGGTGGTTACAGGGGGGAGGGAGGGAAGAGAGGGATGGAGAGGGGGAGGGGAGGGGCACAAAGAAAACCAGATAGAAGGTGACAGAGGACAATTTGACTTTAAGTTATGGGTATGCAACATAACTGAATGACAAGATAACCTGGAGATGTTTTCTTTGAACATATGTACCCTGATTTATTAATGTCACCCCATTAAAATTAATAATAAAAAAAGAAGCACCAGCCACATATTTTAAATGGATGGTGGGAATCACCAGAATAAGAACTGCTCTCGAACACACATCATGTGAAGAAAGACTGTTGAAATCAGGGGTTTACTATGCAAAGAGAATACTTAATAGGGAGACATGAATGCTGTTCTCCAACTTGTGAAGGATTATGTACAACAAAGAGCAGAGTTCCTATATAATGTCTCAGGGAAAAAATTGGAACCAATCAAAAGAATTTCCAGAGGCAGATTTTAGACCACACTTTAAATTATTTGTAATAAATTAAACTGTCAAAATATGGATTCTTTTCCTCACTGGGTAAAGAGGTTTCCCTCCACTAACAGAAGTGTTTAAGGAGAGTAGGTGATCATCTCTTCCTGTTGTCAAAGGGAATTCCTACACATAAGATTCCATGATGAAAACAATTCAAACTCACACTGGACACATAGGGCTTTCCCCCTTTGCTTATATTTAGAAAATCACAAAATCACAAAGTAGAAATGGTCATAAAATATCATTTAATATCCTCTTCCCAATTCTGAGCAGAGACATAGCCAAAATACCCCACAAAAATCATTGTAAAATGTTCTTTTTGTCTCCAAGAGGCTATTTACCGTCCATCTTGTAGTATTCCCATAGTCCTGGCTTTTCAGGAAGTTCTTCCTGATGTGTAAAATCTGAATTTATTTTGTTCCAGTTATACCAATTTACAAGGATACCAAAATGGGCTCTGTCATGATCATAACCACTTTATAAAGAAAAATATTTGCAAAGAGTGCAAACACTGACCTTCTTGTATGTATTAGAGCTCTGCTAATCTGTTCAAACACAGCTGTCTATCTCTATGCAGAAAGAACAAGACTGAAATTTCATGTGTTTAGATTAATAGCGCTGCAAACAGAGGGGAAACTACGGTTAGGCAGCAGAAGCACAAGAGAGCTTTAAAAGGCTAGTGGCGACAAAAAATACTTTTAAAAATGCCTAGTTTGCTTAAAAGGTATCAAAATATAAATTAAATAAAACATGTTCTCTCGTTTTCTTGGAAACTAGATAAGCTTCCCAAATACAAAGCCACTTTGAAATACTGCCTCGCAAAGAACTGGCTGGCCTTCCTCCTAGCAACCTGCACCATGCTGAGTAAATTAATCACATACCGTGTTGATATAGTCCAACACCAACTAATTTGCCTACCTATGAACCAACCAACTTTACATTAGAGCTCTTTACTTCCCAAATAACTCAAAAGTATATCCTAGATTCTCTTTTAAATGCTTCCACCACAGAAATGAAACAAACTAAGCTCTAAATCAACTTTTTAAAAAAACTTTTGTTACTGCCAAAGCTGGGTTTTAGATGTGTCCCTAAGCAAGACAACACATAGAATCTACATAACTTGAATTCTGTTTACAGATTGGGTAGCCATGCCTAGCAGACAAGTTTCAGAGCCTAGACTTTCCAAAGAACTTCTTTTCATTCTCAAGACTGAACCCCGGGCTTCTCTGTTCTGGGCTGGAAGTGAGTGTTTTATATTCTATCAAGAGGTGCCCTGATGCACACATGTGCACACACACTTTCTCCCAGGTTTCATCTTTGAAGGATTTGGTCTTTGCAACCAAGTTCAGTCCAATGGGGGAAGTAGCTCACATTGCTTGTCAGTTACTTTGATTACTAGAGGCATTCTAATAACTGATTCTGAGAGGTATATTATTAACAGTTTCTTAAGAAAAATGTGTCTTGGGTCTGGCCAGGTAATTCAATGGCTAAAGCATTTCCTGGCATGTCAAGGCCACTGGTTAGATCCCCAGTCAGGGCACATTTGAGAAGCAATCAATGAGTACACAACTAAGTGTAACAAGTTGATGCTTCTCTCTCTCTCTTTCTATCCCTTACTCTTTCTCTCTCAAATCAATGGAAATTTTTCTAAAAATATATGTATCTAGAAGTTGAGTTCTTTCAGAAGAAAGGGTCAATACTTAAGCAAACAAAGGGCTGCCAGACAAACAAGAATTTTCTCATATATTTTTCTACTCTTCTTCATTGTCCAGCTAAATGTTGTTAGTCTAGTCGTCAGAGAACCAGGAAAATACTCCTTGCAGGCCTAGGGCTTTGCAAGCCAGGCACATGAATGAATGTACTTCTCCCCCTAAGAATATCCCTAGTTTTCCCAAATAGCAACAAAAATAGCAAACTCACTGACTACCTCTGCACAGAGACCTCACTTGAATTAGCAATGCAAGTAGCATATAAAAAAATAAAAATATCTTTAGTTATTATTTATTTAGTAAATGATAGTCTCTAACTATTTCACTTTAAAAAATTAGCGCAAATTCTTTTATGAAGGTGAAGAACAATAATATTCTTACATTTGCCATAAAACCTAAAGGGCATATCCACACAGAGGCAACTGGCCATTTCAGTTCTAACTGTTCCTAACTGAATTCACATAATATAGGGCTGTGCAAATATGACTGGGCACATGCAAGCAGCCACAGTCATGGAATTCTAAATTCCCTTGTACCAACATCACGAATATTAGTCTGGTATTATGATAGGAGTATGACTCATGATGCTCCCATCATCAAATTAACTTCTTGGGTATTATGAAGTTATTAAAAGTTGTGATAAGTAATCTTTAATGATATAGAAAAATATTTGTGAAGTGAAAAATAGGTCACAAAACAATAGGCATATATCAACCATTTTTGTTAAAATAAATATGCTCGTATCCAGATGAAAATGAAAGATATATGAGATGAAGGGTTTTCTTTTACCTTCTTGGTAAATTTTTTATATTTTTCAAGTTTTCTATAAAAACATGTATCACTTTTATAATTAGAATAAATAATAAAATAAAACTTAACAATCACCTTTTAAAAAACATAAATTAACCATATCAACCGGCAATCATACCCTAGGTATTTATGTAGGTACTGCATGAGTTTATACAAGGTGGCACAAAAATAGATTCACAGTGGTGAGTACATAAAACACAAAATTTATTCGTGCATTATTATTTATTATTTTATTTTTCCATACAAACAACTGTAAACATACTTTTGCCCCACCCTGTATTCTCATAAAACCTGCATACCAATGGTTATAGCAGCTCTATTCATAATCATTGAAAATCGGAAACACCTCAAATATCCTTCAGTGGGTGACTAGATGGACTGCAGGACCACCTCACATTGGTGTACTACTCAGAGATACAAAGGAACAAATTCTTGAGACATGCAACAAATGGATGAATCTCAAAAGCATTACGCTAAATGGTAAAAACCAAACTCAAATGACTTTAAAATGTACAATTCCACTTATATGATACTCTGCAAAAGGTAAAACTGTAGAGAGGAGAATAGATCAGCAGTTGCTAGAAATTGGGGTCAGAGGAAGCACTGACTATAAAATGAGACCACACAGGAAATTTTGGGATCAATGGAAATTTTCTGTATCCAGATTGTGGCATTAGTTACAGAACTATATGCATATAGTTTACAGGACTATATGCATTGATGCATTGGTCAAAACTCAGAATAGTACACTAAAGAGGGTAAATCTTACTATATATACTTTAGACCTCAAAAAACTTGCCTTTAAAAGAACATCCTTTGGAACTGAAAGTCTATTCACATACAGAATACATTACTATGTTCTGTACAATTTCTTTTCCTAAATTGTAAATGTATCTACATTTAAAAAAAAAGTGATTCTTTGATTTGCACTTCTCTAATAGCTAATGATGATGAGCATCTTTTCATCTGTTACCATCTGTATTTCTTCCTGGGAGAAGTGTCTGTTCATGTCCTCTTCCCATTTTTTTATTGGATTGTTTGTTTGTTTGTTGTTGCATTTTGTGAGTTCTTTGTATATTTTGGATATTAGCCCCTTATCTGAGTTGTTGTTTGAAAATATCATCTCCCATTTAGTTGGCTGTCTGTTTATGTTTTTGTCAGTTTCTCTTGCTGTGCAAAAACTTCTTAGTCTGATGTAGTCCCATTCATTTATCTTTGCCTTCACTTCCCTCACCTTTGGAGTCAAATTCAAAAAGTGCTCTTTGTAACCAAGGTCCATGAGTTTAGTACCTATGTTTTCTTCTATGTACTTTGTTGTTTCAGGTCTTATATTTAGGTCCTTGATCCATTTTGAATCAATTTAAGTATAAGGGGACAAACTGTAGTCGAGTTGAAATGCAAATCAAAACTATAATGAAATACCACCTCACACCTGTTAGATTAGCTATTATCAACGAGACAGGTAGTAACAAGTATTGGAGAGGCTGTGGAGAAAAAGGAATCCTCATCCACTGTTGGTGGGAATGTAAAGTAATACAACCATTATGGAAGAAAGTATGGTGGTTCCTCAAAAAATTAAGAATAGAACTACCATATGACCCAGAAATCTTTCTACTGGGAATATACCCCCAAAACTCAAAAACATTGGTACGTAAAGACACAAGCAGCCCCATGTTCACTGCAGCATTGTTCACAGTGGCCAAGGCATGGAAACAACCAAAAAGCCCTTCAATAGATGCTGGATAAAGAAGATGTGGTACGTATATACCATAGAATACTACTCAGCCATAAGAAATGATGACATCGGATCATTTACAACAAAATGGATAGATCTTGATAACATTATATGGAGTGAAATAAGCAAATCAGAAAAAACTAAGAACTGCATGATTCCATACATAAGTGGGACATAAAAAAGAGAATAAGAGACATGGACATGAGTGTGTGGTGGTTAAGGGGGGGGGGGTAAGACAAGGGGGGGGGGTGGACAGTGAGGAAGAAGGGAGAAGGGAGGGGCACAAAGAAAACCAGATAGAAGGTGACAGAGGACAATTTGACTTTGGGTGATGGGTATGCAACATAACTGAATGACAAGATAACCTGGAGATGTTTTCTTTGAACATATGTACCCTGATTTATTAATGTCACCCCATTAAAATTAATAAAATTAAAAAATAAAGAAAAAGTGATTCTTTTAGGATTATATGATAATCTCCCAGTAGACACAAAATTCTGAAGGAATGTGTAACAGAATGAGAATTTTTAATAGGGATGAGTGGATTAAATAAGGTTCAGGCCCATTCTATTGTAATGCCACTCAGATCTCTGGCCACTAAACAACAAGCAGGGGATTCCACACAGAGCTAGAGAGAAGTTGCTCAAAAGGGAGCAGACAGAAGTTTATGTTTTCCAGCCTAACTTGTAGGAAGGTGGCTCAAAGGCAAACTCTGAAATCCACTTTGGAGTTCCAGGGCCTTTGGTTGTTGTTGAGCACTTCTAATTTACCTAATGCTTATGCTACAACCATTTCTAGACCAATTAATGCATGACTAAGCAGTCACCGGGCCAATTTCTTTGCTCAATTTAGGGCTTACAATGCCCTCCACACCTCTGTGATATTAGGAAAATGCTTCTGAAAGGTGTAAGAGGAGGTTTAGAACAGCTTATCCTCCTAAAGGGATTTGGGAACAGGAAACTCTCTTGAGCTTAATGAAGAAACCGGTTTTTTGTTTTGTTTTGTTCTTTCTTCTTTTTCCATTTAGAAGAACATATAAATAAGCCTTCACTGATCTTTGCCATGAGCTTAAAAGTGTATAATTAGACCAGAAATGTAAAAACTGACTTTTATAAAATGGAAAATTATTTCTTTTTCTCTGAATTTAAGAGAATGACACCCATTTCTTCTTGTCAATGAAGAACACAGGAAACTGGCCTAGGATAGGTAAAGGAATAGTTAGTGGACAACATTTACATTAATCGCTTTATTAGACACTCCAAAAGTATAAAATTTTCTTAAATTAAAATGTGGACTGAAATATATTTTCATGCTATAAAAAAGGAGGGTAGCTAGCACACTAATGTTCTTAAAAGAGGACGCTTTGGCTAATTGAGATATTTGATTATTTTAAGGCCTTAAAAGAACTGTCTACATTTAAAAAGGGAGTGAGAGATTATCCTAATCTGTTCATTAAACCAGATCACCAAAGAATTACCTTTTTTATACACACATACACACACACACATCTCACACTCATATACACCGCATTTATCTCCTTAGTCTTCATTGTCTCTGAAATTCTGAATTAATAAAGATTGATCATCTGATGGATAACCATATGTCTGACTATTTCACATCAGGGCTTTTCTGGACATTGAAAATAGCCCTGTTGGGCTTAGTCAGCATCTGAACATCCAACAACAAATGTGAGCAAGGAAATTTGCACCTCTTATTTTCATGTTCTACACAAAGCAAACTGGGTCTTCCTAAAAGATAAACTAAGCATTACATACTGGAAAATACTCAGTCAAATGAGAGACAAAATGATCATGTGGAAACTGACTTCGGCTTCTGTTCACAAACTGCACAAACATTTAAGTTTTACCAGCCTGACTGTCCCAGGGTATCCTATTAAACAGCTGCAAAACCTTGGACATATTCATAATCTCTGAGCCTTAGAGAGGTGAAAATCTTATTTAGCATAGTGAGTATCAGGGAATTACAGTATCTTTCGCTCCATAAGACGCATCTAACCATAAGAAGCACCTAGGGTTTTAAAGAGGAAAATAAGAAAAATAATATTCTGAACCAAATGGTGTTTTAAAATATTTAACAAAATATACCATAATAATATTTCAACAATGTAGACTCAAAACAGCAATAACAACCATTAGCACTGTTATTAACAAATGAGAAGAGACTTTAATGTTCAAATATGCTTCTAGTTGTCTGGGAACCTGCAGCAGCTAGAAAAAATGAACATTTGCTCCGTAAGACACAGGGGCATTTTCCCCTCCACTTTTGGGGAAAAATGTGCATCTTATGGAGCAAAAATTACAGTAGATTGTTTTTAAAGCCAGCACGGTATGTAATGGATGTTCAAGAATATTACCTTTCCCTCTCTCCCTTCCTCTGGAAAAGCTATTGTTACATATGCACAATGAATCTTTTTGTTTAACCTTCTAAGCAGTTTAGCATAGAAACAAGCTTTCCTATCTCTAAGCGGTAGCACACAAATATATGTCAGATATATTTGTGTGCTACTGCTTAATTATTTTTCAATGAGCAGTGAATAGCAGCAGTGGGCCATAACTGACAGGCTCCCAGATATGATCATTAGACATTGTGTGGCCAGGTCTGCAGAGAATTTTCAAGGTTAGGATGGGACCAGCACGGGGCCCATGTCAGTACTGCTGCTAAGCCCTTTACAGCAAGAGCATCCCAAAAAAGGGAATACGGTCAAATGAGAGCAGTATTCCTCAACAGTTTCCAGGCAAAAGCAGAAGACTGACAACTACTAACTCCAGGGTGAAAACAAACCAACAAAAATAACCACTGACATCTATCATTAAAACTAAAACCTTTAAGTAGGGCAATTTTAAATCAAATGCAACTAGCCTGATAAGCCAAATTCAGGCTCACTTTAGATAAAGACCTCCCCATAGCATTCAAGGAGAGGCAGCTTCTGGACAGAAATATACCTAAAGTCACTGACCAAAAGACCAAACTGCAGGTACTACAGACACTGTGAATTTCTCCTTCTGTTACCATTCAACAGGATCTATTGCTTTTCTTTTACATCTCAAAGATTTCATCAACTAGTTTATTCTGGTTACTACAGGATAAGTTGGTATAAGAGGTAACTCAAGAAAACAATAAAAGAAGGAAGTCTTTGACCAATGGGTGTCCATAGAGCCCCAAAGTAGAAATCCATTTTATAGAGGGGCCCCATGGATGCTGAAGCACAGGAACGCCCTCATCCTCCTACCCCAGGGCCCTCATATTCTCTCACATACCACGCAATGGGCAATGGGCAGGGGCAATCTCTGTGGTCTCCCCAGCCCTTCACAGCCAGAGGGGTAAGAAAAAGGAGAAAGGAAAAGTTTCCATATTCAAGAGTTTCCAGCTCTCTAGGTTCTCAAAAACAAAGACCTTACAGAGAATTTAAATCATGAAATACTCTAATCTCTATTTTAAAATTAATGATTAATGTTATGAGTGTGAATTGGGTATGAGAAAATTTAAGAATCCGCACGTTTCATATAAAACCTCTATTGTTAACCAACAAAGGCCTTTCAAATTCCCTCCAAAGGTTCTTCAGATCTTAAGGGGATCAGCAAAAATGCCCTGATCTCACCTGACCAGGTGGTGGCGCAGTGGATAGAGCATCGGACTGGGATGCGGAAGACCCAGGTTCCAGACCCCGAGGTCGCCAGCTTGAGAGCGGGCTCATCTGGTTTGAGCAATAGCTCACCAGCTTGGACCCAAGGTTGCTGGCTCGAGCAAGGGGTTACTCGATCTGCTGAAGGCCCGCGGTCAAGACACATATGAGAGAGCAATCAATGAACAACTAAGGTGTCAAAATGAAAAACTGATGATTGATGCTTCTCATCTCTCTCTATTCCTCTCTGTCTGTCCCGGTATATCCCTCTCTCTGACTCTCTCTCTGCCTCTGTAAAAAAAAAAAAAAAAAAAAAAAAGCACTGATCTCCCTTCTCTGGGTTTGGGACCCAGCAATGGAAAAGGCTGTCAGATAAGTCATGGGACACTCAAGAACAAGATACTTGTTTTTGGGGAGGCTGCTCTTCCATCAGCTTAAGAGACGGTTAGAGCTGAGCAAACACAGCCATGTGATGTGGCCAGACAGAGAGAGGGGCAGCATTTAACTTCCCCAGATCATTTGAGTCCTGGTGTGGTGTGGAGGGACCAAAAATTCCATGCACCCCTGAAGGAAATTCCATGCACCCCTGAAGGAGGTATAGACTGAAGTGAGTTGAGAGGCAGCAGACCTGGCTAGAAGAAAGATGTCTCCACAGCAAAGATTACAAGTATGACATACTAGGCCCTGAGCCAGATGATGTGACAGAGACACAAAGCTGTCTACAAAAAGGGTCAGCAAAGCTGAGAGAAAATGGAGTCAAGGTCAGCTCAGAAGCACTACTGGGCCTTGACAACTGAAAGAGACCAGCCATGAACTCCACAGCTACAGCCTCCACCAACAGAGCCCAGCCAGGCCCGCAGAAGCCATCTTGAATGGGAACAGAGGAGTAAGTCAAATATCTAAAGACTGAGTATTTTATTTAAATAAGTGAGCACGCAAAATCTAAAGGGACTATTCATATCATTGCATCAGACAAAATATACTAGAGTGAACTCCTTTTGTTATCTCCTGCTGCCTAGTGGATGGGGTCTGGAGGACAAGTCTTTCTTACAAAGACATGAAGAAAACTACATTTCTTCTGCATACCTGGATATTGCTTAAGGAGGGCTAAATTATTTTTAACTACTATATAGAAGAATTCCATTTTAATAAATTCTACTTTCAGTATAACAGTGTCATTTCCACAATCATAGCAGCAGTTAACTGTAGCCCCGACTGTTCCAACAATAAACTTACAACTAAGACTCACAGGTTTACACACTATAATATGGTTCATCTTTCTATTACCCTATCTATGCCCAGAAAACTATGAGCTGCCTTCTTGATATATTTCTAGCACCTTGGGTGATACCTGACATGTAGTTGGCACTCAAACTTTTACTAGATAAATGAAAGCAGTAATGAATGAATGAACACTCAGTAATAAATAAAAACACAACCACTTTCTACATTATAATTGGTGTTGTGCTTCTATTGCATGCAATCTAAGTTGTGTTCCAGTTTTCCCAAACAGCATGTTGCTATTCTATAAAGAGCTTTCCCAGAAAGGACTGGAGAATGGCAGCTACAGTGAAGAGAGCAGGGAGACTGACCACAACGCAAAGAGAGCAAGATTAAAGGCAAGGGAAATAAGAAAGTTTAACAATCCAACTGACATGAGCCATTCAATAGGCAGATTTCCAGGACACCATTTTTGTGACCAAGAAAAGAGGAGAAAAAGAGGTACAAAATTCCTCAGGTAGGGGTCTACGTGAGGAAAAATCAAACACACTAAATATTTGTCATGTCATAGTAACAACAGGCCTGCATTTACAAAGCTGAGTATAACTATATACTATAACGTCCCACTTGTTTATTAATATGAGCTGAATATTTGCTTAGATGGGTTTTTTCTTTCAGGATTTTTTTTTTTTACTTTATTCTAAATTCTCTGTTTCAATAAATGCTCCAAGTTTGCCGACAGTTCAAATAAAGAATGCACTTGATGCGAAGTGTGTGAGCACGTCACTAGTGACAGCAGGCGGTGTACTTTTTACAGTGGAAATTATTCAGAAATTCTGAGCACAGGAAGCACAGAGCACCTTTCAGTAAAGATATTTATGTCCTCAACATGAACTTCATAATCTTCAAAAAGGCTTAGAATTCACAGATATTAGAAAATATTAGATACTCGTAAAATATTTTTCTGGCACATTCATTTAGCTGAAACACTTTTTCCAAGCCATCAAATAATCCTTCAACTTATCTTCATCATGCAGCATTGAAATGATTATGGATAATGTCGAAAAACATACACTCTTAGCCTGACTAGGCAGTGTGCAGTGGATAGAGTGTTGGCCTGGAATGCAGAGGAGCCAGGTTCAAAACCTCCACAAGGTCACTGACTTGAGCACAGGGTCAGTGGCTTGAGCGTGGGATCACAGACATGACCCCATGATCGCTGGTTTGAACCCAAGGTCACTGGCTTGAGCAAGGGTCACTGGCTTGGCTAGAGCCCCCCAACCCCGCCATCCAGACACATACAAGAAAGCAATCAATGAACATCTAAGGTGCTGCAACAAAGAATTGATGCTTCTCATCTCTCTTCTCTCCTGCTTGTCTTGTCCCTGTCTGTCCCTTTCTCTCTCTCTCCAAAAAAAAAAAAAAAAAAAAGGAAGGAAGAAAAACATACACTCTGAGAAAGTCTAAAGAAGGTAACTAAGAACCCTGGGTTGGCCAGATAGGAGAGAAGTAGTGTTTCCACAACAAAGCAAACTGAAACAAATACAGGTCTTCTAATTACTTTATGTTTTGCACAAATCAGGGTAGTGCTGCTTGCAAGTAAGAGCTCTGACTCATGTAACTGGAAAACTGGTTTCACGTAAGCAATAAGAAATGAGTTAACCTCATAAAGTAGCATTCATTTTGTATAGGGAGTGATAACAGAGTGGTTGGTAAAAATAATATAACCCGAGATCTCGTTTTATATTTTTTTATTTAAGCCAAACATTTTTGTGTTTTGCTGAAGTTATGTTTTTTCAATACTAACATGTTACAAAGATAAACGTTCTGTTCAAATCTCTTACTGCATGAAACTAATCTGTGACAACAAAAGTGTAGTGTTGACCTTTGCAGGAGGGCAAGAATTAGGAGGGGGCACAAGAGTGTGACAGAAATGTTCTTCATCTTGATCTGGCTGATAATGACCTGGGTATATATTTGCAAAAATTTACCACACATACTCTTTTTTTTTTAATTAAAGAATATTTTTTGGAAATTAAATTTAACAGGGTGATATTGATCAACAAGAGTACATAGATTTTGGATAAACATCTCCACCACTTTTGGACAGTCAATTATGTTGTATACCCATCACCCAAAATCAAATCATCCTGTCACCTTACATCTGTCCCTCTTTATACCCTTCTCCTAGCCCCTTCCTTCCTTCCCCTCTCCCCACATCCCCGTTCTCCTGGTAACCACTGCACTCTTATCTATATCCACAAGTCTCAATTTTGTATCTCACCTATGACCACACATAATCTTAAGATTATGCACATAATTGCATTCAAGTTTATATAAATAAATACTATACACAGAGACATATAAATATATGGCCCAGAAATTGCACTGATATAGATACAATCATATTGATGATTAAAAAACGCAAAGAATGTTCTCAAAATGAACTCTATCTGTACACACTATCTCCTCTGACTTTAGACTTTCCTTGGCATTCTGTTCTGGTGAAAGAAGAATTACCCCGGACACATTTCAATGTCCAGTGGTATTCTTTAGTTCCTCCTGAAGATTGATACATCCAGTTCTAGTTTCACTTCTCTTCAAATCTTCAACCTTTTAAGCAAAAATCTCAGCAGGATTCCAGCCCAGAGAGTTTAAGTACTGCATGCCCACCTTACTGTATATCAACTCTCCAACCTACAGACCCACTTATTTCTTCTTTAAATCCTGCCCTTATGCATTATTTTCTTATCAAGTGACCCTTATCACTATCTGACTCCAGAGATGATACTTAGCTATGTGCCAGTCACTAGTACAAGCACTTTACATGGACAAGTACTATTACTCTTGTCTCTACATCAGTGGTTCTTAACCTTTTTTGAGGTACCAAACCCTCCAGTTTCATATGCGCATTCACCGAACCCTTCTTTAGTGATAAATAAAATATGATTTTTTTTTCCAAATTCAAGACGTAGGTATATGTTTTTTTACTGGTGCACAAAATGAGCCGTGCATGAACATCACCTTGCTCAAAGAACAAAACCAACAAAGTGCATGAACTCACAACAAATTACGGTATTACTTTATTCTGGCCTCCGCGGCGAGGCTTCTCCAAATCCCTAAGACCGACTCATCGAACCCCTAGGGTTCTATAGAACCCAGGTTAAGAACCACTGCTCTACATATAAGGCAACAGACACATGGAGGTTAAATAACTTTCTTGAGCTTAAAGAGTTAACACAGGAGGACTGACTCGATCTGTGTCTCCTAACTCATCACTTTTACATAGATTTAAAATCCAGGACATGCTCAGCCTCTTCCTTTCCCTCATTTTCCCTGGTGAGGAATAATTTCTCTTTACAAATAATCTTTTGCACTTTCAAATACTGCATGTGTGTGTGTGCACGCACACACAACACACACACACGCTCTGAAGGCAAAACAAATCATGCCAAATAAGAAAGGAAGGGATCTATCAACCCCAAAGCTGTATATATTACTACTCTGTATTCCTTCAAGATAAAAACCAAAAACATTTAATTTGCCCTGAAAATTTCTATGACTATTCCTAAATTATAAAAATCCATCTTAGAAATATAACACATATTGAGATTGATCAAACCCTCCCTTCTCCTTCAAAAATACCATCATGTTTTCCTCTATCCGAACTTCTGAGTAGTGATATTCACAGACATATTACGTTTATATCTGAAATAGCTTTGCCACAAACTTTTATTTGCTAGGACTTGAAGTTAACATGCCTAGAGAGACACTAGTAGCCCAATATCTAGTGCCCTTCTACTCCCTCAATCTGCGTCAACCCTCACCCACCCCAAGAGGCAATGGTAAAGTTGTGATAGACAACTACAGCATCTAAGATTTCACACTTACCCTGGCTCCTTAACTCAACACTAGATCAACAGCTAGTGCAAGGGTGGGAGGGAGGGGGGATGGATGAATGAAAACAAAGAAGAGTTTACAAAGCAATAATGAAGAAAGCAAGAAAGACTAAGAGGTCCTGGGAGAATGGCTGGATGCATTTGAGAATATATTTTGAAATTGAGCCCCTCGCTTGCCTGTGCAATGGGTTTTACCAGTTTGGCCCCTGAGAAATAGATTTTTCACACTGACCTAAAGAAAGACCTTTATAGGGAGGTGAAGAATTTATTTTCAGACTAATAATAACTGCCTCATCAAATACTGCATTTTCATAAAAATTTGGTTCTCACATAGTAATTTGATTTTGTTTTCTTAGAACTGTTGCATTTCCTTCACCTGCAAGTAAAAGAGGAAGGAGATATAACTGTATCTGGGAAACCACAATAAATAGTAAATAGAGAAACCACACTCAACAAATGCTCATTGTATTTATATTTAAATAATTACACATCGTAAATCAATAAATAAAGTAATGATCTTCAATCCCAGAACAAAGTGTACATTGTCATATAACTTACTTATTTCTTTCCATTTTTCCTCCAAAAGAGATAGAAATAAAAGCAGTTTATGAACTATGTCAAGAGTCTGGAATGCAAGTAGTAGGAATATGCCTCAGTTCTGCTGGTTTAATGAGGACTTTTTCTATTGTTCTATGTATAATAGAAGCATGCTAATAATTTCTAAGGAAAAGTTCACTGAACTTTGTGCCTATTCCAACTCCTCATTTTGCATTTCTCCCACTAGTTAACATGCATTCAGAATCCTATGCAGATTGGGCCCTGAGTTGCTGAAACTTTCAGACACTGCCCCTTGGTGAAGCCTAGCACAGCTTCAGCAACAAGATATACACCTGCACTGGCCCTGGACAACAATGGAGGCACTGAGTCATCAAAAAGCAGAGAGAGGTGAACAGGGATCAAGAGATCTACACTTTCCTTTCAGTCAAGAAAGTGGACGACTTGTAGTATCATAGTATTACTTATCATTTTCCCTTATAATTTATATGAAGAATTCCTAGTCTATGTATGTGGGATAAAGCTCTTCAAATAAAAATAGAATTACACTAGTACTAAAACCTGACAAAGACATTACAAGAAAAGAAAAGTACAGACCAATAATACAGAAACAAAATTTAAAATGTTAGCCAATTAAATCCAGCAATACATAAAAAAAGTAATAACATCTTTTTTTTATGTGTGTGGAATTTACACCACAAATGCAACACTAGTTCAATATTCAAATATCAATATAACTCATCATATTAACAAACTAAAGAATTAAAATCATATCATCTCAACAGATAAAGAAAAAGTATTGCACAAAATTCCAAAAACTATGTGCAGATATAAAAAGAAACTACTAATTCATATAAAAACACAAATAAATTTTAAATTCATTTTGCTAACTGTAAAAATCCAGGGCCAAAAGCTATATATTGTGAACAATATTTATATGAGATTCTGAATAAAGGCAAAAATATAGGAACATAAAACAGAATAGTGGTTGCCAGGAATGGGGGATGAGGAGAGGGTTTGACCACAAAGGCACAGCACTGAGAAATTTTGGAGAATGAAACTGTTCTGTATGGTTCTATGGTACTGGATACAGGACCATGCATTTTCAAAAACTCACAGAACTTACAACACAACAAATAAATTTTATCACATGTAGATAAAAATCAACCAGAAGTATAATGAATGGATGGAATATAGACTATGGCAATGAATCTAACTGTATTACAAATGTATAACATAAACATATTTAAGGGTATTTGGAATAAAGGTGATCTAAATAACTTTATAAAACTGTTTTGACTATAAGGCTAAAAGATAAAAAATATTATACAAAGACTGTTCTCTAGTTGGAAAATCTCTAATCTTACTGGAATATGGGTTAAAAATATTATAAAACTACTTTACAAGTGTACTAAGTTTGAACAAATAAATATGTAGTTATAAGAGCCAAGTTTCTCACTGTCAAAGAAAAGAATTATAAGCAAGGAATGAATAATAAAATAAACTTTGGGGTGCTGGAAAGGCATCAAATATTGGTATGAACTCATTTTTATTTTAATATAGACAGGTAGACACAGAAACCTGGATATATTTGTATACATGAGTTACTGTACATACATTTCCAAGCTCCACCCACTGAGAGGGCCTAGAAGCAGAGGCACTCCAGTGGCAATGAGCACACCAAGTACCAAGATGTTGGTTTCTAAATACCATTCTTCAATAAAAAGGAACCAGGACTTCTTGGAGAAATGGCTGAATCTAAGGCTGTATCAAGGAATATATGAGATGAGCCTGGAGCATCTTGTGGTACCAAAAAGAAAGAAAGTCTTCCCAACAAAAACAGATGGAAAGATTTCAAAGAGATACAAGAGCTAATCTGAAAAAGCTCCAATGTCCAAAGCTGAGATAACCTGAGCGATAAATAACAACCACAGTATTTGATTATAACCCAGAGAACGATGGAAATATCCTTAAGCACATACTTATTGGACTACTTTACATAAGAACTCCAATTAAGAAATATAGAAGAAATGAAGGGGAAAGCTACTATTGGAACATCACAGTGATAACTGCTGCAGAAAGACTCACAAATGAATTCTAAAATTAGAGAGCAAAATTTTAAGAAAAACCAAATTTTTCAATAGCCTCAAAAACCAGTATTTTGAATAGCCTCAGGGCCAGCCTAACGGGGGCATAAGCTGTGCAGATGCACAGCATCCCATGCTCAGCAGAGCTCAAACTTGTTTTCTGCTCTACTCCTACCATCTTGATATTCTAGATTTTGAATATGGAGTTTCACATTTTCATTTTGTGCTGGCCCCCACAAATCATATAGTTGGTCCTGCAATCTTCTCAAATACTCTCCCACAAAATGTGAACTACTGTGATTTTAACATATGTCCATAAATTCTGAGGTTAAATCCTCTCCCTTTGAGTGTGGGCTGATCTTAGTAACTCACTTCTAACAAAAAGAGTATGGAACAGAAAAAAAAATATTAACTTCCCTGAGGAGAATCCTGGCAAACATGACCCTAACAAAGTTATCAAAGTTAATACCTCCTGTAATAAGATATTGCTATCATGCACCTCCTGATATCACACAATGAGACGGGTGCTTCATTTCCATGGTATCATTCTCAAAGATCCATAACCCTAGTCAAATCATGAGAAAACATCAAACAAACCTAAACTGAAGGACATTCTACAAAATCCCTAAAAACGACTCTTCCAAACCTTCAAAGACTTGAAAAACAAGACAGACTGACAAACTAAGAAGCCACAGTAACTAAATATAATGTAGCATACTGAATGGGACTCTGACCCATAAAAAGAACATTATTGGAAAAACTGAAGAAATACAAGTAAAGTCTGCAGTTTAGTTAATACTATTGCACCAATTAATTTCTTAGTTTTGATAACTGTAATACAGTTATATAAGATTTTAAGAGTAGGGGAAACTTGGTGACGTATATACAAACACTCAATTCTTCCGTCTAAAAAGATTTCAAAATAAAAAGTTTAAAAGAAAATAAAAATAGGAACAATATTTTCTGGGGTTCTATTTGACCTTCTCCATAAACAAGCTACCATATAAAAACAGAATTTCTAACCGGTAAAATAATCAGGCCTTTTTGATGATTTTATAATATATTTTGGAATATTAGGTTCTAAGGGAAGGAAAATACTAGTCTATTCAGTATCGCACACATTAAAAAGAAAAATTGACCGGAAGTTCATTCTTTTATGGTTATCAATGGCTTAATGCAGTGGTTCTTAAGCTTTTTGAAGTCGGGGTGCATTTAAAATTCTAAAAATAATTGTAGGCGCATTATATACAAGTTTCTGAGAAATATGTTATAATAATTAAGTCAAATATTAAAGAAAAAATATAAAGTCCAAGCATGCTTTTATGGTAATTAAATGAAATAAATACAACAAAATTAAATTTATTCTGACATTAAAGAACATTTTTATGTTATACCTTTTGAGTTATGCTTTTTAGAATTTATAAAAAAGAGGGGTTAAAAAATTTTTTAAAAATGACAAAAAGTTATCTTTTTATATATATAGTTACATTCTTAGTAAGATTTCGTAAATTCAGCAGGTCCCGGCATGAATGTGTTAAGATTTTTTCATTCTTGTGTTTATTAAAAACATGAGCTTGATGTGTCCTAGAGATTTCTTCAATGTTTGGGCATATATTTGAAAGGCAAACTCTCATTTCCTTGTTAATACATTGAAGAATTCCTCTCTTTTTCTCTTATATGTGTTGTGGGTAGAAAATCCTAATTCACATAAATAGGAAGTTGAAAATTGTAGTAAAATGTTCAAAGCTTTTTAGATATTGCCACATTTTTCTTTTATAGAAATCCAAAAGGCTTCAAGAGACAATTCCTTATGTTTAATCATCAATCCAAAACCTCCACCATTCATATCATCTTAACTTTACACCAAACAAAGGATAGAAGAAACTTGCCTCCAGTCTTTCCAGGGAACATGGGGGTAGTGTAAACAATCCAGCACCATAGTTTAACAGTCTTTTGCAACCTAATCAGGCAAGTGAGGTGGGGGTTTGGGCAGACTGTCAGCCAATTCCCCACACATCTGTTGCCCCAAAATCTAAACTCCAAAAACCCTGTTGGTTTTTTGGTCCCCAACAGGCACATATTTCTCTAGAATATTATAGGGTGCACCTGGAAATGTGCACCCTCACACACACTTTGAGAACCACTGGCTTAATGTAATAAAAATGAGTGATTTTCATAAAAAATTCAGCTTTCGTTAATGATGTGAGAACTTAAATGCGAATATATAATAAACATGATCACTGGAGCATGATACACAATAGCCTAAATATGGAAACAACCTAAGCGTCAGTCAGTGGATGAGTGGATAAAGAAAATGTGATGCAGGATTCCAAGATGGCAATGGAGTAGACTATCGTTCCAACCGCCACCTCCCAGGACCAAATTGGATTACAACTTAATTTAAGAACAATCATCTTGAAAAACAAACTATGCATTAACTAAGGGGAGTCTTTAACCAAGGATCACTGAAGAAGTCACATCGAGACAGGTAGGAAGGGTGGAGACGCAGAAAGGGCTGTCCTGCTCCCAGGAGTGAGTGATGGCACAGAGGGACTCTCACTGCAGGGTGGGTCACCCTGAGAGGTGTGGGTCCTCAGCTCCAGGCCTGGAGCCCCAGCCTAGAGCCCCAGAGCCTAGAAGAGGTGCCCAGACAGCATTTAGCAGTGAAAAGAGAAGTTTTTCTGTGCACGAGAAAGAGACACACCTCTGGGATGCAGACTCTGGTTGAAAGTGCCCGTGGAAACAATCTCGTTCACAGACACTTACTTGGGCTATGGTGGGAGAGAGCTGAAAGGATTGGAGTTGCAGGACGAGAGTGGAAAATTGGAGGCCCAGGGAGAGACACTGTGGGGGACAGCCACCAGGACCCCTGTGCTGAATCATTCTCCAGTACTGCAGTCGCCATCTTTCTTGAGTGGAGCAATCCACTCTGAGTGGCATCAGCCTGGGGAAAAGCAGCTGCTCTTCCCTCAGGAGTCTCTCCTACCCCAGGTTTGGTGACAGGATCGTTGTGAGAGGCCAAGAAGCAGGGGGTGCATCAGTGACTAAGTTTTCTGGTGTTGAAACCAGAGCTCCCCCAACACTCTCCCGAGTCTGTGACTGGTGCTTCCACCTTACAATAGACTCAGCTGAAACTGTCCAGAGAGCAGAGTGGGCAGACCACACCTCTGGGTCTCAGAGTCCACACCCACCAGACTCCTGGGGTCAAACGGTACTGAAGTCTGTGAAAAAAGTCTGGACAGACTGACACCTGGGGCAAAGGGCCGGAGCCACACCCACCACCCTTCCTAATCCCTGAATTGCCACAGACTCTAGAATCAAGCAGAGGTTTTCTCAGCAGCTGACCCCATCCAGCAGCCAGCAGACAGGCTGCAGGAGGCGAGACTCAGGGAAACTTGGCCATTTGAGTGGACTTTCTGCCAGGCCCAGAGTGGGTAAAAGCCAGCCTAGGTATGCAGCTGGTATATCCATGTACACCAGGGCCCAGCAAAAACAGCCACAAACTCTGAATTATTTGTAGCTCCAAGAAGGTTGCTGAGGGCCAGTCACAGGTAGTGTCTCCCACAGATCTGCATTGGGTTTCTGCTTGGGAGGCCCAGGGCTGGCACATACAGGGGCCAGCTGCAGAAAGCATTGGTTCAGGAACTAACAACCCTTGCTAGAGTAGTATCGTAAGGAAAAGCTCCTCACACCGGGCCCAGCTGATGAAAAATTCCACTCTCTGTGATCACCACCGGCAAAACAGCTCATGTGCATTTGTTGGGAACCAAAACGCCAACAGGGTTTTTGCAGTTTAGATTTTGGGGGGACAGAGGTGTGGGAACTGGCTGTAAGCTGACAGTCTACCCAACGCCCTACCTCACTTGTTCTATGAAGTTACTAAAGGCTGTTAAGCTGTGGTGCTGGATTGTTTATATTCATCCTACCCTCATATTCCCCAGAAAGACTGGAGGCAAGTTTCTTCTATCCTTTGTTTTGTATAAAGTTAAGATATTATGGATGGTGGGGGTTTTCTGCACTTGGTAAAATTCTTTGATTGCCTTGGAAACGTGATCAGAGATCTCTGATTTGCTAATGGCCCGCTTTGCCCTATAAATAAAGCAAGAAGCGGTCATGGAGCATGCTCTGTTCTTGCCATCAGCAGTTGCAGAGACCTCCCAAGCCCATCCTTTTATTTTAAGCCTATATTCTTAATTCTGTGCCATTCCCACTCAGGACCTGGAATTACTAGCTGCACTGGTTCACAGCAAGTGGTGCTCTTAGAGGCACCTGAGAAAGGGAAACTAAACTGAAGGCAGGTGACGGAACTCCCCAGGTGTGCGCAGGAAGTAAAATTTTTGAGTAGAGTTTTGGGGGAGAGTATAATTTGGAGTAATAAATTATGGGACAGTTAGGGTTAAAAGTGAGGGACCTTTTTCTTTTTGTACAAATGTTTTTATTTGAAGAGAAAATGTTTGATCAGGGTGAGGTGGAAACAGAGGGATATAAATATGAGGATGACTCAGGAGATATTGAGGATGTTGCGGCTATGGCTGTTTAACCTTTGAACTTCTGCCACCCGCTGCTCTTTCTTATGCTTATCAGGTTGCACCCAGCGTCTTTGTCTCAGACCTTTGGAGATTCTCACTCCAACAAGCTCTAGATCAGTCTCGAGATATAGGGGATTACATCAGAATATGTGCTGATATTGGTCCATCATATATGCAAGGTCTGGCTAATGCCTCAGTGTTTCAGGGGAGGCTTCCAGGACAATATTTTGATAAAAGGCAGAACAAGCGAAAGAAGGAAGGTCAGGAAAGTACTTCTGCCTGTGTATCTCATTTTCAATGCAGGAGTTTGGACATTTTGCTAAAAATTGCCCTGCTCCCCCGGATATCAATCTTGGCCCCTCCCACAAGAACAGCCAGCTCCTAAAGCTCCAGACCTCTGCCCATGCTGTAGGAGAGGGAAACGTTGGGCGCATGATTGTAAATCTAAGTATACTGCTGAAGGATAGGTGATTCAGGGAAACGGACAATGGAGCCTTCCCCACCCCCATCAATTATGCTTGCCGCTCAGCTAAAATTGAGGTAAAGATATCTCAGCATAATCAACCTGAACTGCCAGTTGCATCAGCTATTGGAATTTGAGAATGGGTAGGAAACTCAGGTGTTAGGAAAGTTACAGCTTTTCCTGTTATTATCTAATTTTCTTTAATGTTTTAGCTACAGTCCTCTGAACTATCATTTTGTTTATTCTTTATTCTTTGCCTGGAAATTAGGGTGGGGGGGATGCCTGTTGGATCTGACTATACAAAATTTTCATGCGGCCACTGAGATTTTTCCCAAGAAAGTTTTGATTAGTCTCATCCATCTCTTGTCCCTCTCAAAAAATGCCCTGACTAAAATAAGGCAGGCATCTTTCTAATCTGGCTGTCCTCTGAAATCCTGGGTTTCTGTCTGGTTTGTCTGGTTCATCTATTCTTGTTTCTGTTTAGTCTTTGTTTAATGTTGTCTAAAATGTGTTTGTTTTTTTAAGGCCTGAACTAAGTTCTTGCATGCAAAAATTGGAAATGCTGGCTCTAATATTAAAAAAATAAAATGGTTTCATCCCTACATTTTTAAATTGGAACTTGTAAGGCATGCTCATATAAATTTTAATAGAATAGAATGTGGATCCTAAAGACTTGCTAATTTGGTTGAGCTAATGCAGGACCCATACATATGCTGTCTACAAGAGACCCACCTCAGAACAAAGGATACACATAGACTAAAAGTGAAGGGATGAAAAAAAATATTTCACGCAAATGGAAATGAAAAATTAGCTGGGGCAGCAATACTTATATCTGACAGAACAGACTTTAAAATAAAGCTTTTAGTAAGGGATAATGAAGGTCACTACATAATGATAAAGGGAGCAATCCAACAGGAGGATATAACCATAGTAAATATCTATGCACCTAACATAGGAGCACCTAGATATATAAAGCACATCTTGATGCACATAAAGGGCAAGATCAACAGCAATATTATAATTATTAAAATCCCCCACTAACATCAATGGATACATCCATTGATAGAAAATTAACAAAGAAACAGTGGCCTTAAATGACATACTAGGTCAACTGGATCTAATAGATATCTTCAGAATTTTTACCCCAAACGAGCAAAATATACATTCTTTTCAAGTGCTCATGGTAGATTCTCTAGGATAGGACACAAAACGAGACTCAACAAATTTAAGAAGATTGAAATCATATCAAGCATCTTCTCTGATCACAATGGCATGAAACTGGAAGTCAACTACAATAGAAAAACTGAAAAACATTCAAACACTTGGAGGCTAAACAGCATGTTATTAAATAACAAATGGGTTAACAATGAGATCAAAGAATAAATCAAAAACTTCCTTGTAACAAATGAAAATGAACATACAACAACTCAAAATTTATGGGACACAGTAAAAGCAGTCCTGACAGGCAAGTTCATAGCATTACAGGTATACCTTAAGAAGCAAGAAAAAGCTCAAACAAACAACTTAATCCAGCATCTAAAAGAACTAGAAAAAGAAAAAATAAAGCCCAGAAGAAGTAGAAGAAATGAAATAACAAAAATCAGAGCAGAAATAAATGATATAGAGGCTAAAAAATAAAAATACAGAAGATCAGTGAAACCAAGTACTGGTTCTTTGAAAAGGTAAACAAGATTGATGAACCTTGAACCAGACTAATCAAGAAATAAAGAGATAGGAATTAAATAAATAAAATTAGAAATGAAAGTGGAGAAGTAACAACAGACACAACAGAAATACAAAGGCTTGTACAAAAATAATATGAAGATCTGTATGACAAAAAAATTAAACAACCTAGGCAAATTGGATAAATTTCTAGAAACATACAATCTTCCAAATATCAATCTGGAAGAATCAGAACACCTAAACAGACTGATTACAACAAATGAAATTGAAACAGTTATCAAAATATGCCCAGCAAACAAACATCCTGGACCAGATGGCTTCACAGACAAACTTTACCAAATACAGTGGTACCTTGAGATACGAATTTAATGCGTTCTGTAACCGAGCTCATAAGTCAGTCAACTTGTATATCAAACTGACAATAGTGAGCCCGTGCACCAACGCGCCAACTAGCGGAAGCTTCCTGAATCATGACTTGTATCTCAGAATTTTGCTCAGATCTCGAACAAAAATATGGACTGAGTCGCAGCTCGCTTCTTAAAAAGAAAAAAAAAAGGTATGTTGGTCTGCTCGTATCTCAAGGTACCACTATATTCAAAGAATAACTAACACCTATCCTTCTCAAGCTATTTCAAATAATTCAGGAGGGAAGACTTCTTTTATGAGGCAAGCTCCTTTTATGAGGCAAGCATAATCCTCATTCCAAAACCAGGTAAAGTCAATACAAAGAAAAATAACTATAGGCCAATATCCCTGATGAACTTAGATGCTAAAATTCTCAACAAAATATTAGCAAACCAGATTCAATATGAAAAAAATTATACATCAAGATCAAGTCGGATTTATTCTGGGAAGGCAAGGCTGGTACAATATTTGCAAATCAATAAATGTGATTTATCACATAAACAAAAGGAAGTATAAAAATCACATGATAATATCAATACATAAATGCACTAAAAGCATTTGATAAAATTCATCACCCACTTATGATCAAAACTCTCAGCAAAGTGGGAATACAGGGAACATACCTCAACATGATAAAGGCCATCTACGACAAACCCACAGCAAATATTATACTTAATAGGCAAAAATTAAAAGCAATCCCCTTAAGATCAGGAACCAGGCAGGGGTGCCCCCTTTCATGACTCTTATTCAACATAGTTCTGAAAATCCTAGCCACAGCAATCAGACAAGAAGAAGAAATACAAGGCATCCAAACTGGAAAAGAAGTAAAACTACCATTATTTGCTGATGATATGATACTGTACATAGAAAACCCTTAAGTCTCAGTCAAGAAACTACTAGACCTGATAAAAAATTCAGCAAGGTGGCAGGATATAAAATTAATATTCAGAAATCAGTGGCATTTTTATACACCAATAATAAACTGTCTGAAAGAGAAATTAAGGAAGCAATCCCCTTCACTATTGCAACAAAAAAAATAAAGTACCTAGGAGTAAATTTAACCAAGGAGGTAAAGGACTTGTACTCGAAAAATTATAAAACATTGATAAAAGAAATCAAGGAAGATACAAACAAGTGGAACATATACTGTGTTCATAGATAGGAAGAATAAACATCATTAAAATGTCTATATTGCCCAAAGCAATCTATAAATTCAGTGCAATTCCTATTCAAATACCAATGGCATACTTCAAAGATATAGAACAAATATTCCAAAAATTTATATGGAACCAAAAAGAGAACATGAATACCCTCGGCCATCTTGAAAATAAAGAATAAAGTGGGACTTTCTAATATCAAGTTATATATACTACAAGGCCATTTTACTCAAAACAACTTGGTACTGGCATAAGAACAGCCATACAGATCAATGGAACAGAACAGAGAACCCAGAAATAAACCCGTGCTTTTATGGTCAATTGATATTTGACAAAAGAGGTTAAGAGCGTACAATGGAGTAAAGACAGTCTCTTTAATAATTGGTGTTGGGAAAATTGGACAGGTACATGCAAAAAAATGAAACGAGAACACCAACTTACACCATTCACAAATATAAACTCAAACTGGATAAAGATTTAAATGTAAGTTATGAAACTATAAACATCTTGAAAGAAAACATTGTCAGTAAACTCTCCAATATCTCTCATAGCAATATTTTTGCTGATTTATCTCCATGAGCAAGTGAAATAAAGGACAGGATGAACAAATTGGAATATATCAAACTAAAAAGCTTTTGCACAGCAAAAGACACCATGAACAAAATAAAAAGACAACCCACACAATGGAAGAACATATTTGTCAATACATCTGATAAGGGGTTAGTAACCAAAATTTATAGAGAACTTTTAAAACTCAACACCTGGAAGGTACAATCCAATTAAAAAATAGACAAAGGAACTGAATTGACACTTCCCCAAAGAGAACATACAAATGGCTAATAGGCAAATGAAACTATGTTCAATATCACAAATTATCAGAGAAATGCAAATGAAAACCACAATGAGATACCACTCACATCTGTCAGAATGACGCTCATTAACAAAACAACACATAACAAGTGCTGGCGAGGATGTGGAGAAAAAGAGACCCTCTTGCACTGCTGGTGGGAATGCAGACTTTGCAGCCACTGTGGAGAACTGTATGGGGGTTCCTCAAAAAATTAAAAATGGAACTGCCTTTTGACCCAGCTATTCCACTTTTAGGAATATATCCTAAGAATAGCAAATCACTGATTCAAAAAAAGATATGCACCCCCATGTTTATTGCAGCACTGTTTATAATAGCCAAGATCTGGAAACAGCCCAAGTATCCATCAGTGGATGATCAGATTAAAAAGCCTTGGTACATATACACAGGGAATACTACATGGCTGTGAAGAAGGAAATCTTGCCTTTGGGACAGCATGGATGGACCTGGAGATTATTATGCTAAGTGAAATAAGCCAGACAGAGAAAGAAAAATATCGTACAATCTCACTTACATGTGGAATCTAATGAACAAAGTGAACTGAGGAATGGAATGGAGGCAGAGGAGGGGTCACAGGGACCAGAGGGACAGCAGTCAGGGGAAAGGGGATGAAGGGATGGGATCAGAGAAGGTGAAGGGAGTAGTGAAATTATATATACATAACATAGAGATATAGATAACTGGACAGCAAATCCTAGAGGGAAGGAGGAGGCAATTAGGGGAGGGGGGACAAGGGGGTATAAAAAGGGACACAGGGGTGGGGGTGAGGGAGTTATAATCAGTGGGACACTTGAATCCATGTAAACACAATAAATTAAATTTAATAAGAAAGAAAATGTGGTCACACATACAGTGGAATGTTATTTAGCCATGAGGAGAGAGAAGGAGATCCCACCATTTGCAAAAACAAGGATGGACCTTGAGTATCATTATGTAAAGGAAATAAATCAGACAAGGACAAATACTGTATTATCTCACCTATATGTGTAATCTAAAAAAGCCAAACTTATAGAAACAGAGTAGGATGGTGCTTAGCAAGGGCTACGGGGTGGGAGAAATGGGGAGATTTGGGTCAAAGGGTACAAAGTTTCAGTCATAAAATTAGTAGGTTTGAGGATCCTAATATACACACATATCTGTTCATACTAGAAAGTATAAAAATGTATGCCTTTAATACAATGTTTGTTTTGTTTGTATTTTCTTTAATTAGAAGAGAATTAATGGCTTTCCGTGGTTAATAGAAAGTCATTACCAGGAGACATAATTTAAGACTACATAAATTTTAAAAAAGAATTTTACAAATGAAGAAAATTAACAAATCAATGAGCTTGTCTCTGCATACTGCTCAGGGATGGTTCACTTAAATTGAACATATGTCTCTATTCAAGACACATATGATAGTAATTTATATCTACATATCCAGGCATTCTCCAATTTCTGCTCAGACTCAGTACTAAAAGATAATTTGTAAGTCTGCTCTTTGGGACTTCCAAGCCAGCCCACTCTATCAAGCCCTTCATGTTATCCCTGGACTGAGATAGGAATGTCTCAATCAGATGAGAGACAGACATATCATCCCCACTAACTCAGGCTGGACTAAGTATAGTCCCCCTCTTATTAACAACTACTGCTTCCATACATGCTTTACATATAGTGTATATGTAAATCAGTGTTATCACCCTCACCTCAAAGATAAGTCAGTCACCCTCTAGCCATCCCCCTCTGCTCTTATCATAGGCAACTGTAAGATGAAATCAGCTAAGGGCCAGGACCTAGAGGGATACTACCTATAAGGTCCAACTCCAGCGAGGTGCCCGTGCAGGGTAGGGCATGTGGTGCTATACCCCTGGGGAATGAGGTAGGCAGGCAGGCACACATGCCAGGGAGAGAGGACCTGGAGTTTATTCAGGCATCAAACTCAGAACAGAAGGCAGCAGGTCTCGGCTGACCAGGTCTGGATCTTAATCCAGCACTCCTAGCTCTGTAGAGACCAAGCGTTGCAGGGAGGGGGCTGCCAAGCTGAAAACATCCCTATTAATGGTCCTTCGAGTGAAGGGTTAACACTCAGGCATCTGCAGAGAATTGTATTTGCTGAACTTAAAGCAGAAAGAGGAAGACAGGAGAAAGAAGAGGGAGGAGATGTGTAGAGGACACCTACCAAGGACGTTGTTTTTTTGTGAAGCTGTCTGTCTCCTAGGCACCACCTTAACTTCCTGTAAATGACCAAGTCTCATTTTATCTGAGGCCTTTATACAAATGTCTCCTCTGAGTGAAAGTAAATCAAACACTGGAATTTTTTCACCAACCTTCTTAGTTGACCTAGAACTTCCTTTACGTCATGGTCATTTTCCTTTATGTAAGCATCACTCGTTCAGTGTTTAGTGAGCACAACACCTGGGACTGAGCGGTGAGAAGCAGCAGGCAGGCCTCTGCTCTCCCAGATCCCTGTCCAGTGAGAAAATAGACTAATTGTCACATACAAATGTTGACAGAATTTTTTTTAAATGTGTTTTCCCATGGTATATTTAACTTTGACACAAATACATTAAAATCACTGTCCATGTTGTCTTGTTGGTTGGTTGATTTTTAATGGACTTCATTTGAATAGTCCACCTTAACAGCCAAGGACAACAAGATTTCATCTGCTTCCTCTCCAGGCTATTTCGGTTGCTCTGACCAGGGATCCCTGTTGAAGAGAGCCTTCACTGCCTCAGTTCCACTCAGAGTCTTGATGGCTGCTGGACCTTCTTTCAGCCTAAGTTAACCACTACAAAAAGCAGCCATTATGAAAACATCACCCAGCAGCACTCCTGAAACCTGGGTCTGAGAAGGCTGTGGACAGCCAGGCACTGGTATGCACTCACATGCTTCAATGATTAGTAATAAGCCACTTTACTCACTGTCAATGTCATTCCTTTTATCAGAGGTCAACATCTGAGATGGCAATGTGATCCTTAAAAACATATTCTTCAAGCATCTGGAAGGGTCCAGGAAATCACAATCCCTGGAAACTCTGACCGGAGACTGGATTTCCCCAGTGCACAGCAGGCGCACCAACTAGGTTTCCTTCCATGGCCGCCCTGCTCCCCTCTTCCTTTCTATTCCTCCCAAACCAACAACACATCAAATGGCCAAGTCTTCTCTCAGAGGCATGTGCACTCAAGATTTCGAGAGAGAGGTTAACCCTGCTAAGACCGTGGCCACGAGGTGATTCTCATTCATTGAAAAATTGGGAAGGTTGATGCCGACTGCAGTGTTTCTGACTGTTAGTCCAGTCAACACACATTTCCTGAGTGCCTACTCTGCCCGCTACTGCTCCATGCTCACCTCAGAGGTCACAGAGTTAACCAAAAGTTAGAAAGGAGCAGTAGGAAGTAGGCAGTGTGAAGCTGGTGAACAGAGAAGGTGGCAGCACTGGTTGAGTAAGGAAGGCTGACAATTGAACCAGAACAGAGTAGGGAGTGATGTATCTTCTAAAAAAATTTTTTTAAATAAGTCTGACTCAATGGTTGTTTGCCTTAGTTGCTCCTGTCCCCATGTGTCAATGGCTTTCAACAGGAAGGAGGTCCTCTACCTCTACTTTACGTGTTATGAAGACAAAGCAGTTCATCGGGTTAAATGCCACCAAAGCAAAGAGATCAGAAGCCACAAAAAGAAGCATCTCAGTTCTAAAATGTTTAAGTATCCAGTTCTCAAAACATTAAACCCTTCCACATACCCATGAAAGTGTTTTACCTATTCTCTCCAAATTGGGTCCATGAACCTCCTGTCCCCTCCACCCTGCCTCTATCAAATATTAACAAACAGTAAGGGCAGAAACCATGACACGCCAGGATGAGGTCCCAGTGAGTCAGAGTATGCTGACAAGGTGCTGGAGGGACTGAGGTTAATCTGGGAGTTCTTCTGCCAGAAGTGGTGACACTATGGTGGTCACCGAAGCTGCTGGCCAGTTACAAACTCTAATCCAAGCAATTGAACAGCGTTGTGGTGGGATGAAAGGTGGTTTTCCTGAGGACATTGATGAGCACTCTTCATTTTGGGGTATCAAATCACACCTGTGATTTGATACCCCAAAATGTGACAGCACTACTATGTCACAGGACATAGTAGTGCTGTCACACCTACTATGTCCTGTGACATAGTAGGTGTGACAGCACACCTACTATGTCACAGGACCAAATAAAAACTCAAAGAACAAAAGTAAATCAAATTACCTCATGCAATCAGTCTCCTATCTAATTCAGGCCAAAAAATCTGGGCAAATAAAGCGGTGATGGGATTCAGCCAGTTCACATGGGTTTGTCAGAACCAATACCTAATTTTTTGTTGAGTTTAGCGAACCAGTTGTTAAAATGGCACTTGTATTCAGGGTTTTCTCTAAGGTAGGTTCCTGGACAATGGCCCAATGTAGAAATCACAAATTTACATTCCTTACTATTTTTTAGTGTTCATTTGTGCAACAGCGTTATTCTAAGCGCCCGCAGTCATGTTCATTCCATCCAGAGGTGAAAAACAATTGCAAGTGAGGATGCCAATCAAGAAGCAATATGGAAATATCTTAAATAACAGTTTTATTGTTTTTTTCAGGTATTATTTAATATTTTCTCATGATTATTTTAAAACTCTTATAACATAATCTAGTTTTATGTACCTCTTTTATTGTTCTTATTTAAGTACTCAGTGCATTAAATAAGAAACTACCTTTTGGTATATTGTTTTTTCTATACTTAAAATGGTCATTAGGGCAGAGAACCAGTTGTTAAATTATTTGAATCCCATCACTGAAATAAAGGTGACCAAATGGCTGGGATAAAAGGCTATATCCTACTTAATGGAAAAACAGAAAGCTGAGGTGAAAATGAAAAAGTCAAAACCACATGCACCATTGGAATGAAGAACACTGGTTGTTGCTTTGGTGGCTCCTGTCCCCATGTGTCAATGGCTTTCAACAGGTGGGAGGTTCTCTACCTCTGCTTTACATGCATTATGAAAACAAAGTTATTTTCACATCCAATTTTTTCTTTTTTCTTTTTTTTTTTTGCCTTTTAAAACTTTTAATTTAAAAAGAAATAATCCTGAGTTGGTTCACAACCTGGTTTACTAACTCTGGGCTGGCTGTGTTTGCAGTTGAAAGGGTGGTTTGGGTTTTCCCATAAGGGAACCTCTTAAGAAAAAGACTGAAGCAGTTCCCTTCTAACAGGTAAATGGTATCCTTTAGATAGTTCCAGAAGATTCACGGACCTACCCTGGGTCAATGGGTAGTCTCCTACAAGGTCTTTAACACCATGAGGCCAACATAATAACATTCATCAGTCTGCCTGGGGGGTCACAGCTCTCCCAGAAGCCACCTTAGTCAAGGCAGGAAACGTCCTAACTGCTATCTTCCATTCCTTCCTGCCTTAGTTCATTTGCTGCTATAACAAAATGCCATAACTGGTGGCTTACAAACACACAATTATTTCTCACAGTTCTGGAGGCTGGGAAGCCTAAGATCATGGCGCCAGCAGATTCAGTGCCTGGTGACAGCCTGCTTCCTCAATGACATTTGTCTTCTCACTGCACCCTCACATGGTAGAAGGGACAAGAGCACTCTGGGGGGTCTCCTTTATTAGGTCACTAATGCCATCCGTAAGGGCTTCACCCTAATGACCCTAAAGCAGTTCCCAAAGGCCTCACCCCCTAACACCTAGTACTGGGCTCTAGAATTCCAACATACAGATTTTGAGGGGACACAAGCATTCAAACTATAGCACCTTCCCATGCTCCTGGCCACCTAAACAATTTCATGTGTGTGTTTTTCTTATTTTTAAAAAATCTCTTTTAAATTAAGATAATGGTGGAAAATGAATGTGGAGTTTACATGGATCTCTATGCATATGCAGGTAATATTTGAACGCACACACACTTTTACAAACAGATAGGTAACAATTTTTAAAAACTTTCAAATCACCAAATCAAAGAGTGGAAAGAAAGGAGGCAAGATCCAAAACCTTACCTCCAAAAGTCCCTGGAAGGTAAACAGGTGAGTACAACAGACATTCGTTTAATTAATGACCTTACAGGCCTCCTGCCTGAGAACCACCCCAAATGCCATTCCTCAGGGAGTCCTGTTCTCACAGGAAACTCCCAAGAGGAACTAGATTCCTTCCTACTTCATACTTTCTATTCTTCATACTTTCTATTAAGAGCTTGCCTTCTAGGAATCAAAGTAAAGAATCAATAGAGTGAGGATCAGAGAACTCCAAACCCAAAAAAACCTCTAGGATTGAATTTACAAGGCTTTTCTGAAATTCACTGCTCTCTTAAGCACCATTCAGGCAATTTGACTTATTGTCACTATTTAACATAAAACACGTAGTTGCACAAACTGACTGGATGACCTTTCCTTGCCATGTTATCAACGTGACAATTAACTTTAGAGATAATCTCCTCTCTCCAAACTCATGCTCTTAATTCTGCTTCCCAATTAGATTCACATAATGTTTTATTATTATGTGAACTCTCACATTTCCTACCCAAACAGATTCAGATAGATTATTCTTTATGATCTGAATTCACCATATAAACACTCTTGCTAGGATCAAACTCAATTTAGGATCCAAGAACATTCAGAAAGTGAGGAATACTTATAATTTCAGAGTCATGCATAAATTAACTTTAATCTGACCTTGAAATAGAGTGAAGATTGATTCCAATTTGAAAGGTTTAAAAAACCATAATCAGTATTCCATACTACAGGGATGGCTACATAAACGTTTCAAATATATTTATCAAACTCTGTACCATTTAGCTTCATACGCATAGGTTAACTATTATCAAAAACAGAAAATAAAAAATGTTGGTGGTGAGGATGGGGAGAAACTGAAATCCTTGTGTTCTGCTAATAGGAATGTAAAGTGACACATACACTGTGGAAAAGTTAAACAGTTTTTCAAAGGTAAGACATAAAATTATCATATGATCCAGTAATTCCACTTCTAAATATACCCCCAAAAAACTAAAAGTGAGACTCAGATATTTATATACCAATGTTCACAGCAGCATTATTCACAACAGCAAAAGGTGGAAACCATCCAAATGTCCACTGATAAATCAATGGGTAAACAAAATGTGATATATATATATACACACACACACACACACACACACACACACACACACACACACACAATGGATTTTTATTCAGCTTTAAGAGGAAATAAGGCCCTGGCTGAGTAGCTCAGTTGGTTAGAGCATCATTTCAATATCCCAAGGTTATGGATTCAATCCCTGGTCAGAGCACATTCAAGAACCAACCAATGAATGCATAAATGGGTGGAACAACAAACTGATCTCTTTTATTTTCTCTCTCTCTCCCTTTTCTTTCTCAAAATAAAATCAATAAAAAAATTTCAAAAAGAAGAAATAAAGTTCTGACACATGCTACAAAATTGATGAACCTTGAAAAGATTATGCTAAGTGAAATAAACCATACATAAAAGGCCAAATAATATATGAGTCTACTTTTATGATGTGCCTAGAATACTCAGATTTATACAAACAAAGTAGAATGGTGGTTTCCAGGGGCTGTGGAGAGAGGTATGGACACAGTTTCAGTTGGGGAAGATTGGGAGACCCATGGTGGTAATGGTTGCATAACGTAAATGTACTTAATGTCACTAAACTGTATACTTACAAATGGCTATAGTGTTAAAAATTTATGGAAAAAGGAGCAAGATGGTGACGGAGTAGGCGGATGTACCAACTTCCAACTCCCAGAACCAAAGTAGATTACAACTCAATTTTAAGAACCATCACCGGGATAAACCAACTTTGAACAAAACTAAGTGGACTCTTCAACCAAAGAACACAGAAGCAGCCACATTGAGACTGGTAGGAATAGCGAAAACGCGAAGAGGGCTGCCCAGCTCCCCGGAGCAAACGGCAGCCCGGAGAGACCCGCGGGGCGGGAGGAGAGTTTGGCGGAGAGGGAGGGACCTGGGTCCCAGGAACCAAGCCCCAGCCTGTAGTCCCAGAGCCCAGGAGAGGCGTTTGGACAGTATTGAGCTGTGAAACAAGTGAGGGAGCTCCCAGGCCTACAGTGTGGAGTATTAGGTCCCTTCCTACTCTGCTGAGGGCTGCTTAAGGATTTGGGGCGGCAGGACGCTGAAAGGCGGTTCTGTCGGCGTGGGCAGAGGCCAAGCCGGTGGGAGATCGGCCTAGCCCAGAGGGTCAGAGGGGACCGCGAGAGCGGTCCGGAAGCTGCGGGCCCGCCTTTAATCCCACTTACGGGGACAAAGCGGGAGGCCAGGAACGGGCAGGCCCTGCGCAAGCCGGCCCTGAACGCGGGGACCGGGCTAGGACCAGGGACGGGCAGGGGCTCGTGGCTGAGCTGACGCTACCAGTCCCTCCCCACGCCACCGGGGCCGGAGAAACCGCGGTTGGCCAGTATACGTGCAAGAGCGGGCTCCGAACACGGGGGCGGGGTAGAGTCCAGGACGAGCGGAAATACGCAGCTCGGCGGAAGCCAGCAAACACGCCCGCCCCAATAAACCTTGGTTTCCGACCCTGCGCAGAAGGGCCCTGGCCTCGAGGGCGGGGCTAAAGCTCCGGACGGGCAAAAGCTTACAGCTGAGAGCACGTCAAAAGCCCCGCCTAACCCACGGAACTGTAGCGAGCAGGTTCCGACTGCTGGTTCTGGGCGGAAGTCCGGAAATAGGCTGGGTCCGCAGCTGAGGAAAGGTGCTCACCTCTACCCTTGGTGCTAATCTTGTGGCTTCAGTGACAGCCCCTCCCACGGAGGAGAGGCAGAAATCACAGCAAAAGCCACAGTGGGCCGGCGCTGGCAACACTCATACCCAACCACCCTAGGCACCGGCAGAGGGGGTGGGGGGCCTGCAGATAGACCACACCTAGAGAACACAAAGGCAACACCTACTGGACTCCAGTGGCCACAACTTGCTTATACACAGAAAAAATGGGCAGGCAGAGGAATGCAAACCAAATGAATCAAGAGAAATCCCCAGAGAAGGACCTGAATGAACCAGATATAACCAAATTACCAGAAGCAGAATTTAGAATAATGATAGTTAGGATGTTCAAAGAAATTAGAGCAACAATGGATAGTCATTATGAACACCTAAATAAAGAGATAACAAGTATAAAAAATGAAATTGAAATAATAAAAAAGAATCAGACAGAAATGACAAATACAGTATCAGAACTGAAGACCACAATGGAAGGAATTAAAAGCAGGATGAATCACGCTGAGGATCGAATAAGCGAGTTAGAGGACACAATAAACAAAGGCACAGAAGCAGAGAAGAAAAAGGAAAAGAGACTTAAAAAATGTGAGGAAACTCTAGGGGAGCTTTGTGACAACATGAAGAGAAACAACATTCGCATCATAGGGGTGCCTGAAGAAGAGGAGAGAGGACAGGAAATGGAAACTTTGTTCAATCAAATCATAGCAGAAAACTTTCCTAAATTAAGGCTGGGAAATACTCCACACATTCAAGAAGCACACAGAACTCCATTAAGGAGAAACCCAAAAAAATCTACACCAAGACACATCATAGTTAAAATACCAAAGCTAATGGATAAAGAAAAAATTTTAAAAGCTTCTAGAGAAAAAAAGACTATCACCTACAAAGGAGCCCCCATAAGGATGACATCGGACTTCTCAACAGAAACACTTGAGGCCAGAAGGGAATGGCAAGAAATAATCAAAGTAATGCAGAACAAGAACCTACAACCAAGACTACTTTATCCAGCAAGGCTAACGTTTAAAATTGAAGGAGAAATAAAGAGCTTCCCAGAAAAAGAAAGCCTGAAGAAATTCATAAAAACCAAACCAATTCTGCAAGAGATACTAAGGGGCCTCTTGTGAACAGTTTAAAGGGAGGAATGAATAGAGCAAAAGAAGAATACAGCTTTCAAGAATAAAATGGCAATAAACAACTACATATCTATAATAACCTTAAATGTAAATGGATTAAATGATCCAATCAAAAGACATAGGGTAGCTGCAAGAAACAGGACCCATACATATGCTGTCTACAAGAGACATACCTTAAAACAAAAGATGCTCATAGACTGAAGGTAAAAGGATGGAAAAAAATATTTCATGCAAATGGAAATGAAAAAAAAGCAGGGGTAGCAATACTTATATCAGACAAAATGGACTTTAAAACAAAGGCTGTAGTAAGAGATAAAGGAGGACACTACATAATGATAAAGGGAACAATTCAACAGGAAGATATAACTATTGTAAATATCTATGCACCAAATATAGGAGCCCCGACATACATAAAGCAGACTTTGATGGATATAAAGGGCGAGATTAACAGCAATACTATCATAGTAGGGGATTTCAATACCCCTCTAACAACACTGGATAGATCCTCAAGAAAGAAAATTAATAAAGAAACAGCAGACTTAAAGGATACACTAGATCAACTTGATTTAATAGATATCTTCAGAACTTTTCATCCTAAAGCAGTAGAATATACATTCTTCTCAAGCGCTCATGGTACGTTTTCTAGGATAGACCACATGTTAGGACACAAAAATGGTCTCAATAAATTTAAGAAGATTGAAATCATATCAAGCATTTTCTCTGATCACAATGCCATGAAACTAGAAATTAACCACAAAAGAAAAACTGAAAAATACTCAAACACTTGGAAACTAAATAGCATGTTATTAAATAATGAATGGATTAACAATGAGATCAAAGAAGAAATAAAAAAGTTTCTAGAAACAAATGATAATGAGCATACATCAGCTCAAAATCTATGGGACACAGCGAAAGCAGTTCTGAGAGGGAAGTTTATTGCACTACAGGCATATCATAAGAAGCTAGAAAAAGCTCAAATAAGCAACCTGACCCTGCATCTAAAAGAACTAGAAAAACAACAACAAATAAAACCCAGGACAAGTAGAAGGAAGGAAATAATAAAGGTCAGAGCAGAAATAAATGACATAGAGGCTAAGGAAACAGTACAGAGGATCAATGAAACAAGAAGCTGGTTCTTTGAAAAGGTAAACAAGATTGATGAACCTTTAACTAGACTCACCAAGAAAAAAAGAGAGAGGACTCAAATAAATAAAATTAGAAAGGACAGTGGAGAAATAACAACTGACACAACAGAAATACAAAGCATTGTAAGAAAATACTATGAAGAACTATATGCCAAAAAATTAGACAATCTTGGTGAAATGGACAAATTTCTTGAATCATATAACCTTCCAAAAATCAATCTGGAAGAATCAGAACACCTAAACAGACCAATTACAGCAAATGAGATTGAAACAGTTATCAAAAAACTTCCAAAAAAGAAAAGTCCTGGGCCTGATGGCTTCACAAGTGAATTCTATCAAAAATTCAAAGAAGAACTAACTCCTATTCTCCTCAAGCTATATCAAAAAATTCAAGAGGAAGGAAGACTTCCAAACTCCTTTTATGAGGTGAGCATAATTCTGATCCCAAAACCGGGCAAAGACAACACAAAGAAAGAAAATTATAGGCCTATATCCCTGATGAATTTAGATGCTAAAATTCTCAACAAAATATTAGCCAACCGGATCCAGCAATATATGAAAAAAATCATACACCACGATCAAGTGGGATTTATTCTGGAGAGGCAAGGCTGGTTCAATATTCGCAAATCAATCAATGTGATTCACCACATCAACAAAAGGAAGGACAAAAATCACATGATAATTTCAATAGATGCAGAAAAGGCATTTGATAAAATCCAGCACCCATTCATGCTCAAAACTCTCAGTAAAGTGGGAATACAGGGATCATTCCTTAACATGATAAAGGCCATCTACGATAAACCGACAGCAAACATCATACTAAATGGACAAAGATTAAAAGCAATCCCCTTAAGATCAGGAACCAGGCAGGGTTGCCCACTTTCACCACTCTTATTCAACATAGTTCTGGAAGTCCTAGCTACAGCAATCAGACAAGAAGAAGAAATAAAAGGCATACAAATTGGAAAAGAAGAAGTAAAACTGTCATTATTTGCAGATGATATGATATTGTATATTGAAAACCCTAAAGTCTCAGTAAAAAAACTACTGGACCTTATAAATGATTTCAGCAAGGTGGCAGGATATAAAATTAATACTCAAAAATCAGAGGCATTTCTATACACCAACAATGAAATATCAGCAAAAGAAATTAAGGAAACAATCCCCTTCACTATTGCAGCCAAAAAAATAAAGTACCTAGGAGTAAATTTAACCAAGGAGGTTAAGGACTTGTACTCGGAAAATTATAGAACATTGATAAAAGAAATCAAGGAAGATACAAACAAGTGGAAGCACATACCGTGCTCATGGCTAGGAAGAATAAACATCATTAAAATGTCTATATTACCCAAAGCAATTTATAAATTCAATGCAATACCAATTAAAATACCAATGACATACTTCAAAGATATAGAACACATATTCCAAAAATTTATATGGAACCAAAAAAGAACACGAATAGCCTCAGCAATCTTAAAAAGAAAAAATAAAGCAGGAGGTATCACTCTTCCTGATATCAAGGTTTACTACAAGGCCATTATACTCAAGACAGCCTGGTACTGGCATAAGAACAGGCACATAGATCAATGGAACAGAACAGAGAACCCAGAAATAAACCCACAGCTTTATGGACAACTGATATTTGACAAAGGAGGAAAGAACATACAATGGAGTAAAGACAGCCTCTTTAACAAATGGTGTTGGGAAAATTGGACATCTACCTGCAAAAATATGAAACTAGATCATCAACTTACACCATTCACAAAAACAAACTCAAAATGGATAAAAGACTTAAATGTAAGCCGTGAAACCATAAGCATCTTAGAAGAAAACATAGGCAGCAAGCTCTCCGACATCTGTAGCAGCGGTATATTTGCCGATTTATCTTCATGGGCAACTGAAATAAAAGGCAAGATAAACAAATGGGACTATATCAAACTAAAAAGTTTTTGCACAGCTAAAGACAATAGGAACAGAATAAAAAGACAAACCACACAATGGGAGAACATATTCGACAGCACATCTGATAAGGGGTTAATAACTAAAATTTATAAAGAACTTATAAAACGCAACACCAGGAAGACAAACAATCCAATCAAAAAATGGGCAAAAGAAATGAACAGAAATTTATCCAAAGAGGACATACAGATGGCCAATAGGCATATGAAAAAATGCTCAACATCACTAATCATTAGAGAAATGTAAATTAAAACCACAATGAGATATCACCTCACACCAGTCAGAATGGCACTTATCAGCAAAACAACACAGAATAAGTGCTGGCGAGGATGTGGAGAAAAGGGAACCCTTCTGCACTGCTGGTGGGAATGCAGACTGGTGCAGCCACTGTGGAAAACAGTTTGGAGATTCCTCAGAAAATTAAAAATCTGAGGAACTGCCTTTTGACCCAGCTATCCCACTTTTAGGAATATACCCTAAGAACACCATAGCACTGTTCGAAAAGAAGAAATGCGCCCCCATGTTCGTGGCAGCATTGTTCACAATAGCGAAGATCTGGAACCAGCCCAAGTGTCTGTCAGAAGACGAGTGGATTAAAAAGCTATGGTACATATATACTATGGAATACTACTCAGCCATACGAAACGATGACATCGGATCATTTATAACAAAATGGATGTACCTTGATAACATTATACGGAGTGAAATAAGTAAATCAGAAAAAAAGAAAAACTGAGAACAGCACGATTACATACATAGGTGGGACATGAAAGTGAGGGTATGAGACATGGACAAGAGAGTGGTGGTTATGGGATGGGGGAGGGAGGGAAGAATGGGATAGGGAGGAGGGAAGGGACGCAGGGAAAACCAGATTGAAGGTGACAGAGGACAATTTGACTTTTGGTGATGGGTATGCAACACAATTGAATGATAGGATAACCTGGAGATGTTTTCATTGTACATATGTACCCTGATATATTGATGTCACCCCATTAGAATTAATAATAATAAAATATATATATAAAAAAATAATAAAAAAAAAACTATTATTTTATCACAAAGGAAAAGAAAAAAGAATGGGAAAGTAGAAAATAGCACAGAATGGAAATTGTTTATGAATAAATCCTATTGGTAGTGGAGAGTCTTTAATGGATATTACATAAGAGGGAATGTTTCTGTATTTTTTAAACTAAAACATCAGTTTAAATCAATGTATAAATCAATGCCAATTATAAAATTATATTCTAGAAGTTGCAAATGAGATTGTACTATCACACTAACTTTAAACCATTCTTGACAAAATTTATAAAAATACTTTAAGCATGAAATTGATTAAAAATTCAAACATCATGTATATTTTATTGTTATGTGATTAAAAATATAACGCATAAAAAAAAAAATTTATGTATATTTTACCAGAATAAAGAAAGAGAAAAATCTATGCCAGAGCAGAAAAAGAATAATAATGACAATGTGAAATGCTGACAAGGATGCAAAGAATTTAGATCTTTCATACATTGTTGGTATGAACATAATATGATATAGCCACTCTAGAAATTAGTTTGATGGCTCCTTTAAAAACTAAACATACTTTTGATACAATCTAACAATTGCACTCCTGCACATTTATCCCATAAAAATGAAAATTAATGTCCACACAAAACCTATACACAATTGTTATTAGCAGTTTTATTTATAATATAGCAAGCAAAATATCCTGTGTCAGATGAATGGTTAAACTGTGGTACATCCATACCATGGGATAATACTCATCAACAAAAATGGACAAGCTGGCCCTGACCAGTTGGCTCAGTGGTAGAGTATCAGCCCAGCATGTGGATATCCCGGGTTTGATTCCTGGCCAGGGTACACAGGAGAAGTACCCATCTGCTTCTCCACCCTTCCCCCTCTCCTTTCCTTTATCGCTCTCACCCCTTCCCCAGCCAAGGCTCCACTGGAGCAAAGTTGGCCCCGGTGCTGAGGATGGCTCCATGACCTCCGCCTCAGGTGCTAGAATGGCTCCAATTGCTACAGAGCAATGGCCCAGATGGGCAGAGCATCTCCCCCTGGTGGGAATGATGGGTGAATTCCAGTCAGACGCATGCGGGAGTCTATCTCTCTACCTCCCCGTTTCTCACTTCAGAAAAATACAAAAAATAAATTAAATAAATAACAAAAGTGAACAAGCAACTGATAAACACAACTTCGATGGATCTTCAGGACATTATGCTGAGTGAAGAAAGCCAATCACAAAAGATCATGTGATGTATGACTTCATTTACATAACACTTTTGAAGACAAAATTATAGCGATGTAGAACAGACTAGTGACTGCCAGAGGTTAAGGGTGGGAGAGGGAAGAGGGGGTTGAATATATGAATATAGCATTGTTTATCAGCTAATTGGTGGAAGCTGAAGGTGTTTCCAATTCTCTGCCATCAAAAAGGCTTTAAAAATTATTCTGTGTACCCGCCCTTTAATCAAAAACCACACATAACTTCATGGTCAAGTGTTCTTCCCAGTCATCCCAGCTTCCACTGATAGAACAATGGAAGCTACCCACAGAAATGCCACTGACAACTTGTCATTTATGAGCTTATACCAGCCACAATTTGGCTTGTTTTTCCCCATTTTGCCTGAAGGAAAGCTTACTATTGAATTCAGTCAGTGGTTTTGACATAATACCATATATTTTCATGTTTAATCTTCTACCACCCAGGTATAAATTCTGTTTTAAAATTCAAGAACACACAAGAATACATAGGGTGCTCCCAATTCAAACAAATCTAGTATATAGAAATCCAAATGCAAACATTTTAATTTGATTATCAAAAATGTTCACTACAGGGTTTTATTAAAGAGGGCACTTTCCTGTGAAAATATGATTTTAGTCATATGCTTGTTCACTTTTGTTATTTATTTAACTTTTCCAAAACACCTTTATTACTTAATGAAGAATATAGTAAAGGTGTACAGAACCATAAAAGTCACAATTTAAAATAAAAGCAGATTTGTTATCAACAAGACAGGTTATGACAAGCGTTGGAGAGGCTGCAAAGAAAAAGAAACCCTCATTCACTACTGGTGAGAATGTAAACTGGTACAGCCATTTTTGAAGACAGTATGGTGGATCCTCAAAAAATTAAGAATAGAGTTACCATATGACCCAACATTCCCTCTACTGGGTATCTACCCAAAAAAACTCAAAAACATTTGTACACAAAGACACATGCACCCCCATGTTCATCACAGCATTATTCATGATAGCCAAGGCTTAGACACAACCAAAGTGCCCCTCAATAGAGGACTGGATAAAGAAGAAGTGGTACATGTATACAATGGAATACTACTCAGCCATAAGAAATGATGTCACATTGCCATTTATGACAACATGGATGGGCCTTGAGAACATTATTCTAAGTGAAATAAGTAAACCAGAAAAAACTAAAACCTATATGATTACACACATAGGTAAAATATAAAACTGAGACTCATGAACATACACAAAAGTGCAGTGGTTACCAGGACGAGGGGGTTTGGGGGAGGGATGGGGTAAGGATGTAGAGGATAGATATGTGGTGACGGAAAGGGATCTGACTTTGGGTGACGGGCACACTACATAATCAATAGTTCAAATGTTATAGAAATATTCACCTGAAACTTATGTACTCTTATTGACCCATGTCACCCCATTCAATTTAATTTTCTAAACAAAATTTTTAAAAAAGAAAAAAAAAAAACACTATCTAAATAAATAATTATGTCAATGTATAATGCATTATTCAGTTGTAGTGGCCTACACTTTCAAATTCTCTGCCATGCTTACCACTTTTACACCCCAGGTTACCCACAGAACCCAGCCTTCATCTGTATGCTGCTCCACATCCTGGTTATTGCAAGTTGGGATAAACTTGCTTTGGGAATTTCATAGAAGATAAACTTAATTTTTAATATGGTCTACACCAGCAACTGTTTCCAAATTGCTTCAACTTTTCCTCCAAGTCTTTCTCTCTAATGGATTTGCTTCCCTTTCTGTTGGTGGCATTAAAGTGTCTGAGGCATTTTCAGGATCTGACTAAGGGGAAGCTGAATTGGGAATATTTTTTATATTTATGGAATTTTTCAGCTTTTTAAAATTTTGTAATTTCTCATTATACTCACTTTTTATCTAATTTTGCATTTATAGTTTTATATTCTTTTTCTGAAAGAAAAGAAAAAAACCTTCAAATTGCATAAGTTCCAGGCCCTATAAAACCTCTGTCTGCCACTGCATACAAATCTCACTTAGTACTTGGCACATAAAATTTGTCATTTAAGTAAATGCATGCACAAATGCACTCATGGCACATCACCTAACATCTCTAAGTTCGCCTTCTCTGCAAAATAGTATTGTGTGATTCTAATGACATAGCTAATGTCTAAGAACATTTGTAGAGCACAAGAAGGTGCTCTAAACAGGTAAGATAGCAGTACAATGGTTTCCCCCCAAAGACATGGAGCATAGCAATTACGAGTATTGCGAGATACTAGTAAATAATGCCGAAGAAGGTAACAAAAAGTTCATGTGAGCCTGACCTGTGGTGGCGCAGTGGATAAAGCATCAACCTGGGAACACTGAGGTCGCCAGTTCAAAACCCTGCACTGGTCTGGTCAAGGCACATGTGGGAGTTGAGCTTCCAACTCCTCCCCCCTTTCTCTCTCTCTCACTCTGTGTCTCCTCTCTAAAAAAAAAAAAAAGTTCATGTGACACAGTTCATAGATCATCTTTCCTGATTTAGGAGACTCTTCAAGTATCTTCTATTAGAGAATGTGGGATTTTCATTAACTACTATTTTATCAGAACTTCCTCATTATTAAATTCTAATTCTCAGCTAGGAATTGTCTACCCCACAAAAACTTGCATAATACTGATAGTGCCTTTAAAATTTAGTTAATTCCATATAGTACCGTTAAAATTTAGTTAATTCAAACTCTGGAACATATTCCTCCAAAATCTCTCAATTTCCTGACCTTCATGATGACAGCCTCCTCCTGCCTCTGTGCACCCTCGGAGCACAAAAAAACCCAACAGAGCTGTCCCATCCCAAAATAGGGATGGTCACACACCAGCTCAGAAAATGTACACAGCAGCAGAGAAATGAGCAAACAATAAAACTAAAATGAGCTCCAGGTTCAACCTTGAACACTGTTTATTGAATGGAACTACATTAGAACCATGCATTCATTCAACAAGTATTCACTGAGAACGGCACTAAACTGGTACTGGAAAATCAATGGACAAGAAAAAATATTTAAATCTCTGCTGTTTTGGTGTTCGCAGCTTAACAGAAGAGACATTCAACAAAACCCACTCAAAAATGTAAAATACAAAGTAGAGTGTCTAGAGGACTTTAAGAGGGAAAAAGCATGAAGAACTGAGAGGAGAAAGGTATGGCTAGACAGAGCTTACATTGCACGGAATTTATACAATGTCACAGGTGTGCCCAAGCACCATTGTTAATTACCATCAACCTTTTGTTGTTGTTGTTGTTGTTGTCGTTGTTGACAGAGACAGAGAGAGAGTCAGAGAGAAGGACAGATAGGGACAGGCAGACAGAAAGGGAAAGAGATGAGAAGCATCAATTCTTCACTGTGGCACCTTAGTTGTTCATTGATTGCTTTCTCATATGTGCCTTGACTGGCGGACTACAGCAGAATGAGTGACCCCTTGCTCGAGCCAGTGACCTTGGGCTCAACCTGGTGAGCCTTGCTCAAACCTGATGGGCCCACACTCAAGCTGGCAACCTTGGGGTCTCAAACCTCAGTCCTCTGCATCCCAGTTTGACGCTCTATCCACTGCGCCACCACCCGGTCAGGCAACCATTTTGTTAATTGGACCCTCCCTAGAATGACCAAGGCCATTATCTGAAATGCTCCTACAAAAGGTAGAGAGCAAGTTTGCCTCCCCATCAATGACTCTGAAGAAATTCAATCATTAAACATTTACTGAAAATCTACAGTTCACTGAACACTACACTGGGTATTTTGATATAAAAAAGGGTAACATTCTTTGTTCATGGGACAGTTATGATATAATTAAGAACACCCTGGACTGAGAATCAGATCTGGGGTTCAAATCTAAGATCCATCATAATTCAGCCAAATGGCCAAACCTCACTCAGCTCTGTGCCAATCACAGTTCCTGGCCCAAATAGATGAATGCTGATGTAGAAACACCATCCAAATTCTTTGAACTTCAATTTTATTATCTGTAAAATGGAGGATAATTCCTAACTCACAGAGTTTTTGTGAAAAATTAAATAAGAATTCATTAAAGAGTACAGTGTTTAACACACAACACATTCATTAGAAATGTTTGGTTTTTGAGCTATTTCATTAGATCCAAGTGTTTTCTTTGCTCCAAATAATTTATCTTACTAAAATGTGAATGCTAGGTTATTAAATAACATTTTAATTTTGAAATTATAATTCATTTTTCTAAAGCAGAAAGGTGTTACTCTCTTTGAATTAGTCTTGGCTTTTGAAGACCCGCCCTTCAGGCTACAGGCTATACCCAATGCACCATGGGGTAGCTGCTAAAGTATCCAGGAGGTAGGAGGCAGCTTCCAAAATGGTAACCTAACCCACAAAGTGAAATCAAGTCTTAGAAATTGTCAAGAATACACCAAATGTACAGCTTCCCAGTGTCACAGCCTAGATACAACCTAGTATCCCATTCCCACCTTAGCAATAGTTCCGGTTATGAAATTAGAGCAGCTTGGGCAAAGTCCTACAAGTAAAAGTAGGGAGTCCACTGAGGTAGAGACAGGAGGACTTGGCTGCAAAGCAAGAGATGAATGTAGGGGTACAACCAACGTTAGAAAGGAGAATAAAGTGTTCCCAAAGTCTGAGAATATGGCAACTCTGAGGAAGCTAAAGGCAGCAATCCAAAGATAAATTAGAATGTTGGCAGAGGCAGGTTTAATGGCAGACAAACTGGGCTGGCACACCGGGTGCATGCCCTGGGCCCCGACTTCTGAAGGGCCCTGCAAAACCCCAACTTGATATCTTTTTCTAATGTCCAATATTTTCTTCTGTGTCTGGGGTCTCAAGTGACCTTAATCCGTCTCTGGATACTGGTGGAGGAGAGAAAAGAGACAGACATGACCATTAGCACATCTTGATGACTGATCAACTACAGAGAATAAAGGAACAGAGTAATTAGGAAAATGTATATTTAAAGCGGGTTGCCTGGGAAAACAGTGATATGGTAAAAGGCATCAGGAAGTTGAAAAGAGGTTTTCTTTAGAAGGGAACTTGAGGAAAACAATTTTCCCTTTAACAGTCCGGGTTTGAAGTTAAGGCTGATAACTGAGTGGAAAGAGCAAACAGGCCAACTGGAAACAGAAGATATGGCATGGAGGTATGGGCAAAGGTCAGGAGGAGAGAGCCTTCATGGAGGAGCTGTGGCTGAAACTGGGAGAGATGAGCTTGCCTAGAAAGAGAAGAGAAGGAATTGGACCCTGGGAAACACTCACATAAGCACAGAAGAAAATTCAAGAGACAAAAATAGAGAGAACTTGAAAGAGAATCAGTGGAGTTGGAGTACACCAAGAGTACATTTTTGAACTATAAATTATATCAGACAACTTCCCCAACTAGACTCCCCACCAACTTCTCATTTCATTACCTTGGCTGCCAAAGCTTTTCATGATCTAGCCTTGCCCACCTCTCTGACCTGTCTCCTCTCTCATGATGCATTGGCTTTTTGCATCCCCCAAATACATTAAGTCCATTCCTACATTAGGGCCTTGGTTTCTGATCATTCTTTTACAAGGCTCTCCAGGAATCCTGGCTCCCACCCTAGATGAATGCTCTCTCCCACACCATTCTCTACCATATTACTGTGTTGTATTACTCTAACACAAACCCTATCTGAAGTCCTCATGTTTTTTGTTTTTACACCTCCTTGTTGTCTGTCCATCTCTCCACTCTCCATTGGGTTCTGGGAGAATGGGGTCCTGGGACCTTGTCTGTTTCCATCTCTGGTATATCTTTTAGTGTCTGGAATAGTACATTGCACTAAATGTAAAAGGTAAAAGCAAAACCAGGCACAGAAGGTAGAAAAAGGTCAAGTTAGTAGAAAGCAAGAGCCACTGAGGAAAGCTGGCTTCAGCCAGCCCAGTTCAAACAACAGAAACCACTCAACAGATGGCAATTGGATGAGATGAACATACTGCTGTTTTAAGCCCAGAAACAGGTAATGTTAATGTAATTCACTAAAAACAAATTTTACAAAGTAAACTCATGATCTAGAAGTAGATCTCAGGCAAGGGACTCTCCTGATTCCATGCTCAAAAGAAGAATTATCTACACTGATATGTGTTAAAAACAAAAGAAAACAAAAAACCTTTACCCAAACCCTCTGACACCTGAACTAATAAAATTTCTATTAATTTGAGCTGAAGAACTTGATGGGGCAAATGACCGTCAAATTACTGAGTACAGACTTTTGTGAGCAAATAAGCGTTAGGGGGTCAGGGCTTGCCTAGACTTAGTTACAGGAGACATCCTCTAACAGGACAAACAACTTGAGACAAATGAGATACTTCAACATCCAGGATGGAACCATTCTTCACATTGTAAAACATGTTGCAGGGCAGGAAAGGACAAAATGGCACCTTTCAGGACTTGGCCAATGGGGAAATTGAGTTGTGACAACAGAACAGGCAAAGTCATTTTTGTTAACGGATGAAGGTGGGAAAACCCCAGACTTATTGTGGGATCTGCTACTCATTTTCTGGGGAGGGAGGGATACACACACACACACACACACACACACACACATATATATATGTGTGGTTTCTAACACAGCATTTAAAAACCCTGTGTGTCACACCAGCTGAGTAAACTTGGTCAAATAAATCACTGCTTCTAGGAACCGTAATTTCCTCATCTGCAAAGCATATGGTCTCCAATGTATTATTGCATACTAATAGTCCAAGTTGACAGTCAAGAGAGGCCAGTCACAGGGGCCCATCCGGGATCCACAACCACTGGCAGAGAAGGGACAGCATCTGGAGGACAGGATTTCCTTTAACAGGAACCAGAAGCCAGAGAGAATTGCAGGAGTCAGGAAGGAGGTGTCTGCCAGGTGAGCACAGAATAAAGCCACCAAGTCACTTGCTGCCTCAGTAGGAAGCTGCCTCCCTTGGCTAGGAAATAGGCCCTGGAACCTGTCCTTAGGTCCTCCCCAGGGAAGGCTGGGGCCAAGAGGAGTGCACTTGACTAAGGACTCAAGAAAATTACACCAAACCTCAGAAATAAAAGAAGTTGAATAGATGAGGTTTAGCTCAGCTACTTAAAGTGCTAATCAGATCACTAAACATCATATTGAACCTTCAATTAATATATAACAATGAGCCCAGCAGCAACCAATATTCTTGGGACCAAACAGAAGGAGGCTGTGACTCAGAATAAAAGAATAATGTAAACATAAAATACTAAGGGAATAGAGAAACAGCCTAGATCCAGCTGGCAACAAGCTACTGAAGTAAAAACTCCACTGCCCAAACAGCTCTACAATTTGGAACCTCCAGCAAAAGGAGTGATGATACTCTTCTCAGTCAGTTGCTATGATTAATACTTCTAAAGAATGGAAGAGAATGAGATCCCACATGCAACAATTCACAGACACACCCTCTGCAGAAGTTATAAAAATCTCCATGGACTAAATGCTCCTATTAGCCAGAATTTGAGAAATGGCAGAAATAAAGCACCATGGGGGAGGAGGGATTAAATCAAACAAGATAATTTTTTTGAATTTTTATGAAGTTAGTAACACAAAATTTAAGGAACTTCCTTTCTTTGCACAATGAAAATGAGAATATAGCCCCAATTTCATAATTACCACTTATTAAAAGCATTAGATACTATATTTCCCATGTATAAGATGCTCCCATGTATAAGATACACCTTAATTTGGGGGCCCAAAATTTGAAAAAAAAAATGTATTGCATAAAGTTATTGAACTCAAGTTTTATCATCATAAAATTCATAAAACTCTTCATCACTGTCAAAACTCCCTCCCATCCATTAGTCCTGGATGGTTCCCATTCATTACCACTTGGCTCACTGGTAGAGCATTGGCCTGGAATATGGAAGTCCTGGGTTTGATTCCTGGCCAGGACACACAGGAGAAGTACCCATCTGCTTCTCCACCCTTCCCTCTCTCCTTTCTCTTCATCTCTTCTTCATCTCTCTCTCTTCTCCTCCCGCAGCCAAGGCTCCACTGGAACAAAGTTGGCCCGGGCACTGAGGATGGCTCCATGGCCTCCACCTCAGGTGCTAGAATAGCTCCGGTTGCAATGGAGCAATGCCCCAGATGGGAAGAGCATCACCCCCTAGTGGGCATGCCAGGTGGATCCCAGTCAGGAGTATGTGGGAGACTCTCTGCCTCCTCGCTTCTCACTTCAGAAAAATACAAAAAATGTAAAAAAATTTTTTAAACTCCCATCCATTAACTTGTCCTCATATGTGTCTGATGATGAATCGCTGTATTCATGTACTGCCTCATCCTCAGTTCCATCTATGACATTTGAAATGCCACACTTCTTAAATGACTTGACAATCATCTCAATCTTGATATTATCCCAGGATCTTTGCACCCAGGTACAAACTTTTCCTATAGTTGGTTTCTTCACTCTTTCTGCTGGTGTCAAATTGTCCCCAGAAAACTTCACTCATTAGTTCCATTTGTCTCTCATGGCCATTTGAAGGATTTGTTAATGCCAACATCAAGTGGTTGGAGCTGGGATGCCAAGCCTCCAGGTATGATGACAAGTTTTGTTTTGTGCTCTGTAGCAATCTTCTTTGTGTTTTTTGTTATGTGTGCCCTAAACTGATCAAGCACCAATAGGGCAGGTTTGCATAAGAGCCCACCTGGTCTCCTTCTCCAAACTTCCTCAAACCAGATCTTCATCCCATCCTGACCCACCCAACCCTTGTCATGAACATGGACAATCACTCCTTGATAAATATCTTCTTTTGGCATTGTTTTGTGTTTGAAAATCAGCATAGGAGGCAGCTTCATTCCATCAACACAACAAGCTAGAACAACTGTATAATGGCTCTTTTCATGTCCACTTGTCTTCACAGTTACAGTTTTCACCCGCTTCTTATCAACAGTTCTGTTACTTGGGACATCAAATTGAAGAGGGACTTCATCCATATTTGCAATCTGTCCCAACTCAAACTGATGTGTCTTCCAACACTGAATGACAAAACAATGAAATTCAAGGACCTTCTGCTCATAGCTTTCAGGCATCTTTTGGGCAAGTCTGGTGCATGTACTCATGCTTAGTCCATTTCGTTTCATGAACCTGAAGCACCAATAGTGTCCTCCTTTGAAATCAGTAATTTCTTTTTCATCAGCAATTCTTCTTGCCTCATGCTGAACCATCTTTGTGGACACAGGAATTCCAAGTACCCTTTGCTCTTCAATCCATATCTTCAATTCCATCTCTAAATCAGGCCATTTTGCTGATTTGCTTCTCATGGCCTTCTTCTGCCATGGCATTTTCTGTAGGTTTTCTTCTTCCCATATCCAGTCTCAGATTTGATTTCTTAGTTGGAGGAGGACCATATTTATATTCAGCAGCACAATTTCCATTCACTTTTGCAAACTGGATCACTTTTTGTGTATGTGGGGGGGGAGGGGGGTAGAGACAGAGAGAGAGACAAACAGAGACAGACAGAAAGGAAGAGAGATGAGAAGCATCAATTCTTCATTGTGGCACCTTAGGTGTCCATTGATTGCTTTCTCATATGTGCCTTGACCAGGGGGCTACAGCAGACCAAGTGACCCCTTGCTCAAGCCAGCATGGATCACTTTTAACTTGAATTCAGCACTGTATGAAAATCTTTTCTGAGTCATTTCTGGGCAGAACATAATAAAACATAATCTATAGTAATATACCAGTAACAAGTGCGAAACAATGAATGCAAAAACAAGCAGGAAAAAGCAGTAACAAGTGCGAAAAAGCAGGAAATGCAAGTATAAAAACCTACAACCACTCTATAAAATGCACCCAGTTTTTAGACCCCAAATTACGGTATTAAATATTTCTGATAGCCACTGAATAAAATGTGAACTTTTACATCTCATTTGCAAAGCAATCCATTAATATATGAAATATGTACATCTTCATCCAGCTATTCCATTCCTACGAATCTATTTCATCAAGACAAAAGTATCAATATATAAGAACATATGAACATGGGTGTCTAGTGAATACTTGTTCATGTTTGCCAATGACCAAAACTACCCATCCACAAGGAAGTGGCTTCATCCACACTCATTCACTAAAAAGAATGAATTTGAGCTATATCTGATGATTTGCAGAAGTTTCTACAAAATACTGCTCAGATGGAAAAGATAGAGAAGTCTGCATAATATGCCCCACATTTTTTCCATGATTTTATTAAAGCTTGTATCTGTATTATATATGCACAGGGTCATATGAGCATAGAAAAGTGTGGAAATATGTACACTGTCAGTGCTTCTCAAACTCAGAATTACCCTGAAAGTTGTGTTAAAATACAGATTGCTGGACCTCACCCCCAGAGTGTCTGATTCAGTGGGTCTGGAGTTAGGGTCTGAAAATATCTTTCCAACTAGTTCCCAAGCAGCATTACTGCTCCTGAGAGCAAGTGCACACTAGGCTGGAAGACATAAAGGAAGGTATTCAATGGCAGAAGGGTAAATATTAATGAGATCTGTCCAAGATTATAAAGACAGCTTTTCTATATATTTCTTTTTATGGAACTATGTCTCTCTATGTGTGTACACATAAGGAAAGTTCTTTCAAACATAAAATTTCAGGTGATCTTTTACTCTCCTTAATAATGTTACTTATTTATTTTACAATGGAAGAACTGTTATTTAAATAACCACTTAACATAAAACTATTTCTATTGAGAACAAAAATGGGGGGAGCCTTTGAACCAACAATTTCCCACGAAAGAGATCTTTTGTTTTAGTCACAGCACTAAACTGGTATCTGGGGAAGAATATTTGTTTTATAACCTCCCTTAACAAAAATTTAGAGAAAATTCAATTTAAAAAGTAATCAAAAACATTCACCAGCTAAAACACACAATTTAGCTTGTGAATACAAAAATCTCTTCCTCTTTCAAAATTCAATCAAATACCCAGTCAGCAAAAATCTCTCCTTTCAAACTCTATTTGCATCATTTCCTATCTCTTTTTATGTGCAAACTAGAAAATGACCAGTATAAGACTAAAAGCAACAAACAAAATGAAAATAACGCATAGAACTTTCAAACTGCCAAGTGATGTCAAAGAGATTGATGCTATAAACATTTTAGTTCAGTTACACTAATTCTCCCTGACACTTTTGCAGTCTTTCACTCTTCTCATTAGCTTCATTCATCACTCACTACAACTCTTCACTAGCTTCAATTACCATTCAGCCTAAAAAGTAAGCCTAGATCTCAAACCAGAATGTATCTTTTCTATTGTAAATAAATAAATAAATAAACCCAGCCTGGTCTTCCAGAATGGCTCCCTTAGTGCCCATTTAAGTACTGTACAGATGCAGGAAGCTGCCCAGAGGCTGAAAACTGGGTGTGTAATGCTCACATCCCTAAGATTTGCAAACCAATACGTTAAAACTCCGGCTTCTGTCTTGCCACTCTCTGCTTCTTCTCTATTTTATCAGAGTGAAGTGTTTCTCTTTTCCTGCAATGGCAACTCAGAAGACTCCATGGCTCACTTTTAAAGTTTAAGTGCATCTGTAGCTGAGTTCAGGAATATCTCTGTATCCCTGGTACTAAAATAGTCTCCTCCCTGAAGACGAGCAAAAAAATCTGCCCCCCAAAAAGTGAGGAAAATACATGTTTGTCAAGAAAAGCCAAATAATTCTACAGCACAACAAACAAAATCAGAGGTTGAACCTCCCTCTGAAACAGGTTCCTGGGAAATGGAGAAAAAAAATTTAAATTCTTGCTTTCTGCTCACAATAAAATATAAAAGACTACCTCTCTAAAATTATGTGGGCATAAGAAGAAACTTATTTGAAAATACTATATAGAAACTAAAAACAAAGTAATGGAATCAAATCTAAAACTGTCCTGGCAAGCAGAAAAGGCAAAAACAAAAGACACAACAGAAAACTAAGTAGAAAATTTTAAAAGCGTGCTCCAGAATTCATATGCACCAGCAAGCCCCCCCCCCTTAAAAAAAAAGAAAGGACAAAACAGTCCAAGCCTGGAATATCAGTTTTCTGGAGGGTGTAAAAAATAGTGAAAGACATAAAAGAATGAAACTTTAAAAAGAAAGTTGAAAGTTTTCTTCATAGATCCAAACATAATGTATGGGAAGGAAAAGGGTACTTAAATCCATTGATTTTTCTATGGGCATTAAGGAACTCTCAGTCATCTTCAGGAAGGATTTTCTATAGTGACCCAAAAGGAAAGACAAAGAATATTTTGACTATAAGACTGTTACAAGAATTCAATCAAAACAGGTTATGCTTAAACAAGATATCACCAAAGGTTCCACCTGAGCAAGGTGATCTTTTTTGAAGGGTGGGTAAAAGTTGGGGAATGATTTCAATTCATTTTGTTACTTCATGATCATTGCTCTATTTATGTGATCTAATTCTCCTTGAGATAAATATTGTAATTTATACTTTTAAAGCCTATCTATCTTAATGAGATTTTCCCAGTGCATTAGCATGTAATTATTACGCTTAGTATTTTCATAATTTTAAGATATTATCTCAATGTTATGGGTTCTTCACAATTTCTAGTTTTGTTTGGGTTCTAAGTTATGTACTTACCAGAGTTATCATAATTTGTTTTCCCAAAAGAACCAGTTATAATAACTAAATAGGATTGATAGAAGTACTTGAAAGTATCAGAATTAAGAGATCCTATATAATATAATCAGTCAAATAAAAGACCCTATCATCCAATCAAATGCCAAAAGAACCTTAACAAAATCTCACACACACACACACACACAAAATTCTGGAAGAAAAATAACATACAAAAATGTCAATAATGCTTATCATGGATGACAGGGTTAAACATGGTTTAAATTTCTTCATTTTGCTTTTTTTAGAAATATATAAAATATAATATGAATTTTTAAATATAAAGGGTTTTTAAACCAGTCTGTAGTAAACTAGGAGAAAGTAGAAGTGACTGTCAAATGCCTGAAGACAGACTAGCAGAGAGGAGGTTTGCATCCAGATACAGAAACAAGTTGCTGTACAGCTTTTGTGTCTGCTGTTTACACATTACTTATTGGGTGGAATTTGGTTTAAAACTTGTTTTCATTCTAATACAGTGGTCCCTCGTCTATCACAGGGCTTAGGTTCCAGAACCCCCCCCCAATAAGCGAAAATCTGCGAAGTAGCGACCTTATATTTATTATTTATATCTATTTTAAGGCTTTATAAACCCTCCCCACACTCTTATAAACCTTTCCCACACTGTTATTAACCATTCCCACACTTACTTTGCTTATTTTACCACAAAAATAATTAAAATAATAGATATATAAAAATACCTATGTACCACAAAATCCCACAATATAGGGGAAACCCGCAATACAAAATTAGATATATACAATTTAAAAATCCGCAATACAGTGAGACCGTGAAAAGTAAACCACAATATGGCGAGGGAGACTGTATACCCCCACTGACCTCCTTACTGATGAGGCCAAAGAGTTAGATTGGCCTTAGGTCAATCTGCAATAATACTGACAGGAAATGTTAAGTGAAAAAAACAGGTTATGCCCTATCTATGTAATTAGAGCCAATCATGTAAATATTAAATATACATAATTAATATATGATACCATCAGTTATAATGTGCACTTTACAGTATATTCCACTAAAAGAAAAACTGCCCATTATGAGTGTAGAATTTTATTAACTTATTAAACGAGGCCTTATAAATTTATCAGATTCTATCATGTGTCATGCTGCTATTTCTATGTCTTTCTATATAAAAAATAAATTTGTCCTTTAAAACCAAATCAACCTGACCTGAGGTGGCGCAGTAGATAAAGCTTCAATCTGAAATGCTGAGGTCACCTGTTCTGAACACCAGGCTTGCCTGGTCAAGGCACATATGAGAGTTGATGTTTCCTGCTCCTCCCTCTCTTCTCTCTCTCTCTCTCTCTCTCTCTTGCTCTCTCTCTCTCCTCTCTCTCTAAAAATGAATAAATAAAATAAAATAAAGTATTTTAAAAGTACTTAAAAATAAAAAATAAATAAAACCAAATCATGGTGAAATAAATTTGAAAGCAAATAATTCATGTTGTACCAGCAATGTTTATAAGTATTCTGAAGTGACAACAATATAAACCATTGTGACCAAGGTCACACATGCATAGGTAATGACAGCTATATCATGACTTCTGCCAGGGTGTGCAGCATAAGGGCATCTCAGTTTCAGAGATGCTAAAATAAGAAAATATGGTGCCTTAGAATTGATAAAATATATTAATGTTTTAACATTACATATTATCTCTAGGGGGTGAGCTTATGAGTGACTTATTTTCTTAACACTTTGGTATTTTTCATTTTATTCTAATTAGTATATATATGATAGTAAAAAAAAATGTGTTTGTTTGGTCTGCTTAAGTCTCTTCTCTCCTTGAGCAATTGACTTTTTCCTAGTCTGATCATAACCTAGTACGTCCAAGTTCAATATAGCTGCACCAGTATGTTAATCAGCCACAGACTTTATATCATAATTAGGCTTGTGGATTAGTTTATTTGGTTTGAGGTAGGGAAGCAGGGTAGAATGAACAGAGCTGAGGAGGAAGAAGGTACAAAAATAAAGAAATAAAACTTGGGAGTACTTTACAAGTTAGTCTTGGACCAGTCTTGTTTTAATCTTTAATTATGGCTGAGCCAAGCCTAACTGTCTACAGAGAGTATTACAGACCACTGGGAACCCCAGGAGATGGTTTTATCACTCTGATATCCACTTATCTGATCATTTGTATTTTTCCAGAGAATACAGTGGGCTATGTGAAGGGCGGCAGGGGGCGGGGGAGGGGGATAGGAGGAGGGTTGGCTACTTGGGTAGGGAAGTGCAGTGAGAAGAAGCAAATTAATATATTTTAATTGACTGAGGCTTCTGACTAAACTTCTTCCAATCCCTTGGTATTGCTCTATAAAGGATTAATTTGAATTGAAATCATATCCTTATTCTAGATCCCAAAGTCTTGCTGTATCCCTTAAGTGGATAACTAAAGGCCACCTGAAATAGCAGTTCTTCTGCACACATCCATACTCACTCACACCCCCGTCAACACAAGTTCCAAGAAAAGAGGTTTGTCTGAAATAAGGACGAAGGGATGAGGAAGTCATCTGCCACTTTATGAGAGGAGACAATCAATTCACTTCCCCGTTACACCCAGTATCTGTTCTCAAGAACAGAATCCTTCCTCAACCCAGAAGGCACACAGACTGGGAAGCTCACCAGGCATCTCTTTCACCCAACCCCCACCTATCATATATATATCGCAGTACTTTTACTTTTGAATTTTTATCTCATGCTTTTAATTGATACAATTATCACTGAACTTTTTCCTTAAAAGATACAAAGAACATATTCTTGGCTATCATAGGATATTATCATAAAGTAATATATTCAGAAACCATCTATATGAATGACTGAGTGCTTCTGAGTCCAGAATTTATACAGTTAAAAAGAAAAAAAAGTTACTCAGGGAAATATAATTAAAATCCAGACTTTGGAACCAGGAGCCAAACAGTTTTAAAAGGCTTTGTATAAATTCTTAAACTAGACAGTAGCACTGTGTGTTGATTTTCAAAAGCTTCAACTCAATAATGAGAAAAGCCTTTCTTCCCACTTCAGTTTCATGGGTTTCAAGTCTAAGAAAGGGCCCTTAAACCTGAAGCCCAATACTTAGGAACTTACGTAAAGAGGTACTTCACTGCAGCTCAACTCCATGGCTTCCGCATCTGCAAATAAGAAAAAGAGCATTTATTGCAGGAGTCCCCATGTAATCAGCCAACACAGTTGTGTCCTACCCTTTGCTTATCAACACTGTTGAGGGAAGAACAACTCATTAGATAGAAAACTTGCAGAGACAAAATTATAAAAGAATACAGAAACGAGATAATACTTGTATAAAATAACCCCCCTTTCTTATTTCATGGTAATTTCCACACATACGGAAAACTTATCACCCCAGACATTATCCCATTAACTGCTCCCAGAGTAGAAATTATATTTCACAAAGACAAGAAAAGTCAGCATAAACCTGTTACAAGTTTCACCTTAATCTCTTGGATCACAGGCTTCTCTGAGGTCAGAACTTACTTTCGGCCAAACAAGGCAGGAGCCAATGGTGAAAAGATCATTCTACTGCAGATCTTAGAGATGGCCAAATGTTTTAGTCTGGGAGATGCAGATCACTGTCACACTAGCCAACCTCTTCACCAGCTTCATGCATCTCATCTGCCTCTCGGTGTGCCTACCCCTTTAATTCACACCCAGAAACCAGCTTTCAGCCTAGGAGAAGAGGAGCCAGCACTATTCAAAAGGGGCTTATGGAAGGGAGTCAAATAGGTACCCACTTCCAGTTATAAAGCAAGTTATGGGGATGTAATATACAACATAGTGGCTATAGTTAATAATACTGTATTGCATATTTTAAAGTTACTGAGAAAAATAGAGTGTAGAAGTTTTCATTACAAGGAAAAAATTCTGTCACTATGTATGGTGGCAGGTGTTAACTAGCCTTAGTTTGCAATCACTTTGCAATATACTGTATATACAAATATCAAATCATTATATTGTACAACTGAAACTACTAAGACATTATGTGTCAATTATACCTCAATTTAAAAAAAAAAAACAGGGGTGGGGGAATTCATTGAACACTACTGTGAGGCCCAGCCTTCCAGGAGCTCACAGATCAACAAGAGACTTAAAGATGTAGAGAAAGTGAAGGGTAGGCTGCAGGAGAATTCTGAATGGGGCAGACAGGGAAGCACACCACCCCATCCCCCTTACCATGCCCCGTAGAGAACAGAAGTAGGGCAGGGTTGTGTTCAGCAGGCCAAGCCTGGCTCTGGTCCCTGGGCTACAGCCCAGCCATAGTACTTTGGGGCCTTCTCTTAAGAAGGCAGGCACATAGCAATCCAAATTGTGACATTTAGTATAGTCATCGCCAGGAGGAAAATATAAAATTCATATATTTTTTTATGAAATTCTTTAACTTAAGTTTTATTAATACTTCAAATATATGCTGGCACTGGCACCCTCCTAGGCCAGAAGTTATTTTTCTGAGTTATCCTGAGAGACCCAAGGGTCCCACAAACCAAGGGGTCAACAATAGAGCCCTTCTTAGGTACTCATTTCAACTCATTGTCTGTGTATCCACTGAAATGAACTGATGGATGATAATCATTGATTTTTAATAAAACTAACCTCACATATTGGATGAATGGCTTAAGAAGTCAAGGAAAGAAACTTCAAATGAAAGATAATACTAACAACAAGAATATGACAAAACTGAGACTCCTAATTCTAACATGAATTGGTTATCACTATGAAATAACTACTAATCTAAGAGCAATGATCCCCAAATTAAAAATGATCAAGAACTGGCCCTGGCTGGTTGGCTCAGCGGTAGAGCGTCAGCCCAACATGTGGAAGTTTCAGGTTAGATTCCCAGTCAGGGCAGACAGGAGAAGCGCCCATCTGATTCTCCACCCTTCCCTCTCTCCTTCCTCTCTATCTCTCTCTTCCCCTCCCACAGCCAAGGCTCCATTGGAGCAAAGTTGGCCCAGGCACTGAGGACGGCTCCATGGCCTCCACCTCAGGCGCTGGAATGGTTCCGGCTGCAACAGAGCAGTGCCTCAGATGGGCAGAGCATCTTCCCCTGGTGGGCATGCCAGGTGGATCCTGGTCGGGTGCACTTGGGAGTCTGTCTGACTGCCTCCCCACTTCTAACTTTGGGGGGAAAAATTTAAAATTATCAAAAAGGCACTTAAACTATGAATGTATATTAGGTAGCATATCCATGACCACTTACTCTAAATGTACACTGTGCCTTAAGATTGCAACAATCATTTCACTTACATTTACAGTCATTGCCATACACAATTCCAACCTTTTACATTTCACTCAACTTGATATAATTGTAAGATCATTCAACATTTCTACTTGATAGCATAAGAAATGCATTCTACAGAAAATGCAGTTAGTTTTAAAAGATAAATAATATACAAAATAATAAAGCAACAACTAAAGTCCATTCCTTTGTGAACAAAACTTTGAAGACTTGAAATTTTTAAGAATATATTAAAGCAAATTAAACTGTGTGGGAGGCCACCATACACTTATTTATATGAAAGTACAGATGTTTTTCTACAACCCAACCTGTGATATTTCTTAGATTTTGTCTAATAATAAAATACACCAAAAAGAAACCACTTTTGATGAGAATATGAAGACACATTCTGAAGAGTGAAACCTCGGTCAAAATTCCTCGTTGAATCATAGAGAAAATAATTCAGAGTAAATTTATACTTGATAAAATAAACTTCAAGATGAAAGATGTATTCTCATTTGGATTTTTCCAAAATTAACTGCTCTTTTATAGTAAAGAGCAGTGAGTTCTATGCTCAGCTTAAGACCTTCATGGCTAGACCATTCTGTGCCTCCATTTACCAACTTTAATACTTAAACAAGTTTTATTTGCAAAGCAAGTTACAACTGCCTGAATTCTTCACACTGTAGGAAAAAGTTTAGACAACTTTCCTCTATATAAACGTCATGTCTTACACTTCATTTTATTTCCTAATGCCTGAGTTCTCCACCTATAATTTCAAACATTCAACACTTGTTCTTTTCTTTAATCATACTGCATTTTTCAAAAATGTTTCTTAGGGAGGTAAAAGTCAAAATCTTTCCAATCTTACTGGCAAACACCAGGGGATGATTTGGGGTCTTGGTACACAGGCACAATTTTAAAGTTGGCTTCCAAAAGGGAACATAATTCTTATGAAAAGAACATCAAGATACTATGTTTTAGCACTGTCCGAAAAGAAGAAATGCGCCCCCATGTTCGTGGCAGCATTGTTCACAATAGCGAAGATCTGGAAACAGCCCCACCACTGTCCGTCAGAAGACGAGTAGATTAAAAAGCTATGGTACATATATAGTATGGAATACTACTCAGCCATAAGAAATGATGACATCGGATCATTTATAACAAAATGGATGGACCTTGATAACATTATACGGAGTGAAATAAGTAAATCAGAAAAAAAGAAAAACTGAGAACAGCATGATTTCATACATAGGGGGGACATAAAAGTGAGACTATGAGACATGAACAAGAGAGTGGTGGTTACGGGGGGGGGAGGGGAGGGTGGGATAGGGAGGAGGAGAGGGACACAGGGAAAACCAGATAGAAGGTGACAGAGGACAATTTGACTTTTGGTGATGGGTATGCAACACAATTGAATGATAAGATAACCTGGAGATGTTTTCGTTGTACATATGTACCCTGATTTATTGGTGTCACCCCATTAGAATAATAATAAAATATAATTTAAAAAAACCCCAAAAAAAGATACTATGTTTTAGACATTATGAGGAATAAATATCCCTATAGCTTTGATTGCTAGTTAACTAAAAAGAAATAGACAATTGTCAACCACCTCTTTCTCTTTATTTTTCTTAATTTATTTTATTTTTATTTTATTCATTTTAGAGAGGAGACACAGAGTGAGAGAGAAAGAGAGAAAGGGGGAAGGAGCTGGAAGCATCAACTCCCATATGTGCCTTGACTGAACCAGTGCAGGGTTTTGAACTGGCGACCTCAGTGTTCCTAGGTCAATGTTTTATCCACTGCGCCACCACAGGTCAGGTCCACCTCTTTCTCTTACAGAGAAAATATCAGTTCTTGACTTCATGAAATGCTGGGTTTCTTATGTTTTTGCATCTAAATGGAGGTATTCTAAGGTTGATTCAATATAAAACCCATGACAAATTTTGTGTTTGAACACATAATAATCATTGGCTTGTATGTCTTTTACAAAACCTACTAACAGGTAATGCTCAAAGAGTATTTATCAAGACTATTAATAACTACATTAGGAAGGATAATGATATGTCAGGCACCATGCTAAATGTTTTACAAATTTCATCTCAGATATTTCACACAACAGCCTTGAGAGGAATGTATAGGAAGTCCTAGTTACCTGAACCTTCATTTACAAGTTTGTACAATTACAGGTTACACTGAGAAACAAAAGTTACCTCAATGTAAATTTTAAAAAATAAATTGACCACTTACATGATTACAAGGGACTGCCCATCCTCCACCCATCCTTAATGCTAGCATCTCTTCTCCAGCTATTCGCTCTTATATATCAACAGATGTTTTTTTCAGTTGTTTTGATGTTTATTTGGTTATCAGATGTTGTAAATAAAATACAAATCACTTTAAAATAAAATTGGAAATCTTTTTTAAAAGCATGAAATAAGGTTAAATAAAGTTGAGAAAAGTATTTTTAAGTATTGGAGAACTTCTCAAATCATGAAACTACTGAGCAATGAGAATGTGTCAGAGAGTCATTAAGAAGTGAAAAAGAAAAATTATAATGAGAAAAAGGCTTAAAGATAATAATTTCAGTATTAAAGGGATAAGATCGCCCTTCTCCTCCCTACACTATAAGAAAATGAAAGAAGTTCTTGGTATTTCTAATACAAACGGCCCTATAATACTGCTTTGAAAATAAAATGTGGTAGCAGGAGTTTCCAACTGTGCAATTAACTTTGTCAGCAAAAGTCACGACCCCTCTACCCCATAATCAGACACAAACACAATTCATTTTATACTCATTCTAAGAATTAGCAGAGTTCAAGACTAAATTTGCATTAATTAGGTCACACCCAACATGGGAGGTACTCCAGCAATCCAAGGCCTCCACTCCTAACCACGCTTCTATGCTGCCTGTTAGCCCAAGAAATAAAACAAATATAATACTTATTTTCAGAATTTTAGTTTCCTTTTCAAAACACTGGAACCCCTGGGGAAATATTTTGTCCACCATTGTTTCCTATGAAATCATGGCCCCCTGTTCTAAGGATCTTCCCTTCGAAAAGCATTCCCTGACACCAGCTCTCAGATAAGAGGACCCCAGGGCTCCCCTGTTCATGCCAGGGGAGAAAAGCTCTGCACAGTTGTGCCACTTGGCTGAGGTCAAGAAGCTAGAAGTGGTAGAGCTGGCATGGGACTCCAGCCCCGCTGTCCCCAGAGCCCATACTCTCCTTAGCTTCAGCACAAAGCTCTTAATTAATATCTGAAACACAGTGGTATGCTTTTCTAAAAGGAAGCAAACGCCTGACAGCACAGGCTCTGGAACAGGGGGCGGGCATCTGAACACCAGCTCTGCCACGTTCTAACTGTGTGGTTGTGGGCCTGTTTTCACCTCCCAAAACCAATTTAGAACTAGTAACAGTACCCACCTCATAAGATTGTTGTGAGGATGAAGAGGTTTGCTACAGTTTCTAGAGTAAAAAAAAAAAGCCTATCACAAGCACTCAATTAATGCTGGCTATAATTATTACATATTATTATTGTACATTAAACATGCATAAGGGGGAGAGGGTTTTTTTTAAGCATTTGAGTCTATTTCAAATGAAACCACTCAAAGCCTCTAAATATTAGACTGATTAAAATGATTCAGCAGTAGTCAGGCAGGCGGGTCTGCAATGAACCTGTCCTCATCCTGATAGCCCGGAGAAAACTCTAGGCATCAGGAATTCAGAAGAGCACTGGGCCAGATAAATACAATCTTGTAAATCTCTACAGAATTTTATTTGATTTAATAGAGCTGAATATTCCCCTATAATTTGAAAATTCAAAGGGCAGAGCAATTACTATTGGGGCAACTCTATAACCACCTCAGTTTGAAATCTGTGCACTTAGAGAGAGATGTTGACTCACAGCTCCTTATACAAACCTGGTAGTGTACAATTATAATTGTATTCACAACTATTATACTAACTGGAGAAAAAGGAAAGAACAGTTCAACAACCGGGAGGTAAGGCAAGTCTAAGTAAAAACCTTCAATGCAAACACAATGGAAATGGGTAAGAAGAGAGCATTTTAGAAATAAGCCTATTGAATATACAACAGTGTCTGTAGCCCCGCTTCAGACTAGACTTTAGCTGCCTGAGTTATGCAGGTCTAGGCATCATTATTTGGTGAACTCAGAGTGTGGGGAGATGTCTGAAGATTAGAAAGGAAACAACAGTAACTATTCAATAAGATCTCATTAATTCAAACTAATGGGGGTGGCGGGGAGGAAAAAGGGGAGCCAGTCGGTCTGCAGCCTAAATTAGAGAATGTTTATAAAGTACAAAGAGGAGCGTGAGCTAACTGCTAACAAAATGTTCTGCCAAAGCTGTCACACTCACTTTTTCATGGAATTTATTTGCATACAAAGTGATTAAGCCCTTAAGAAGCTTTTTACAAATCAATGGAATATCCCCGTTTATAATCTCATTTATGCTATCAATCCATTCAGTGTGTCCCTAATAGTCAATACAAATGCTCAATCACTCAAGCAAGACACCACATATCAAGGCATCAACTTCCTCAACAGCAGCAGATCTCTCAAGTCCTGAGTGTCCAAAAGTTGACTCCCTGTGCACTATGTGCACAGCACATCATACAGCCTGTTATGGGAGAGATATTAAAGTATATAAAACGCTGTCCCTTCATGGACGGACTCACAGTCTGGTTGGAATGACATGTACATCCATGAAAATCTAAAGGTGGTAAGGAGTAGCAATACCATCGACCTGGCAGAACATGATACTGTAGGGAAAGCATGAAGTGATGAATTACATAATGGGGATTAGGAGCTACACATGAAAAAGCATGCATGCATACTCTTTTTAGGAAACACTAAGGAGTTTGATAGTTTGGAGTAACAGGTTTGAAGCCAGAAGGAGCAAAGGTCATCGACTTCCTACTTTTATACAGAGTCCATCCCTAAAATACACACTCTAAACTGTGATAAAAGTGAACAACAGGCTTACAGGGGCCCAGGATCCTTTGCTAGAGACCTGGTGACAACATTCCTAAATGCAGTTGACCCTCAGCCAACACGGGGGTTAGAGCACAATCGAAAATCTATGTATAAATTTTGACTCCTCAAAAACTTAACTAAAAATTTACTGTTGACCAGAAGCTTTACCAATACACTGTAACAGTCAATTAATACATATTTAGTATGTTAGATATGTATTATATACTGTATTCTTACAATAACGTTATTTTAATATTAAAATCATAAGAGAAAATACATTTGCAGTATTTATTGAAAAAATCCACATGTAAGTAGACCCACATAGTTCAAATCCATGTTTTTCAGGGATTAACTGTACCTTTCCTTTTTTATATTATTTACTGATTTTGAGAGAGAGAAAGAAAGGAAGAGGAAGAGAAGAATAAAACTTCTATTTGTTGTCCATTTATTAATGCATTCATTGGTTGATCATTGTATGTGCCCTGACTGGGGATTGAACCTGCAACCTTGGCATATGGAGACGACACTCTGACCAACTGAGCTACCCGGCTGGGGCCTGTACATGTTACGTTTTAGTAAGAATTTTCAATGAAATATCTTCCAGCTTTTCCTACAAGGTGCTTTACTTTAAGTATTTCATTCAAGGGGAAGCAAGTCGAGTTCAATGATAGCCTTGCTGAAGCTGACAATTCTCTGCCTGGGCACAGATAATGATCATGTCACATTTATTTTTATTTTTTTTAAAACTTCTTTTTTTATTTTATTCATTTTTAGAGAGGAGACACAGAGTGAGAGAGAGAGAGAGAGAGAGAGAGAGAGAGAGAGAGAGAGAGAGAGAAAGAAGGGAGGAGCTGGAAGCATCAACTCCCATATGTGCCTTGACCACACCAGTGCAGGGTTTTGAACTGGCAACCTCACTGTTCCCAGGTCGACGCTTTATCCACTGCGGCACCACAGGTCAGGCCATGTCACATTTATTAGACCCCTGCTTCTTCACCAGCATCTCATCTTCACTTTCCACTAATTTTTATAAAGGAGACAGAGCAAGAAAAATAATAAGTCACACAGAGTCAAGGGAGTCATGCTGCTAAAACTGAACTGGCAGGTATAAAAACCCACAAGTTCCTTCATTGTTGATGCCTAAAAGTCTGAATTCAATATAAAATTTTTTCCTTTTTTTTCTTTTTCTTTTTTTTACAGTATAGCTCAGAGGTCCCCAAACTCCAGCCCGCAGGCCAAATTGTGGCCGCCTGAGGCCATTTATCCGGCCCCCACAGCAATGCACTTCCAAAAGGGACACCTCTTTCATTGGTGGTCAGTGTATGGAGTACTGTATGTGGCGGCGCTCCAACTGTCTGAGGGACAGTGACCTGGCCCCCTGTGTGAAAAGTTTGGGGACCCCTGGCTCAGCTGTTCAATCTACATAAGTTAAAGTAACAATCTGGCAATGTCTCCCAGAGTAATCAAGAAATGTATTGCTGAGAAAAAGGCATTTGAATTAAGTTCTCAGTAAAGCCTGGCTAAGAAGATTGCTCTGATTTTGTAAGCTACAGGGTTTCTCACTTTTTTATTCTGATAAAAGCAACTCTTCCCTGGAGTCTTACATTGTTGTAAATCAATGCAACAGTGATTGAGCCATGAGTTCGTTCATAGCATACAGTCCCTCACTGGACTTTATACAGACTGTGAACACCATGAAATTAGATACAAAATTTTGTGTGCATATGCATTTTTCTGACAAGAGTTTATAGCTTTCATCAGATTCTCAATGGACCATTGAACATGAAAAAGGCTAAGAACTATCTTTTTAATCATGCTAGACATCAATGTTTAACACTAGCTCTGTGGAAACCATGAGAGGGGGATGAAAAGACATGCCACAGACTGGGAGAAAATGTCTAACAAATAACTAGTATCTATAATGCGTATATAACACTCAAACAACCCAATTAGAAAATGGACAAAATATATGAACAGACATTTCACTGAAGAGGAATACAGATGGTAAACAGGCACATGGGAAGATGTTCAACATCATTAGCCATTAAGGAAATGAAAATTAAAAACACAGTGAGATATCAATACATATCATTCAAATGGCTAAAAAAAAAAAAAAAAGAGTAGCATCACCAAATGCTGGAGAGGATGTGAAAAAACAATCACTCATATGTTGATGGTGGGAATGAAAAGGATACAGCCACTCTAAAAAAAAGAGTTTGGCAGTTTCTTAACTAAACACACAACTATCACCAGCAATGTCTCTATTGGGTATCTCCATCCACCCAGAGAAGTAAAATTTTCTGTTCACACAAACACCTGTACATGATTGTCCACAGCAGCCTTATTTGTAATAGCATAAAACCTAGAATCAGCCCTGATGTCCTTCAACATGGGCCCAGCTAAATGCAAGTGCACATGTCCATCCATATATACATGCATACCACAGCAATGCGTTAGCAATAAATGGCAGCAAACTATTGATACACACAACATAAATCCATCTTCAGAAAATTATGCTGACTGAGAAAGCCCATCCCAAAAGGTCACAGACTACATAATCCCATTTATACAATATCTTTGAAATGAAAAAAAATTGCAGAAACAGAGGACAGATTAGTGGTTGACAAGGGTTAAAAAGAGTATTGGGAAAGGGCGGAATTTTTTTTCTTTTTTCTTTTCTTTTTTTTTTTTAGAGAGAGGCTGGGACAGACAGAGACAGGGACATCGAGCTGCTACAGTATGTTCCCTAAGCAGGGAATTGAACTGGCAACCTCCACACTCCGGGTAACAAACACTCCAACCAACCAAGTTATCCAGCCAGGGCTTAATTTTTTATTATTATTATTATTGATTGATTTTTAGAGAAACAGAGAGAAGAAGGAAAAGAGAGGGGAGAAGAAGGAAGGAAAGAATTCATCTGTTGTTCCACTCAGTCATGCATTCATTTGTTGCTTCCCATGTGTGCCCTGACCCGGATCAAACCTGCAGGAAAAATGTTTTCAAGGGCAACACAAGGGGTCCTTGTGATTAGAATTCTTCAGTATCTTAGCTGCGGTGGTGAATACCCAAACTTACACAGGTGAAAAAAGTTATGGAAATTTAAAGTCACACATACTAAAGAATATAAGCCTAACTGGGAAACCTATTAAGGTAGGTGGGTTGTATCAATGTCAATACTGACAGAGATACTACACTATGGTTTCGTGAAATGTTACCATTGGGGGAAACTGGGCAGAGAATACAAAATAGCACTCTGTATTATTTCTTATGACTAAATGTGAATCTATAATTATCTCAAAAGTTCTACTAAAAATATTATGCATGCTAGACTTTATGCCTCCTAACCGATTTTCTCTCTTGCAGTGGCTACCATAGGTGGTTTCTCTCTCTCAATCTCTTCCCTCCCTCTCTCTTTCTCTCTCGCTCTCGCTCTCTCTCTCTGCATTTCCCAATGATACTGTCATTGCTTATAACATTTTTAGAATTTCTTTCCCAGCTTGTGGCATGTTTTGATTATTCTGTCTGGTAGCAAGGCTTTATCTTTAGAAACAAATTTAAATTTTTAGGATATCAAGAAACTCAGAACCACCCTAGGGAAGAAATGTGAGTTTTTTCCACCCTAAGGAGACAAGGTAGGAAATATTATTTATGAGTAAAAACAAAGTAACTGGTAAATCATGAGACTAGTTTTCTTTTGTGGAGTCATGGGCTTAATTTAAGGTTTAGAAATCCAAGAGAAAAGTCATGCTTTTCTGGTTGAAAAACTCTTCTAGAAACATTGTGAAGCCACTGAATGGTTTGAAGTGAGTCCATATCTTACCTAAGGTAGCCTTTTCATGAGACTAACCCAAAGACTGCTGAACAGACAGACTGGAAAGGAAGTGGAGGCAGAGAACGTAGTTGGAAGAACAGGTACGTGGAAAATTATCCTCATACCTGGAAGTGTTTCTAGCCATAGAGAGGTCCTCAGAAGTTAACAAATCTAACCAGAGAAGATAGCCACTGCTTCCTTCACAACTTTCATCTGTATTTCAGGCAACAACGTGTGGCTGTACACTGTCTGTGCCCTGTCCCCAGATGCAACTAGGCTCCATACAGTCTTTGTATGAAAGAAAAATAGTCACTCCCTCATAAAAATTAAGAGATTTTCTTTTTTGGTTGTTTTGTTGAGTTTCCTTGGGGTTTTTTAGAGAGAGAGAGAGGAAGAGAGAAAAAGGGAGAGAGAGAAACATCTATTTGTTGTTCCAGCCAGTCATATACTCATTGGTTGACTCTCGTATGTGCCTTCACTGGGGATGCAACTTGCAACCTTGGCATATTGGGGCAATGCTCTAACCAACTGAGCTACCTGGCCAGGGCCAAAATTAAGACATTCTTTAACTAGTATAACCAGATTAGTGTACAGGTCTAAACTATAAAACTAATGTGTAAAACTTGAAGAAAATTCTAGAATGATGCTTCAACATTTAGAAATATGACCTAAAAGCAAAGATCAGGGAAAAAATGGGTTTAACCTTAGAATGACTGGTCTCTAAACATTTACTCAGAACTTCCTATATGCTTATAGTACTGGGTTTAAAAAAAAGCAGGCCCTGTGTGGTGGCTCAGTGGATAAAGCATCGGCCCAATGTATGGACATCCCAGTCTTGATTCTAGTTCAAGAGAAGTAACCATCTGCTTCTCTCCACCCCCCTCCCCTTCTCATCCTCTTCCCCTCCTGCAACCAGTGGCTTAAGTGGTTCCAGCATGACCCCAAGCACTGATGATAGCTCAATTGGTCTGAGCACATCAGCCTCAGGTGCTAAAAATTGTTCAGTATTTGAGCATTGGCACCAGACAGGGTGACGAGGTTGCCAGATGGGTGCTGGTCAGGGCGCATGTGGAACTCTATCTCACTATCTCCTCTCCTCTCACCTAAAATAAAATAATTAAGTAAGTAAGTAAAAAGCATAAGTATCTCCCTTCAAGTACCTATCACTCTATTTGAAAAGAAAGGACATACAGATGTGAACTGCATAAATAACAAGCTAAAGTAATAGACAACTAAATACCGAAGATAACATAAACATTTGCTTATCCTACCAATATTTATCATCAAATATCTATTAGATACCAGGAGCTGAAGATGCAAAGAATAATCCTGTCCTAGAGGAACTGCCAGCACAGTGAGAGAGAGGAAAACAATGAGAACATAAAATATGGAGGAGAAGAGTCTATGAATAAAAGGAGGCAGAAATACTCCCATCAAGTCAGCAGCTGAGGTGTCGGGCATGAGTCCCTGGATAGAAGATAAGGCCTAAGCTGACTCTTAAAGAATATAGTTGTTTTTAATTAGAGGCATTCCTATTCAGAAAGGCATCTGGAAATAGGGGTAGAGCATCATTTTTGGTTCTTACATGAATAAGGTGGTTGGGTGGCGGAAGAACAAAAGGGTAAAGGAGCTTCTCCTGACTTCAGCACCTGAGAACCGTGGATGCTGTGTCCTGCACAAAGAACTGTCTTCCCCAAATGCCAATGGAGATTCCTACTGAACACCACTAAGGGAGACAATAGAGACCACTGCTATAGTTCTGGTGGAAGACATTGAGAGCCTGCTGAAGGCAACAACACAGGGAGGGCAAAGATAAGTTGAAGAGATTAAAGGACAAATAGACATCGGTGCTTCACTACAGGCAAGGAATAAGGACCAGACGGAATCTAGGGTGACTCTTTGATTCCTAATTTGGGAAAACAGATAGCTAAAGTCATTGACAGAGGTGGGGAGAGTGGAAGGAGAAATGGATAAACTTGAAAAGGAAAAAAAGATGAGTCTTATCCAAAATGAATGTGAGGTGTGATGATGGGCATACAAAGCAGATCAGAAAATACAGCTCTGGAGCTCAAAAAAGAGGTCTCTGCTAGACAGAAAGATTTCTATGATATGATACAGTAATGTCACTGGGAGGAAATTAGATGATCAAGGCTTAGGAGAAAAACTTGGAGAACTCCAAGAGAAAGGTGCAGAAAGAAGAGCCCCCCCAAAAAAGAAAAAGAAATTGAGAAAGAATAGAGAAATAATTATCAGGTCTGACATTTACTGAGCAATATTTATTATGCCAAACAATATTCTGAGAGCATTTTAAGTCATCTAATCTTCACAACCATATAGAGTATTATCCACATTTTACAGACAGAAAAACTGAGGCACAGAGAGGTTGAGCACCTTGCCCAACGTCACACAAGTAGTAAGTGGCTGAACCAGGATTCAAACCCAGGCAGTCTGGTTCTAGATCCTACATTCCAAACCATCCTATTACTATGTTAGACATTTTCAAGGAGAATAATGTGACAAAATCCAAGAGAGACAGGCAAGGCAGCAGATGCTGTGGATAAATGAAGCAAAGCAAGATAAGAACTGAGAAGGACCCCCTGGAGCCTTGATTTGAGGGGCTTGCTGGCCTTCCTTGGCCACAACCACATTGGTGTACAGACCAGCCTGATGACAGCAGGCAGAGCAGTAACCGGGATATAAGAAGTGGAGATAATCATGTTAAACAGTAAATGCTGTAAGAATTAAGAAAAAGGAGCAAGCTTTGTAGCTGAAGTCATCTGAAAAGACTTCACTGAGAAAAGGGATTATGAGCTGTTTCTTGGAGGGAGGAATGAAGTAAGAACTGGTGTTTGGTCTCCTGATGAATGCTCACTCAAAAATTGTTTTGTTATTATGAATGAAATCCAGCTACACTCCTGTTCTCTTGTAATCAGAACAAATGTGACCTACATATACGAAGAATAATAACCACAAATTTCTATCACAAAAGGCTTGTGAGCATCAGCATTTGGGATTCAAGATGAAAACAAACAAACAAAAAACTTTTGTATAGGATAAATATTAAGACACTGCAATAAGTTTTAAAAAATCTTCAACAAATTAGTTATTAATACCATTGTCCTGAATATTAATATAGGCACAGGGGAGTGTAAAATAATGCTCTCCAGAAGTTTACAAAGACAAGTCCAAATACATTAGCAGTTCAACAACAATTCAAGAGCTTAAATAATAGTTCAATAATAATACACAATGCTTAGTGCTTACAAAGGACTGCCATGAAGTCAAGAAAAATGAGGATTCAGAAGGGGCCATAGTCTTTGGAAATTAAGAAGTTGCTGGTTAGGATTTCAAGTGCAGTGGAGAGAAAAATGGAGGGGATTTTTTTTTTAAAGAAAAGAAATGAAATCTTACCATTTGCAACAGCATGAATAGACCTAGAGGGTATAATGCTAAGTGAAATAAGTCAAACAGACAAAGACAAATATATAGTTCCCCTTACATGTGAAATCTAAAGAACAAAGTAAACAAACAAAACAGAAACAGACTCAGGGGTGCGGAGAACAGACTGATGGATGCCAGATGGAAAGTGGTTTGGGAGTCTAAGTGAAATAGGCAAAGGGACTAAGAAGTACAAAGTGGTCATTACAAATAATTACAGGCATGTCAAGTACAGAATAGGGAATATAGTCAATAATATTTTAATAACTATGTATGGTGCAGATGGGTTTATCAGGGGGATCACTTTGTAAATTATGCCTGAAATTAATATATAATAATACTGAATGTCAAAAATATAAAGGGAATGATATTTCTAAAAACAAAAGAGGGAGGGTGGAAGGACGGAGGGAGGGAGGGAGGGAGGGAGGGTGGGAGGGAGGGAGGGAGGGAGGAAAGAAGGAAGGAAGGAAGGAAGGAAGGAAGGAAGGAAGGAAGGAAGGAAGGAAGGAAGGGGAAGGAAGGGAGGGGAAAGTCTTTTGTTTTATCTGTCTGTTTCTTTATTGCTGGGGACTTGTGCATGCTCACCAGATGGGGAACAAAATGAGGTGTCAAATGCTGAGATGCTGGGAGAACAGATGCTGGTGCTTAGCAACCAGGGATGCTCACTGTGCTATAACAAAGATAGTCCTCAACACTGAAGAACTGTCCCATGTCCTTCTATGAAGTTTGGACACGTTCTAATTTTGCTTCTGATGGCTTACATGCTACCTTTTCCACAAAGAAAAAGGCTAGCTGGCCTCAAAGTCTCCTCCAGAAAGAGATCCCTCACAGGATGGTTTCTGCATTCTAGGAAGTCATACCAATTAACAACAGAACGCTGTCTTTGGTGTAATTCCCCAAGAAATCAGCATACAAAACTTTTTATATCATTAAAATTCCTAAATATTTCAGTTTAAATTAGAGTTAGATAACCCAATGCATACTTCATAATATATAACACTATTTATTTTCTTTTTAAAATTCTATTTACAGTACTTATTGATTTTAGAGAGAAAGGGGAGAAAGAAAGAGGGGGGAGAGGAAAGGAGGAAAGAAGAGGGCGAGAAGCCAGAGAGAGAGAAAGGAGGGGGGAAAAGGAAGAGTGAGAAGAGAAGGTGGGGAAGAGAGTGGGAGCAGAAGAAGGAGAGAAGGGAACATCAACTTGTGGTTCCACTTACTTATGCATTCATTGGTTGATTCTTGTATGTGCCCTGACCGGGGATCAAACCCACAACCTTGGCACATCAGGTCAATGCTCCAACCAACTAAGCTACCCAGCCAGGGAATTTTTCAATTTAAAATATTATAATAAAATAGTAGTCATAATTCAGTATTTCAAAAATATTGTAAAAATATTTTAATATCTAAATCAGCATAGATCCCACTGGAGTGAATGGTTTCATTTTATGGTGTGTAAGTTCCTTATTGATACTGCTCACCAAGAGAAACCAAAGAATAAGCCTCTATCTTTCTAGACAATCTGAACTTGGACAAGTGGGTGACTCTTAAGATTGGATGTGCTCCAAAAAATGCAATACCTGTTGTGAAGCAGGTAGAACTTGGACATTTTCCATCTTCGCAGTATTTACTCAAGTCCTTGGAAAAATTAAAGGTCCCCTTCTCAGATTATGATTTGTACAGCTCTTGCATAGCAATATGTTTCCTAAAGCAAAACTGATCTCAATAGTTTGAAAATGCACTATTAACAAAGGAAGTAGGAACTAATTGCTACACTTTACGGAACCTAAGGCCATAAATGCTAAATTGAAGCTGATCTTCATCTGCCATAAACTGAACTACCCTCTAGCTGCAATCTGAAAAACTAACATTAGCAGCAACAGATATGCAGGTGTATGCATGCCTGGTATGGTCAGAGTGTTTGTGCCCCCCCAAAAAATTCATATGCCAGCATTAGGAAATAGGGCCTCTGGGAGGTGCTTAGGTCATGAGGGCAGAACCCCTATTAATGGCATTAGTGCCTTTATAAAAATACACCCCACAGAGTTCCCTAGGTCCTTCTACCATGTGAAGATGCAAGAACTTTGCAACCCAGATGAAGGCCTTCACCTGACCGTGCTGGTACCCTGATCCTAGACTTCCAGCATTCAGAACTATGAGAAATAAATTTCTGTTGTTTATTAAACCACCCAGTCTGTGGTATTTAATTATAGCAGTCCAAACAGATTATAACAATGCCAAATGTATGGTTAGTGCTTAATTGATACTTCTCATCACATTAGGACTTACCAACAGGACTAACTTTAGTTCACTCAACCCCACTCTCATACATGTACACACATACAGGTACACACACAAACATATAACTTTTACCTCTCTTTTCTCCTACTTCTTTACACTCCTAGTCTCTACTAGGTGAGAGTCAACTGAGTGATATAATTCAGGTTAAAGTGGTAACGGGCAGTGATGGGAATATAGTCTTAATCTTCACTACCAACGGACCATGCCTTGATTCAAAACACAGAAGGAAAGCAGGGCACACAGTTTGGGGCAAGCAGGTTTATTAAGCAAATTACAGAAAATATGCAGTTCCCCATGGGTATGAGTGTGAACATATGTATGCAATAGTGTGTGTGTTTGAGTGTGCATGTATCCGTGTGCATGTAAACCTGAATAAATCACAGACCTGTCTGGGCATATGGCCTATAAATATAATTCCATATTTGTGGGAAAATCCTCATTCTAGATAAGAGTTCACATAGCATTCAGTAAAACACCAATACTTCCCAGGTGTGGAGTGTGCCTAGAAAACTCAGTTATAACCGTTGAGTGTTTTATTGCACCGCCAATTAAATGGTCAATACCATGTAACAAACATTAGAGCAAAGAGAAGCCCTGAGTGCTAGCAGAAAACATAGGAAAGACCCTAATCTGCTGGGAATAGCCAGGGTAAGCTTGTAAGATGAGTTGACAAGGACAAATTAAAATTTTTTAATAAACTTTTTTCTGTCTATACACTGGAGTAAGTAACTTGAGGAGTCTATTGTTCAAAGTATTAGCTAGACTATTAAGTAATTTAAGAATTACTTTAACTGTGTAGTTGAACTCTCCCAAGAGAATAAGGGAGCTTCCCAAAAGTCCTAAAATCAAGACTCATCAAAAGACATAGCTCAGTTGGTTAGAGCATAATTCCAACATACCAAGGTCGCAGGTTAAATTCTCAGTCAGAGCACATACAAGAAGCAGCTAATGAATGCACAACTAAGTGGAACAACAAATCAGTGTTTTCTCTCTATATATCACTCTCTCTCTCTCTAATATAAAAAAAAAATTATTTTAAAGTCATAGTAATAACCTAATGAGAATCTTTTCCCTAAAGAGTTTTGCTGGTCTCAGTCCAGAAAATCAGGTTTAATGGCCATTGAGGGCAAGAAACAAAGTCATGGATCCATGTGTGGTAGGGAATTAGAACTGAAACTCCTGCATAAGGCAGGGTCCCAAAGGGCTAGACCTTTAGTCAAATAATAGAAAAATACAACCACTAGAAAAGATAAGAAGAAACTTTTTTGTCTCAGCCTAAGCCTTTAATGGGGAGGAAGGGGGTATGTTCCCTGAAAATCTGTTGTTGTAGCTGATGTTTTGTCTTTGTTACATAAATAAGATTTTGGCACTGGAAATCTTCAACTGAAAAATTAATACACAAAATAGTCCCTGACTGGTAATGATCCATTTGAAGTTAACCCAGAATTACAAGACTACCACAGTTTATGTCTCACTAGTCATAGGCTCACAAGTCAAAATTACAAAACTCTCGACAAAACTATCCATCATGAGGAAAATAGTACACGCAGCAAAATTAGATTGTCAGAACTTCAGATAACAGACTCACAAAATATTCTGTAATATAAGTATGTTTAAATAAAGATGTTAAAAAATAACTGAAAACATAACAAAGGATTAGGATACTATCTTAAAAGACTAAGCCAACTTGGGAAAAAATAAATGGAACCTCAGGAGATAAAAGGTATGTGCTTGAAACCTCATTGGATAGGTTAAAAAGCAAAGAAAGAAAACGTAGAGATAATCTGTGAATCTTGGCTCAAACACCTATTAGCTCTATGACCTTGAGCTACCTCACTTGTCTAATAACACCTGTCGTGAGGACCAAACGGAATCCAGTGGACACAATACCTACAGCAGTACTGCCACTCAGTATCAAATTCTAAGATCCTCCCTCCTGCCATGTTCCTAAGGACCTCCCCTCCATTTTTTATTTATGCTAAATTCTAATAATTATATCTCTCAGCACTTTTTGCTCATTTTTTCATGTGTTTATCTATATCCCCAGCAAAATTCTTTCTCTTGCATCCTATGCTATACTCTATACATATCAAAATTTAATAAGGAGACAAAGTCCCGTAAGTATTTTTTCCTTAGGACTGGAGGGCAAAAGTGACTGTTTTGAAAACACTGTATATTCATTGAACACTATCTGAGCCTCTACTGGGCACCAGGTATTATGTGCTAAGGAGATAGAGATGGTCCCCAATGTGTGATGTTTTGACTTGACAATATTTCAACTTAAAAATGGTGCAAAGTTACAATACATTTAGCAGAAATGGTACTAAGAGTTTTGAATTTTAATATACATATTTCCTGGGCTAGTGACATGAAATATGCTCTTCTCTTGTAATGCTTGGCAATGGCAGCGAGGTGATTTTGACCAACTGGAGGCTGATGTCTGTGTTCTGAGCATGTGTAAGGTAGGCTAGACTAAGTTATGATGTTAGGTATATTATATGCATTTTTTACTAATGATGGGTTTATTGGGATGTAACCCCATTGTAAGTGGAGGTTTATATAAACGGAAGAAACCAAAATCCCAGCCCTTCTGAAACTTAGAGTAATTTATTTATACAAATAAAGAAAATTTTATAGTATATTTGAAAGTGACATGTGGTATTTAGAAAATGAAACAGAGGAGGAAAGAGTGGCAGAAGTAAGTGGTGGTATCCAATTTTAAATACAGTGGTTGAGAAAGACCTCGTTGTAACATCTGAGTGAAGATAAAAGCAACAGGAAAGAGCCAGGCTGATGTCTGGGCTGAGTCTCAGGCAGTTGAAGCAGAGAGCAGAAGCCCTGAAGCAAGCAAGAACATGTGTGGGTGTGACCGAGGAGCAGCAAGGCGGCAGAATTAGTGAAAAGAAGAGAAATAAAAGGTTAGGACAGAATAAAAAGGAGGGTCTGATCATATAAGGCCTTCTAGGGCATCATGTGGGCATTGCTTTCTCTTCTCAGAGTGAAGAGGATTCGTTGGAAGGTGCCAAGCTGAGTAGTGACATGATCTGACATACACACTCACAGTATCATTCCAATTGCTATGCTTCAGAATGACTGGCAGGGGGCACAGGCAGTGCAGGGGCCTGGTTTGGAGCCATTGCCATAATCCAGGCCAGATATGATGGAGGGGGGTGAGAACAACAGCATGGTAGCAAAACAGGCTGTGAGCTACAACTGGATTCTGACCATATTCTGAAGGTAGAGCCAGTAGGATTTCCTGACAACTTGGAAATAGGACGTGAGAGAAAGAGGATGTCTCCCAAGTTTGAAGCCTGAGCTAAGGATGGAACGGACACTAAGGCAGATGTGGTGTGAGCAAAGCATCGTAGGTTTGGTAAAGGAAACCAGCAATTCTGCTTTGGACTCAATAAGTTTAAGATGCCCACATGTGGAGAGCTGCCATGTGGGCACTGAGACCTAGCCTGAGGTTTATTCTGCCAACCAACTCCTTTTACTTATTCACTCTTCTCATAGTACTCTTCTCATAGTGGGAAGATGCGAGGTCAAATAGAGGAAGAGTAGACATTGTTCCCTGCACCTGGAAGTGGATGTGAAAGAAAGGGAAATGTAAGACTTTTCGGGCACCTGTAGCACAAGCCGAGCTTGGAACAGCAGAGGCCTCCTTACTCTAACAAGGGAATGAGACAGGTACATCTAAAATGTGGTTTTAGCCACAAAACATGCCACCATGTTGACCATGGGGGTTCCGGATGCAGTCAAATTAATGGCAACAACATGAGACAATGAAACCACCTCGACCATTTTGTGATAAAAACCATCCCCAAACTCTTCCCTCTGACAGTTCTGTTCTCCAGGTAGAATTTGGTGACAGGGCTATTTTCCTTTCCAATCATGATTATTTTCCAAAGGAGTCCATATTTTCAAATGGTCAAGGAAGAGGATGAGACTAGGGACTGCCCACCCCCCCCACCCCCACCTCCCCCCACCCCCCACCCGTTCCCCTGGCTCCCTGCCACAGGCCCCGCCCCACCTCTGCCTCATGACTTGCTTTCTCAGTGTGTAAATACTGCAGCAGGGAAAAAATATTTTCCACTGCCTACACACAGAGCTTTTGTGAGGGTTAATGAACTAATGTGTATAAAACACTATGAACTGCTCAAATAAAGGGACAATAAAACTCTATTTGTGAGTTTTTGAGGTCCAGACAGAGCAATCTCTTTTCTTACAAACCCCACTCAAAATCAGCCTGAGATACCAGAAGTTATCTTATATGGGCCTGAAGAGATAAAATGAGGTAATGAGTGAACACCTGTTGTAAAGCACGATTCTAATGTGAGGATATCGAGAAATGTATCTCAAGATAAAAATGCAATATTAAACAGGTTAAAAATCATTAAAAAGCAATAAAAAACTGTAGCTCTAGTAAAGCTCAACTTGGGGATTGAATGTGTTGACCTGTGAACTATAGTGAGTCCAAACTCCTAGTTGTTGCTAGAAGCATGACAAGACTCCAGGAGAAAATATGGGCTTCTGTCTAAGAGCCATAGAATCAAGAGCCATCCATGAAAAGAGCTTTGTTGGAGGCGTTTTCCCTTAATTTCTAACCACTGTCCAATTCCACTCAAATGGGCAAAATTAACATAGAAGTGAATAGGCTACTGTATAGATTCTGTTCATAATCCAAATTGATGGTTTTCCCTACCCACTGTGATTTCACATCAGTATTCAAACAACCTTTCACTTTGTCCCGTTGCTGGCTCAGAACATGCCGACAACCAGATGAACACACAATCTGGAGGTGAAATCTCCCGCCAACAAAGCGAGGATGTGCTCTAATTACTGTGAACATCAGGGTTTCACAAACCTCAACTTCTCATTTCAGAAAAAGGAAAGTGAATGGTGGCTAGAAAAATATCAGAGACACAAAGAGTGGAAACTATAAGTTAAAAATGACTTCACGACTGACCTGAATCTGGACCAAAGATTTTGAAGAGTTTATCCCCACCCTGTTTCTCAAATAGGCCAGCAGAACTGTCAGGCTGTGGGCACCTGAGGCAAGGAAAGTCTGATGACTTGCCCAAGGTCAGTGAGTTCTAATCCCTAATGACTCATGATAAATTCCAGATTTTCAGTTGTGTTTACTGTTCACTGACACTAATCTCCCAATGGTTCTCCCTACCTTCCGCCCCAGTTCTCTCCAGTCCCTGGGCCCAAAAGACTCAACTTCTTAAAACACTGCTCAGGGGTGTGGCCCCTTCACCAACTCTAACCCCTCGGTGGCTCCCCCTGCCTAGAGGGGAAGGGCCATGTTTCTGCACCTGCCATTCAAGGCTGCTGTGCGAGAGCCCCTCCCAGCACCACATACAACACTTCCTTTCTTCTCTGAGCAGACATTCATAGATTCTACTCATCTGGCATCCTTCCCTTTTGTTTCCTTTTGCACCTAGATCTCCTCCCCTGGGGAACCACTTCCCCTGAGCCCCCAACCTCTTTGTTAAGAAGTAGAATCCCATTGTCCTTAAGGAAACCACCATTTCTCTCCCTGCCCCATGCAGTCAGGGTGGGTACAAGCTAGGGCACTTAAGCAGGGGTCCATTCTTAAGCAATTAATGACATGAGGGGATTCGGATCATATTTAGGCATCAAGGGCTGTTTCTGCTATTGGCATCCAAGAACTAGGGCTGAGGCACCCACACACACACATTTATTTCATACAACTTTCCTCTACAAAGTGACCATTCTACCTAGAGTGGCCTCTCCACCAGCACCCCACCATCCCCAATACTGCACATACACTTTCACCCCATGCCACCTTCTGGGAAGTGAGTGCAGAGCAGGAACACCACACCCAGCGCAGGAGCTAAGCATGCGGAGTCTTGAAGGCATGAATACAAGCTAACCAGACTAAAAGGAAGGGCAGAGAGATGCACTGCATCATAAGCACTGAGAACAGAGAACATATCCAACTCTGTGCAGGACATAAAGTTCCTTGCCTAGAGCTGTGTGCAAGGTAACAAGCGGTACTAGAGACAAAAGCAGAGTTTCACTTATTGGCACCCTGTGACTTGAGTCTCTGTCTCCCTGTGACTTAAATGACAGAAGGTTAAAGGGTGGCTTAGAAGAAATACAAGGGTAAATCCCCAAAAGCCTGAAAGAGATCAAAATTCTACATTTTTCCAAATTAGCTTTTTTGACATTCTTAATATTTACTCTTTATATACACACTCAACTTCACAAAATACAGCATATTATTAAGCCAAGATACCTGTTTTAGTTAAAGTCATTCCCAAATAATTTAGTTTTGTATATGTAAGCGCCTGAAAAATCAACCCTACTGCATTCCTGAGCAAAGCAGGAAACAGAAGTAGCTGCCACAAGTCCAAGTGTCAAGATGCTGGAAAGAACCAAGGCAGTAAAGAGGCACACACACCTGGGTGAGGGCACCCAGTCCGGCGCTAACCAGATGTGTGACTTGGAGCAAGTTAGTTACCCTCTCCGAACCTGAGTTTACTCATCTGTAAAATGTAGCTACAAGACTATTAAGGGTGATAAGATCAAAGGTATGTAAAGCACCTGGTACACATCAGCTACACACTGTCACCATCCCTTCCTTTCCAAGAAACATCCCCCAGCAAGGTCCTACATTCCTGGAAGACATGTCCCTTGACCCTGACACATCACTGTAAGATTAGTGGGCCAAGAGCAAGGAGATTTGGGCTCCTACATCTGTTGTTTCCTGATGTATGACTCTGAGTTCACTTACCCACTTGGGAGCTCCGTTTACCTGTCTGGAAAATGGAGACAATAATTGTTGCCTACTCCTGACACATGTAGGGATTGAATAAGATTTGTGGAAACTTTTAAGGATACCAGATATGTAAAATATTGTTGCCAAGTACCTGTGTACTTCTTACAAGTGACCTTTTCAGGAGATTTCTGACACCACCTTTGAATTTCCAGTTCAACCACTTTTCTCATGTCACTTATGAAGCTCTTTAGGGCTTATTATGCCTCTTTCAAATTGTTTGGCTTACAACCTTCTCTACTGGGGCCCCACCCTACCTGGCTAATTCTATTTCCTTCTGCTTTTCCTGCCCCTCTTGTGGTCCACACTCAGTTCCAAGCCTGCACTTTGACTTACACAGGCTCTTCTGCCTAAAGCACCCTCTAGCAAGCAGGTCAATTACAATGGAGCAAAGGCAGCTGGGCCCTGGGATAGATGGAGCACCTGATTTCAACTAAGGTTGTTTGTTTGTTTAAAATCCTACCTCAGGTTTAATTGTACAAATAACACAGGAGGACAC